>CM014735.1:25578931-26974973 GCA_004329165.1 Spatholobus suberectus
TCTTCGACTTTGCTTTTGGTGTTGACCAAAAACAGACGGCAAATGCATTGTTTAGAATTTCAAACTTTAGCAACGCTTTCGTTCTTGAAAGGAAAACAAAAGACAATGTATTTTTTAAATATATCTGCAGATCTCCGAATTATACATAAATTTTTAATTAGGTTTTTAAACTAAAAAAATTATAATTGAATTCTTAATTTTCTATAATTTTTGTAATTGGATCCCTTAAGTTAGTAAAACTGTCATAAATTATAATTTTTCTGGCAGTTTCAAGCCATTATAAATTAACTTCAGGATCTAATTAGAAAATTTTACACGATCAAAGACCTAATTACATTAAGTTTTTAGTTTAAGAATCTAATAAAAATTTTCAAAAGGTTTAGGGACCTACTAATATATTAAACCTATATTTAATTTATAAATTAAGAAAATATATACTTTATAAAAATATTAAATAGAAAAGAAAATATTTTAATCGATTAAAATATAAAAATTCAATATTTCTTTCATTTAATATATAAGAATATATATATTATAATATATAATATATAGATATATATATATATATATATATATATATATATATTATTATTTCCTTTCAACGGAAAAATATTTTGTGTATTATGTAGATTTTTTTAATTTAAGAAAAATGCTAAATTATAAATAAAAAATATTTAACAAATAAATTATAAGAGAGATATTTACAAGATTATTTAAATACATATATAAAAATATTAAAACCTCAAATTTAAAGAAAAAGGACAATTTAAAAAATTAAAAAATTAATTTAAAGTATAAATAGTGGAGGATGAAGTAGAATCTTTTGGTAAATGAAATAGAAAAAAAATAAAGTAAATATTTGGGAAGCTGAGATTTAAGAAAAAATCGATGTAAAGAATTAAAAGCAATTTATAATGTGATCATTTTTAAGAAATATAAAATATATGCAATGGTAAAGTCAGTTCTAAAAAAAAAACGATAAAAATTTTCTTAATCCCAAAAATATGAAATTTAGCTTATTATATAAATCAAAGCATGCCTCCCACCACCACAACCCAAAAAAAAGTAAAAAAAAAAATAATAAACAAGCAGGATTTTGTTTTTCTTTTGGGTGTGAGTGCCAGCTGCCTTTGGGCATGCCCAACCAGAAAATAAGTGCATCAATGTACTTTGGGCTTTTCGGCCTTCAATAGATTCTGCCTCTTATTTTTCTGTTCACATTCCTCGTGTTTTTTTGTAATTTTTTTAGGTTAATTGTGGTTTTTAGACTTTTTCTTTAGGATAAATTTTTAGTCTTTATAGTTTATTAAATGGGTGATTTTAGTCTTTATAGTTTTAATTGCTCAAATCAAATTCTTATGCTTTAAAAAAATGAAATTACTTGAGTTGAGCCTAAGCACATTCTCTATGTGCAAAAGTAGTTGGTTGTTGGCATCCCCTCTAGTTTGTGAATATCTACATCTACATAATCGTAAAAATTAAAACAATACTTAAACTAAACCATCTTAGTAATTGTTTTTCATTGTGTTCTGAAATTAGTTTTTAGAGTGCAATTTCATTGTTCCAAAAGCTAGTTCTAGAACAGTAAAATTGCATTTAAAAAATTATTTCTGAAATGTCTTTTTTTTTAATTGGTCGCTCAAAAATTAGTTTCCAAAACATATTAAATGTATTTGCAAACTAATTTGACATGGTGACCAATTTAGAAAAATACATTCAGAATTAGTTTTTGAAATGCATTAAATACATTTTAGAAAATAACTCCACAAAGATTTCAAGAAAAAAAAACGCAAATGCAACCATCTCATTGTTGTGCAAGGAGACAAATGAAGAAGGAGAAAAAGAATGTGAAGGGTGACCAAATGAGAGGTTCCTAGAAGATAATGGAAGAAAAAAGAATGAAAGTGATATTGAAAGTGAGTGAGAGATGTAGACGAGGTTTCCAAACAAAAAGAAATTAGAGGTATATTGGGACGAGAAGGAGACAAAGGTATTGTGGAAAACAGTTTTGCCAAAAATAGAGGGGGTTTATAAGTAAAAATAAAATATGTAATCAACTTTATTTGTAAGATAAATATAAGTCAAATTATATTTTGGTCTTACTATTTATTACGAAATTCAATTTGGTCCCACTCTTTTTAAAATGTTCAATTTGGCCTTTTTAAAAAAAAAACAACTCAATGTCCAATTCTGTCAAAATACACATTGACGATGTTAGTGCCAATCTATGTGACAATTGAGGTTGATGATGTGTCCAGGTACCTTCTCCAATCCTGTGGAGCTTAGAAACCCTAAATTATAAATTTAGGGTTTGTATTTGGTGAAATTAGAAAACCATGTCTCAGTTTCAACTCACTCTCAAAGCACCCACTCGATGTCTTCCAAGAATCACAATGCAGCCTTGGAAGGTCGCTCCTCTAACGTTGGTGGAAGTCAAGGTTTGCTCGTGTTTGCGATTGCGGTGATATGGCGATTTGTGAACTGCGTTACTGTGGCGAATGCTGGGAAGAAATTCTGAGGTGCCCTACTACAAGGTCATTGTTGTCATGTTTGGTGAATTACGTTGGATTTTGGTTTGGTATTGTGGCATTATGTATTCTGTTTGTCATTTTAGGAAAACAGAGTGGCATAGAGGAAGAGGTTGGGTGCAATTTCTTGACGGTTTTAGATGAGGCTGTTGATAACCGAGATTTGGTGATTGTGAGACAGAAAGAAGATAATGAATGTGTCAAGTTCGCTCAAGTCAGGAAAATCAAGGCTCAAGTTCTGCATAATGTTGGGTGTACTTTTTTTGATGAATGTTGTATTGCTGACATTGTTCTTCAACACAGGAGGCAGAGGTGGAAGGGTCTATATCTAAAGTAGGCTTGTTTTGGTTGTCCTTTTTTGTTTCAAGTGTAATGTAACTTGAATAGGAGACAATGGATGTTTGTAGTTGGCCCTTCGGTTTGCAAATGAATTAGGCAGTATATGCCTTTTTGTAATGAGGCTATACGTGTTATGTAATGAATTACACAGTTTGTGCATTTTGAATGAAATTATGATATTATCAATCTTTGTATTGTCTTTATGTTTGTGAAATTGTTTTTTTTTGGTCAAATTTTGATATTTATTTTTCAATTATGTACTGACCATCGCTACACATAAAATGAGCCATTTTGGGCATTACTAACCATCACTTGAACAATACACTTGAAATTATGCAGTAAACGTCAGTGAACAATGTTATATATATTGGCATAAATAAGTAAATAACAATAACCCAAAGCTTGACCTCAAAGCAATATTTTACATACTATCATAAATAAGTATGTGTATACCAGAAACAAGTAAATAACAATATCATTTGCATTATATTGTAAAGTGCCAAAGTACATTACATATGGTAGATAGTTTAATTTCAAGAACAGTCACATGAGTTCCCAAAAAAATAGTACTGAAAGTAAAATAACTCGAAGCTTGACCTCAAAACAAACCATGGCAAGCTAACAAAAAAAATACATCCCAAAATGCATTATGAATTCATTCCAAAATACAATCAAAATATAACTAGTCGACTTTCCAGAACAGCCTTGTGGCTTCAAATAAAAAGTAATCATCCTAAATTCTACTGTAAGATCATGGCTTCCAAATAACTGCTCTCCTTGTTGGAAGTTTAGGCCTCATTGCAGTTGTCTTCTTGTTTGCAATAGGGTCAACGACCTGTCTTGGTGCACTAGATTGGCTATGTTCAGTTGGTTGTGTTGATGCACTGGCATCTGCAGGTTCATTAGTTTGTGGTACAAAATGAGTAGCTACATTGTTCTGTCTTGTTGTCATAAAACGGGTAAACCTTGTGGTTTGGCTTGATTGAGGTGCTTTAGTTGCTAATGTTGGCTATGTTGGCGAAGGGTTCACTGTTGATGCAGTCATTTGGGTTGGCTTAGTTGGTATGTGTGAGCAGTTAATGTTGGTTCCTTAGGTTGTTCTTTGTATGTGCTTTGTTGTGCCCGTATTTCAGGCACCTACTACATCTCTTAGCAGTACCAGCCCTGTTCATTTGTGTGTCATCTTCTTCTTTCTTTGACTCCTATGGTTTTAAGTTCCTACGCTTCTTTAGTCGTCCTGACATTTTCTTCATTGGTGGTGGTAGGACATCACTGCACCATGTTCTATGCTATACATGCTCTCCATTGACAGGGTAGACTAATGGTGCATAAACCGCTTCATAAGTCTTCTTGCGATAATATGCAAGTATATAGTCCTTTGGGTTTAGGTTCATGTATTTCATGCATGAAATTGCATAGCAACATGGGATCCTAGTCAAGCTCCACTTCCTGTAGCTGTATTCTTGAGTTTGTCGATTCACAATAAATTTATCTCCCTACAAGTTGATATGCAAAACCTTAAGTAACTGCTCCTCGAACCAACGAAAAATGAAAAATTTGGTTAGTGAATGTATATTTTAGAAGGATTATTCACACCACGGTAATATTTACAAGTTATACTATCTTGTTAGTCACCAATTAGTGTAGGCCGATTCCTTTGTAGCCTCTTCATTATGTTAGGCAGGATACTTCCTTTGAATAAGGCAATCTTCTGCCTACTTGTAGCCCACCTCTCCATTAGATAAACTCTTACTTCCTCTAACATAGTGATTATTGGATTCCCCTTAGCCCCAAGAATGACACTATTGAAAGCTTCATTCATATTGTTTAATAGTACATGACATTTTGAATTAAGAGTAAACCTTGACTTACTCCAGAACCTAGTAGTCAGTACAAACAATTATTAGCTAACAACATCAAAGTGCCAATATATAAAGAAAAAAATGTTTTCAACAATATAAAATACCTAGGTGGAATCTTGAATAGATATTTGCATCAGCATTCACTGCTTTCATCTCCCTCATTTCCCTTTCCCATGCTTATAGATACATGGCCTTTGTTGCCTTCCATGTTAGCTTTTTCAATCTTTTTCTAGGGAATTGTTTCCTGAAATTGTTATATAGATGAACAGACACAAACCCTCTACTCCACACCAGGTAACAATTCATCTATAGCTGGCAGCAACCCTTTTCATTCATGCAGTTAACATTAATTTAGAAATGAGTAAAATACATTTAAGAATACAACAGGTACCTAGAAATGTAGAAAATACATGTTTACCTTCTGTTAGTTAGATATGAAGGTGTAACGTAGAACCTGATGATTCTCCACCAAGGTCATGACTGAGTAGCTGTAGGAACCATGCCCATGAATCTTTTGTTTCCCTTTCAACTACTACAAATTGCAATAGGCAGCATCTAATTATTGGGGGTCCTTCCCAACGACTGCTAGTATTTGACCTCCATAATAACCCTTCAAGAAGCAGCCATCTAACCCAGTTATGGGTCTGCACTTTAAGAAGTTGTCCTTACATCCTTTAAAGTATATATACATCCTTTGAAATGTTGGGTTTAGGGATCTACTAGGTTGGTCAGTTTCCGTTTCATCATTTTGTCTGTTCTCAACCTTAACCTTTATAGTGGAACCAGGAGTGATCTTATTAGTTCATGACTATAATCATAGATTCTCCTGTATTGTTCTTTGAATGGACCTTCTACCATGTTCTTTGTAGCACTTCTTGCTCTAAGGGCCTAGATTTAGTTATTTTAGCATTCCATTTCCTTTAGGTCCTTTCACGAATATCATTTATTTGAGTTTTGGATTCTGTCTCAAACTTGCCTGTAATCTTCCACTTAACCACTGGTAGTCAATAGCTGACTCAGAAATCTCTACAACAAGTATGCTTATCCACCACCCTTCTCAACTGCCATGTTTCTTCATTAGACAGTTTGCCACAGTAAGCATTCCATGTATAACCTCCTTTGGCATATGACCCTCACCCTTCTATTGTCATTCTTTTTATCTTTAAGTTTCTACCAGAATGTACAGCATATGTAGTTATAGCTTCCTTGAACTGTTATTTGGACAAAAAATATGTTCCTACTTACCACTTGTAATCGGCCATTTTTTATGGCATTTAAAATGTAGGAAACTTGGAACTTTCTCTCAACTCTTCATCACTATCATCAACCCCACTATTTAGATCCTTAGAATTATAATCACTATCATAAATAACCCTTTCTTTAACAATTTTTTCAGTCTGACAGCCATCCTCATTCAGTGAGTCATCTCTTAACATTGACCCAACATATTCTGGTTTAAATGGCAGAGTAGGCTGGCAGGTCTTTCTTGGCCTTCCCTTTTTCCTTTTTTTCTTCTCAATGCTTGCAATTTTTGGCTTTACCACTACTACCTTCTCCCTGTTCAGTAGCATGTTGCATTTCCTCATTAGTATTCACATGTCCCTCTTCATCATCAACCACATCAACATGAACAAATCCCTTATACTCATCTCTTTCACCTCTATTACTTGTCTATACAAGTTCTACAGGTACATCAAAACAGGTCCAACCCATCACTTTCTTTTTTAGAGTCATCAAAGTGGATATCCTTTAACAGGTATTCACTATCCTCCTTAGTAGACAAACAACCATCACATTGTCTTCAACAAAATCAACTTCTTCAACAATCATAGTCCCCTTCAACAGGCCTAACATACTTATTTACATATACCCCTGAACGGACCCACAACATGATTTGCCATATTCCCATCAATAGACCCAACATTTCTATTGGTAGAAGTTTATCAATAGGCCTAACCTTTTCAGAACCTATGTTTCCCTCAACAGGCCCAACATCTTCATAGGCAACACTTCCCTCAACAAACCCACAAACCCAACACAGAATCATGATTAACAGGCCGAACAACCTTATCTACTATATTCCTATCACCAGACACAACATCATTAGAAGCCACGTTCTCTCAATTAGTCCAAACTCTTTATTTGAATCCAAATTTATCTCAACAGCCATAACACAATCAGAAAGCCCCATTTTGCTCAACACATCCAAATTCCTTATCTGACACAATTTCCTCAACAGTTCTGTCCTGACCAAGCCTTATGTCCTCACTTGAATCAAAACCTTCACCAACCCTTATCTTTTCATTTGGCCCATACTCGTCACCAGCCCCACTATCCTTATTAGTGCCATTACTTGTTGCAATATCACCTATCTTGTGAACTACTTCTGGTTATGATAATGGATGCATCACAAAAAGAAACACTTTTCCATTAGCCTTTGCTATCTCTATCATTTCCATAGCACTCACATCATCAACCAACATTTTTAATCCCTTATCCAGTCCTTCAACCCCATCAAAATACTACAGCTCCTCAACTTCATGATATCCCATATCCTTTAAAATATCTACTACCTCAAACATCTATTAGGGTCACATTTCCAAGTGGAGTCATCATCCAGGTAGTTTAACTTATCCTTGTTAACAAACTTACCCCCATGATGCACCACAACCCCCATGATGCACCACAACCTCAAACTAGTTTTCCATGATAGCTTTTCATAAATTGGTCCTACACTTCTACCCAACAGCAAAAAAGAAAAAAAAATATAAACAGAATATAAAACTTATACAAATAAAGAAATATTAGACAACATTCTAATGTCAACGAAACCAATTAAATATGTTGTACCCCACTCCGAGGTCAACCCACACACATACCACATACACTACACATTCTTTGACTGTTACTTGGGCCTTTTTAATTTTTAGTATTACTCTCTCTTACTAGACTAAGTGCATGTTTGGTTCTAATTTTTGATGTGATTACCCACGTCCAATTGAAGCAATCCTTGTAGCTTCTGCGTAAATTTAGAAGTAGAGGTGAAAAAGAGTGAGAGACGCACGTAAATAACGCGCAGGCAAACACGTTGTAAGGAACAGAAAATAAATAAAAAAAGAGGACGTAACACATATTCAATGCCAACAGAAATAATAAACAATGTAAACTCCATTGCTTGGTCAGACACAGAGCAAGAGAAAGTTATTACAAAGCATATTTTCTCTGTTTTGGACCAATAAATGAAAAAAAATGGAATCACATGTTCACCTGATGCTAAACCCTAAAAGGAGAAAACCCACATGGTGGACTGCATGGCAACAATACACGCATATAGTGAACCACAACAACACACACATGTAACCCTAAACATGTAATAGACAAATGTAGTGAATAATAAACATACCAAATACATGTGAAAGACCAAATAAAACCTAAAACGACAAAAATTTGACGAACATACAAACAAATTTTGAAACATTGAACAGGAATAAAAAGCAAGTAACAAAAACCATAAACCTTAATACGTAGCTTGATCAACAACCAAATCAACCCAAATCCGTTCTTTGAAGCACTAATTACATGAACCCTAAATCACACATTACGTTATCCTTGTCCTACCCCTCTGCTTTTCTAAATTTGAACAACTTTAGTGAATAGCACACTGACCTTAACATTTTGTTAATGTTGTAATGCATGTGCCTAAGAAAAAACGACGTAGTTTTGGGCATAGGTATTTTTTTTTATGTCACAAAATAAAAAGCCATCTAAGAATTAAAAAATTAAAAAAAAGCCATGTCATAGCCACGCAGGACTCCTCCGTTAGATAACTAAACGGAGCTGACAGAAATGGCAACATTGAGTTGTTTTTTAAAAAAATGGGACCAAATTGAACATTTTAAAAATAGTGCGACCAAATTGAATTTTGTAAATAAAAAGTAGGACCAAAAATATAATTTAACCTAAATATAATATTTATCTAGATTGAGGTATAGGTCGGGACGAGACAAATTCCCTGGCCAACACCAAGCACATTTTGTGTGCAACCAAATAGGATGGAATCGACTTTTTTTTTTAATTTTTATCTCAGAGGGGTAATTTTTTTAAAAATTATCGAAATAGGTATTTTTTGAAAAAATTCCCAAATTGGGACAAGTCGTGTTTTGCAAATACGACTTTGAATCCAAAGTCGTATTTGAACAAGATTTCACTTTTTTTTTTTTACGACTTCTTAAAGAAGTCGTGTTTTAGAAACATGATTTCAATATTTAAATTTTTTTTATGCTGAAAAGGGAAGTTGTATTTTCCAAATATGACTCTTTTTTTTTTTGCTGAAGTTGTATTACAAAGCACGACTTCACTTTTTGTTTTTTTTTAAGTTGTATACAGGAGATGAGACTTCACTTTTTAATTTTATTTATTTTTGAAGTCATATGTAGGAGATGAGACTTCACTTTTTTTTTTTTTTTTAATTCTGTGGTGAAGTTGCTTTTGAAGAAAAAGCCATTTGCGTTTGAAGAAAAATCCGGTGGGTCTTTGTACTTTTCGATGATACCATTAACGTTTGCAAGAATCCGAATCCTCTCCTGCAAAATTTATCTACAACCTCTCTCCAGCAGTTTTGTGGACCATTAGATTCATCTTATGGTTAAAAATAAAAGTTAACAAATTCAATGCTTCTGTTTCTCTCAAGCACTAAAGCAAACGTTGGTTGTTTTTAATTTGCAGCCTGCAATTGACCATTCGTACTTTCTTCAAGACTTAAACTATATTAAAAATATATAATTTTTTTAAAAAAATAAAAAAATATTATATATTAATTATTTTAAATTATTACAATAGAAATTTCTGTATTTGATATATAAAAATATTCAAAATGAATAATAATAATTACTAAAGTATATTTTTTATTTAAATAAATAAATAGTAATTAAATAAATACAATTTAATAATAATGAACAAAAACCTAATTAATACATTTTATTATTTGTCACCTTTTTCAATTTATCTAAATAAAAGAAGACAATTTTTTTTTCAATTTTTATAATTTTATTTGTCAAAATAATACTTTTTAACTCTATTTTTTATTTTTCTTATTTTGTTCTCTTATTCCTTTTTTTTTATCTAGAAAAAATGCTGAAGATTATTATGACATAACTTTTAAAATAATTATTACAAAGTTAATGATTTATAGCACACATAACAATTTATGATCGGATGTTAGTACAATTTTTACACTATCATTGTATTTAAATTAAATCCATTTAAATATTAAATAATGAGTTTTACACTAATACTTCTTAATAGTATTAAATTATATCAAAACTTTAATTTTTTAAAATTAAGATTACTTAAATATTATTTAAAATTAATTATTTTATAAAATGGATTATATGAATTAGTTATATTGTTCATCAAAAGTTAAATATTAAATTATTAGATTCTAAAATTTTAATTAAAAAATTATTTATTTAAAATTGAAAGAATGAAATAAAAATAAATAAATTATATTAGACTGAATTTCATGCAAAGTGCCTGCATATGATTTCCAAAAAAGAAAGTGCCTACATACAACTTCCAAAAAACAAAATTTAAAAAGTGAAGTCTCATCTCCTATATACGACTTCAAAAAACAAAAAAACAAAAAGTGAAGTCATTCCTCTGTAATATGACTTCAACAACAAAAAAAATATGAAAAATAAAAGTCATATTTGGAAAATACAACTTCCCTTTTTAGCATAAAAAAAGAGAGTTAAATATTGAAGTCGTGTTTCTTAAGAAGTTGTAAAAAAAAAAGAAGTGAAGTCTTGTTTTCAAATACGACTTTGAATTCAGAAGTTGTATTTGCAAAACATGACTTGTCCCAATTTGCAATTTTTTTTCAAAAAATACCCATTCTGGTAATTTTTAAAAAAATTACCCCTCTGAGGTGAAAAAAACCAATGGAATCTTACCAAATTTAAAATAAAGAAAAGTACTTTTCCTTTTTTGGGTACATGAACCTAACATTGCATATAAATTACGTAAACTCTTGTCCAATTTTAATGAGTCATCACTTTCTTGTACAACATTTTCTTCTCTTTTCTATTTTTCAAAAGGTAAATTTATCAAGAGTTATGATAAAAAAAAGTTAAATTAATTTGTAGGTCCTATAGTTTTTATAAAGTTTTTAATTAAGTTTCTTTAGTTAAAAATACTTTAAAAAAATCCTTATAATTTAAAAAGTTTGTAATTAAATTTCTACATACTAACATCGTTATAACTATGTTAATTTATATTTAATTTAATTGCGTTTTTGGTCTTTTAGGTGTTGTAATTGTGCAATTTTAATCCATCCGTCAATATGTCACTAGACACACATATTGATGTGGTGCTTGTGGCTAGCGATGATGTGAAAGAAATTAATAAAGTGTTGAAGGTGAGGATGGAACCGCCACCTTTAAAGTTGACACCAACAACACTAGAACAACTAAGTTAATGAATTTATTTAATATATAAATGAAAATTATATTGTATATAAGTTAAATAGGGACCAAATTTGCACATATATTTACTGCTTTTAAATTAAGTAATATTAATATTTTATAAACTAATAATATTAAAATTAATATTAATAACTATAAATTAATAATATATACTAAAGATCAAAGTAACACATCTGTTTACTACTAGTAAATAAATAATATAATATTATAAAATGAAACAAACAATATCTTATACTTTTTATACTATATATCCTAATTATAACTTAATCACTCCATTTTAAATAATTTTCTTTTTTATAAAATTGTGTTGTTTTATAAATAATATAATTTTCATATATATACCAAATAAGTTATTAGCCTAGTGGTTCCAATGTTGTTGGTGGACTTCAAGGATGGGAGTTTGATTCTCACCTTCAACACTTTGTTAATTCCTATCACGATTTCGCAAATGCCATGTTAGCATGTGTGCCAGGAATTTGATTACAAACTATTTAAATTAGAACTTTTTAAAAGTGTTTTCAACTATAGAAACTTAATTAAAAACTTAGATTAATTTAACCTAATAAAAATAACTTTAAAATTTTCATATTTCTTTCTCTTGCATTTATTTTTTATCTATTTATTTCTTATCATATTATTTATCACATATTTTCCCCCTTTCTTTCTCTTTCTATCTCTCTTCTCTACTCTCATATCACATTCTTTTTAAGGGTGTGAAAAAAATTATTTTTGTAATAAAAATGAGGTATTAGAATCATTTCTCTTTTTCAAATAATATACACGAATTTATCTAAACACCCTTAAATAATTTATGTTTTTCAAGGATATCCCTGCAATAACCCCAAAAGTTATTTTCTAATGAACCTTGTGATTTACATCATATAGTTTACATTTTTTTTCAATTTTAATTGAAAAATAAAAAATAAGAAAAATTGTAATAAAATGTCTATTTTTTATTTCATTATATAAAATGAGACTAAAAAAATGTAAAATAAAATGACATATAAATACATTATTATTTCCAACATTAAATAATGGAAGTCAAAAGCATGAAAAGGAAAGGCACAGTTTCAATTTCAAGATGCAAGCATGCACGGTTCTTATACAAAGCTTAATCAATGATCTTTTCTAGGTTTTTGCAATCTTATGCTTCGTTTTCAATCTACTTTTCATGTAACAAAAAAGAAGAAAAAGGGGAAGAAAAAGAAAAAGGAAAAAAGGCTTCAACGCAAAAGGCACACGACAGCCTCGAGTAAAGAACAATGCTGAAAATGGCCATGCATTATATAAGTATATGATTGCTTTGATTATTATTATTATTATTATTATTATTATCCTCCTCCTCCTTCTCATTATTATTATTATTATTATTATTATTATTATTATATTATTATTATTATTATTATATTCTCATTAAAGTTTTTTTTGTAAAAAATAATATAAATAAAATTTTAATTAATCAAGGAGGGAAGATATAAGAACGAGTAGACAAAATCAGTAGTTTCAACTTTCAAGAAAAAAGTTTAGTATCAGCTAAGAAAAATATAATTAGGAAAATATATAATTTTCTTTAGCCGATAAAAGAAATAGTTGTTAATTAGAAGAAAAAAGTTTACTTTCATAATATATTTTTACAAAAAGTGTATCCTACTGTTGGGCATTTTTCTTATATTATTAGTAGGTTAAATAATTTAGGATAATTATTTTTTATACTCTTTAATGTTTTACACTCACCAATGAATAGGATAATTTGTACATGAAAAAATAATATAAAAATTTTTAAAAATGAAAATGTCAAGATATGATAAAAAAATTAGGTGTCTAAAAATTAGAATCTAAAAATTTGTGAGTTATATTATTTATATAATATTTTTATAACATAATTTTTGTTTATCTCTTTCATCATATTAATCATTTTATTCGTATTTCCGTTTTCCTCTTTTTATCTCTTTCCTAATTAAATATTTTATTTTTATGAATATAATTTCTCATAGTTTGTACACTAGATTTCTCTTGTGAAATATACTACGGGGGTTAAAACAGTGAGGTAATAATTGTAAAAACAGAGCGTCTGAAAATGTTCGTAGTATCAGTTTGTAGTTGGTCTGAAAAGGCAAAAGAAAGCCCTTTGGGTGAAGCCCCAAAAACAGCAGCACGTATCAGTGCTCCATCGTTATTTACACTGACACTACCACTTCATCAATTCAAAGCGTTACAAGTTACTCCAACCTCCCATTAATCACTCCCTCTTTTTCCTCACATATTTTTTACACAGAGTAATGATTAGTGACATTTCTTCCTTCTATGGGTTGTGATCAGCACGTATTCATGGTTTTAATTAAAACAGCAGCACGTATCAGTGCTCCATCGTTATTTACACTGACACTACCACTTCATCAATTCAAAGCGTTACAAGTTACTCCAACCTCCCATTAATCACTCCCTCTTTTTCCTCACATATTTTTTACACAGAGTAATGATTAGTGACATTTCTTCCTTCTATGGGTTGTGATCAGCACGTATTCATGGTTTTAATTAATTTTTTTCAATTTATAAAAAAGAATTAACCAAATTTAATTTCGTGTACCAAGTCAAAATTGTCTGAGATTATAATAAGAAATTGTAAAGGTCCACCCCGTTTTGAAGTGAATTGGGGGGAAAGGAAGGATTAAAAAAAAGAAAAAAAATAAAGAATGAAGTGATAAATATGATATGTAATATAATAAAATATATAAAAAAAGATAGAAAGAAAAATAGAATGAAAGTCATTAGAGGATGAAATGTATGTTTATAAATACGCGGCTGTAGTAATCTGGTATTATATAATAATTTCTTGGCTACTATTCTTTTTGCATATATAATTACTCTCTCTGCATAATATCTATGGCAAGCAAATGCAAAGTCAAGAACAGTAGAATCTGTGACTGCTCTCGTCTGCATGTCCCTTTTCTCATCTCATCTGCACTCACCGATTCCTCTCCAGTCTTGACTCTTGACAACCTCCGTTACGTTACTCTCTCTCTTTCTGAATATCACAGCAAAAGTGGCATCGAAAGAAAACGTCCTTTTAAGTTGATAAGACTGCCACTTCAAACCTTTAATACAAGAACCTTAGCTTTCATTTCACTGTTTGTCTCGCACTCCTTTTCTTCCACAGACCGCATACAGACAAGGTACAATCTTTTAATAGATCAATCCAAGTCTTAGTTACAACGAAAAAAAAAAAAAAGTCTAACACACACTTACAATGTATTATATGAAAGTAACAATCACTTCACTATCATCATCTCCACCTCCTCCTTTTTCTTCTCGCACGTAACGTTCATTACCTTTTTCTTCACTCAAGGTGTGTGGAGCATGGCCATTGCCGAATGCACGGACATGATCTTTAAGGGACCTTTTGTGCTTGAAATCAGAACCACAGACGCAGAACCAAAGCTTCCCGCAATTCTTCTCGTGTGTTCTCCAATCCCCTCTCACTGCAAATGGCTTATGACACTTCCTGCACTCGAATGGCTTCCCTCCGTGCTTCCTCTTGTAGTGTGTCTGGAGGGTCCTGAAATCCTTCAGGGGCCTTGCCCTAGGATAGTTTATGTTATTTTTGCAACCCTCTTCACAGCAATAGCAGGGTAGCCTCAGCATCGAAGAACTTGCCTTTGACCCTCTCAATGACTCCGCTCCTTTCCTATACTGCGATCCATGTCCCCACATATGCATCTATATATGTGTGACAATGTGTTACAAAAATTCATGCCATATGAGTCACATATTAACATTAGTAAGCCCGTTCATGAGAGCAAAATAAAGTGCGACAAAATGATACTGTGGTAAGTATTTGGTTGATATTTCAGAATTGGATGGAGCAAAACACATGACTTCTGCTTTCATTTGGTGGATTTAGAAATAGAATGGAAAAGGAGATGGATTTGAGAAGTTTTATATTTTGGTTTCGCTAAACGTTTGGTTCCGGACCAAACACTATATGTAGATATATATTTGCGATTAAACTAACATAATCATTATTATACAAATGTAATGTACTTTGAGATTTCAACTGGAGTCAATTAATGGTTTTAAATCCCACTTTCAACAGCAACGGTTACCTTTTATTGCGTGTACATAAATATAAATATATTTGAGTCGTAAAGAAAAGAAAGTACTATTGTGAAATTATTTATCTGAGTCTCTAATAAAGAAAAATGTTTGATGCACTCGCCATGCTAGTAGACACAGATAGAAGAGAGAAAAATGTAGATTTGATTGGTGATATATACAGTGATAAGAAGAGAGAGAAACAGAAAAATGAAGAGGGTGAATGATATGTTTGCACTGTGCCAGTGTCCAAAAATTAGAACTCCTCTAATGATTTCTTATGAATTCACGATGTACTAGCTGGGTAGTTCAGTTTCAGCTGTTATTGACTAACCTGCATGTTGTTGAAACGGTTGAACGTTTTGTTACAGACTGTGCAAGAAAACTGGGTGGGTCCAATAAGGATTTGTTGAGGAGTGGGGATCCAATATTGACCGTGAATTGGAGTGGAAGAAGGTTTGGTGGCGGTGGTGGGAAGGCCAATGTGGAGGGCAACTGTTACACCACTCAGGTCATCAGAGCTAGGCTTTTGCTGGTGATCACGCATAGTGGAAGAGTGTTTTGGGTTAGAGACTTTGGATTTGAGCTGGCTAGGAGGGCCAAGGGAGAGGGAAATGGACTCTTCGTTATCAACCTCATCAGCTTCTAAGCAGGCACTATCACTGCCACAAGAAGATATGCAGGAGAAAGAGTAAGTTTTTTGCATGGTGGTATGGTTGATGGGATCGATTGTGCAGATAATATTATAAGATGAGAGAGAGAAGTGAGGGAGAGGGTTGAGTTTTGGTTTGAGAAATTGTAAGTAGAGGGACGAGAAAAGGCCATAAATAAACAAATTTTGAATTTTTTTTTCTTTGTTTCTGGAATATCTGAGTGTTTTTAATTTTAATAGGAAAGACGCTTGCTACCGTGTACTGGTTATTTGTACACTCAAAATGCTAGTTGATACATAGAGAAAGAGAGAAAAAAGTGAAAAAAGTACAAGTATAATAAGTAATGTAATGTGATGGGAAGAAAGAGATAAAAAAAAAGTGTTATTAAAGTGTTTAAAATGTTTAGGTATTAAAAAATTATTGTTTTGTTTATTTTATTATATTTGTTGACGAAAGTAGAGAAAATAAAAATATGCGAATAATAATAATGTATTTTCTTTTATTTCATTGAAGAGAAAGTAAAAAAAAAGAAAGAAAGAAAAAATTTGACTTTTAATAACAAAAATTCACTTTTTTTTTCTCTAATTCGGTTCTTAAACATTTTTCTGCATTCTCATTTTCTTTCCAATGTAAGATTAGTGTGATTATAAAAAAAAATCGTGTCTTTAGAGATTAATCTCTCAGTCAAAGATACCACGAACAAATAAAAAATTAGTGTGCTAATTGATAGAATAGAGAAAGAAAGAGGTTAATATGTATGTACGACGAGGCACGTGTCATGTGTGTAGGCGCACGTGGAATGAAGGAAACTATAAGGATGACAATGATGTGTGTATTTTGGCATGTTTGGAAATGGAGGAGACAAGAGCACCAGCAAAGAGCTAGAGAGCGGAGGAGGCAAAGCATAGAATAGAGAGCACAAACAGTATTTTAGGTAGGGCATGACAGAGGTAAATGCAAGTTAATTTTCTTACACGGTATCAGTTACAGTTAGCATCTATCACGTCAGTTATTTTTGATACTAATTAACCTGTATGTTGATGATAAAAGATAACAAATTTTCACACAATAATAATGTTACACACGCAAGAGGGTTGACATAAAAGTGAGAGGAATCTACTAGATTACTGGTGACAGTGGCACTTCTTCTTTTTTAATCCTTCACCTCTCCCTCGTCTAACCATTCACCATTCACTCTGCTCCAATTACCAAATCATAACGAATTTTATTAGTCTTATATATACTTTCTGTAATATTTTTTATAACAATTTTTCTTATTGCATTGTTTACTTTATCTTCTCTTTCTTAATTGTTAAAAGGTATTTTTTTAACTTAACTCAAGTAAAAATAAAGTTAAACAACTTTATCATAAATAATTGGTGTATTTGTAATCATTTTTAAGTATATAGAAAATTGAAATTGTTTAATCCTATTTTTGTTTAGAATAAGTTAAACAATTCTTTATTAAGAAAGTTGTAAAAAATATCTAAAAAATGAAAATTTCAACCAATATTGCTTGACTTCAAAGCACCTTAATCTCATCTTCCTTTTCTAATTTATAGAAAATCTATACTATCTTCGAAAATTTAAAGATTTTAATATTGTCATGGAGACTTTTTTTCTTTTTCTTTTTTTCTCAATCTCTTTCTTTTTTTGGTATATCCAAACTCACTTAACTAGTGGTCTAAAAACTCACTTAACTATACCAAAACAAATAGATCTTTCTGGATATATAACAAATTTTTATGGATGCCATAGCAACTCTCTCTGATTAATCTATCCCTCTCACTGCAATGCACACAAACCCAAAAGTGAGAGTGAGTGTGTGCGATGGTACAGTCTCTTTCCATTTCAGACGCAGACAATAACACACAAAACTATAAGTGCGAGTGGTAATATGAACAGAGTAAGTAGACATGGAGAACTGTAGAAGGGGAGGCGTGTGTCCCTCTCTCCCATTATCAAAGGGATTGTGATAGTGACGGAAAAGTACTGCATGTAATGAAACTCGAGTGATTCAACTTTAACTATTCCAATTCCTACAGAGAAACAAATCTCTACAGCGTGTGTGTAATAGGTTTTGCGTATAAACCACTTCCAGTTAATCTTTACTAGCGACATATAAATCGAGTAATAATCAATTATCATATAACTAATTGACGTGTGTGTATATAATTGCACTGGAGTTAGAAACATAAAGAAACAAAAGCAAACATTATGCGAAAATACGTTCAATAATCAATAAACATATAAGCATAAAAATTTTGAATTTTTTTTTTTTAAATTTGACATAATATTAACTACTTAAGTTTTAATATGTAGTATCCATGACTCTTCTACGCATGTAGGTTATTATAATGTAAAGAGTAATGATTGATAAATATTTCTTTACTTTAAACACTTCATTAACATCTATTATTTTTTATCTCTATTCTTATCACATTATATTATCTATTGTATTTACATTTCTCATTCTTTTCTCTTTCTCGCGCTAAGTATCATTTAAAATAAAGTGTTCACTAATCATTTTTGTAATCACCCGTAAATTTTGTGTAGCTGCCGTCAAGGTATATAAATGATGAAATTCTCAATGTCGAGCAAAAGGTCAGAAATATGGGACGATTGTTGTGTTGCCAAGTCAGCTCATAACTTCAAGCATCTCGTGAACAGTGTAGTACCTTCCATCGTGGACAAAATTGAAAGGGGTCAGCATTAATGGGCTGAAGTAAAAGGCTGGTAGGCCATGTATTTGATTGGACATAGCCCTAAAACTTGGAATCTCTGAGTGACTGTTCAACCATCTCATCAATGACCAATCTTTCTCTTAGCCTTCATTCAGATGATCCACCAACTAAAAAAGGTGGCAAAAGGACAGGTATAAGTTCCAATTTGAGTTTATCTAAGCTAGTTTCAGTATGCCTACTGCCTAGAGATTAATTTCTTGTAGGCTCTAGGTTATTGTTCTCCTCTCTCCCGGACTCTTGCTTGACGAGAAGAAGAAACAGAAATGGATAACAAAGTTTATTCAATGTAGAGTACTGCTGAGCACCTGACTATCCGAACAAAGGGTAAATTGATTTATTTATAGAAAACAAAAATTTCTTTGAGTAAAAATTGTGAGAAATACGATTCTTGTGCTCAACAAAATAAACTCATGTTAATCTAACCTCATATACTTGTCTACAATGACTGGACTATATTTATTACCTTCTAGACTTAGGAGTTTGGTTGAACGAAACAAATCCATGTGTAACATTTTAGTGATTTAGAAGTAAAAAAAATAACAATTTTGTTTGTCTATAAATAAAGTTTTGATTTGTTTTTCTTTCTAACATATTTCATATAAAATGTGACTTCTAAAATAAAACTTAAATTTAAGATGTTTTCTGTAAAGTTTGAAATATGTTTTAAATTAACATGCCAAAGTTTTTCTTTGCCAACTTCATTATTTTCATCATTACTTGAAAATTACAAACATGGTACATGTTAATTGTTTTGTTCTTCCATAGCAATCTGATAAAAATTGTGTTATCTGTTAGCAATAAAGGTATTGACCCATATAAGACTTTTTGACTATACATATTTCTTTGCCAAAGGAGACATGAATTTTACTATCACAAAATTGATTTATACTATATTATGTCTTAGACCCTTGACATACAACGATACACATTATTTATGGTAGGTAGAGGATGGTTACTAACCTTACATATATTTGCCATGTGTCTTTGTTGGTTGCTTCTAAAGGCAACAATTTCATCTTCGTGTCGTTGAAAGTCTAGGAATATAGATCTTTCCCCCATTAAATGATCCAAGTAGTCATGCACAAAGTACCATTTGATGGGTTGGTGTGTTTGGTTTTCAGTTGAAATGATAAAATAAAAAAAATACTATTCAATGTGAATGACAAATTTTTTTACTTCTCCATTTCATGCTTTGGAATGTGTGAACCTCAGTTTGCATTGTTGGTAACAAATATCCAAACATGCTTATATTCTTATCAAGGATATTGCTACAGGCAAAACCAAAGATCTAGGTACACATTAATGTTCAATTTGAAGTCTTTGACTTCTTCCTTTCTACAGAAGTGTAAGAAAAAGAAATAACAGTTCTAGACAATACAAATAAAAAGTTTTGTTCTCATGATTCTTCTTCTTCTTCTTTTGAAGCCTATGCTAGTCTTGTCACTTGGATGTCTTCTATTTTTTTTTAGAATCTTGTTTAAGTTAGTTATCCCATTGACAAAGCTAGTTAAGTCTTTAGTGAGTTCTTACATTTTCTCCTAAAGTTTTTCTACATCAACAAATTGTGAAGTCTCATTGATGACTTTAATTTTACTAAGCTTGGCTGGCTTTTAAAAGACCAACATCAGTTTTGACTCAACTGTTATTGTTTATCTTGTCCACACTCTAAGAAGAAGATCATAAGTAGTTTGTAAGTCAAAAGGTTTATATTCTACCTGTGAGTCTTGAGTAGCCAACAGACAGTATCTCTAATTGTGAATACCAAATTTTATCTATGTGTCTTTTTTAATTCAATAAATTTCAAAAGGAAATAATCTAAAAAAATATAAATAAATAAAAGAATTAATAAAGAAGATAAGATTGTTTGATAACGGTCACTTGTGTAGAAGATAAAGTTGTTAGATAATGGTAAGTTGAGCCTAATAAATAAAGAGATAACAAGACTTAATAAATCTAAAAGATAGGATTTGTTGTTTATCTGCAGTCATACACAAGTCAAATACAGGAAAAATTGCAGTACAAGACAAACAATCTTGGTCGTCTCTCAAGGATCTTTGATTGCTACCAACCAATTAGGAATGTTAAAATAAAGGGCCGAGTTAAAGAATGAAAATATATTACAAATAGAGAGAAAGTTCAATTACTTAAAAATGATCAATCCATTGGTTAAGTTTTGTAATCAAACCTATCATCAGTTTTTAAAGATTCACTTCCTATTCTTGATTTAATTCTTGTTTGACTCCAAAATTAGCCAATGACACATCAATCAATTTCGAAAGAATTCCTACTGAATAAGGTATTCATAATTCGATTAATTAGGGTTAAAGATCATGCGTCATCTAAGTTACCAAATTAATTTTCTAAACTAGTATTAACCCAAATTATAATATGTCAAATCAAATGTTTAACATATTCATCAAGAATGCAAACCCAAATTTAGATGATGACACACTATTCCAAAAAGAATTCACAATCAAGCTTTAAATGAGACAAGGGAGATTATAGAGAAAGAAATAAAACCAAGAATTAAAAAACAATTTAAAACCAAAACTCAAGATCTATAAATAAACCTTAAACTAGTGAATCGATCCAAAAGCATTTAGCCTTCCATGGAGGCTTCACAAAAAATCATCAAAAGGGGAAAGAAAACATAAATAAGCGATGTTGTCTTTCTATGGTACTAAAAGAAATGTATTTATAAAGTCTCCCTAGAGTTAACTAAAGCTAAAGCCAGAATATGGGCCCTAAGTGTTAATTAGTCGAATTACAAATTAGTTTCATAAAAGCCAGCTGAGTTGTAGAGTAATGTGTTTACTATTGTCCATGAATTATTCGACCCTCGATATGAGCAAATTAGCTTTTGGTGTCTACATGAAAGTGTTAAAAGATTTGTTTTTGAAATTTTGATGCTAGTCCCATGTCATTTTGATCTCTACCTTTAAAGATATGATCACAATAGTACACCTATGTTAGGTTGTCAAGACATAACAATGACTACAAATTCAAGCCCCAATTCATCCATGATACACAGTGAATTTGCTCACAACCTCTTCATGAGAAATGTAGATTTTTCTTCAATCTTTTCATAGACACCAATACCAACTCCATTACATTTTTGAACCCCAAATTATGCCTAAACAAGGAGGAAATGTTAAAATACATTAAAATTTGAAAATTAACCAAAACTTGCATCAAGGCCTGATTAAATTCAATGATACAAAACTCAGCTAAAATACCAATATTAGGCATATAGTCATCAAATAAAGCTATGTACAAAACTATAATAGGTGTATTAAAATTAATTGATCAATTGCGGATCAGGTTTGGCTATAAGATGAGAATAAAAAAAGGAACACTCTACACTTCGATTACACATGAATTCACTTTCTTCTTGCCCCTAGAAAATTTTCTTAAAACACACAGAACCTCTTTCTCACATCTCATACAAATTGGGTACAATTTGGATGGGTGAATTTTTTTTGGAATGCTTTAGCTTACAATTTGGCGTAGTGCTACTACATACATGTGAGACAACACAATTAAAGCAAGACAAATAATTAAAAAGGCCATCTTTAGAGTTTTCTTTTTCTTTTTCTTTCATCTCGTTTTAATTTTACTTTAGATATGTAAGTAAAAAAAATAGTACCAAAAATGATATATTTTATATGAATTTAGAACACTGAATGAATTGCTTACTTGTTAAAGACATGATCAGAGATGCCAGAGATTGCCTATGTGTTATGCGAATCCTGCGAACCAAGAAACCAAACCTTCCTTTACCTGGTCACATGCTCCAAACTGTAGGTTTTCAATGGGGCAAACCGTAGAGAGCTATTGTATGTTGTGATGGCAAAGGGGACCTAGCCACGCTATATATTAACCGCAAACACCTCCCATTATGGGCCTAATGGTTAGGCCAGCGCTGTTTCCCGCATAGATCATTATTAGGTATCCTAAGCTCATTAACAATTAATCACATTATTAGTGGGCTTAAATATCATCAAATGGATCATAATATTAGCTCATTTTTGACAAAACAAAACGTTACAATTGATTGTAACCCATAAGAATTTATAGGAAAATTCTAACAAGATATTCATAAAAATATATGTGTCCCTTCATTGCATTAGAAAAGTGTTCATCTCCATATACCACATAATAGATTCAATGACTTTGAACAAGTTCTTGATTTAGTCCATTAGATACAACTCAAAATTTACTATTTGTTTTAGAATATTTTTTTTACTTTAATTATTAATTTAGTTTTTATATATTTGTACTTTAAAATTGTCAGAATTTTTTTGCGCTGGTTATTCCACAAAGTCATTGAATACGTGTCTATATACCACCATTATGTTTTGTTATATATAGATAGATAGATAGAGAGAGAGAGAGAGAGAGAGGGGGGGGGGGGGGGAGCATATCAAGTGAGAACAGTTTTCATTTTAAGAATATGAGAATTATCAATCTAGGTCATATAAGCATGCTTTTTTCTTTTAATATTGACCATTCAAATATAATCTAATTGTCTATATTTGTAATTCTTGTTTCTCATGATAAGAACTATTCTCATTTGATATGCCCCAATACATCCATACACATCTATTCATGTTGCTATAATTTATATCAATTCATGCAGTTTAACCAATAACTCACATGCCCACTTTTGATAACACTGCTTTCAAGTAGTGGTGACTAGGTGTTATCAACAGAAGACAACACTTTAAAACATGTTTTAACATGTTATTTAGTAGATAAATTATACTAATGTGTCTTTGAATTTAACTTTTTGTTAACATTACACTAATTTTCTAATTCATGTAATTATATATTAAATTAGAGAGAAGATAAGTTAATGAGTATATATAATATTATATTATCATATAAATGTGCAAGATGAATAAAAAATATTAATTATAATATCATTAATTCTCATATAATGATAATAATCAAACAAGTTGAAGAACTAGTTGTAGTAGAACAACAAATGTGAGACAATTTATCCAAACTAATAAATGATATGTAGACTAAGCATTACATTTTATTTATATTAATTGTTTACTTTTATTTTTTTGCAACAATATGTTGAATCTAATTGTGTTTGGTTTTTTTTTTTTTCATATTTAATTTATTTATGTTACTTCCTCTAATAATATTTGTATTTTAGAACCATGTAATCAATTATGTACACAAATGTTTCCTCTATTTTCACATGTTAAAATCTTTATTTATTTTTCTTATAAGAGAATTTGGTGGCCTTTTTATTTATATTTGATTGTCGTTTTGGTACAAAAGTAAATACCAAATTTGGTGACCTTTTTTATTTATATTTGACTCAAAGATCATACATATTAAATTTTTAGTTTAGATAAATCATTTTTTTTTTGGGTATATAATGATGGCAACAAGGATTAAACTTAAAACCTTGTGCAAACCATACAAACTCCCTACTATTAGGCCTACTATAGTAGGCTGGAGACATTTGTACTAATGTAATCATATAGTCAATATTTATTTATATTTTTAAATGTATATTATATGTGTAAATTAAATTTATTTAATAAAATATTAAATAATTTTAAAATTTTATAAAACTTTATAGACTTGATTTACTCAACAAGAACTTTAAATTCAATAGGTAGATTAATAAAATTTAATATGTAAAGAATTATTATAGAGTACCCGGAATTATTCTTGGAATAATTTGCTGATAGTGAGAAGGTCATCATTACATGAGAATGAGAGAAGTAAATCTAGACCATACAACCATACATAGATAATCATAAATTAAAGTTATGTGACTACTTAAAAAGTCACATGACTTTTTAAAAAACTTACATGATTTTGTATGTTTTAATCTTGATAATTCATGACAAGATCTAGTAGTTAATATTCATTCCTCTCATTCTCATATAAGAAAATCCCTCTCATTAGATACGTCCCCTATATATATATATATATATAATAACATAATTAAGATACAAAGTTATAAACTATATATAAAAATGAAAATACAAATCACAATAAATTAATCATTATTGATATAATAAAATATTACAATTATTAAATTATGTTACTTACATTTTTATTTTTTTGGTCAAATCCGTGATCTTTGTTCAAACACAACATACATAAGTGGCCATATGTTAGAATTTGTCCTTCCAAAATCTGGCATAGGAAATAACGTTTTCTAAGACATATCAACAATTATAAATTAATACCTTGAAACGATACACACTTCGTCATCTTCATCAATTAATTCAAATCCTTCATAGCAGGAATTCATTGGGCTCTGCTTCTAATTAGATGAAAGCAACAACTAAATATCTGGAGTCAGACAAAGAAGGCAAATGCCTTAAAGCCATTCCTGAAGTTGAAAGTGGCGAAGAAAGGGAAGAGAGATAATGCACGAAGGCTTTGGATTCGATCCAACACATGGATTGAATGACATGGGCCAAACAAGTACAGACAAGAGGACTGTAGCTGGCGCATGAGTTTGCTTTGTGAATTTGGTTTAAGTGGGACTTGAATGTGGGAAAGCCGAAGATAAGTTTGCCATTTTGTTGTTCTTGTGCGAGAAGAAAGGAAATTAACTTGGACAAACCCAGCAGTGCTATCTGAGACTTTCATAGCTGCTCATCATTGATCTGTCACTGCCTCACTTCACAGTCGCAGTTCACGTTGCCCTCTGCAGCTATTGTTCAATCAATGTTCTTATATTTTCTTTCCCACGATTAAGTCTTAACCTTTTGGTCAATTTTGACATTGGCCTCCAATTTAATCACGATCTTTCTTTTTCTGTGATCAGCTAAGTTAACTAGACATACCACCTGTAAGCATACGCAGAAACATTCTATTCACCAAAAAAAAAAGAAAAAACACACGAAAACATTCTAAATAAAATATTTTTTTAAATAAATTATACTTTAAATCTACAAAATTTTTGGCAGAATCTCTTCTATAATTTGAGCAGCTCAAAATAGCAATAGCACGTTAGAATCTATAAATAACTAAAGGCTTCACAATATCACATCATTTCAATACCAAAGCATTTACTACATCATTTCACAACTCCTAATAGTATACAACTCCTAGTAGTCTCTTTACAAGATGTTTCTTGTAACTTTTTGAAATATATTTTAAATTAACATGCCTAAGATTTTATTTTTTTTCCAATTTCATTTTTCCATTATTACTTGAAAAGAAACATGTTAGCCCATGTTTGAAAATCCATTTGCCAGAAGTTAAACGTATGTTTGAAGAAGGATAACTTTCGTTACTTTTGAGTTGAACGTACGTTCACAGTCCTTGAAACGTGTTTCCAAACATACCTTTACACATTAATTGTTTAGTTCAAACCATAAAAAAAGCGAAAAAAAAAGGCATAGGGTATTGCAGGGGTAGTTTTGCAATTTTGTTGATAGTTATGGGTTATATTACGTCACACTTACCTTACATCTTTATATGTTCATATTTCTTTTTCCTTATTCATCACAATTTTTCTTTTTCTCTCTATTTTTTTTTTTTTTATCTCTCTTTCCTTTAAGCTATATACACCCATCCTGGGTGTTAAATATTTTTTCGATAACTTAGGGATGAAAATTGGGATTGTAAAAGATCATGATATTTTCGTGGTTGCATTTGAAACCAACCCAACAAAACAAATTTTTGTTGAAAAACACACAAAATTTGGAGGCAATGTAAAATCATATCAGTCACATATCAGCAAGGCTAACCCATCTTCCATACCAACTCACGAGGGACTATGAAAAACACTAGTGGGCCTGACCCAACCTGTTTGACAGAACTGATAGACCCATTACAAATACATCTATTAATAATAGTGAGCAAAAAGAAATCGAACGAAACAAAGTGGTACAAAAATTATTATATCTTGCCCATAAAATGACTCTTTTTTTCTTCGAAGAATGGGAATGGGGACAATAAACTGAATTCCTCACATAAACTATGAGTTGAGGTTTGAGATTAGTTTTATATATATATATCTCGCAATATTGACACTACAGAAAAACTCATATATGTTGAGTACTAACGCATCGTGCACGCTCAACACACGTAGGCCCGACCGTAACGCTAAGCTCAAATAAGAGTATGTAGTAATACAAAACCGAAACGTTTCGTACTTCGGATTTATCTTTAGGTTTTAATAAAGGTCCTATTCCTATCACCCGCTTCAGTTACAGGCCAAGCCTCCAAAGAGGTTCCTACAAAGACAGAAAACTCAATGACCTCATTACAACAATATAGCTGATTAGGGTAATTGTCCAAGCAACCGTTATCAAAATAGGTGCCTAATAATTAAGACATTAGGCATCATAAATGTAGCAAACAATGATGCAGCATAAAACAGAAATGTCAATACAAAAACTGAAGCGTCTATCGAAATAGAAAGCCAAAATTTGTTTAGTTAGACACCTGCATAGAGTTTAGTACAAGTGTTCCGACTGTTACCCCACAATAAAGTAATGCGTCCCAATACTACTAAATTTTTGTTCTTTTCTTGCGGATTTTTTTTTCTGTGAATATTTTCTGCAAAAATTTCTTTCGACTTTTCTTACGATTTTGCCAAAGATTTGGTTATTTCTTGCATATTTATATTCACAAAAAATTGTAGAAAAATTTAAAATTTCTTACGATTTTCCTACAAAAATTTATTTGCAAGAAAATCTTAATGTTTCTTGTAAATTTTTGCGCACAATTATTTGCAGGAAACACTGTTGGAAATAAATTGGTGTAAAATCACAAGAAATTCTGTACATATTTGTTGTGAGTTTTTCAATAATTTTATTTGCTGAGAATTTATTTGAGAATCATGATTACCTATAGAGTTGTCTACGAAATATCATTGGAAAATCTACAGAAAAATGATTCTTCATTTTATTTGGGTTAATTATATTTCTTATTATAATTTGTTATTTTAAAAATATTTTTGACCAAAATATTTTAACTTTTAATTAAATGTTTTGGTACTGAATAATAATTTAATTAAATTTAAGAATATTTATAAATTTACCTAATTTTATTTTGTACCTAAAAATCTATAAATAAATAAAAAATTGAAATATAGTTAAGTATAAATAATTATTTAAACGTTTATTTTTTTATTATATATACAAATAAATTTTTAACAATTATTTTGTTAAATTATATATATATATATATATATATATATATATATATATATATATATATATCTGTGTGTGTGTGTGTATGTATAAATAGTCAATTGTAAAATTTATATTATTTTACTTAAATATAATTTAAATTACAACTAATTATTAAAATTAAAATCAATATTTTAAAAGTTAAAAGTATTTATTTTTTAATTATACAATCTAAATTATAATTAAAATTTAATTTATATTAAATATAATTCATCATTTAAATTGTAATTTAAACATAAGTTATATAATTGATATGCAAAAATCGCAAGTATACGGTTGTCGTCAAGTAATAAAATATCGAATCCACATGGACTATGGTTTATGCTTACCAATTTATTGTGATTAGAAAAGATAAAATAAGAAAGATTTATTTGATTGAGAAATAATGATGAGTATAAAATCAAAGTTAAAAATAAAGAACAAGAATGTAAAAATTTCAAGATTAGGGAAAACAAATGATGAGAATATTTCCAGGATTAGAGGTTCGCTCAATGGTTTTCCAATGGATAAATTTCTTCACCTAAGTACCCTAATTTGTTCTCTTGAAGGTGAATTAACCTAATGTAATCTTCGTTTCCTTTCAAGACACAGAGATGTACCTAATTAAATTGACCCCTACTTTTGTGGTAGCTATGTTCAATTAGGCCTTTTAGGTTCTTTGTTAGTTCATTTGATCCTCGAAGGATTAAGCCTACTTTCGTGATTTAAAATCTATGTCCTTTCCTTATGATTCCAACAATTAGGTTCACTTTTCAGTACTTCCCTAAGCATCTAAGATTATGAAAAATGATGGCTAAACGCTTTGCATAAAGAAAATCAATAGGAAAAGAATCAAGAGGAGAACACAATTAGGCATAAAGATAATTCAATTTAAACAACCGTTAGTCAATCAAGGGCTAAGCCCCAATCCTAGAAAAAGAAGAACTACGCAAACATAATCCTAAAGAAAGCAAATTAAAGAAGAAAAGAACATTCAAACCCAAATGAAAACGGAGAAGGAGAAGACGATTGCTTTACTCCTAAGCTGTTGCTGCCCGTAGGGTTTGGTCTTTTTTTCCTAAGCCTAAAAGATTTATTTATATTTAGGGTTACAAAAGGGTCCAAGCCTAAAGCAATTAAAAACAGAAAACTAATGAAAAGTTGTGTCAGTCACGCACCACACCCATGGCGTTTACCACGATCTGCCCGTGGTGCTTTTTGGTAGCCTTCGTAATATCCTCCTAAAATTTACTATGGTCGTGGTGTATACCACGGTTTTCCTGTGGTGCTTTCTTGTGCTCTTCCTGAAATCCGTCACACCTGTGGCAATTGCCATACCCAGCCTATGGCGCTTTTTGGTTGTGGGATTCACTTCTTTTCTTCATTTTTCTTCAAGTGTAGATGTTTGTGATCCTTTCCTTGCTTGAATAAGGTTTTAACAAACTCTCCATTGCTCTTCCTTGCTTTCGAATCACTCCAAGTCTATATGTTTAAGCTCCAAAGCCAAATCAATTCATGCTAAACTTTTCTAAAATCCACAAACAAACACAAAAACACACCTGAAGTGTTCTAAGTGATAAAACTAAGGAAATTAGTACTAAAACTACTCCTAATAAGCTAAAATGCAAGCAAGCCTACATAGATTAAAATACAAATCATGGTATAAAATGCTACGCATCAATAATGAACATATAGTTAATATAAATACTATTCTAGCCAAAGAGTAACCTCTAAAGCACAAAGGCTAAAAGCCCAAGACTAAGCTATGACTGAAGCAATGAGTTGAGTTGAGTTTAGTAAAGCCTAATTTAGGGTTTGTATTTTTAGGCTAGGTCATCCTAACCAAAGATTTAAAGATTGGATCCCTAAACCTTGGCCAAAGATTTAGGGATATGATTTTGGATTTCTATCATTCATGTTGACAACAAGCCATATGTATTGTCGTATATCTCCTAGTCTATTACATGATTAATGTTTAGTGGCTGAGTTTGGCCTATGATTGTCATGAACTTGAGTTAAGTACTCGACCTAGAGTCTGAGCTTAACCTATGATGGACCTAAGGTCGACCTAAGAATTAAGTATCGAACTTAGAGTCTGAGCTCAGCATGTGATGGTCTCGAGGTTAGCCTAAGAATCAAGTACTTGACTTAAAGTCTAAGTTTGACTCGTGATGGACCTGAGGTTGACATAGCAATTAAGTACCCAACTTAACGTTTGAGCTTGACCTATGATTGACCTAAGGTCTAAGAGCTCATAACAGTCCATAACCATCAGGCCTCGAGTTTGAAATGTTGAGAGAGTAAAAGGGCATGAGGATAAAAGTTAAGTACTCAACATAAAATTCAAGCTCACCTATGATGGACTTGAGGTTGGCCCACGAATTAAGTGTCCAACTTAGAGTCTATGCTCGACTTGTGATGGACTCGAGCTTAGTCTAAGGGCTAAAGATGATCCATAGTCCCCTAACCTCAAGTTTAAAAGGTGAAGAGGGCAAAAAGATACGAGGAAGTTTTCTTCCTTAAAAGTAAGGATCACGCTTACATTTTTGTTTGCTAGGTCGATTGCTTAGGTCTTAATTGGTTGACCTCCTGTTAGAGCATGGATTACACTTAGGTCTCTGTTTCCTTAGTCAATTGCTTAGGTCTTAATAGGTCAACCTCCTCTTAGAGTGAGGACCACGCCTAGATCTTTATTTGCTTAGTTGATTGCTTAGGCCATAATATATAGACTTTCTGTTCGAGTGAGGACCATACCTAAGCCTTTGTTTGCTCAGTCAATTGCCAAATTCTTAATTGGTTGACCTTCTGTTGGAGTGAGGATCACGCATAGGTCTCAATTTGCTTGGTTAATTGTGTAGGTCTTAATTGGTCAACCTCCTATGGGAGTGAGGACCACACCTAGGTCTTTATTTGCTTAATCAATTGCCTAGGTCTTTAATGGTTGACCCTTATTGGAGTAAAGACCATGCCTAGCTCTTTTTTGCTCGGACAATTACCTTGGTCTTAATTGGTTGACCTCTTGTTGAGTGAAAACCACACCTAGGTTTTTGTCTAATTTCCTAAGTATGAATCATCATTGAATGCAACCTTTAATCAAGCTTTATTCTTCATAAATAAATAAGCTTACATCGGAATGCAATACAGATTTTGATTAGTTGAATTAGAACTCGAAATTGACTAGAAAAAAAAAAACTTATATTTGGTGCTTTAGATAATGCCTTTTACTCCTCAAGGTTGATCGTCCTCGATGAACATCATTAGTCTACCTCTCATTGATATACTTTCCTAGATAGTCATCTTAAATTAACACCTAAATTTGTCTCATTAATATAAAGCAATTCTCTAATTTATGCCTAGAAGATCGCTGAAATTCCCACCATTTCTCCCCATCTTTGATTTATTAATATAATTATGTATTTTTTATGAATTAAAAATGAAAAAGATCACTTGGTAATTAATTATTGTAATTACAAAAAAATCCATAATATTTAATAAATTTATTATCATGTTATATATATGCAATCAAAATCTATATGTTTTTATTATTAGTTTGAATGTTCAAATTATAAAAATCATATTGATAATAATTTCCTTAATTATGTATTAGAATATACATTAATATTATCAATTAATTTGAATCAGAATATATACTTGTATTATTAGTTTGAATGGTCAAATCATAAAAATTATATTGATCATAATTTTCTTAATTATTATAATTTGTATATTTATGAATTAGAAAATAAAATAAAATAAATTAGTGGCAATTTGAAAAAGAATGAATATAATGATGCCACGTGACATCTGCCTACGTGACAAAACCTTCTGTTATAATATATAATTAATTTATTAGAATAATTCCTTCAACATTTAAGCATTAATTAAGAGAAAGTTAAGATTTTAACATGGTAAAGTTGGGCAAAGGGAATGCCCTTAAGCGATTGTACTTAGATTCGTGAACGCCAAGGGGTTTTAGTGCATATTTGGATTCTAATTGGAAGAGTTCACAAGTATTTTCACTCTTAAAACAACAAATTTTTCCTTTTTTATTTTGTGCTTTATGTGATGCATACTGCTAGGATTAGAAGCTTAACCTTGTATTCAGTTAAAATGAGGTGAAAATAGAGTTTTTTTTAGAATAGAAAATAACAGGTAATTTAAAAAAAAATTGAACTAGTAATTATTTTACTAAAATTATTGCGTGTAAGCTTAATGAAAATAGAATAAAATAAATATCTCTTCTCATGCTCTTGATAAATAGATTGTAAATCTAAATTATTATAACTGTTCTAGAAAATCAAATAATCATAAATACTAAATTCTCAATATGAATATAAATACAACCCCAATGTATATATCTATGTCTATCTTTCCAAAATCACGATGGATTTGGAATGGGATAAGTCAACTTCTTGAGTACCTGATATACAAGTATAAGTATTTAATGATCTCCATAAAACATTTTGACATACATAGTAAGAACTTTAAAGTGTAAAAAAATTGTTCTAAAAATATAAGACTAATCAAAATGAGCTGATAAACTTCAGCTATACACATATACATCCATAACTTTAAAACATAGGATAAGGCCAAATCTCGACATGGCCTCCATATGAACAAATACACAACAACCCTAGCAAAACATTATCGCTTCATTTGTTACCGAAGAAATAGAAAAGAAGAGGAAGGAAAAGAGTGAAAGTGTGAGGAAGTGGGGTTGTTAAGTAGGGTGGAAGTGTGAAGAAATTTTTAAAAATATGTGGGACCCATTTAAAAAAAATTTCCTGCAAGAGAGCGATGATTTGCGTAGAAATAACACACTGTATAATTCAAATTGATTTTGTTATCCTACCAAATCGATTTTTGTAGCTCATAGTCTTTTTTTTTAAAACCAAAATCGGTTTACGCCCTCCCTTGTTTTATACAAAATCGATTTACTGATGTTGGTGTTTGATAAATCTACATTTTATGTAGATTTATAAAGCAAGTTCACATGATTTTTGCATTAGCTCATAGAAAATTTATGAGAAAATAGACCACTAATGAAGGATTTCATGTGATGTGCATTTCTAAACTTTTTATTTAAAATTACATGAATATCCTTAATTTTGTTGTATTTTATGAAGGAAGCTAGTTGAGCAGAGAAAGGAAATATAGTCCACAAGCACAGAGGAGTATCATATTTATTAAAGTGGACTTTAAAGAAGCAAGAACTAAGGTCAGGACCACAAAAGACGCCTATAAGCACAAGAACGGGCCAAAAAAGAGACTTGACATGCAAAGCGGAGTGCACAAGGCCGCAACCACTTGGTGGGCTTTGTAGGTTGCCCGGCGGGCATTGCTTTGGAGGTATCCTGCTCAGCATGTTGTACATCCCGCCTGAGGGGTCAACACGCTTGGCGCCAAAATACAATGGATTCTTTCCAAAAAACCGCCCAACAAGTTTCCAACCTCGCTAGGCGAGTCCAAGGTCCAACTTTTAATTTTATTTTAATCTTTAATGGGCCTAGATTGTACAAAATGGATCGGGTTAAGTCTCCGACTCCAGAATTCTAAAATTGTATTACAAATAGTAAGGAGCATCTTTCACTTTATCTCAATCTTATCTCCATTCTTTTTTCAATTTTCCTTTTTTGTCTTTAGCTTTTGGAGAAAGATTCTTGGAAGACAATAGGATACTCAAGTTAGAGACTAGGGGAAAAACCTTTTCTTGTAAAAGATTTCTTTTTCTTTTCCCTTTGATGTATTTCTTTAAAATTATGATATCTTTTCTTGCTATGAGTAGCTAAATTTCTTATTAGGGTTGTGGTGTACTTAGAGTTTGGAACCCCTAAATGTTTAATTTTAATTGAATTCTTGTTTCTATTCAATCAATTAAATTGCTCTACTATTTTTATTTTCTTACTTGAAATTGATCGTCTCTTATATGCTTCAAATCGATTAATTAAATGGCGGCCGTACCGCAATTAATTGGTAGACTTGTAGGGTAATCAAATTAGGTTTTGTCATATGATCAACCTTCATTCCTAATTACTAATTGGATTAAATAATTAATTAATCACCTCTTTATTCCTCATGCCTTCCTAGGGTTTTAATATCTCATTTGATCAAGTGGGAAATTAACCTAGAAATGACTATTGCAATTTATGACCAACAATTGACAATAAAATTCGTAGAAAAATATTGGTAATTGACGAATAGTAAAAAGGTTAATTAGAATTAGATGTGAAGGAACTTAAGAGCACGAAGGAAACCACAACCCTAAGCCTATTTTCTCTAAATTTTTCTGTACTTGCCATTAGTTGTTTACAATTCCTGTTTCACGTTTATCATTGTTGAATCAACCCACTACCTATTTAATCTCACCTAAACAATATAAAATCTCTGAAAACTGGTAATCGCCATTTAGTCATTTGGGTTCGATATTTGGACTCACGTCCTTTTGTTACTATTGCGATAAGGGTACACTTGCCCTTGAACGTATTTTTAGAGCATTAGTGTTTCATTATATAATAATAATAATAATAATAATAATAATAATAATAATAATAATAATAATAATAATAATAATAAATAATATTAATAATAAAAAAACATAATAATAATAATATCAATGATAAAAATAAATTAAAATAATTAAAATAATCTTAATTTCCACCTTATTTATTACCTATTTCTCTTCAACCAAATAACCTTAACTTCCACTCTATTTCTCATTTATTTCTCTTCTTTTCTCTTCCCTTCTTTTCCCTCTATTTCTTTCCTTTCTACCAAACACACCCTATATATGTACATCAAAACAACCTACTCCACTAACACAAAACAACCCTATACTAGATGAGGGACACCAACCAAAAATCTAGTTCTCAATGACTAGAATAAACGCCTCCTAGATTTTAAGATTGGTGTTAAGACAAAAGACGATTTTACAACCTTCAAATGTTTTGATAATAGCAAACAATTAAAAAGAGCTTTTCAAACAATCGTCTGGTTATTCGAATATCTTATGCTCGCTATTGTCCGACCTTTTGCTCATGTATCGTCTTTGATCTTGTTTCAAAGTTTCAGTAGTTAACTTCTCTCAAACGATGTTCTAACGATCTGCACACTGGTCAGCTATAAAAGCGTAAACAATCTTGAAATAAATGAAGTTTGCACACCTAATCTCGAGGGGAAGTTTACTTTACGCATAAAAGAAGGAATATGCGTGTGAATGTCAGAACAAAAAGCAGATATGCCCACTATTACAAGATAGAGTATGAGAATGGTAAAGATAAGCAGGTTGTGTTATCTTATCAATGTGACAAGTTGATGAAAGGCATTAAATGTTACATTCAATACTCCAACGACTCTTTCCACCAGATGAAGGCTGTCTCCCTTAAACACTCACGATGAATACTTTTCTGGAGAAGCCTATAAACAAAAAAGAGACCTCAATCTCAAAGTTAGTTAGTTGGTTCGTTGTCTCAAATCTCTATCTATCAAGCTTTGATATTGTGACAATCATAAAACTTAGTTTGTAAAACTTTATTTGTTCTTCATTGTATATTCGTTTGTTGGACGTTAAACCTAATGAGGTAACCTATGTTTAACATTTTTCTCTAAAAAATTGGTAGAAGCCTGAAGAGGCTTTGTTTTAAAGAATACTTGGGTTATTGCTTAGAGAGGCAAGTAAAAGACTAATTGGGTTGAGCTTGAAGAGGCTTGTTGAAAGAATACTTATAACTTGGACTAGTTAGTGGAACTTGGTTGTTGCCAAGAACTAGACGTAATCTCTAGGGTGAGACAAACCAATATAATTCTTGTGTGCATTCTTGATTCGTTTCAGCATCCCTTTTTTCTTAAAACGCTTTCGAAAACTTTTTTAGTTTATTCCTTCAGACGATACATCGTTGAAAAAGGTTTTACGAAAATTTGCTATAACACAATTCAACCCTCCTTCTTGTGTTATCTTTGTGTTCTACAGTTTGGTATCAGAGCACAACCTCTAAGGGTTGAGCACCTTAATAAGTGTTAGGGGAAAAGATCCGCATGACAAACCTTGAAGGATAATTCATTCCTAAAGGAGCCTCATTGTCAAGGCCTCCAACCTTTAATGGAGAAGATTATGCATACTGGAGAGATAGAATGGAAATGTACATCAAGTCCATCCATTATAGCATCTGGAGAATTATAACGCACGGAGATCTTGTTGTAATCAAGCCAGAAAATGAATACAATCAAGCTGACTACAACATGCTATGGCAAAATGAAAAGGCTAAGTATATTATAACTTGTGCCTTATCCAAAACTGAATATAACAAATTTTCCAGCTGTAGAACTGCAAAGGATATGTGGGATCCTGTACGCATAACACATGAAGGCACAGAAGATGTTCATCTCAAAAGAGCAGCAACTCTTGAAAGACACTATGAGATGTTTACCATGAAAGAGACAAAAACCATTGATGAGATATTTGGAAGATTTCAAACAATTCTAAATGGACTTCAGAGTCTTGATGTTGAGTTCTCCAAGGCTCAAAACAATCTCAAAATCTTGGATAGTCTTCCAAAAGTGTGGAAACCCAAGGCTACAACCATAGCTGAAGCAAGGGACATGAAGACTTTAACTCTGGATGAGTTACTAGGAGCTCTTAGAGTCGACGAAGTTCATCTCTTCAAAAGAGATAAAATAAAAAATAATGACTCTATTGCTCTAAAAAATAGAGAACCGGTCAGAGAGCAGACGAAAAAATCTAGACGAAAGCTAGGTACAAAGCCTTGAAAGTTCAGTTTGATGATTCTGAAAGCTTAGAAGAAAGCTCTAGTTGCTTAATAGATGATGAGATCTCTCTCATTATCAAAAAATTCAAGAAGATGCTCAAAAAGAAAGGGAGATATAAACAATCCTCTAGAAAAAAAAGACACTAGATACAAGAAGCCTTCTCAAGAAGAAAACATTGAAATCATCTGTTTTGAGTGCAAAAAGCCTGAACACATAAAGGTTGAATGCCCTAAACTGAAAAGAGAATGGAACTCTAAGAAAAAGAGCAAGAAGAAAAATCTTCTAGCCACATGGAAAGATCTAGACAGCAGTAGTAGTAGCAGTTTAGACGATGAAAAGGCTAATATTTGTCTCATGACAGACACTGAGGAAGTAATATCTGAGGTACACTCTATCTCTAAAAAATCTTTGCATTCGTCTGATCGTTGTGAATTTGAGTCTGATGACGAAGAAGATATGTCATATGACACTCTTCTAGCCAATTCTCACATGATTGCTCTTGAGTATAAAAAATATAAAGAAAAATATTAAGAAGTTGTTTTAGAAAAAGGAATACTCAAGAAAGATCTAAAGAGGATGCATGAAAGTCAAGTCTCAAATCCTGAGAAGATAATGCTTCTTTCTGAAGTCGACAGACTAAAGAAAGAAGTCATTAATCTGAAACATGATTTAGGTAAATTTGTTGATGGATCTTCAAAACTCCAATTAATCTTAAAACATAGAAGACCTCCATTTGACAAATCTGGCATAGGTTTTATAGAATTTAAAGATCCTAAACCATCGTCTTCTAAATCTTATTCAACCTTCTGTAGCTTTTGTGGTAAATCTGGACATTTATCTCGAAAGTGTCAACACAAAAGGAAGCAGAGGTCAAATAAACCTTTGGGACTAACACAAAAGAACCCAAAAGTTTTTGGGTAACAAAATCTCAAATAATTTTTGTTGCAGATATCCTTAACAGAAAAAAATGAGGGATTCATTCTGGTACTTGGACAGTGGATGCTCATGTCACATGACAAGAGAAAGGTCTATGTTCCTAAACCTCCAACCACATGAAAGAATGGTCTTCTTTAGAGGAAATGGGAAAAGAAAAATCATTGGTATAGGTAAAGTTGGAGACTATCATGTTTGGAAGATGATCTTACGGACTTACAGATAGGATTGCCTGATCCGATAAGAAGAGACGAAGTAAGAAAATTAAAAATATCTCTCAACAACAGAAGATTGATGATCAGATGAAAGAATCGCACAAGGAATGGAAGTTCGTTACCTATCATCCTCAAGATCAAATCATTGGAAAACAAACTAAAGGAGTAAAGACAAGGTCATCATTGAAGAATCAAGCATTTTATGCTTTAGTCTCAAAAATCAAACCTAAGACGATCAAAGAAGCACTGACAGACAACAATTGGGTGATATCTATGCAAGAGGAACTACATCAATTTTCAAGAAATGATGTATGGATTATTGTTCCTAAACCAAAACATAAGAGCGTCATTGGAACAAGATGGGTATTTCGAAATAAACTCGATGAAAATGGAAAGGTAATAAGAAATAAAGCAAGGTTAGTAGCTTAAGGTTACAATCAACAAGAAGGTATAGATTTCACTAAAACTTTTGTACCTATTGCTAGATTAGAAGCTATTAGAATTATGCTTGTTTTTGCTGCTCATAAAAACATTAAGCCTTTTCAAATGGATGTTAAAAGTTCCTTTTTAAACGGTTTTATTGAAGAAGAAGTCTATGTTAGACAACCTCCTAGTTTTGAGGATCCAATCCTCCCAGACCATATGTGTAAACTCAAAAAGGCTTTGTATGGTCTTAAACAAGCACCTTGTGCTTGGTATGACAGACTAATCAATTTTTTTCATTTCAAATGGATTTATAAGAGGCAAAGTAGACACAACTCTCTTTAGAAAGGAATCTAACAAAGATTTCATAATAGTTCAAATTTATGTAGGTGACATAATTTTTGGAGCTACTAATGAAACTCTATGTAAGGATTTCTCAGATTTGATGCAGAGTGAATTTGAAATGAGCATGATGGGAGAATTAAAATTCTTTCTTGGCCTACAAGTTAAACAAGAAAAGGAAGGTACATATATTCATCAGCATAAATACACAAAAGAATTACTCAAAAAGTATAATATGAATGAGTTAAAGCCTATGAGCACACCAATACATCCGTTTGTAGTCATGACAAAGGACAAATCAGGTAAACTAATAAACTAGACTGTCTACAGAGGTATGATTGGCTCACTTCTTTACTTAACCGCTAGTAGACCAGACATCATGTATAGTGTCTATTTATGTGCTAGATTTCAATCTGACCCTAGAAAGTCTCATCTAAAAGCTATTAAAAGAATTTTTAGATATCTTGTTGGTACTTCTAACCTAAGCTTATTCTATGAGAAAAATAACGATTTCAGGTAGTAGGATACTGTGATGCAGACTATGCTGGTGACAGACTTGAAAGAAAAAACACAAATGGTGGATGTCACTTTATCGGACCATGTCTCATATCTTGGACTAGTAAGAAACAGAACTTAATTGCATTGTCTACTGCTGAGGGAGAATATGTATTTGCTACTAGCTGCTGTTCACAGCTCCTATGGGTAAAATATCGACTTGAAGATTACTTTAGCTTTGAGCATAACATTTTAGTATTATGTGATAATACTAGTGTAATCAATCTATCTAAAAACCCTATTCAGCATTCTAAAGCAAAACATGTAGAAATAAGACATCACTTTATTAGTGATTATGTTCAAAAAGGTGTTTTTGATATTAAATTTATTGATACAGACCATCAATGGACTAATATCTTTACAAAATCTTTACCTGAAGAACACTTTAACTTTGTACTAGAAAATTTGCATATGAAAAATTTGCAAGAGTAAAACGTGTTACATGTATCGTCTTGTTATGCATATTAAGTTTCGTCTTATTCTATATCGTCTTACATTTTATTACATTTCGTCTTACTGACACATTCTTCTCTGAATATGAAAAGTCTTTAATTTATTCATCTAAAATTTCCCCTCATGATTATTTATCGATAACCACCCACTAAACGTGCGCTGTCTTCTCTACCACATCAAGTTGTCATAAATGCACATCCCTTTAGTACTTTCAAACTGTTCATATATTCAAAATAACCGCTCTTTATTTCTCTTTACATTCTGAAAACTCTTCATACTTTCTACACTTTTAAGCCCTCTCTCTCGCTCTCACTCTCAAAACCTAAATCTCTCAAACCAGCACTCATGGCCTTTCAGAAACAACTTGCCCCGGTGAAGAGATTCCTAGAAGGTGATTTCGTTGCTGGAAAATGGGTTGATCTTAAGAAACTTGAAGAGGATGGATTCCCTCTGCGGATGTACATCAAAAATATTGGATGGGAAGCGTTTGTTCAAAAGCACACTACCTGGTATCACGCACCATATGCCTATTTCTAGGCTTCTGCATCTAAAGTGAACGGAACCATCACCGGAACCATTGACAATCAGGTCATCATCATCTCCACTGACACCATTGCTACATCGTTTAGCTGCAAGGAAGAAGGTGATATTTTTACTAAAGACTGGGAGAAGGTCATCACCCCAGAAATAGTCGACCAAGCTCTGTAAGAAAAAATCAAGACCATAGACCGACAACAAAGATCTTCTGAAGAGGTTTCTGTATTCTTTGAACATGAAGCTGGGGTGTAAACTCATTCACATCGTCCTTTTGCACATCATCCTGCCCAGGAAAGGCTCAAAGGATAATGTTTCATCCAAGGACAGATTCTGCATCTACAAGATATTAACTGGTCAGAAGGTAAACCTACCAGCTCTTATTTTGTATAACTTGCTATCATGCCTCACCAAATCAAAGGAGAGCGCTAAGAGCAAACAGAAGCATCCTATTCCATATGCCTTGCTCTTCACTGAGATTATTCTTCTGGCAGGCGTCAACGAAGCTAGATGGGAAAAGAAGAAACAAGGTTCTAAGATCGACATATCAATCATTAGGAAGATGAGGATTGCACATCTCTTCTCTAGATACGTAGCTGAACATCCTAAGTTGGCTTTGATCAAGGAAGAACCACCTGAAGAAGTTGTTGGAACCGCCTTTCACGTTGGATGGTCTACTGATCCTTTTGCTGGTATTGCATCTACTCCACCATTACTGCAGACGAAACCTTAACCTTCTCAACCTCAACCCAAACAAACCAAACCCCAAAAACCAAAATTACCTATCACAAGACCATCGTAACCAAACCTTCAACCTCAACGGACCAAACCTCAATCACAACCATTTTCACCTCATAAAAAACAAGAACCTTTAACTATTCGCCTAAGATCTAGACCTATTCCACAAGGACAACCATTTCTGAACCTCTGTCAAAACAACCATCTCCATCACCTACCACCGCTGAATCCACTCCATTTGCCCAACCTTCCAAAAAGCCATCAAAACCCAAAAAGATTCCAGTACCTAAGACTTGATCTCAAGAGGAAAAGCAACTCAGGAGAGCCAGAGCTAAATCTAAAAGGGCTGAGAAGAAAAAGAAGAAAAGCTAGGTGAGGAAGAATAAGAGCATATTAAGGAAGTAGTGTTGCAATCGGTTATTGAGCACTCGTTGCAAACAGCCCCTGTAGAACCTGATGAGCAAGAGCTGTTTACTTAAGAGGATATCCTTGCTACCTCAAGAGACCTGATAGCTGCACCAAGCAATAATCAGCCTGTAAGGGCTGTTTCCTTCTTTTTGCCGAAAGCAGAAGGCCAATCGTCTGGAGGAGCTGAACTGATGATAGACGAAGCCTTACCTAAAAATTTAGGTCAGAAACTCCTCCATTTGAACGTCTACGCATGAAACAAGTCACATACTTCTCACAAGAGCCTTACAGTGTTGGGAAAACCAAAGAATATCAACCATTAGAGCCCTTCGACCTAGAAGTTCTTCACTTTGTTATTAATTATGAACTGGGCGAAGTTAATAACCCGAGGATGTGGATGACTCTTATTACTGAAGAATGGCCACTCTTAGTGAGCCATAGGTATGCTAAGAAGATGCCCTTGATTGAAGAAGAAGCTACTCCAGCTCTTTCATATTAGTCCCACATCACTCCACACATCTGGAAGGAAGGGTACAGTACGCTGTCAAACACTCTGATCTTCGTCTACTCAACCTCAACCAGAACAAAATTCCCAGCTGGACATGAAGTTTGGAGACAGCGTGAGCTTCTCTACCACACCTCCCCGTTTATGCTGAAATGCAACTATTCTGAGTATCTGATCATATGCATGACATATCACTACGCGCCCAAGATAATTTATCCATTCTGCCATGGGAAAATAAAGACTTACCCTCTCGCCATCTGTCCGAAAGATAGTCCAGACTTTGAAGAATGGCGGATTGGTGATGATGATTGGGAATTAGGGAGGGTGATGAACAACTTCTTAAGGGTGCAGATGCAGATCTCTTTGTAGCATGCCATGTGCGAAAAAAATTGTCCGGATCTTGGGCTAGGTTCGCCTAGACTCATGGCAACTCAAATGCCACTTCTGATGAAGTCATGGACCACCTTTCGTATTTGCTATCAGAAGACATTGAAGTATCAAAATTTGTTTGTGTGAAAAGGCAAGGAACCAAAGTTTAGACAAGACCCCAGACAACACTTGATGATCAGGAAAAGAGCACTTTCACCGGCGTAGCTAGCGGTCCTTAAAGAAAAAGCCATTCTACGAAGTTCAAACCAAAAAAGGCTACAAGACCATGTCGAAGCTCTTAACCACTTTTTGGGTCTGACTGCGGAAAAAAGAACATTCTCAGCCATGAAGCTGCTATTTGTCCAATAGGTCACTAGATGCAAGTCTCTCTGTCCTCTTCCCCTTCTACATCCAATCTTGACAATCATTCTCATTAAACCACCCCAAGACCCACATCTTCTTTTCTTCAGAAACCTTTGAAGTTTTCTTCCCCTGTGGCCACTTCTGGTTTTGTGGACCCTTTGTACCATATGTTTTCAATTTATGTTTTGTAGAGGAACCCAATGATGAAGCAGCTACTGGCTCTACACCTACACCGCAATCTTTGGATGTTAGACAAGAATTCCATTAATTGAAACAAACAGTCCAACGTCTTAAAGCTAATCTAGTAAAGGAGCGCAAGAAACGCGAACGTGCAGAAGCACTGTTAGCTAAGCGGGCCAAACGCTTCAAGGGTGACTCGACTCATTGTCTACACCTTCAAACTCTGAATCTTTTGAATGATGATGCCAAAAGGGGGAGATATATGAAAAGAGAAAAATATAAAAGGGGAGAACAAAAGGAAGATCATTCATAGGGAGAGTATAAGTTTATTACAATGAATTCTGAATTTTCTTTTACATGTGAATATTATTTGTTTTCATTCAGTTACATCCATCTTTGATATTGTGTCTACTTAACAAAGTATGTTAGTATGAAAAATGCTTTCTAAACTAAAACTCACACCACAAAATCCTTTTTCATATAAAAATGTTCTATGAAAATTATATATGTTTGTCATTATCAAAAAGGAGGATATTGTTAAGACAAAGAACCATTTTACAACCCTCAAATATTTTGATAATAACAAACAATTAAAAAGAGCTTTTCAAACAATCGTCTGGTTACTCGAATATGTTATGCTCGCTATCGTCTAACCTTTTGCTCATGTATCCTCTTTGATCTTATTTCAAAGTTTCAGTAGTTAACTTTTCTTAGATGATGTTCTATTGATTTACACACTAGTAAGCTATAAAAGCGTAAACAATCTAGAAATAAATGAAGCCTATGCACCTAATCTCGAGGGAAAGTTTACTTTACATATAAGAGAAGGAATATGTGTGCAAATGTCAAAAAAAAAAAGAGCAGATATATCCGTTATTACAAGATAGAGTACGAGAATGGTAAAGATAAGCAGACTGCGTTATCTTATCAATGTGACAAGTTGGTGAAAGATATTAAATGTTGCATTTAATGCTCCAACGACTCTTTCCACCAGACGAAGGCTGTCTCCCTTAAACACTCACAACGAATACTTTTCTGGAGAAGCCTATAAATAAAAGAAGAAACCTCAATCTCAAAGTTAGTTGGTTGGTTTGTTGTCTCAAATCTCTATCTATCAAGTTTTGATATTGTGACAATCATAAAACTCAGTTTGTAAAACTTCATTTGTTTTTCATTGTATATTCGTCTGTTGTACGTTAAACCTAGTGAGGTAACCCATGTTCAACCTTTTTCTCTAAAAAATTAATAGAAGCCTGAAAAGGCTTTGTTTTAAAGAATACTTGGGTTATTGCTTGGAGAGGCAAGTAAAAGACTAATTGGGTTGAGCTTGAAGAGGCTTGTTGAAAAATACTTGTGACTTGGACTAGTTAGTAGAACTTGGTTGTTGCTAAGAACTAGACGTAATCTCAGGGTGAGACGAACCAATATAATTCCTTTGTGCATTCTTGATTCGTTTTCAGCATCTGTTTTTTCTTAAAACGCTTTCAAAAATTTTTTTAGTTTATTCCTTCAGACGATACGTCGTTGAAAAAGGTTTTGCGAAAATTTGCTATAACACAATTTAACCCCCCTTCTTGTGTTATCTTTGTGTTCTACAACTGGTCCTCTTGCAAAGCTTCTCATCCTTCCACTGCTTATCATCAAGCATAAAGAAAAAGAGAAAACACAAATATAAGGAGTGAAGTTATGGTTATATAAAAGGTAAGGTAGGAGAGTAAAACTCAAATTACATGCATACATATATACATGTACCATACAAACATACATATAGACATAAGCGTAGGCTTACCTATGGATACATCGATCAACATATTTATAGAGAATAAAACTTTTTCTTCATGACAACCCACCAACCAATTACAATTTTACTTTCCAACAATTAGTTATCCTTAGATGTATGAATGCATGTAATTCTACTAGGTCAATCACTACTTTTCTTTTAGTGCATGCATATGCATAGGGTACCCAACTACTGCATTTTGTGGCACCAGACACCCCGTAAAAGGCATTTAACACTCCATACAAAGCATTCAATCCTATAGGTGTCTTCAAAGTCTCCCTCAAATATATTTATGTATAGAATAATACACCTGGCACGAGGCATTTCACCACTAAGGTGTTATTATCCCAAAAGGATAATTTGAACTCCCAAAAAAGCCAATCCTCCCTCCTACAATGTCATGATGCATGAGTGCCTTATTTTTTCTTTCCATTTATTAATTTATGGAGGAATGGATTCTATGTAGTGAGCCTACTACTACCTCCACTTTAGAACTATTGTTTACTCAAACTTCAGTACCTAACTGAACCACCACAGCTTCTTGAGAAAGAACATTTTCTAATAGGATAAGTTACAATAATTTAGTAGATAGAAATCTTTAGATATGGGAAAATATTGCGAAAGCTAGTTTACACTTATATACATAACATTATGAAAATCTCAATTAAGATACCAATTTGCAGCGCTCTTAAACACATTAAAAGTACTTAAACATTTTTCTAAATTAGCATTTTAGATAACCAAGTACTTTAATAATTGAAGAATTTAAATACTATTTTTGCTGAATTTTTCCAAATATAAAGCCTAGACAATTTGTACGTGAAAAACACAGGTTTAACACACTTTAAAATCTTGGTTAGTTGGGTACAAAAATTCCTATAAATTGAAAACATTAAATTTAGGGCAACCCTTTTAGACGAAGACTTTTAAGGCATTGAAATACCAATACAAATTTTCTCAGAATTATTTATCCACAGCTCATGCCCCAACATTGGATCACTTTTTCTTAACAAAATAGATTCTTGCTACTAGAATCCATCCACACCTACATATTGGGACAATCACCGGAAATTCTTTACTTGTTAGTTTTTCCTCATTCCAATTTGTTTTGAACCATCCTTGAGTCTACTCTAAGGCAAAAATATAGAGCAAGGCCCTTTATGCACATAAATGAGACGCACCACTCACCAAAATAGATTTAGTACATTTCAGCATCATAGAACTAGTCCCAATGAAAAATTCATCAAAATTCACAGAAAATCCAAAAATTACGGGACCACAGGCATATGAAACTAGACATCCAAAGCTACAGTCTCACCAAGTATCTCATTTAAATTCAAAACACACAAATCATAGTGTTTCACGCATTCTGCACACTGCAAGAAAAACAAAATTCAGCAAGCATCCTATTCACTTTTCTCTTAACTTCTGTACCCAATTTCCCAATTCTTCAACTTAAGTACAAGTCACCTTCAACCAAGTTTTATTTTAGTAGTTATAGGACTTCTAAATTACTATTATTTTTTTTACACTCTCTCTATGCAGAACAAAAACAAAACGCATTGAACATAGCATACTATTATTACAAACTCACCACAAACTTAGTTTTAGCTTGTCTCATTCACTCAATTCCTACTTGGTCTCACTTAATTACATTTTATTGAAAGTTTTCTTCACAAATCAGCTACTGCACATGTCTAGACAGGGACATACCCTTCATCCATAGAAATGAGACAAACCACTCACTAAACAAAACCACCACTACAATTTAGGATCATAAACCAGTCTGAGTGCGAAAATTGCCAAAATTCGTAGAAAAATCAAAAAACATGGGACCAATTGCATTTGAAAGTAGACACTTAAAGCTACAATCTCACAAATGGATTTATGCAAATTCAAAGTAGGATTTTCCAACAAAATTCACAATACAGGGCTACTGCAAGGGATGCAACCAGTAAGTTTAACAAAAACAAACAAGTTATTTTGTGACATCATATCATCATCTTATAGCTTAGGATCAAGACTATACTTAGATACAGATCAAATATAGATAATTCAGCGGCTTAACATGAAAAGAACACAAGGTTTCACTGCATACAAGTTCAACAAACAGATTTATACACCATTTAGCACACACATTCTTAATACATCAAGTATGAAATTCAAGATATTGTTCATCTTATAAATGGGATTGCTTTTCATCAATTCACATACCATTATAGCAAATGATCATACCTTGTATAAGCAACATTAAGTTCATTGTCATACTCATCTAAGACAAAATTACAATCCCATATACATACCTCTATACACACAACTATTCATGACATTGACTTTTGGAGTCGTACTAACCAAACGTTGAGTTCTTTAAGCAATTCAACTGATTGCTCTAACTGGGGTTTTGTCACACTAAGAAGGACTAAACTCTATCCCTCACCACCCCAAACAAAACAAAGCAAACAATATGGCTGCAGGCATACATACACAAACTCGAGTCACAATTTGACTCTACTACGACGAAACCCCGAACTCATTAAGAGTGTGAACTCCTAACTCTCTCTCTCCCATTTCCTTTCTTTATATAATCCTTCACTCCCCCCTTACCTAGAGCCTGTAAAAAGTCCTTTGAGGGTGATCTGGGTTTCGTTTGCCGTCCTTCCCTCGTATCGCCTCCGAGCTTCGATCAATGTAACTTTTGATTTGATGAACGTAACAATGAGCGAAGCCTGTCAAATTGAAAAGGGGCGTGAGTAGAATATAGATGGCTAATTGGGTGTGGGTTTCAACAATCGAAACCAACATGCAACCTACATTGAAGCCAAGGGCAGATTTACACTTGAATGAGGGTGTGCAAATGCACCCCCTCAATTTGATAAAACTATAAATAAATATGTTAAATTTTTATATTTTGCCCTCCCTATTTTAACATATTTGAACCCACTATTAAGGGTAGACCTATAATTAAATAAGAGTATGCAAATGCACTCCCTTAATTTGTTAAAATTACAAATAAATATGTTAATTTTATATATTTTGCCTCCTTTATTTTTATATATTTGAACCCACTATATTGATAAAATTTTATGATTTTAACATTTATGTCTTTATGTTTATATATATGATAATAACAATTATTATTTTTTATTTTCTTAAATAGATTGCCCCCACTGACCCGGGGTCTTGGATCCGCCACTGATTGAAGCTCTCGATCAAACATGCTTAAGAGGAGAAAATTTTTGAATTTTAACTTATCAATTCAACCAAGATACAAAGGAGGACGTGTAGGTGAGTGATCAAGCTTTAATCGGATTGATATCCCCCACATGCATCACATCTATCCTTTAGCCATGGAGGGGAAACAAGAAAAGCAATGGTACGTGGAACTATAGGAACAATCGTGGAGGAGACCAAAGGGTAAAGGTAGGATTGTGAGGTTTGGTTAAAGAAAAGGAAGGAAAGGATAAGAGTTTGGTGATTCACGTTGCTAGACTTGGAGGGTGGGGGTGGTGTCGCAATTCTATTTCGCAAAGGAGAAAGAAAATGAACTTGTGAGGGTGTGTGGTGTTAGCCGGGTTCGGGAGTTATAAGGTGTTAAGAAATTAAATTGTCCTCTACAATTGACCACTTCGGCTCTAAATAATGCTTTAAGAGCGTTCTGTCTCTTTCGGTTAATTAGTGATTTTAATCACTAAATAGAACCTATAAAATTAACCTACACAATAAAAAAAAACAACACATCTTAATTAACTTATTATAAATTCTATTATTTTAATTAAAGCACTTTTTTAAAAAAAAATTTCATACCTAAATACATAACATACATATCATCAACTGTATCACATACACAATTATCATTAGCACAAAATCTATGAATCAAGATATTACACATTAGAATTTGCTATTGTGTATTAGAATTCGCAAAAGTATTTTCTCGACTTTAATTCAAACATGGGAGAATGTAGAGTTCCTTACATAAAACATAGCTACCTAAGAAATTGACCCACTTGGGTCATGACAGTGGGACATTTCCTACTTCCTGAAGAAAACCAAATCCACTTTATAAAAAATAAAAAAATAAAAAAATAAAAGAAAGAAAGAAAGAAAACCAAATCCATCATAACTGATAAGTGATAACCAGTAGCTCCCTAAGCCTATGAATAGGTTTTGATGGAAACTTGTTGCGTGTTAGCTAGAACATTTTTCATCATTGTATAAGCAATATGAGCAGTTTCTTCCTTATCTACCATATCTTCTTCGCAGCACATCTGTCTTTATCTTCTGTCTTCTAATAAGCTCATTAATTTCTAGATCTTCAAATTCATTCTATTTTTTCATGGATCTCATGGGACTAGGAAATTAAAGTCTGACCCAAAACATCTACAATCATCGAATATATACGTCTTCCATTTTATTTATTTTTTCTAGTGCAAACCTCAATTCACACAAATTGATGTGAAAAAAAAAATCTTATCATTTATTATAAGACTACACGCATATAAGAATTTTAGAGTGATGCTTCTTCCCACACAAAAATTATAGCATACTCTGACATCAAACTGCGAACAGTTAGAAGAAAACAATACACATACTCACGGCTTTCTTTCTTCCTTTTTTTTTTTTAAGAAATAATATAATAGAATAAAGGTAATGTGTTTTTATTTGCATGTTGATTTGTATTGTGAATTATATATAGTTACTAATTATTATTATAAAATCTATTACGTTATTGTAATATCAGAAGCAGGGTATTATTATTATTATTATTATTTTTATTAATGAAGCAGGGTATTATTATTCAAATAAAACCAACTAACACAATGCAGAGCAATAACCTTCATTCTCAATTTCTGATCTGTCAAATACATAAAACACCAGCAATATCTTATTGTTATCATTCATTTCCCAAAGAAAGGCAAATCCTCTACTTGTTATCAACATCTTACAAATTTGTGCTCACAAAGCTGAGCTTAAAAAAGAACCCGGTTTGCTCAATCGTCAATATTTCAAGATCCATGTTCATCGTTCTCTGGTGAGTGTATGTCAGTGAGAATTGAAATGGTGATTGTGCGTTGGTGGTGAGTGCTCGAAGTATATGTAGCATGAGTGCGTGACAGTATAAAAAAGTTTAGGCTATGCAAACACAAAATCAACACCATACAAATATGAAGACAAAATGAATTAGCTCAGGAATGGTTTATGGACTATGGTTGAAGGATTCAAAGCAGGAATGATTAGGGTTTGAAGGCTTGATAATAGTGCTAAAAATAATATGTAATTGATAAAGAAATGATCCAAAACTTATGCATGTAAAAATTACACCAAGGTTATTTCGGCATTTTCCTTTTCTTTTTTGATGAAAGCTTATTTTGGCATTTTCACACATTCAAGAATTGTATGAAGCACTCATCCCAAAATCTGCAATGGGAGAATTTTTATTCCTGTCCTTATTCTCGAAAAAAATATATTCTAATATTTAAACCTTGACATTAGAACTCAAGAAAAAATTACCATCCCTAAATAGATTATGAATATTTGAGAATTGATCATATGAGGTTCCCTTTCATTAAGGATAACACCATAACAACACTAGCTTTCTTCATATTAATACTTACTATACTAACACTATTTTATTTGAGTTTAATAGTTATGTACTGTCAGTGTAAAAAGTTTTACACTGTCAACCAATCAAAAATCACCATTGATATGACTTTTAAAGTATTTATTATAAAAGTCAACAAACTTACAATAAATAGTAATTTGTAATTAGATGACAGTATAAAATTACTGTATAATGTCAGTGCATGACATTTTTTCTCTTTTTATTTAAGAAATTATTTTAATATTTTATATTTTATGTACAACTTTTATACCATTAATCTATAAAATGTTATATATATAAGAGAGATTAAGTTACTTTAGGAGTAACTCATAGTAAAATTACTCTCTTTAATAACTTTTTTATATATTAAATTTTATTAATCTAAACGTTGAATATTTTAATATTGATTCAAATTCAATGATAATACATATTAAGTTTTAGAAAAATTATGTAATCTTATAATCAATACTTATTTATATTTTAAAAAGTATATTATACTTTAAATTAAATTTATTTAACGAAATATCACATAATTTTATAACTTTTATAAAATTTATAGACTTGATTTACTCAATAAGAATTTATAGTTTAATGGTTAGATTAATAAAATTTGGTATGTATAAAGTATTGTTGAAGAAAATAACTTTACCAAATACTCTTAGAGTAATTGATCTCTCCTTATATTGAAGATAGTAATAAGAAGAATTCTGATTTTCTTTTTGGTAGAGATCACATGTATTCCTTACAGAAGACAATCTTATTCAAATCCAATATAACCAATATAAATAACAAATTCTCTTTTTAAATATTTAATGCAGCTACATATCCCAAACCCAAACTAAGAATTCTAATTTGATATACTCCCTCTGTATAATTTGTAGGCAGAAAATGTGCACGAAACAATATATTGCACATGTAAAGATTTTATTGGAATTTGGTTTCCAATCCAATCCATCGTCCTTATATATTTATGCAAATCTGAGTTGGTCAAAAACAATCATTGTTACTAGGATCTGTTTTAGAAATTATTTTAATAATCATGTATATAGGGTTAGATTAGTTGACGCTAGGTGTTAAAATTAGTCAAATTACACTTTTAATAACTTGTTGTAAAACACACATTTAACCAATCCAACCGTTGAATTTGATGTTCTTATTAATTATATTAAGTATACAAAATTTCATACAATTCTAAAATTATTTAATAATTTATCACATCACTTTATTTTAATGTATAATATGATATTAAAATATAGTAAATATTCAATATTAGATAACATATCTAGAAAAGTCCAAATGATTTAAATTTAATATACATGATCATGAAAATAATATCACATAATTCAACAATTGAATTGGTTAAATTTACACTCTACAAAAAGTTATTGAATGTGTAATTTGACTAACTTTGATACTTGGTGGCTGGTGTCAATATATATAACAACTATTTTTATAATCAATTATGTAAAATAATTTCTATATTTACATATATTATGTGAAAATAATTATGACTTATTTTGTTTGAACTGTATAAAATAATTAATCTTTATCATAAAATTACAAAAAAGTTTTATATTTAAATTAATCAATTGTTAGAAATAGAATGAGAAAACAAAAATAATTTAATAACTTTTAATTATAATCTCTAAAATTTTATTTATTATAATGAAAAATTTTCCTTTGTAAAAGTTAAAATTTTATGTTATAATTTAAATTATAAAATGCATTTAAATAATCACACTAACATTTTGATCAATTAAATTATAATCTTGGAAAATAAATTCATCTAAACATGCTTGAAACAGCGCTGTCGAGTGGTCCACATGGATATATATAGAGAGAGAAAGAGAATCCGTATGAAGTGTGTAAATAATAAATAAACGCTAAGCTAATGTCAAGTCACAGCGATTATTCCTAAATATTTTAAGAAAGTCACACGTAACAAAAGTCACGCACAATTGGTAGTGGTACGCTACGCGAGAGAATCAGAGAAGCATGTACTGTACATTGAGAAAAGGGGATGCATACAAGGTTGGCCACTCGAGGGCATGAAAGGCCAACTTTAATACGTCTCCTCGCCCACACATTCACATTACGCGGCATAAGACACGCGTGCAACATGGTTATTTCTTTCTCTTTGGAAGTTGGAACCCATGGGGTAAATTCCGTGCATATACATATATTAGCACCATATTTGTTTTTTTTTTTTTTTTTCCTTTCTCAACTACTGTCATTAGAGTCTTTAACTTTTCCGTCAAATTTCAAACTATTTTCACGAGCTTTTTATTCTTTGGGTGGGTTATGAAATTGATATTTGGCCTGAAGTTTAATCGCACTTAAAACTATTCGTCACTTTTCAAGAATGTATTTTACGGAAATTAAACTCACATCCTTCCTTACAAACTCGACGTGTATTGACAATTGAATCAACCTATTAAGTATCATATATACCTATAATAATAAGTGAGTTTAATAGGCATATATTAATTGTGTAAATGTCTTTAATTATTGGTTCAATTACTCTTTTTGCCTCACAAATTTTACATCTCACACATTTCGTCCCTAAAAATTTTTTTCTCTAATTTTGTCCCTACATAAAAAATTGTGACAATTTAAAATAAAAGCCACTACAAAATTGTCTTCATTGTGGTGGTTTTTCTATGTGGGGTAAAATTAGTAATATTTAGTAAATTGAGAGATCAAATTTGCAAAAAAAAAGACAAAATTTGCGAGATTGTGAAACTTTGAAAGTAAAAATACAATTAAGCCTTAATTATAATATTAATTAATAAAAAATTATCTTGATTTTTAAGATAATTATTATAAAGGTCAATAAATTTACCATACACAAGAATTTATAATTAAATGATAATGTAAAAAACTTTATATTTTCAATGGATATATTATTTATTTTAATAATTATGACAATCAATTACAGTAAAATTCTTCATCGGGTTTCTTTTATTGTAAATTAAAAATATTATATTAAAAACAATAAAAAAAATAAGGAAAAACTATTTGACTGATTTATAATAATTTAAATCATAAATTTTTGGGCTTCAACTAAAAAGTTACCGGAATTAAGTTTTAAGAGTGGTAAAATATATATAAAAAAATCACAATATTTCTACTATTGTAGAATAATTAATAATATTTTTATTATTTTTTAAGATTAATTTTCACATTTTTCTTTTAATTCTTGATTTGTTTTCATATTTGATATTGTTTATTAGGAACCTAGTATTATTATACATTGGAATTGATACTTTGTATTTTTCAGTATATGTCGTAAGATAAAATTAATTGATATCAGGTATTAAATTTTATAAAATTACATATTTAATTTTTAAAAAAGTAAATTGTATTAATTCATAGGTTAAATTATATAATATTATTTTAATAATAATATATATTAAATTTTAAATTATTTAAATATTTATAAATATGTAATTTAATAATTGATATTAATGAATATTTTAAATAACATATTACATGTTAAAATATGTGATACAGTTAAATATTGCTTAATATTTAAATTATATATAAAAAAATTTAATACATAATTTTTCAAAATTTATCATCTGTTGTCAATTAATCCTATCTAATATATCATATATTTTATTATATTACATCAATACGCACTAGCAATATTATTATTATGTGAAGTCTCTATTGTCTTGTGTGCTCGTTTCTTAGCAAAATTCCTATAAATTTAACGAAGAGAAAGATACTAATCCAAACCCCTTGGAACAGAACAAAAAAATTATTCAAAGATGATAGTGAAATAGATAATAAATAAATTTTTAACTTAGACATAAATTAGTTATATAATTTTTCACTCATTTAAGTTTTAGGGTGTTTCTACAAGTAAGATTTTACACCTCAACGACAATTAATGGAGTTTGATAATGATTAACATAAAAAGATTTGTTTAAACATTTTTAGAAATACAGAGTTACAGACACTTCGTTAATTTTTTTTTATTAAAATAATCTACTCAAAACTTTGATAAAATTATACAAATTTATATGTTTATTTAATGACATGTCTTATAGTAAATTTAAAGAAGATACACCGTCACAATGCCAATTATAAATCATTATATCATTAAAAATCGTTACCTTTTGTAATAATTATTTTTAAAAAAACTATTTAAAATGTTGTCTATTGATTGTTAATGTAGAAACCTTTACACTAACCATATCAAAATTGATTTTTTTTATATTTAACATTTTTGTTTTTATTCCTTAACTAATGCTCTAAAACTAGAGTCTGTTCATGGATTGAGTAGATCTTGGACCTAAAATTTGACTCGATTCGAAGCAAAATAAATATTAGTTTATATTTTAAGGAAGAATTAGTTTAAAAATATTAATTACGATCAATTTTGGTTAGTTATCAGGTTTATCGTCTTCCATAATTCGACCAATCCGATTAAATGCAAATGTATTCATGTATACATTTTTTTTTAAAATAACATGTATAAAAAATAAATACATACAAATAATCGAGGCGATTTTTTTTTCCCCTTTAAATCCAACGCCATGAATAGGCATATTTAAAATTATTCACTAACATATTCCTTTTATCAAATAAGGTCATGTTATACTGAAATTTCTTTTATGTAAATACCTATACATTAACAATTTTTGACACAATCATTTGACGAAACAATTTAAATAAAAACTAGCTAGTTATACAAATAAAAATTAATTATATTTAATAAATTAATTATTTAAAATAAACAAAAACAAATCTAGAGAAAGCGACGGTATATATATAAAAAAAATTAGTCTATTCGTTAATAAAAGTCTCGTGACTTAAAATATAGCGCTGAGGTTTTAATTTATTTAATATAAAACATACTAATAAGTATTTGTACAAATTAAACCTCTTGTTATTAAATTAAAATTTTAAATTTTAAATGTCGTTATATTATTGTTATAGAAAATTTAAATTTTAATATTTGATAACAGTTTATATTGGGTATTTTAAAAGATTAATTTAATAATTAAAATATTAAAAGGTAATATAATTTGACAAAAACTTACTTTTCATAAAATAATTTAGTGTAATATTAAAACAGAAAGCATGGCAGAAAAAGGATAGAGGAAAGAGTTATTGAATCTTGATCTTATCCTTAAACAAGAATAGTGATTGGTGAATAGACATAAAAGACTCAAAAGAGTAACGCAATTGCTAGCGCACGATGAAAATGCGAATAATGTAGCCTGCTCTAGGGGTGTTTACCCGAATCCAAATCGACGCAAATCAATCCAAACACTTTAGTTTGAATTTTTTAAATGTTTGGATAATACTTAACTCAATCTATTTAAATTCGTTTGTGTACAAGTTGGATAACGAGATTTAATTTTTAAACTCATGAACCTAACTTGTTGATATGAATAATTTTTAAATTTATTTATATATATTTTTAGTTTAAAAAATCATGAATAATAAGTGTTTGAATATTGAATTAACTCTTTTTAATTGCAATATATAAACATAAATATATGTATATCAACCATCAAGTCAATCCAATGAAAATAGTGGTTGTAGCTATTGGATCTTCACTTACATAGTAGAGCCCATCATTCACGTGTAATGAACAATGAAACGTTTATTATGATTTTTTATTTTTAAAAATATAATTTAGTTTTTATAATTCTTTCTTTTTTTATAAAAACGTATTTAATATGTCACTAAATAAGAACGAGTATCTATGAACCCAACCCAAACCAACCCGTTATTGACTGGGTTAGTTTGGTTTGAGTTTAATAAAAAAAATTACATAAATTCAATCCAACCCAACTCAATTTATTTTGATTTGTTCGAATATCGAATTTGGCCAACCCCAACCCCAACCCCGTAAACACCTCTAGCCTGCTCTCTCTCTCTCCTTTTTTTCGTTTGGATGAATACTCTCTCTTTCCTATTTGTAGTATTTTTTTTTATTAAACTCCTATTTGTAGTATTGTTTTTAATATCATGATACTCTATTTATGAAATACTATGTACTTATATAAAACATTTTTATTAATCTTAGTTTTTACAGTTGATTTTAAGTAATTAAAACAGATTTTGTTTATTGACTTTTTTTACTACATTATTATATTTTAATATAATAAATATTTTAGTTTTGAATAAACAATTTTATTTTAATTATTTAAAATTAATTTTAAAGACTTACATAAATAAATGTTTTATATAAATTATGAATTAAAAAAAATATGATTAAGTCAAACATAAAGGATTATAAAATTAAATGAAATGTTTTTTAGGTATCTATTTCTAGTTATATTTTTCCTTTTTTTTTTATAAACAGCAGTTTCATTTTCTCATTCTTTTCCAAAATTAAAAAAGCTATTTATCTGTTTCCCAAGGACAGCAAAGCCAAATTAAAAAAAAAAAGAAAACAATATAAAACGCTTCAAAGATTCTTGTTTTGTATGCGACGCCCCGACCGCGATATTTTCCCGAGCCGCTCGCTTCAATGTCTCGTTTTCTCGACCTGTCTCTCTCTTCCCTCTTTGTTGGGAATTATTTTTCTTTTTCTTTTTTTTCCTTTTCCAATTGTTTTTCTTGCTTGGTTTACAAGTCAATTTTATTATTCCAAAACTTGATTCTAAGATCCCATATTCTTCAATGAGAAGCTCTCTCTCTTCGCCCTTGTCTGCGTCCACAAAACGCCATTTCCTTATATATCCCTTCTCCCTCTTCTTCTTAACTCTTCCATGTATTTCACTGACAAAATGCAGCGCCTGAAGATGGGGTTCTCTGACTACATCCAAGCATTGGAAGAGGAACGCCGTAAGATTCAGGTGTTCTCCAAAGAGCTTCCTCTTTCATTAGAACTGGTCACACAAGGTAACCCAACAAACCGACCAACCATACCCTTTTGTTGTTTTGGCATGAGGATGATAAAGTTTTCTCCTTTCTCTTCTGGGTTTATTTTCTGAGGGGGTTTTGGTTTCTGGGTTTTTTTTTTTTTTTTTCAGCCATTGAAGCTTGCAAACAGCAATTGTCTGGCACCACGAGTGAGTATAATTTGAACAGCCAATCGGAGTGTTCGGAGCAGACAACATCAACTGAAGGGCCTGTTTTGGAGGAGTTTATTCCAATCAAGAAAAGGGCATCATCATCATCCCCTTGTTGTGATGAGGATGATGAAGATGACGAGCAACATTCTCATAAGCAAAGGGTTTCAAAGGAGAATAGGAACTGTGATAAGAGGAAATCAGACTGGCTTAGATCTGTTCAGTTGTGGAATCCAGATCCCCCAGCTGAGGAGGTAAGAAAAGCAAAGCTTAATTAACAATTTGTCATTGTTTGAGTGAGTCTTGTGCTTTGTGTTGAAGAGGTGAATTGAATTGACCTTGTTTTTGTGTGCAATTTTCTGTGGAAATTTGTTCAGGATGTGACTAGGAAAGTGCCTGGGATGGAGTTGAAGAGAAGTGGAAGTGGTGGTGGTGCTTTCCAGCCATTCCACAAGGAAGAAAGAGCTGGCAAGACAAGTGAATCATTGAGTAAAGCACCCTCTTCGGTGGCGACCGGCATGAATGCTGAAAGCAGTAAAAGAGAGGAGAAGGAGGGACAGAGAAAGCAGCGCAGGTGCTGGTCACAGGACTTGCATAAGCGCTTCTTGCATGCCCTTCGGCAGCTTGGGGGTGCAGATTGTGAGTATCTTAATCTATAGTATGTTCTGATTGTTTTGTATTTGGGATGTTACTATAATTGCTTATTGATATTTTGGTGGCTTCTGCAGCTGCCACACCAAAGCAAATCAGGGACCTAATGAATGTTGATGGCCTCACAAATGATGAAGTCAAAAGCCATTTACAGGTATGTTAAATATATGTGATGCATATATCCTAATTCCCAAACGTTTGGTTATCAAATTTGGCATAAGCTAGTAAAATCACAATCGGTGTCTTTGCTATTGTGATTTCTATTGTCTGGTCTCTCCAGTTCTATCCATGATATGGAATCATTAACTGTTTTTTCTTGTTTCTTAAAATACTTCCCTCCTGTTTTAAGGGATTTCAAACTAAATATTGATCAGTTTTTTTGTTGCAGAAGTTACAGTAACTTAATATTCTTGAGTTCCAACTGTTCCATATTCTGAATGAATCATAGTCTAAAATTTTGTTTTTGGGTTTTGGACAGAAATACCGTTTGCACACTAGAAGGCCAAGTCCTATGATTCACAACAGTTCCAATCCACAAACAGCACCTTTTGTCCTTGTAGGGAACATTTTTGTTCAATCACCAGAATATGCAGCTGTAGCTACCTCAACAGCATCAAGAGAAGTGACCACAGTTGCAGCACCTGCTGGAATTTATGCACCAGTGGCCACACATCCTCCAACTGTTTCTCACCCACCAGCTGATTCAATTAAGAAGCCACAGTTTAAGAGAGTGGAGCTGTTTGAGCATTCAAATTCCCAAGAAAGGACTAATCACAGTGAAGGAGCTGTTCATTCAAATTCCCCTACCTCATCCTCCTCCACACATACCTCTACTTCCCCTGGCTATTGAGTTTTAAGATGTTGCACAAGTTTTGTAATCAAATTCCTGTAGAAAGTCCTTTGATATTTTCTTCTGACTTTTTGTACTAAAATGTTCATTACTCCTGTTATCTGGGATTTTAATTATAGACGTAAAATACACAGAAAGTGACAGTTTTGATGTTAAATAAGTCCCACCCTTTTAGCTTGCTACCATGTTATCACCTTGGCACAGAAGGTGAACTGAAATTTCAAATTTTAAATTTGGAAGCATGTTCAATGTTTTAATTGGTACAGCTTCTCAAGATTGTGACAAACTCTTAATCACCCAACTGTGTGTGTTGTAATTTGGTGATGCGTTATTGAGTGGTCCAGTGGTCCACCTAGGTACCTACACTGTCTTGGTTGTTTGGGTTGGAGTTAGTTAATGGGATTATAATTGTGGCATGATGACTGTGAAGTAGGATCTAAGAATATCCAATGGAATATGCAATGAACACAACCTACATAGGACAAAAATAGGTGCAGACATGTGTCAGTTGTGAAAATGCCAATTTCTACTACTGTGAATTACAATATTGCTGAAGACCTTCCTTAGTTTCAAAAACTGTCAGTTATGAAACTAATTGGGTTTTGACCAATTGGCAACTGTGGATTATTAAAGATTACAGCAAGGGTTAGGTTTTGCTGGAGGGTCCTCATTAATTTCTTTTCGGCCTTGTTTCTCCTTTTGGTTGAGAACGACCCCAAATAACCTTGCAATTTGCACAAGAGATTGCCAAATAAACAAAGATATTGAAAATTTACACACATATTTAAGTCATTGCACTGCTGGATTCTGCACTGGAATCTTCTAAATTTGATTCCTCATCAAACTACTATTTTTGTCTCTACTTGGGAAAATATGGCTAAAGTCATATGTTTATTTTAAGGGCCGATTTCAATTTCCTTTTTATTTTCATTGACTTCTTGTATTGTTTTCTTTATTTTTAAAATTTCCACTTAAAATTTCGTAATGAAGTTAATCTCTTAACCTTAGGAAGAGTTGTTTGCCGGGGCCACAAGTCTAACAGAAACAAGGAAAGTGAGACAATTATCCCACTTAACATGGTAGCAGCAACGCCATTTCCTAGAATGGCAGCGATGCATGGAGGATTATATGGACCAGAACCACTTTCAAACTAATGAACTATGGTTACTTTGTATTAAATATGTAATATGTAATACTAATATGTAATATAAATTCATTCATATAATAATTCAAGTTTTTAAAGTAGTTAATTCATAATATAGTACCAAAGTCTATTATTATTGTTTAATTCTTGTCACTCCCAAAATCTCATTCTTTTAATAAAAAAAAATGAAAGTAGCGTATTAGATATAAAACTATTTATATTTTTTTTTATCTAAAAGCTTAAGATGTTAAATAAATGCACATATATAATTTTATATTAATTACATCTCTAGCTTGTTATGTATGACGAGAAGGGTTAAATATGTTTTTGGTCTTCCAAAAATATAACAGAATTGATTTTAGTTTCTAGAAAAAAAAATTCTTAAATAATGTCTCTCAAATATTAAAAATATCCTAATTAAATTCCTATGCTAAACTGTGTTTAACTTTTCTATTAAATGATGGTCACATCAGCATCACAGCTACCATTAATTTGCTGATGTGGCCGTCCATGTCAATTGTTATGTCTAGGTCACATTAGTAACATACTTTTTAAATAAAATTATTACATGTTTAACCCTAAACCACAAATTTTTTTAATTTTAAAGCAAAAGTAAATACATGATTTTTTTTTATTAAAAATTATCATTGGACACTTCAGGTAATAAAATACTTTACTTTGAAGCTAATGTGACCATCATTAGAGTATTTTTAATATTTAAGGAACTTTACTCAAGGAAAAAATTTCCTGGGAACTAAAACCAATTCTGTCAATATTTAACCTATGACGAGAATTAAAGACAGGATATTATTATCTTTAATTTAATTTTCATTTTCTTTTACCCTGATAAATATAATTTATTCTTAACATAAAAGTTATTAATTTTTTTATGATAAATTAGAAAACTATATATTAAAAAAAAAAAAAAGGCAAACATGCATTGCAAATCCACTTTAGATTAGAGTATTAAAGATTGCTTATGATTTAGAATAACTAATAACAAAGACTATTAAGAGAACCAGACACCATATCTCTATCTAACATGGTGTGGTATGATTGATAAATAACCATGTTCTTCAAGCATGTGGTCAGATGTTTGATTTCCAAATTCATATGTACGAAATAATATCTGTTGAAAGATGTCAGTATCTTAAATGGACCTCAATGTATTAAGAGATAGTCTCTGATCTCAACTGGGGATACCCTAGGTTAAAAAAAAAGAAAGATTGAGAGTAACTTAAGTCACAACAAATCACTTTAAAGATTTATTACCTATCTAAAGTGACTGACATCCTCCTAGGAAACATTTTTTTTCTTAAATATGAACTAAGTTGTATTTGGTGCATTGCATTGTATGAGGGGACTTAACAGTAAGTAATAGCATCGGGTCTTACATTATTAGGCATACTAAACAAGACCTAAGTTTTTATAAGAATTAGCTAGTAAACTATTTCTATTTGAAAGTGGAGCTCCATTGATGATGACCAAAATCTTTTGCAAGTAATAGTCAATACTGCTTTTTTACCCTTATCTCTTTTCTCATTTTTCAATCTCAGAACCCTTTGAATTGCCTATGTAATCACCCTACATACATTATTTTATGCAAAATGACCTTAGAAGCATAAGAAATGGACATGCACAAACACAAGCACACAAAAAGTCTTTGTCTTAGAATGTAGGTTATGGGTCTAACTCAACTTTACAAAACTAGCTTGTAAGATGAGAGTTGCCCCCCACTTATATATATATATATATATATTTATATTTTAGCCATATCACTAGTCGATGTGAGATTTCTAACAAACCCCCTTCATGCGAGGATTGGACATCTTGAGCATGAAGTTTGTAAGACTAGACATCTACGGGTGGTCCGATAATGGCCCGATAACGGGTGACCCGATTGGCCCAACCATAATTACTAGGATAAGCTCTAATACCATCTTAGAATGTAGGTTCTAGACCTAAATTAACCTCAAAAAATCAGCTTGTAAGATGAGGGTTGTCCCTTACTTATATACTATATTTTAGCTATATTATTAGTCGATGTGAGATCTCCAACACAAAGCTTTAATCAGCCAACCTTTCTAATTATACTTCGAGTTAGGTGTGGATAGTCGATAATATTCCCTCCAATCACATGGATAAAATTAATCAATCTCTATTAATTAGGTTAATCAATTAATTCAAGTTAATTTCTAGCATATAACAAAGAGAGATTATCCAAAAACAGATCTAAAAGACTTCCTATTACTCAATCTTACATGACAATGCAGATCCCTTTGTCACCCAATTTGTATTTTAGTTCACTTTTTTTACTTACCAAGAGTTTTTTTTTTTTTTTTTTTTATGTGAACAAGTGAACACTAATCCTTTTTAAGACGAAAAGATCCCCAAAGTGAGTGTTGAGTATATCCTCTTCTTATAGTTTTTTTTTTATTTTTATACTTGGCCAAAAATTGAACCATTGTCATGTTTAAAAGATTCACTTATATTCTCATTCACATACATATAGATAAATCACTTTACACATTATTCTCTTTTCATAATGTAATGGAATTCAACTCTTGTGGGGGGTTGCGTCAAACATGAAGGTCAAATTTCATATCGGAGTTATTACTGTTTTGAACTTAACAAAATTTATATTTTGAAAAATATTAACGTAAGTAGGTAGAGGTAATTTTACAATGCAATCAAGTGTTATTGTTAAAAGAATTTTTCATGACCCTTTTAGCTTCAATGGGTCCATTATTTGCTGGATTTAACTTTTGCAGCGATAAAAGAGTGAGTGTATGAAGATGTAAGGGATGTTGTAGGCAAGAAGACGGAATAGATAATTTTGGTATCAATTATTACCTTAGAGTCTCATCTCTCACAAGAGTCTTGCACTACTTTTAGCACTAGAACTAAATCATATTAATTTTCAAAGATTGCAAAATTGAGGACGCATATAGTGGATAGAGCAGAGGGAGTAACAATTGCAAGTGATATTACAGTCGATGCAGCAAATGTAATAGTATTAGTAAACACCACTACCATCTCATCGTGACAATGATGATGACTACTTTGGTGACGTTTACGAAGAGGGCTTTAAGGTTGTTGGTTTTTTTTTTGTTACTATTATATTTATATATTGTAATTCCTTCTATAAGCTAAAAATTTCTTTCATAATAGATATATTGCAATTTTCTAATATTATAATAACAATTATGTACATGTATTATTGTTATTTATAATATTTATTTATTTAAATGTAATTTATTTTAACTTTATCTTAAACTTTATTTATTTAAATTTTAAATTTACAATTATTTAAAATTTGCATAAGAAAAATAAATTAACAATTACCAAAGACCAAATTGTGAATAAAAATGATTGAAAAATTCTTTGTTGTTAGCAACAGTTAGACCTTTAATAAAAGCTTTCTAGAATTTCTATATAGGCATTTATTGACGGTCTAACTATTAGTAATTACTGACAATTTCTCTTTGCCGAGGGACAGATCCAAGGGGGAGCAAACTTGAGCTCTGACTCCTCCTCCCTCAAACCTATTTATACCCTCAATTGCAGAAGCAAGGTTACCAATCTGAGTCATCAGGGTAAGGTTTGTGAGCATCTTGCTTCCTATTAACGATGTATTTAACAATTGCTTTCATTTTGGGAAGCTTATCATGGTGGTAATTCACCAATAAATGTTATACTTAAGTTGTTTAATGGAGACCAACTTATCGACAGTTTCATTTTAATTATTGAAGAAACTAATTCATTGCACTTATTTTTTACAAATGTTTAGCTATCAATAAGCTATGAAAATTTTACATTATTGATTTTTTTATGCCAATTTTCCAATAATGACAAAATTTCTTATTGACCTCAAGAAAATACCTAAAGAAATGTATTAGTAATAGACAAAAAAGGTTATAGTATGCAATCACAGGTGGAGACTCCGGTGGACTAGTAGAAGGAATGGTCTATGATGGACCAGTAGAATTAACCTGTGATAGTAGGTCTTTTGGGTTTTTTTTTTTTTGGTCCATGTTAGCAATTTTTTAAAATATTAGAATGACTATAATACCCTTTTTATAATGCAGTAAATATCCTAATTAGAATGACTTTTATACCCCCACTCAAAGTGACTTTTAGTTTCACCTGGGTGTTGTTTTTCACCTTCTATAGTAAATATCCTAATTGTTGGGCCTCCTTCATGCACAATTTGGACAACACAAGGAGTGCACAGTTTAAACAACACTCCTTTGTCCCAACTTTACCTACTTTTGAATCCCACCAATAACAAACTACAAGTAGTTCATCAACTATTGAAGAGGGCATTAGTTAGAAATGCACTTTGTTGTGCCTCCATCTTAAATCAGAAAATAAACTTTCTTGGCATTGCACCCAATTCAACATTCCAATCAAAAGCAATGAATCAAAACTAATTAAAAATGTAAGTTATTGGTGGGATCAGAAAGTAAATCATTTTTTGCTCTATAAATGCCAAAATTGCTTCATTGTTTATAGATTAGCGCCTCTCTGACTCTCTAGCTTTGAATCACCATAAAACCCTATTCCCTTGAACCATAAGCACGCAACCATAAGAGGAAGAAGCACCGTAAGTAGCCATGACAAATTCGTAAGTCGTCACATTCTCGCAAACCATCGCACAACCATGAGCTTCACCTCAAACCACCCTGCGACACCACCAAAACCACACAAGATCTTGTCATTGAGACCGCTTGTCACCCTGTCATCAAGACCCCCTACGCATAAAACGTGGATTATCCAACACCCTGTCACCGAGACCTCCACACAAGATAGGCCACGCACCACGCACATCAAGATCTCCAACTATATCTACCGATCTTTGTTTGGATGATTCCGGTGTGGCTGAGGGTTCAATGAACTCCTCCTATTTTTGGCCAGAAGGATAACACTGACGATTCTTTTCTAGTAAGGGACAAAAATGTAAATTACATTGATGGTATAAATTTTTTTTTTTAAATTTAACTGATAGAATTGGTTGAAGTTAATTAATCTGGACTGCATAACATTCTAGTATTCTATCTAATGGTGGTTACGAACTTATCCACCATAAACCACATCCTTCACTTGTCCATCATAGAATTTGTTTGTAATCACAAAGTGAGCCAAGTAAAAACACATGAATAATCCATCAAAATAGTTTTGTTTGGGATTAAGATCGAGAACCTCAGATTTGATTTTATATTTTCGCGAATGTCCATTTTTTCTGTATTTAATTATGTGTCAAACTGTTCATAGTTATATTTACACACAGATATTAAAGATAGATTGTTCAAGAAGTAAATGGAATATTTACAATTACTATAATTAAGGCGTCCAAATATATATATTCACATTCAATAATTTAGGATCGGCTCCTCGTGGGTTTTAGAATTCAATGCTTCTGTGAAGTAAGCTACCTATCCAAGCATCTTTTTTCCGAAGAAAAAAGAAAAAAATCGAACTTGCAATTAAACAACTGCCTAAACTAGTCTAAATGCAGCACTCCAGTATTTGATGTTGTCATTATTTGCATGGCGGTGATCTGCGATGATTTTATATAAAAATAGAAACTTTGATAATTTAATATTCATGTACCAACTAGACTCGATTATATATTAATTAATTATCCATTTGCCCTGATGAGCAGCGAGCAAGTATCATATGCCCAAAAAAAAAAACCCCAACAAAAGCTGCATTTGGAGCCTTCTGTGTATAGTTTATTCCTTACGCGCATATACACAGCTTCATATCGAAGGATTAAAAAACTCATATATATGAGGATTGTCGTCAAAGTCACCTATGGGCAATATATATGGTCCCCATCACGAATATTCGAGGATAAGGAGAGGAATATTATTTTAAATATCATTATCTAACGAATGTGATAGTATATTCTCTTTTGTTAATTTAGATTATCTTCTTCTAGGTAAGGGTAAGAAATCAAACAAATATATATTCTGATCTCCCCAACCTAAACATCCTTCTAGATTCCCGTCATTCAGAAATTTAATTTAGTAGTGGTATTAATTTGGTGTATATAAGAGTGGTACCTAGCTTCTAGCCAGCAGACATAGTGTTTGTTTGTTTTACTTAAATCACACTTTTTAATGTATGTTCAATTGGATGCTACACTCACACTAAATTCACGTTCAACTGAACGTAACGGTGATTGAAGCACACCTACATTTATATGCGTATGGTGTGTAAATTTGATTAACGAAGGACATTCCTAATGTGAATTCCTTGGAATAAATACATCTCTATATTAATCTTTATGGTAATTTTATAGCTGTAATCGTCACAATGAGGTATATTCCAATAAATTATATCCTTGCTAGTTGCTACATAATATATTAATGATTTTAACATTGCGTTGAAATGAAAACAAAGGGAATGGGGATATGGTAAAATAAATATGATCAAACAAACAGAAAATTGCAATTTAAGAAAAAGGGAAATCCCCATGATCGCATAGGATGGTAGCGTTTTTCTTACTCCCGATAGAACGACAGGTGAACAGTTTTTTTTTTTGTTTTTGGTATAAGATGTATGTTATTTTCTAGTTAAATTAAAAATTAATCTCTACACCTGACACTACTTTTTCGTTTTAATCTTTATATGAAAAACTCTATATTTTTGTTTTTACACAAAAAAATGTTTATAAATTGATCTCTGCTTTTTGTTAAAGTTATAATAATATTAGATTTGTTATCCATACTTCCCACTATTTTTCGTTTTAGTTCTTAATTTAAAATTTTCACATTTCATTTAGGTCCGCACATAAAAATGGTCATACACTGTCAGTATAAAACTTTTTACACTGTCAACTAATTAGAATTCACCGTTGGTATGACTTTTAAAGTATTTATTATAAAAGTAACAAACTTACAATAAATAGTAGTTTGTGATTGGATGACAGTGTAAAACTACTTTATACTGTCAGTGCATGACCTTTTTTCTCAAAGGAATTTACGTTTTGGTCTCTACATTTGGGAAATCGTTTTTGTTTTAATTGCTATATGAAAAAAATTCTAACACCGTTATAACTTTAATAAATGATACAAATTAGATTGTAAATAATTTTTTATGTAGGGATTAAAATGTAAAAAATTTTCATATAAAAACTAAAACAAAAAATGTTACTAGATATATGGACTAAAATTATAATTTAACCTATTTTTATTAATTAAAGTGTTGGATTAACAAAAAACTGACAGGTTTTTTAATTTCCTGTAGATATATATTCAGATCATATACGAGATCTCAATCATTTTAAGTGGGTGAAGCCGTGAAGGACTTGTTTTTTGATGAATGATTGAACAACGAGTTGGCCTAAAAAATATTAATTGTGTTTGATAAGTCGATGGTATTATAATTTAGTAATTGTTGATTGTATGACTTGGATCGTTAGAACATGGACTTGGACCGAAGGAGATTTTCTTTTTCGGGCAAGAGTACAGTTGGAAAGAGTCAAGCTAAATCTGCCCATTGAGTGGATCTAAGGTCAAGTGACCCCTAGTGTTCTCTTAAAAATAGGAAAAACAACGTATAGACAAAGGCTACGGTGTATGTGGTAAAGTCCTTATTTAATTTGAGTTTGTTTGATGGATTCTTTCTAAATATTAAGCTTCCTTCGATAATTATGATAAGGAATATTCTTGTAACCTTAACATAAAATCAAAGGCAAACAAAAGCTTTGCTAGGTTTCTCAAGTTGAGACACCAACATTCTATGCTTTAACGTGAATTTTACAAGAATAATGTACACTTCAATTTGTATCTTTTAATAAGAACCATCCAATCTGTCATTATAAAAAATTTTTTATGATGTCTATCCAATCGATCCATAAAATTAATTTTAAAAATTAAAAAATTATGAGTATTTCAAAAATACTGTGGCTAAGGCCAAACTGAGATATTGTGGCTGAGGTCAAGTTGAACATATTGTGGCTGCGACTGAGCTGAAGATACATTAACTGAGGTTGAGCTTATAATAATCTAGCTTAGGCTAAGCTAAAGATATTAAAGCTAAGACCAAGCTAAAAATACTTAGCCAAGGCCAAGTTGAAGATACTCTGGTCGAGGTTGAACTAAAGATGACGAGTTGAAAATACTCTGTCCAATACCAAGCTAAGATACTCTAGTGGAGATTGAGCCAAGATACTCAAGGTGAGGCCAAGCTAAGATACTTTGGCCAAGGCCTAGTTAATAATACTTTAGCTAAGGCTAAGCTAAAGATACTGTGGCTGAGGTCGAGTTGAAGATACTCTAACCAAGAATAGAGCTAAAGAATACTCTAGTTGAGGTCTAACTCAAGACACTCTCACTCAAGGTCAAGCTAAAGATACTTTGACCAAGTTGAAAATACTTTGGCCGAAGTCAAGTTGAAGATACCCTGGCCGAGGTTGAATTGAAAATACTATAGTTGACACTAAGCTGAGAATACTCTGGTGGAGGCTGAACTAAAAACACTCTGGATGAGACCAAACTGAGAATACATTGGCCGAGGGTGAGCTAAAGATACTCTAGTCAAGGTTGAGCTAAAGATACTTTGATTGAAGCCAATTCGAAAATATTCTAGCTAAGGCCGAGCTGAAAATACTCTAGCCAAGGCTGAGTTGAAAATACTTTGGTCAAGGACAAACTAAGAATACTCTCCCTGAGTAGGAGCCAGTAGTGTTTGATGAAAAAAATTGTCAAAATCAAATTAAACTAAACTATACAATTTTGTTTGGTTTGGTTTTTATTCCTTAAAACCAAACCAAATAGAACCATGAACACCCCTATTAATGAAAAACGGGCATAGATTTTTTAACATTTTTTTTTAAAAATCAAATATGAAAAAAAATGATGTTGGATTGATTTTAATCCATAAAGTGTTAAATAGATGGTCCATTAGATTTGAAAATAAGATAGGATGGATTGTTATTCATCCATTTAATTATATGATCCATCCAATCCCACAATCCGATCCAAGTATTATTTTTAAAACAACTGAATAGATTAAATTAAATTTTACATGGATGGACTGGATGAAGAATAAAAAAACATATACTTTTTCCACCCCTAAACTTTAATTTTCTTTGCTTCTTATTAAAGTTACGTTTCCTAATCACTATTTAAGATTACATTCTACACTCTCTCTTTTTTCCATTATATGCGATTCCATTGAAAGGTTAAAATCCAAATTAATTCCATTCACATTTTATAATTTATATTCATTCATAATCTAGCTAATTTATTCCTATATTATAAATTAAAAATAAACAATTTAGACCACTCTTCTTACTTTCTCAATTAAACATTTTTCGTATTATTTGTCTTCTCTACTTTTTCACACACTTCTTCTGACAACTAGTTAATTTATTTCTTAATTATTTCAAACTATCATTCTTTTATCTTTATGTGTACACTTGATTTTATTAATCTCTTATCTATTTCAATCTATCCTCTTTTATTTCTTTTTCTAAATTAAATTTCAATGATTTTTTTAAGAAAATATCAATAGTTAAAATAAAATTATATTATAATTTAAATTATTCATTATAAATCTAAAATATAATTTTTATATTCAAATATATTTATTTATTAAAAATTTTAATTATAATATAACTTATATATTAAAATATTTATTTATTATAAATTTTAATTACATAAAAATAAATATTTATCTTTACACAGTATGCTCAATCTCAAATACTAGTTATAATTATTATGGAATCAATCCGATAAATATGTCATGGATACATTCCAATAAATAAGTCTAATAACTATAAGTCCTAATTCATTTGTGCAGTCTAAATTTAATAATAAGATTCTCTATAGATAAAGTAAATTCTAAATTTGCACTATAAACAGTGATTAAGTTTAGAATGAATTAATATTATAAGGAATTGTATGCTCTTACCCAATTGAACAACCTGTTTACAGTGATAACTACAAAAAAAAGAAAAGAAAAATAGCCTGACTTTATTAAACTAGATCGGGTTTAAATTATTAAATTATCAAACTTGAACTTTTTAGTCTTTCCAATATGCTGTATGTTTATACTTTTTCAATAACAAGACACATGCATTATTAGTAGGAAAATAGTCTCTCTCTTCTTTTTTTTTTAATTTAAGCAAGGATATACTATTAAGGTGGTAGACGGGGGAAAAAAAAAAACCCACAGAAAACCCCATAAGGTGGGGGAAAAGAGAGGAAATGAGAAATAAAATAACATACTTATAAATTTTAAACTCTCGCACCCTTTCCCTGTATATGTTTGATTAATAGCTTTTGAATCCACATGAGTTTTTGGATTCGTTTTTTGCCAATAATTTTGCTTAGTTAATGAACAAATATATAAGTTAATAGTCATGCACTGTCAGTGTAAAAAGTTTTACACTGTCATCCAATCAAAATCACCAGTAATATGACTTTTAAAATATTTATTATAAAAGTTAACAAACTTACAATAAATGATGGTATGTAATTAGATGAGAGTGTAAAACTACTTTACACTGTCAGTGCATAATCATTAAACTCCAAACATATTCCTCCAAGCTCTATACGTCAGAAGGCTTCGTGTAATCTACAAATGTTCATGATCTTTCCCATCATAAATTGGCTCAAACAAAAACTAATTAAGATGGATTTAGGTTGTAAAAGTATTTATGGGTTTAGTTCAAGTCACACTTTAAATGATCTCAACCTGACTTAATGTCACATAATAATATTTTAAAATTTATAACCTTTTTTTTAAAAAATTAATGATAAATAATAAATTTATTAACTAAATTGATATCTTTTAAAGAACATGTTAATATATTTATATTGATATAAATTATTTTAAAATGTATATCATAAAACATTGTATACTTATAGTTTTTTACTTCATATATAATTTATCATAAAACATTCCACCGTACTAATATGATGTGATATAGTTGATAGATAATAATATTTTTTAAGTATGTGGTCAAATAAACTTCCGAATCTATATGTATGAAAGAACATCTATTAAGAAATATCAACTATTTAAATAGATATCAATATTTTGAGGAATTAGTCCCTGGTTTTTTACTGGGATTTTTGACTGGGATACCTAGAGTTCACCAAAAAAAAAATAAAAAATTCACAATTTATCAATAAATTTAGTCAACCCGACCTCGGTCATTAATTACAACATAATCAAGTCAGCATCAAGTTAAGTTAAATCCATCCCAAACTTGTTTCATAAACAGCACTAGCATATAGTAACTGTGTTTTAAAAAAGAAGACGCACGCTAATTAATTATGTGGCGAAAACGTTTGGTGAAGAACAAAGAAAGTAAAGGAGGGAGGGAAACTGATATGGTTCTATGTTTTGTGGTCAATTTGATCGCATATAACCAAATGATTTTTTCTAACTCAAGTTGATTCTCATCTGGTGTTGGAGCTTATTAAGGTCGGAATAAGGACTTTGTTGAACGGGAAACATTCACATCTTTTTTCGAATGGTGCTAAATCCATTTGTCTTTTGCACATATATGTTCAAATAATAATGCAGATAATCACTTCCAGACAATAGCAGGGACCACGAAGTAACCATGAATTACGGAATCTGACACAGATACTAGACACAACACGGACACTTCAACATAACTAATGTCTAAAATATAAGACACTAGAACACTGCATACATAAACAAAAAGAGAAAGACTTAATAAAATAAAATATGAGTACCATAACAAAAAATACAAAATGATGATATATTCACATTTTTAAACCAATCTTCTATGTTTTTTCTATAATAACAAGCCTCAAAAAAAGGCAAGAGACATTATTTTTTTAATATTTTATATTATATTTTAAGCTAATTTATATAAAAGTTAAAAAATGACTATTTTTTTAATAATAATAGTGTATGTCCATTCATATAGAAGTGTTGGCTCAAGTATCTAAATATGTATAAAGGTATCGACTTAAGTGTTTAAATCAACAAAAAATATATTTTTTATTGACTATTAGTGTACGACATGTACTAAGTGTCGGTGTCAGAAAGCGTGTCCGACACCGCGACACTTCTAACTAAAAAGGTGTCGGCGCTTCGTAGCGAAGTAACGTTTGGTCATCCAGCTCAAAGAATACAATGAATTCATTCCGATATCAGCCTAGTCTGATAACATTATGTGCAGTTAGTCTGTCAAACTAAGAAAAGGTGTAATTCTTTAGAACAGGAAGGGGGGGTCATTTTTTTTTTGCAGAATTAATGTTTAATTGCAAAAGGTTGATTGTACCCCTCAAAAATTAAATTATGGTCCAGCGCAAGAGCTTAAGTTGACTCGATTATCTTTGACCTCTATCATTAATCTGATAGTGCGTTGCTCACATGATAAATAGATAGCTCTACCATATGTTTTCAAAGATATAACAAAAGAGACAAAAAGGCACGAACAGGAGCAAAGGCGCCTTGGTCATCATTGAATTAATGTAAATCGAAGAATTGAGTTCAAGTTTCATTGTCATGGTTGACGCAGACATAGCAATTAATTAGGGTAAATCCTAAAGTATGCAGAGTAACATAAAAATCTTGACAAAGGAAATAAAGTATTAGATTTTCTTTGATTAATTTCAAAGGCAAGATTCACTCCACCTTTTGACACCAACTCCAACTCCAACTCCAAATGCCTATGTTAATTGTTCAGTTTGCTGCATGGTCACACCGTCTAATCGAGTGGTTGAGAGCTACCACCTTTAAAGAAGATCCTATAGATTTCGACATCAAGCATCAACCTTGTGCTAAATGTTTAAAATGAAATAATCCACTCATAAAATGAAAGAGTTGAATTTGTATACTAATAAAATAAAATAAAAAAATGCTATACTTGCAAAACCAGTACTTTCTCCGCCGGAAAAAAAAATGACAAAATATTCAACAATTTTATGATCCATGTGAAAAATGACAAAAGATATATAGATAATATATAGATTTGTATATGTAAAAGTTACATTTTTTAAATATTTTTCCTGCTGCCAGACCTAGACCTTAGAAAAGCTTAATTACATTTATTAATGAATACAAGCTTATCACCAAATTTAGATTTGTTTTTTATTCTTAAATCCCAAAAGTTAGATTGGGCTCTAATTAGTGTTGTTAGAGGTGGGAATAAGTCAAACTGTCTAACAAGAACCCATAACCTAAACATTTAGTGAATTTGGGTGAATATTTGTAATAAAAGAATTTGAAATTTTGAAATAATAATGAAGGGTTATCCCGCCTTCCTTCAAAAAGAAAAAAGAAAGATACAATAAGGTATAAATAAAATATGTTTCAAGAACTTTCCCCAAAGAGGATGAACATATATTACATGAAAGAGGATGAACTTCAAAACTTTCATAAAAACTTTAGGTGAAAGTTGATTTCTATTTACATCATATATGTAAATATTTACACTACACATATATGGAAACTTTACAAGAAATCATATTAAATTATTAATATATAAATTATAATAAGATAAATTTTACTTTAGATGAAAATAAAAGATGTATATTCAAACATTAATTTCTACGTCACTGTAATAAATATTTGTATCATGCAAGAATGATAATTACATAAAAATAATTAATATTTAAATTGAATGAGTAAATATTTTCTTCACACTAAAATAAAACTTTACATAAAACTATGTTAATATTTAATTTATAGTTATAAATATTTATATCACTGAAGGGTAAAATTTTTACATTAAGCTTTGTTATTGAGCATTCTACACTATAAGCATATCTAGAACACATTTGTCACTCCTTGGTTTAATAATAACCATAACACAATCAATTTAAGAAATTACATACTTGAATTTAGTTTTACCTTTCATCTTCAGTCATCTTTTTCTGGTTTGCTTTTATATGTATCTTTTCCTTTTTGGTTTTGCATCTTACTCTAGTGGATCTTTCTAGGGCTAACATCTAGTTGGACTATAAGTAGCCTATTATTGCTTGTAGGCCTTGCCTTTGGTCCAGTAAGTATATCGAGGTAGCACTGGGTTTTGGTGGGAAAAAAAAAAGGGCCTCAAATTAGAATGCTACATAGTAACATCATCTCACCATTTTCACTTGTTTGTGGGCTTTGACATGTTTGGTCAAAAGCCCATGCTATTTACACCTCTTTTTTGCTTTTCACACTGTCTGCATTTTTTTTAAAAAAAATTGTTTATGAAAATACTCATTTACAAAAACTAGTTTTCATAATATAGTTATGTTTTAATACATTACAGAAACTGATTTTTGTAACGTATAAAAAAAATTACATTTTCGTAATATATTAAAATATAATTATATTACTAAAATTAGTTTTTGTACGATCTGCCGAAAAAAGTAGAGACGTGAAGGGGAGAGGAAATCTCCTCCTTGCTGTGCTTCCTTTCAGCACAAGTATGGAAGTAAATAAACTAAATTAGTGGTGAATTATTGAAGTTTGAGTGATTAAATAATCATTCAAGTTCAGTTGTTTAACTAAACAAGAAAGTTTAAGCATATAATTGGGTTTGATTATTTAAATTATTCAAGTTTAAGATTTGTAGACTTAAAAAATCATTAATAACTTGTGAACAATTTATATGTATGTGTGCGCGCCCCGCGTACGTGTGTGTGTGTATATATATATATATAATTAATTTTATTTATTATATTTAATTGAAAATAATAATAATAATTTTGTTTATTATTATTATTATTATTATATTATTTAATGGATGACTGTAAATTTTCTTTGAAGATATCTACCATTTCCATCATTAAAGATTTTATGTCCAATCTTAAGTCATCTTTCTTATTACAAGATCATATTTTGTTACGATTTTGCTCTACCTTTTGGTATATATAACGGTATATGTTAAATACTAAATTAAATAAAAAATTATTTTAAGAAAAATTTGATAAAATATTATCAAGTCATTAATAAGTTAATTAGACAAGCACAAAGCTTCAAAATTTTTAATCAAATCAAACTTAAACTTTAAATTTGTCTTATTTAATTAAATGAACCAAATTTAACTACCTCCTTTTTGCACAAAAAGTTCTAAGTTTGACTTGACTCCTTTACGTCCTTATTCGCAAAGTGCAAACAAAACAAAATGGCATGAACAACAAAAAATTTCCTTGAAGACTGAAGCTCGTGACGGATAAGGATCTGAGACTTAAAAAATTACATACATCATATCATGTTAATTTAATGAAAGAACCAAAAAAAAAAAGTACTTTACTTCCTTTAATATTTGAATCAGGTGCAAATTAGTTTCCTTTATTGGATGTGTGTGTAAATGGATTTATATGATTACAAACAATGCAAAAGGAACCTCATGCATTACAAAAACTGTCAAGTGTTTTCAGAGATATATAGTCACATGATTTGGAGGTGGAATGCCAACAAATGCAGCAACAACAAACAACACCGAGATATGCAATGGCATAATTCACATCCAACAGTAGCAGTACCGTGAGAATACTAAAAGTTGCCAAGTGTATGCTAGATCCTAGATACCTAGCCACAAATTGAAAATCTTGTGACTTTGTATATGTATATCTAATTTTGAGTGATGCAGCTGCTTTGGACAATCTTCACAACCCTAGCAGTAACGTTGCCACAGAAAAACATTAAGTGGATCCCCGGGCCCATGAACTCAGATGTAATATATATATAACCATAATTGATGCATGTGGGAGAAGAAATCAAGTGGGTAAAATTTCGAAGCGCTACCGTTTGTTCTTCCTTGTGGACGAGGATCAATTGTGGAGTGCAATTTGAATCTAACCTTGGTTTGGTAGCTTGGTGACTTTGCTTTTCTTTTTCTTTTCTTTTTTAATCCTTATGAACAACTTAACAATTGAAAAGAATGCTTTATGCGATAATGTTTTAGGAATTTGAAATTTGGCTTGAATGGATTATAAATATTTCAATCATGGAGGTTATATGTATGAAATTTGAGTGTTGACAAGCCATGTCCGGCAGCGGCAGCCTTCCCTGCTATCGTGACTAATAAAAATTCAGGACACCTTTCCAATTCAATTAGCCAAAAGGGAGACAGCATATATGCTTAAGATTAAAGAACATATTGAAGAAAATAATTAATTAAAATTCAACTATGCATCCACAAAGAGAAGAATTATTAGATTATGTGAGTGACTTCTTTAGCAAATATAAATTAGATATGATCTGATTCTTTTCAACTGAAAAGAGATTAGAAGAATGCTAGTAATCCGGACTTGGATCATCATCAATGGCTGTACAGTTTAGCATAAGAGAAAAAGACACATGATGAGATTGGTTAGACTTATTCCACGTAACTTTCTCTCGTACTAGTATTTTAACTCATTTAATATATGAGTAACTTTCATATTTTATTAATATTTTTAAGAAAATTTAAAAAAATTAAGTATAGAAATTAATGTATTTAAATTAAACAAAAGTATTCAAAAGATAAGAAAATTTTTCAAATTTCAATTTTTTTTATTATACTTTAAAATAAAAAATGTCAAGTGGATAGTATTAGATAAGAAAAAAAATCAAATTTGTGTAATGTTAAATAATTTTTTGTAATTATTTTAATATGTTTTAAATAAATTTGGTCTTGTTGGACCAGTCCATTTAATCCACTTTCTTAGGCCGATTAGGCTGGGGTATTCAACCCACCCTGCCTGTTTAGTCCACCTCGTTTTGACTTGTCTAAAAGTAGCTTGCAATGAAGCAAGGCGGGCCAATCCTCCATAATAGCATTTTTTATTTTTTTAAATTAGGTAAAAAAAATAAAAATAGTGTAAGATTTCATATTTTTGATTCATTTTGGTATGATAGTAGTGTTGTATTTAGGACTCAATATTTTAAGCTAGGAGATGACCAATAAAAGTAGATGTGTCTCTCATTGTTGTTGTCAGTGTTGGAGTTAAAAGACTTGGATGGAATAATGTAGTTAAAAACTATTAGGTGAATGGGTGAAAGGGATAGTAGCTAGTAGGAGCCAAAAATTATTTTTTTTTATAGCTTTTTAGTTTTTTAATTATTTTATTATTTCTTTTTCTTTAATTTTTGCCAGGTCAGCTTGTTAGCTACCCATAAATGGGGTGGGTTGTATTTTTAGCCCATATATCTAGAGCAAGCCCAACCCATTTTGGTAGGTTAATGGAGGGGTAGGCCAAAATGGGTCAAGATGGCCTATTTTGCATTCCTAGTAAATTTAAATTTTTTATCAATAAGAAATATTCTATTTATTATTTTTTATTATAATTTTTATAATTTAAAATTAAATTAAATTAAAAAAAGTCACCTAGAGATAATGAGAGTGAGAGAAAACTTTTCTACTCCAAGTAATTGTGAGTGAAAGCCACATTCAAAGGATAAAAAAGACATAATATAGATAGTGAACAAATTGACGTAATGAGAAAAGTGAGAGTCTTATTTAATAAGTTGTGTACTCTAATTTATATAGAGAAAATAAATTAGACAATTCTAAGTTTAATACATTCTATTTTATCAAATGAAATTAGTGCATATGAATAAAAAAATGAAATTAGTGCAAGGCTAGTAAATAATAAATGAATTTCATTAAATACGACATGAGATTTATATCATTTAATCAATCTTACATAAATTTTATCCAAAAGAAAAAAAATGTTAAAAGTTAGGCTAAAACATAATTAAGGTCTCTCATCTATTTTATTTTTTTTAGTTTGATCTCCTAAGTTTAAAAAATTTTACTTTTGTCTGTTCAAGTGCCTCTATTAAGACCAAGTTGATTCTTCTGTTAGTTTATTACACTAACTTAGTCAACTTGATAACATATGACAAATTATGTGAAATGTCACATTAGATGGACATTTGTCACGTCAATCAAAATTAATACTGTTAGTGCAAAAAATTGTTAGAAGAACCAATTTGATCTAATAGGAACACTTTTAAACTAGTATTTTAGCATATACAATACATACGATAAATGTTTATTTTTTATAACTAAAATTTATTATAAATAAATACTTTTAAATATATAAATCATATTATAATTAAAATTTGTAATAAATAAATATTTTTGAACATGTAAATTATATTTTAGATTTATAATAAACAGTTTTTATTGTGATATAAGATTATTTTTAGCTATTAATAAAAAAATTTAAATTGAAGCATCTTAACCAAAGTTAAACCTAACTAATTTGGCTTCTGGCAGAATCCCTTCTTTTGAATAGAAAGTCCGTAAAGTAAACATCCCTAGCAATAACGATAGTTATGCTTTGCTACTAGCCATTGGGATGTCAATTTAGTGGGTATTTTGAATGTCATATTCTATTTCAACCAATATAACAGTATATTATAGCTGAAGTATAATTATTAAACTGGACAAATAATGACCAAAAGATTATGTCAGAATGACTTAATGATTTGATGAAGTTAACTATAACACTTATGCGTTTGTCTACTTTAACAAGAATTATAAAATAATGGCCTCTTAATTAGTATTTTCATACTTGAGGACTAAATAATTATTTTGTTGTCCAAGTTCATCGTGGGCTGCTCAACCAGTTAAATACATTTGATATAACATCTGTGTTTTCTATGTGCTTCGATTTGAATGTCGTGTTCCACTAATATAGGAAAGAAATACTATATTTTTGTTGTTTGCTTAAGAGGAAAAATAGGAAGGAAGGAAGTTATTTTCGTGAAACCCACCAAAAAAATATGTCCTTCTGACTTTAGGAATGAAATCAGATAAAAATAATCTCTCTCATTTTTTATTTTTTTGTTTAATTTTTTAAAAGAAATTATGAATTAATTTTTTAAAAAATAATAAATAACTTTATGTTAAGAAAAAAATGTTGTATTAAAAATTATATTTTTTTAGTTATTATAAAAAAAATTATATAATTCATTTATTTTTTTTCAATCTCTTTGTCATCCATTCAAACAAACAAGGAGAAATTTTCCTAATTCCTTGCTTTCATATTTCTATCCATCTAAATAACATATATTTTTCATTTTATTTATCTTCTATTTCTATCAATCCTATTTCATTTCTTCTTATTTCTTTTCTTTCTATTTCACTCCTCATCCAAACAAAGCATTAGAGACGTTCATTACAAATTAGGGGGAAAAAAAGTGATTTTGATGTAAAAAATTTAGTGATTATTTTTTAGAGACTTTTGAAAAATAGAAATTAATTTATATTTGTTTATAATTATAAAAAATTATTTTAAAAAAACCAGATAAATTTTTATGAAAAGCTATTCAAAATAATTTCTAATTCTAAACAGATTTTATATTCTTTTTAACTTCTAATTATTTTAAAATGTAGAAACAATACATAGAAAACTTTTAAAAGTGATTTTTTATTAAAAAAACAGTAACAAACGGATTTTAATTTTGAGAAATAATTGGTTTATTTAAAAGTTTCTTAAACTATTTTAAAAAATAAATAATATTTTTTTAAAACTCGGGCTTACTCGTTTTAGAAAATAAGATCAATTGGAGAATAAGGTTAGTTAAGCACAAACTTCACGACTTCAATTTTTATTCAAATGTTATATAAAAGAGTTCTAGTAACACATTTTTTTAATATTCTTTTTTCAACACACTTTTTATTTGTTAAAATTCATACTAATTTTACTAATTTAAGAATGAGACCCACCAAATGTTAAATGAGACACACACATTTAATGAAATTCACATAAATTTCACACAATAAGAAAAAATGTGTTGAAAAAAATAATATTAGAGAATATATATATATATATGTTATGAAAATAATATAAAATTATAAAATATCTAGAAGTAGGAAAGACATAGAATAGAGAGAACAAAAGAATGGAGAGAATAGGGAGTTCCTTATCATATTTCCAATAATGGAGTAGCCTATTTATAGGTACAAACTATAACTGAACGGTTACAAATGGATTAATAGTATTAAGGCGAAATATAAATAGTCATAATTTACAGTGAATATGGACAACCACTATTAAATATTCATAATACTCCCCCTTGGATGTCCATTATTTGAGAATGTGCCTCGTTAAAACCTTACTAGGAAAAACCATGTGGGACAAAAACCTAGAGAAGGAAAAAGAATACATCATTCTTTAATACGTTATCATATACTGCCTTATTAAAAACCTTGTCAAGAAAATCCAATGGGACAAAACCATGACGAAGGGAAAAAGAGTGCAAAACGTATTTATTTCTTCCCCTCATACAATAACCATCTTTAAGACAGTGAAGGTCAATCTTTTGTACTTGTTACTCAAAATTTTGCTCGCTTATTTTGGTTTATTTCACATATCTCCAAGAAATTATTGTATCATTGCATACAAACAAATATCTTGTTTGTGATAGATCGTTATGACGATTTGACAAATAACCTCTAAGATAATGAAGTATATGCTTGACTTGATTCCAATATATTCATGCAGGTGAAGAATTATATCGTGCTAGTAAATTCACAACAAATGTATAGTAGGACATGTATAATTAGCAAGATACATTAGTACTTCAATAGCACTAATATATGGTACTTCAAGACCAAGTTATTCAATAGAACTAATGTATGGTACCTCAAGACCAAGTAATTCTCCATTTTCTCGAGGTTTAAAAACATCTCTGTCACTCTAGAGACCTTACAAACATTAAAGTGTACAACAGATGTGATATGTCTATATAGAACCTTTTAAGCACTCTTGCTATATAAGCTTCTTGACACACAATAATTTCATTCTTTAAAAATTCAATTTGCAATCCTAGGCAAAACTTTATCTTTTATAAGTCATTCATCTTAAATTTTTCTTTAAGTAATCCATAGTTTTTGGAAGCTCTTCAGGAGTTTTGATAATAACTATGTCATCCACATAAATATCAATTATGACAAATTCATTTCCAGATCTTTATAAAAATACATGAACAAATGGGATCCTTTTTATATTATTCTTTTATCAAATACTCACTGAGATAATCATACCACATACGTTCATATCAGTTTTAGTCCAAAAAGAGACTTATTCATTTTCATTGAGTAATCTTCTCAAGAACCTGCACTGCTAGGCAAATTAAATCCTTCAGAAAGTTTTATATAAATGTCATTATCAAGACAATCATACATATATAGGTTGTAACAACATCCATTAGATGTAAATTGATCCTTTCATGTGTATCCAAACTGATTAAGTATTGAAAAATATTTACATCTACTACAAGTGAGTATGTCTCTTTAAAATCAATGTTAGGCCTTTGCAAAAATCTTTGAGCAACAACTCATGCTTTATATCTCATAATTTCACCACAAAAACTCATTTGTATCCAATTGGTTTTACATCTTCAGGTGTATAAACCACAAGTCCAAAAATCTAATTAGTTTTACATCTTCAGGTGTATAAACTATGAGTCCAAAAACCTAACTAGTTTTACATATTCAAATGTACAGACTTCAGGTCCAAAAGTCTAATTGGTTTTACATTTTTCGTAAGGACTACAAGTCCAACAAGCTTTCGCTTGGCAAACAGGTCTAATTTTGCCTCAATTGAATCTTTCTATGTTAGCCAATCATTCTTTGTCTAAAATCCTTGATAGATTTTAGATCTTAATCTTCATTATCATTAATTACATTTAGCACTACAATATTTGCAAACAAATTGTCAACGTTGACTTTATTTTGATTCCATTATATTCATTCATGACATACTTTGAGATCTCTTTTTTTTCACTAATTTTAGGTACTTAAGTTCTTCTGGAACTAAAATATTAACCATGTCAGAATAATCTTTTAAAGTTTCCATATCTCAATTTGCCCATCCTGCCTTTTAGCTCCTTTTCTTATTTAAGAATTTTTATCTTTGGAACCAACGGGTCTATAAGCTTTCATGCGTGTTTGAGACTCGTTTTTACAATATTAATTATCCAACAGGGATATCAATTTTATTGAAGCATTAGTAGTTGGTAAATGAATTATCTTTTGAACCTCTAGTTCACATTATTTCGTTTGAGGATCAAGATGATAATTCATTATAACTAATATCCTTTTCCAACTGCTTATTCTCCCCCTTAATGTTGGGAAAATTGTTCAAATGACAATCAACAGATTGAGTTGTAAATAAATCTTTTATTGATATTCAACATATTTTATTATAGATGGAGATTCATACCTAAATATATTCCCAACCTTTGAGATTATCTAATGTTGGGCAACATGAAAACATACAACACATCTATAAACTTAAATGGGAAATATTAGGTTGCCTACCAAAAATCAATTGCAAAGGGAAGACTTATGATAACTTGTTGGCATGATGCGAATCAATACCATAATATGTAAGATTGCATGTCCCCAAATATAAATTGGAAGTTTTGATCTCTTGAGTAATGGTCTTACAATCAATTTTAAACGCTTAATAAATGATTTTGCAAGTCCATTTTGTGTATATGAACATATGCTACATGATGTTCAATATCGATTCTAATAGGCATATTAAAAGCCTTATATGTAAAGTCACCAACATTATCAATACGTATTTTCTTAATTGGATAATCAAAGTAATTAGTACTCAAAACATTGAATAAGGCTTATTGTAAACATACAATATATTGGCATACTACATATGGCTAAAGCATACAAAAGTATCATATTTTTGAAATCGATGCAATGATACTAAGATTATAGGTTGTAACTTGGTGTAGACTTATGATGAAAATCTTTATTATATAATATTCCTTCCATAATTAGATGAAAATATTAATAATAAAGTAATGATAAGGATTGTTGTTCTTTTTCAAAGGGGAGGACAATTTAAGAAAAATAATAAGCATAATAATTGAGTTCGAGCAAACATTCATTTGGTGCTCTAAACAATACTAAACGATCAAACTGAATATTTTCATCATTTTTATTACTTTGTCCATTTTTTTTTCACTTTTCATATTACTTTTCCACTTCTGGTGAAAACGAAAAATCTTTCTTTATCACTTTTAGCACCATTTTTTTTTTCACTTCTAGTGAGAGAAAAAAGCTATTCTTTCCTTTTCACTTTTTGCATTATTTTCTCACTTCTAGTGAGAAAAAATATTCTTAACATTTCATATTCTTTAATAGTGTCTTCAAGAACCACTACAAAAATATTCTTAAAATTTCTTTATTTGATAGTGTCTTTAGGACATATTGCATCTAAATGAATTTTAAATATGATTTTTTTCCCCAATAGAATCCTTTACATGGATTTTTCTCGCAACTTGCAATGCCAAGAGTGAATATAACTAAGAAAGGAAAGACAATCGTGTTGATAACGTGTTATGAAAATAATACAAAACTATAAAATATCTAGAAGTAGAGAAGACATAAAATAGAGAGAATAAGAGAATGGAGAGAATAGGAAGTTCCTTATCATATTTCTAATAATGGAAGTAGCCTATTTATATGTACAAAGTGTAATTGAACGGTACAAATGGATTAATAGTATTAAGGCAAAATATAAATAGTCATAATTTATAATGAATATGGACAGCTACTATTAAATACTCATAACAATATATATATATATATATATATATATATATATATTGTTGTGACTTATATATAAAACTAATAAAGTCTTTATATTAGGCTCAAAAATATTATGAAATATAAATTTCTCTCTTTATTAAAAAACTAAAACAAGTTACAAATTAATTGATATGTAATAACTAAAGTAAATATTTTAAAAAACAATAAGTTGTTCAGGTTATTATGACTTTTTTCTTAAAAATAAGTCTCTTATCTTCTAAAAAGTAAGTCTTTATGTCTTAAAAATAGGTCTTGCATCTTATTTTTATTAAACGAGATCATTATAATTTGTTTTAAATCTAAATATTTGTTAGATCGATTTTGTTCAAAAGATAAAATTTAAATAAAATTATTATAATTTAAACAAATTATTTTAATTAATCAATTTTCCTTATTTTAGAGTTCAATTTATATCTACAAATATGTTGGACTAGCCTAATAGAAACAATTAAAATTCCTACAAGTAATTCTTTGATCGACCTATGTCTATTTATCTTCCAAACTTGCCATATGAAACGTAAATTGATATTCGTTTAAATTGCTCAATTGATGGCTACATGGAATCAACAATGAATGAAGTAAGTTGTAATTTTAAGTAAACTACCGAAAATAAAATCAATACAAGTAATACTCGGGAAAAATTCTAATGTATTCCCGTAATAATATTCCAGTGATTCTATCATTCAGAGCATATATAATTGTACAGAATCAAAATTCCTATAATGGATAATACTTTCATAATTCGTAAAAACTTATCATTTGTTTTGGGTGAGTATACCCCGGAAGTAAATCATTGTATTTTGGATATTCCCCAATTTTTTTACAGTGATAAAACACATATAACTCAAAATGTAATTAATAACTTCATTTAGTGAGCTTTATTTTCCATTAACAAACAATTCAATTAAACACATGCATATTGTTTAAACTATCAACACATAATTCAGTATCTTGCATCTTTTAGATATCATCACACCTATTGAGCTTTGTTTTCCACAAGCAAATCCTTCAATTGAACAAGCATATACATATTATTTAAACTATTAAGGCACAATCCAGCATCGTGTATCCCATATAGCATCACACCTATTAACTTGTGCTTTTTACTAATAGATAATTCAATCAAGCAAACACATGTATATTGTCTATATTACTAGTACACAATCCAATATCCTACATCTCAAACAAGATCACACCTATTGGACTATGTTCTTTATTTTATCCTATACAAGGTGATATCATATCTATGATTGTGAAATTTATTTTATATTATTATATATGACTTTTATTCTTGATTTAAGAAAAATTCGATAGGATTTTTTAATAGTTCTCCAAGCACATGACCTAATCAAAGGGACATTATACCCCTAATTAGGTATGTACCTAAAGAACATTGAGAAACACGATTGTACACATTTTTAAATGAGGAATAGAGGCATACAATAATGTATTGTAATGAGAATTTACAATTTCAAAGTGTCCATTTTGGACAACTAGAAAATTATTTGTATATTACACAAAAGACAATATATAAGTCATTTAACAAAAAATTAAGGTAAATGCATGATACTAATATTTAAAAATTAAGGAATTATATGTTCACCCAATAGGAACCAAATTTTAACCTATTTGGCCTTCTACACTGTTGCCTCAACTATAATTTGCTTTTCCTAAAATGTGTACTTTCATTTTCTTGCTATATGAACTTTTTCAATACTAATCCTTAAAGGTTATGTTAAGGTCAAACATTTTTATTTTTTTCGTCACCAACTTGAGTAAATATCTTCTCACTATCCTATAGTAACATCAAACTAATTTGTTTTGTTTTTCATGCTGCATATGCATCTTTGAGGTTTCTAAATATGTGATTAAAGTAAGAGATAATTTCTTCATAACCACAAATGATGATAAACTTAATTTAAACACAGTTTAATAATATTTAATGATTTAAAATTAAAACTATCAAAATAAATTATAGGAAAATAATTTATGAACACCCAAACTAGATGACACTTAGAGAGAAAGAGATAGAAATATAAATACAATAAGTAATATAATGTAATAGAAATAAAATACATAAATAAGTATTAATAGAGTGTTTAATATATATGAATGTTCATATATCATCGCTCTAAATTATATCGCCCTAAAATAACATGGACCAGAAGTCTTGGCTTAACCTTCCGTGTGGTGTGATGGGGTGGACTAAAAGTCTTGTTCCAGTCAATGGGAGGGAACCATGCTTAACTCATATTTCTAGTGGTACATGCTGTACTCCTGCGGTCATTTTTGTACCACACAACCTGCTGGGGTGACTTCTCCATTCACAAGAAAGATGAGACCCCTCCACTACTTAAAACAACAATGCCATGCCATCAAATTTAATCATTAACATAGAATTTAGTGGCTTATTTACAAGGATAAAGCAAAAAAAAGTCCATTGTTAACAAGCGTAATGATTAAAGGTTATATGCCTTTCCCTCGCCGTCAAAACGTTCCCATTATTCCGAATATTAAAGAAATCTTTCAAAATTATCATTAGCTTCACGATTTGAACATTACACATTAATTAATATATGTAATCTTCTAAATTCTGATTCTTTAAGTTGTTGGTTTGAGTGGTACTAAGTTCGAATATTTTAAATAAGGTCTCGAATTTTAGTCTTGTAAATAAAAAAAAAAATGAAATTAAGATGGGAGACTCCACTATAAGTGTCCAGCCATATTTTTTTGGCAAAAATTAACTATTGACAAAGTTGGTAAATATTTTGCATCTATAACATAGATTATAAAAAAGAAAATTTCTGATTCTTTAACACTTAAACCTGCTTTAGAAAGTGGGAAATGGTAGGTTGATGCTCTCATGTTCCATCATAAAAAGGATTCCAAGTTATCTTTTAACTAGACAAGACCACAAATAAAAACATTACTCTATACCCTACAGGTTTCCTACATTGTAACTGGGCAGAATTTGAGGTAGAGTTAAATATAACCAGAATCACATAGTGACGATAAAATAATTCCTCAGATAATCTTCCTTTCACGGTTGGGTTTAGTGGGTTTACCTCATCTTGCCACTTATCTAGTATGTAATAAGTCTTACTGTGTCTCCCAAACTTGTTCTTTGAATTCAGCCACCTTCTCTTGTTTTGATCTCATTCAAAGTCCTACAAGTGGCACAAGAGAAATCACTAAATGGTAGGGTGCATATGTTTATGAGTTTATGATTATTTGCACATAATATTTGTTAGTTGTTATTTGTTACACATCAACCGCCACATATATATAGCTAGCTGATGTGCTTCACTTCTAAAATCCTAGGGGTCCTCTCCACTCTTTGTGAGTCAGCTAAAATGGTCTCAGTTTCTTCTCTACTCTACCTTCTAATACATTCCAGTGTATATCTATAATCTCTTGGCATGGCCATGCTCTTTCTCTTGCACCAGTTCTCTTATTCTTTTTGCATCTTTTACAATTGCAGGAAGTTCAATCAGAACAAAAATGGATGGACAATGGGCCCTCTCGCCGGGCCAAATGGTGGTACTCAACTTTCCACACAGTGACAGCCATGATAGGTGCAGGTGTTCTCAGCCTGCCCAATGCCATGGCATATCTAGGATGGTAAAACGAAAGACATTACGGACCTGTTTGAATAAATTTTTTTCTTAAGCATTTATGCATTTATAGGAGGAGAAAATACGAAGGTAAAATAAATTTAATTTCTCCTATAAATTAAAATCAACTTATGCACCTCAATTTTTAGATAGGTTAAATGAGAGAGCTTTTATAAAAGTTAAGTGCATAAGTTGATTTTAACTTATGAGAGAAATTCAATTTATTTTACCTTTTTATTTTCTTTTTCTATAAGTACTTATCGAGAAGTTTATTCAAAAGGGGAACCTAATTAAGACACAGCATAGGTTGGCAACTGGGCAAATTTGTAGCTGAAAGTTTAATGTCTTTTCTCTTCTTTGCAGGGGTCCAGGGATCTTGATGTTGTTGTTATCATGGTGCCTGACCTTAAATACAATGTGGCAAATGATCCAGCTACATGAGTGTGTTCCAGGAACACGTTTTGATCGCTACCTTGATCTTGGTAGACATGCCTTTGGACCCAAACTTGGGCCATGGATTGTGCTCCCCCAGCAACTAATTGTCCAGGTTGGATGTGACATTGTCTACATGGTTACTGGGGGGAAGTGCCTAAAGAAGTTCATGGAGATAGCATGCACAGATTGCACACAACTCAGGCAGTCTTACTGGATTCTGATTTTTGGTGCCATCCATTTCTTTCTGTCTCAGCTTCCCAATTTCAATTCTGTTGCTGGGGTTTCTTTAGCTGCAGCTGTGATGTCATTAAGGTGCTTCTTGATCCCACATGTCTAGTCTTTCCTTTGAACTTGATTATTTATCAATCCTGAGTGCTAGCTTGACATACAAGGACAGAAGGAAAAGATATAATTTGGATTCTTCCAAAAACAAACAAACATGAGACAAGTATAAAGATCTATCCCAGAAACTAAGAAATTAATAGAAAGGATAATGAAATGAAAGACATCATTAACTTCACCTTGTGGGTATGAATCCAAAGTGCTTGCTTCTAAAGTGAAATAAATCAGAAGCATAGGTATCTGGCCTTTAAACCCAAGGCAATCATGGTGAACTCAGCTTTTGATAGAAAATATCATACTTTTGCGAACTCTTGATCTTGGTTTGTATCAATTACAAGTAAAATTTAATACAAAATGATACACTTATAGTTTGAAATTTTACCACTTTGATAGGACTGAGAAATGAGCCACCAGCATTTGTTCCTTTCCTTACTATTTTGGGGTAGTTTTCATGACATACTAACACGTGATGGGATGAAAGTGAAAGCAAAGTAAATACCAGGAAACAAGTAAAGTTATATTATTATTTCAAAAACACTATACCTTACTTTGATGGGGTTTTGGTTGCAGCTATTCAACTATAGCCTGGTTGGCTTGCTTGGCTAGAGGTCGGATTGACAATGTTAGCTATGCTTACAAGAGAACCAGCAATACTGACTTCATGTTCCGGGTCTTCAATGCACTTGGTCAAATCTCATTTGCATTTGCTGGCCATGCAGTGGTACTTGAAATTCAGGCGACAATTCCATCGACCCCTGAGAAGCCCTCAAAGATACCAATGTGGCGCGGTGCTATTGGTGCCTATTTCATCAATGCAATTTGTTATTTCCCAGTTGCACTTATAGGATACTGGGCTTTTGGGCAAGCTGTTGATGATAATGTGCTTATGGCACTTGAAAAGCCTGCATGGCTCATTGCCTCTGCTAACTTGATGGTATTCATCCATGTTGTTGGTAGCTACCAGGTATGAATGCAAAACAAAAACTTCTACCCTAAGTTAAGCTAATTATGTTTCTTAAATAATTGGTGTGGAAAATATCAATTGTAGGTTTATGCTATGCCTGTTTTTGACTTGATTGAGAGAATGATGACTAGAAGATTGAACTTCCCTTCAGGACTAGCACTCAGACTTGTTGCTCGATCTGCTTATGTAGGTGAGAGATCAAAACTCAAAACTAATCCATGCTATTAGTGCAAAACATTTTTCTGTTATAGTTGTGAAATGCAGAGTAAGGGGCAGAAAAATAGTGCTTTCCATGAAAAGTCTTAATGTGACCTCGGTTTGTTAAAAATGTTTCAGCTTTTACATTATTCATTGGGGTCACTTTTCCTTTCTTTGGCGATCTTCTTGGGTTCTTTGGTGGATTTGGTTTTGCTCCCACTTCATATTTTGTAAGGCTCTCAATTTCCCCATGCTCATATTAAATTGCCAAATTTACAAGAACTAATTCAAAAATCAGCAAAACAATAATCTGGTACGTTAATTGTTTCAGCTTCCTAGTATAATGTGGCTGATAATCAAGAAGCCAAAAAGGTTCAGCATCAACTGGTTCATCAATTGGGTAATGTCTAATAATTCACATTAGCAACTTTTCCTTTGAGAGGCATCAAAAGAAACAGTCTAAAATAGAATGCAAAATTCAGAGGATCTCTGAGCTGTTTCCTGTATGTATTGACCCTCTAAGTTTGTGTCTTTCAGGCTGCAATATACATAGGAGTGTGCATTATGTTGGCATCTACTATTGGTGGCTTGAGGAATATTGTTGCTGATGCATCTAGTTATAGTTTCTATACCTAAACTGTATGATGTTATTGGAATAATATGGCAAATATAATTAATCCTGTGAATCAAGCTGGATTAGATGATCTAATTAATTAGGTCTCTCATCTCTGTTACTTTGAGCAGCTGGAGCCCTTTTCCACCGTCTTCTATCTCTCCATTTCTTTTAATGGTACAACGATCTCTCAAAGTTTATTTTGTCAATTGAGAACGGACATTATTAAATAACTTGGTAAAGGACGATTTTATTACATTATATGTGTCATGTCAGCAATGTGGAGATGTTGAATGAAGCCGCAGATCTTCCGGTTTTACTTGATTAGTTTTTTTTTTCTACATATAGCTCATTTTCATTGAGATTCTCTTGCTAGTGATTTTATGTAATTTGAAATATCCAGTTGATCCTTCCAAGCTGATGAATATCTTGGATAATGTATCTCTTGTTCTCATTTGCAAACTGAAAGGTTGCCAAAGGGCAATTTGCTGATGATTGTAAAATATATATTTTTTTTAATCACTATTTGTGTTTTTGGATTCTTGTTTGAAAACTTTCAATCCATGATTTTATAGAAGTTACAAGGCACAAGCTTTTCTCCAAATCATGGTTTGGAAAATTTTAAGCAAATATTCATACATGCACTACTTATAAAGGGAGTATCAAATTTTTTTCACACTCAATTATGATATTATGTGCGGAAATGGATCCAATCAAGCTTTTACTATTAACATATCTAACGTATTTAACATTTTTTCTTTTAAATCTAAGTTTTAAGTCCAACCCAATTACTTCAAATATGTAATTACACGAGTATGGATATACAAATACAAATAATCATCTACAAATTTTGATGAGTATTAGTAAAGGTACAGGTATCTTAATATTTAATTTTGATGAGAAGTAATAGATGTATGAGTACTTTAGTACCTATTACATCCTATACATATGTGTACATATAAACATAGTAAGAAATGTTAATAACATATTTTCTAATATATTCTTTTGAGTATACTATGTTATTAATTGTAATTTATTAGAAATCACAAATTTTTACAAGTCTGACTTCTTATTTAAGGAGTTTTTCTGATTTTATAGTTTTTAATAAACTTTAACCAATAATAAAATGTGTGTTAGAAAGAGTGCATTAGAGAATATATTGTTAGCACTCTTCATAAACATAAATATAATTATTTATATTGATAATGATAATATTAAATTTAAATACTGCACAAATATATAATTATAATTAATTTTAAAATAACATGTAGTTAAATCAAATAAATTATTAGATTTGTTGTTCTTGAAGTTTATTATAATATTACTCAATATTTAAACATAATATTAGGAATAGTATTTAATAACATTATTATGTTATGTTTGTAATATTTTATAAATATATTTGAAATTTTTTTAATAATTTATCAATTGATTACAGTTATATTTTTAATCAAAAATTTTCATTTATTGATTTTCCACAACTAATTAAAGTGTGAGAAAGGGTTATGACGATTAAAAGGTTTTCAATCATCATTCAGGTAATCAGATTATTTAAGTTTTTTATGAATGAAATTTTCGAACAGAATGAAATCACTTTTGGAAACAAATAAAAAAAAAAACTGGAGAACTAGCGTAGGAGTACCCAAACCACATCCAAAGTTTACTACCACAAACAAAGACTCGGATTAAAACGCAATATGACATCTTCAATAGGATATATTCATATAACAGAGTGCTTCATTCAAAGGTATCAACTATCTATCTAATTTGATGTCGTGAGTTCTCCAAAAAGAAAAAGAAAAATGGCGTCAATAAGTGCACCGCAGATTCTACTGCACTCTCGTTCTCCATCGCTGAAACTGAAAGTGAAACCCTCTTCACCCCTTCTCTTCTTCCCGAAACTCCCAAATTCATTATTCTCCGCAAAACACACTCCTCGTCGTGCCTTCTGCTCCATCAATTCCAATTCCACGCCTCACGGTTCCATGTCCATCGTGTCCGACCTCCTCCATTATCTCAACCACTCATGGACCCAATTCCACGCCACAGGTCCTCTTCTTACACCATTCAATAATTATATCCTTATCCTAAACGACAATTAATGTAATGTTGAATTCGTGTGCAGCGGAAGCTAAACGACAACTAATCGCGGCCGGTTTTGACATGTTAAACGAGAACCAAGAATGGGACCTCAAGCCCGGTGGACGCTACTTCTTCACCCGCAACATGTCTTGTTTGGTTGCTTTCGCCGTTGGGGAAAAGTGAGTTCACTTGTTCTCTGTACTTTCTTCCCATTCATTCCGTGTCACAACACAACACAGTTTGGTTTTGTTTGACGGCGTCGTTTTGCGAAGGTACAATGTGGGTGACGGCTTTCACGTGATAGCGGCGCACACGGACAGCCCGTGCCTGAAACTGAAGCCGAAAACGGCGTCGTGCAAGTGTAATTATTCGATGGTCAATGTGCAGACTTATGGAGCTGGGTTGTGGCACACTTGGTTTGATAGGGATTTGAGCGTTGCTGGGAGGGTCATTCTCAGAAGCAGCGATCATTCTTATGTGCATAAACTTGTCAAAGTCAATAGACCCATTTTGCGCATTCCCACACTCGCCATTCATCTTGACCGGTATGTATTATATAACTTTATGCCATTCGTGATTCATCACATTACATGATTATTCATTATTGTCAATTAGGTCGCGTTTGGTAGACATGTTAGAATGGAACGGGAAATGACAAATGTGCTTTATTCTATGTTTGGTCTATTTTAAAAGTTGAATAGAACTGATACATTTTGGTTCCAAAGATGAATGAACTGGACAAATACGTGTCAAATGATACCTTAAAAATTCACTTCTAGTGTTGTACACTATGATCATGATATCTGCAGGTGATATTCATCTAATTAAACGTTACAATTCAATGATATCATTTGGCGCTTGTTTGAACATATATTTTCAGTTATGGATACAACTGGCATACTCTTGTACTTTTGAGTGAAATGACCATTATTCTGGTTTATGTTGTGCAACATTACTTGCATGTACATTTATCCAATTTAAGGTGATATGTTTGATATTTCCGGTTTTAAAGTCTAATATGTAGTAGTTTGTACAGAACTGAAGATTATGGTTATCTTGAGTATTTATAATAATTCGGATGCTGGTATTGTTGTCCAGACTGAAGCAATTTTGTTGTGCTTCATAAAATTCAAGCTGTTCAATTTTTGTAGCCTATTGTGTTGTAACTATCGAAACAGTGTTATTACTTACTAGTAACTTGGGAATTTATGTGGTTTACCTATTTGGCCCCAGTATTGTTTTTTCCATTACATCTTTGCCATATGTCAATGTTCTGCCAAAGGCAGATTCTATCACCCTCTCTTATTGGTTTTGTTGTTTAGCACAGTGAACCAGGATGGTTTTAAACCAAATCTAGAGACTCATCTTCTTCCTTTATTCTCAATGAAACTTGAGGACACTTCTTTGGAATCCAAGGAGAAGGCTAGTGCATTGTCATCCAAAGCTTATCATCATCCACTGCTTATGCAGGTAGCTGTTGTCTTTGCTTCTTTCAAGTTGAATGTGAAGTATTGTCAAAGTTTTGAACATATGCCATGTTCATGGATTTGAACTAGTTGTGCTTCATTTGAATATTATTTATTGCGAGTTGTGACAGTCAGAGGACAGTAAACCATGTATATCCTATAAAAAGATATTGATTTCAAAAACTTATTCCAAAAACAAAGAAGAAATACATCTGGCAATATTGATTCCATTCAGTCTTACAGAAGAAATACACCATAACTATTGTTCTCGTGTTTGCTTCCAATTCTTTCTTGTACAGTCTAGGGTGAGTTGAAGAAAGAAAATTAGAATCAATTTGCACCATTTGCCAAGCATAAACTGAAATGAATTTATAATTTCTGGAATACAGGATATCTTGAGATGTAAATTAGAGAAACATCACCTGGTGATTGTCAGGAACTCCCTCTAAAAAAAATTACCCGGCTTAGTACAATTAATTTTAAGAGGGAAAATCATTTGATACTTACTTTTCAGGTGTTGATCACTGTTAGAAATCTGATTTCATAGCACATTCTTAAGTTGAGGTTGACTATGATATAAGAAACATTGGTACCTTTCAGATTACCATTCTTCTATAGTTATACAGTACTTTCTTAGTGTCAGAAAATTGTATGCAACTTAATTTTTATATATTCTTTTATCTTTAGTCCATTACAAAGCAATATGCCAATGAATTGGTTTCATTAGATGTTTGGTATGTAAATACATGGCAATATGTGGGAAGATGAGGAATGAAGATTTTTAGTCAGAGAAAGGGATGAATGCATTGAGGCTAAGATAAGGACTGTCAACTGAGATTTTTTATTGCTTTCATATCTTAAATAAAAACACATGTTAGAAGGAATTAAATGAATTAATCAGAGCAGCTGACGAATAAGTAAGAAAGGGAGGCAACAAGGAACATTATGAGAAAATAATAATGACAGAATGAGTACTAAATACTAATGATCTTTGCCAGATTCAATGATGTAACCTGAATTCACATGTGAATGGCTGCATGCCACTGATTTTCTATTTCATAGCTCGAGTTTAGTAGCTTGGATTTTGGAATAGGTTGCTGGGTCAAACTAGATTGATCTCTGGGTGTTTTAGCAATTGATATGGGTAAAATGTAATACTATTATTCTGATAACGGAATTTTGTAATAGTTTATCCATCATGATTTTAAATTATCTGTGGTTTTAGCTGTAAATTACCTATCCTTTGCTTACTATTCTTTATAATAGCCCTTACATTAATTCTCAGGTACTGTCAGATGAGTTGAACTGTGATGCTGATGACATAGTGAATATTGAACTGAATGTTTGTGACACTCAACCTAGCTGCCTTGGGGGTGGAAACAATGAATTTATTTTTTCTGGAAGATTAGATAATCTGGCTTCAAGTTATTGTGCATTAAGGGCACTTATTGACTCGTGTGAATCTCCTGGTGACTTAGCAAGTGAACAAGCAATTCGGATGGTTGCTTTATTTGACAATGAGGAGGTATTTCTTTTTCTTGCTTAATTTGTATGCTTAATATTTTATGTATAGATGCCAGATTTTGTTCCATTTTTGCTTGCCAACAATAAATTGTGTGCTTATTATGTTGGTAATTGTTCCAAATTGTAACGACACACCTGGGATTCACCCAAAGTGACAAATAATTGTCTAAATGAAAAAGCCTGTAGGACATAATGTAGGGTGTCACTCCCAGCTGTCAGTATGTCATTTCCATATACCACCATGTGGATACAACCACCACTAGACTGCCAGTAGTAAACAGAATGATCATAGCTGCTTCTCTTCAATCCAAAAGGAAAAGACTAAATCAATGAACCTTCCAAAACCAGGTACAAAGGAGATTGTTTCAAACCTTTGGGGTCTCTGTTGAGATGCAATCACAGAATTAATGCAAATAGGAAATTCTTTTGTTAATAGTTCTATCCACTTGGGATCAAGGCATCCAATAAATTGTTGCATGCAAGATCCCATTTTTGAATAATAAATATTGTTAAACTCAGAATTAAGTGGAATGGGTTTCTTATAGATTGTTTGATTTCTTTTATTGAGAGAATTACTGAGAATTTTGATAGATGTCTTACTATTACCTATATCAAATTTTTTATGGAGTTTATCGTAGATCAAATGTGTATAACTATTCAATAACAATATACAAGAAAAAGCTACATCATCATTAAACCATTGCACTAAAAGTTTTAACTTTCCTTCAAATTAATGAAAATAGCATCATATCATTCATTACTAGTGTAAAACTTTTTACACTTACAGTGGATCAAATTAAATCCTTGGTGATATTAAGGAGTAATATGCTTAACTTCAATCAATATATTTATTAATTGTGTTTGAAATTATTTTATTTAATAATATTAAATTCAACCTGTTTTTGCACCTGTAGAACACCACCCCCCCACCAAAAAAAAAAAAAGAAGATATCCCATGATGAGAAAATTCCTTCATTTGAAAGCTGTAAAGCCATTAGAATAAAATAGGATTTTCTCTGTTTAAGTTTAAGAGCTGTTACAATGCATATTTTTAATTGCAGTATCATGACATTTCATCATTGATTTCTCAATGCTAAATGTCTAACTGCTGCTATTTAGGTGGGTTCAGGTTCTGTTCAAGGAGCTGGAGCACCCACCATGTTTCAGGCCATGAGACGTATAGTTGGGGACTTAGCAAATAACTATGTTGGTGAAGGCTCTTTTGAGCGCAGTATTCGCCAATCATTTCTTGGTACATCATCTACTTATTGCCCTTCTAAAGTAATTTTGTGGCAAATGATACACAGGTTGATGCCATCAGCTTATTCCAATGTTATGGATTGTTTGCAAACTTCATCTGTCCATCATGTGTTATAGGTCAACTAGAATACTAACTACAATGGCTTCTGGAAAGGCTTAAGGCTCAGATTATGGATTTTGGCTGGAAAGTTCTGAATTTATAAATGTAAAATAAGAATGGTGTGGGGTGGGGCCCTCTCTTTTGGTTACTAGATTTTGAATTAAAAAAAAGAGAGAGAAAACGAGAGAAAAAGAGGTTATGCATGAATTTGTTTCAGGAATTGATGAAAATGTGCTGATGATTTTGTCCTGCAACATTGAGTTTGCCATTTAATTAGATGTTAAATGTGGCAATAATATAATAGTTTTATTAAGGATAAAAGAGTATATTCAATGGAAAATAGTAATAAGCAATAGTAAATTTTATGTCCTTATTTCTTAATTCGATGTTTAACATAATATTTTGAAAGGGGCTGATGGGAACCAAGATCCAAGTGGGCTAGGAAAGGATCCATTAGATCCGGCCCCGAGGAAGACATCTGGAAAGTATTTCAGAAGAGAGCATGTGGCATAGTAATTTCATGTTGGCAGTTCCAGTTAGAAATTAGGAGCAGTTATGTATTTTTAGATATATATGTAGTAGGGAGTTAGTTATGTGTACTATTTCCTTGTAGTTTGAACTGGGAACTTGTCTCAGTAGGAGTCTGACTCTGTGACAGCAACTCCTACTGTATTATGTGTATTTTATGTGATTTAGTAATACTATTCACTCTATCAATTGGCTTTCTATCAGGGACTACTAAAGTATCTTTTGGATTCTATACCTAATAGTGTCTGCAGATATGGCCCATGGAGTTCATCCAAATTTTATGGATAAGCATGAAGAACAGCATCGACCAGAACTGCAGAAAGGATTGGTTATCAAGCACAATGCAAACCAGCGCTATGCTACTAGTGGAATCACATCTTTTCTTTTTAAAGAAGTTGGAAAAATCCATAACCTTCCAACTCAGGTAATTCCTCTTTATGATTGCATTTGTTTATATGCATCTATTTATTTTATATCTATTTATAAAGTCTCAAGTGCAAGTAATTTGATTGACTTGTCAACAATATAAAATTCTCTTCAATAGCCCCATCATATACCATGTTGATTTGTTAGGTCCTCCTTGATTTACTTATTGTTCTGGATTTAACTTCTCTCAACATGAGTTGAATTTCCTTTAAACCATCATAATTGCTTGAGTTACTGTTTGAATTAATTGTTTGAGTTATTATTTGAATTGTTTAAGTTATCTTAATTATTTGAGTTACTATATTTAAATTGTTTCACATTCCAACTTAACTCCATAGCCATGAACAATAGAACAAGTATCAAAAGAAAAGATCAGAGAGTATTTTTGGCCCATCTTTATCCATCATCACCATTTTTGCAAGTCTTAACAATCTTTGCTCATTGTTGATCAGAATTAATTTTCAATATATTAGCTTAAAGGTTCACCCATTACAAATATAGGAATTAATCATATATTTTTTTATCAAGATTTTACTAAACTATTTATATTTACAATATACACATAATTATTTTAACAAAATATCATACACAATCATTTTTTTATAATATAAATATAAAAAAAATAAAAAATTCCTTTTTTTTTTAAGAGGCCAAAATATTATTAAGATTGAGAAGCAAAACCCAAGCACAAGGAGTGCCTAAGTTTTGGAAGAAAAAATGATTTTAATTAAATAGAATCTAAATAATTTAATTTATCTACCCGCACAATGTGCGGTAATAAAAACAACAAATAAAAAGACTCTAGTGATACCTGCTGGGGAATATTTGCTTCTCTCTTCCCATTTGCCTAATATCTTGAACTTCATAATATGAACAAATTTGTAAGTTTGTATCAACTCCTGCACTCATCACAAGCATTTTGGTGGAGAGTTTCTATGTGCACCTTTAGCTTAGCAAGAGATCATCATCCATTTATGAATTAGCTTATCAGTTTCCTGCAATTGTTTTATACACCATATAATTGTATTGTTAATCACAGACCGTTGGAGGTAACTTGTTAATGTTAGTATTCTTTTCTAGAGGCACCTTTCTCTCTTTACGAAAGCAATTTTTTAATCATTATAGGGAAGACAGATAGTAAAACTTGCATGAACTATCGGAAATGAAAATTAGTGTATAGATAAGAGTGTTATGTCTTCTTTTCTCTGATTTGCTGATTTATCACATAATTGAGGCATCTAAAAAATTAAATTCTGTCTACTTAAACTGTAGGAATTTGTGGTTAGAAATGACATGGGATGTGGATCAACCATAGGTCCAATACTTGCTTCTGGGGTTGGCATCCGAACTGTTGACTGTGGAATTGCTCAACTTTCAATGCACAGGTATCAAATGATTTTTGCATTAATACTTTTTTTAGAGGGAAAATAAAATAAAGCCTATATTTAATCAAAGCCTTCGTGAAACCATGGCATATACTCAGCCTTGATATTGAAAAGGTTAACCAAGTCTGGCAGTCAGTTCAAATAGTTCTTGCATATGAAATGACCAAAGATGAAAGTCAACAAACCGTATGGTTCGTTAGTATTTTGAACTGAGGGTGAGGAAATCAATTTGTGGTATTTATATTTAAGGTTTAACTTTCTCTTTTAGAATCAGGTGCCAGCTGCTGGTATGTAGCCACTATTGTCTTTTTCTTATCACTACTCAGCACATTAGCTGTTATCCCAGTCAAATTCTTGCCTTCCTCTTATAGAAATTCTTCTTTGATAAATAAACAAAAAAAGTCATGCTGGCAAAGAAGCAAGTGTTCTTATTTTCTTGTTTCATTTATCCGTGACCCACTACAAGAATATAATATAAGTTGAGTCTGCTTTTACTTGGATTGCAGTATAAGGGAAATATGTGGGAAGGAAGATATAGACATTGCTTACAAGCATTTCAAAGCTTTCTATCAAAGCTTTTCAAGTATAGACAAGATGCTGACCGTGGATATCTGAGATGTGTTGTTGAGCCTGTGTTTGGTACCATAATTGCATTTGCCGAGGAAGTGCTGATGGTAAAATCAGCGCAATGTTTTAAGATGGCCTTGGATTCTCTGCTTCAATCTGAGAACAAAACTTGATTTTCCTCCTTGAACTCAAGCAGATAAACCATCTTCCCTAGCTTTTGGATGGATTATGCCAGGATTTTGTTTTGCAAATATTACTGTGCTCCGATTCTTTCTATTTGCCCAAAGGGTACTTGTAAATACATTAAATTAAAACGTGGATTTTCTTGTCAGCGTTTCTTAGAATGTTGGAGTACGTGGTAATAGTATCTCCATGAACTCTGAATGCCTATTCTCATATTTAACGTTAATTTTCGGCACGTGCCGCGGTGCCAGGATGGAATAGAACTTGAAATAGTTAAGTAGAATGGTAAGTTATGCCGTTTCCTCCTGAATCCTTTACTGCTGTTTTTCACTTGGAGCCTCGTCAGTAAATTTTTTCTATGAAATGAATGTTATTTCTAATGATTGCTCCAAGCGATGTACCAGAAACACAAACGAGTGGGATAACTATTGGTATTGGGTGGAGGAATTATGATGTGCTAACCTATATTTGCATGATTAGACTATAATGGATAACAACCTATGACAAAAGGCTTTACTATTACGGATACTAACCTACTTTCGTATGTGATTTTCCAAAAGCATAATCTTTAGGAATTTTTATTTTTGGCCAAAGATTTCTCAATAAGAAATAGCTTCAATAGAACTTAAACAAATTACAAATAATGCATTCATAAGTACATACCGAAGTTAGTAAAACAACAGTAACTAATAAATGTGTTGGCACATAATAACCGTAGGAGCAGTCGAGCATCAAATTTTGAATATGCTGTTTTGCCCATGTTTCTGTTTGGATTACGCAATGCCATTCCTACCTACATAACATGAAGATATAGTAATGTGCTAGAAACAACATATACACACTTTTAGGATATTTCTTTATTATCAAATTATATATCACTTTAGAATATCAGGAAAGTATTTTTTTTTTTTTTTAATAAATCTTCAAGAAAAAGATGCACTAGTGGATGCATAACTGCAATTGTACAGTGTAGTTAGTCATTTATGAAAAGGCACTTTAGTTAAATAAAATTATTTTATCATGGAAATTGTTATAATCAATTATTTTCTTGAGATGTGTGCATTAATCGCAAATAAAATGAGAAGGAAGTATGAAACAAGAGACTAACCTATATCACAAATAAGTACATATAAGAAAATACAATCTCACACCAACAAGTATACAAAAAATTAAAATTCAAAATCACCGTAAAAAAAATGCTAGGTTGGTATGTCATATATTGTGTGTTTGAAAACAGATTAGGGACGTAATTTTTCACATGTGAATGAAAGATACTAATTTTAGCTTTTACGTTTTTAACATCAAGGGTGTGATTTGTTGGCTGGACAACACGTACAATCAGATTAAATAATGATATATTTACACTAGAACAGAGTACAATACTAATCACAATCCTATGTACAAATGCAATGAGGAGTGGAAGGAGAAGACACTTGAAAAAAGGTATTATGTTTAATATCTATGGAGATACATTAGTTAAGACTGAAAAGAAAATATTACGTTGTGAAGAAAAGGCTGTCGTAAACTAAGAAAAACATATTACTGAGCGCATTATCAATGTGTGAAAAGTTATTATTTGGTTTGCTCATTATGCCATGGTTTCTAACCTATGGAGTATGACCAAAACATGTTATCATGAAGACTCAATCATCTACATTTCTAAAATTGCAAATCTGAAACAGAACGGTGAAAGTACGATTAAATTTTTGTTTTAATCATTATCAACGCTTTTATGCATTACCTTATTAATTTAGCATGTTATTATAATTGAGAGGGGGTCCTGCTCAGCTATTCTCAATCCTTTTTTTTCCTTCCTTTTTTTCACCTCTTTCTTTTTAAAAAACAAGTGAATTGTCAATTTTGCCCCAACTTTTGAAAATCCCTCACCCCCCTCTTCACTCTTCCATCAATTTTCACCCCTCTTCCCCCCATTGCTGTTCTCATTGCACGCCCCCCTGCCGCTGCCTCACCGTTGTCGTCATCTCCCTAGGATCACCTCACCTCCATATTCTCACCACGTCGTCATACTCTGGTGAGTTCATATTTTTTTTGGACTTTTTGATTCAATGGAATTACGATTCCGTTGTGTATGAACCAAGATGCATATGTATTTATGTCAAATGCATAACCGCGATTCTGTTATGCATCTGACTTCCGTTATACATCTGACCAAGAGGCATAATGGATTCATGAATCTGTTATGCATTTTTTATTTTTTAAATTTTTTATTCCTTTAATTATTTACTTGATTTACATCATTTGTTTTTAATTATTTTTGTCTTTTAAATTGTAATTTATTCATTGTCTTTTAATAATATATTTATTTTTACTCTTATAAATTATTTTTTTTATTCCTTTAATTATTTACTTGATCTAAATTATATATTTTTAATTATTTTTGTCTTTTAAATTATTTATGTAATTTGTAATTTGTAATTTATTCATTGTCTTTTAATAATGTATTTATTTTTCTCATATAATTTATTTATTTTTCCTTTAATTATTTTTTGCCTTTTAACTAATATTTTTTTAGAATATTTTCTGTATTTATGTATAACTCCAAATTAATAATATTGATTATATTTGATTATTAATTATTTACTAATTGTTAAATTATTATTACTATTTCAAGTTCATTATGCCACGCATGAGGTTTGGTACCTCTTGTCATGGACAAGGCCCTCTACCAAATGATGCGCCAAACACATTTAGGTGCCCACCGCTGACTGCATTTGCACAGTGGGCTAGATAGGCTGCACGCGTAGCAACTAGGGAGCAACAACAACATGAGGAGGAGGTACATGTTGATGTACCAGAGCTAGAGCCTAAGGTACAGGAGGTAGAGGCAAAGGTGCCTTAGGTTGATCTGGCTGATCACATTATTGGACCTCTATTTAGAGGAGGTCATATAGACTTGTTTTTGCTTAGGTCTAATAAGGACCATATTGTAGGACATATATGGCTCGAACAGCCCTACCTTGAGCTGAGGTTGATCAGCCATGGGGGTAAGGTATTGCCGATGCCCACGTACCTGTAGATGGCAAAACTTATGCGGAGTTCAGGTCTCGTCCTTCTTATAGAGGCACAGTATATTGCTCCCAACAAGGGCATAATATATGCCTTTGTTGAATGGTGGCATAAGGACATTAGGTCCTTCCACCTACCAGTAGAAGAGGTGACCATCACCCTAAATGATGTGTCATGTCTCCTGCGAGCATGCCTATTACACTTGCAATGACGCCATTGGGTTACTGATGAGCAAGCTAGATGTTACACATACTGACGCACTCACTATAACGGTGAAAAGAGCTCACATGACGTTATCTTGGCTGAGGGGGACATATGGCACACCCGTCGTAGCTAGGGATACGACATTCGCTGCGAGAGCATATCTGCTACATCTTATTGGGTGCACGATATTCATTGACAAAAGCTCGACGCATGTGTAAGTTTGTTATTTGGACCTCTTCCATGACCTTGAGTCCTATGCCAAGTACTCTTGGGGTTTTACTACATTTGCATACCTCTATGACCAACTCAATGTTGCCAGCCTCTAATCTACAGCACAGTTTGGATGATACATAAGCTTGCTAATGGTACAATTTTATATTTTCTTTAGATATTTGTTTAGGGTTTATTTTGCTTATGTAATTTAGTTTATTAATTGACGGTTACAAGAATGGATCTACAAGCACCTCCCCACTGCCATGGATAAAGAGTCGGCCATCCCATACTCAAAGCAGCTTCCCCGTCTTCATCGATGGAAGGCCACAAGGGGCACAGGTCTTGCATTAAGGACTAGGCAGGTGTTGAACCAATTGCAGATGGACGACATTGACTGGGTTCCATATGACGTGCACCTGGTCGTTCGACCCTTGCAGGTGATCTTATTCTACTCAGGCTTCATCTGATGCAATACCCACATGCGTGCCCATCTACTAGAGAAGGTCTTCAGGCAGTTTAGATATATCTGAGGGATCCCTTGCCATGTGCCTATTGAGCACTTGTCGTTTACCAGCCAATTTGATGACTAAGGATTGGCTGTGCCACATGAGGCTCCATGGACCTGTGTAGATGGCTACTTGGATTGGGTCCACCACTTTTCTTATCCATATTTGATACCTTTGGTGGCGGGAAATCCTACGCGAGACCCTTCGCGAGTTCCTGTGCCACAATCTGGGCATAATCAGCCTGTGACGAAGTCTTCGTCCAGCGACCACCATTCATGTAAGGTAAGTATCCATATCTTTATAATGTGTTTTTTCGATGACAATGACACATTTTTTAGTAAAAGTTTGCATTTATTTTTTTTTGTAGACATAGTAGGAGAGAGTTGCTGACATTATGGAGTGCATGTTGAGACTAAGAGTGGTACCTAAAGGCACAGATGGTGATAGGATGTTGTGAGAGGCATTGGCCATTGCTCAATTAAGCATGACCTTTGGGTGTACCTATCAGAGAAGGAGACGGAGGAAGATGACCACTTCCGTCAATTGATTTTTTATTTTTGTTTATTATTGTTTGATATTTTTTTAGTATTTTATACCATATGTATGGATCTTATTGTATATATTTTTAGATTTTGTAGACGTTCATGATTTTATATATGTTACATTTATTATGTTGTTGGTATCACTATTATATTGTTACAATTATATCAAGCGATACAAATAAAAACAAAGAAATACAACGTAAATGATATTATTTGATAAAATAAAAGTACTTCTACATAGATTGACACAAATAAAAATATCAGTAGACAAGGTGCATCATCATGGTTCACTTAAACTAACAATTGTTTGGTCGTTGAAGCTAGTTGACGCCTCTGTTTCACGCAAGCACGCCATGATCTCTTCGACAATTCATGGTCAATGCAGACAAGCCAAGATCTCTTCGAGAGATCTGCCTAACGTAGTGTATAACTCAGTCATCGCAAGTCTAGGAAATTGGGCAAAGATGGACAACATCCTTGCCACATCTTTGTCATGTTTAATCTCCATAGACCCATAATAAACACAGCCATTCCTTATAGACATAGGTTGACAGTACAAATATCGAGTATTTTTCTTCTACTTCCAATTACATTGTGAACTTTTTTTTTTCAGAGCAGCAACCACCATGTCCTTAGTGACCCCAAGAAAAGCATGACTATGCGAACATTGAAACAAGACCTATTCAGATGTTGCTGTCATATGACCATTGTAATATACCATAGTGAGGAATCCGTCCATCTTCAAAGAAGAAGAAACAATATGGAATGAAGGTGGCTATGAAGAAAGGCAATGTTAAGTGCTTGAAAGCACACATTTCTTTTATGCTAGTGCAAATCCTGTTCATGCGTTAGAGAATCATTAAAAGCTTTGTCATGTGCATCAGGAAAAGAAACAATCGAGATTGCACTGATTCAAGTGTGTGCCTTGTTTATGTGTCAAAAAAATCATTCAAAACAATGTCCTATGCGTTAAAAAAAGAAACGATCTAGATTGCACCAACTGAATCAAGGGTTTGGATCGCATCGATTCAAATGCATGTCTTGTTCACACGTCAGATAATCATTAAAAGTGATGTCCTGTGTGTCAAAAAAAGAAACAGTCGAGATTGCACACAATATATCTAGAGTTCAAATCGCACTGATTCAAATGCGTGCCCTACTCACGTATCAATGAACCATTAAAAGTTGTCCCTAAAAAAAATAAATTTAATAAATATAAACAATTAATTTTTAAATACGTAACTGAAACGCATGTTTGTTATGTACAAATGGGCGCACCCCCTCTACCATAATGGAAATACATTTCCGTTGTACAAAATCACAACAGAAATACATTTTCATTAGGAGATATTTTTGGAAAAAAATTACAAATAAAAAATTGGGGTGAAAAAAGTGAAAACTGAGATGGGAATAGCAGGACCCTTGAGAGAGGTTTGAACGCAAGGTTTGTTCCGAGGTGATTAATTTTATATACCATAATTTAATCAGTCTTTTATACTTATCCTTTACTCAAAGCATAAAAAAATCAATCAAGCTGTATTAGGAAGAGAGGGAAACAAAGTATTCGATGCTGTGATTTTGTTTAAATTTACGGAATATGTACATTTATTTATTCGTTTACATCATAAACATAAAATCTTTAACAATGGTGACTTCTTTTTGTTATCTTCAATGATTAGAAAAAATAAAAGTTTTATTAACAATAAAAATTTTCTATTTTCATATAAATGGGATATGAAGAGGTGTTGGTGTATAGTTGTATAACACTAACAGCTTTAATTATTTGAATTTATGCATACATTTAGGTCTTGTTTTATTGTTTTGTTTTAAAAAATTGAAAAACAAAAAAATTATTTGATTAACATCTTTTTAAAAAATATTTTTCAAAATTATTTCCAATTTAATTGTTTTTGAAACTGAAAAACAGAATCACTTATAAGTTGTTTCTGTTTCTAGTTTTACTTTTTTAATTCTGGAAACAAGAAAACATGCAGATAAAGAAATAAAGAAACATATTCTTGAAATAAATTTTCCAATTATTTTTTTTTTCATTTTCTCATCTTTAAAATTGTTTTAAAATTAATGCTTTTTTTATATCTTATTCTGAAAAAAAGTTCTTCAAAATTATTTCACAGAATAGTTTTAAAAATAAAATACCAAAACACAATCAAATTGGTCTATATTATAATTTATATTTATATTTTAAAAATGATAATTTTATCATTTAAATAAAACTAATTCTTTTAAATTGACTTTTAAGATATTGTTTTTAAACAAATTATTTTTTATGTCAAAATTTAAAATTATTTTTTTAATATTAACTTTTCAAAATTAATTTTCTAACGTAAACATGAACAAACATTTATATTGGTCACCTTTAAATAATAAAGAGGAGAGAAAGAGGAAATAATAATAATAATAATAATAATTATTATTATTATTGTTGTTATTATTATTATTATTGTTATTATTATTATTATTACTACTACTACTACTAAGAGAAAGAGAAACACTCTGTGCTTCTCTTAATTTATTAAAAAATAAAATAAAAAAGAGTGTGGTGGGCAGTTTAAAAAATAGTTAAAGGGTAAAATGGTAAATAATTTAAAGAGTAATTAAAAAGTATAATAGTCTAATAGAAAGTGGAGACCAAAAGAAAAAGTTCTCTTTATTATAGTTATAGATTATTATTATTATTATTAGGGGTTTCTTCATTTTTTTTAAAAAAGAAAACAATGTTGTGAATATTTTAGAGAGTAGTTAAAAGGTAACATAATAGATAATTTAGAGAATAATTAAAGAGTATAATAGTCCAATAAAAAGTTAAAACCAAAAGTAGGTATCCTCTTTATTATAATTATAATTATAGATTATTATTATGTTTGAAATCATTAAGGATTTGTTTATCCTTAGAAATATGAGACTGGAATCCTAAAAAAAAAACCCAGAAAAAAGAGCTTGAATGACACTAATGAATCATTGAAAAATGAAAGTTATTTAACTCTTGTGCACAATTATTATAATGTATATAAAGATTATTTTCATATGTTATTTTTTCCATTTTACAAAACACATCATGTCTCATTATCAATGGTTGTTGTGGAACTTAAGGCCTAATTCATCCCCACAAAATCAGCTTGTAAAATGGGGGTTGTCCCTCACTTATATACACTATTTTAGCCTTATCACTAATTGATGAGGGATTTCCAATACACCTCCCTCACGCCAATAACTAAACATCTAGAGCATAAAGTTTATAAGAATAGACATTTGTGAGTAGTCAGATAATGGCTTGATAGCAGGTGGCCTAATAAGCCCAACAATAAATTCTATATAACCAAGAAGATCAAGGTCTAACTCAACCCCTCAAAATCAACTTGTAAGATAAGAGTTGTCCCCCACTTATATACACTATTTTAACTTTATCACTAGTCAATATGGGATCTCTAACATAGAATGCTAAAACAAAAATTTTAACCTAGTCAAAAATAAATTAAACAAATGGAGAAATTAATAGATACTTGAATTATACCAGCTATTAGCATCATTTGTACATTTTTCTTTTCTTTTCTCAAGTAGGTCTCTCTTCTGTTAAACCTTGTCATCTTGCTATCCAAGTGCTTAAAAAAGTAATCCATGATAGGGATTAAAATAAACTCTTATTTTGGCATGTCCTGCACAAATAGAAAAGGATGATAGCATAAAAAAGGTTCTAAATGAGGCATATAATTTACACTTAAAGAAATGCAGCTATGCAACTCACTGTTGCATTGAGATGTATGGTAAGGGATACTCTTGCAAGGTAGGTAGTCATGAAAAGCAACGTGAATCACTTGGCAGCAAGGTTAGGAACCTATGTGCAACATGTTAACCGTGGAAGTCCATTTATATGCTTACAATTTGATGAGATTAGTTACAACCACCTGTTATTAATAGCAAAGGTCACGCATACCAAGAGCACTACTACGCAATTAGTGGTAATGCAAATTTTATTATATTTACAGTAAGGACAAAACGTATATACAATTCATTAGATATTGTTTTATACTGTTCTTCAATCAGAATTAGAATTTTAATTCGATAATTTGCATATTCTTTTAATGTAAGCCTTTATTGTGCAAATTATTGAAATAAAATTCCAATTCTAATTAAAAAACAATACAAACAGTACCTATATAATTGTATCCAAATTTTGTCCTTATGATAAATTTACTACCTTCATAACCAATTTGTGTCAACAATAAACTGCATGTTTGGTCTAGGTTTCACAAATCATAAACAAAAAATACTTTTTACGCAGCACTTTTATCGATGACCATTGAGCACATGGATCAATAGATATGAGATTTTCTAGCTTAACCAATAGTTTAGAGTTTGAGTCTTAGATATACAGTTGCGTTAAATATTTAGAAGAAAAATTGTCACCCATAATAGTCTTGTCTAACTCGAGTAGAGAATATCTGTGATATGTAAAAAAAAGTAAAAAAAATATTTGTAGGACTTTGAAAATATAAAAAAGATTAAATTATTAAAAGTTAAGGGCTTGTTTGTTTAAACTTTCAAAAAAGGATGAAAAGAGTAATTTACTTTTTAGAAATTTTATGAAAACTAGAAGTTGCATTTTATTTGATTATAATTATAAACACACTTTTATTTTAAACGGTAGTTACCATCTCAACTTTTTTTTTTTTTTTGGAGAAGCTATTCAAAATAGCTTCTTAAAAATAAAAATGATTTTTTTATGAAAAATAGCTGAAACAAATGGACTCTAAAATTACTACTTTCTAAAAATCAATTTTACTTATCACGTTTAATTTTCAAATAAAAATTCATGGCCAAACAAATTTCGTTATTATGCTCCCCAATTTTATTTTATTTTTTCAATGGAATGCGATTCTTGAATGAAACAAACTGGTCGCTTGTGAGTAATGTCACATATTTCATATAAGTAACACGACATTAAATTATTAGCTACCTCACAACTAAGTCACTATCATGTCCTATAGATCAACCGGCGACACTTATCCTTTGTTTGAACGAGGAGAAAAAAATGAGAGAAAGGAAAATTTTTAAATTTTAAATTGAATAAAAAAATGAGGAGAAAAAAATTTAAATTTATTTCTTGATGTCATCTTTTTTTATTATTCTTTTTATTTATTTTCATTTTATTGAAACAAGAAAAAATATTAATTTTAAAAACTCTTCCTTTGTATTTTCTTTTACTCTATCCAAACAAAAGTTAGATGGTGCACAAAACTTTTGGATCACCGGTGATTCAATATACATATTAACCTTTGACATGACATCTTGTAAAATGAAACATTAAAGTAAACCAATTAAAGATACTTACGAAATTTTAGTATTAATCCTTAAAATTCGCATCTCCCTCTTCTGCGGTTCTGCCACCTCTCCCTCCCTCTCCCAACATTGTTTGATGGCTCCTCCCGCTGTCAACTGGTCCCAATTCCAGCAGCCACCGCCTCCATGTTCTCAAAAGGCTTGGAGGAGAGTTCTATGGCTCCTGGCTACACCAATTCTGCGAGTTCTGGCAGATTTGCCAGCACCCCACTCATTGAGTCAACCATGTGCATTTTTATTTTTATTTTTTTACAAACTATAGATATCCTTTAAGATAAACAATCATGCTCAAGCTAAATAAGACTATTATGAATAACAAAACTCTCCAAATATTTAACACAACTACATACCAAGAACTCAAACTCGAAATCATTAATTAGACAGCAACAACTCTATCAATTGATCTACACATTCAATAATAACTACATGTATTTCATCATTGCTGTTCCACGCTTCTACTGCCCTTCGCCTTATTTGAAAAATCGTCTTGTTTCTTTTATTTTACTTATGTTTTGTTTGGGGGCTAAAGGTTTTTTGATGTTTCTAATTTTTACTTTTCTTTTTATGGGTTTAGTATTGGATGAATGGAAGGTATGATGGGCGTTTCCTCCATCCCCTTCCCCTCCAGCGGCGAGGCAATGATTGGGTGACGATCGAAAGCCAAATCTGGACAATAATGCGATGACGGTGACGAAGAGAACCTATCACAGCCTAAGGTGAAGTCTCGCGGCAGAGGTGGCTTCAATGGTTAGGTTGGAAGCAGCGGCAACTCTTGGAAAGATGGCAAAGGTTCTCCGACCAAAGCTGGTCAGAGAAGTGGGGGAGCAAGGGCATTTTTTTGAACCAACTACTTACGTCAAAAAGAATGGACTTATTTTTTTCATAAACCAGAACGTAAACAGATGAAATTTAAGAGTTAAATGGCAATATATATATATATATATATACCGCTGATGCTTTCGCCAGCATGAGCATCACCTGGTTCACCATTCACCACCCCTTTTCTGCCTCCTCCCCCTTTTCTCAACCCCACCAATACCGGGCAACAGTTGTCTCATTGACTCATTGTAAGCAAGAAACATTAATCTTTACAAAAAGACGTGGGTAAAAAATGAAGCAAATAACCGACCACTCTAAAAAATTGATAATATATATGTAGATAATAAGGAAATGCAGAAAAGGAAATGTTAGAACCGAGTGAAATATACAAACTCAAATCTATAGTTAGTCATGTATTATACACGAGGTCGAGCATAATTCACCAGACCATATTGCAAAGTATAGCGATAGCGACTAGTGACTATGAGCTTGGAAAATTCAGTTAAATCTCAGCATCAAAAGTTGCTGCAACCTGAAGGCAAATGACGGACTGAGCTCTTTAACTGAAACCCCTTAAGCTATTGAGGGAGCTGTAGCCAAAACAAGAAAAACACAATATCAATTAACACTCATTCCTTAAAAGGTCGTTTTAACAAATGCTCCATTTGCATTACATCCACTCGGCTTGAGCAGCGTTAATGTAAAATTCGTTTTACACTAAACTATAATTCACATGAAAAAGGGGTAAGGCCTATGATTCCATTTTATTCATTTACCCAGTTTTAAAAAATGAAATTGATGAACTTCTAACATAAATAGGAAACAATACTGAGTCAAGACACAGGACAGGTTAAGCAAAGCATATTGTTGAAATTATATGATTTTAGGCACGTTTATAAAACCAAAAGCACTAACCCTTATTTATAGTAAGTATAATAACTAATTAGAGAAATAACTCGTGATAGGATAAGGAAATATGGTTACTAATCCTTAAAGATAATCAAGAAATAAGAAAACTAATCCTAGAGGATAATCTAGTTTATAAGATATTTTCATATATTCTAACACTATTCTAATACTCCTCAAAGGTAAAGCTTGCTAAGCTTTAAGCTTATTACAAATATACCCTTTAAATAAAGAATCTAAAAATATGATTTGAGAATGTGGAATGGAGGGACTAGGATGATTCCCCAAGACTATCGAGGGGCTAGCTGATACTTCTAGTGAAGTCCCCAGGTCAGGCTAATTTCCCTAGGAAGGCCACGACCAGAATCATATCTCTAGGAGGGCCACGAGAGCAAGTTGATGTCTTTGGGAAAGCCACGAGGCCAACTGATATTTTTGGTAAAGCCGTAGGGCCAGGTTCATCTCTGTGAAAGCTGTGGGGCCAAGATAATGTCTCTAATTTCACAATGCACAATTTGATAGAGGGTAGATTTGAGTAGGGAAGATCCTAGGTCAACAAGAGAGAAAATAAACCAAATGGTGACAAAAAATGCTAGAAAAGTCACAGATGGCAAAACAGAGGCCTAAACCTACCAAAATAATGACACAACAGTGGGAGGATTGGCGACAGTGGCTAGAAGATAGAAACCGGCTAGAAGATAGAAACCGAGAGAAACACGGGTGTGAGGATACACTGGAGATGTCACAGCGGGAGAAGAAACCAATGAAGGAGATGGCTGGATAAAGAACGCAGACAAGGAATATCAGAAATAAGACACAACAGCCAAAAAATAATTGTTTGATGCATGCCAATAAAATGCACGGAAGAAGCTAAGATGGAGAAGAGGCAGTCAGAATGAAGAATACAAGCAAAAGAGGGTCAGTCACACTTGCATGAAGGAATACAGCTAAAGGGAGCAAAAACGCCATAGGATGCCAAAAGATTGTCACGACATGAGGAACGAATTAAGTTGACGGAAGAACCATGAAATTAAAGTAGAACTCCAAATTTTAGGGAGCCTAGGAATGGTGTGGTGACAGGATAGGTCACGAAAGATGGTACTGCTCTAATACCATGTTGAAATTATGGGTTTTAGGAATAAGAGGGAGGAAGAAGGATGAAAGAGAATGAAACACTAATTGATATTAACTGAGATGCATTACAATGTATTGACGCGTTCATAAAACCTAAAGCACTAACCCTTATTTATATTAATCATAATCCTAAGTTCCTAACTAATTACTTAGCAAAACAAATCATGATAAGGAAATATGATAACCAATCCTAAGAGATAATGAGGAAATAAGGAAAGTAAGAGGATAATCTATGATTTTCTATGATAAGATATTTTCATATATACTAACACATACCTTCATCCAAGTCAAGCACAAACTTCTTTGGCTCTGATTGCTCTGAAGAGGTCCTCAATGCACTCTTCTTCATGATCAACAGTATATATGCTCTAAAAGCTCCTCAAAAAATTCAAATGTCTACAAGGGACACAGTCATGGACTGGTGGAAGATGCAGAAAGCATCCTTGCAAAACCGAGATTGGAGGGATAGATCCATGCTGGTGAGTTGATCTTTCAGAAATATGCAGATCCATTCCAGCCAAACTCGGCCTATATGCCTGCACTCCAATCAGCTAAAAGAAATTTGGAGCTGCAGCCGCCCATGATCTTACATCTTATACCTCTGGCTGATTGGGTGCAGGCATGGCCCATGCCCCTCACCGGGGCCGGGCCAATCCAAAACTTGCATCAGGTGGGGGCTGATGAGACTGCAGTATCAAGTACATGAAAAAGTGCAGTTAGATTCAAAGGAAAAGTGAAAAGATAAAGAATAATATTTCACAAGCATTCAATATCCTAAACGAAGCAAAAAAAATGACAAAACTCTAAACTATTGTCATAAGATGCTTGTAACATACATATACATCATTATCTTAGCCAAAAAAATTTTAAAAAAATCTTTCAAGATATGGCATTAAAATTATGACGTAGTCAATGTAGATGAGATAAGGAAAAGCTGCCATGCTCAATTGCAAAAGGGATGCCCAATACACTACTTAAATGACACCAACCTTGAAGACTATACACACACACACACATCCAGCTAGAATATCATCACCTAGAACTAGAAAAAAATTATTTTTTCAAGTGTGATCCAAGAAAAAGTAAAACTAACAATTTTCAAAATGGCAATGGATAGGCTAAATTTCTACGTATATCTCCTAGTAGTTTTTGGAAAAATTCAAATAACTGCTGATCTACATGTCCATATAACTGCTATCAAATTCCTTTTATGGCTTTGAACATCATGGAAGTTTAAGTAACTAAAGCTCTACATAACGCTTTAGAATTGCTTCCTTTCAGTTCATGCAAGTATACAAAACATACTGTAAGCAAGACATTGAGCCACTGGCACGAAAGCTATGGACCTTGTTAAAACATAGTATATGACTAGACCAATCACAAATTGGAGATTTTGGTGGCTCTTTATACCTGTGCAAAGGGTTGGTGAACATGTTCGTGATGGATAAAAGGCATTCCAGGGCGCTGACAGGGATATTGAGATGAATGCAGATACATGGTTGATGAGGAGTGTGCACCAACTTGATTAGGATTAAATGGCGGCATCATGGTCTCAGGATGTCCATATCCGATTCCAGCAGGTGTTGATTGTGCAGCCCACGGCCCATGCATATGCTGTGGAAGAGGTCGTGGTTGGTGTTCAGTAGAAAGCTGGGGTCTATGAGTGGATCCAAGCTGTGGAAACTCGGTGTTGTAATTCACTACTGCTGTATACATTGGCTGAATTGCATATGATCCTCCGTTGAACCCAAACCCAGGATCAAATCTTTGCATATACCTAAGTAGATTATTTGGTTAATCCATACATTAAATATAACTCAGTTTTTTCTTTTTTGGGGGGAAAAGAATATAACTCAGTTTTTATATTTACTTTTGCAACCAGAACTCAGAATATAGTAAAATACAACACATAACTATAATTTATATCTATATCTATACATATGACACACAAAAACATAAAATCACAATTCATTTTGATCCATAATCCCAACATCAAATCAGGTATAGATGTCCTTAACCCAAATAAACCTCTAGATGCTTGAACGTCCAGCATTTAAATGCACGCTTTACGCAAGAAGAAATTTGGACACATTGACCACCATTCAGAACTTTCTTTTTGGTTTAATCCCCTCAAAAAGTTATTAATATACTGTCAATTGGTTAGCCACTTCAACATATTTTGGGGCTTTTCTAGCATATGTACATGGAATAAGGATCACTCCCCCTTCAGAGTATATTCGAATCATTTTCACGTATCTGGAAAAGAAATATGGTACAATCACACGCTAAATGGAGCAAGACCCAATAGGAATATGGCAGAAAGAAAAATGCAAATACATATGTGACACTTTTAAAATTTAAACATAAAATAACAAAGACACTGATAAGTTTCATGGGAGTTCAGCCAATCTGCAGAAAAGTTACAATTATTTATGATATATAATAGACACAAACATATTGTCCTGGAATTAGGGATTGCAAAATGGATTTAACCCATTGGATTGGCCCGTTTAACCTGCTAAATGGGGCAGGTTGGATTGAATCACTCAACCCACTGACTTATTATTGATTCATTTTGACTTTTGACTATGGTCTATGGTATTTGCTTTGTGGTTTATTGGTTAATCAATACTTATTTGTGGTTGTGGACTTATTGGTGTTAATGAACTAAAGTATTAATGTTTCTAGTTTTGGCCTTTTAATGTCATTGGTATATATTTGATGTTTCATGCATTAGGATGTTTTGATGGACTAATTAATGGTTGTTATGGTTATGCATGGATGGCTTTTTTTTTTTCTATTTCTTTTATTTATTAGAAGGGTGATGGGGCAACCCATGGGTCACCCATAACCCATTTTTCATTTTTTCTTTAAATTATGGCGAGTCAACCCAACCTAAACCGCAACCTACCTAGGGCTAGGTTGGGTTGGGATTTCCAACCCACTAAAATGGGTTCAATCCAACCCAACCTGTTTTTGGTAGTTGGGTTGGATTGAGTCGATCTGTTTTGTCACCCCTACCCGGAATATAATCACTAGTCACTACTGTTTCACAATAACGCAGAAATATTTCACACTGCTGCTATAATATTTTAGTATTAAAATAATAACATAACAGTCATTCAAATCATTCTAGGTTTGAAGAACACTTGCAAACAGATAGGGAAATCTGAATATTTTGTTAACCAAAGCCAATTATCAATTATTTATTCAAACAAGCAAGGATATATAAAATTAAATCTTCAATATGACAGAAGTGCTAGCCAATATACAGTAAATGTACACAGGACAGTATATGTTTAATGTATGCTAAATGCATGTCCAAATGTCTTGATTATCAATTATCAATTATTCATTCACTGTACACAGATGAAAGATTGACATCAGATATTCTGTCTACACTCCATAACTACAAGACAAAATGAAAATTTGATCTGAATATGAAGAAACATGTAAAAATATCTAATCATTGTACAGGTGACAAATCATTCATGTCAGCAAACTCAAACCATTTATTTTGAGACAGAGGAACAAGACAACAAGGTGACAAAATTTAGCAGACAAATGCATGACTAACATGGCAAAAGGCGCACATACCTATCATAGCTCCTGTCATAATCAGGATCTTTGCGGTCAACCTCACGGTCCCGAAATATAGCCACCCTATTACTTTGCCTGTACCTACCAACTGGCTCCTTCTCTGTCCTACTTCTAGCCCTACTGATATTAGTTGAAGACTCAACCAGCCCCCTACCAGAAGTGACATCAGATACAGAAGCAGATTTATCTTCCACCCAAGGAACCCCCAAGGAACCATGCAATGAGTTATCCTGCTGCCTTGACTCACATTCTGGCCTCCCACCTACAGTACCACCATTATTGCTTGAGCTAAAAATCCTAGCTCGAGCCCTATTATATTCCTCTTTTCTCTCTTCCACACTTTTAGAGTTACTATTCTTCACTGAGTTTGAATTTGCATTGCTAAGAACCTGTGTCCGCTTCTGTGGCCTCTGTTTGATTGCAACCTTCATGACGGCATCATTTTCTGACAATAATTTTATTGGGATGTCTGCAAGACGAATAACTGGAAGCTTACATTCAGAGGTTTTCCGAACAATAATTCTTGACCCAGAACCATCTGGTAAACTATTATCCAATAAAACCATTGACTGCAACGAGTAGTGCTGAGCCACCCGGTGTGCAGCCAGCCTTAAATAGGACGTTGGAAGCTGCTTAAATTCAAGCTGCTGTTGAGTAGGATCGCGAATAAAATTCTCAACATCTTGCTCCATCCTCAAAACTGAATATAACAAATTAGAAACCTTAATCAGTTGAGTAAAATATAACATTCTAAGAACATAAATCTTATTAGATCTAAACAAATAACATACAAACAATGCATTCATAAGTGCACAACAAATTCATCAGAAGAGCAGCAAGCAACTGTACCACATAAGAACCATAGAACATAAGTGTCAAATTTTTTGAATAAACAATGTTTTTGCATCCTCTATTTTGATTTTTTTTGGGGGGGGTGGTGTTATAAATCTCCCCAAAAAATAGATCTACACAATCCCTAAAAATTCTAAATCTGGAAGAAACAGGAAAAGGTCTATGCTGCAAATCCTCAGTTCCTTACATACAAAACACACACTCTCACCAACAAATTAGCTAGTCCAAACTCAAAATTAATGTCAGGAAGCAGCTTGGTTGAGTTTTCATATGGGAATTTAGCTCCTCTGAAGTGAGGGATTCACTTTAGAAGTGAGGAATAAGGAATTATGTATGTCGATCAGAAGGGGGGGAGAGAGAGAGAGATGCATTTCACCAAAATTTTAACAATTGATTTTTCAATCAATGATTTAATCACTTTTCTCTCTAAACTGAATCTTTCACTTTAGAAAGCCAAATCCTTTCATATGATAGCTACACTTGAAAGTAAAGAGAGTATGCTGGAATTGTTTCTCTAATCAGTGAAATTGCCTTTTCAGTGTACTAATTACAATCATAACAATTTCATGAGTAATCAGAGGCTAAATCAACTCCTTAATAAGAAATTAGGGCACTAATCAAGTCTACATACACATAACACATTAAAAAAACTAAGACGTTTGGAGTCTATAATTCACGAACGTTAACAAAGTATCAACTTCTCTCAGACTTGAAACAAAAGTATAAAGGTGACACAAACAAGGGCTTATAAAACATCTTCCACCGATTAATCGATGCAGACAAAGGTAAACCTACTTGAAAGCCGTTCGCGAGGGTTCTGAATGGCTTCGCGGAGGAACTGATCAACCTGATCGATGACGTCATCGGAAACCTTGTCGCCACTGGACGAAGGAGGCGGAGGAGGTGGCGGTGGCGACGGAGCATCGTCGCCGGCACGGTCGTGACGGTTGGAATCTTTGCTGGAAGAGAGCATCAGGTTCAAGCGGTTCATGGACTCGTCCAAATCGGCGACCTCCCATGACTCGGGGGCTCCGAGATCCTCTGCAGAGCCCTCCATGGAAAACTGCAAAGACAAGAAAGGGATTTATGCAGGGTTAGGGAATCGAACCTGATTCTGAAACCGTGGAGTATAGTGTGGGGAATTTCATCAGAAGCTTCGATTTTAGGGTTAGGGTTAGGAATGGGAATTTTGGAATTGGGGGCAGAGTGATTGAGAAGGGGCGAACGCGAAGCGAGATAGGGTTTGAGGTTGACGACGACGATGAGATGGAGGTTCCTTCCTTACACCATCTCCCACGTGTCCCCCGCCTCTAATACTACGCTAAATTTTTTATTCCTATTTTCCATTTTTTATATTAAATTAAATATTACATAATTAAATAATATAATAATATATTCAATCAATCACAAACACTTTTATAAAAAAAGTTTAATTGATATGCACTAATTGTAAAAAAATTTATATTGTCAACCAATTGAAAATTGGTTTTAGTGCAACTTTTAAGGTAATTAACTAATTATTATTAAAGTCAACAAACTTACCCTATATGATGAGTTGTAATTGAATAACAGTGTAAAATTGTTTTACACTATCAGTGTATAGCCTATTTTCTTTTATAAAAAATTTATTAACTTTTATAAATAATATATTGAATGAGAGTATTTTTAAGAGTTTTTTTGTTCAATAAGAATGTTTTTAGAAATTTTTCTTAATTTTTTCAAATATTTTTTTGTTTTTATTTTTAAATTATTTTTATCTTTATTTTTAAATTAAATTTTATTATTTTATTAAAAAATTATCAATAATTAAAAATAATATCATATTACAATATAAATTGTTTATCATAAATTTAAAATATATTTATATGTTTAAAAATATTTATTTATTATAAATTTTAATTATATAAAATAAATATTTATTTTATACATTGTACACGCTAAAATACTAATAATTATCTTAATGTTTTGTCTGATTTAAGAATGAAAGTGAAAGACAAAAAGGGGAAGGAAAGAAAAAGAATAAAAAATAAGATGATTTCTTAAGTTGTTTGGTAGAAAAAAAAATAAAATTAAAACTTGTATGTAAAATGATATAAGCATAAAAAAACAAGGTCAATTTAGGTCTTGTTTAAAAAAACTTATAAACAATTTATTTAAACTTATCTTCTATTATAATTACTTATAAGAGTATTTGAAATAGCTTATAAAAATATTTTATAAGTAGTCCATAAAATATTTTGAACTTATTTTCATAAGCCGTAAATTATAGCTTACTGAAAACAGCTTATACAGCACTTTAGAAAACACTGCTTCGATCCCTGTGACACACATTACTAGTTTACTACACGCAATATTTTTATTTTTCGTTCGTTTACCACATGTTAGAATCCTGTCAGCGGTTTGAATTCTATCACATTCACAGAGAAGCACACATTTATTCCTTCGTATATATTTTTCGTTTCTATCATAAAGCTTAGACTTTTTGTGTGATAAAATTTGAACTTATATATATATGAAATTGATTTATAAATTTTTTAAACTTATATGATTCTTATTTTTTTGTCTTGTATGAACTTGTTTTTATTTTTGATATTTTGTGATTTATAATGTTATTTTTTAATTATTTAGTTATTTTTAATTTTTATTTTATTTTAAATCATAATTTGATTCTTTTTTTTTTTTTTGAAATGAGACAATATTTTATAAGTACTTACGTAACAATATATCCAAACGCTTTAAAATAGTTTAAGCATTTTTCAACATGCACATCTAAACACAAGTAGCTTATTGAATTTTAAGTACTTATGACATAAGTTCTTATATAATAAAGACTTATTAAATAAGATCTTAATTAAATTGTTTTATCCAAATGGGCCCTTAATCTTTTTATTTAGGAATGGCAAAAAAATTCATGTCCGCAACTATCCATGAATAAAATCAGTCATGGATAGAAAATGAGTAGTTTTAATAAGTACCTGCAGATAGTTTAAACAAATATATATGCTACCCATTTATTAACGAAGCAGGCACGAGTATCATGGTACTCGTACTCGCAGATACTCAATACCTGTCATTATATATTTACTTAAATACCATTATATATTAATATAGATAAAATTACACAAAATTTGTCCTAAATTTTTAAAACGATTGTTCATTACGACAGATAATTTATACAATTATATTACAAGAAAAAAGAACATAAAATTGTGGGCCTTTAAACTATTTTTTTTTAGAAAAATTATTAGAATAATTAAAATCTATGGTCAAAGTAATTATTTTAAACAACTATTTAATTTATAAATTCAAAGTGATATTTGTAGCATCTTACGACTGTCAACAGTACATAAAATGAATTTGTTGATTTTTTTTTATTTTTAAAAAAGTATCTATGGATAGCTACGGATACTTGCAAATATTAAAAAAAATTGTAGGTATCCACCTAACGAGTAGCCACGCGAGTAACAGGACGATTTTCTATCCAATAGGGCGAGTAGCAGGTAGCTACTATCTGTGCCTGCCTTGTCCTGTTGCCATCTCTATTTTTATCAAAAAAAAAAAAAAGAGTTACTCTCTACCTTTTCTTCAACTTTTGGAGGAAAGAAATATTTATGAGTCTAGTTATTATTTTTTCATCCTTCCACTTTATTTAACAAACCAAACAAGAAAAAATATTGTATTTTTGTTTTTCCATCTTTCTTTCTTTCTTTTTTCTAAATTATAATAAAAAACGAATTGTTAGTGATAATCATTTTAAATTTATTTCTTTTTTATTATTGTGAGAACCTTATGTTGAATAATAAATCTTGACAACTTATTAATTTCTTTCTTTTCAAAATGACTTTATTTCGTATTTTTATAAATAAATATTTTAATTAAAATTAATCAATTCCAAAAATTTTCTAAAAGGTTGTGTAACGTTGATTACCATTACACTCGAAAATATGTAAAAGCAAAGAAATACCTTTATCGAATTAAAATATTATTTTCATAAATTTTCCCTTGTTTTAAATACAGAAAAATCTTATTTTAAATAATAAAATTCTCATGTCATAAATAAAAAAAAAAAAAATTATGAATTTTAAAATATTAAAAAGTATATCCAATGAAATTATTTCTCTAACATGGTTTTAGTTGAGAGGAGGGTAGGGGATGAATTTTTATAAAGTTTTATTATTTTGTTCAATTTTTAAGAGAGAATGAGAGGGGAGCAAAATCTTTTCTTATCCAATTTTTGCCCCCCCCCCCCCATATGTTAAAATTCCCCTCTTTCTTTTGTTTAAACCAAACAAGAGGATTTCTTTTAGGAAAAAAACCACTTATATACTTGGAAAAATTTTATTAAAACCAAACATGAAAATTTTTTATTTTTAGAAAATATGTGTGAACATTTCTAAGAATGTTTATGACTAACTAAATAAATTTTAATTTTTTTTTTGGGAATCATGATTTTGTGGACTCATGATTTTCAAGAATCATGATACTCAAGTCTAGAAAAATTTTCCCTCTACCAAACTTTTCACCAAAGTAATTATTATAAAAGTCAACAAACTTATCCTATAAGCTAATTTATGATTGAATGATAATGTAAAAAATCTTTACTCAATGCACATATTATTTATTCGATTTTTATATGCATAAATTTTAATATCAAATACCAACCAAAAAAAGTTAATAATATCAAATTTAAGACTACCTATCAAATTGAACTCCCTGCACATCTCGAGTCTCGCCTCCCATCTACTTCTCCAACTGTGAGGAAATAAAAATAAAGGGAAAAAGAAAAAAAAAATGGGTCAGGAGAGAATAACAACACGACAAAAAATACAATATGAACATATGAAGCCCAAATTTCCTACAAGTAATGTAGGGGCCTTGTTATTCACACACCTTTTTCTTCTTTTTTTTTTATCTTTCCACCCCTAATATTTTTGTTTTTTAAATCCCTAAAATATCTACTCTATTCACCCCTTTTCCTCCTCCTCTTTTAAACTCTTTTTGTTCCCACTCCCAACATTTTCACACCCCATTTTTCTCCCTCCTCCCTCAACGCACCCTCTTTGTCTTTTTCTTTGCACTTAGCACTTCTTCGCCCCACCTCGTCACACCATCTTGTCTTCCTCTTCCTCTTTGCACTTGGCACAAGTGAGTTCACTCTCTTTTTCTTCATCTTCGTTTTGTTTTATTTTTATTTTTTGTTGTCACCAATGTTGCAACTTCATGCATAACGAAAACAAGTTTCCATCAAAGATATTTTTGTCAAAAAAAAAAGTAAGAAAGTGAGAAGATAAAACAAGAGAGGCAAATATTAAAGCCCATAATATAGTGGTATGTGTTTGTTACCAACACGCCATGAGCCCAAGTTCAACGTGCATAATACTATTACTTGGACCTCAATGACATTATAAACCCAAAAGGCACTTTAGTCAACTCAAAAAGGAAAGAAGAAGAAAAAATTACATCAACAAGGTTTTTTTTTGTCAATTTCTTACATTATTTTTTGTTATATTTAATTAATTATTTTAATTTATTTCATATATTGAATAAATTTTTAATTTTTATCCTTCGTTTATTTTTTTTCTTTAGAAAAACAGCCAAATATCTATATATTTTTTAAACTAAGTATATTCTATGTATACAAGATGGGGTAATTTGAGTTATAATTCTATTAGTTAACTAAAGTCATGTAAGTGACAAGTAATGAAAACTGATAAACACAAGTTAAAACTACACACGAATTTAAGAAAAATTTGAAAGTGAGCTATAAGTAATTCTTCTATGCAAATTCAATTATAGAAAGCTCAAATAGTGAGAATGTAGACAAAAAGTGTTTTAGACTCAACTCGGGTCAAAGCCCAAATATTTAGGCTACAAAGTTATATTTAAAGCTAGGTTTAATTATTTACTTTGTTTCTATACTTATATTATTATTATGTTTTGATTTTTATATTTAGAAATTATTCGTTTTAGTCCTTACACATTTATTTTTAATATTGTTTTGGTCTTTGTCATCATGTGTGTTTTAACTTTGTGAAATAAAATTGTTACAAAATATAAATTGACGGTGTAAAACCGTTACAAATTTTTTGAATTGGTGTAATAAAATTAAAAATAAAATTGTGACAATTTTATTTCGCGGAATTAAGACATACTTGATGGCAGAGACCAAAACGATATCAATAATACATGTGTAGGGACTAAAACAAATACCTTTTAAGTATAAAGACCAAAACGTATAAATGATACAAGTATAGGGAGCAAATAAATAATTAAACCTTAAAGTTATATTCACATTCAAACAAATTACCCAAGATCTTAGTTCAACTAGTGGGAGGATACAATTTTTTAGAATCTTCGTAAAGACCATGTCACGGACAATCTTGTCATTTTCAAACCTTTAGCACTTATCTACCAGTCTGACAAATCTCACCCAATTATGAGTTACTTGCATCCTAATTCTATATAAGGTAGTACAATGTACAACTTAAGTCTTAAGGTATGCCTATTATTGAGTATGCAATCGCGTTAAATACTTGGAGGGAGAGCTTTGCCCAATTCGGAGGGAGAATTTTGCCGTTCATAGTGATCCTATCCAATTTAAGCAAAATTGTCTTTGGTGAAAGATGTATGTGGTCTCTAACAAAAAAAAAAAATACGCCTATTTCCATACATGTTGTCACCTTATTAAAGCTATTATTAACTTAAACATTATAGTGTTTTTGCAAATATTAATCCCCCTTGCATGTTAATCAACTCTCATTAGCACAACATAGAAGAAAGAGAGTTTGATTTTCAAGTCAGATTGTGACTGAGAGAAATAAAACCAAAATTTATTCTACTTTATCTATTCATTTGTGACTTATGTAAAGAGACAAATAGTTATCACAGTTCCTTACTATTGATTACTACCAATTTTTTTTAGGCTTAGGTCCTATCAAAGCAATAATGGTTGTGCTAATGATAAGATGGTAGGAATGGTTGTTACTGCAACTTGTTCCACTGTCCCTAACATTTAAGTAGTTGTTACACTCTTCGCTTCGTGGATTTAATATTACATCCTCTAATAATATATATATATATATATATATATATATATATATATATATATATATATATATATATATATATATATATATATACAAGCGTACTAAAAATTAATGTAATGTATTATATAAATAAATATCGTTAATGCAATATATAGTAAAATATAGAATGTTGTAAATGCATATAAATTTAAACAATATAAAAAAAACTTTTAAGATTCAATAAAATTACCTTACAAATAATTTAAGTGAGTTTTGAGAGCTTATGGATTTTTTGACAAATATAAATATATAATGATAGAATTGGTGAGAATAATAACGTATGACCAAATATATTCTGATGATCATCTTGTTGTTTCTGACAATCAAGCAAGTGATAATGTCATCAATGTCTTATTACCGACACCTTCATCATCGATATAATAGCTTGCCATTGTTGCACACAAAACGTCTTATTATTGATGACATATATTATTAATGATTTGGCTGTTGGTAAATTTCAACCAATGATTAAAGTGTGTGCCATTATTTTAAGAGTTTAATAATCATGTATTGTCAATATAAAATGCTTTATATTGTTATTCAATCGAAAATCACTATTAATATGAATTTTAAATTATTTATTATAAAAGCCAACAAACATACAATAAATAATAGTTTGTGATCAGATGACAGTATAAAACTACTTGACACTATGAGTACATGACCTATTTTCTCTTACTTTAAACAAAGTACCGATGACCAGACCATCAGTAATTAATTACTATATCTTAAACGGTTACTTTTGATGTCACTTACTAATGGCTTTAGCATATAAAAATTTAGATCATACCAACGACTACATGACCGTTAAAATAATTTGTCAGTAGAGAGTAATTTTCTTGTGATATTCATCTAATAGAAGATTAAATTATCGATGAAAATATTGTAAATATATTAATAATATAACGTATACTAATAATAAATAATTAAATTTTTATATTAATAAATTTGCATGTTAATGTAATATATCATTTTATTAATATAAATTTATAATATTATATTAATAATTTAATTTCTATTAAATTAAAATTATTAACATAAATAAATTAACACCAAAGTGTTAATATATGATGTATTTTTAGTATCACTTTCTCATGGATAACTATGGGTGTTTGCAAATTAGAGTAGATAGGTTTTAAAGAGAAAAATAATGATTTAATCACTTTAATTTTCTTAATTCATCATTCAATTGGCTTAGTTTAAAATTTAAATTAATTTCGATCCAATCTATAATGGTTTGGATTGAATTGATTTTTGGTATTAGTCTTATTTTTATTGTTCTTTGAAAAAAGTATTAAATTAATGGTAAGATGTACAGCAAACATAATAAAGAATATTTTTAAAATATTAAATATCTTATTTTTAAGTCATTATGTAACTAATAGTAGTATAATTCTTTAAAAGTATATTATTAAAAATAAATTTACACAACTTGATAATTATATTCACATACCTTTATTCAAATAGTTACTAAAAATATTTGTAATTAAATATATTTTTCATAAATAAATAAAAGTTATGTAATGATTTTACAAATATATGAGAAATAAAATTATAAATATAAGTGATAGCATAAATTTATAAATAAAATATATACATAATAGTATTTTAGCCTATGTAATGCATAGGATAAATGTTTATTTTATATAATTAAAATTTATAATAAATAAATGCTTTTGAATATAATAATTATATTCTAATTAAAATCGTAATAAATACATATTTTTTAGCATATAAATTATATTTTAGATTTATGATAAACAATTTATATTATGATATAAGATTATTTTTAACTGTTAATATTTTAAAAAATATATTGAAATTCAATTAGAAATAAAAATGGGAAGGATAGATTGAAAGAGATCAGAGAGTTACAAAAATCCTTAAAAGCACACACGTTGAAAAACAATTCTTAAAAACATTATCATTGAAGAGTAATTTTTGAAAACACTCTCATTCTAGATAACTTTCTAATCCTATCTATATATAAATAAATTAGAGTAGCTATAGCTATATTGAATTAGAACATTTTTTGGAGTTATTCTTCAATAAAAACATTTTTAGGAATTTTTCTTTGACGATAACATCTTTAAGGATTTTTCTTCATCTCTTATGTCTTTTAATCTATCATTTTTATCTTTATTTTTAAATTAAATTTTAATATATTTTTAAATATCAATAGTTAAAATAAATTTGTCTTACAATGTAAATTGTTTATCATAAATAAAAAATATGATTTATAAGTTCAAAATAATTATTTGTTACAAATTTAATTATAATATTATTTATATATTTAAAAGTATTTATTTATTATAAATTTTAATTATATAAAATAAACATTTATATTGTACGTTGTACTTACTAAAATACTAGTTTATATATATCCAGAAGATATATAAGTTTAGTTTAAATTAAATTAGATGAGTTTTTAAAATCAAATCTAAAATTTGATTCAATTTAATAAAAAGAATTTGATTTTTTTTAATTTTCAACTTTTTAGATCATTTTTTTATTATTAAAACGGGTCTTTGTGGGCTAATGGGCATGACAAAGACTTTTCCCCTCCGCATCTGTTGTTGAATGTTTGTTGACGATTTCATTTCAATGAGCCAACCAACTAGCATGCTACTTTTGACCTCAGGCTCACATACAGGACAGGCGATACTAATTTATAACGCGCTTGCGCTGACAGAATAGTAAACCCAAGTAGCGAACCTTTTTTTTTTTTTTTGATACAATGGAGGTCTCTGTCTCAGCCACTAAACACAAATCCTACGGGGAAATCTAACCCCACAAAAGTCCTGCCACATTCTGAAGCCAAATACACAGTGAAGTGAATTAAAGTTTGCAAACATAAGTTTGAATTGAAAATATATTGTAAATTTAAGTTTGATAAAAAAATAAGTTTTTATAATATAATTGATGTTCAGATATTTTTTATTCAAAATATGTTAACAAAATAAAATATATTTAGATAATATTAATTAAAAGTATTTTTATTTGATATTGTACTTATATAAATATTATTAACAAAAAAATAAGTTTTTAAAAGAAATTTTATGTTACTTCTAGCTCAAACTCAGTTTCTTAAAAAATTAAATTTTTAAAATTACTTTAAGAGACATTCAAACATTATAATGAGTTTAATAGATTAAAAATAATTTTGGATAACTCAAACGGTAATCTAAACATACCTAAGAAATCTGCCAGAGTTGCTTTCCCGAAAGCCATGGGAGATCCGAACATTCCAAGAACGCTGCAACCACCTTTTAATGCAATCCAGCGTAGTAGCATATGGATGGTGGCGATCATGTGCACCTATAACCAGAGCAACACCCCCAGCTGAATTACTCCCTACCCAAACTCCCCGTTATCCCTTCTCCCAAGCTGGACTCGATGTTTATTCTTTTAAAGATTGATTTTAATTAAACAATATTTTCATTTTCCGGTCACTTCACTTTTATCATTTCTTTCTTGAAAAATGTTAAATTCGTACACCCGATAATTGGGGTGTTCGGATAAAAAAGAAATATAGAAAAAAAAGGAAAAGCGTAATAAATATGACAATAATAAAAGATGAAGAGAAAAATAAAATAGGATAAAAATGAGACAAGAGAGAAAATAGATGTATAATAATAATAATAATAATAATAATAATTTTTTATTATTATGTTAGGTTATTTATCATATTTTTTCCCTTCACTCTTCGCTTTTTACTCTCTCTCTCTCGCCTCTATAAGAGATGGATCAAATTACACCAATATAACTCTAAATGAATTACACCAAATCCAAATTGTCAATATAGAATGATCTTACGGTTTATAATATCTTAATATATATAGTAACTTTAATATATTTTGTGATAATTAATTAGCTAGCTTTAATCAATCAATTTGGACAATATAGGGTCAAGATCCGTTAACATCAGGTGTCAAAGTTAGTCAAATTACACCTTCAATAACTTTTTGTAAAATGCAAGTTTAACCAATCCAACTGTTAAATTGTGTGATATTATCTTCATGATCATGTATATCAAATTTCACATCATTTAGATTTTTCTAGACATGTTATCTAACATTGAATATTTACATATATTTTAATTTTTTATTATACGTTAAAATAAAGTGATGTGATGAACTACTAAATAATTTTAGAATTGTATGAAATTTTGTATACTTAATCTGATTAATAAGAACATCAAATTCAACAATTTCATCAATTAAATTTGCATTTTACAAAAAGTTATTGAATGTGTAATTTGACTAATTTTGACACCTAGTGTCAATGGATCCTAACTCATATATATATATATATATATGGGAGGGATCAAATGACACTGATGTAACTTACACAAGCTATTACACCATTCAATAACTTGATATAGAATGTGATTTTTATTGATTTAACTGTTAAATTATAATTTCATATTACCAAGATTGTTTATGTCAAATTTTGTCAAAATTGAATAACAACAAGAAGGTAATCAAATGACTAATGTTTTACTATATTTTGAAAAGTATATATTGTGTCCATTTTGATCTATATGAATAAGGTATCAAATAATTTTGGATTAATATAAAATTTTGTACATATAATCTATGTTAAAGGAACTTTCAATCCAACGGTAGGTTTTGAGATAAAATTATCCAATTTAAAAGTATTAAATGGTGTAATAGTTGATGTAAGTTACACCGGTATCATTTGATTCCTCCCCTATATATATATATATATATATATATATATAGGATCAGGTTCTGTTGACACCAAGTATAAAAGTTAGTTAAATTATACCTTTAATAACTTTTTATAAAATACAAATTTATCCAATTTGCTATTTTCTTTCTGTTTTGTAAGAAACCAAAATTGTAGTAGGATCCACAAAAAACTTTCCTTCCTCTTCTAATATCAGATGAACCAATAGAAGGAAGGGAATAAAATTCAAAACTTTTTTTCTTCTCCTATCCGTCCCCCTCCATTCTACTCTAACAAAGGCTTGATGTTAACTAATTTTTTCTCTCAAAAGAATCTATTTTAATTCTACAAAAATAAAAAAGCTATAATTCAATCCCTCGTTATGTGGTTGATTTCTGTTCCATTCTCTTTCTTTTATACCAAAAAATTACCAAAACAAAAAAGGATTGTACAACCTTATATACTAAAGAAAAACTGAAATGAACAGCATAATATTTTTTGCCACATTTAAGTAGTATACGAAAGTTTAATCATATGAAAAAAATTAAAATGAGTCTAATTTTTCTTTTCTGAGGAAAAAGTGAGTGTATTAAAAGTAGTAAACCGGGTTAAACACTCAAGTTATGTTTGACTGTTGGTTGGGAATTTGATGCACACGTTCTGAGAAGTAAAACGTGAAGGGGGATTTGTTTTACGTTAAATAAAACATTTGTTAGACTCTACTTGAATGCAAAATCAAACACATATTTACACTATGTTTGTTTTAAAGAATGAAGAAGGAAGAAGGAGAAACCCAAAAAAAGGGGAGCAATAATAAACCTACACTCTATTTTAGAAGCATATAAATAGAAAGTAAAGAGAGATAAAACAAAAAAATAAAGGAAGAAAAAATAATAAATGTGATATATGATATAATAAGAAATAAAAAGAAAAATAAAGTAAGATGGAACAAAAAATGAGTGAATGTTAAATATTTTCCCTAAAAAAAGTGTTCTTTTATTGTTTTTCTACCGGTTTACAACTGCTAAACAGGAGATGATGAAATAGTTAAAGTGAGACTAACAAGTGGGCGGAAAAGAGAACAAAAACTATTTTTTCAATATAAAGATGAAATTATTTTTATTTTTTCATATTTTTTGTTAGGATTGTTTATGTCATTATATATATATATATATATATATATATTCTCCTTTCTACATAACTGAATAAAAGAAAAGAAAATTTTTAACTTTATTTTTTATTTTATTTTTCGTCAATAATTCAAAAAAAAAAAAACTCTATTTCCTTCTTCCTTCAACCTTAAAGTTGCTCATGTTCTTTGATAAAAAAAAGTTTGAAAGGGTAAGGAATTTTATTTTTCAACTAATAATCTCGAGTTTGAATTTTGAATATACAACTATATTAAATATTCAAATGAGTGTTTTGTCGCTCATAATAATTTTACCTTGCTCAAACAAAAATGTCTCATGTAAAAAATACTTGTAATCTCAAACCAAAATAAAAAGTACCGATAAATAATCAACAATTCAGTCAAATAAAAACAAGAAAGAAAGAAAAATAGTTTGCAATTGGTCAGACGAAACATCACCGTCAACAGCCACTATAATATTTTTAAAAATATTTTAAATAAGTAATTTTTTAAAATTCCTTTGAAAAATAAAATAAATATTTTAAAAAAACAATTAATGTAAATACGAGAAAAATTATGATAAATAAATTTTATTTTAGTCCGTAAAATTATAGGTGATAATCACTTTAATATTTGATTTTATAAATTTTAATTTCTAATTTTGTAAAAAAATAATTTATTTTAGTAATTTTTTACTTTATTTTTACTGTTATTTTATATTAAAATTAGCAAAAAAAGTGATGTTTGACAAAAAATGAAAATAAAAATTTATAAAGTTAAAACTATAATAACTAATACTTATAATTCTAAGAACTAGAATAAGGATTTATTCAAATTATAATTGGTTAATACATAAATAAACGTTCTACATGCATTAACAGGTGTTATTTGGCTTATAATTTTTTATTTTAATCATAATTAATTTTCTTATGTTATATATTGTTACATTTTAATTATACGGATTATATAACTGTGAAATATGTGAAAAAAATGTTCATTGATCACTTTCCTAACGAACGAGATTTAAATTTTCTATTTTTAAAAATTTATTTTTTGGTCTTTGTTCTTTATAAAGATAAAGATTATTTATAAGTTTTCTCCTAGTAATCTATGTAAGTTTTTTTTTTAAGTTTTCTTTTGGTATTAAAAAAATTCAACCAACTTGTACTAACGGACTCTTGTACCAATGGGGTAATCTTCCTTAAAAATTATCAAATTAGTATAATTTTAACAAAAATTACCAATATAAAGTAAGTCATATTTATAGAATATGACTTTTTATTTTTTTTAGAAACCACATATCTTTCACATAAGACAAACAAAGTTTTCCTTATGAGTATTTAATACAGTTGTATAGTCAAAACTCAAACACAAGACTATTGGTTAAATTAGAACAATCCTACATTTACTGATTTACATGCTGTGACAGCTGGGTGGCAATATGACTTTTTTTTTTTTATGTAAGTAATTTATAGTGTTTTACAATAGTTAGAAATGTCTATAATGCTCTAAAACGGTAAAAAGTACTGCTATAAATTACTACAAATTGTAAATTGTACTCTTACTCTATGAATAAAGACTTGTAAATTGTTTTAAAACTACATAAGTTCAGCAATTTTAAAAGGGGATTACCCCATTTTAGTAAAAATCCTTTTATTAGCCATACTATTTTAATTAATATAATACAAAAGTTTAAAAATGTAAAAAGGAGGAGTTAAATCATACGTTTCCGCGCACAAAAATTCAGCGTAATTGTAAGCACTTGGACAGCCACTTTGTTAGCGTTGCTGTCATGTTCTTGCCACGCTCTTTCCAATGGACAGGACCACAGAGCCCAGGCTCTCCCTTGAGAAATTATTACATGATCTAGAAATATCGTAATTCTTACTAATTTCCATGTGACATGTAATTGAGTTTTGTTATAAGTTAAAAAATTCAGTTATGTGACATGTACAAATTGACCGGGACTATTTCGATCTATCTAATAATTTCTTCCCTCCCTTCGTACTTATATATAAATCCCAATGTTCAGTTTCAGGTACAACTACTTTCTTACACGTGGTGTGTCCCAGAACAAGGTACAACGTTTGATGCTGCAAAGGTGCACAAGCATGTCATGGTTGAGTGGCCTCAGAGAACTGAGGCCTTTGCTTCACTTGCTGCTGCCACTTAGCATCCATTGGATTGCTGAGGAGATGACAGTTTCTGTTCTTGTTGATGTCACAACCTCTGCTTTATGCTCTGGGGACTCAACTTGCTCTAAAGTTATTTATATCAACGGGGTCCAAGAAACGGTATAAATATATGATCCTCGTTCATGATCCCTTTCTCATTCTGCTTTATCTACCAATTTCTTTTGGGTAGGTGGGAAAATTAAGGGATAAGAGTTTTGAGGCCTTGGAATCAAGTGTTCTATTTTGGCTGTGTGATTATACTAGTAAATTGCAACGATTGTCTTGGTGGCATGTTAGTGAGTGCAATTTGTCTGTTTCTTTGATGAAGCATTGCAGTATTTTATTGTAAGTTAGTGGGAAAGGCATACTGAAATTGCGATCAATCATTGATCTCAGAGGCAAGATCTAATTGATGGATGAAGTCACCATTCAACAAGATGTTGTACAAATATGAATAGAGGGAAGAAGAGAGATACTTTTCTTAGCTAGCTTTCCACAACCCTATATTTATTTACATTTGTTGTTGTGCCAAACTGTGACATCTAGTTCACATTTTGACTATATCTGGCAGATTCTCCATACTTCCTCTTCCTCTATTTATTCTCTTGCTTCACTAATAATTTGGTCCGTGTTCATATGGCTGACTCTATATTTTACCTATATATGATGTCCTTCTTTGGCATATTTGGTGTGTGTGTGTGTGTAGAATATAGTGAGGAGGTCTGATTTTTATTTTAGATAGAAGTTTAGATTTAATAATGTAATTTTTTCTGCAGGTTGTTGGAATTTTCAAGATGGTGGTACTTCCACTGCTGGGTCAGCTTTCAGATGATCATGGTCGTAAACCCTTGCTCCTTTTTACCGTGTCCACGGCCATATTTCCCTTTGGTATGCTCGTTGACATCAAATGCATTGAGACTTGTGAAAATTTACTACCTCAATATCTCATTGACTAAAATCGCAACAAAGCTTTAAATTTCGTTGCTAATGCTTCTTTTATTTTATTTTGCTGTGCTTTCAATTTCATTTTGCAGTTTGTTCATAAACTTGATACCAAATTGAATTGAAGATGCATTTATTACAGATCATCTGATATGCTTTTGCTGAAGTTTCGTTTGTCAAAATCCTGAAAATTATTTCTTCTTATTGCATTCTTCTTGACTTCATGCAGTCTATTATCAGCTTAATGTTGATTTGGTCACAAATGATATAAGTACAATTTCACCTGCTCAAATTAAAAATACATAGGTCCATAACAACATTGATTACTTCTAATTCGAATTCTTTTGCCTTTTTTTAAACATTTACCGATGCTATTTGTAACCAGAGTAATGGACAGAAAAATTAAATTCAAACGAAAAGTGACTGCCATTTCCATCCTTTAATTAATCTCAATGATGACGAAATAAATGATCCAGAAAATCAGGAACGTGAAAGATGTCAGATTTAAATGAATATGCAAACAGATAGAAACTTGTGAAGATGACTTTCTCTAATTCCATGTCAGTTTGTTTACTTATGGATTTTTATTTACTCTTTTCACTGTATTCTTGCTGCAGCTTTACTTGTCTGGCATCAGTCTGAGGAATTTGTCTACGGCTACTATGTGCTTCGCACAATTTCAAATATAATCAGTCAAGGGAGTGTTTTATGCATTACGATTGCATATGCAGTGAGAATTTTTCTTAACTAATTGAATATAAACATAACATGGTAAAGAATTTTGTATACACCTTTTATACTTCCTCTGTCAGGCTGATGTTGTCGATGAAAGCAAAAGGACAGCAGTATTTAGTTGGATTACTGGTCTCCTTTCTGCTTCACATGTTATGGGGGATGTACTGGCTTGGTTTCTTCCTGAAAAGTACATTTTTGTGGTATGTTTGTGCCATGAGTACTATATTAATGTTCAGATCATATCACAATTTTTTCATACTTCGCCTTTGGTAATGAATCTTATTTATTGTTCAATGATTTCAGGTTTCACTAGCACTATTGATCTTTTGTCCTGTTTATATGAAATTCTTCCTTGTTGAGACGGTGGTACTGGCTGCAAGAAATAATCCTAAGTTAGGTTGCTGGGCCAAAATTGTTGATGTTTTGCAACAAAGATATAAATCTATGAGGGGAGCTGCGGAAATAGTAATTTTAAGGTTGCCTGGCATTTTTGAATGTTAATATAGTTTGCTTTTGTGAAATATTATATGTTCACGAATCCTAAATATTTTTGATATATTTCATTTTCCAGTCCCACTTTAAGGGGCATGGCTCTTATCTCCTTCTTTTATGAGCTGGGAATGTCGGGCATAAGCAATGTTTTGCTGGTATGTTTCAATTGATTTAAATGAACCCTCAACTTATTGCCTTGCTATTTGATTTATTGTTTGAAGGCCATATATATGCTGAGGCTCTGGTTATGTTGATAGTGTTGGAGATTTTAATAACCATTATGAGCTTTCTCCTTTTAGCTTAAATATTTTTGGATAGTTGGTCTTTTGACCCAAGAAAACAAAAATTATAGCATTTTTTACCAAGTTGTTAAGTTAATAGAGTGATTAATGCTAATTCTGCACTTTCAATTTAAACTACAATTTCAGCGTAAGGGTTGAATATGTCAGTGATTTGTGCACATTTCAAGACCAAAGAGCTTTTATTTGAGTTGGCTTGTTCTAGATTTTAATAAAAAACATTATTTAGCCTTTTTCTAATAACTTAAACTTTCGGGATATAGACGATTCCTTGACATATAGTGTCTCAAGTACACTATTCTTATCTTGCATGTGTCAAACTAACATATTTTTACCTTCAACTTTGCCATTGAGACAGTATCAATTAAAATTTTCTACTAACAACTACATTGCTTTTGTTCATACTTCTATTTCTATTAATTTATCAATTTTCTTTTTCCACATTTCTTTTTGGAGTGTCACCATGATCTACTTGTTTGCACGAAACTATAAAGATAAAAAATCACATTGAACAACATATCTATGATTAAATATGACACAAGCTATGATTTCTATTCTTATTTTTTGGATTTGTACTTAATTAACAAATTTCTTTTTTCTGATTCCATAGTTTGACAGTCTCACAAATTTTGTGCAGTACTATTTGAAAGCTGCTTTTGGTTTTAACAAAAATCAGTTCGCAGAACTTCAGACGATAGTGGGAATTGGTTCAATCTTTTCTCAGGTATAGGATTCCCAAAGGAATTTTCTTCCTTTAATTCCTTCGTATGTAAAACTATACAAGTAAAGATATAACACATGAATTAATTCCTTTAATTCCATCGGCAGCTAATGCAAAACTAGCCTATATAACACATGAATTCCTTCATACTGAAGATATCTTGTATTTTTATATAAATTGTAAACAGAGAAGCTAGTCGGTTTTACGATTATTCTCTCCCAGGTAAAGAGTGCGTAACAGAATTTTCTTATAATTAATCCAGGCTTCTGAAAAGTAAGTAGAATGGAGGAATCCTCTTGAACTTGTACTAATCTATCTTAATAGTTTGACCACTTGAAGTTTCTGTCTACTATCAACTTTCATTTTGTGATAGTGAGACAGCTTGCCAAAGCTGTGTAAGGTTTTAGAATGGACTGTTAAGGCTAAGGATATATTATTAAGGAAGATTTGTTTAGAGAATTTGCAATAATGTAAATACAACAACAACAACAATAGTCTTATCCCACTAGTTGGAGTTGGCTACACGGATCATTGCACTAATGTAAATATTATTTTATAATATTCTGAACCTGCATCTTATTACTTAATCCACAAGTGAAATTTTCAACTGCTTCAAATAAGTTAGCTTAAGTTCATGTCATCATTGCCACCCCAAGAATCCTCAGTTTTTGTGCCTTTTGATTGTCAACTAATTACAGTTTGTTTTTACCTCTATTAAACTCAAGGCTAATTCTTTAGCTCTCTAATCATCTTGGTCTCTTTTTTCTTTGTTCTTTGAGTTGTTTTCTTCTGTTTATTTATTTACCATTACCTTGCTTTCTCATTCTCATTATATACTTTCCCAGTGAATTCAGAAACCTGTGTACTTTTATTTGTGTAATTAATATTCCGCTTGTCTAAGATTGTTTCTACCTTGCTGATATTCAATCAGGCTTCTATGAGTCTTAGATAAGTTGATTATGTATTAGTTTTGATATTAAGTACTTACCCTCAGCTGGCTTCCAGGTGGTGTTACTTCCAATACTCAATCCGTTGGTTGGAGAGAAAGTTATACTCTGCTCTGCCTTGCTTTCATCAATAGCATATGTAAGTTATCTTGTATTCCTATACTTTTCCCTTGCTTCTGAAAGCAAACTTGCTGATACCATTGTGCTGTTCATATTTTATTTCTGTGTAGGCTTGGCTCTATGGATTAGCATGGGCACCTTGGGTACGTAAAATTGATCACTTTCTACGTGTTGTTTTAATTTCACTGTTTATTTTATAACTCTTGTCCTTTAGCTTTATCACCTGTATCTAGAGTAAGCTTTTCAAATAACTCGAATAAAAAGTTATAACTGGAGGCTGTAATTTTATTACCTTACCTTGTGTCATGTATTTGTTGCAATATCATACAAATTTACACTACATTTCCTTATTGTTAGTAATAGTAGTTGCATTTAATTCACCAATGCAGGTACCATACTTAAGTGCCTCTTTTGGCGTCCTCTATGTCCTTGTGAAACCATCCGTGAGTAGTAGATCTATTTTCCTAATATGTGATAAAAATTATTGCCCACCAGTTTTAATCAACTATATGATCCTGATATGCCTATTAATTTCTTATTGTGCAGACTTATGCTATTATTTCATATGCGTCAAGCTCAATCAATCAGGTTTGCTCTCCATTTTATGTATCCAAGAAGTATTTAAATATTCATCAAAAAGCTACATAGGCATGCCGTAAATCAAGCCACATAAAACATTACGACACGTAGAATGCTGAGAAGATGCTGTACAAACAGCATTATCCCTCACTTACGAACAACTAACATAGAATCTTCTCACTAATATGTCATGTCCTGCAGAATTCTCTATTAACATTATTGGATTTAAACTTAGAAACAGCCATAAGCTTGTTTTAGTGAACAATGGAAATAATCTCATCTTCCGTTAGAGGGGTAGCATTGTAGCGTCTACTATTCCTTTTTAGGCAAATGTGATAGATCAACATTTTCCAAGCCTCTAGCAACACTGGAGAACAACAGTATTCCCATTACATAACATGTTTATAAACATTTCTCTTTGAAGACATGATTTTCACAGTCTATTAGAAAAATTGCAGTCAAAGTAAAGAGAATCACAATCATCAATAAAGATTACAAATGAAAAAAAAGAAAAACATGGATTATATTGTTTACCTATCATGTATTTTTATTTATTAAAATTTACGTCATATCCTGTTTTGCCGGTATAGACCAGTAAAGTATTTCATAATTTTTTCTGTTCTATTATGATGCTTTTAGTTATTAAGTTATAATATTGGGATTTGGAATATCTAAAGTACAGGGTGAACTGGGGGCAATGAGATGCGGGCTGCCGTATTACCTTGTTTAACTGACCATGAAAATGGTGAAACTAAGAAAAACAATATGAAACGAAAGTCTTCGAGCAAGGTTGTCAATTATAATGGGTGATATATTTCAAGTGAAATATTCTAGACCATGTGGCTGAGTTTGTTGCATTGCCTAAAGAATGAAAAAGAGAGACAATGGCATAGCAGAGAAATAAGGCTTTTTCTACAAGAAAGTTAACTACAATAGTATATTATAATAATAATAACTTCCATGGAATTATCTTTAACACGTTTTGTATGATCTTCCTTCTCAGAATTTTATGCTTTAACTTCACTGCAGGGAAAAGCACAAACTTTTATTGCTGGGACACAATCTATATCTGATTTGCTATCACCTATTGCAATGAGTCCATTGACTTGTGAGTTGAATACTGTCTTTGGTAGATGCTTATTAGACCATTTGACAACTCTCAATGCTTACGATATAATTAACTATTTTTTCAGCATGGTTTTTATCTAGTAATGCTCCCTTTGAATGCAAAGGTTTTAGCATTTTATGTGCATCCATATGCATGGTAAGCTCTCTAAATTCTGTCTTCCTTCTCCTCTCTTCTACTGTACACTCTTTCTCTCCACTAACTTCGAAAATCTTTCAATTTTTTCAGATAATTTCTCTTTGTTTTGCTTGCTTGCTGAAGCCAGATACTAGTTCAAGTGATGACATAGAGGGCAGCCCAGAAACCCCGCTTCTGAGTGATAATTGATTGTATCAATTAGACACATGCTTGGCCAATCATGTATATAAGGCATCCTTGCCTCAATAACTTCTGCTCCAAATAGCCATCTTTTTTCTTTAATTTTTCCTTTTCTTTATACAATTGGCTATATGGGAGAATATAAGCAAAAGTATAGGAAAAGGTTGGGAGAAAGAGAGAGATGGCGTCATCAGCTATATTGAACTTAAACAATGCAAATAATCATTGAACACTGTCTATATTTTATTTTGCCATAAAATAGTAAACAGCGGGATGAGTTTATAAGATTTGAACAGCAATACATTACATTATTTTCGATTAACAATTTTTATGATGAAAAAACAATTTACGAATATTTTGTGCTTTTCTATGATTCGCACTGATCAAAATGATCAAATGGTTAGGGACATGTATAATAACATGCTACTTAACAAAGTAGAGTTAAGTAGGGTCTGAACTTTTTTTTTAAAAGCAAAAACTAACCATCCTTATATATAGTAGTCTTCATACTTAATAAAGAATATTGTTAGGATTAGGAGCTTATTCCCTTATTAAGTCACGTCAACATTGAGTATATAATTTTTTTTTTATTTATACTTTTCATTCTTTTTCAAATACTACTACTTAAACTTAATTAATTTCAATTGAAATTTGATTTAAAATTTTGAATCTTGATACATTATATCAAATCAAAGATATCTTCTATTAGATAAATTAGATTTTAAGGTCATTGTAATTTTAGTCAATTCTAATTTGAGTTTGATTTTAAAATTTTAAATTTGACATGTTATATCAATAGAGATTCTGTGTATTAATTCATATAATTTATTTTCATATTTCCCCCTTGATTTTAAAAATTTTACATTTAACTTTAGAGTTTTAATTTCAATACATTGTTAATAAAAAAGATTTTCTACTATCAATTAATTAAAAATAATCTTAGGTATGTAATTTTCATACACCGACAACTAATTAAAAATTATCCTATATATATATATATAATTCTATATATTATAATTAAATATAATTACCTACTTGGGATTCAAAAACAACTTAATTAATTATATTTAATTGTATATATTTTTAAAATTTCAAATGCTTCATAAAATATATTTTAATTTATATTTTTTAAAATTTTATTTAAATATAAAATATTTGCACAATATATAAAATATTTACTAGTATATTAAGTAAATATTTGAAAAATATTTGTTAAAAAAATTATTTAAATTATGTAAAAGAATAATTATCCCTTGAATAAGATATTTTTTTTATTTATATTTATATATTCTCCTATTCCATGGGTTCTGAGGAGAAGCCCATTTACAAGTTCAGCTGTTCAGTAGCAGCAGCTTTGGAAGATAAGTACCTGTTCGCAGTTTATGTTGCCATTGCCACTGAGAAAGAATCAGAAACACTCAGTTTTGTTTCAAATTTACATGAACCAAACCCATAGGCATAGGATTGTGACAAACATGGAACTTCTCAGCAAATGTCAAACATTTCCTTTCCGAAACCAATGACAAACCAAAATCATGAACTTCCAATAAACATAAGATTACCCAACAAAGGGAATCATTCTAATCTTCAATTGTTATTACAAAAATTAACATCATTCACATTAATTTAGGATTGGATATCAATATAAAAGTTTTTCATATTATTAAAATATTTAAATTACATCTAATTAAAAATATTTAAAATTAAATTTGATCCTGCAAATTGCAAATGCAAATGTAATTTAATTGAGATATAGTTAAGGTCACATAGATCAACCGTAATTAATTTGAGATTTGAGAACCTTCGCCAAATTGCAAATGCAAATGTAAGACTTCACCAAGCACAGTTTCTTAGGAGCTTATTAATTTGAAAAAAAAAAGGTTTTTTGTTCTCTTTTTTATATATAAACTAGTATTTTATCATGTGTATTGCATAGAATAAATAATTATTTTATATAACTAAAAATTAAAATAAAGAAATATTTTTAAATATATAAATTATATTATAATTAAAATTTGTAATAAATAAATATTTTAGAACTTATAAATTATATTTTAGATTTATAATAAATACTTTATATTCTGATGTAATATTGTTTTTAATTATTGATAATTTTTTTAAAAAAATATTGAAATTCAAGTTAAAACTAAAAATATTAAAAATAATAAATTGAAAGAGATAAGATGTTAAGAAAAATTCATAAAAACGCTCTCGTTGAAGAATGACAGTTAAAAACGTTCTCAATGAGATAGTTATTTTAATTTATATTTATAGAGGGATATCATGTACATGTTAGGAGCATATTTAAATTTTAAACACAATATATATATATATATATATTCAAAATTGGTTTTTGATATTCAATTACAGCTTATTAAACCGTTCAATTGATATTAAAAGCATACGAGGATACATCACACGTATATTAGAAGCGTATTTGAATTTGAATATAAAATATATATATTTGAAATTGGTTTCTGATATTTAGTTACAGTTTGTTAAATTATTCAGTTGATATTAAAAGCATAAGAAAATATACTAAATGCATGTTAGGAGAGTGAAGTCCACCTTTTCATGAAAAGAGACTATTCAAATGAAAATGAATGTGATGGAGAGTGAGAAGAGTGGAGACTTAAGAAAGCAAATAGTTTTACATGTATATATATATATACACACACACACACTAGTATTTTATATAATAAAAATTTATAATAAATAAATACTTCTGAATATATAATATAAATTATTTAATAATTAAAATTCATAATAAATAAATATTTTTGAATATATAGATTATATTTTAAATTTATAATATATAATTTATTTTGTGATACAATGTCAATCTGATTATTAATAATTTCTTTAAAAAAATATTAAAATTTAATTTAGAACTAAAAATATTAAAAAAAAGATTAAAAGATATGACAAGTTAAAAAAATCTTAAAAATACTCTCGTTGAAGAATGACAGTTAAAAACGCTTTCGTTGACAATTAAAAATACTCTCGTGCAAGATAACTATTCTAATTTATATATAGAGATGATATATAAAGGGAAAGGATAAGTATGAAAGTGTCACACTTTTTTATTTTTTTAAAATTAATATAAAAACAGTAAAGTTAATAAAATTAAAGCTATAGATCAAGTAATTTTTTATTTCAATTATATATGAAAGCGTCACACTGTAAAATAATTTTATGCGGATCAAAATGAAATTCAAAATTAAAAAATATTGTGAACATTTTGAACGTTGGTTAGATTTTTGTTTTTTTGGTGTGTGAATATTAGCTATATTTGAATTATTAAAAGTCATAGATTTTTTTTTTGAAGTTAATGCACACATATATGTAACATTATAAAATCATTCCCTTAATTTCTCACTAAAGAATAGAATTCGTTACTATTTTTCCCTAAAACGAATCTTTCACTTTGATTCTTTGAAAATAAAATCTATTAGTATGATTATGTAATTATTTACTCTTATATACTATTGAAATATATTCTCTTGCAACTGGTTTAATTTTTTATTCCATTCTATTTTAAAGAGTGTTATGTGATTATTATTTTTTAATTTTAAATTAATTTTTTAAATTGATCATGTATATTTTTATAACTCGTGTTTTAACCTGTGCATTGTATGGATCAAATCTATTATGTAATTTTTATGATTATAATTAATTATCATAAAAGATTTAGAGAAAACAGGACATGCATTGACAGTGTAAAGTAGTTTTACACTATCATCCAATCACAAATCACCATTTATTGTAAGTTTGTTGACTCTTATAATAAATTCTTTAAAATTCATATCAATGGTGATTTTTGATTGGTTGACAGTGTAAAACCTTTTACATTGATAGTGCATGACCATTAAACTCTAAGATTTAATAGTAATTAAATTAATTAAAATTAGATATATTTTAATATTATATAATATATTAAACAATAAATTATAAAAAAATTATAAAAATAAAATAAGCTAAAAATATAAATAAAATAGTCATACTAAAAATTATGTATGGTAAGAAAGTTTATTATATGATATAGAATAACAATTACACTTAATCCTTTTATTATAAAAAATAATTTTACTTAATAATCTTATTGAACAAATGAGGCATCTGAAAAGAAATAATGGTTAGTAAAAGATATAAAACATTTGTAAAGACAAATAAACAATAATTTAGAAATTGAAAACAACACAAAAAGGAAGAAAATGTGTTCTATTTAATTTTTTTTTGGTTATTTTTACTCATTCTATTTTATCTTTTTTAATCATATATATTTAGTCTTGATTGTTTGTTAGCTAATTTTAAGAGAAGAAAAATAAAATATAAATATTTTAAAATCGATATGCATTTTCAAAGAAAAAAATAACAAAATCTATCCTAACACACAAATTTATTTTTATCTTTATTTTTGTCTTTTTATTTTTATTTTTGAGAAAAAAAAAGATGCCGTTAGTAGAAAATTCAACCCTTGCATGTAGGTACAACTAAAAAATTAAAATCAAAATATTAAGTAACAACATAAAACCTAATCCATAAATAAAAGAAGGAAAAATTGAAAGAAAGTACACAACTCTTTGCTACATAACAAACATGTTGTATTTCAACAACTAATAGTATAATACCTATGCAAGATTGCATGGATAGCATTGATTTACACCCATATTTTTCTAATTGATCTTTCATTGAGTACAGTATGCATTGTAATTCTAAGGACCAAATAATAATCATAATTACATTATATTTTTTGTAGAGGATTGATAATTGAAAATGTTGAATTTCATACTAATAATGATATCTATCTTACATGTTTGCATGAATCCACAAGTTACATTTTTAGACAGTAAGGAGTTATTTTTGGATGATCATGGATCTATCCAAGCTTCTATCTTCTTTACCAAAAAATTTAGTGTCTTTTAGCCAACTTTTATAGTGGCCAATACTAATAAGGCCTACGCTTCCTCATTTTGGCTTATCTTCAACTTCAACAGCAACTTTTAAGCTACTCAACATATATTGTATTGTAGTATAACTAAAAATATTAGAAATACAAAGCAAAATAACACAACACAATAATAAAGAATACAAAAACAAAGAAAAAATAGTAAAAAAAATCAAACATAATTTTTTTTCAAGTTCATATGCTAGTATATGGTTCATTTAGAATTTGTATTTCTAATAAAATATTTAAAAAAATTAGGGATAAACAAAAAATTATAGATTTGATTAGGAGGAATATAGAGAGTAATAAATAAAAAGAAATTACCTAAATCTCAAACGAAGAGATTGTAAACCAAAAGAAATACTGTTAGGATTTATAGAAAGAAACTATTTGATAATCTAATCTCAATCTCATATCTAATATTGCAAACCAGAAATAAAAATAAGCCAAAATAGAAATTACAACAGCTTATATAAATCATGCACATGAAACAAATTTTGAAGGAAGTTGTGTTTGGAGGATAACAAATTCTGAGGGAGCTCTATTCCCATCTATGATTTCTCTCAAATATTATGAATTTTAATTATAAATTATATTATAATTAAAATTCATAATAAATAAATATTTTTGAACATATAGATTATATTTCAAATTTATAATATATAATTTATATTGTGGTATAGTGTCATTCTAATTATTATAATTTTTTAAAAAAATATTAAAATTTAATTTAGAACTATAAATATTGAAATGATAAATTAAAAGATATGAGAGGTTTAAAAAAGAAATTAAAAAAAATCTAAAAACACTTTCACTGAATGACAACTAAAAATGTTTTCGTGAAAAATAGAGGTTCTAATTTAATATATAGAGTGGATTTTAAGTATTTTTAATATTTATTTTAAATAAGTTCTAACTGAATTAATTATATCTAATTGTATATATTTTTATTATTTCAAATGTTTTATAAAGTATAAGTATATTTTTAATTTATATTTTTAAAACTTTATTTGAATTTAAAATACTCGTGTAGTATATAAAATATTTACTAGTGTATTACGTGCATATTTGAAAGTATTACTTTTGAAAAATATTTTTTAAAAAGTTTCTTAAATTACGTAAAAGAATAATATTTAAATTTAATTAAAATGTATTAAAAATGTTTTTCACTGTCAATTGTTGATTTTTATAATTTTTTAAAAAAATATTTAAATTAATTTCTAATTAATTTCCAAATTTATACTAATATTAAAATTAAGCTCATAATATTTATATATATTTCTTATACCAAAAAAAAAAATTTATATATATTTCTCCTATTCCATGGGTTTTGAAGAGAAGCCCACCGTGCTGGTCACATCAGCTGTGCAGCTGCTTTGGAAGATAAGTAACTGTTCGCAGTTTGTGTTGCCATTGCCACTGAGAAAGAATCAGAAACACTCAGTTTTGTTTCAATTTCACATGAACCAAACCCATAGGCATGGATTGTGATTGTTACACAAACATGGAACTTCTCTCTGCGTCTGTCACACTAAGTAAATGTCAAACATTTTCCTTTCCGAAACCAAAGACAACCCAAATTCATGAACTTCCAATAAACATAAGATTACCCAACAAAAGAAACCATTCCAATCTTTATTCTTCTTTATCTTTCTCATGTAATTGGTCCATTACTAGGGTAGCAGCAACAACATACCCTTCCTTCAATGCTTCCACCACACAGAACCGCCACTGGATGGTGCTCATGGACACGCCTCCTCATGGGGTCAATTCCAAGCCACAAGTCATTGATTATTACGTGAGCACTCTTCAGACACTTCTTGGAAGGTACTTGTTTAATGGCTTTTGTCCCTTTTTCGTACTCTCTCTTGTTTAGCTGAAAATTGCTTTGAATTTGGTTTCAACAGTGAGAAAGATGCTCAGATGTGTATATATGATACTTCATGGGACACCCACTTCGGTTTCTGTTGTGACATTGATGAAGAAATATCCTCCCAGCTTGCCAGTCAGTTGTTTTTCTCCTTCTCTGATTAATCCAATTCCTTGGTGATGTGATAGTCTTAGGAGTAAGGATAATTTGTTCACAATCTCAGATGTGCTTGTGTCCAATGTAATATATTGTTAGTGCAAAAATAGATGTTTGGAGGTTTTAGTCCTGTGGAAATGATGTTGCATTTGATGTTATTTTTAAAATGAATTTGATTCTAATGCATGTATGTTGCTAGGTTTGCCTGGGGTCTTGTTGGTTAGGCCTGACCCAGATTTCAACTCTTTGCAAAAGGACTATAGTTTATCAAGTGACCAGGCAGGTTCCCTGTCAGGATTACAAACTAGGACCAATATGTTGTTTCCTGCCGGAAATTCAAAGCACTGGCTTGTTAGAATGGATAAACCTGGGGTTGAGGTTGTTACCAAGGCTCAGATTGTTGATTATTATGCTCAAATTTTGACCAAGCTCATGGGAAAGTAAGGACAGTGAATTCTAATACATTTGCTTTATTTATCAGATTTCTCCTTTCCCTAAATGTAAATGGCAATAATGTTTGCAGTGAGAAGGATGCACAGATGTGTATATATCATGTTTCCTGGAAAACAAATTTTGGTTTTTGCTGTGAACTTGATGAGGATTGTGCACAAGAGCTAGCTGGTTAGCCTTGTAGAACCTTAACCCAAGTATCAAAGTTTAAATTACCCCATCAAATGAATTGCTTGTTGTGGTGCAGGTGTGCCAGGTGTCTTGTCAGTTCAGCCAGATAACAATTTTGAGTTCGAAAATAAGGATTATGGAGGTCTGCCATTTCGTAGATTCCCCACAATTTTTTTCCTTGGCAATTTCTTGTTAATATTATAATTTTGCATTCAATAAAAATCCTGAGAGTTATGTGTGACTATGATCCTTGTATCAAGCTGGCTTCAAGCATGTTTAGGTAAAACTGAGTTAAAAATTGGTGTAAGGCTCAGATTCTGGTTGTAATCGATAAACTTATTTAATTGCTTTCAATGAGGATCTGGTTTCCACTGACGTTCAATTATACCTGTTTATGGTTTCCTACTCTTTGGTGTTGATCATGTGGCAGCTCTCTCTCTGATTTTCTACTTACTACATATCTTCAGGTAGTAACTTAGAAAATAGTTGGAATGTGTCCAACTCTTCTGAAGCAAGTCCGGAAGCTCCCTTGAAAACAAAGAAACTTTTTGTGACAGGTATGCTCACAACATTTACTCTGGGTATAAACCCATGCTTTATCCTCTGTTCATCTGGCTGTTCATATGATGGCTATTCAACTAAGAATTATATGTGAATTACCTTGTCAAGAACAAGTAATTTGGCATGTACATTCCTTTCTAAGCATGGTACAAGAAAAAATAGTTAAAGAAAATCATTTTTTAAAAATATTTTTATGAAAAAATAAATAATTTTATTAGGAAATTTTCAGTTGTCAGATGGTATTTGTTTCTATCTTGAAGTTTAGTTTAATTTCCCAACCTATTCTTTATTTTGTGGGAGCTTTAATTATTGCTTGAGGAGAGCATTTTTGGTTCTTGAAAAAGATGATACTACTTGGCAGTTATTTTTCTCTTCAACAGGGCTATCATTTTATACATCTGAGAAAACCTTACGCACAGCATTTGAAGGCTTTGGCGAGTTAGTTGAAGGTAGCTTCATCTTCATATATTATTTTCTTTGCTCATCAATATTTAGTGTCTCAAAACAGAAACAAATTCGTCCCAGCTTTTTCTAATAAATGGTTATGCTTGACAGTTAAAGTTATTATGGACAAAATTTCAAAAAGGTCCAAGGGTTATGCATTTGTTGAATACACCACAGAGGAGGCTGCAAGTGCAGCACTCAAAGAGATGAATGGCAAGGTAGATTTATCTTTCATACTTGCTTGAAAAATGTAGTTTTGCTTTGCATCAGTTCTGCTTCATGACTGTGATGGAGAAAGAAAAAGAACACGGGTTTAATAATTCAGAAATGAAAGAGGCTTGGCTGTCATTGATGATTTTGTTCTGCGTGCAGATTATCAATGGCTGGATGATAGTGGTAGATGTAGCCAAGCCTAACCCACCAAGATACAACAGGAATCATGCCAGATCATCAAGTTGACAAGAGAGAAAAAGTCGGTACTATTACCAGCTCTGCTGTATGAATTTAGTTCCCTTGAAAAGCATGTGCTTGTCAACCTTTATGCTTTCAAGGCATGATAGTGTAAACTAGACTCATGTTCATGTTGGAATATCTACAACATTACTGAATATCATGTACATATTATATGATCAATTTGTCCTCTATCTTAGATTCTTAGGAGTTGTTTCTTAATTTCATTTTGTTTTCCAATTTATTTCCTTACTTGATTAGGGTTAAGAATCTTTTTACATTAGTGGGCTTGGGCTTGTACTAATAATACTATAAAAGCACTTGATCTAATCATTCGTATAAACAAGTGTTGGTTATTTGTGTTTTACTTAACATAAAATGAATCCAATTTCATATCACTCAGAGCCTACCTTCTCTCTTCTTTTCCCGTTTCTAAGGCCTATAATTTCAACAGTTAACTCTACTGCAGAGTCTTATTCATAATTGAAATAAAAGAATTACTTGTTTTTATATCTTAAACTGAATTACAGAACTCACTGATATGTCCCTGATCATATAATGTTTTATTAACTTTCCAATCATCTCTGTTAACACATTTCACTAATATCTGTATTGATTCAAAGACACTCCTTTTGCTTTCAATAACTCTTATCAGTAGCTCGTTGTCAAACTTCATAACCCCCTTTGTTTCATTTTCCTGACATTTGTCAAATAGAATTCTCTTGACTGTGGAATGCTTGTCCATTCTTCCAGAGTTCTTACACTCACCACAGGCAGTAACTGCAGAAAATACGGCCTTTTCTTGGTTGTGGATGTAGCGTATCTGTATTGCATTTGTTGCCATGCATTCTGTTTTCAGTGCTCACTCATGCTAGTGCTGTTAAGTTTGCATCTTTTCATAACTTCCAGATATGGGAGATAAATGCAATGCATACTTCATTCAAGTAGCCTTGGCTGGGAGATGTTATGAGCGGCACGTGTAACATCCCTGAATAAGTTACTTCTCTAATACTTTGTGGCTTATCCTTCAACCTCTGCCTCCATTCTGATTCCAGACTTGTCTTCAGTTTGCAAGCAGGTATCTAACAGCTCAATCATATTCTCTGGATATGTTTTAGGCAGTAATGACTACACTTGCCCCTGTGAGTGAAAATATAAACCTCTATGTTGGCCAGGATAAGGATTCATACAGATTGTGTGAATGAGACTAAGCATGCTGCAGTTGACTAGCAATATTGTAGCCTCTACAAGAATCTGGCTTCCTGTTAAGGAACTGAAAAGAATGGTTAAGTTTGGGATCTGAGTTCTTATTGTTAGGCCTTTGGACATTAAGCAGTCCAATTGAAAATGGTAGTTGAAGTTGTGACATAATATATTCGGAATGAGGAACGAGCCTTTAGCAAACGTTTAGCCATTTGGACCAAATTTCCATATTCTCTTCTATTAATTAACATTAATGCTCACATGAGAATCGTAAAACTTAGTTGTCATTATTGGAAACAAATATTTGGTGATTTATTTGAAATATATGGGAGGAGGTAAGAACTAAGGATTAAAAGAGAAAACAGAAGCTAAACCAAAAGGGTCTGTTTTAAGGAAATGTTTCTTGTTTCACTATTGACAAATCTTTGAATTCAAGAAATAAAGTGAAAATGAATTGGCATTTTTATAATTATTAGTAAAAACAAAATAGAAAAAAAAATAGGCCCTAAAGTTGGAGGCCTGGAGCTATAAAATAAAAAGATCAATATGATTCTTTAAGAGGATATTGATTAAAGCTTGGTTCCACTTAGAGAAGGCAGTGATTTGTTGTTGATGCTTCTGACAAGAATTCCATGATTAAAGTCTGCTTTCGCGTAGAAAAGGCAATATGATTCTTTAAAAGGCATGACCTTCTCTCACCTAATCATGAATTATCATGTAATTAAAAATTATTGAATTTTGTAATAATTACTTTAAAAGCCATATCTAATGTAAAAAAATTTATATTGACAATATATTAAAATTAAACTTTATATGTAACCTTAACAAGCATAACAATGGATATCTCTATATATCTATTTTTATTAATGTTACTAAAGTGAAGAGCAAGCAGCCAGAACCGTTACTTTGTTCATTACTACCTGCTAAACTAGGGGTTAAGTTCATTGTTGAAGCAGTATAGGTCTACTTAACGCTTTTTATGGACGCAAAATTCGGAAGGAAAACGTATCTTTTTCTTTCTCGTTCATATTCATCACGCAGAAGCTTTTACATGGGCTTGTTTTCAATGGTGTTACAAACTTCAGAGAAAGATTTGGCAATTATTTGTTACGCTACAATTTTAATCCATACAGATGCAAAACTAATTGTAATGTTTTCAGTTATTGTTCTTTTCACATAACCCTGGTTTTTATATTATACTTAATTGGAATGTCAGCTAGGAAAGATGACTTGGCATTCTATATTTGGGCTTTATGACAATGTCTCAATTTTCGGTCTTCTTTAAAATGCCTAAGTTTGTCCTCCAGTGGGGATACAAAGCCTTTTGATCAATGGAAGGCAGTGTTACCCATTTGTGTCATGAATGAACGAATGAATAAATAAATACTTTATCTGGCTTTATAATCACTAACTCGTTGCCTGTTTATAAATCTTCAAGCGAGAAGTACCAAAAACATTTGTCAGAGGTTGTAAACTTGGATCCTTAACAGTGGAATTATTAGCTACAGAGTTTAACATATGTTTTGGAAAAAGTACATCTAAGTTTCCTGCCATTTATATGTAGGGCCATTTTGGCTTGGTGGTGAGAATTATTTGCAACACGAGGGGGAGCAAAGAATATCTCCTTGGAATTGTCATCTCTTATGATTTTTTTTTTAATATTCTAAAGGGTTGAACATTAAACTTGTTTAAATTTTTTAAAATTCTCAACGTTTGTTAAAAATGGAGAGTATCTCTTGATATTTAAGGTCTGCCGGCTCGTTGACTGTTTACATTGCAGTGTGACATCTGTCCATTGAAATAGTTACTACGGTCGGCCTAATAGTGAGGAGTTAGAATAGTATGCATGAAGTCATAGATTCAAACCTCAATGTAACCATTGTACAAAAAAAAAATGTCCATTACAATAATAACGAACTAATGACATTGGTCATCTAACAACCTTTGTTCCAATACACATTTTTTGTTTTTCTCAGCCAACAGAGTGAGCCATTCTAATCGATCTTGTAGATTTTGAAGCAGTCATTTACCCTGGAAAATCCACAAGTTCCATTTTGTCTTGTGCATTCATTGCCGCTTATCTTTTAGACTTGAAGATGGAGTGGACTTTTGTGAATCCTTGGGATGTCTGACCAGCTCAATAAAAAAGAATTTGTTGACCTAGTCTAACTAGGTTCATACATTTTTACCGTGTTTTTTTTTACCTCAAAGAAAAGAAGGCTGATCATATAGGACAAACAGGATATTGATGCTATGCTAATAACTTCACCAATCTAGTTGGATCTTGAGCAAACCTACTTTTTCTTTCTTCATTTCTCTATTTACGTTCAACATTTTGATCTATACACTGCTTTTCTCAGTGTGTAATTAAATCTAATTTATATTAGTTTCCTGATGTTGATTTTGTTTTTTGGTTGAATTTATTGTTGAGAACTAAGGTACTAAAGAACTATAGTTTTGTTGCGGATTTGGGTTTGTATGAACATAAAAGAAAGCCTCTTTTGTGTCCAAATTTTTTGCCCCTTAGACCAGCATTTGGCGATGTTTGAAAAACTGGTTTGAAGATAGCTGTTACTGAATCATTGTTGGCAACTTATGACCATCCAAGGTTGCAAGCTAGGTTATGAACATTTTAGGAAACATTTCCAACTCGATGAATTACACTTTATATAGTAACATTGACCAATGCACAAATACTAACCATATGTTCTTGCTTCAAATTACATGTAATGGACCCATCTATTTTTCCAACGTAGACTTACTTAACTGAAAGGCAGACAAGCAACTTCAGTATTGTTTTGGAGTTCGGTTTCAAGTTTCAACATCTTAACCAACAAGCAAAGAATGATTGACATTTTAACTGCTAATTTTGCTCTCAGAATCTCAACTTAGGATGGAGCTTTAAAGAGGAAGACAGGCTGAATTAGCAGTATACTGTCTGTCTTGAACCAAACCTCAGTTACAAGTGTCAATGCAAATTGGAAAACAAAGCCTCAATTTCCTTGGAAATAAGTAATCCTCCTTGTAACAAACTCTAATATATTTTTTAATTATATTGACTAAAATTTATTAAAAATTATGAAATTATGAGTGAAATTCATTATATAGAAAATGAGACCTATATTATAAATTATTTAGTGAGTCCAGACAATGTGTCAGGGAGTGTTAGAGAGTTATTATTAGCATTTCTCGTCTACATATTCATTTTGTTTATTGTGCCAAGTTGTGTGAGTATTAGAAAATCCATAATCCAAAATTGTTATGAAGCCCAATAAATCCAAGTTGATTGAGATCATTGGTCAAGAATGAGTTTATCTTTAACAGTTCCATTGTTGAAAATCAAATTATAATTGACACCATATATTTGACACGTATATAATTAATTCTATCTTTCTTTTTATCTCTCTCTCTCTCACACACACTCTTAAAAAAAAAAAAACATTTTCCTCTTCTTAATGTAACAATGCCGCCAGATACACGTTCCCTTTTCACATCACATGCACGAGACCAAGTCAATGGCCATGCAAATTCATTACTCAACAAAATGAAGTTTCCATCGCATTTTCATGTTGATAAGCAATATTCTTCCAAGAAATGGCGGGGACGCGGTAAGAAGGTGCATCTCTAAGGAATCAGTCTTAAATTGGTTTTTCAAGTACTGGTGACAAGACCCGGTCTTCTTGTTGTGTTGTGTTCATTGATTGTTAGTAATGAGGAGTGATGAGTCTAGAACATGCTTAACGGCAAGTGTACTCTATTATAGTAGTAACAATATACTTGAATTCAGATATCATATCCAAAGGAATATGGTCAGAGAAATTCCTATGTACGTTGTCTAGGTTATTCAAGTTTTATGGGTTGAGTTCAAAGAATTAAATGCAAGGGGTTACAAAAAAGAATAATTAAAATTAAATTGGATTTCAATGAGTTAAGAACCTAAGATTATGGGTTCACCTATGCCTTCAATTTTCTTCCCCCAAGTTAAAATGTTATTTTATTTCAAAGTTCAATTGCCAATATCCTCTACTGAGTTCTTTCACAACCTTTGGTCATGGGTTGTAAAAACTCTTTCGTGTATTAAACCCTTGGTTGGTCATGCAATGGTTTAATCCACGAAAGGATTAAGAACAAAGAGGGTGAACAAATTCGATTGAGAGCTTAGTTCGTAATTTGATCATGCAACGTCCTAAACCTAATTACCTTAGAGGTTTATCAATTAATTACAGTACGGTCGCTGATTAATTAACTGATTAAAGACATGCAATGAATAATCAATTCCAAACAATATAATGAAGAACACTAAGGCAATTCAATTGAAAGAAAAAGGGAAATAAAATTGACAATCAAAATGGGATTCCAGTTATCTCAAGCATGGCTACACCACAATCCTAACCTAGGAATTAGTTCTCTATAACAATAGAGAAGTAACCCATTACAATATATATCATTAGAAACTAAAGGCAAACCTTAACAAAAAGGATGGTCTTCAGTCTCTGTCCACTGGAATGCAAGGAGAATCCTCTGAAGTTCTAGGAGAGTCCTTCCTCTGTCAAAATCCAAGGGAAGGAGTAGAATAGAGATGAGGTTTAGCTCCTTGGTATTTGTAATCCATCTCCAGAATTTCAGAGAAGGAGGCTTAACCCGATCCGTCTCGCACAACCTAGGCCTATCGAGAATTAAAATAAAATTAGAATTTGGACCTCAGACAGGCCCGACGTGGTTGGAAACCTGCTAGGCGGGTTTTTCGAAAAAAATTCACTCCATTTTGGTGCCCCACATGCTAACTTGTCGAGCGGGTGCCACTAAAGCAAGGTCTGCTAGGCGGCTTACCAAGCCCACTAGGCGGATACGACTTCGTGTACTCCGTTTTGCGCTTCTAATTTTCTTTTTGGTCCGTTCTTGTGCTTGTGAGTGGGCCTCTTTTGCGCTCCTCACTTTGGTTCTTGTTTTTTTTAAAGTCTTTTTTGACTAGTACAATGCTCCTTTGTGCCTTATGCTTGTGGACTGTATTTTTTTCTTTGCACATTTAACTTTCCTTCACAAAAAATAAACAAAATTAAGGCAATTAATTCATGTAATTTTAAATAAACAAACTTAGAAACGTACATCACACAAGATCCTTTATTAATGGCCTATTTTCTCATAAATTTTCTATGAGTTAATACAAAAAATTATGTGAACTTACTCTATAAATCTACAAAAAATATAGATATATCAAGGAGCATCTTTAACTCTTAAGCCCACATTCACGTGCAGAAAAATGCTCTTCTTTCAAGAACCATACTTTGGTTTTGACCAAAAAAACATGACTTCTTATTGGGAGCTTCAACATAAGTTAGTCAACAAATTAATTCGCCAAAGTCAGATACTGATCAGGATTCCTTTTTCCATTGTCAAACAAATCCCCTGTGATTGAATATAGCTTGTTTTGTAATATTATTTTAATGTCATTTTTTCAAATAGTTAAAAAGTCCACTAGCTTATGTCATACTACAATTTAATTCTACTAAGGGGAACAAGGATACAAGATTTTGCGATAAGTAAATCGCCACATGCTAAGTAACCTCCAATAAGAGATGTTTTTGGCTAATGTGAATCGGTCTGGGTTTTTAATGGCTCAATTCATATTCACAAGTCTAATCAATCTTCTCTCTATGGAGAAAAATAAAAATCGCCACAACGCTTGCACCCTCCCGTGCCTTTGTTACCCCCTCGAAAGGCAGAAAGAGATGTGGGACTTATGTGGCCTCACCATTCCAAAGGATGCACAAGTGTTAGTTAATGTGTGGACAATTGGTAGGGACCCAACCTTATGGGACAATCCAACTTTCTTCTCACCAGAGAGGTTCTTGGGGTCAAACATTGACATCAAAGGTAGAAATTTTGAGCTTGCACCATTTGGTGCTGGAAGACGCATATACCCTGGAATGGTGCTAGCTCTAGCTATTAGGATGTTGCTTTTACTGTTGGGTTCTCTAATCAACTCCTTTAATTGGAAACTTGAAGATGACATTAGACCAGAAGATGTGGACATGGAAGAAAAATTTGGAATTACCTTACAAAAGGCTCAATCGCTTCGAGTGGTTCCTCTTAATATAAGCAACCAATTGTGCATGGTGGCATGGAAGAAAAAGAGACATGATTCACTGAATTATCTTATATCTCTTTTCTTTTCTGTTGGACAGTGTAGCAGCAAGATAGAGTCTCCAAGATGATGACAAATGTAAGTCAATTAGGTGCCTATTTAATTACCTTTTCGTGTCAATAGATATTATATGTTTCTATCTTTTTTATTATTTTAAATATTAAAGTTGGAGTGAAAATAAATGTATTCGTGTAAATTATGTTGATGAGAGCAAGGAACTTTAATTCTTTGACTCACATGCATACACGCATATAAGTCTAAATTAATTTAATTTGGTTTGATTGTTGATATTTGCTATGTCCTAACTCCCAAACAATTGTTGATTGATGAACAATAAATATATATACTCCATTAACTATTCTTTCCATTTCATATTATTTATCTTTTAAGATAACATATATTTTTTTAAAATTTTATTAATGAAATAAATTATTATAATAAAATAACTTTTTTATACAATATCCTTATTAATTAAAATTTTAGAATATAATTATAAGTTTATTTAAATATTTAAATAAGATACCAATAAATTACCAAATGAAAGTATTGCTAGGAAAAATATAACTAATTTTTTTAATTTTTTACACAAATATTTTAAAATAAATTAATAAAATTAAAATAACTAAGAGGAGGCAAAAGAAAGGAGGAAGAATTTTCTTTTGTTTTTTGGGATATTTATTCAGTGGTTCGTTTTCTGTGAATAGAGGATGAATACCAATTTTTTTTTTTGAATATATAAAAATAAAATAGGAAAGAAGTGAGAAAAATTAAAAGAAAAAAAAATTAAGTGAACAAAAGGTCTTTTTATCATACATGTCTATTTGTAATTAGATAATAATATTAAAAAGCTTTACATTATTGTCAATGTATGTATTATTTATTTATAAATATATTATATTTAATAAATATCATTATTAATATATTATAAGGAAAATTGACTACCAAAAGCATTAAATACTATATTTATTGAATATACTATGTAATCAAATTATTAAATATAAAGTTTAATAGATTAATTATTATATATATTTATCAATTTATTAACATTATATCAATATATTTGAATTTTTCTGTTTTAAAATATGTTTTATAAGCTATTTGTTTAAACAATAATACAAATAATAAAACACGCACGTGCACGCACACACACGAAAATCATACGTTCACTCATATATTATATTTAAAAAAAACATTATATCAAATAGATACTATAATCAATATATTACGAATAAAACTGACTGCGCAATAAGGCAATAACATTAAATATTATATTAATTTATTAAATATAATATATAGTCAAATTAAATAACATGATTAAATATTTAAATGTTGTATTTATTAAATACAATATATTTATCAAATTTTTATTAAATGTAACAATTAACTAGAGTGAATAGAAATAATAGTAATTAATACAAGTATGAAACTGAAATTAAGATTAAATTTCATATTTAATACTTGTGTTAAGGTCTATTTTACTTATATCTAGATATAGATATATATTATGAAGTTATGAACATTATGTTATTTTTTTTTTAATCTTGCTTGATATATTATATTAAAAAATAAAATCATATTATTTAATTGTTATTGATTCAATCATGCATCATGCATGGTTGAATCATTTAAGTTTGAACGATTACCTTTGCTAGTTTAATGACTAGTGTTGTGTGGTGAACACAAGAATGCGTCTCCGGTGAGCTCCCACGGTGGTTGCTGGTGTCTCCGGTGGTGGCACCTACAAGGACGTCGATACTTAAGTCAATATGGGTTTAAGTATGAGTGAGTATGAGAGAGAGCGTGTGTACTTGGTGGGTGTAGAGTCCTTTATATAATGCGCTTTTGGAAGGAAATTCAATTAGAGCTAGGCGCCACGTGGCAGCGTCCGTTTAGGTACCTAACTACACGCGTTTCTTGCCATTAAGTGTTTCTCATGCTGTGCTGGGATAGAGGTAGATCAGATCCGGGATAGTAAGGGGTTATAAGCCGGGGTACACAGTTTTGTGTTAGTTGGGATGGAGGATGTGTGAGCTGACTTAGATTGTGGGTCCGAGTAACCTCCAGAACAGTTGCCCCCAAGTCGGTGATGCTTAAAGAAGCATCGTCGGCTTAAGAGTCTAAGTTGGCCCCGTAATAGTTGCCCACAAGCTGGTGATGCTTGGAATAGGCATTATTGGCTTAAGAGCTGGAAAGAGGGTTTGGGATGGTGTTGCCCCCAAGTTAATAAGGCTTTGCACTGGGAAAGGGTTGTCGACTTTGGATTCGAAAGGTTCGAGTCTTTTCATTTTCCAGACAGCTGCGTTGTATCTTTTGCGTGGCTGAGGTGCATTAAATGCGTAATGATTCGATATCTTAAACTCTGCAGCGCTTCGAATTCCAAGAGATTTGGCGATTGTCTTTTGAAAATATGGACTTGGGCCTGGCCCTGATATGGGCCCGTAATATAAGATACTTTTCTGCTAACTGCTTTAGTACGCTTGCCCCCACTCTATTGTCAAGATTTTCTCCTTTCTCTGAAAGTTCTTATGCTTTCTGCCTCTTTTTCCTCTGGCGAATCACTACAAAACCTCCTTCCTGTCTCAACGTTTCCTCTGACACCGATCACTTCATATATTAAGGTAATATACTTGTTTTCTCCTTCGCTTTAAATGGCTCCCTTGTATTGTGATTTTTTTTGTACTATATTGTGTTTTGTTTTGTCGAAGATGGACCCATGTAGATGCGATGCTTTGTCTTCTACTCGTGGAGGTCGTGACAACCGCCCGAGGGGTTTTTCGCTAACTGGCTATTTTAGTCACCGGCATTACCTCCGTCTCATCGTACTGGCAGCTGTGGTCGTGGGAGTGATGCTGGCTACGTCGGCTGTTCAGTTGGCCCCACATATAAGCACAGGGGAGTAGCTGTCCGGGATAGGTTGGGTAGACGAGGGTCTGCAAGAAGGACAGATGAGAGTCCTATGACGGCCGACCCAAAACAACCCTCACCGCCAGAGATAATAATCTGCCCAGAAATCTTAGAGAAATGTCGGAGTCATTTGGAGGTAGTAGGGATGCCCTGCGGCCCAGATGAGGTTTTATAGTACGCCAAAGCCTGAGTGCAATGCCCTAACTTGATGAAGATCCCTTTTGGGCTGGGCAGTATTTTCAGGGTTAAAAGGTCGGCACAAAGCAGCATCGGGGTTGTGTCGCGGTTTGAACCCCAACTGGCTTCTTCTAATCCTTCTTCCGGTGTTTTTGATAGGGAAACGGGGAAGACCGTTCGTAATGTGGAGACTACTCCCAGAACCTATCATGATGCGACGGGTCTGGGTATAGATTGGGTAGATAAGGAGGTGGCCGGGACTTGGTCGTGCCTCAACTAGGCGGCATTGGACGCTTTGGCGAGTCACCTTTAGTTGAGCTGAGGAGCTGCCAAGATGCCTTTCGACATAGTGGCCCCTAGGGACGATTGCCGCATATGCTCTCAAGGTCGAAAAGACAACATGGGGGCTCCATTGGCTGAAGTTGAAGCTGCGACGATTGGGTACTTATACCCTAATTTCCTACCGATGTATTTGACATTCTTCGAGCATTTGGAGTTAGGTTGCCCCTTACGAACTTTCAAGTGTCCGTTTTAAATTTTCTCAATGTCGTTCCCTCACAATTGCATCCAAACAGCTGGCCTTTTCTCGTGGCCTTCGAAGGACTGTGCAGCTGGGAAGGGGTTGTCTGTAGCCGAAACCTATTTTTGTATTATTTTGCCCCCATTCGTTAAGCATACAATAGTAATTTTTTTTCTGTCTTGTTCCAAAGCGTCCGAGGTTAGGCTTTGCTTAAACCGTTTCAGGACTCTTATAAAGACTATAAGGATAAATTTTTCTTCCTACACCCTCCCCTGGAAAGCTGGGATGCCTTTTTTATAGTTCGTGACGCAGGGGAAAATGTAATTGAACCTCGGTTCCCTTTATACTCGTTGTATGACCATTATTGCCTGGATCCGGCGAAGTTCTTAGTTCGGAATGATGATTTGACCCCGGAGGAGGCTCGGGTGCGGGACCATTTTTTCGCCACGATAAAAAACCTGCAGGATCGAATACCCTATCAATGGTTAATTGGCACCACTCCTGTTGAGTACCACCAAAATTTTGGTGTGTTTACATGTGCTTTTTACATGTTTATTTCTGATTGTCTTGATATTTTGTGTGTAATCTAACCCGGTTCATGTTCTCTTATAGACACGATGATGAAGTCAAAGATGGCAGACTTTGCCTTGGCCCTTTAGCAAGATAAGGGGGCCAAAGCAAAAAAGCCGAGGAGGGCCAATGGGAAGGTGAAGGTGGTTGAGAAGACACAGGTGCTTCCTCCCTCGGTTCTCGCAGCGGCTAAGGGGATAGTTATATGGGAAATAGGGGGTCGGGATGCACCAGGACTTGTGAGGCCGGCTGCAGCTGAGGTAACAGCTTCCATGGTCGGCGTATCTAATGGGGCTGTTTCTGCCAGCGTTGATCCTACCGTCATTTCTTCGGCTGTAGTTTTCGGGGAGAAGGTAGCGACTGGCAAGGTGCAAAAGAAGGCCCCGCCCTTTAAGAGGCATTGGGATGATAAGCCTTCTCCGTCAGCAGTGGAGTTTATAGACAAACAAATCTTGGCAGGGGAGGCAGCCGTGTTTAAAGACAAAATTAGTCGTGAGGTGCGCAACATGCGGGGTGAACTAGGCGCCCTACAGGACGGTCTTAAGGGGTTTGGCACTCTCTTCAGCCACATGTTTCATGGTTATACTCAATATGTGCTGATGAGGGAGGCTTTAGGTAGCAAAAACACTTTGGACGTCCTGGTGGAGAAAGATGCAGTATATCCCGGTTGAAGGAAGTTGAGGAGGGCGCACGCATGGCCAAGGAGGAATCTGGCAAAAGAATTGCTAACCTGGAGGAGGAAGTGCGATCTCTGAAGGGGTAGCTGGCAGAGGAGAAAGCTGAGAAGTTGCGGCTGGCCAAGGTTGAAGTGTATCTTCAGGTGAAGCTATCTGCCGCCAATGCTAGGTATGTTGAGCTGGATTTAGACTTATCTTCTCAGCTCCAAGCTTCGGGAAGCAAAGTCAATGATTTGCAAGCTATGGTGCGAGAGTTAGAATCTGGCAAGGCAGCTTCTCAAGAAGAGACCCAATTAATGCACCAACGTTGGATCAAGTCTGTCTAGCTTTCCTTTAAGAACACTATGGAGCAAGTGCGCTTCCTCCTTCAGAGGAATATGGACCTTGCGTGCACCCGACCGGACTGCGAGGTGATTGACAACGTTTGGCACGCAAATGTAAATGGTGAAATGACACTGGCGGATCCAACCGTCCTTGCAGCTGATTCCGATGCTGAAGATGACACCGAGGAAGATGAAGCCGGTTAAGAGAATTAGGGTGCCAGGGTCGATCTTCAGCAAAAAACAAATAATCAAGATGCCGCAAGGGAACTTGCAAATAGTTTCATATCGACCTCGCAGGTGATGCCGACTATCCCGCCTTTTGCAGAGACGATGATCCTAGGCGATGATCCTGAGCCCAGGAACGCCAGGGTTTTTAAAAAGGCTGTCAACGCCGGGAATTAAAGGGCTAGGATGCCAATTTACTTTGTATTTTTTCTTTAAGTTTTCTTTAGACCATGTACATATGTTAGTACGTTGAAAATAAATGATGAGTTTTAACATTTTGCTTCAATGTCTCCTCTGTTGAATATAACTTAGCATATATGCTTTTCCTTACGTATACATAGATTACTTTTCATGTCTTCGCCAAGCACTTTTGTGTTTATTCACTGCTTTTCACGCTCTCATTGAACGCTTATGTTCAATGTGTTTATTCCTGCGCTTTCGTTGACTGCTTGTAACTGTCAGCTTTCGTTCTTCGCGCTTTTGTTAATCACTTATGTTAGTTTATACTTTTCTGCCTTTATTTTGCTTTATACCTGAAATGAATGTCAACATATGTATTCGTTATATATACCTCTTTATCTCAGCCGTAGCGATCTTCCTACCCCGGCTAGAGCGAATCCATGTACACAGAGTAGTTCGCATGGCCTCGTCTTTAATTTTAGCAATCTTCCTACCCCGACTAGAACGAATTCACGTACACGAGGTAGTTCGTATGGCCTCGTCTTCAATTTTAGCGATCTTCCTACCCCGGTTGGAGTGAATCCATGTACACGGGGTAGTTCGCAAGGGCTTTGTTCTTTGTGTCAGTTCACCCCTGTACTTAGCTTTGTATGGCAAGCAAACTCTCATTTTATTAATCTCGTGGGACAAAAAATATTACAAAAGCCACAAGTTATAGTATGTGACTCTGTCTACCTATACTACAAACTTAAAATAGCTAGGGAATCAAAATTAGCATTACCCATCATGCTTTAATTGTAGTACCGTCTGAGGTTACCTGCATTCCACGTCAGTGGGATAATTATTCCGAGAAGCGTCTCTAAGGTGTAAGCACATGTTCCCGTCTTTGAGGTAACTCGATATGGCCCTTCCCATTTCTCGGTGAGCTTTCCTTGCCTTGCATTTCTCCCCCCTATGTCGGCGTATCTCAAAACCAAATCGTCGAGCTAGAAAAAGTGATGCACCACCTTCTTGTTGTATTTCACCGCGACCTGTCTTTTCAAAGCAGTTTCTCTTATGGCGGCCACTTCCTTTATTTCTTTCGCTATGTCCAACTCTGAACGCAGCAGTCTGTCATTATCTTTTAGCCTCAGGTTAGCCATTTTTCACGTCGGCTTTCCGATTTCTGTCGTGATCATTGCCTCCACGTTGTAAGTAAGGCAGAAAGGAGACTCTCCTGTCGAAGAATGGGGGGTTGTGTGGTATGCCTATAAGACATGTGGTAATTGCTCAACCCAACACCCATTTGCTTCACCTAAACGTTGTCTGAGCCCTCTAAAGATAACTCTGTTTGCTACCTCGGCTTGCCCATTTGTTTGAGGGTGTTCAACCGATGTGAAATGCTGCTTGATATTCAATCCGGCCAGGAACTCCTAGAAGGTCCTATCTGTAAATTGCGTGCGTTATTGGACACAAGGACATCGGGTATCCCAAACTTGTAAATAATCTGTCGGAATACAAAGTTCTCAACATTCCTTGTCGTGATAGTGGCTAGTGCTTCTGCCTCGATCCATTTGGTGAAATAGTCGATCGCTACCACCAAGTATTTAACCTGGTCGGGTGCTTTGGGGAAGGGGCCGAGTATATCAATACCCCACCATGTGAAAGGCCATGGGGAAGTAATCGTGCTCAAATCTTCCAGGGGAGCTAGATGGATGTCGGAGCATTTTTGGCATCTATCACACTTCTTAACGAATTCCATAGCGTCACTTTCTAACGTCGACCAATAATCGTCAGCTTTGAGTATCTTCTTGGCCAAAGCTCTGCCTCCCAAGTGTTGGCCGCAGCATCCCTTGTGTATCTCAGGCATCATATATTCAGACTCTGGCTTTCTCAAGCATATAAGCAACAGTTGTGAGAAGCCACGTCGATATAGTTTATCATTCACTATGCAAAAATGAGCTGCGGACCGCTCTAGCCTCCTTGCTTCTTTTCTCTTCTAGGATGACACCTTCATTCAGATAGCTAATAATAGGGGACATCCAACTCAGCTCCACTTCGATGGCCAACACGAGATTGGGCTCGTGCACTGTCTGTTGGATGACTGTCCTATTATTGTCGGAAGTTTAGTGCTAGCCAACTTAGACAAAATATCTACCCTGACATTCTTCTCCCAAGGAATGTAGACGAAGTCTATGTTATTAAACTTCGCCATAAGAATTTTAACCTTTGCTAGATACTTCTGCAATATCGACTCTTTGGCTTGATAGACCCTGTTAATCTGTGAGATCATTAGCTGGGAGTCGCTACATACGCGCAACGACCTAACTCCAATGTTGGCTACCATAATGAGCCCGACTATACATGCCTCGTATTCTACCTGGTTATTGGAGGTGGGAAACGTAAAAGTCAACAAATGTTCCAACACAATGCCGTCCACGGACTCCAAAAGTATGCTAGCTCCACTTCTTTTTTCATTGGATGACCCATCTACAAAAAGAGTCCAAGTCGAAACTCCGGAAGATGGGTCTGCCGGGGTCAATTCTGCTATAAAGTCAGCTAGCGCTTGGGCTTTCAATGCTTGCCTCGGTTCGTATTGAATCCCATATTCTAATAGTTCTATGGCCCAAGTTGTCATCCTTCCAGCTAACTCGGGCCTGTGTAGGATGTGCCGGATTGGCTGATCTGTCCTCACAATAATCTAGTGCGACTAAAAGTACGGCCACAACCTTCTGGCCGCTATCACCAAGGCGAACACAACCTTTTCCATCTTGGGGTATCTCGATTTAGCTCCTTGTAGAGCTCTGCTTACAAAATAGACCGGCTTCTGGCCTTCCGGTGTTTCCCGTATTAGTGCAGCACTCACGGCTTTGTCAGTCACGGCTAAGTATAGGTACAACACTTCACCTATCTCGGGTTTAGTGAGTAAAGGGGGAGAGGATAGGGTTTATTTCAATCTGACAAACGCAGCTTCACAATCATCTGTCCATTCAAAAGGTTTCCTCTTCCTTAAAAGCCGGAAAAAAGGAAGAGCGTTATGGGCCGACCTGGCTATGAATCTCGTTAACGAGGCAAGGCACCCTGTTAACTTCTGGACCTCTTTCACGCTCTAAGGGCTCTTCATTTCTAAAATAGCTCAGCACTTCTCTGGGTTCAACTCGATCCCCCTCTCAGAAAGCATATACCCCAAAAATTTTCCAGCCAAGACTCCAAATGCACACTTGTTGGGGTTTAGCCTCATGTTGAATTTTTCTAACTGGGCGAAAGTTTCTTGCAAGTCTTGGAGGTGTGTTAAAGCGGTGGCACTTTTTACGATTATGTTATCAACATATACCTCCAGGTTCCGCCCTATCTGCACCTCAAACACTTTATTCATCATTCTTTGATATGTAGCTCCGGCGTTTTTCAACCCGAAAGACATCACCTTATAACAATAGTTGGCATTCTCTGTCATGAAAGCGGTCTTCTCTTGGTCGTCGGGGTATAGCGGGATCTGGTTATACTTGGAATAAGCATCCATGAAAGACAAATAGTGAAACTATCCACCAGATTATCAATGTCGGGCAAAGGGTAAGAGTCATTCGGGCAGTGCTTGTTTAGGTCAGTGTAATCGATACACATTCTCCACTTCCTGTTCTACTTCTTTACAAGCACTACGTTGGCTAGCTAGGTGGTATATTTGACCTCTCGAATGAACCCGGCTTTTAACAGCTCCTCCACCTATCTATCAATCTCCTGTAGGTGCTCGGGGGCCATTTTTCTCCTTCTCTAACAAACTGGCTTTATGGAGGGGTCGACCTCTAACTGGTGGTAGAAGAGATTGGGGTCTATCCCAGGCATATATGCTGGCTTCCATACGAACAAGCTGGCATTATCCTTCATAAGTGTTGATAACTCCTTCTTCATCTTTTCGTTTAGGTCGGCTCCAATCTTCATAACCTGATCCTTTTCCATGCTGATCTGAACCAAGATACACTCTCCTTCCGGCTCTGGATGGGGTATCCAGGTATCTTTTTTGGTCTCATCTCGGCAATCCAACTCTGTCAGGAGTATTTCACCTTCTCTGGGGTTGGGTTTGTAATCCATGTCGGGGTTGTGTCCGACTTTAAGAGATTCCTTGTAGCATTCCCTTGCTTTCCTTTGGTCACCTCGAAGGGTGACTACCTCCATGTTATCACTGATGAACTTCATAGCCAGATGTGAGACCGAGATAACAGCCCCTAATGCGTTCAACGTCGGTCTGCCCGGGATTGCATTATACAAGGACTTCGCATCCACAACAATGAACCACGTGGAAACGGTTTTCATGCATGGTGGCTTTCCAAAATCCACGTGGAGCTTTAAGTACCCTACTAGTGTTATATGATATCCAGAGAATCCTATCAGGTCTTCGTTATACGACATTAACTCAGATTCCAGTATCTTTAGCTTCTAAAAAAGCTCGTAGAACATAACATCGGCCGAGCTGCCGATATCTACCAGTATAACGTTGGCATAATCTGACTCATCAAAGGTCAGGGGTGGGAGCCTTTTCTTCACGAGGTTATCACTAGTACGAACCCCAGCAGAAGTTGTCATTACCTCTCTAGCATGTCTTTTCCTCGCGTTGTTCGACTGACCTCCACTTGAGAATCCGCCTGCAATGACGTATATGATCTCATGACTCCGTGCTGGAGAATGGGTGGGAGATTGTGTGGGCCGTCGAGAAGACAACCTTCTAGGAGACTAACGACATATAGCATGTACCTCGACATCATCTCGCGATGGCCAGGGTAGTGAGTGGCTTCTCGCGGGACTATGTCGACGTGGTGACCTATCTCTCCGGGTTTGGGAGCGCCCCCTCTTGGGCTCCTGGATCTCTATCTCCTGGGTGGTGAAGGGCATCATCTTTTATCACTACGACCCCCGTTCCGCTTGACAAAGCAGTCTAGTCTCCCACGTCTGATCAGCGTTTCGATCGCATCCTTCAGCTGAAAGCATTCGATAGTATCATGCCCAATCGCCCTATGATATCGGTAGTATTTGGATTGATCCCCCCTTCTCTGTTTTTTATTGGGCTCAGGGGCTTTATTCCTTCCTCTACGAACTCCATGTTGAATACCTCGTTCAAAATTCTTCCTCTAGAGGTGTTTAGCGGCGTATATTCTTCAAACCTTGAGCCTTTTTTATATAGACCCCGGTCCTCGTGACGCGGCAGTTTGTTGGCCTTTGCCTGCAAATTCCTCTTTTGCGGTTCAATCTCGGCCGTCTTCACTTTACCAGCCTCCAACACATTTTCGTAATTGATATACTTCTCGGCCTTCTTCAAAAACTCCTCCATCGACGTTGGAGGTGTTTTACCGATCGACATGAAGAAAGGCGAGCCTGGCCTCACCCCATCCTTGGCCAGCATTAAAACCACTCCAGGTTATAAATTATCCACAGTTCGTGCCTTCTGGTTGAATCTACCAATATATTCCCTCAACAACTCATCCACGCCCTGGTAGATTCTTCTTAGATCGGCTTCAGTTTTTGGCCTGGCCTTGCTAGTTGTGAGGGCGGTTTGGAACATCTCCCTCAACATCTTCCACGAGTCAATGGACCTCGGTTTCAGAGATTGGAACCACTTCAGCGCTACTCCCTTTAACGAGAGTGGAAACGCTCTGTACATCAACGAAGCCGACGCTCCTTTGTAAGACATCGTTGACTTAAACACTAAGAGGTGATCACTAGGATCAGAAGATCCATCATACAACTCAAGAGAAGGCAGCTACTGCAACTGCTTTGGGACCTGCAAATTCAAGATCCTCAGGGAGAAAGGAAGGTTGAACGAAACCAACTCATCCTCCTCGTCCACCTTCGTGGCCATATGTGTGTCATGCATCTCCAGCGCAGGTTTCAGACCAGATGCAACAGACCTCTCAGTGCGATTGTAGGTGTTCTCCGTAACCTTCTTGTTGTCTCTCTCCGCTCGGAGTTCAGCAATGATCTTCTCCTACTCCTTCAAAGCATCTTTCTGCTACTGCAACAGTGCAGCGAGGTCTGCCATATTAACTGAAGGTGCCGGAACATCATGTGGGTGGGGAGCTACCTTAGGAGTGGAGGAAGCAGCTTCGCCATCCTTAAGCAACGGTGGTGGAAGCTTCGGTGGCGAAGGTGCCACAATGGACTTGCGGTTCCTTGTGCTGACCATCACGATTTTCAGAGGATGAAGAAAACGAAATAAAGAGAGGAGAATCAGAAAGTGATTCCTACAGACGGCGCCAATGTTGTGTGGTGAACACAAGAATGCGTCTCCGGTGTGCTCCCACGGTGGTTGCTAGCGTCTCTGGTGGTGGCACCTACAAGGACTCCGATGCTTAAGTCAGTATGGGTTTAAGTATGAGTGAGTACAAGAGAGAGTGTGTGTACTTGGTGGGTGTAGAGTCCTTTTGTAATGCGCTTTTGGAGGGAAATTTAGTTAGAGCTAAGTGCCACGTGGCAACGTCTGTTTAAGTACCTAACTACACGCGTTCCTTGCTGTTAGGTGTTTCCCATGCTGTGCCAGGATAGAGGTAGATCAAATCCGGGATAGCAGGGGATTATGAGCCGTGGTACATAGTTCTGTGTTAGTCGGGATGGAAGACGTGGGAGCCGACTTAGATTGTGAGTCCGAGTAACTTTCAGAACAGTTGTCCCCAAGTCGGTGATGCTTAAAGAAGCATTGTTGGCTTAAGAGTCTAAGTCGGCCCCGTAACAACTAGATTGATTTAAAAACTTTGAATATGATAATATATTTGTAAACCAATATTAAAATAATATTTTATTAATGAAATTATTTTTTAAAAATTATTAAAATAAAAGTCCTTTTATATTTAAGTTATATATTTATTATTATTAAAATATTTTTCTACCAATTCGATTAATTTTTTTCTTAAATATTAAAAATTTTATAATTTTAACGATTCACCTTATTTAGAAATCCTCGTGTAATTCAACTATTCCTTTAGTTTAAATGACAAGCTGCTGAATTGTTCCTTTTTTTTTTTAGGAGAGCTTAATTCTTCCTTAAGTATGGTTTTAGATTCCTCTTAAATCACTTTATCTAACTCAAATTGAATTAATTCGTGTTATGTTTGCTGGCTGCCTGCGCTACATTCTGTTATATATATGTAGCCTATCTATATATTTTATATGTTTCTTTTGCCATCTTATGCTTAAGATTAGCTTTTTATTTTGATACAATATTTTAGCTTATAAAAAAATCCATGTCTAATTTCACTTTTAAGTAATACAGATCAACAACAAAAATATTCATATAATATATAAGATGCTAATTAAATACCAATATAAAATATATAAGAGTTCAATTTTAATATATTGTTAATGTAAAATTTTTTATATTATTAACAAATTAAAAATTACTTTAGATCTTACTTTTAAAGTAATTATTATAAAAATTAATAATTTGATCATATAATAATAATAATAATGATAATAATAATAATAATAATAATTCATGATTAAATAATAATATAAAAAATCTTTATACTTTCAATACATTCTAATTAAATTCTATAAAATTTGTGAAAGCTAGCTATCGTAGTACTCAATCGTCTCTTTGGAATAAAGTGAATGTAAGGACCTCTGTAAATGCTCTTTAAGTCTAAAAGCTTTCCTTGCCTTATAAATTTAATATGCAAAAAAAAATAAAAATCATAGTGCCAAAGGTAAAAAAAAAAAAGACAAAATAGTTGTGAATTTGCACTAGAGTGCCATTAATGAACTTTTTGGAAAGTTTTAATTGAGATTAATGAATTTGCATTAGAGTGAGGCATATTAAATTCAATAGGATCCTCAAATTAGAGCGCCATTAATGAACTTCCATTTGTGAGATGTTAAAATAAGGGTATAAATAACATAAATAAGTATATATATATATATATATAGGAAATAATTAAATATATATGTATCTATATAGAGAGAGAGTTGGCATAATCTACAAGGAGTCACAAAATTGTAGATACATGCACTATGCAATTTAACATGTATTAGTTTGGTGCAAATTGTGTTACCTCTTTTCAAGGATGGAGCTAAATACTTAAATGACAAGTGTGACTAACTATATAAAAATTAAAATTTATCTGATAAATATATATGTATTGAATTTCATCAAAATTATTCTTAGATGTTCAAAAAACATTAATTAAATTAATAATTTATCAAAACACATAACATCTCCCCTACATGTCATGAAAATCATTTATAATTCAATGTATATTAGCAAGCAATCAATAAAAAATTCATCTTGTTGCATAGTGTAATCTTAACGATATTATAACTGAAAACAATCGCTCTAAACTCATTTACTCAAGGTCAAAAGTACATTAAAGACTTACAAACAATGTCTAGAAAAACTAAGATGTGAGCAGAAAACAAAGAAAATATACAAAAAAAGTGATAAAAAAAGAGAATATTTGTTGGTTTATCGTAAAGCTTTACTTGTCAATATCTTGTATAGTGTTTTTAAGCTTTCCAAATGACCAAGGTTAATAAATAACTTTACTTCTCAAATCAATTATAATTAAATCAACATATAAAAGAGAAGACTAATAAAGCTATTTGATATTGGAAATGCAATCATTTATATCTTTTAAAATAATAATAACGAATTATAAAAGAAAGACTATTAAAAGAAAAAATAAATAACACTCAAATATTTTGTCTAAAAAGAAAAAAAATGAGAAAACATATATAGAAAGTATAAATATAATACTGCCAATGTTTGTAACACTTCTACTTATTTTCCTTTCAAGTCATGATTTCATGGCAATGAAGGGAAACAAATTTTGGTGGACCTACACAAATTATTTTTTCTCCCTTTCATTTAATTCCAACCAAACTATCAAAAGTTTTCATTTCCATCCTCTTTTATTTCTTCCCAATTTATTTCTTCCCAAATCAACCAAAACAAATAGAGTATTAGAGTATTTACACTTATCTTGCTCTGGTAAGCCAACACATAATCCTCACCAGTCTGTTAGGGATCATTAATGGCAAAGGAAACTCCCTTCATAATCTCTCTTCTCCTCTTCATTTTCACAGGTATGTATACATTCTGAAATCTGAGTAACATCATAATCAAATTAAATTCTTTTTTCATTTTATTGGTCGGTATAATTACATCTATTTCAATGTTGTAGAAGTGGAAGGGGCTAACGAATCATATGGGATAAACGACAACAACCCTGTAAAACTGTTTGTTTTTGGGGACTCCTATGTTGACATAGGGAATTTCGTGCATTCAGAATCATATAAGCCTCCTAGTGGAGTCACTTTTCCTGGTAAATCTGTAGGGAGATTCTGCGACGATCGCAGCCTCACTGATTACATTGGTAACTCTTTTTTCATTTTCTCTGCATGCAAATTTAATGACAAAATGGGTTGATAAAATAACCTAACTTTTGGTTTAATTTATTTTAACTATGAAACAAAAATGATGAATTCAACTTGACTCTAGGTTAACGAGTTAAACAAGTGACTTACCTTAGTAGAAAAAATAATAATAAAACACAAAAAAATACAAAAACTCTCTTCTTTTTATTTGTTAAGGTTCTTAATTTTTCTAGTTTTTGTCTTTAGAAATGGCAATGAGGTAGGGCTGAGTAATTGCTCCCTATTTTTTACATAAATCTTTAAAATAAGAAATAAATTAAAAGTAAGAATAAGATAACATGGTTTATAAAAATTAAAAAATAGAAAAAACTTTTTCTAAAACCAATCCATTTTCAAATGCAAGTACTATGCTTATATATTGCCAATAACATAGTAGTACAAATGTCAATATCTTTTTCGTTTTTCTTTCGCAGGATTTACCAGCCTTCATGGAATCCCTTGTCAAGCAAATATCTATAAATCTTAAACGCATTCATAGCTTAGGGATAAATAAAATAGCAATTGGGTTATTACAGCCAATCGGGTGTTTGCCTGTGTTAAATGTGATATCTTTCCTTATGAACTGTATTGGTTTTTTGAATTCGGTCTCCAAAGATCACAACAAAATGTTGCTCCAAGCTGTTCAAGAACTCAACAAGGAAATAGGCAAATCAGTTTTCATAACACTAGACCTCTACAACTCCTTCCTCTCTGCAATTGCAACGATTCAGAAAAGGTGTGCTGGTTAGTTCTCATTGTGCTTTCACCAAAACACTACGGATAAAATTGAAGAGGAAAGAATTTAATATTTATTTCTCAAAGGTTTTTTTTTTTATCTAAACAATTCTAGCTAGAGAAATGCTAACAAGACATTATACGACATATTCTTTTCAACACAATCTTTATTGTTGGGTTATGTGGGAAATACTAACAAAGATTAATTTAATTAATAAGACCAACATGAATTTTACTTGATAATAAAAGTGTATTGAAAAGAGTGTGTCAAATAATGACAAAATCTCAATGATGCTAAATTTTAGCGATATATGCATACAAGAATTTGTTATTTTGAACTTGTCTAATTATACAATCCATTTTTTCCTGTCGCTCTTATCATCACAGATAGCATAATTAGTTGATTTTTGTGCAAGCAATTACTTTCTTTTTCTTATAAAAAACATAAGAATAGAAAAATGGCAAAAACAGAAACTATGACTATAGATAGTTTCATAGTTAAGGACTGAATATCCAATTACATTATTATAAGAAAATCTCTTGACATGATGACTTCCTTTTTTTTTTACATTATGCAGAAAACTCAACTCTAATGAATCCGTTGCAACCGTGCTGCGAAGGAGTGAATTTGGGAGCTCATGTGGAAGTGTGGATGACAAAGGATCAAAGAAATATCGTTTATGTGAGAAGCCGAAACTTCTTTCTTTTGGGATATAGTTCACCCTTCTCAAAATGGTTGGTTTGCAGTCTACACAATATTATAATCTTGTCTTGGCCAACTTACAGAGAAAAACTTTCAATATAGACTCTTACTATTTTAGCATATGCTTAGCTTTATAAAACCTTAAATTACCAATATGTTTGAGTTATTGAGGTTGAACTGCAATTTCTAAAGGCTATGCTTCACATTATTCCTCTGAGGTACAAATTCGTTCAACTATGAAGCTGATTATTGATCCTGTTATCTAATTTAAACTAAGATATATATCACTTGTCAATCATAGGAATAACAGGATCAAGACAAATCTTTAAATTTTTAAATTTTCGTGGAAGTAAATTAAAAAATTACATATGATATAACCCTTTAAACAGTATATTAAAGTACGTATGATGTAGTTCCCAAAAATTTTGGCCCAAAATTTGCTACCTTACACTTAAGTATTGTAGGTTTTGTATATTGTAGTCTCGAGATAAATAAAATTTGCACATCGAATCTATTATTATTGTGAATTTTGTCTCTGAATTCATTCCTAACGAAACTATGTCTATTCCCATGCATGTATGTATTTTTCTTATTTTTCAACATGTAGATGTCTTTTGAGCTTCTTATTTTAAATCAACCAATTTTTCTCTTATATTAAATATCATTTAGAATTAACAAAGAAATAAAGTGTACAAATTCACGAAAAGCAAATTGCAATTGAGGCAATGATAAGTTACCGTAAGTGTACAATATCGTCTCATAATAAAATATCGTTCTTTCTTTAGTGACCACGTGTTTAATTATATCTATTCAATTAAAATTAACCAAAAGGAAAAAAAATGAAAAAAAGTTCAGATTTTAGATGATTTGAAAAGAATGCAATTTGAAATTAAAGTAAGCAAACAATTAAAATTTGGGAAAAATCAATGGAAGAAAACTTCCAGGATTGGGGGTTCGCTCAATGATTTCCTATTGGACCAATTTTTCTTACCCTAATGTTCTATTTGGTTCTCATTGAAAGTGAATTAATCTAAGGCAACATTCATTCCCTTTTGAGATACGGAGATGTGTTTAATTAAATTGATTCGTACTTTTGTGGTTGCCATGTTTAATTAAACACATTAAGTTCTTTGTTAATTTATTAATTCCTTGAAGGATTAAACCTACTTTCATGATTTAGGCCTAAGTTCCTTTCCTAGGGTTCTAACAATTAGGTTCACCTTTCAATTCTTCCCTAATTATGTAAAATAGTTATTAATCGCTTCGCATAAATAAGATTAATAAGAAAGGAATCAAGAGGAAAACTCAAATGAACGATGAAGGTAATAATTCAATTAATCCCAATAGTCATTAAGGGCTAAGTCACAATCTTAGAAACAAGATGACTACTCACACATAGTCACGGAAAGAAAACAACAACAAGAAGAAAGAAGCCTCAAACCGAAAAAGAGAATAAAACAATCCAAAGCTTTCACTCTAATTTGTCAATGCCAAAGGTTTCAGACCCTTTTTCCTAACCCTAAAAGGTTTAGTCGTTGGCCATGTTCAAAGGTCTTTTAGGAAGTTGCCAAGCTGATACCATTTTTGGCTAAATGGTAGCGGGTGATCAGCAAGAAGGAAAAAGTCATCAAGCAACAACTGTTGCTCTGCATTGTCTAGCAAATGAGGACCTAAGATGTATTTGTGCTCATCTTCATCATACACAATCATGGTATCTATCGCATATTAGGAGAGGATTGTTGTGACTACTGCAAAGGCATAAAATTACGAGTTGTATTTTGCTCCATCTACCTCTCGTCATCCTTGCGGGTCTCCTCATGGTTTTAAGAATCAAACACTCTAAGGCAGAAGACATGATTAAGGTTTTGAGGTAAACAACTAAAAGGTTTGAATTTTGGGGAAAAAGGAGTCATAAGAAGGAATTTAAAGGAAGCAACATAAATCAAATTAAAGTAAAATCACTATTTCTTAGTAGGAATATAAGAGAAGATGATAAACCCCTCTTCAAAAATTTGAACTTTTAACGTTCTGTTAAGATAATCATTATAAAATATTAAGAAGCTACAAAGAGGTTTTAGTGCAATGATGGTTTTTTCATTGTCATTCAATTAGAAAGTTTAAATGATATAGTTGCTATAGAGATTGAATGACGTGAAAATAAAGGAGCAATTATGTTGACACTAAAATCAGCTAACGACTAAATTAGCTGTTTTTGGACGGTTGATGTGGGCCAAGTGTTAATGGGACCTAGTTTGGCCTAAATCCAGAGTAGGCCCAATTCTATGCTGAAGATTAGGTTGTGGGAAGTAGTTAAGGGAACTTATTTTTGACCAACAACAACAGGGAACCATAAGCCCCATGGTTTCCTAAAATCATGGGTAATGAGTAGTTGTGCATAGGAAAAATTAATGACTGATAACTGTAAACACCTATAAATAAGAATTTTCATGATGTAATCAAGGTCTTTACCCATAATTAATCAAAATTTATTTTTTTCAACATTTTATCTTCATTTATCGCTTAATTTACAAGTTTTCTTTATCACATTTCCTTAGGTGTTGAGTAATTTAGCTGAACTTCAAGGAAACTCTTTAGAGTGGACTAGGGACCCAATTAAGGAACAAAATCCCGTCCTTAAGTATGTTACCTAAAGGGAATCATTCATTGGTAATTAATCACTTGCACGGCTAATCAGTCGCAAATTCCTCACCAACAATCTGAAATGTCTCTTATTTCAAGTGTCATATTGATGCGCTAGAAATACGCTCAAGGGCAAGCGTACCCTTATTGCAGTAGTAACAAAAGGACGTGAGTCTAGATATCGAACCCAAGGGACTAAATGGTGATTACCAGTTTTCAGAGATTCTATATTGTTTAGGTAAAATTAAATAGGTACTGGGTTGGTTTAATAGTGATAAACGTAAAATAGGAATTGTAAAACAAATAATGACAAGTAAAGAAAAATTTAGAGAAAAATAGGCTTAGGGTTGTGGTTTCCTTCTTGCTCTTAAGTTCCTTCACATTTAATTCTAATTGAACCTTTTACTATTCATCAATTACCAATATTCCCCTACGAATTTTATTATCAATTGTTGGTCATAAATTGCAATAGTCCTTTCTAAGTTAATTTTCCAGTTGATCATGTGAGATATTAAAACCCTAGGAAGGCATGAGGAATAAAAGGGGAGGATTAAATTAATTATTTAATCCAATTGGAAATTAGGAATGAAGGTTGATCATACGACAAAACCTAATTTGATTACCCTATACATCTACCAATTAATTGCGGTACGGTCGCTGTTCAATTAATCGATTCGAAGCATACAAGGGATGATCAATTCCAAGTAAGAAAATAAAAACAATAGAGTAATCTAATTGATTGAATAGAAACAAGAATTCAATTAAAATTAAACATTTCGGGATTCCAAACACTAAGTACACCACAACCCTAACAAGAAATTTAGTTACTCATGGCAAGAAGAGATATCATAATTTTAAAGAAATACATCAAAGGAAAAAAGAAGAAGAAATCTTTTACAAGAAAAGGTTTTTCTCCAGTTTCTGACTCTGAGTATCCTATTGCCTTTCAAGAATCCTTCTCTAGAAGCCAAAGAGCAAAAAAGGAAGAATTGAGAAAAGAATAAAGATAAGACAGTGATCCCCCTTTTTGTGTTTTAATCCTTACCATTTGTAATATCCTTTCAGAATTTTGAAGTAGAAGACTTAACCCCTTGGTCCATTCTGCCCAATCTAGGTCAATTAAAAATTCAAATAAAATTAAAACTTGGACCTCGGACCCGCCCAGCGAGGTTGGAAACCCGCTGGGCGGTTTTTTCGGAATTCGCTTTGCTTTGACGCCGGGTGGGCTATCCAACCCGCCTGGCGGAATATCTCTAGGGCAAGTCCCGCCAGGCGGGTGCAACTTTGTGCACTCCATTTTGTGCTTCAAGTCTCCTTTTTGGCTGGTTCTTGTGCTTATAGGCTTCTTTTAAGCCCACTTGATAAGTATATTACTCCTTTATACCTGTGGACTGGATTTCTTTTCTTTGCTCAACTAACTTCCTACATAAAATTCAACAAAATTAAGGTAATTCATGTAATTTTAAATAAAAAGCTTAGAAACACACATCACATGAAATCCTTCATTAATGGTCTATTTTCTCAAAAATTTCCAATGAGTTAATGCAAAAATCATATGAACTTGTTTTATAAATCTACATAAATATAGATTTATCACGTATCCAATGGTATTGGGCATCTAATTTTGCATGAATTTCTTCAAGAATTTGTTAACAAATGAAGAAATTAAAGGACTCTTCCTTTAATTGCTCTTCCAATCCCAAACCTTATAATTTGAATCTAATTAAGGACAAAATAAAAAACTAAATTAAAAAAATCTTACCTTTCCTTTCCTTGCCTTAAAGTAGCGAAAGGTTGGAAATGGGGTAATTATATTCATACAGTCAATTTTTCTTACAAGTCACTTCTATCCCATTTTTCTTTCTCTCTTTCTTCTTTTATTTTTTCCCCCTCTTTCTCTTCCTTCCACCCATACACCCTAAAAATGCAGTGTATGTTTAACATTTTTGTTGAAAATGTAACTAGTATACTATACACAACCTAATAGAATTTCAAACTCTAAGAGAGTGAGAGAGAGATATAAAAGACAAATAATTAATCTTTTCTTCTTCACTAGTTAAAATATTTTTCTTGGATAGGAAGAACACCAACTTCTTTAAAACATAGTCCATATTCTCACACTAACATACACAACAATCATCATTCGTATAATTTGGGAGGATGTCAAACTCAAGATGTTGAAGAATAACCAATAACTAAATACAAGTGAAAATTCCAAACTGTATGGAAAACCATAATATTATTTATCTATTCTATAGAAACCTTTAAATGTCCTTTGTTACTCTTTTTTCATTTATTTGTGTTTATTTTATTCATTTATTACATTTGTGTTACTTATATCTTCTGGAAATTAAAGACCTTGATACCATATGCAAAAACAAAAAGGAACAATACAACAAAAGCAATATGAGCCACAACAACAACTCCAAGGAAACCATATTCATAGTCCATTTGTTTCTCGAGGTATGTTTTTACCGACATTGCTCCAGCTGATCCAGGAACCTCAATTGGAGTATCTTTGTCACCCACCTGCGATGTCACTAGGCCATATACATTCCAAGCAGTTGGACATGCCCAGTACTACCACCTCCACCATATTGGAATTTGCTGCAAATGTGAGAAACAGTCAATGGTTTTAGTTTGTTTAAGTTGTTATTGAAGCACTTGTGGTTCAATACAAATAAAAAATCAATTTAGTCTCTATAATTAGCACCACCAATCAATTTATTCCTTGATACAATAATAAAGTAAATTTAGTGTCTGCCTTTGATAATTGACAATCAATTTAGTCCTTAAATTTGGCACTACAAGGCAATTTGGTCCCTAACATTACTAAATGAGTCATTTTAGTCATTGACTTAGACAATTATCACCAATTTAGTCCATGAAGTTGACAATCACTATTCCATCATTTAATTTGAGCCTTGATGTTATAAACCAAATTGACTGATCCGCACCAAAGTCAAGGACAAAAATGACTAATAGTTATCAAAATCAAGGATCAAATAAGTAGACTCTAACATTACAGATTGAAATAATTGGCAATTGTTAATTTTAGAGAAAAAAAAATTGTTTTTGTAATTTCAAGTATTAAAATGATCGATGTTTGCAATTTCAAGAACTAATGTGAAAGTTTACTTGATTTAGCATAGATTTAAGTGTCTTAAAATCTAGGAATACCAAGGATCAAAGAAGTGCATCCTTGTGCTATAAATTCTTCTGTTAACTCTTGATTTTAATGAATTAGGGAAAATGTTGAAGACACAAAGATATTTTATTTTATGGGTGTGAAAGTAACTTTGAGATTGCAAATGTGTCAGTGTAGATGTGACACTTATGGTCTAAAAAAGGATGTGAATGAAGGGTTGTATCTCTTGAAATATTTTAGGGTAATTCCCCATCTAAAAATTATGGAAGAATCCTCTATTATGATTATCAAATTTCAATTATCGTCTTTAATTTGTTTGAAAAATTTATATCATATAAAAAATATTTATTGTATAATTTTGGACTAAGACATTTCTTATTAAAAGTGTACATGATCAACTTAGTGTCCTGAAACATATGATAAAGGAAAAATTACATATTAAGAATTGTAACATTATTTTCTTCATGAAGATTCTCAATGTGCAATTTGTTTTGTTACTCCCTACCTATAAATATATTTAATTATTGCTTTGCTATACTTACTGATTTTGGGATAATGAAACCTGAGAATATGTTCCAAAACACTAGAAAGAAGGACATAACAATTGCAGCAATTTGGGGGTTTGGTGTCAGAGCCACAGTCATCATGCCATAAAGCGTGAAGTAGACAAATGACATGAACATGAAGTAGTAAAACCAGAAGAACTTGTCAGCTTGCCAAAGGAACCCCATCATTGAGTAAAGGATAAGAGTAAAGGTCAATGTCTGGATTGCAACATAAATACATTCTATTGCTACCTGTAACACAATGCTTATAAATTAGATACCATAAATTTGTTCAAACATTGAGCAATTGCCTTGTTTTTGCCTTAATAATTGCCTTATTTTTTGCAAAAGGATGGTTGTATTTACCTGAGCAATTGCATAAGGTAGAGCTGAGTACATTCCAGTTGCTCTTTCACGGTAGAAGACTATTCTTTCTATTGCAACTATGGGTTGAACAACCGTAGTGTTGGCCTCTCCAAGAAAGAAAACAGCAGCAAAAATAGCTCCCATTAGATTCATTAGATCTAGCTCCGTATCTCTGCAAACAAAAATAATTTATCCTCACCTAAGTCTCCTTAATTTTAAAATTCTAATAGGAAGTATCATCCAATATGAACAAAGCTTTAAATTGCTCCATTATTGTCCAAACAAGAACCTATGATACTCTTGATCTTATTTGATTCATGGGTTATCCTATCAAAAGTTAAACTACTTTTTCTATAAGTACAATACTTAGAAGGAGAACACGTGGACTTATGTTTTATCTCCTTTTTTCCAGAAAATGAGTCCAAAAACAATACCTATGAATATTGACATTAAAAATCGAATGACATTATACTGTGGATTTCTCCAGTAGGACAAGTGTTGTTTCCAGAAGCAAGCTTTACATTGAACAATAAAGGATTGGGAGTATTTAGTAGGGAAATCAAGTTATTTTGTTCCTTCTAAAGGTGTGTTTAGCTCTTTAATAAGTTCTTGATTCCTCCTGAAAAGAGTTGATGTCAAAAATGAAAAGAAAAGACTATGTCTAATTTCAAATTGAAAAAGGGAACGATTGCAGTACTTTGGGAATACAATGTCAATTAATACTTAACTAATACAATTCTGACTTAGTGTACAATTCTGCAAAATCTACTTTAAGTTGACTCTCAACTGCTGCAGAACTGATCTCCAAAATCCATGTGGCAGGATTATAACCATCTTTGATTCTAAGAACTCCTGGAATAGCTTGCAAATAGTTTACAAGATTATTGAATTTGAGAATGTATTCATTTTGTAGTGTAGAAGTCATACTCACCTCAAAGTACTCTATAAGCTTCTGAGAATGTTGACCTACGGGACCATTATATATGATTTGTCCTCCCCTCTTCATTAAAAGCAGTTGAAGAAAATTTTCAATTGAGAGAGTATTACGACTTCATAATTATCATAGAAATAAAAGTTTCATCTTCCAAATCTTAGGAAGTCATACCTCATCAAAAGCTTCAAATATGTCAATGCTTGGTTGATGAATTGTGTAGACAATAGTTCTCCCTGTATCCACTGTATTTTTGACAGTACGCATGACAATTGCCGCAGCTCTAGCATCAAGGCCTGAGGTTGACTCATCCATAAAGATGATAGAAGGATTGGCAACCAATTCTACAGCAATGGTGAGTCTCTTTCTCTATTCAGTTGATAAACCATCTATGCCAGGAAGCCCTACTAGAAATCTCTCATTGGATATAGCTCAACAAGGTTCATAACTTCCTCAACAAACACCTATCACAAGAAAGGCTGTTTAAGAATAATTCTTTGTAACAGTAACATTATTGGAGATGATTTGGCTACATAGTTTAAAAAGTAAAGCATAGCAATTAAGAAATTAGTAAAATAGTATGATTAAGCATGCTCTAAAGTTGCTTAAACCTGTCATAATAGTTATTATGGCTCTACCAATGAACATCATATGATCTATTTTATTTTCTAATGAGAATATAAGATTCTTACGATTTCAAATCATGCTTAAGTAGTTTGCATTTAGATCAAAATACAACTTTTACAAAATAATATTCATTTACTCCTTAACAACTAAAATCTCTGCTCAAATGGTTGTTCCAACTTCCAAAGAAATGAATGGTTTTCCATTCAGTGTTTTCTTATAGGCTCTTGGACTAAGCTTAGTTAATTGTTCCAACTTACAAGAAGTGATGGCTTTTCATTCAATGAGACTAAGCTTTGGTGGTTGGAATGGCTAATATCAGTTTTGGGTTAAGCACTTATGGCAAAGCTTTCTAGAGTACTAAAAAAGCATATTAATGTCTAACTTCTGTGAATTTTATCTAGTAATCTCATGAATCTCTTGGAAAATTTGCTTAAAAAAAACTATGAATCTTTTTATCTAATACCTAGGAACAATATAGCCTGTACATTTCAACTTTGATACCAACAACATAAAGCTACTAACACAATATTGGTAATCAAATTTTTTTAAGATTTTTTGTTTCTTGGAATACTAAACATACCTATCTTGGTCAATGGTAATTAATTTTGTTAATGTTTTTTGTCTCTTGGAACATAACATATACCTATCCTGGTCAAACTATGAAACTTGGACCCATGATTTTTACTTTATCTGATACTTATGCTCTAAAAGGATGAAAAGTTCATAAAATAAAGGTCACTATCATGAGAAAAGGAGGGGAGAAGGAGGGGGAGAGTTGGAGTTCAATACGAGAGTTGATTACAAGAAAGCACACCTTCCTGATATCTTTCTTGACCTCCTTACCAAGTCGCAACCAAGCAGAAAATAGAACATATTCATAGATTGTGATATTTGGAGAATGGATATCATTTTGTTCACAATATCCACTAATCCGAGCAAACGTTGCTTGGTTTTTTGGGTAACCAGATATACTAATGCTTCCTTCAATATGACCACCAGTTTTTCTTCCAGCTAGAACATCCATCAATGTGGTTTTTCCAGCACCAGTTACACCTACTAATGCTGTTAGTACTCTAGGTCTAAAAGCACCACTAACATCTCTTAGTAGTTGGAGTCGACTCACTTCAACTCCTTGTTTTTCCATTTCCTGATATGAAAATGATGTTAAGACATAGTACATCAAAGGATTAATATAAATGTAGAGTTTTTAGAATTTACAGTTGGCATATTGATGTAGTAATTCATGTGATCAAAAGTAAGTGATAGAGGCCTAAAGGGTAACACTCCCTTCTTGGTTGTTGTAGTTTCTGCTTTGGGAATTGAACTCTTTGAGGCATTTTCTTCTGCCATATGAAAGTTTGCATTTAATCATTTTAGTTTGTAATTGAAAAGGAATACATTATAATATCTAACAGACATTTGGTGTAAGTTTTAACATTTAAGCAAGAAATTAATGTTGAGAACATGACAAAATTCTTTTCAAATCGAGCAAGGCGTAGCACACATTTTGATGAAAGTGATGACACTAAGTTGACGTGTTTGAAAGTTGCTAGGAAGAAAGTTTAGTTTCTGGGAAAGAAACCTTTTTACAATAGATTGATAAGAAAGAAAAAGGTAAGATTTAGTACTTTCAAATGATTTATCAGTTGAAATAGAACTCTCTTTTGTAGTTCCATTTTTCTCATTTTCCTCCTCTAGAATAATAGATTTAGAGTCTCCAAATGCTGCGATTTAAGATCTTATTAGAGACAATTTTATGGCAGCAATAGAAACAAGAAATGTAGGAAACTTACGGTTCAAAAATGTCAAAGCAAGTATAAAACAAATGTTGAAAAGCAGAGAAAAGCCTAGGAGAGCACCAATACAAATCCAATACCAATAGTCTTCTGTAAACATGCTTCTAGCCTTGAGAAGAGCCTTCCCAACTGTGGGCTCAAAAATTATTGGGTCCATGTCGGGCTGCAAAGAAGATAAATGAATACAATTTTGCAAGAAAACAAAATAGAGAAAAAATTTCCACATGTTAAAGATCTTACAACACTCCATCTCTTGTCAAGGAATTCATTGATCGCTATGGCATTCTGACCATACATCATAGAATAGGCATAAAAGGCCCATTTCATCCAGGTTCAAGGTCATCTGTAAATGAGAGTATTAAAGTTGCATGAACTATTCTTCTTGACACAATTGCTTGAGTGAATGAAATATTGCTTTTTGACATGCATTTCATTTTACCAATTGAGTAGAGGAGGCAAAAGAATAATTGAGGCTCACCTCTAGCAATAATGAACCCACCAAGCATATAAGTAAGTAGTAATATAAAGAAACCAAGTGTATTTGCCACAACTTGTGTTCTTCCAACAGCAGCAATGAATCGGAACAGAGACAAACCCATTTGATGAACACAGAAGAATGCTACTAACTGACAAAAAAATCTGCAATAATTGTTTAAATTTATTGTTGAATACAACTAATTGTTTTCTACTTGCAAGTCAAGAACACAAATGAACTATGGAAGTGTGTCAATTAATTACACTTTCAAAAAATTACTCCCTAAATACAAAACTATGAGAAAAATTATTCCTAAACATGCACCTAATAGTATCATGAAAGGTTGTTGGGTTAATATTCATTGATGTTAGCTTGAATTTTTATAAAACACGCATATATTGATGCTAAACCATAAACATGCAATGATTCACTTCCTAATTTTCACTCAATGAATAAAAACAACTTATAATAGATCTACATGTAGCAGTATAAACTTTTGGAATGCTTGATTCCTTTATATAAATTTACAATTTAATGTACTTTCATACCTACTTGCAACTGGAGCATAGCCTATGGTGTAATAAGTAAGGACAACCCATAATTCTGACTCCACCAAAGAGAGAGGGATTCGAAAGATCCATATAAGAAGTGCAAAAGCCCATGCTGGATAAAATAATGAATCTCTCTGCTTGAAGAAAATGGGAAGTCTTAAAATAGTCATTGCAAGCTCAACCATTCCATTAAACATCATATTATTGAGACTAATGAACAATGCACCATAATATTTTCTCCCATCATCAAGTTGGCCACTTTTCATTTCTGTTCTAAAAAACACTGACATAGTAATCAAAGACATTATCATGATCTGAGTAGTCTTAAATATGTATATAAAAGCATTGCGCTTTATCAATAGCCACTCTCTTGCAAAGCATGCCTTCAAGAGTTCTAGTTTCGAGATCCCATATTTATCTTTAACCAATGCAACAGGATGAGTTTTGGCATGGTCATAAGGAACTTGAAGTTCTCGGGAAAGTTGTTGGCCAATGCCAAAATTGTTGAAGTGAGCTACAAACTCAGGCACGTTGACATAATGGTATGGTTTGTCCTTTGGGAATCAGTATTGCTCTTGGTTTTTTCTAGAAGTAACCTCTTGTAAGAAGTCTGCAACTCCTTTCCTTTTAGGGCATTTGAAGCCTACATTCTCAAAAAAGTTAAGAACATTCTCACATGGACCTTGGTAGACAATGTGACCTTCTGAAAGTAAGATTATGTCATCGAAAAGGTCAAATGTTTCTGGTGCAGGTTGTAAAAGAGAGATTATCATTGTAACATCCATGACATGCACTAGCTGCCTTAAGAACATGACAATTTGGAAGGTAGTGGAACCATCCAAACCAGTTGAAATCTCGTCCATTAAGAAAACTTTGGTAAGTCCTACCAACATCTCACCTGCATCCATGATATGAAAGCCATAACTTGAATTGGAAAAAGGGAAATTTTGAAATGAAAAGCAATAATTGAGGCAAACTAATATTTTCTCTTTAGTAAGATAAATTTTTCTTCTAACTATTTTCCCATACCAGTTGTCAACCTTTTTTTTTCTCCACTAGATATTCCCCTCCTTATTTCATCTCCCACCGAAGTATCAGCACATATTTCCAATCCAAGAACCTAAGTTCATTTTCTTTGATATGTCAAATGACAAGAAACTTGGTATAACAAATGAAAGGATAATAATCAAATAGAAATAGAGGCATCAAACCTTGAGAACATAATCTGTAATGAGACTTGTTTCTTGACCTGCCACTGTTGTGGCTTTCATGAAAACATCTATCTCTGAATTTGGTTTAAGTTTTGCTTGCTTTTCTCGTCTTATCAATTCCACTAGTGCATCATGCCTTGTTCCAACTGCCAAGCAGCGTCTAGAAAAGTCCAGTGTCTCTCTAACTGTCATCTCTCCATGATGAATATTATGCTGACTAATATAAGCACACGTTCTTTGAGAAACAAACTCTGATAACTCATGACCACAATACGTGACTTTTCCTGATACCTGTTGATGCATAAATTTGATGATGCATAATCAAAACTAGGAAACTTGGATTTTATAATAGTTCATTTTATTGGACTGCTTGTCTATGATCCTTAAGTGAGAGGTACAATCTATAATCGTAATATTGGAATACCAATCATATTCACCGATTCACCATATTCCTAACATAATCATGAATGAAATGAGTAGAACACATAAAGCATTGAGCACTTGAAATCATTAGCATATGATAAATATGAAAGGATATTATACTGTCTGACATGAGAAACTTTTAAAACAATTTCTTAAATTTGTTAACATGTGAAGTATCACTATTCTACACGTGATCGATACTAATATTGACTAATACACTAAATAGGAGGAGGTTTTTTTTTTTTCATTTTTTTTGTTTAGTTGAAGGCAAATCCTCTATCTTGCATAATTATCATTTAGATAAAATGAATATATATATATATATATATATATATATATATATATATATATATATATATATATATATATATATAGCTACTAATATATATAGCTACTATAGCACCATTTGTTAAAAATGGAGCAAGAGGATGGCCTACCCTTAAATCCTTGTCCAATTTCCCTGCAAGTGCTTGTAGCAATGTAGTTTTTCCTGATCTTGGAGGCCCCAAAAGCAAGGTCAATCTGGAGAATGTTTGAGAAATATAAATAGACAGAGATAAGGAATAAAAAATCAGTTAGCAACATACCTAAAATAATACATTGATGCATTTATGAAAAAGCATTTTTCACATTTGAAACATAAAAGAATACAATTCTCACAAGAAAATAATTTTGTGCAGAGTTCAACTAGGATCAACAACTGAAACTTTGTAATTGAACCTTGATGGCATTTATATAACCTTTTTTGTTTTGTTTATTTGCTAAAGTAAAAGGTAAGGTTCAATTGAGACTTAGTCCCTCCTCCAAGCAATCTTAAGGCATATTCCCAATTTATACTCCTTTTTTTTATATTCCAATTTATACTCCTTTTTAAGTTAGGAAATGCAGTATGTAACACCAATTTAATAAAAAAGACTCTATCAAGTACCTTGCAGGCTTGACAATTCCACTAACATCTTGGAGTATCTTAACAACACTTTTCTTTGATGGAAGAAGATTAATTGATCCAAGAATTATCTGTTTGCCACAAACCAAGAAGAAGAAAATATCATTAAACAAATGCTCTTAAAAAATGTAAATAACTACGTTTAAGACACTTTCAAGAAGAATTGCAAATGTTGAGGCTAATTACGTCACAATTCCTTTTCGTTGTTTCATTATACTTCATCTTCAATTCTTAAGATGATAGATTTGATCAAATATGACACCCACAAGACACGCAGTTATAGAATTTGGCTCTTCTTTAGGGATAAAAAGGAGTTATAACAATTAATTAAAAAGTCAACATTTTTTTACAAATCAAAAATAATCAAGAAATAGACAAGCAAAGACTAACTACATCTAACAAAAAATATGCTTAAAGTGTCAACTAAGATCATGGGCTTTAGGACATGAGGACAAGATGTCTATATGGACAAAGGCACTTCAAAACTAGCCCCAGTCCTATGAGAAAAGTCAACATATAGACAAAAAGTCAACATATTGTCACAGAATGCACATATATTTATAATAAATTGTGAAAGTATCCATCCATGACTGATAAAAAAAAATAAAAACTAATATATGTTGATTAAAGCGAAAACATCACTAAATTGATTACTAAAAAAATAAAAAAATGATTTATTTTTTTACAACTTCAAACAATTACTTAATCATTTATTTTAAAGTTAGATAAATGATTACTAAAAAAATAAAAATAAAATCAATTTAGCAAGGGAGCAATCTCTTTCAAAGCGAAAACATCACCATTTACTCTAAAGAAATTAAATCAGAAACATCACGTTTTTTAAAGTTTAAAATAAAAGTTTATCTATTATATGATTGATACTTGAGAGGAAAAGGTGATTAGGACTATTTGTTTGCAATATTAATCATTGCCGATTGCAGTGACTAGCATTTATCAAATTTTTATAATATCGTATCTATATTAACATAAAATTTCAAAATTAAAATAAAAAATTATATAATGCAAATTACAACACGAGATACCAATATTTGACAGTCGACTGTGTTTGGGGGCTTCGGCTCTCTTTGCCCACAAAAAAATTTGATAGTCTACTGTATAAGGCCTTTAAGCCCGATCAGCTACCTGACTCAAGTCAACCTATTTCTCCATGTTCAAAATCAATTTAGTAATCATTTATTTTAAAGTCAGATAAAATTAATTTTAATATAATTAAATTTGAATCTTTGAATATAATCAAAATGTGTGTTTTAATTAATTTAACCGTAAATTTTATATTAAAATAATATGTATGATATAGAGAATTGATTGCTAACGCAAAACAAACAATCTCTTACAAGTTATGAGATTCGATTGTGGCACACCCGCCACACGGGCACTAATAGCCGATAACAACTTTCTCTCCCCAATGATAAAACTAAATACGAACCTTGTTCCCTATGTAAATGGTTATTATAACTATTTTATTATTTATCATTATTTTTTCTTTTAAATTCAATTTTTTGAATTAATTATACATATTTTTCATAATTTTAAATATTTTCTCTTTTTTAAATTATTTTTTTATTTAATCTAAATTTAAAATTACTTCAAGAAACATAGGATACATACTTATTAGTTTAAAAATATCCATACTTAATTTTTGGATTATCAATGAAAATACTTTTACAACGTCAAACAAATAAGAAATAAAATGTTATTCATGTACTAAATGTTTACATCTCTCTTTGGGGGGGGGGGGGGGGGGAGAAGAAGAATAAATATGATGTTGTTGATTCAAAAAAAAAATGTATCATATGTACGAGTAAAATCTTTTCATATAGGGGAGGGAGGAAAAAACAAGTTCCTTAAACATTTAAAAAGAAAATAATTAATTATTATTTATTTGAAAATTAAAGATGATATTTTTTTAAGAAAATGAATAGACTCGTTTTAAAAATATTTTTTAATTTAAAAAGAAATGTTAACAACATATACTGTTTAAGGTCCTCCTAATGCACCACTTAAAGAATAACTAATACGCTTTAAGTAAGTATTAAATTATTTATATTTTTATATAATGGAAATTTTTTAATAAAACTTTTTACTTTTTTTTTCTTAATTGGCAAACTGATTAGAATTTGCCTTACTGAAACCCATTATGTATTAGTGGATGAATTTCATGTAAAGATCTTATGACTTGACAAGAAATTAAAATAAGTTTTTATCGGGAATAATTATTATGTAAAAAACACAAAAATCATTCAACACATATATTTTTAAAGTAATTTAAAATACTTAATTGATTGTATTTAATGCTTTCACACCAAATGTCTATAAACACATAATAGAATGTCTTATATATATATATATATATATATATATATATATATATATAGGACAAATTTAAGTATAATACCTTAAATATTTTTAGTATCATTCTCTAAACAAAAATAAAGTTTCACTTTAACAATCTTTATCAGACAGATTATTAATAAGATAAAACTCTAATTTTGATTAGAAAATAATATCAAAAACACCTAAAATAAATAAAGAACCTAAAAATACTTATAACAGTGATCTTTATTATATAAATTATCAAGATGCATTAGAATAATAATTAATATTTTATTTACATTAAATAATTTTATTTTTTTAATATATTAAATAGTTTTGTTACATCAGTCTTAATGACTTATGTTAAGAAGATAAAAATAAAATATTTAATTGAAAAAGAAAATATTTAGTATATATAAAATATAAAATTTTTCTATTTTATTTTAAATAAAAAAATTCACTTTTATTTCCTTAACATCAATTGAAGTTAACAAAAAAAAAAAAGGAGGGGGAGGGGGGGAGTAGCTAGATCCTTTCATATATATAATACATATGGGGGGGGCGGGGAAGTAGCTAGATCCTTTCATATATATAATACATATGTACAAGTTAGTATCTTTTTCTTTCCTTATTAATTTTTATAAGATTTCAATTATTTAATATTTATTAAGAGAGATAGAAAAAAAAAACTTTTATACCACCTTTTGTGATGTCAAATTTATAATACATATGTACAAGTTAGTATCTTTTTCTTTCCTTATTAATTTTTATAAGATTTCAATTATTTAATATTTATTAAGAGAGATAGAAAAAAAAAAACTTTTATACCACCTTTTGTGATGTCAAATTTGATCGTGAGTAGATTCATTGTCATAAAAAGGAGTGTTAAAAAAAGTGTATCAAGCATTTCTCATTAATTTAATGAAAATATTAACCAATGGCTTGTAGGTACTCAATATTAAAGAATTAAAAGTGAAAATTTTTAATATAATCAATGTATTTTCACTATATTTTTTATAATTTTTTTCTTTATTAATTCTTTAATTAGGAGACATGTTAGTATTAAAACTTTTCATTTAATAGTCTTGTTAACTAATATTTTAAGGTCATTGATTAAGAAATATTAAATACATCTTATTAAATGTTTTTAATTATTCCCTTCATCCCATATTATCCATTAGTTTAAGAAGTTTAGTTTATTTCAAAATATTTATCATTTTAAATAAAGAAAATATTAATTATTTTTAATAATATAATACTTATTATTAATATTTTCTCTAATTATTTAATTAATTTGTATCTACATTTTAACTCTTTTAATAAAAATATTTGAGTAAAAAATATTTTATTATAATTAATAATTTTTTAAGACATATACATTACCTCAAAGGATAAATAATATGAAACAAAAAGAATATGTAAATTAATAAATATTAAATAACTTATATTTTCATTATAGTAAATATATTATTTTTAAAAAAAAATTACATTTATATAAAAACACCACTTATTAGTATGTATTTGCCTTTAATAATAGGATAAAATTTATATGCAATTTCATAGCTAGGTACTTTTTAATGTTGTTTTTCAATTAGAATTAGAATTTTATTTTGATAATTCGCGTAATAAAAAAATTCATTAAATATCAACGCAAGTTATAATTTTTAATAAACAACAGTACAAAAAATACTTATAGAATTGCATCTGTTAACTCTAATTTGATGTAAAAGCTGGGTTCGCAAGCTTTGTATTGAAACCAAAAACAAAAATTAGGAAGAGTAGAAAGTGGCATATTCAATCACACACAGGAATACCAATTACCTCTATCGCATTCATGGTGGAGTTCACCAACATTGGCAGTGCTTTGGTTCCGTTAAATGCATCTCCTTCCACAAACAAATGCTCAAATCGAACTTCAACCTTTGGAATCTCTATACCGACCCTAATCAACAAAACAAATTAAACATGAAACCTGACAATCAAAAAGGTTTCTAGATCACACAATATTATCCAAAACAAAAGCCCAATATACAATTAAAAAAATGAATTGGTAGTCCAAACATGAGAAACAAGAACTTCATGTCCATGACTCATGCCAAATCAAAAAATAAATAAACAAATAATTGCTTTATGTTGTTGGTGACATGAACACAATATTTTGTGGTAAGGTAGAGAAAGGAAATAATAAATTAAAAAAGAAAAAAAGAAACCTATCAATCGTCTCCCTCATCATGCAGAGAAACCTTTCATTGTCATCTTCAACAGTCCTTAATATGGCATGAAGGAGTTTCTTCTTGTCCTGTACACCAAGATTGGATATATGAACCTCCTCATAATTGAACCTTCCACTCTCTTCTAAGACCCTTTCCACTATGCTTTTGCTTAGCCTCTCAAATGTGGGAAGCCTTTCTATGGCTGCCCACATGAGCTCTTCTTCATCATCATCCACCCTAGTGCTCCTCTCAAACACATCTCCATCACTTGCTGACACCCAACTCCTCCTGCTCCAAGATCCAATGCTCATCCTCAAGCTGCTCACTGACACAACTTCATTTGCACCCAACCTAACTTCCTCCATGCCTATGTGAAAGTGAAAATTCTATGCAGGTGGCCAAATGATGGGAACAATCTATAGAATGTAGTCACAAATATGCTTTATTTATGTGTGTAACTTTAAAGGGTTCTAATCATTGTTCATTGGGTCATGAATTGGAGTCAACTGTTTGGCTAGATTAGTTGATATGATGGGGGGTTTCCTTTACTTGAATTTAGATGAAAATCAAACTAATTATATTCATTCAATTTTGTGGATTTATTCTTTTCAAATGAAAATCCTTAGCCTTCAATATTTTACTCTATAAAGGAAGGTTTCCTTTCGTAACATATTTTCTATTTCTATTTTTTTCTTTCTCTTTTAATTATAAAAACACCATCTTATTGTTAATTTATTTCTTATTTTCAAAAGATAGAATAAGAAATAATTTATTTCTGTTTTTATTGTTTCTTATATAAATTTTTGAAAATAAAAGAAAAAGAAAAATATAAATTTAATATTTAAAAATAAAATATTTTTGTTATTATTCTAATAAAAAGAAAATAATTAATTTTTTATTTAAATATAAAATTAATAAAAATCATTATTATATAAAACAACTTTTATATTTTTATAATATAATAAAAAAAACAAGTACCGTGGGATGATACACATTAACAAAAATGGAAAAAATAAACCTACACCCCCAAATTCGGGATATATATGTAGAAGGAAAAGAGAAATAAAAAGAAAAAAAATAGAGAAAGAAAAAGAAACTGATACATGTGATAAATTATATGATGGAAAAGGAAGATAGAAAAATAAAATAAAATAAGGTGAGAGTGAGATAGATGAGAAAGTGCATGTATCAACTTAATAACTCTAAAAAAATGGTTTAAATACTTGAATACATTTAAAAATGTACTTTCAATGCTCCTTAATTAACCATGTATGGAGTGCATAAAATATAAAAATTGAGAAAAGAACAAATTTCTTTTAACTTTCTTTTTGAAGTAATTAACTGTATCCAATAGGAATAGGAATAGGAATAGGGCCATTAAATGCGCTAATATCGTAAGCAATGACGAATTGTTATGCGATATTCATTCGATTTTTTTGGCGTTCTTATTCTTAAAGGAAGGTTTCCATTCAAAACATATTTTCTATTTCTATTTATTCCTTTTTCTTTTAATTATAAAAATACCATCTTACTTTTAATTTATTTCTTATTTTAAAAAGTTAGAATAAGAAATAATTTATTTCTGTTTTTATTGACTCTTATATAAATTTTTAAAAATAAAAAATAAAAAAATAAAGTTACATTTTATAATTAAAAGTAAAAAATATTTTATCAACTTTAAAATGTACATTTTAGATTTTGATAATCAAATGAAAATTAATTGTTTTTTATATGGTTCGGAAATCTTATCCGTGACTAGTTTCGCTACTTTATGAAAAATAACTTTGACTAAAAATACGTTTAAAAATTTACAATAATAAGATATTTTTAAAACATTAATATTACTAGTTAATTAAAAGCAGTAATGTAAAAATATTATATATAAAAATTAAATTATGCAATAAACCGAAAATTTAAATGTAAAAATGACAATTTCATTCTGTACACTGGCTATTCTTGTAATCAAAACGATCTCGTCTTTTTTAATTATGTGTTTCTTGTTATTTTATTATAAAAAATTAAAGTTCTTTTTTTTTTGTATAATAACTGTAACAAGTTTAGAATGTAGGACCTTATACATATTATTCAAACCCTAATTAAAGTTAGCAGTTTGGATCCGAACCCTACTGCTAGAAAAAGTGATCCTTACGATGGAAGTCCAACAATCAATTTAATCTTGCTAGGTGACGCTATAAAGTTTGTTTTTTTTCAATTAAAATTAAAGTTTAATTTTCATAACATAAGTAATTAAAATTGATGTTGAAAGTTGATATTGATTTTGAACAGAAATGACAATTGATAGGTGTTGTGTGGTAACACAAGGACGTATTTCTGGTGAGCTCCTGCGGTGGTAGTTGGCGTCTCTAGTGGTGGCACCTGCAAGGACTCCAATGCTTAAGTAAGTATTGGTATCAATATGAGAAGGCCCCAACGTTTTTGCACCTGATGAGTGTGGAGTCCTTTACATAGTGTGTTGGAGGGAAGTTTCATGAGAGTTGGGTACCGCATGGTGGTTTGCGTTCGAGTGAACTACACGCATTCTAGCTGGGTGATACGTGGTGATTTACGTTTGAGTGAACTACACGCATTCTATGCCACTGGCGTGTTCGTCCACAAATCAGGGGTTGAAGTGAAGTTGATCCGGGATAGCATGGAAATATAAGCCGGGGTAGCATGGAAATATGAGCCGAGGTAGACTAGCGGTGTTGAAACCGGAACAGGCGCTGCGGGGCCGACTTAGGGCTATAAGTACGAGTGACCTCCAGAACAGTTGCCCCCAAGCCGGCGATGCCTGGGGAAGTATCGTCGGCTTAAGAGACTGGGTTGGCTCAAGCGATCTCCAGAATAGTGTTGCCCCCAAGCCGATGATAATTGTGCCCGTAAAGGTCTTGCCGATTTAGGATTAGAACGGTTCGCGAGTCTTTTCGTTTTTTCAGACAGGTGTGCCGTAACTTTGCGATAACCGGGGCGCGTTAAATGCGCAATGATTCGATATATTGAATTTGGTGGTGGTCTTGGGTGATGATCCTGACTCCAGAGATGCCGATGTTTCCAGGTTTTGCCTATGTTCCTAATTCTCGATTGAGCTGTAACTTTTTGCTTTGCTTTTATACCTGAAATAATTTCGATATATATATATATATATATATATATATATATATATATATATATATATATATATTTGTTTTATATACTTTTTACCTTTTTGTACCTAATGTGTCTTGTACGTATCTAACGAGATAGAAGTTCGTTATTGTTGTCTTTGATTTTTGGATCTTCCTACCCTGGTTGGAGCGAATCCACCTACACGGGGTAGTTCGCAATGACTTGCTTTAACTTCATTTTTAGCGATCTCCTACCCTTGCTAGAGCGAATCCACCACGTAAACGGGGTAGTTCTACGATCTTCCTACCCCGGCTAGAGCGAATCCATGTACATGGGGTAGTTCCGCGATCTTCCTACCCCGGCTGGAGCGAATCCACATACACGGGGTAGTTCACAATCTTCCGGCTGGAGCGAATCCACGTACACGGGGTAGTTCACAATCTTCCTACCCTGGCTGGAGCGAATCCACGTACATGGGGTAGTACGCAATGCTTTGCTTTATCTTCATTTTTAGCGATCTTCCTACCCCGGCTGGAGCGAATCCACGTACATGGGTTAGTTCGCAATCTTCATGGTCTTTACGCATGCCGTGCAGCAACACTCGCGTTTTATGCCCTTCCTAGGAATCAAACCCAAGAGCTACATGCCGTGCGGCAACACTTAGCGTTAACAGGACGACCCCTGGTACCACCAAGCTGGTTCGAACCCGAGAGCTACATGCCGTGTGGCAACACTTAGCGTTAACGGGACAACCCCTGGTATCACCAAGCTGGTTCGAACCCGAGAGCTACATGCCGTGCGGCAACACTTAGCGTTAACAAGACGACCCCTAGTATCACCGAGCTGGTTCGTAATGCTTGCTTTTTCTTCAATTTTAGCTATCTTCCTACCCCAGCTAGAGCGAATCCACGTACACGGGGTAGTTCGCAATGCTTGCTTTATCTGGCTAGAGCCCTGTATTAAGCTTTATGAAGGAGGCGAACTTCTCATTTTATTAATCACGTGGGCCAAAAATAATATTATAAGAGCCAGAAGTTATAATATGCGACTTAATCCAACTACGTTATATAGCTAGATTTAACTAGGAAATTAAAACTAGTATTACCCATCATGCCTCAACTGTAATACTGTTTGAGATTGCTTGGGTTCCAAGTTCGTGCAATGGTAACCCTGGGTAGCGTCTCTAATGTATATGCATCCATTCCTGTCTTTGAGGTAACCCTATAAGGGCCTTCCCATTTCTCGGCGAGTTTCCCCTGTCTAGCATTTCTTCCTCCTATGTTGGCACGCCTTAAGACGAGATCGCTGGTCTCGAAGGAGCAACGTACGACTCTCTTGTTGTATCTCGCAGTGACTTGTCTTTTCAGAGCAGCTTCTCTTACAGCGACCACTTCTCTTCTTTCTTCTGTTATGTCTAGCTCTGACTGTAGCAATCCATCGTTATCCTCCAGCCTTAGGTTAGCCACTCTCTATGTCGGCTCTCCAATTTCCGCTGGGATCATTGCCTCCACGCCGTAAGTAAGGCGGAAAGGAGACTCCCCTGTGGAAGAGTGGGGGCTCATGCGGTATGCCTATAGGACATGTGGTAGTTGCTCAACCCAACACCCTTTTGCATCGTCCAAACGCCTCCTGAACCCTTTGAGAATAACTCAATTTGCTGCCTCCGCTTATCCATTTGTTTGGGGGTGTTCAACCGATGTGAAATACTACTTGATCTTTAGCCCGACCAAAAACTTTTGGAAGCCCTTATTTGTAAATTGCGTGTCGTTATCCGACACTAGGACATCCGGTATCCCAAACCTGCAGATGATCTGCCAGAATACAAAGTTTTCCACGTTCCTTGCTATAATAGTAGCCAACGCCTCTGTTTCGATCCATTTGGTGAAGTAATCAATAGCTACTACCAAGAATTTGACTTGGCCGGGTGCTTTGGGGAAGGGGCTGAGGATGTCGATCCCCCACCATATGAAAGGCCAGGGAGAAGCGATCATGTTTAAATCTTCCAAAGGAGTGAGATGAATGTCAGAACATTTTTGGCATCTGTTGCACTTCTTTGCAAACTCCATAGCGTCATTTTCTAATGTTGGCTAGTAATAGCCGGCTCTGAGTATCTTTTTAGCTAACGCTTTACCTCCCAAGTGTTGACCGCAACTTCCTTCGTGTATCTCGGTTATCACGTATTCACACTCATATCTCTCCAGACATCTGAGCAACGGTTGGGAGAAGCCGCGCCAGTATAGCTTGACATTCAGTATGCATAAATGAGCTGCAGATCGCTCCAACCTTTTCGCTTCTTTCTTATCTTCCGAAACAACACCTTCATTCAGATACTCGACGATAGGAGTCATCCAACTCTGCTTCGATTCGATTGCCAATATGAGGTTGGGCTCGTGAATTATCTGTTGGATGACTGTCCTATTGTTGTTGGAAGATTTAGTGCTAGCCAATTTCGATAGGATATCCGCCCTAACATTCTTCTCACAGGGAATGTAGACGAAATCCACCTTATGAAATCTCTCAATGAGAGTTTTTACTTTTGCCAAGTACTTCTGCAACACCGGTTCTTTGGCTTGATAGGCCCCGTTAATCTGCGAAATCATCAACTGCGAATCGCTACATACACGCAGCAACACGATGCCAATGTCGTCCACTATAACTAATCCAGCTATGCACGCCTCATACTTTGCCTAGGTTGTTGGAGGTGGGAAACATAAAAGTCAGCGACTATTCCAAAACCATGCCGTCCACAGACTCCAATAGTATACTGGCTCCACTCCCTTTCTCATTAGATGATCTGTCCACAAAGAGGGTCCAGGTCAACCCTTCGGAGGAGGATTCCTGCCAGTGTCAATTCTGCTATAAAGTCAGGCTAGTGTTTGGGCTTTCAAAGCTGTTCTTGGCTCGTATTGAATCCCGTATTCTAATAGCTCAATGGCCTACGCGTGATCCTTCCAGCTAACTCCGATCTGTGTAGGATGTGACAGATTAGCTGATTTGTCCTTACTATGACTTGATACGACTAGAAGTAGGGTCTCAACCTTCTAGCGGTGATCATTAAAGCAAATACGACCTTCTCCACTTTGGGATATCGCGGTTCAGCTTCTTGTAAGGCTCTGCTTACAAAATACACAGGCTTTTGTCCCTTCTGGCGTCTCCCGCACTAGCGCGACGCTTACGACTTCATTGGCCACTGCTAAATACAGATATAACACTTCACCCATCCCAGGCTTAGTGTAGTAGGGGCGGAGCAGATAGGATCTCTTTCAATCTTATGAACGCTGCTTTGCACTCGTCTGTCCATTCAAATGGTTTGCCCTTCCTTAAAAGTTGAAAAAAGGGGAGAGCGTTCTATGTCGACTTGGCTATGAACCTCGTCAACGCATCCAAACGCCCTGTTAGCTTTTATACCTCCTTCACACTTTGAGGGCTCTTCATCTCTAGTATGGCCTTACATTTTTCGGGTTCAACTTGATACCTCTCTCAGATAGCATATATCCCAGGAATTTGCCAGCCGAGACACCAAATGCACATTTATTGGGATTTAGTCTCATATTAAACTTTTCTAATTGGGCGGAGGTCTCCTGTAAATCCTGGAGGTGTGCTGCAGGAGTAGCACTTTTTACGATCATGTCATCAACATATACCTCCAGGTTTCGCCCTATTTATGCTTCAAACACCTCGTTCATCATTCTTTAATACGTGGCCCCAGCGTTCTTCAGTCCGAAAGACATCACCTTATAGCAATAATTGGCCTTCTCCGTCATGAAGGCCGTTTTCTCTTGATCACCTGGATAAAGAGGGATTTGGTTGTATCTTGAGTAAGCATCCATGAACGACAAGTAACGAAATTCGGACGAACCATTAACCAGTTTGTCGATGTCGAGTAAGGGGTATGAATCCTTTAGGCAGTGCTTGTTCAGGTCAGAATAATCTACACACATTTTCCATTTCCCATTCTGTTTTTTCACAAGCACTATATTGGCCAACCACGTGGTATACTTCACCTCTCGGATGAAGCCCGCCTTCGACAACTCCTCTACCTGTTTGTCAATCTCTTTAAGGCGCTTGGGAGCCATCTTTCTCCTTTTCTGACACACTGGTTTCACGGAGGGATCCACCTTTAGACGATGACAGAAGACGTTGGGGTCTATTCTGACATATCTGCCAGCTTCCATGCGAACAAGCCGGCATTATTCTTCATAAGTGTCAACATATCCTCCTTCATTTTTTTGTCGAGGTTGGCTCCGACTTTCACGACCTGATGTTCCTCTGTCCCTACCTGAACCGGGGTGCAATCCCCATCCGGTTCTGGACAGGTTATCCAGGTGTCTTCTTTTATATCATCCTGGCAATCTAACTCTCTCAGAAGTACCTCGCTCTCTCCGAGGTTAAGTCTGTGATCTATGTCGGGGCTGCGGTCGACCTTTAGTGATTTCTTATAACCTTCTCTTGCTTTTCTCTGGTCCCCTCGTAGGGTGACTACCTCCATGTCATCGCTTATGAATTTCATGGCCAAATGCGAGATCGAGATAACAGCTCTTACTGCACTCAACGTTGGTCTGCCTAGGATCGCGTTGTAAGGCGACTTGGCATCCACCACTATAAACCGTGTGACTACGATTTTCGTGTGAGGTGGTCTCCCAAACGTCACATGGAGTTTTATGTACCCCACCGGCGTAATGCGGTGTCCGGAGAATCTTATCAGATCTTTGCTATACGACATCAACTTGGACTCCAGGATCTTTAGCTTCTGAAAGAGTTCGTAGAACATAACATCGACCGAGCTACCAATGTCAACCAACAACCTATGGACCTCCTTGTTTGCCATTAACGCGTTTACCACAAGAGGGTCGCCATCATTAGGAATTATGTCGGCGTAATCCGTGTCGTCAAACACCAAGGGCAGCGTTCTTTTCTTTGCAGGGTTCCTATCAGCACGAACCCCAGAAGAAGTTGCCATTACTTCTTTGGCATATCTCTTTCTTGTGTTATTTGATAGTCCTCCTCCCGAGAATCCGCTCGCGATGACATATATGATCTTGTGGGTTCTTGTCGGTGAATGCGTAGGGGATCTGATGGGTCATCTAGACGATGGCCGTCTAGGGGATCGACGGCCTTTAGCCTGCACCTCGACATCATTCCGCGCTGGCCAGGGAAGCGAGTGGCCTCTCGTAGGGATTTGTCGGCGCAGTGATCTTTCTCTCTGAGGTGGATAGCACCCCCGCCTTGGGCTTCTCGATCTTTCTCTTCCTAGCGGCGAGGGGGGTTGTCCCCTACCGTCGTGACCTCCAGTTCGCTTCACAAAGCGATCTAATATTCTCCGCCTAATCAACATTTCAATAGCGTCCTTCAACTGATAACATTCGTCTGTGTCGTGCCCTGTCTCCACATGATACCGGCAGTATTCGGATTGATCTCCGGTGTCCATGTTCTTTATTGGCCTCGGGGGTTTTATTCTCTCTTCCACAAGCTTCACATTGTGTACCTCATTCAATATTCTCGCTCTAGAGGTGTTCAATGGCGTGTATTCTTCGAACATCGGGCTTCTTTTATATATACCTTGGTCCTCTTGACTCGGCGGTTTGTCAGTTCTTGCCTGTACGCTCTTCTTCTGTGAACCAACGTCGATTGTTTTCATCCAGCCGACCTCCAATACGTTCTCATAGTTTATGTATTTCTCCGCCTTCTTTAAGAATTCCTTCATAGAGTTTGGAGGTGTTTTGGCAATCGACATGAAGAAAGGCGAGTCAGGTCTCACCCCGTCCTTCGCCAGCATCAAGACTACTTCGGACTACAGATTCTCAACCACCCTTACTTCCTTGTTGAATCTACTGATGTATTCCCTCAACGGTTCTTCCGCCCCCTAGCGGATTCTTCTTAAGTCGGCCTTAGTCTTTGGTCTGGCCTTGCTAGTCGCGAAGGCAGTTTTGAATTTTTCTCTTAACACCATCCATGAATCTATGGACTTTGGTTTCAGGGATTTGAACCACTTCAACGCCACCCCTTTGAATGAGAGAGGGAACGCCCTACACGTCAATGAGGCTGACGCTCTTTTATATGACATCGCCGATTCGAACATTGACAAGTGGTCGCCGAGGTCAGAAGATCTGTCATACAGTTCCAAAGAGGGTAGCTGTTGTAGTTGCTTCGGGACTTGTAAACTTAAGATCCTCGGGGAAAAAGGAAGGTTAAAGGGGATCGTCTCATCCTCCTCGTCCACCCTCATTGCCATGTACGCATCGTGCATTTCCAGCATAGGCTTCGGAGTGGATGCGGTAGATCTCTCGGTGTGGTCGTAAGTATTCTCCATAGCCTTCTTGCTGTCTCTCTCTGCTTGGAGTTCAGCGATGATCTTCTCCTGCTCCTTCAGAGCATCTCTTTGCTGTTGAAACAGTGCGACAAGGTCCACCATGTTAACCGAGGGTGCAGGAACATCGTTCGGGTGGGAAGTTGCCTCAAGAGTGGCGGAAGCAACTGCGCCATCCTTAGGCGATGGTGGCGGAGGCTCTGGCTGCGAAGGCGCCACAGTGGACTTGTGATTCCTTGTGCTAACCATCACGATCTTCAGAGAATGAAGAAAAATGAAATGAAGAGACAAGAATCGGAAGTGGTCCCCACAGATGGCGCCAATGTTGTGTGGTAAACACAAGGACGTATTTCTGGTGAGCTCCTGCGGTGGTAGTTGGCGTCTCTGGTGGTGGCACCTGCAAGGACTCTAATGCTTAAGTCAGTATTGGTATCAATATGAGAAGGCCCCAACGTTTTTGTACCTGATGGGTGTGGAGTCCTTTATATAGTGTGTTGGAGGGAAGTTTCGTGAGAGCTGGGTGTCGCTTAGTGGTTTACGTTCGAGTGAACTACACGCATTCTAGTTAGGTGCCGCATGGTGGTTTGCGTTCGAGTGAACTACACGCATTCTAGCTGGGTGATACGTGGTGATTTACGTTTGAGTGAACTACACGCATTCTATGCCACTGGGCGTGTTCGTCCACAAATCCGGGGTTGAAGTGAAGTTGATCCGGGATAGCATGGCAATATGAGCCGGGGTAGACTAGCGGTGTTGAAACCGGAACAGGCGCTGCGGGGCCGACTTAGGGCCATAAGTACAGGTGACCTCTAGAACAATAGGGTCTAAGTACAGCACTGTAGTACTTTTTTTTATTTGCTTTGAAAAGAAAATACTCATAGCCAATTTTATATTTACGTGGATAGCAACTTGAATTTTCATTTTTGCATTTGCTGGATATCTATATACTCATATATGCTCTTTTTACCACACTTAAGTGTAAAATTAAAAAATCAATAAAAAATTAATTAAAATTTGTTACAATTGAATTAAAAAATTATTCTTAAATCATCCAAACATAACTGTACTACATTAGAAATATAATTATTTAGTGTAAAGTTATAATTCTTAAAGTTGATCAAACCTTTGTGTTCTTAAATAATTGAAGTATCTCTTTCTTACATCATCCCAAATATAACCATATTACATTAGGAATACTAACAATAAACCAAGGTCGGATCAACAATGAGTGAGACCTAAAACAAATTTTGAGAGAAATTTTTTTATTTTAAATGAGAAAACTATATGTTGAGCCTTTTTGCCAATATATATGACCTTTTTTTTTTATATAAACAATATATGTGACCTTTTTACTTTATAAAATCTAATAACAAATAATTTTTTGTTGGTGGACCTAAAGCTTGAGCTGTAGTAGCCTTACCCTTAGACCGACCGTGCAATAAACTTCAAGAACAAATAATTCTCAAACTTGAATGTCATATGCTAGTACTCTCCAATACTTGTCAAAAAATGATACATTGACACTATTAGTTTATAGAGATATATATTATAAAGTCAAAACACACACACACTTATATATTACCTATACTTGTCACTCTTTCCTATTAAATTTTGCAGATAAATATCTAGCCTTGAACCCATCTGCATTGAGCAAATATTTATCCTACTAATTGCAGATATTTTTTGTAAATACCCATAGGGTTTGGGGAGAATTGCCATCTCCAGTTATGAATATAAAACTAATTTTAATTAATAAATAAATTAAAATTTTAAAATATTTCGCTTAAATTTTGTCTATTTCTCAATTTTGATTTCAAAAAGTCCGAATAATGTTACGTCGGTTAATAAATTCATGTTAGACTTACCGCACTGGTACCTGCATTTGGTTTCTTTGGACGCAAACTTTAACTTCAAACCAAATTTACTTGTAATGTTAAGGTTAAATTTTTTTTTTTGGTGAATAAACTATATTAACAAAGGCGCTTAAAAGCCTATGGGAAATGATGTACAAGCTTGATCAGCTCTAATCACCACTTTCGGTTTATGAATTAGTCTCATAATTGTGTCAAAATACATTAGGAAGAAAAGTTATAATTATGTGTAATCGTAAATTTTTTTTTTCAATTAAGAGGAGTATAATTACTCTTAAAACATTTTATTCTTTTTTTTAACCACCGTAATTAGGGTTTTTGACTCTCTGGTAGAATCCCGAGATATACTCATAAGCTTTGGTCATTTGGGTCGGTTATAAGACTAATTCTGAGTTTGAAACTTAATCACATTTAAAGTTTCTTGTCTTTCCCAAGGATGTATTTTGTGAGGATCGAACTCAAGTCCTCCCCACAAACCCAGCATGTGTTGCCAACTAAGCTACACCTATTAGGTTTAAAACATTTTACTATACATATATCAGTAACTTTCTTTTCTTTTTTGTTATACAGTATTCTTGCTTTCGCGTCAACCAAAATGAAACATCGTGGATGTTCCTATATGGGCTTGAAAAAGAAAACAAATCCTTGCAAATTTTACTTGGTTTGGCTACAGAAACAAAATAGGGAAAATATAATTACTTTATATATATATATATATATATATATATATATATATATTATTTTAACTGTAGTGATTATATTAGGACTTTTTGAGGTCAATTAGTGGCTATAGCTTGATGTTTTAATATTTAAGTATAGCATTGTTATTTTATCTTTATGTTAAGGTCTAAGTGGTGATGTTGAAATGTTTATATATACCGTGATAATATGTGAGTTGTTGCTTTATCATGTGTTCATGTGCATGAGTCAAGTAATTTTATAAAGGTAGTATTCCCAATTAGGAAATACGAGTATATGGGCTCGTTTGATACATGCTGAGTTACAGTACAAAGGGAACAACACTGTACAAATACTCAAGTTACAGAACAACTTTTAGTCTTGTACATTGTTTTGGATGACAATAACAACATAGGAAAAACAATGCAAAATTTACCAAAATATCCTTTTTAATATTAATTATTTGAATATTATAGAACCATACAGCCTAGACTAGAATACTTCATTTTCGTTCTTCCCTTCACCCCCTTCAACATCCCTGCCCTTCGCTTCTTCAAAACCCCCTTCTTTTTCATTATTTCATCGACTCCATTAATCTAATTTCCTGATATCAGTTTTATGCATGGAATTGACTCCCATAATTATTTTAGGGAAAAAATTCCTTCGTATAATCATCAAACCGTTGAACCCATGATACAATAATAGACATAATAAGTTTGCTATAATAATAAATGTTTTAAACACACATTTGATTAAAAAGAGTTTTCAACTATGCAACAAAAATGGTGAAAGAGTTTTACATGCTTATAACAGAGAAGAGCACAACTCCTGTGAGAGTGTCTTTAGAACGTCACAACTCTTGTGAAAGCGTCTTTGGAACATCACAACTCCTGTAAAAGCATCTTCGAAAAGTATGTAAAGAGGGAGGAGGAAGGAAAAACAAAAGAAGCAACATAAGGGAGGTAAGTTGGAGAAGGAAGACATACCCAAGATGTTATGGAGAATATGTGGGATACCTTTTATTTTGTTATGCACAAGACAACTTTTTGTACCCTAGTTTAATGAGTACAAATTTATATATTTTTGTTTTGTCCCCCATCACTCTTTTTGTTCTGTCCCATGACGTTTTTTAAAATCAAATGTGAAACAAATCATGTTATACTGTATTGTCCCTTACTTTTTAACAAATGAAACGGACCATATGTGAGTAGGGTGCATTATTATGAGTTAGTATGAAATATGTCATTATGCATGTACTTTCATATATCGTTGTTTTCATAAGCTTGCCCTTTTTTGTTTATATGTGTGGTGATTGTGTTGTTCATGTTGTGAGAGCAAATGGCGTCGAGAGATATGTCATACTTTTGTTCACACAGAGTCTATAGTGTTGATGTATGTTCGACATCATAAGCCGTGAGAAAGATTTCCCTAAAGTTATCCAGACTTTAAGTGAGAAGTCTAGTAAGGGAGAGAAATAAATATGTTCTATATATTTTTTTTTCCATTCACCATAGTTTTGTCTCATCAAGTTTTCTTAATAAAGTTTGTAATGATGGAGTATATGATAATGTATTAAAGAATGATTTATTCTTTTTTCTTCACTAAATATTTGTCATAAAGAGTTTTTCCTAATAAGGTTTTAACAACGCAAATGGACATCCAAGGAAGAGTGTTATGAATATTTATTAGTAGTTGTCCATATTTCCTGGAAAACATGACTATTTATGATTTACTTTCATACATTAAACCATAAGCGACTTTTGAGTTACAGCTTTGTACCTATAAAAAAGATATCACATTTGTAGAAATAAAAATAAGAACTCTTTATTCTCTTATTCTCTATCTCATTTAAGTTAACTAGTGTTTTAGCATGTGCAATGCACTAGATAAATGTTTATTTTTATATAATTAAAATTTATAATAAATAAATATTATTGAATATATAAATTATATTATAATTAAAATTTGTAATAAATAAGTATTTTTCAACATATAAATTATATTTTATATTTACAATAATAATTTATATTGTGATACAAGATTATCTTTAACTATTGACAATTTCTTTTAAAAATATTAAGATTCAATTTAAAAATAAAATATGAAAAGAATAAATTGAAAGAGATAAGTGGTTAAAAAAATTAAATATATAGATAAAGATAAACGGAGAATAATTTGAAATAGTTGAGAAAGAAATTTTTTAAACTAATTGTTAAGTCAAATTAAAACTGAAATTAAAATTAATTATGAAGTATGTTTGAAAGGAATAAAAAATTAAATTAAATGCTTAATGTATGAGATTAGGATAAGACATGTGACTCAATGAGAGTAATAACAATTCTTAAAAATACTCTCGTTGAAGAAAAAAAAATCCTAAAAACGTTACTGATCAAAAATAAGAATTCAAATTTATAATATAAAATTAGATTTTATAATAATACACAAATAAAAATTGGGGTACCAACGTTATGTTAGTCCAAGTGAAATTGGACTTGAATCTTTTAAACAAAGTATCGAGTTTAAGCTTTGTAGATGAAAAATTGTGGTTGAGATGAGAGATCTCACTAAATGTGGTCAGTCAGGTTTCTAGATAGAAATTAGTCATTTACAATCAATAGATACTTTGCATTTATAACGTGTTAAAAAAAAAAGAATGTTATAACACATTTTTTGACACACACTATATTATTAATTCAAATTTATTACAAACTACAAAATTAGAAGAAAAAAATATTAAATAAAGAATAAGACTCACCAAAAATAAAAATTAGGGTGAGGATGGAAAAGTATTGCGGAAACGCAATGTGCTAAATTATGTCCGCTCCTAGAGCAGACAAAAGAATAAATCAAAAGGATTTTTAAAGAAGTAAATAATGTATGGAGACGCATTTAATGCACAGATGCGTTACATATGAGGATTGAATATGTTTATATAAACTAGTATTTTAGTCTTTACATTACACAGAATAAATATTTATTTATATAATTAAAATTTATAATAAATAAATACTTATAAATATATAAATTATATTATAATTAAAATTTGTAATAAATAAATATTTTAGAACATATAAATTATATTTTATGTTTATCATAAATAATTTATATTATAATACAATACTATTTTTAATTATTGATAATTTTTTAAAAAATATCGAAATTCAAGTTAAAATTAAAGATATTGAAAATAATATATTGAAAGATATAAGACATTAAGAAAAATTCATAAAAATGCTTTAGTTCAAGAATGACAATTAAAAACGCTCTCCCTCAAATAGTTATTTTAATTTATATATATAGAAGGATATCATATACATGTTAGGAGCATATTTGAATTTTGAAGATAAAATATAAATATTCGAAATTAGTTTTTGATATTTAGTTATAGCTTGTTAAACTGTTCAATTGATATTAAAAGCATATGAGAATATATCAAATACATATTAGGAGAGTATTTGAATTTTGAAGAATATATATATATATATATATGAAATTGGTTTTTGATATACAGTTAGCTCTCGTTTAGTTGATATTAAAAACATAAAAGAATATACCAGATGCATGTTAGGAGAGTGAAGTCCACCTCTTCATGAAAAGAGAGTATTTAAATCAAAGTGGATGTGAGGGAGAGGAGAGGCCTGAGGAAACAGATAATTTTTCACATTTATATATATATAGAGGGATTATAGACTAAATTATATTTTTGGTCCTTCTATAATTTTTAATTCGCGATTTTGGTTCTTTTATTTTTAATTTCAAGATTTTAGTCCTTCAATTTTTAAAAATGTGTGATTTTGATTTTCCTATTTTTAATTCTGTGATTTTAGTCTTCTAGTTTTTAAAAGTTTGCAATTCTAATCCTTTAATTTTAAACTAAAGTTTAAAAATTGTAGAAATTCGCAATTTTAAAAGGACCAAAATTGAAGATTTTTAGAAATTGGAGGACTAAAATCGCAAAATTAAAAATAAGGAGACCAAAATTACAAATTTAAAATTAGATGACTAAAATTACGGAATTAAAAATAGGAGTACCAAAATTACAAATTGAAAATTATATGAGGACTAAAAGTGTAATTTAACCTAAATTATAAATTAATAAATAATTTAAATACATTCTAACACAATTTTTAATATAAATATTTTATTTAGAAAAAATAGACTATGTACTGACAGTGTAAAATAGTTTTACATTGTCATTCAATTACAACCTATCATATATGGTAAATTTGTTGACTTTAATAATAATCATCCTAAAAGTCACATTAAAATTAATTTTTAATTAGTTGATGATGTATACATAACAATTAAACTCTTTTATTTATCAATTCATTAATTAATATCCTAACAAAATCTTCGGAGGAGGATTAATAAAAAATTAAAATTATTCACATTTTTTTACTGTTGGGGCGGGGGAGTGGGCGTGGAAGACGTAATCGCATACGAGTGCGTTGTTTTGACGTCGCATGAGGTGGTGTGTGGTCAACCAAATCTTACGCAACCCATGCCCCCCGACCCAACGTTGTTGTCTTTCGACTTTTCTCTTCCATTCTGCCTCTGCTTTTGCCTATAAAGACAACTAACACCCTCAAGACCCATTCCCAGTCATACCATTTTTCTTCTTCCATTCAATTCATTTCTTCCTTTCTCATCCATCCCGTAACCATGTCTCAGGTGCACCTCTACCCCCGACACACAACTTTTTCTATTTTGGTTTTGTTTTCCTGTTGTGTTTTCTCCCTCAATTTTGCTTTTACAATTATTCCCCCCCTTTTTCTGATTCTGGATGTTTGGCTTGAACTATATAGCTAGGAATTTTTTAGTTGAGATATCTGGAATTCTTGGTATGTATTGTTTGATTTTGGAAAAATTAGGAATTCCAGCGTTTGGTTGGGAACCCTTAAAACTAGAACGAGGACATGATTGGGAGAAAATGAAATTTGTTTGTGCATGCATTTGATTTTTCATTAACCATCGGTTTCTCTGTCAACTATTGCAGAATTTTGACTTGTTCAGCTGCTATGGTTTTTGTTAACACGCTTCGCTATCTCTCCTTTGAACTCTTTATACCTGATTATATGCTCTATCAATTAAGGGGATATTGCTTCTTATGCTTAGGAATAGTTGGATTAAAATATTATCTGTTATTGTTGGTCAAAGTTCAAATCTAATACTAAATATGATTGGTCCTTTCTTATTTGCTAAAATTTTTTGGATTATGGAGTGGTGTTCTTGTTTTCTGTCAATTGTGTTGTTACAGTTTGTGTATAGGGGATCTGTCTGGCGGATCTAAAAGCCTTGGTCCAATGCACTGGTGTTCAAACTTTTATTTTTGTTTTTTCTTTTAAAGCTTGTAGGCGTAGCTTTCAATTTGCATTTACAGTCTTTAAACATGATTTACATGGGTACTTCCTTTTTGTTTATCTGGACCTGTGTTTTCTTTGCATTTTATGTATGTCAACACATGACTGTCACTAGAGTTTCACCTTTAGCAGCAATGATAAAACAGATGATTGTTCTTTTGCTGTATTAGTGGATAAGATAGTAGATTTTTATATCTGTATCTGATTCCCTGCTTTGCTCTCTTCCTCCATACACTTCCTCCCTTCCTCTTTTTAAATTGATTAGAGTTTATTAAATTCAAAATATGAATGTGTTTTTTTTATGTGTGGGTATTGGGGTTTAAGAATTAACACGATTATTTGTTCTTTTCTCTCCCTCTTTATCTGAAAATTTTTGCATTATGATTGCAGACTGTTGTCCTCAAAGTTGGTATGTCATGTGAAGGTTGTGTTGGAGCAGTAAAGAGAGTTCTAGGAAAATTGGATGGTATATCAAATCCCTTGGATTGAATTTGCCATTATATTGTATTTAGCAATATTTTAACTAACTGTTAGTGCAAACTTTCTCTGATATCCAATGTTGACATGAAAATGATTATCTTACACAACCACTTTACTTTGTAGTTCTATGCCTTTTGTCAATTTCTGTCGGTCCAGATATGTTGTCAGCATGACGTCTTAATTCTCAAAAGTTTTTTGGTTTCTAATAGAATATATGAAAATATCATATCTATGAATAGCTTAAGTTTTTCTCTAGCATTAGTTTCCCTCTTTCCTCATTGTCTCTTAGGATTGGTTACCATACTTCCTTATTTTATCATCAATTGTTTTCGTAATTATCTAGGATTATGACTAGTCACTGGTATAAACAAGGGTTAGTGCTATAAGTTTTATGAACATAAAAGTATATCAATACATTATAATACATCTCAGTTAATATCAATTCATCTTTTCATTATCTTTACCTCTCTAACTTAAAACCAAAAAATTTCAACATGGTATCAAAGTCCTCTGTGATTTGTCTTGTCACTGCTCAACTGCTGAGCTCCCTAAATTCAGAGTTCTTGTTTGTGCTGAATCAACCCTCTGACGTCTTCTGATGTTTTTGCTTCCTTATGCCGTGTTGTTCATTTTGGCAAATTTAGTTCTCCTCCAACTCTGTTCTTCATTCTAACTGCCTTCTTTTCCTTCTTAGCCTCCACTATGCATTTACCAACTTGTTTTGTCTTCTACGACATGTGATGCTAGCTTTGAAGGAGAGAAAGGTGAATGGTGTCTGGCCTGTCTTTTGTCCCAGACACCATTGGGTCCTAGTCTGTCTCGTACACGCTCTGGCCCCATGATAGTCCCAATGAATCATCCTTGGCCCTGTGGTCCTAGAGAATCACCTTTGCTTCACCAGTATTTGTCCTGGTCAATCTGATCTTGGCTTTTCTCCTTATTTTTGTCCTAGGTGTGATTTGGCCCTGACTTTTGTCCTAATGCTGGTCTGACTCCAATCTCTCCAAAGTCTTTAGCATCTCAGAAAATATTGCCTAAGGTTTCTTTTTTTTTTTTTTGGGGGGGGGGGGGGGGGTGTATTAGAATATATGAAAATATCATATCATATCTTAGATTATTCTCTAGGATTAGTTTCCTTATTTCCTCATTATCTCTTAGGATTGGTTACCATATTTCCCTATCATATAGTAGTTTGTTTCCCTAGTTATCTAGGATTATGACTAGTATAAACAAGAGTTATATCAAACACAACAATACATCAACACATTGTAATATATCTTAGTTAATATCAATTTAATGTTTCATTATATTTTATATCTCTTCCTCCCTCTCTAACCTAAAACCTCAAAATTTCAACAGTTTCAAATATGTGTCAGCTGTTTATTTGATTCTGAAGCTCCTTCCTGAACTTTATTTCCCTCCCTATTTTGTGTAATCTATGTGGGTTTCATGTGCCCTTACACGACTTAAGTAATAGAACATTTTGAGGTCATTGGTAATGTTAAATAGCTCAAAGTTCTTGTTAACGCTCTTCTCTCTTAACATTATTTCTCTTTCCTATTGGATTGTGATTGTTTGGTCATGTGGGTTTCATGTTTGTAATTAATCATTGGAAATCATCTAATATACCCTGCTCAGGTTGCTAATGACTCTGTTAATGCTAGTTATTAGAATGTAACACTGAATTTGATGTGGCTTCTGCATATATAAAAAACATGGACAGCCTTTTTTAGGTGATCTCTTACTGTAATTCATTCTTTTTTTGGTCCAGAAATCACAGGGTTTCATGTTCTAACCCCATTTTCTCTACTTCGAATGTACTTTTGGGTATTATGATTTAGTTTTGCTGGACTTTGAAATGATTTTAATCATAGTATGTACGTTTGTGTACCTGTGATGTTGCTTATCTTTATGTCAAGTGTCAACCTATCTAATAAACCTTTCATTCGTTTTTGAAACATGTTTGATTATGTCACAATGCAAAAAGAAAGTCATTTAAATTGCTAAATCAACACCTCTCTAGCATAGTATCTGATCTTTACTAGTTTAGTTCTGATATCCTCCCTTTCCAATCATATGATTACACTAATCTACTGCCAATTAGGATGGAAGCTTCTCTTTCTTTTACATGTGGAATTCTTCTTTCTCTTGTTCTTTATTAAAGCATTTACTGTGTTTCTTTATCAACCGAAAAGCTCCAGTTCCTCACTTCTTTGCTAAATATTTTGGTTCTGGTGTCTGCTTGTTTCATATTTATTTTTTCTATTGTATTATTTATTTTTTCTCTTACTGGTTGCCGAAATTTGCTATAATCTATTATGTCTATAAGAAAATAATCCAAGTTTCAAAGCCACTTTGTTTCTATGGTTTCCCTTGGTAAAAGAATATGATAGAAGTAAACACGCTGAGATGGAATCTTAACATGGATTAAAGTCATTGCAATGACAGTATACCAACCATAGTTCCTCTTCCAATGTTGTAGAATAATAAGTGATCTTATTTGCAGGTGTGGAATCATATGACATTGATTTGAAGGAACAGAAGGTGGTAGTGAAGGGAAATGTCCAGCCAGACACAGTTCTGCAGACCGTTTCCAAAACTGGGAAGAAGACTACCTTCTGGGAAGGTGAAGCAGCATCCGAAACTAGCACAGTAACTGTTGCCTAAAACATTTGGCTCTATTCTGTGCGGAAGAAGTAGCTGTGTGAATCAAATACTATTTGATGGACTTGAAATAACGATGGAACTTGTTATCTGATGTTTTTTATTGTGTCACAACAAAGACTGCTGTATATTACTGTTTTTCTCATCCGTGATACTGTATTAATGTGCTTCCTTTGTCTTTGTTCCCGCTGATTTTCTTCGTTGTGTCAATTAATTTAAACCGCAAATATTTGGTCATCTTTAACAGTGAAACAATGCATTTCTCTCTCTCATTGACATTCTCTGTTAGAAGTAATTAAAAGCATTTAGGGTCCGTTTTTTTAACTAGGAAAGTTGCTTCTATAAGTATAAGCAGTTGAATATGTCTATGACCTTTTTGAATAATCGAGGTAAGCAACAGGTAAGAAATGAATGTTAAACTAGCTCGCAGGCATAGTGTGATTTATTGAGGAAGTACAAACAATAACAAAAATAAGGACAAAACTTAGATATAGTATTTTAGAACTCATTTGGGATGGTCGTGAACTTTTGGTTTTTGGTTTTTAAATATAATTTTTAAAATAAAATGTGTTTGGTTAAAATGAAGTTGAAATGATTTTTAATTTAATTTTAAAACACTTTACCATTTATTTTCAAAATCAAGAAAAAAGTTTTGTGAATCTAGTTTTTAGTTTTTAAAAAAGTACATATTATTACATTTGACAATGGCTCTTCTCACCACTATTGCTAACATAGTTGTCGCCACCACTGTTGTTACCACGACCATCACTATCACGACTATCAGTGCTGTTACCACTGTTACTGTCGTCGTCACCACCATCACTATCACCACATTTGCCGCCACCACAAAAACATATCCTTAAACTAATTTTAAGAAAATAAAAAAAAATTCAAAATGAGTTTATTTTGAAACCAAAAATTTGAAAAAAAACTAAAACTAATTTTTAAAAACTAAAAACTAGTTGCAGTTTTTTAAATTTTCTATACTCACAACTAAAAATCATCCAAAACGGGCTCTTAGGTACTGTTGGTGCTGTTCTCCAATCAAAATTAGAGATTTATTTTGGTAATTTAAAAATTCCTTTAATACATGCTTTTATACGTGAATTATTAAAGTAATTTTTCAATTCTGATTAGAGAATAATACCAACAGTACTTTAAGTATTATATCGAAGTTTTGTCCAAAAAATAAACCCTAAAATGCATGAAAATAATTTACTTAGTTTTGATTAAATGGATTTATTATATCAATATATTTGGCAAATACTTGTCCGCAACGTCCATGAGCAAACCATCTACTTTAAATCCTTTCGTTAAACTCATTTGGCAGAGCTGCTTCAGTTGACTCTAACCCAATTGATTTTTAGGTGCTCTACCAGTACCAGTAGATGAACGTGCTTGTAGCTTAAGACCCAGCAATAGTTTATGCATTCACGTCCAAGTGCATAACTGAACCGGTCTCAAATTCTCCAATACATGTCTTCCTCTAGGGAAAAAAAAAAGTATCGTAGAGAATTTTGGTAACAAACAGCCAAAGTACATAAAGATAAAATGAGGATTTTTTTCATTGCTTTGACATCACATAGGAGTAGAGTGGTTGAGTCAAACAACATAAAATAAACTGTAACTTTCCTTTAAAAAACAAAGAATGGTAGCTTATCCTGTTATTATTTTTTTAACCGACAAATATAATAATGTGTCATAAAAAAAAAGAAATTTCATAGAAAATAAAATGTCCTACAAAAGTTCCATTATTCTAGTCAATTATGTATAAATTTTATGTATGTAACTAGTATATTCATGGCTAGTGAAGTATAAAAAAAAAATAAAAAATTCATGGCTAGTCAAATCTTAGAAAAAAAATTATTGGGAATATTTCGTTTTCACAACTGTATCTAGGAGTTAGCACATGTTTGCAAACTTTTCTTTTTTTTTTTACAAATAATCTCTACTTTGAAAAAATTCTTTTAAGAAACTGATAAAAAAAAAAGAAAAATGCTATTAAATAAAAAATTAGAATTCATAAAGGCTTAATAACTTTTTCATCCTGTAAAATAGGGGGGTTTTGCTTTTCATCCTTTATAATTTTTTTTTTAATTTTTGTCCCTATAATATTTTTTTGTTTCATTTTAGTCCCTATCATCAGGATTGATCGTTAAATCTAATGGAAAGACCAAAAGAGAAAACACAGAAATTATAGGGACCAAAAAATTAAAAGGACCAAAACGAAAACAACTAAAATTAAGAGAAACAAAACAAAAATAATCTTATATTATAGGGACTAAACAGTTATTTAAATTAAATTTATAAAAATTAATGTTTCAAATACTGCAAATACATTGATGGGAAACAAAAAAATTAAACCTACAATGAATACATTAGTGACCAACAAAAAAATTATTAAAATTAAACCTTAAACATACAACTTCGTAGAAGTTATGCAATGATGCAATTACCTTCAATTTATAAAGCAAATATAGTAAATGGAGAGCAACAAAAGCAAAATATAAAACAAGTCAAAGTTATCAAAACTAATGGTAACAGGCAAGTGTGAATTAACAAAGAAAACAAAAGAAGGATGCACGATGTTACTATTATATATGAGCAAATTACAATAGCACACTGCACCCCCTAATGTTTCTTGACGTTGCACATGACTACTTTTCTTTTTTAACATTTATAGCAATACCCCTTATAGGAATACACAATGTAATGTGTTTCTTAGGTAACACAGAGTGTTAGTGTAATGTATAAAGGGTATCAGTATAATGTATAAAAGGTGTCAGTGTAATTTTTTTTTTCAAACAATTAAGTGGTGCTAGTGTAATTTATAATTTTTTTGACTAGTTACTAGTGCATTCATTGTAGGTTTAATTTTTTTGCTTCCCATTAGTGCATTTGCAATGTTTGAAGGTTTAATTTTTGTAAATTTGGTTTAAATAACTGTATAGTCCCTATAATATAAGATTGTTTTCGTTTTGGTTCTCTTAATTTTAGTTGTTTTCATTTTGGTCCTCTCAATTTTTGGTCCGTATAATTTCTGTGTTTTCCCTTTTGGTTCTTCTATTAGATTTAATGGTCAAACTTGATGACAGGGACCAAAATGAAACAAAAAAATATTATAGGGATGAAAATAATTTTTTTTTTATAAAGGACAAAAAGCAAAACTCCCTTATTTTATAGAGATAAAAAAGTTATTTAAGCTATTAGTAAAACTGCACGAAGCTCTTGATTTCCGTCAAATCTAATTTTAATTTTTAATTAAAATTTAGTTTAAAAAGATATTGGTCCACGTCATGACTTCGTGCGTTTCGTGCTGTTTTTTATCGTAACAAATAGTTCCACTCAAAAAATAATTATTTCTTTAAAATAAGTTAAATACTTACTTATCTTATAACAATGTATGAAGAGATATATCTGTTAATGATTAAAAAAAATCGTAGGCTAATTTTTTGTGTCAACTAAACCAGTTTTTTCTTTCAAGATTTTAAGGACACGCCTTCCACATTTGACTAGTGCATTTAGAGATAAGTTGGGTAGAGTCACATTACTTGAAACTTTTTTAAAAAAATTGAAATAATTAAGATAATTATGGTTGAACACTCTAAAAAAATTATTGGCTGCCCCAAAATGGAATGTAAGATGAGTTTCTAGCAATGAAAGATGAATTTCTATAGAAAAACTGACTATTTTAATGGATACCTTAAAGGCAAGAAGATTACACAAGAGAGTACTAGATGAAATTCAAGCCGATATTTTAGTTACTGATATTAAGAATGAAATTACAAAGGCTTTCCAGTTCAAAAAGCATAATACAAGAATTTGAATAAAACAATTTGAAACTATAAAATCATAAATTATTATAATTATTATTAAAAATTTCCTTGAAAATTGATAACATTTAAATAACTCGAAAGACTTATCCTTTATTTTTTTATCCTTCCTTTTTTAGTCCTTTTTCACTTTCTAATTCACAAACACACCGCAATAATCGAATTGGTGCTAGTCAATTTATTTTTTTTATAAAAAAAGTGATAAACAAAGCCCTATGGAGAGTAGAGAAGAGATGGAAGGAGTGATTTTCACATCACAAAAGAATGAACCATGTCCTCCACCGGAAAAACCACTAAATTCTGGAGGAGATGTGCAATCACAGGCTAAGAAAAATATTTCTTTTTGTGGCAAAGCAATGGCTACTTTTTATTTGGTGCACTCTATTGCTGTTTTTGATTGAACTCTTGCAATTCTTAATGATCATAGTTAATTGAGAAATTGTATTTATACAAATTCTTTGTATAAAATTTGTACAATAAAGAGAGAGATAAGAAGAGAAAAATAAACAATTGTATGATAAGATGATTAATGTATTGATGAGATATAAAGAGAAAAGGTAATGTTATAACATGTGTTGTAGAAAATTATTGTATAAATAATATAATTCTAATTAATTTAATGAAATCTAAATTTTTCTTTGTAAATAATAATTTATTCATAATGTTTAGAAAAAATACAATATTATAATAAAATATGATATCTTTTGTCGATTTAAGACCATTAGTATCCAAATATTGTGTTGAACATCCAACTAATTCAAATATATCAACACGGTACCTAATTCAGTGTCTATCAATAATTCAATGTGCAAAGAAATAAGGCATTTCTAAAAGCAAGAACAAAGGGGGTTCAATATAACAAAGAATTATTTGAAAAAAAAAAAAGAATAAAAAGGAAGGATATTTAGGAAAAATTACATTAAAAGGCGCCGGGGGGGAATAGAAAAAGTTCATTCACCCAAAATTACGAAACTTGACTCGACCATTTTTAATCAATTCGAATCCAAATTTCTCTTCAAGTTGGCCTCAACCTGACCTATGTTCACCCCAATATCCAATTTAAGAAGAATCACAACTAGGCTACCCAAGTGTAGCCATGAAGTAAACTTCATTCGTATAGATTCCTTTGATTGTTGAACATTTTAGAATTGCTAACATAAAAAGTATAAGCAAACATTAAAAAGAGAAAATAGACTATGCACTGATAGTATCAAGTAGTTTTACACCGTTATCCAATCACAACTCACCATGTATGGTAAGTTTGTTGACTTTGATAATAACCATCCTAAAAGTCACACTAAAGCTTATTTTTTGATTGGTTGACAGTATAAAAGTTTTTACACTAACAGTGTATAACAATTAAACTCTATTAAAAATTCTCTCATTTGGATTTAGGAAGCACTAAGACTTTTGCTATTTACACTCCCCTTATTTGCTAAAAACACTTCATTTTTCTAATTTTGTATATAAAATAACTTGAATAACATTACTGTTTACCTCTTTCAAACATCATTCTCCGCTTGTCTCATTTCACCACACTCTCTCCTTCTAGTATCATCGTACTCTCACACATGTGGTTTCACTGCATTCCTTCCTTTAGTTTCATCGTACTCCCTTACTTGTGGTTACGTTGCACTCCCTTCTCTTAAATATTATTATTTGAATTTTTATTTTGGATAAAATTTCTACTAGCCAGAAATAAAATTGTCAGAAAATGTCGAAAGAGGAGTACAGTAAAACCATAGGTAAGGGAGTACGGTAAAATTAGGTAGAGTGCAATGAAATTACAGGTAGAAGAGTATGGTGAAACCAAAGGGTAGAGTGTAGTGAAACAAATGAGCGAGAAATAATGTTTAAAAGAAATAAAAATTTAGGTTATTTAAGTCATTTTATGTAAAAAAAAAAAGAAAAAAAATGTATTTAACAAATAAGGAAAGTGTAAATAGCAAAAGCCAAGCACTAAATACAATTGGCCTTTAAGAGATATTGGACTTTAGTGGAGTCACAAATGGCCAACGCATGGCCTAATATTAATATTGACCATTTGAGTTCTATCAATATTTGGATTGATGGTGGAGTGGGCCTTTATTATTTTATTTAGAACACTTGAGTTTTTCTTATAATCTAGAACTTATTATAGCAAATTAGTATTAATATTTTTTTCCTTTTCCCACTGCCTCCAAGTTATTAAACTAATTGAGTTAAATATGTTTTTAGTCCCTAAACTTTTCTTGATTTTTATTTGTAGTTCCTAAACAAAAAATTGGTCAGCCTTAGTCCCTCTACTTTTCCTATGTTAACATTTTTAGTCCCTATCGTTAAGTCTCATTGTTAAGTGATGATGTGGCAGTCATGTTGGTAGCCACGTGAGTTGCCACGTCATCAACTAGTTTGACGTGACTGCCACGTATAAATTTTTTTTGATAAATTATGTTTTAGTCCCTAATCTTTTCACAAATTTTACTTTTAGTCCCTCAACAATTTTTTAAGCATTCTTAGTCTTTTATCTTTTTATGAAATTCACTTTTAGTTTCTTAACGATTTTTTGATCGATCTTAATCCTTTAACTATTGGTCATCATTGTTTTTAGTCTCTCCCATCAAGTATCACTGTTAAGTAATGATGTGACAACCACATTGACAGTCACGTGACTTGTCATGTAGATTACTAGTTTGATGTAAGCATATCAATGGGATGGGTCGAGAGCGGGTTTTGCTCTCTTTGTCCTCATTTCCACAAAAAGCCAGGGGTTCGAGCTTAAAAGAGATGAGTTTATATTTTTGAAAACCCATCTTCATTCGTGTTGAATTTTATTGGGTTCAGGTAAACCTGTCACTTTTTTTACAATTTTAATTTAGTTATATATTTTTAAATAAATTATATATTAAATTATTAATTATATTTTATTTTAAACAATATATAAAAATTAATAAATAACAAAGAACTTAAAAATAAAAAATTTAAGACTGAAATGAGGGTAGGGTGGGGAGTCACAATACTCGAACTCAAACCCGACTTTACCAGCTGAAAAAACCCCGAACCCGGTCAAAGCGGGTTTTTCCTATCAAAGTTGAGATGGAATTGTTGATTTTGCTTACTGCATCTCCTTTTCTATTTTTTTTTTTTCAAATTTAAATGGGAGGTCATTGATTTTGATTATTGCATCTCCTTTTTTTTTTTCTAAATTTTCAAATCCTTTTTCTAGCAGTTTTACACCGCTAAAAAATTTGTAGCGCCTTAGAAACTACACAAAAATGTCTTGAACTAATAATATTTTATCACGTAATTACTACTTCAAATTAATAGTCCACATAGTAAGTCACATGACTACCAACATGGTTGCCACATCATTGCTTAATAGTGATATTTGATGGGAGAGGCTAAAAATAATGACAAACAACAGTTGAGGGACTAAGACCGGTCAATAAATTGTTGAGGGACTAAAAGTGAAACAGATCTTTAAAAATAAGTAGTTTTTAGGGGAAAAATGAAAATACAATAAGTGACATGTTATTATATATGATTACATATTATTTTATTTACTTGCATGTGTAAGCCTTATTCATGTAATTTTCTCCAAAGAACTGCCTGCTTTTTTCTTCTATATTTGCAGATGATTCATTACTCTTTGCAGAAGAACTAGAGGCTGCGATGGCTACTTTTTATTTGGTGCATTCTATGGCTATTTTTTTTCTGAACTTTTACAATTAAGGATCTTAATTAATTGAGAAATCGTATAAATTTCTTTGTATAAAATCTGTACAATAAAGATAGAGGTAAGAAGAGAAAGAGAAATAAATGTATGATAAGATGAATAATGTATTGATGAGATATAAAGAGAAAAGATAATGTTACAGAAAATTATTGTATAAATAATATAACTCTACTTAATTTGATGAAATCTAAATTTTTCTTTGTAAAGAATAATTTATTCATAATGTGATTTGGAAAAAAAAATACAATATTATAATAAAATATGATACTTTTTTTCGATTATTGGTATGCAAATATTGTATTGGATAGTAATTCAAACATATCAATACGCTAATTCAATGTCTATCAATAATTCTGCAGAAGTATATATTTCGCAGATTTATTTTCCCAACAACATCTCATTATATATATTTTTTTCTTACCAGAATTAACATGATTGGTAATTGTAACCACCAGGCGCCGTGAATCTAAATCAAAATGAGAACTCTGAGATAAAAGACTTGTTTTACACACCAAAAAACCACATGCAATTGGCAGTTGAAATGGTAGGTCCACCAACCAACCACAACATCTGTTGAGAAACAATAATTGATGTGGACAAGCGAAACGGGAGGAAATGAGAAAGAATTGCCTTATTTTATATTCGAATCTTCTTATGCTCCCTTTCATATTATCAGAAAGAAAAATATAAAAGCAAATTTAGCAAACTAAATCTAAAATAAATGATGATAGGTTTTATCATAATTATTTTTACGTCGTCTACTTTTATAACATGAGAAAAGAATCGTAACAGAATTTAAATCCTACTTTTTCTTTTCCTTTTTTATAACATTAAAAATATGGTATCCAATGAATACTTTGAAAAATAATCTGTTCACCTCTTTCTAAAAATTAAATAAATTTGTTAATTACACCAACTCCAGTTGTGTTCATATATCATATGCACCTAACACATGCCCATTTTGATCTGCTTCTTTGCTTTTGCAATAGGAGAGGTTTATCTGACACAATTATAATTAATTACACAAAATCCACACGCATTTTTTTTTTTTTTAATTTTAGTAATCCCATGGTAGTTCTTTCTTTTGAACTCGTATATGAACCATGTCAGTTGTATGCAATTGTGATTGTGGTGCTGTATATAAGTGGGATTATCCTTCTAGTAGAAGTCTATAGCATTGTTTGTGCAATTATAGACTCGAACCAACTCCTTGCACTTTTCTGATGAAGGGATGTATGGAGGGGTAGCACACCTCAACAATGCCCAATTAACCCCATTGAAAAAGGGATGGTGCTTAATTGCCACGGCACCCATTGTAGACCCTAGTCTCATTGTTGAGTCCTTGACCAAAAGTTGTGTGATCAAATCCCTGGCTGGTCCAGGGATCATGGGCTCCTTAGGGAACTCAAGGGCACGAGCCACTATGTTGGCTAGGGTTAGCTCATGCTCAAGCCCTTTGAAAGGTGTGATCCCATAGAACAGTTCAAAAATGAACACTCCCAATGTCCACCAATCAACGGCGTTACCGTGACCCTCCCCCGAAATTACTTCTGGCGCCAAGTACTCGTGGGTCCCAACGAACGACATTGATCGAATTTCTATTGGCTCGGCTATGATCTCGAGGGACCCACAACGAGAAGACCTCTTGTTACGACCGCGTTTTGGGTGGAAGCATGGGACAGATGGCACGATGCAATTGGGCAACATGCATGATGACATGGCGGATGCGCATTGGTTCTTGGAATGTTCGTTAGAACAGGTGTTGGTGGGTGGATCTTGATCAAAGACGATCTGAGCCGTTGATGAGCTATCGTCACCTTTTAGTGAGAGATCAAAGTCTGTGAGCATTATATGGCCGTCTGATCTTATGAGCACGTTTTCGGGCTTCAAATCACGGTATATTATCCCCATCATGTGTAGGTACTCCAAGGCAACAACCACTTCAGATGCATAGAACCTGTAACAGCGAAGACACGAATATTAATTACTCAAAAATAAGTAAAGCAATAGGTCTATTGGTCACATTTGCAGCTAGAACCTTCAAGTCAACCAAATGTTAGAATTATCATTATCGGCATCTTATTATTTTTGGTATATCAGCATCATAATTTTATTACCATCAATTTCTCCAATAATTAAATTATGTAGGGTCCAGTTTTGAATAATCATAGCCATTCTTTTTAAAATTTGACCTAAGAAAAATTCGTAAAGTTTTATTTTCTAGAAAAATGAAAAGGAAATAGTGTCCTTAAATATGGGCAAGAAAGCAACCAATATATTGGTTTAGAAATTTAAGCGTACATGGCAATTCCTATTAAGAGCCCGTAAGTTGCATTTCAATATATTTATTTATGCAATCAGTTTTTCTCTACCAGTTTCTTCTATGTAAAGCAAACAATTCTGTTCAAGACACAACAGTAACTAAAAATAGATACCTCTCTCCACAAAATTTTAAATTATGAGTCATCATTTTATAGAAATTAAACCTTTTGACTAGACCCAAGCTCCATTAATTAGTTATTTATGCATTATTTTAGCATCAAGGTCCCAATACAAATCTTGGCAACATTAAAACGCCTTTTAAAGGAAAATATTTAAACCTCTACAAATTCAGTAAGACGAGATAGAAATGTTGAAAAGTTTTTATTATCATTATTATTATTTTGGCTGGCATTCCGATAATGGTTACTGGTTAAGTGGGGGTCGCGCTAAATTATTATTTGGTGCACGACGGACACACCAAAAGCCTTCGTGGGCTCACAATCAAAGGCATCAGAGGAGACATGAATTTAAGCAGATGGCCCACAGGCAATGAAATTATGAACAGACTAAGCCAACTCAACTCAAAGCCATGGACCCAACCCAACTTTCCCATCGCCAAACTCCATCACCAAGTGAGAGAAGCCAAATAAACATGCTCGCTCTCTCTCTCTCCCCCCACCACTAGAATTAATATTAATCATTTTCGTTACATTAGCGGTGATATATACAATAGGAAGAAAACCTCCAAACACATGCTAATGTTAATCGAGTTACAAATCCCACTAACAGACATCTAAGACAGTAACGGCTATCTATTAAGTTTGTTTCTATTTATAACATTATGAATTTATATTAATAGAGTTTAATTGTTATATATTGTCAATATAAAATTTTTTATATTGTCAATCAATTAAAAATCAGTATTAGTATGGTTTTTAATATAGTTATTATTAAAATTAATAGACTTTTTATACATGATAAATTGTGATTAGATAACAGTATAAAATTATTTTATACTACTAGTACATAACTTATTTTCTCATATTAATAACATAACAGACTATTGTAAGAAATTAGTTATTGTATGAAATTATTCTCTGCATGCATGTTCATTCATCATCCAAAATTGCAGTCTCATGCTCGAATCAAACACACAGACATTTAGAGACGAAAGCGTAAGAAAGCTCACATGCACATTAAAATGAAGGAGAGTTAAAGTAATGAAACGACGCACGCACCTAACGGCGGCGTGGTGGAAGCGTTTATCGGGCTGGCGCTGGCGGAGGACGTGGAGATCGCCGCCGGGGCAAAACTGGGTTAGGAGGCAGGACCAGCGTGGGGAGTCGAAGGATGCATAGAGGGTAGGCAAAAAGGGGTGATCCACCACTTGCAGTATCTCTCTCTCAACCTTTGCTCTTGTGTCTTTGTTCCTCGCCACGAGTTCCTTCTTGTCCATGACCTTCGCCGCAAAGAGGCACCCGTTGGAGCCCTTGAGCTCCACGAGGTACACGCTTCCGATGTCGCCGCTGCCGAGGCGCTGCACGAAGCGGAGGTCGCCCAGGCCCCGGGTGGTGCCGCCGCGCTGTATGGCGTCCCAGCTGGGGTCGGAGGAGGGTGCGTGGGACTTGACGGACAACGTCCACTCCGTGCCGGTGGTGGCGGAGTTGTCGGAGTCGCCCTCGGCGGAGGAGTGCATTTTAGCGTGTGATAATAATAATAATAATAATAATAACGGAGTTGGAGTTAGCTGTGTTGTGCGTGAGAGAGAGGAAGGTGTGTGTGTGGATTGTAATAGAGAGTTTTGAGAAGGGAATCAGAGAGGGAGGTGGGGGCATAATGGGCCGGCAGTTTATTATTGGGCCATCTGCTGCCTTGACACTAAATAGACCACTGGGTCAAGGGGCCCATGTGCTTACAATTTTATTTTCTTTTTATGATTTTTGTCTTTTTATATTATTCCTCAATTAGTCAATTCTCATTGACGTATGAACTAGGTTTCGCTCCTAACAAGGTATTGTTTCTTATTATACAGTACAGAGTTCTTTTAAAACTTTGTTTCTTATGTCAGGAAGTTTGGAAATACATTAGATACTGCCGGATATGGATTCCAACACAACTAATAGTTACTTTTGCGTTAAATTTGAAATGATTTTGCACTAAATTGGATCTGGATGAGAAACTAAACACACATTTATTATCATTGAACGTTGATTTGGTGCAAGATACTAAACTATGGCTAATAATATTAACATGCGATTGGTTATTTTGGTTTGAATCACTTATATTTTAATTTTCTTAAATAAGATTTCGTGTTCAAATTTTATGTACGAAAGAAATGTTCATGTTAGAAGAATTAATTTTACTGTGTTATAAATGTTATTAGTTTAAATAAGAATGTTTCTTGTAGAGGATATTTATGATTTCTTTTTTTAAAATGACTAATAATGATAGCTTTAAATAATTTGAAAGAATTTACAAGTTTTGATATTATATTTATTTTTAAATAAAAGAGAGTAAATAGTCTATACACTAATAGCGTAAAGAGTTTTTACACTATTATCCAATCATAAACTTGTTAGAACCAAAGATGTATGAAGTGTCTAGTTCCTCAAATTTTGAAGATAACAAATTTATTAAGTTTTAAGTTTCTGTTGTAAAAAGTTCTCTAAAGCGTCCAATGCGTGTTTATATCAAGGCGTCCAACACGCCAGTTTTAACAAGCATCCAATTGACTCGTATATGTCGATCGTCCAAGCGTAAGTCTCTTCTACGTCTAAGTTCTGAAGCCTATTTGAATTCTGGGTTTTCACATGAAAATCTTGAGACTAATGCTTTGCCTCTTAGAGTGATTTAACATTCAAATGTCTAAGCATTAATTGAAAGTCAGATACATAGTAGTGTACAAGCGCAATGTTGCATGCAGAAAAAGAAGTCAACCTATCAAGCTGGCAAGACAAATAAAGAATGTTCAGAAAAGCAGCTCTTTAATACAAGTACTGGACTTTTCATTTTAGTGCAAAAACAAAAGTCACTTTTCTGACTCTACTGAAAGCTCGATACATGCGCACGCTTCTCTTTTGAAGAATGAAGCTAAGTTCTCAACAGCTACTTTCTAAAGACTATATATAAGCTGCTCAAAAGAGAAGAAATGAAGAGAACGACTACAATCTTTGAGCTTATTGGACGACGTTGAAATATCTTCATATTCTTTGTAAAAATTCTTGTACTGCACTTAAAACTTTCATATCCTCACATTATGAGTTGAAACTATTTTCATCAACTGTTTATGTTGTGAAAGCTTGGAGAGGCTTAGTGAAAAAGAATAATTGGGTGTTTAAGCAATTTGGGCAGATTGTGTTGTAAAGCTTGAAGAGGCGAAGAAAAATACTTTTTTGTAACCTATTAGTTGAACACCTTCAAGATGAAAGGACTAGACGTAGCTTAAGTTTGAGTGAACCAGTATAAAAACTCTCTGTGTTTTTGTTCTTCTCTTATCCATATTTTAACTCCTTTTTGAACTCATTTTTATTATTGTCAAAAGGTTTTTAATTACACAATTCAACCCTCATTCTTGTGCGATCCTTGTTCTTTCAAAACTGTAATGTATAATAAGTGTGTTAGACCTTTACAATAACTATCTTAAAAGTAATATCAACGATGATTTCTGATTGGTTGACAGTGTAAAATATTTTACACTAACAATACATAGAAAGTAAACTCAATAAAAGATATTCCATTGCATGCATGAGTGGATGAAATTAAAACTCATTTTACAATCAATTTTTATATATTTTAATGTCCATTGAGAATTTAACTTAACAATGTGTTGATATCAACTAAGATGTATTATAATGTATTGATATATATTGTACATAAAACTTATAGCACTAATCCTTGTTTATACTAGTGACTAGTCATAATCCTAGCTACTTAGGAAAAGAACTCATGATAAAATAAGAAAGTATTTAGAGTGGGATAAATATAAGTTCTTTTGTAAGTGTTTTTGAGACCAAAGATTTTCTCTGTCTTGGACTAGAGCATCATCTCCTCCCCTTAAATTTTTACACATACACAAAAAAAAAAAAAAAACCTTAATGTGCTTTAAGATAATCGAGCTACGACATCATTAATAATTATTCTTTACTTTAAACAAGGATGATTATATAACCATTATTCTTTTATTTGGAAGACCATTAAGTCATTAGCATTTGAGTTATCGGAGAAGAGAGTTTAAATAATTGAGCAAATTACACTGATACTCTTGTGATTTCGTTAAATTTTGTTTGATACCTCTCATTTTTTTACTCTTACATTAACACCCTTAATTGTTTGAAAAATATTACACACTACTTATACATTACATTAACCCTTTGATTGTTTGAAAATATTATACTATGTACCCCTATAAAGAAAGTTATTGTAAACGTTAAAAAACAGAAAAATTATGTGTAATCTCAAAAAATCTCAAAAGGTGTCAATATAATTTCCTCTAAATAATTTATATAAAGTCAAGAGCTTTACATAAAAATGGGCCATTCAAACTAACAAATCTTATTAAAAACACACGCGAATCTTTATTGCGACAGACAAGGGGCCATGACTACCCAAAAGTTTTAAAACCTTTAAAAATATATGAAAAAAAACAATAATACTATGTAAATTGGAGATAAAATTTATTAGGAGACAATTAAAAGAGTCCGCTAAAATCATTACTTTATATTTCCATTATTTGTTTAAAGTCTTGGATGGAAATAATTTAATTTTTGATCCTTTTCCTTTTTTATTATTTTGACGGCCTTGATCCTTTTTAATCTCATATGTTATTCTATTATTAAGTCTTATAAAGATTAGAATTTAATAGTTATGCACTGTTGGTATAAAAACTTTTACACTGTCTACCAATCATAAATTATCGTTGGAATGACTTTTAAAGTAGTTATTGTAAAAGTCAACAAACTTATCATACATGGTGATTTTTGATTGGATGACAGTATAAAACTATTTTACACTGTTAGTGTATAGCCTATTTTCTCTAAAAATTATATAGTTTTGTCTTTTAATTGTATTCATTTTGAAATTTGAAATATCATTATACTTATTAAAAACATTCATTATGATAATTACTGGCTTAATTTCTTTTCGTTCTTTTACACAATTTTAAGATAACAAAAAAAAAGTCGAAATAAATACTTTTATAAAAAAATTTTAGAATAAATAATGGATGCCTCATTTTGAGATAAAAAAAAACCTTTTGGACTTAAAAAATACTTATAAAAGACTCACAACTTATTAAATAAGGATCGCCCAATCTGGGAGACCAACTAAGATACACAAGGCCTGAGTCCTTAACAATAATGACCAAGCCAATGAAATGATTGAGGAAGAGTTGGCGTTCAAACCATAATTCATGATATGATATGTTTAGGCCCATGAATATAGGAAACTTAGACCCAACTAATGTGATTTTAGAGACTAGTGACATGTACATGAGAGTGCGATAGACACCACCACACACTTGCACGTGAGAAGGGTGCAATACTCACCACCTTGTAACAATAGCAAGAAATTGATATGCAAATGGTTAGAGAGAGCACCTTGTATAAATGGTGTCATACCTCCACTATCACTCATAATAGGGCTCGCTGAGGTCTCTTGAGTTTAGGGGTGTAAGCAGGTCGTAATCGACCCTTGAACCCAACCAACCCGACCCTACATTTTAGCAGTTGGGTTGGATCATCGGGGTTGGGTCGAGTTTATTTTTAATTAACCTGATGAAGATTGGGTTGAGTTACGGTTTGATGCATTCTCAACCCGACCTAACCCAATCTATTATTTTTGTACTAAAAAAATTAAAATATTATACTATTCATATATATTGTATTTTTCTTAAGTGTTGAATTTGTGTGGTTACACTTGTATTTTAAATTGAACATGTTGACTGAGTTCAACTAATTAAGTAATTCATTTTTCTTTTTCTTTTTTTCAAATATAAAAATTATATTAATATTTTAACTGGCTAACCTGATGACTCAACCCGACCCAATTAAAGGTCGGGTTGGGTTGGGTCGCTTCAGAAAAAAAATGCAAACCCAACCCAACTATTTTTAATTGGGTTGGGTCTTAAACACGCCTAAACCCGACCCAACCCGGGCCATTTACACCCCTACTTGAGTCTCTCTTTGGCTTTAGAATTCCTCAGATAGCACTGCTCTTGAGTGTGAACAAAATATTAAAGTCTATCTTATTCTACTCAATCAACTACTTAGGATTAAGTAAAACTAAATATATATCTTTTTTACAAAAGCCAAACTAAAAATTGAATGCAAAAGAAAACACACTTTAGAAAAACAATTTAGTTTCTCGTTAAGAGAAAAATTAATCCTAACAATCTCTTGATTATAAATCATTTGAGGATTTTTTTTTTTCAGCTTCTTTAATACTTTTTAATTCTACTTTTATTTTTGAGAGTATTTATTTTTTAAAAATTGTAGTTGGTTTAACTTATTTTTTGAAAGAAAAGGAGGGAAAAAAAGATTAAATCAAACATTGATGATGTGGATTAATTTGGGTGTCTCTTTTTTTGTGTGTTTTAACTTGGATGAATAAAGAGTGGAAGCTAATTTAACAAGCTTATAAGTTAGTTTGACCAAAATAAGCTTGTTTGGTATATGAGCTTATTTTAGTAGCTTTTAGCTTATTTTCATAAGCTACTTCAACTAGCTTATGAAAATAAGCTAGCTTATAAGCTACTAGTTTTTTTGTTTCTCATTTTTATTTTCACTAATTTATTTTAATCTCTTTTTAACATTTTTTTATAATTTAGAATTCAAATAACTAAATATATTCTTTTATGTCATTTTACATTTATTAGCTTGCTTATCAACTAATCTTACCAAACACTTTTAATTCAATAAGCTAATTTATAAGCTTTTGAGTCTATTTGGCAAGCTACTGTAGTAGCTTATAACCTACTTTGAGCTTATAATTTAGTTTGACCAAAATAAAACATTCAGCTTTTCAACTCTTAGTTTATAGCTTATAAGTTTCAGCTATCTTATAAGCTAGTTTTATCAAATACACCCAAAACAGAAGATTATTGTTTAAATTACTCTTCATACTTCTATAGTTTCCTAGAGTTCTTAATAATCTTAATATTTAATTTATCTAAAATAAGAGAGAGATCTTCAATTTGATACAATATTAAGATGTGAAATTTAAATCAAATTAAAATTGAAATTAAATTTAGAATGAAAACTTGTATTTATAATATAAGAGTGAATTTCATTATGATATATGTGTGTGAATAATTTGTATATATACGTATGCAGAGGGAGATTTCGTAAAAAGAATAATTAAATTAAAGTAGTAATTTTTTTATTGTAATTTATCAATCTTATAATAAATAAAATGAATTTTATGTTAAGTTGTAATAAATTTATTTTTAAAATCCCATCTGGACCACCTCACTAGAATATCAACAGGCAAGATTTTGCCCGGTTTTCCGGTTGTTGTACATGTCCGGTAGGCCGATAGCATTTATCTTTATTTAGATTTCTCTTTTTCCTTATTTTAGTTTTCTTTGCTATTAATTAATTGACATTTCTTCAAATCCATAAGCAAATATCAATTGTTCATTAAAGTAGTTCTCCATATCCATTGAAAATCACAATAATTCTAGTTAACTATTTTAAATTTTATAGAAAGATTAATTTTTAAAATTTTCTTCCTTGACCACGATTTCAGCAACTATACGTTGGAACAATTGCTTATTTGATTTATTAATGTTAGAGATATGTATTAATAAAATAGAGGTACCGTAAAAAAAATTAATAAAATAGAGGTAGAAAAAATTTGAAATTGCATTTATTGTGTATCTAAGGATATATATAATTGGGTGGAGATGGTTTGACTTTGGTTAAAAACTATATCTAAACAAATTAAAACTATTTGCTTTGACTTTGTTTGGTTTAGGAGCATTTTTACTGAATAATTCGAACCAAACTAATTAAACCATAATCAAATTAGTTATAACTAGGTATTCCAATATGTAATTAAAAAAATCTGGAAATTTTAAGCACAAAAAAAAGGCTATGAAAGATGTTAAAGAGCTAACAACCACTAACTTAGATTCATGAAGTCAAACAAAATTGCATAGACTCACAAGCAGGGCAAAAGAGGAGTTGAGGAAGTAAAAAATAGTAAGGTTATTGCTTCATTGGAAATGGAAAAGAGGAACTGAAGAGGTAGTGATTGTCAAGCTCAGTAAAAGAGATACACCTCCTAAATATTTCATTTATAACTTCTTAAACATTTGTCCTAAGAATATTTATTTTTCTATATACACGTGAAGATATCATATTAGACTAGGCATTGTGTCTACTTTCACATATCAAACAACTGTAAATACACATAAACAACAACATAATGAAATATTGTGAATAAACGTCATGAGTTATAATAAATAAAATCGCATTCCAACATCAAGAACACAGAAAATGTCTACAAAAGAATCAAATACATAGTACTACTAAGATGAATACTCCTATGCATAACAAAATGCATAAAAAGTCCAAAAGTACAATCGTCACATTTGGCCCCTACAAAACATAATCAAAACCCAAGGGAGACATGTTTCCCCTGGAGATGACACCATTGTAGAAGGAATTGTCTATCCCTAATTTGTCCTAACGACTCACTAAATATAGTAACTATTGGAGATCCCACATCAACTAATGATATGGCTAAAATAGAGTATATAAGGGGGGGGGGGGGGGAACCCTCACCTCACAAACAGGTTTTGTGGGGTTGAGTTAGGCCAAACCCAAAAGTGTAAAATGGTATCAGAGCCTATCCTAGTAATTGTTGTTAGGCCTATTGAGCCGTTATCGAACCTCTTGTAGATGTCTAGTCCTACAAACTTCACGCTCGAAATGTCCAGTCCTCGACGTAAGGGGGTGTTGGAAATCCCACATTGACTAATGATATGGCTAAAATAGAGTGTATAAGTGGGAGGCAACCTTCACCTCACAAGCCGATTTTGTGAGGTTGAATTGGGCCCAAAACCCACATTCTAACAGTAACTATGCTTAACCCAAGCGACTTTGGATTCAACTCCATGAATATGTTCATATCTCTAAATCATTCTATCATTTCTAATTCATAAGCAAAACCCAAGGGAGACATGTTTCCCCTAGGGATGACACCATTATAGAAAGAATTGTCTATCCCTAATTTGTCCTAACGACTCACTAGATATAGTAACCATGCTTAACCAAAGTGATTTTGGACTTGACTCCATGAATATGTTCATATCTCTAAATCATTCTATCAACTCTAATTCATTCACCATCATAACTGAAACATGAATTATCTTTCTATGTAACACATCAACTGTGACATTTGCTTTTTCGAGATGGTATTGTAACTCAAAGTCACAATCTTTTATAAACTCTATCCACTTTCTCTATCTCATATTCTACGTTTTTTTATCAAACAAATATTATCAAACTTTTATGATCACTTAACATTTTAAACCTTGCTCCATACAAGTAGTGTCTCCAACTCTTTTGTGCAAACACAATAGTAACCAACTCCAAGACATGGGTAGGGTAATTACTTTATATGTTCTTAATTGTCGGGAGGCATATGCCACTACTTGTCTCTCTTGCATCAACACACAACCCAATCTTTGATAAGAATCATAGTAATACACCAAAAGTGTCTAATAGATAATACCAGCATAAAAGTTTTCAACCTATGGTTGAGTTATTGGAGGCTCCACTTACATTCATTTGTCCAAACAAAGATATGGCAATCTTAGAGAATCCATCAATGAATCAACACTAATACCCAACTAAACCAATATAACTATGAATCCTTGTCACTATTTTTGGCCTTTCGCATTGCAATATTGCCTTTACTTTAAAAGGATCTATAACAATCCCTTATTTGGTGATCATATATCTTAAGAACCTTAATTCATCTAACCATAACTCACATTGGGAAAGTTTGGCATACAATTGTCTCCCTCAAAATTTGAAGAACTATGCAAAGATGTTTTGCATGCTCTTTATGATTTTGGAAGTATATCAAAACGTAATCAACGAAGACCACTATAAACTTATCCAAAAATGAACAAAAAATCAAGTTCATATAATCCATAAACACTATAAGGGTAATGATTAGTCGAACAACATTACCAAGTACTCATAATGGCTATAGTGCATCTAGAAGGCAATTTTATGCATATCTTCTATCTTATCCCTTATTTGATGATAACCGAATCTCAAGTCTATTTTAGAAAATTCATCATCCTCTATAAGATCATCTATCCTAGGAAATGGACATTTATTCTTAATGGTAACTTTATTAGGCTATCTATAGTTTATACACAATCTTGAAGTCTCATATTTCTTTTTACTAATAACATAGGAGCTCCTCAAGGTGACACACTAAGCCTAATAAATTGTTTGCCTAATAATTCCTTTAACTATTTTTTCAACTAAACCAACTTTGCTATGGTATGAAGCTATGAAAATAGTTCCTACTTAGGGTATTATGTTAACAAAAAAAACTCCATCTCTCATTCTGGAGGCAAACTTGGGATGTCTTTAGGGAATACCTTTGTGAAAATCCTTCACAATTGGCACCATAGTCCATATCGAAATTTTCTTCAAGTTTTAAGGAACACAATAACTTGTATCTTTAAGCTCCCTCTTTTAAGGAAGCATTAACCTAGTTGCGAATTACGAAGCCAAAATTCTCAACACTAGAAAATTTCAAGGTCTTATTGGCACAATCCAAAAGAATATAGTTAAAAGAAAACCAATCCATTTCAAGTATTACATCTAAAAGAATTTTTTTTTATAACAAATAAATTATAAATATAATTATTTTGTTTAAAAACAATGTACATTTTAATTTTTTTTTCAAAAATAAAATGAAATAAACAAAAAACGATGTTCATAAATTCATTTGTGTTTTTTAAGAACCTAAAAGGTATTTTATTTATTATATGAGTATTTTTAATTGAAAAATTAAACTAATTAATTAATTAATTTATATAAAATTAAAAATAATTCAAATATAAATAATTAAAATTTGAGATAAAAATTTAATATGAAAAAAAGTTTAAAGTAACTAAAGTGAGAATTAAAAATTTTGAAATATTAACATAAAATAAAATTTTAATATAGAAATCTTAATATGGAAGACAATTTTAAAAAAATAATTAATAATTTAAAATAGTTAAAAATATAAAATAATTATTAGATAACAAATAAGTCACATACTAAAAAGGAAAATAAAATAATAAAAAATACATTTAAAGTTAAAAATAAAGATTCAGATTTATAATACCAAAATTAATTAATTTATAATATTCAACATTCATGTAAATATAATTGCTTCCAAATGGCAATGACAAGATATAGAAATTGCACAATCAATATCCTTATTTACTTGTCGTATATTTGCAGCTATAATTTTTTTTTCATCATTTATGCAGTGAAATATAATGATTATACAAAAGTATAATAATAGCATAAAACATTTTTTATAAAAAGAAAAAAATAATATCTAGTAAATAAATAGCAATCTATATTTACTCACAGTATTAATGCTATTACATAAACACCTTTTAATGAAAATGAATAAAAATAAAAATATTTTTAGTATATAAGTAATTAATATTTGAGACTAAAACAAGACATTTTAACAAAAAAATTAAAAACAATTAATGTTGGGATTTTAGAAATAAATAAAATAAAATTTTAGTATAAGAAATATTAACGCAAGAAGAAAATAGAAAAAAAATAATTTAATTTTGTAAAATATAAAAAGTAATAATAAATAGAAGTAAAATTAAATGAAGAAAATATAAAAGAATATATTTATGAACAAGAGCGATGAATTTTTAGATTTATGATATAAGAGTTAAAAAATAATAATTTTAAACTACTTTAATGTAAAAAAAATTATTATTTAATATAACTAACAACTGATATGAATGAACATAAAAATAACAAGCATTTCGTTCATCGTCTATATATTTGTAATTTAAGTAAAATTTTTGAAAATCTACATAAAATATTTAAAATTAAAAGAAATTATATATAATTAATTTCAGTAGAAAATTAAAAATAATAAATAGTTAAGATATTAGAAAAAAAAGGTCAAATTTGAAAGTAATAAATTTTAAAATATAAATAACTGAACTTTGACAAAAGGAAACTTTAATATTTAAAGAAAATTTTAAAGTAATTATAGTTGAAATTTAATTTGAGCAAAAAATCTTAACACAAAAAAAGAAAATTTAAGAATAATTTAGTAAGTTAAAATTCTTGTAAAATATAAAAATAATATTAAATAATAGTAAATCTACTTATCACAAAAAAAGTATAATTAAAATGACCTTATATTCAAGAATGAAGACTCAAATTTATAATATAAAAATTAATACATTAAAAACTTGACTAATTCTATAAAACTTAATTTTATAATATACAAATTGATACTTTGAGAAATAGACAAAAACTAAACAACATGATAATAACACCACTTGAAAATCAAGTGACAATTATTTCTTAGGCAATCAACACTCTTTATTTAAACAATCTTATGAAAAAAATGCCCCCAAATAAAATGAGGATTGAAATTTCTAATTTTATTTTGGTTCCTAATAATTTTATGAAAAAAATGTCCCAAAAGATAAATAAGTATTGAAATTTCTAATTTTATTTTGATTTGATTCTATGATTTTTTATTGCTTTTAGTGGTGGTCAAAAACTACCACAATTAACAAAAATATCACAAATTTGTTGTGCTGAACAATTGCCACAATTGACGAAAAGAAAAAGTGTACAGATAAGAGAAAAACATATGAAGGAAATTGAATTATGTTTTTCAAATCCTTTAAGATAGGGCAAAACTTTTTTAAAACATTTGAAGACAATTGGTAAGAAAACAAAGGTTTTTGAAACATGGCACAAAGTTCATCCTAAGATTGGTTTGACGATGTAAAAGCTCAATTTTTAGATTAGTTTGTAAATAAAAGAAAGACCTTTTTAACAAAAACAGCTCATCTTCTTAAACGCATGCACACACATGTATACACATATGTGAGAGATAGGAAAGAAAAGAAAATATTATATTTTTATACTAATTTTCCTACAACTTGAAACTATGTTTAGTCCTTAGTTACCCACCAAGATCTTTACTATATCAAAAAAACTGATACAAGAAAAACTTGTTCCTCTCAAGCTAAATATTTTTTAATTTGTCTCTTCAAACACGTTTTTAAGTATTCTTTTCTATAAGTCTTTTCAAACTTCACTCACCCAATGTATATAATAACATGAGCTAACAGGTATCATTATTATAAAGTATTAAATGATAAAATCGATAACTATAAAGGTATCTCTCAACAAGGATTTATATAATAAATACAAAGAATGAAATGAGTTTACAAAAAACAATAAGTGTGTTTTAAATGGGTTTGCTTCTACTTTTTCAAGGCAAACTCTTCATTATTTATAGTATTCAACTTCTAATAGTCATTGGAGGAAAAATTATGATTTGAAACACTTCGATTTTAATTTAAAAATGTAATCACAATTAATATGTAACTAATGATTTATTCGTTGTGTTGGAAATCCAAACAGTAAAGATGCTTTGTTAAATTTTTTTTTGTGACAAGTGCATGTAATGGGTAGAACTTTCTATTTTGGTGATTGAAGTGATGATCGACATTCTTCAAGGTTTATCTTTTCTAATCCACCTTTTTGTGTCACACACAATACTTGAGACAATTCTCTCACAAAAGTTTGGTATATGAATCTTTTTGTCTCTACCTAGATTGATGAAAGACACTATTCTTTGAAGACTTTATAATTGTCCTATGTTAAAACTATTGTAGGATGAAACATTTTAAGAGGACAAAATTCTACCTTTCTTGATTAGTTGATACATAAGTCAATATATGTGCACTTAGAATAAAGCATCAACATTTAAAATACCACTTATCATTTAATTGTTTGTTCTAAAACCAAAAAAATAAAATAGAGGATTAACTGAAATAAAACAAAAAGTTGTAGGACCAAAGTAAAAACTTTATTAATCATTAGGCAAAAAATGAACAATTATATAAGAAATAATGAAAATATTTTTATTGTTCTCACTATTTCCTATAAACTTTTGAAAATAAGAAATGAAGTAGAGAAATTATGTTATGTGATAATTTTACAATCAAATTAAAGTGAAAAGCAAGAAATAAAAATAAAAAACATTTTCTCAAACTAAATGGTCTTATATAACCCTTTTTTAAGGAAACATTTGTAAGATCGACATTTTGGAAGAACTTTTTTTTCATGGGATATCTCCTGGTCGAAAGTTAGAGATTAATCTTTCAAGATACATAGAATCGTTTAAGGGATTGACCTTTTCCAACAGTTGCTTTTCCACACAAAGACCCAAGGATCAAATTTTTGACCACATGCTTAATGAACATGATTATCTGCCAATTATATCACATCATGTTGATTTGAAAGAACTTATTTGAGCTTATGGAAGTGATTTATAGCCTTTTGATATATTCTTTTAAGTTTCTTTGAATAAATTTCATGATCAAACTTATGAATAATTCTTATTTGATAAGAGTTTATTAAATGATTGTTTGGTCTAGAAAACATTAATCTTTTGCTTTTATTTTATTTTATGTTTTTAGAAATTTGTATAAGAAACATTGAAAACAACTTTTTAAAAACAACAATATTTCCTCAAATCAAATGGTCCTTAAATAAGTGTTTCATCAAGTTAATTGTGTACCACCTTTATTGGTCCTTTAGCTTGTTCCATTTATAATATCCTTTGAATATTTAATTACCTAAAAGCCATTAAACATTTAACTAGAATATTAGAATAGGATCTCTAGCTGCTAAAAAGTAATTTCACAAGCTATAATTCATGGATAAGATTCATACAAACATGCCTTAAGCTAATGAATCATCTATAAATTCCTTTAATTTTACGCCTACCACCACTTCTCAAGTGTTCAAAGGCAAAATTGGTATATATATACTTTAGTCCTTATTCAATTATGCTAATATTTATATTAAGTGTAAACATGAATTAGCTACAAAATTGTATTACCATATTGTTGTGGACCTTATTCAAAGGATTTAGACCTATATTAAAGGGGAAAAAACTATTAAGTTGACCCAATACATTTAAGTACAATAGTTAGTTCATAATACCCAATACTGCTAAAGGATTGAGAATCTTCTTACCCTATATGGACTCTCTTGCAACCGCTACGAGACATAGGATTTAAGGCACAGACCATTAGTAATGCATAATAGAAATCACAGGATTCACTCATAAAGACATTTTCCATGCTTCATCACGTAAGAATCACTACTATAATTGAAAGGATATAATATAAATCGGCCATAAAGACCTCAAGTACACTTGTTAACTTCTACATTTTTTAACATCTTCTTGCAAACACTAATTTGAACGTCAAAATTTTCGTAGGCACATCCACAGAGTTTAACTTGTGTGCACTAGAGGAGACCTTGTTCGAATATTCCTCACCCATTAAACTAGTGCTGAACACAGATAATTAAGAAAAAATAATAGTCATGTATCTCATGTTATGTTTAGAATATAGTAATAATGTTGTATTAAATAAAATTGCTCATACATTAAATTAGGTCGAATTTGAGGAGAAATGAAAGTTGAGTTAATCGATCATATAATAATAAGATGAGTTGAATAGGTTTGGGCGAAAATTTATTACCTAACCTAATCAACCAAACTAATCAAAATTAATTTGATTTGATTTATAGGAAACAGTTTTTGTTTTGCATTATAAAAATTTCTAAATAAAAAATAAAAATGTCAAAGCCTTAATCATTATTGTTTTCTCCTTCTATAACTTTTTACATACGAGTTGTGTAACACCCCTACCTTTTGTATATTAAATTATTCTGTAGTTTAAAAATTGTTTTTAAGTCATCAATGTATTTAGAACAATTAATAATAATTTTAGAAAATTTTCTAGAATTTATTGACGATAATTTTTATAAATGACAAAAATACCCCTGGTTGACTGTTGGAACCAATTGGAGACTTTTTGACCTCAAAATATTTTGAAAATTTTATATTAAGTATCTCTCATTATAAAAACTTTATTTTGAGAAAAAAGTAGTGAAAAATATAATAATCCTATTTTAATTCTTCCACTGTTTTTTATATACAATTCTGAAAAATCAGAAATGAATTTTAAAATTCTGACTCCCACCATTTTGCTCAAAATCTCAAGAGCTATTTAATCATGATTTTTAATAATTTTTCCGAGCCGGAGTCTGGAGAAATTAGAAAATGACAATTTTATCCCTATTTCTCAACATTAAGAACTGACATGAGAAAAAGATTCAATTGACATTAAAATGTCAATTTGAGCTTGGAATTATGTCATATATATTAAATTATATTTTTGGAAATTTTTGGAAATTTTGGGAATTTTCTGGAATTTCTGTGTAAAATGACCAAAATGCCCTTGTGTGTCTAATAAGCCAGCCAGTACTGGTTTAACATTCAAAAAGGGTGGAAATAGTAATTTTAGTTTAATTATGGGTAAATTATTTAATTTTATAATTTTCATACAAATTTTGGTATTTATTGAATTAAAATGGATTTTCTATGAATTTTCTAGCTTAAAAATACAAAATAAAACATATAATTTGAAATAAATTAATAAAAATTAAATTTATTATTAGAAATTTATTTTTGATGAAAATTAATGTATTTATCCAGTTTTGCATTAAAATACATTATTTTGATATTAAAAGCTAAATTTTTCAAGTTTAAGCGTTTTTGTCGGTACCGGTTAATTCACCTACAGATAAAATTTGACACATGGAGGCTTGGGACAGCTGGTGGAGCACGTTCCCAACCCTAAAATAGGTGATTCACCACCTATTTGAGATATGTGTCCCTAAATTGGATTAAAAATAAATAAAAATTGGATTTATGACATAATGGTGACATAATGGATGATGTAAATATTTGGACACCTAACCCCCCTCCTTCTTCTATAAATAGGCCTCAAAGTTTTCAGATTTTCACTCATCCTTTCCTCTCCCAAGCTAGAGAGCTTCTCTTTCTAAAGTTTTCTCTCTCTAAAATATTTTTTTATCTAGTTTTTATGTTAAAATTTTGCTAGTTTTCAACTAGTAGAATTTCTCCTCTTAGAAGCTTTGCACCAACAATTCCATCCTCTTCATCAACTATCTTAGAGGTAATGGGGAGAGTGGGGTTGGTTCTAAATTACTGTCACTTTGCATGTTGGTAGGAAGGGTTTTCCCCTAAACCCGTTTAAGCTTAAATTTTAGTATTGTTATTATTGTTTAAAGTTAAACTTTAATTTTTACTAAGTTGTTACTCTGCCCAAATTTAGATTATTAAATCATAATTACTAAATTGTTACTCTGCTCAAATTTTAATTATTAAATTATACTTGCTAAGCTATTACTCTGTTCAATTTTAGAAAATTAAAATGCGCTTACTAAGCTGTTACTCTGCTCAATTTTAGAAAATTAAAATGTATTTATTTAGTTGTTATTCTGCCAAAATTTTAGTAATTATACTATAATTGCTATGTCATTATTCTGTTAAAATTCTGGTATTGTGCAATTTCTGCAAAATAAGGCAGAAATGTTGATTATACTGGTGCTCAAGTTAAATGAGACCAGGGAAACCTCTGCTTGAGAAGTTAGGAATTGATAGTTTAGTGAGTAATGTAAAGCAAGTGACATGTAGTGACATGGCACCCTGCTAGGGAAGCCACAGTTTGGTACGCTGAGGAATGAAAGGCAGGGACCCACTTGCGGAGGTCTTGGGGTAGGCATCGAGTGGTGAAGGTCCCAATGGCCAGGGTAGCCCCCTTGAGCCGGGATATTCGCCTGACCAAACTCGATAACCCCGACAACTGCTCAGCATTCCAAGATTGGTTTGAGAGTATACTTCTATAAATGGATATCCTAAATTGTTATTTTGTTCCTCAATGATGACGAGGACTGTACCATGTGATGGTGTTGAGAGAGGTATATGTACTCCCAGTCACTTCCCAGGTTCTGTTGAGAACTATTACCCACTAATGGGAAGTATGGATCCATACCTAGTCAAGGGTAGTCGGATACAACTTAGAATGAATCTTAGGATCTCTTGTGTTGTAAGTTGTGTTTTGTCTTTGTTTTATGGTAGATTTCCTACCGCACATGTAAAAGTGATTTTAGAACAAAACACCTCACTCCATTATTTTCTTTTGTGTATGATTGGTCGTGATTATTAAAGACGACATTAACGCTCCGTGATGCTGAGTACGAGATAGAGAACATCTCAACGAGGGAGGACCTGAAGACCTAAAGTATTTTCTTTTTGTATAAGGGATAGGGTAGATAAATACTGCTCTGTATAGGATCTCTTTTGATGTATATAGTGGGCTAGGAAGTATATGTATTTCGATGTACTTTTGTTTCTGGCTGTTATGTATTACTCAAACCATGATGTACAGTTTTATGAAATATGTGTATATATCTTTCATATTTTATTTCCATTTCCAAATTCTATTAAGTTTGGGATTTCTTTTAAAACTGGAAAAATTTTACACACATTTTTATTTACTTAAACTTAATAACTAAATTAATATGAATTATATTTAAAATTAAATGGGTTGTTACAAGTTGATCATGTTAATGGATGCAATGCAAATCCACTTCATAATATCAGTGCTTGTTAGCCACCACTACTACATCTTCTTATGATTAATTATAAATCATAGATTGTAGTTATAGCTACTCACCATTACTTTGCTTGAATTACTTGCCATTGGGATACAAGTGTTAATAAAAATAATAGGAAAATGGATATTGTGTGCACTACATGAAGGACAAAGGGGAATAAACTTGAACTTTAGCAACAAAGTGAGGGATAAATTGTAGAGACCAAAGCACACAATGGAGCAGTTGTGTCGCGACAATGCTTAGTGATGGAAGAGACAACATTGGGATATGGCTCAACTTTTTTTTCTTTTCAATTTTGAATGATATCTTGTGTGATTTGAGATGAGACTATTGATAACTGAAGAACTGAGATTAAAGCTTTAGAAAAATTTGATTTGATTTAATTTAAGTTTTACATTTTTTTTTCTCCATTCCTAACCTAAACCAAACTAACCAAGTCAATATTTTCAAAATTTGAATTGACTCAACTACCTAGATCAATTTATTAGTATTCTTTTTAAATATAATTGATTCAAGCTAGATCTATTAGGTTTACAAATTAACTTGAACCCCTGATACTATTGAAAGTACGCCATTAAAAAAAGTTCTCAAGCATACTTTATGAAAATATAATCTTTGCAAAAATCTAAAGTTTAAAATTGATTCAATGTATTTATGTTTTTCTTTCCTAAAATCTTGTATAATAAATATACACATAATTTCTTATCATATATCAGCTATACTGAATTATTGAATTATCATTAATGAAGTAAGTCAAATAGCTTAATGGTTGTGCTATTTGTATGTTTTGGCGTCATTCTATAATGATTTTCTTAAAGAGTGTTCCCTAATTATACTCGCGTATATAACATTGAGGTTTGTTTTGTCCTAAGGTGTAAATGAAAACTTTTACATCTAAATGGATTAAAGGAAATTTTATTTCTTAAATAATTTAGTTCTAATAATATATTGAAAAGATGAATTTTTAAAAGTACATAAACTCATAAAAGGTGCATGCATCTATTGAAAAACATAACAAATTTAATAAACACCATTACCATCAAAGCATAGTTTAACGACCACTAAATAAAACTAGTTGGGTCAAAACCTAAATTTAACGTGTCCTTACTATTAACAATTACAAAAGTTTTCTTTTTACTCCCTTTTACTAAAACCTTTGAGTCTTCTATACAATGGTACCCTAAATTCATTAAATTTGTAGATAATTTGGCATGCTTTTATCATTGGTCAATAAGATTGTCAAACCTAAGAATCACCTCAATTAGCATTTGAAATAAGCAACCAACCAATATTGGTAACTATTTTGTAATTTAGTTTGTAATTGTTAAATTACTGCAAGTGTAACATCCCGGGCACTGACGAGGGCGGGGAGTAATCGCCGGTGCAAAACAGATGTGGCATGGACAAGGAACAACTCGTAGCAGACTTCCAGTGGGAGGGATACATGAATGAATCAAATACACACCAGAATGAGAGGGATCTAGAGGCTATACAGGTATGGAACTGTATAGTTGAGGATAGGTTAAAGGAATTACTAAGTGTTACCTATACCAACAAGATGCATCTACTTTTCGATAGCCTATCACTTAAGAACTCCACAGTTAAGCATGCTTGACTTGGAGCAATTCTGGGATGAGTGACCTCCTGGAAAGTTTCCCAAGTGTGTGAGTGAAGACAAAGCATGCTGAAAAGTCTTGTATTGGTTTGTGAGGACAGCCGTCGATCTTGAAAGCAGCCAGGCGTTACAAAGTGGTATCAAAGCAAGGCCTCTCTCCTAGTACGGTGTGGTTCGAGGACAAACCAAGCGGAAGCTGGTGGGCATAATGTTATTATTTTTTAGTATTTTAGTGACTAAATTTATTATTGGTAATCAAGTCACAGGCAAATAACAAAAATTGTGCTGTTAAATTAGCTGCTAAATCTTACGACAGTTAAACAAGTTGACTATTCAACCACAAAATATAAGTTGATTACAAAATCTATTTAGAAGTCACTTGTTGGGCAAAGACACTTCTCCAATAAATAACTTATACAACATTACATGTAGATGAATTGATACATATAGAATGTGTTATTCTTGTATTGCTTTGTAAGTTAGAATAAATCTTCCCTTTGAACTTTTTCAACTCAATGGAACATCTTTCAATTCACTTACACTACCACACAAGGGTTGGTGGACTATGTGTCCCTTCAAGGGGTATTATATACCTTCATCGATCTAACATAAGTATGCATTTCTTTAATTGTTATATATGCTTTCCTTAGTCATAATCTTCCTTCTATAGGTTCTTACAGTTCCACAAAAGAAAAAGTCAAGAACAAGGCTAAGGTAGAGGAATCTATCTATGAAGCTTAAGTGGAGAAGACATCTACCTTTGTTCCCTTTTACTATCCACATAACGTAGAGACCAAAAGGACTGGAGTGTCACATAACTTTGACGGAGGTGGAGGTTGTTCTTCTAGTCTTCAGTTTCAATTTTTTAATTACCTTTGTTATGTATGTGACAAATCTAATAAATGTTACTAAGAGAAAAGTGACACAAAAGAAACTCATTTATATGTCTTACAAAATTGTGACAGTGAAATCTTACGTACAATAAGTTTATAAATTCATCAAATTTTACACTTATTACTATATGTTGTTTAACATTATTGTCTTTCATTTCTAACATTCATGTACTTTTGTAGAATTTATGTCGATTTCCTAAGAGAGATTCAACTTGATACTTTGACTTTGAAATTGATCAAGTAATTGCAATCACTTTTTCAACTGATTTAAAGAAAATAATCAAATTTGAGATCCTCTTTTGATTTCTCCAATATTATGCCATTGACAGGGGTCCAAGCATGACCCATTTATGTTATAAACCATTATAAATTTCATATTCAAGTTAGAATGAAGGCATGGAAACTTCTAATTGTGATGTATGTGTACATGGCACCAATGATCAATTAGAAGGTGACTTTTTTAGGATGTTGACTAAATGACTAATACCAATGAAGTGGAGTATACTAGTTTGCCTATTAAAAAGTTAGTATGTATCATTGAAATGTTAGTGTTTTGATAATACTTAGTTATGACACAAAAGTGGACAACAAATATGAAATTGTTGTAGACAATCATGTACAAAGATACTAGATGTATGACTCATTCATATTTTTACAACAAGCATATCGTGTTTATTACACGTCATATCTTGAGGCCAAAGCACATAGTGCAATCACAAATAACATACACACTTAGCTTAACAATGAATATTCATACCAAAATGTGAAGTTGATAAGCTCTACATAGTGCCATATATTGAGGCAATTGTAGCAATCACTTTTATAACTAAATACTTTAGTGACAAACCTAGTGAACAAGTTAATTAAGTGGTAACTAAATTAGTTACCAAAAATTACCTATGACCACTTTTAGTGAGCAGTTTTTGGTTTTTAATGACTAAATTTATAGGTCGCTATATTATGAAATTAACGTATAATTTAATTGTTATGATAGTTAGTGATTAAGATTTTGACAACTACCTATTTTTCTAACATACGAAGTTTTTTTTTTTTTTCAATTCTTCTTCTCATATAAATAAAGTGTAAAAATATTTTTTTAATGAATTTTAACTTACTTCCTATCGCATAAAGACATATCTAGCATGCCTTTGTTATTGATTAGTTTGTTGCCTAATCTCAGAAAAAACATAATGTAGTTATGCTTCAAGAGGATAGATGATCATCTTGAGGGATGTATCTATGATAGATGTTGTGTTAGCTACATTATTAAATGTTTAAAGGTGAATTTTATTACATAGTCCCCATTCCATTATTATTTCCATAAATAAAATCTCCTACATGGAAAATATTTTAATTCCAATATCTTTTATAATGTTAAAAAAACTACCGACAAATTAAGTAACAAAGATCTTATCTTTACCTTTCGTATACAAACATTCAAAGTAAAAATATGATTTTTTTATAATTATTAAAATATATATATATATATATTAAATATTTTTCTAAATAAAATAAATTTGAACTTTTGCAAAGGTTCTCCTTATCTTCAATGTAAAATTCCGTGTCTTCACCTATATTGCATAACGTTAGACGCGATGCAAGTAATGTAAGGTAAATTTCACGTACAAGATGAGGGGCATACAATTCCAAAGACTTTCAAGTTCACAGTTGTTCGTGGCCTAATTTTATCTATTTATTTGATAATAATCCAGCATTTCATTTCCACGGTAATTCAAACATTGAAACAGGAACATCACCTGAGCAATGAACCATCCTCTTTTTTCCACCAAATCCCAACACACCATTTACACGTCACTAGTTCAAAGGACAAGCATGTCTTTAAACACTCGACCTTGTTCTCACGTGTGTCATAAAATATAAATTCTTATTATCTTATATCTGACTCTCTTACAACTCTCTTACAACTCATTTCTAACTCATTTTTCTGAGTTTGGATTCTCTGTTGTCCTGTAACCTCTACAGCTACATATTAATCTTATGTAATTAACTATAAAAATGTTTGACTTAATTACATTTTGTGTTACCCAAGTTTTATTATTTTGTAGATTTTGTCATTGTGTTTTTTTTCTCTCTCACATTTTGCTACCCTATTTTTGAAATCTTACAATTTTGTCCAATCATCAACTATTTATTAAATAAAAATCCGCAAGATTGGGCAAAATTTGCAAAATTTCAAAAATAAGGTAGCAAAATACGAGAGAAAAAGAATACGGTAGCAAAATTTACAAAATGATGAAACTTAAGTGACACAAAATGCAATTAAGCCAAAATGTTTGTTTATATTTTTTTTAATAATCATCAGATATAAGTTTAATGGTTAGGATCACTACTGTAGAAACAATACCTTGCAAAGAATCTTAGGCTTTGTTTGGTTGAGTGGAGAGGAGAAGAAATTTTTGAATTTTTAAAAATTTAGGTGGTTTGGTTAAGGAAAAATATGAAAAAGATTTAAATTTTTGATGAGTCTCACTACTTATTTTCATTTTATTTTTCACCTACTTTCATTCACCTCTTTATCTCTCTCTTATTTTTCATCTATTACTCTCCTACCAAACAATCTAAAATTTCAAATTATTTCTTATCTATTTCTCATCTCTTAATTTATTTCTCACCTATTTCTTTTCTATCTATTTCTCTCCTCTCTACCAAACAAAGGCTAAGTATTATTTTTCTTTCTATCTCTTTTTACTTTTGGGGTTATCTAACTTATCCCAAATAAAAATGGGGTTAAACAACCGATCAAAAACCATTGGTAAAATTTTCTATGTATTTAAATATGATTGGTATAAAATAAAAAATTACACCAATCATCTTTGATGAAGTTGTTTAATTTTATTTTTACTTGGAATAAGTTAGATAATCCCTTTTTTACAATTTTTATCGAATTGTCTAACTTATCCTAAATAAAAATAAGGTTAAACAACTCCATCAAAAATAAATAGTACAATTTTTTATATTGTATCAACTATTTTTAAATATATAAAAAATTACACCAATAATCTATAATAGAATTATTTAACCCATTTTTATCTAGAATAAGTTACACACCTCCACTTTTATCACATCACATCCTTATCCTTTCTCTACCCTAATCCATGGACGTTGATCATTTTTCAATATAAATATCCTGATCCTCTTCTCTCTCTTTAGACTTGAAAAAGCAAAAACATAAACACTCTTTGCAACTCACTCACTCACCCAATCTCTCCCCGAGCACGCGTTCTTTCCTGCTCTCCTTCTCTATCTTCGTAGATCTCACATCATTCTATTCATTTGTGAGTTTCAATTCCCTTCATGTTTCCATCCATCGCTATTCTTCTTATTCACTTTCTGTAACGCTGCCTGTATTCTTTTTCTTTTTGCCCCACCCTTTTTTCGCTGTCTGTAACGTTGTCGTTGTTTACATATCAGACACGATCCCTGTTTCGATTTTCTCTTACCAATTTTCTTTATCTTAGGTTGTGAAAAGTTAACACTGTTGTTCTGTAGTGCACTCTTTTTTTTTTGTTTCATTTCGGTCGTTTTCAGTGAATTATCTTCATCTTCTTCCGTGTTTGAGTTTTCAGTCATTTTGACTCGTCACTGAGTCTCGATCAAGGTGGTGTTTGCTGTTGCACGTGTGTGTGTTTTTAGTTTCGTCCTTCGGTATTCATTTTTTTATAATTTTTAGAATTTTCTAATTTATTTTTTTTTTAATAATTTTGTAAGATTGTGACGAGATCGATAAGGCGGAAGCAAAACACGCGATGACGATGGTGGATGGTGATGATAACAACGATGATATTCGAATTATGGACATGGTGAGGCAGAGGGTGCGGAAGAATCGCGCTGCGGGTGACCCCGATGGGCGTGACAGGTTTTATGGGCTGGTGTATAGCAGAAAGAAGAAGAGAGTTGCACACAGTGCACCCGCGGGTGAGGATAATAATAACAAGAATCGATGCGCGTTTGCGGTTGTTATGAACCCCTCATGTGGCGGAAACGCTGACGTGTATTCGCGGTTTTTGTTTGCGGCGTTGAGTTACGTCACCAGGTTGACGTTCACGCTGAAGGAGCCCTCTGAGTTCCTTCTAATGGAACCCTTTTGTGATGTTTATGCGTCACAGGGGATCCGCTTCGTGCAGGTAAATGGTTTTGCTATGTTATCTGCGTGTTTGTAATGAATGGAGACTGCATAGTAGCACATGTTGTACATGTTTGTTATTTTATCTGTGTTTTGTTATAAAATCGTAGAATTGATTTTTTTTTAAAAGTCGCTAACGGTTTGGTCCGTTCGGTTTGGATTTTTATCTGAAGCTGACATTAGATCGGAGAGACTTCTTTTGCAAAGACAAGAGAAAAAAAAAATCTGAATAGTCGTATGCTGGTTGATTATTTTTGCATGTTTGTGATCGCTACGTGTTGCGCGCACTTAGATATTCATCAAAATTATTATTATATATTTTTTAGAGTTTAATAATTATATACCGACAGTATAAAGTAATTTTACACTGTCATTCAATCACAAATTATCATTTATTGTAAGTTTGTTTATTTTTATAATAAATATTTTAAAAATCATATTAATGATATTTTTGATTGGATAATAGTATAAAACTTTTTACACTGACAGTTCATCACCATTAAACTCATTTTTTAAGTTCTACACAATTTGAGTACGACTCCAATAAGATTATGTGTTGCGGCTTGGGCTGTGGTTAGATACGCTTTGCATATTAGCTAAATCATTTTATTTTTTTTCCAAAAAAGAGTTTTTAAGGTGGGATTTTTTTTTTTGTCTTTTTCTCAATCTTTGTGTGTTTATTTTTTTATTTAAGTAAATCCATTCATCATGACTTGTGAGCTGCGAGATGCAAGTTTGTTAATTTTTTCATTATAAAATGTTTTCACAACATCTATAAATATTTTATATTTTTTTATGAATTTAATTAGAATATATTAATACACATTATTTTTCAATTACAAATTGTTATATAGGATAATTGTTGACTTTAATAATAATTACTTTAAAAGTTATATTTTAATTGATTTCTAATTGGTTGACTGTTCGTAAAAACATTAATTTATTATTTAATATTTTTTAAAAGTTATATTAGTATACTTGTACTTAAAATTGGGTATATGGGTTGCGGTCCACGGACGGTCCATTTAGCCCATGATCCGCATAGGCAATAGGCCCTATAAAAGGATGCCCATTTAGAGCATGAGCTTTTTTGGCCTGGTTCGCATAACCTGTGGGCATAACAAGTTTGATTTGCGGGCTAACAAGTTGATCTGCAGACCATTGTATTTCTTTTAAAAAATATATAAATTAATTTAACAATTAGTTTGTTTTATTGAAAATTTTAATATTTAGTTTATGTGTTATAGGTATTTGGTAATATTAGTTATTGGTAAATGGTAATGTCATTTTTTCTCTCTTCTCTCCTTTTTTTATTGTCTTATTCTAATTATTTAGACTTTTTATTAATTATTTGGATTGTGCTTTATTAATATATTTATTACATTGTTAAATTTTACCAATTAGTAACAAGTAACAACTAAAAATAAAATAAAAATCACAATTTAGACTTTTTAGTTAATTTTTTATTTTACAATTAATTTTATTATTTTTCAAATTATTATTTTTATCTTTGGTCTGCAGGCTAACTCGTTTAATGGCAGGCTATGAGGAGGGCACAGACCATTAAAATATAATGCATTTATTTTGTAAACCGAGTTGGCCTATCCCATTAAAAATAAAGGCCTATGCAGACAGGCCTTAAATGGATCGATCTGGCCCGCTTACCCAACTCTACCAATACTCTTAATTTTTAAAAATTGTCATATTTGGTAGTAGGATCCATATTGAATAGTGTGCCATTCTTGTATTCATGCATCATAGGTAAATTGATATGAATGAATGAAAACCACACAGTAGCATACATTTTTGTCATTTGATTTATGTTTGGTATAAAAATCAAAGAATTAATGCTTTTCTATGTTTAAGAAAAAAATAATGTTTTTTATATATTTTTTGTCATTTTATTTATATTAATATACATTCAATTATAAATTGTTATATATGATAAAATTATTGACTTTTATAATAATTATTTTAAAAATTATATTTAAATCGATTTCTAATTAGTTGACCGTCCACGAAAATTATATTCATCCTTTATTTATATTTTTTAAAAGTTATAATAGCACGCCCATACTTTTAATTTTTAAATATTGTCATATTTGGTAGCAGGATCCATATTGAATACTGGTGCCATATTTGTATTCGTGCATCATAAGTAAATTGAAATGAATGAATGACTGAAAACCACATAGTAGCTTACATTTTTGTCATTTCATTTATAAGAACTAATGTTTTTCTGTATTTAATAAAAAAAATATGGTTTAATTAAAAATTTAGTTTCCATACTTGACATCATTTTTCAATTTAGTCCCGAACTAGGAACTTACATTTCAGTCCCTTCATAAAAAAAATCTTAACAAATCAGTCCCTAGCATTTGCTTTTGTTTCAACATTGTCAGAGAATTAAGTGTCACATCACATGTGACAACATCAGCAATCTTCTAATACTCTTAATTTTAACAACCCCACCTTAAAAAAAATCCCTGTAGCCATCTACTGGTTAATTTTACTGTTATTTTATTTTACCCGCGATCTTACATAAGTTTAATCTTGTTTCAGGGTCCTGTTCCTCACAGTGTTGGGGTTTGCCAGTTTTTTGGGATCACGCAGCTCATGCCATTGTTCTGTGTGGATTTTTCTGCCGTTCCTCTTTGTTTTATGTATCTGCATTCTGCAATGTCTTTGAGATCTATGTTTAGGTCACTTCTTCTGGTATATAATCCAGAATATTTGAGTTCCAATTTAGCTGGTCAAAATGGACAATACAGAAAGAACTCTAAATGCATTCAAGGGATTACTTCACTCACAAGAAGGAAAGGTCCAAATCCCGCAATGACAGACACAAGTAATGGAGCACCAGCTTCTGATTTTAATGATGAGAAACTTACAAGTTTGGCCAACTGTTACGCCACCGTGAGCCCAACAGAAGAACTGGATTTGTCTCTCTGTTCCACAAATATATTGATTCCAGAGTCAGAAGATTCAGACATCAATTATTACAGGGTAGGAGGAGCAGTCGTTACTTTTGAGCAAAAGCCTTCCTCTAGAGAGTGGCTTCTTACAGTAAAGAGAAATGGACTGACATGGTGCAGTTTCAAAGCAGAAAAATTAATGAGGACCTACACTTACAAAAAGTTCACCCATTGGAGATTGTTCTCGTTGGACAATGGGTGGAACTGGAAGCTGGAGTTTGCTAATGATCAGGATTGGACGCTCTTTAAAGCCCTTTATAAACAGTGCTTTGGTCCTAATTTTCCAGCTCGTGTTGTCCCTGTACCACGCATCCGTGATGTCTCTGGATATGAAGAAAGGTATAGTGTTCCCTTTCATAGGCCACGTACTTATATATCTGCAAACGGTGATGACGAGTTAGGCAGAGCAATGACAAGGAAGACTGCACATTATGACATGGATTCTGAAGATGAAGAATGGCTGGCCGAGTTCAATAACGATGTTTCAAAGGATAATTTCGAGTTAATTGTTGATACTTTGGAGAAGGATTTTTATTTTAATCAAAATGGTCGTTTTGATGCAAAATCTGCTGCTAATCGGTGTCCTTGGGGTCTTGGTACCAAGGAAGTTGTGCAAGCTGTGTCTAGATATTGGATGACAAAACGCAAACGAAAACACACGCATCTGCTTAGGGTTTTCCAGGTAACTTTTCCATTTCCTTGTAGCCAGAAAATGGATAATATTTACGACTTTTGGTAATCGGGCGTTCCAAATGTTCTCGTATCAATATATAAAATATCTTGAGTTTGCTTTATTTCTTCTTTCCGTATCAGTTGCATTAGGTGCGTATTTTGTGTTAACTTCCATTTATGTGTGTTGTGCTATTAATATGCGGGTTGTTAATCATTTAAGATGAGACTGTTTCATGAAAATTTCTCATTGCAGCTTACAGCAGTAACAAATATTTCATTCCGTAGACAATTTGAAGACTACGTTTGGGACCACTTTTAATTGATGTTGGGATAAAACTTAGATATAATATTTTAGGTACTGTTATTGCTGTTCTCGAATTAGAATTAGAGATTTGTTTTGGTAATTTATACAATAAAAATATATATTAAAGGGTTTCATAGAATAATGAGATAAATCTCTAATTTTGATTAGAAAACAATATTAATAGTACTTAAGGTACTATATCTAAGTTTTGTCTTTGATGTTGCTATTAAAGTAGCTCTTATATTACACATTTAATTGATATAAGAGTTGTCTAACTTATTCCAAATAAAAATAAGATTAAACAATTTCATTAAAAATAATTAGTGCAATTCTCTATATACTTAAAGATGATTGATATAATATAAAAAATTGTACAAATTATTTTTTATGGGATTATTTAATCCTATTTTTACTTGATTAAATTAGACAATCTCTTGATATAGTTACGCAACTGTAGAGAAGCGAGACTGTGCATGTTCACCTGTTACCTTAATCCCACCTATATAGCTTTTTAACTTTTGCAGTCATATTTTTCCTTGTGTTTATGTGAATCTATGTTTGGGGTAAATAAACCAAGTTGGGGTATTGTAAACTGTAATGCAATGACTAATGTGGTTGACTTAATTTCTTGTGTCAGAATTATCAATCAAATTCAAAGATAACTCCACTTATTCCTCAGCATTTCCTACGAAAGAGGAGGTCACTTAGAAAGCATAAACGATATGATGGAGGCAAATATCGTGGTGTTTGGCAAGGTAAGATTATTATTTCATGTCTTTAATAGGAACATTGAACGAGGATTGCTTTAGTACTATCAGATTATTGTGTATTTGATGCTTTTGTTTTAGGTACTTAAACTGCTGTTGTTGAGTTTTGTAATTTCTTCTATACCTTTTTTGGCATCATCTATGTAGATAGTTTTGATACTTTCCTGTTCTACTCATGTCTTTAGCCACAGGCTTTAGCCTATATTTTGCTGTGATGCTTCACACAGTATATTTTGTAATTGCATGCATCAAACCAAAAAAAAAAGTTTCAATGTTTGTGTAATCTTGTTCTTTGGTCTTTCCTTTTTATATTTCGTTTGTTTTTTGTTAATTGACGACAAATAAAGGGGGTTGAGATTCATCTTTTGTCAATGACAGGTTGGATTTTATTAATGAACATTCATTTAGATTGAAGGTGTCTGCTTGTATGTATAGATGTACGTTGTAAAACTTTGTCTGATCTTATTCATTTACAGAAATTGCAGCTGAACAAAATGCTTTGAAGGAGATGCAAAAGATTGAAGATGCTAAAGCATCTGCGAATGCATTGAAGGAAATTGCAATTCAAAAACGCAAAAGGGCTCAGCTTCTTTTGAAGAAAGCGGATTTGGCAATGTACAGGGCCATTACGTTTATTAGGATAGCCGAAGCTGCTGAGGCTAGAAAATCGAACAGATGCACTTCCTTGACTGAAAGGTAAAGATATTCCCTGTGCTAATTATAATTATAGGTATAATACCCATTTTTTATTACAGAAAGGGTAACACCCTTCTTTTTTTTTTCTCTTTAATTATATTTGTGTATATATGTAGTTTTTTTCATTTATATGTATATACCTTGCCTTAGAATGATGACCTCATCAATTTTATACAATAGATTAGTTGATTAACTTGTAGGAAAGAATTTTAAGAAATCAAAGAAAATAGGAATAAAGAATGTTTAATCTCCAGCCTTGGGTCTTGCCTCTGACTGAAGAATTGCACTTCCAGATGCTCATTGACATTTTTTTTTTAGGTTATAGTGTTTTCTTTTTGTTATGTACAGCCTACCTGTAGTGGACAATCCTATCATTTTCTCGTCAATTGTCAGATTTTGGCGGGTGAAATTATTGACATCCAATGGCCAACCATAACTACACTTATACTCAAAACTATAGTTGAGGATGCTGCCATGGCCCCTATTAACTAATTCACTACACGAGTTGAAGCTTCTGCACAGACTTAGGGATTTTTTTTAATACTTATTTTTCTTTACATTTTCTCTTTTATCTTTCTTTTTTATCACACTTTTTTTTCTTTCTTTATTTTTATCTCTTTATTTCACTAATTTCACAAGTGTGAAAAAAACACTACCCTCTCTTTTTTGGTCCACTATTGAACAGAATTTAGAAAGAAAAAAAAAAGTGACATGACCACCTAGAGCCTATTTGCTTAAAATTCATCAGAAAAATTTGGATTTTGATTGTTTTAAGAAAATATTTTTATTTTTTATTTTATTTTTAATGATAAAATATTACTATTTTTTTATTTTAATTTATTGATTTGACTTTTATTTTTATTGTTTTGTATACAAAATTTTTAAAATAAAAAAATATGGTGACTTTTTAAATTACAATTTTAAATAAGAAATATTTTTTAAAATAAACAGATCCTTCATACTTGTTTTTTTTTTTTTTCGTCCAGAGTTCCTAGATTTCGAATATACCTTTGCTCACAAGAAGAAAATTTCCCTTCAGTTTGAGTCTAAAAAAAATAAGCTTTTTAGTGGGCTTGTGTGACTTGTAGTTTCTAAGTTGAACATGACTTGGATGGCCATGTATCCAATTAATTGGGCTATGGCCCCTACCCAAGAAGCAATCAGATTTAGTTCTGAATTGTTAGGTTAAAAAATGCTACCAGTGTCTGATTAAAATAATATTTATATAGAAAACAATGTAAAAAAATTATGGATATTATAATTTTTATTACGGTTGATTTGAAAATATTTAAATTTAAACAGTATTTATTTGCTAGATTTTATTTAAAGAATCATTAATTCTTTTATTATAAATTTGAGTCTTTACTTTCAATTGTAAGTATCTCTCTTTTTATAACTTTTTTGTGGTACGTGATTCTATCATTATTTAGAGTTTATTTTTTACTTTAAAAAATTGAATTACTAATTGCTTCTAATTTAATTCTTACATTAATTTTTATATAATATTAATATTTTAGTTTTTGAATTTTAGTTTCAGTTTTTTTTTCTAACTTTTTATTATTCAATGTGATCATTCAACATTTTATTTTGTGTCAAGTTAGTTCTTTTATTATAATAATATTAAATCTCACGTTCATTAGAATCTTATCAAAATTTGAGTTGTCTTGCCAAAAATTGAATTGTCTAATTGAAAATTAGGTTTTTATATCTTTCACCATCCTCTTCCTCTTCGCTCTCTCTCAACCCTAAATAAAAACCAAAGACCCAATTTTATCTCAAAATTCTTCATTCTTTTCTCAACAATAACCCTTGTGAGCTTTAATCTCCCAAACACACATGAGCATGATGATGCGCGCACATACTCTCTCTCTCCTAACCATTCATTCTCTATGTCTCTCTCTCTCTCTTTCACACGATCCCTTCCTCTCTTTGTGCACATATTGTTTATTAAATTAAAGGATTAAAATGTTAATTTTATTTTTCTTCAATCTCAAATTTTTAAATTAATTGCTTTAAAATTTTTATAATAATTTTTTCATCTTAAATTTCAATTACTTATGTTTTGAATTTTTTTAATTTTGTTTAAAATCTGATATTGCCTTTTATATCTAATCTATTTATTTTCTTATTTACTTAAATTGATCATAAATATTTATCTTTTAATTTTAAATTTTAATTTTTTTTTATTTTTTTACTTTGATTAAAGAAATCCATGTAAAGCATGCAAAATTTGCTAATAAAGTTGCAATTTTGGTTTGCGTCTATTCACTAAATGATCATCGTATATCATCGTCTAGAGGGAAAATATGAAAAATATAGATTTTGTTTTCCTATGTGAAAAAATAAAAAATTTACACTATGTTTGGTTTGTTGTTTTTACTTTTAGTTAATATTCTTGGTTAATAATTATAAAAATATTAATTTAATTTGTGTTTTTGTTTTCAGAATTTTGTAAAAGAAATGCTGAAAATTAAAAAAAAATCTTATTTTCATATTTTTCACAATATTTTAATAGAAAAGCTAAAAACAAAAATAAAGTTATGTCATTGTAATTATTAGTGAAAATATATCAATTAAAAATAAAAAACTACTTTAGCTTTTCACTAGAAATCAATGATAAAGGAAAAAAAATAGATAAAATATTCAATTTTAATTTATTCAATTATTACTTAATATTTCTTATGAATTTCTAAACCTTTTTTGTTTGAATTTCAGAACATCCTGCAGTTAACACAGGAGTATCTCGACTAAGGTTCAAGTGTTGTGAGCAAGATTTGGCCGACGTCAAACATGGTTGTTTTTTATAGACAAACTGTCAGATTGAAGCCCAAATTTCCTTTGCTATTCAGACAACCATTCCAAGTTCAGATTTGGTTGTTAACTACTAATTTTAAAGTTTACAAGTTTGGACGAAAAAAAAATTACTAGTCTACTTTTAGTTGAATGAACAATCATTTAAATAGAATTTTCTAGTGTCTTCCTGGTTTGTTTTAGTAACTTTTTTAAGTCAGCATTTTGTTCTTTGATGAAATATTTTAGGAACTTGCTGGTTCTATGAATTTTGAGATATTTTATGCTTGGAGGGTGTTCCAAGACATTTTATTTATTGAAATAAGAAGGTTGATAGACTATGCATATCATTCAAACTTTATCAAATAAGTAATCTTCCTTCCCAGTTTTTATCTTTGCTTAGTTTCATTGATTGTGTACATACATAGATGCAAGTGCATGTGAATATATGCGGATATATGTATAAAATTATTCAAGTGCGAACGCTTGATTATTAATGAATATTGGTTATTGGATCTAAAATAATGCACGTGATTATCAATAAATAAATGCACGTAACTTTGGTGCATTTTTCTTCCTCTCGAGTTGAATTTGGTTCATGAATTTTTTATATCTTCCCTCATAAAATTCCATATTTTTGGTTAATTTCATTGATTGTGTGTACACATACATACATAAATGCAAGTAGTGAGCAGATATGTAAATATATGTGTGAAATTACTCAAGTGTGATTACTTAATTTTCATGATAAATGAGAATAATAAATATTGATTATTAGATCTAAATAATGCACATGACTTGGGTGCATGTATGACTTGATTTTCCCTCTTCTTGTGTTGAAGTTGGTTCACAAAATTTTTTATATCTTCCTTTGTAAAATTTTATATTTTTGCTGAATTTCATCGATTGTGAGTGTATACATACATACAAACATAGATGCGAGTACGTGCATTCATATGCAGATATATGTGTGAAATTATTTAAGTGTGAACACTTGATTATTAATGAATATTAATTATTGGATCCAAAATAATGCACATGACCTTGGTGCATGATTGGCTTGATTTTTCTTCTTCTATCGTTGAAGCTGATTCACGAAATTTTTTATATCTTGCTTCATAAAATTTGATATTTTTGCTTAATTTCATTGATTGTGTGTGTATGCAAATGTACATAGATGCAAGCATGAGCACACATAAGCATATCTATGTGCTGAATTTTTGTGATAAATGAGAATAATGAATATTGATTATTTGATCTAAAATAATCTACATGACTTGGGTGCATGCGTGACTTGATTGTGTTGAAATTGGTTCACAAAATTTTTTATATCCTCCTTCATAAAATTTTGTATTGTTTCTGAATTTCGTTGATTGTGTGTGTACATAGATGTGGATACATGCACAGTGTGTAGATATATTTGTGAAATTACTTAAGTATAAATAATTTATTATTGCGAAAATAAGAATAATGAAAATTGATTATTGGATTTAAAATAATGCACATGAGTCATGACTTTGGTGCATGCATGGCTTGATTTTCCTTCGACTAGTGTTGAGGTTGGTTCACAAAATTTTTGGGACTCAGTGACTTATGTGATGCTAAAAATGTGATTGTTGCATATGTTTATGGCCACTGAAATAATTTAAGAAAACTTATGGATGGGTTTTCTCTTTTTGTCCTCGCTTCCTTTCTTTGTTTTCTCTTCCTCTCCCTCGTTCCTTCTTTTCCTCCTCAGTTTCCCTCGCTTCCCTCTCATTCTCACATGTCACTCTTTTGATGTTTTGGATGCAGTGCTCTTAGTTTGATTTTTTTTTTTTCGGGAATTTTTTTAGCATGATCTTTGGTTGAAAAATGGTTGGATTGTGTTCCTTGATTTGTACATGAATTTTTCAATTTTCTTAATTTATTTGAGGAGATTTTTAATTAGATAAAAAATTGACGTGAATTTTGTATGTGTTGAGGTTCATTCTTTAAAATTTTATAATTTGTCGATGTCATTTTGATATTGAATAAAATTATAAGAAAATGGTTTTTGGATAAGTGTTCTTGAGTTGTTCATGTCGTTTATGTGAGTTTGGCAAAAACCTAGCCTTTGATCTGCAAATTATATCATGGGATGCTTTAAACCTATTGTAGATGTTTTGAAATATTAAAATTCAGATTGAGAAAATTTAGAAATAATTTAGAAAATTTTGTCGCATCAAATCTTATAAATTTTGCATGTAGGAATTAGTGATTTCTATTTCATTAGTCGTATGGTTCGTATTTTGTTATGCGTTAAATTTTCAAATCCTATTTAAATTCTAAATTTCTAGCTCATGATGACTATCAATTAAATTTTTGAACGATTAAAATTATTAAATAATTATATAATTTTTTATTAATTAAGTGTTTAAATAAATAATTTATATTATTTTTTATTCCGATAATTAGGATATTATTTTAAATGCTTTCAGAAATCAGAAATTAATTAAATTATTTACGGAATTTTTAATTTTTATTTTAGATATTAAATATCTTATTCAATATTATTTTTAAAAATTTAAATTACTGAGACATTAATTAAATTAATTATGAATTATTTCAAGAAAATTTACATGAATTAAATTTAAATTAAAAGGGTGAATTATCAAGTTCCATGAACACTTGTTTGTAATAATGATGATTTTTAAAAAAATGATTTTGAATTACATAAATTACATTCTATGATTTTTTGTTTACTGCATTTATAAATATTGATATAATGTTTATTTTCTTTATTGTTCCCAAAAAATAATTATTATTTTGAAAATTATTAAGGTAATTATGCATGTATTATCTTGTATAGAAATTATTTTTACAAAATAACACGAGGGCTTTAGTAAGAACATAAAATCTTTTTGCTAAATATTTTTTATTGTCATTTTGTAATGTGATGCAAAGTCTCATGAAAATGTGGGAAGTTTATTCTTTGAATTTAGATATGACGATGTCAATCAAAATGAAATACAAAAATATTTGTTAATATTATTAGTCACGGGCTAGAATTTTTTATTTTATTTTTTTACAAAACTATTATGATGAAGAAGAATTGTTTTATGCGAATGGAACAAATTTTGTGATTGAATGTTATGCGTAAGTCTTTCTTTCCTGCATCCATGGTGTGCCACATTGCATATTAGAAAGCATGGCAAATATGTTGAAAAGTGTGGATATTCATGTACCCATATGTAAAGACGAGATTTTGCTCGTGTCATTGATGAGTCCATTTTAAGGCAACTTTTACTTGTTATTTATTATTATGAGATTATGATATATTTTAACACACTTTGGTATGACAAGAATAGAGGTAGGGGAGGTTCAATGAGTTAAGGACTTGAGGATTCTGTAGTAGTTGGTCATGGTTTGTTACCAAGTGTTATGGCAGATAACATCCCCCAGCGCTATCCCGACATGCCACTAATCTATATATAACAAGCTATCGTTATAAAGTACTCATAGTTGTGGTATTGATTTGAACACCTATGATGGTGATATTGGGCTCTGAGACCTACATGCATTACATTCACTTGCATTTTAAAAATCTAATTTTGTGGTAATTTGTCTAGTTTGTCTCTTTAATGAATAATATAATTTTCCATTATTTCCTTAATGAAAAATTTGTTATGAAATTCCGACCTCTGTATTGTTTCTTTTCTTACATGAAAATTATAATTATTTAAGAATTTACCATGACATCTCAACTTACTTCCTTCTCTTCGAGTGGACATTGAGTTTGACGAGCACAATAACAAGCGGGAATTTGATCATATAGATAGCGAATTCACCTACCTCAGATTTATCGTTAATATTGCCATTTCACACCTTCTAAGCCAATGCAGGATCCCATTATCATCAGTTTGAGTTTCTTTGTTTGTAGGAATATGCCTTTGACTGTTCCACCACCACCTCAACTGTAGGAGCTTTTGTATAGAAGACTGTTCCTACTCTTTTTTATTTTGATTGTTATCATTTAGTAAATATTTTACCAAAATATGAGTTATTAGTTATTATCATTTTGAATCTCTTTTTTATTTTGTCATTATGAAAACTAAGGTTGTTAGTGATAACTATTTTGTATCTCCCTTCATGTTTGGTTTTTTTTTTTTTATAATCATGTTATTGATACGAAGTATTCACCAGCTTTGTCGATGACTAATTTTTGTAGAAAACCTGAATAGCTACCTTTAGTGGGCCTCTCCCCCTAATCATTTTTTTCATCAACAAAACTCGAATCCGATGCCACTCAAACCAATGACATGTTGGTCTTCATGTTTGGTTATTACGAAAGCTTTGCCTAACTAAATGTTTTTTTTAAATTATAATAAGAAAATGTTGATAGTTATAACCATTTTGGATCTCTTTCTTATTTGGTTATTGTGAAGACATTATTCAATTACATACTTCCAAAAATATACATAATAATAAAAATAATGGCTAGTAGTGAATAATAATAATAAATTGTTAGAGATAACCATTTTGGATTTCCTTTTTGTTTGGTTACTGGAAAGACCTTATAAATTATAGTCCTTACCTTTTCAATTTTTTTTAAAAAAATACTTAACTAAAATCAACCAACACACCAACATTTTTCTAAAGAATTGCATGACCTTGAATTCCTCATTACATCTGAGGATACATAGGAGCGAAAATCAAATTGTTAGACCAAAATTAATTTTTCACAAATTAGTTTTTATTCTAAATAAATATTATTATTTGTTCATTTAAATTTGATTCCTTTTTGTATTTAAAATTGTTAAAAATAAATAAATCGTTGTGGCAAAATTAATTTTTCATAATTTAGTTTTTTGTTCTAAATAAAATTTATTCATTAATTTAAATTTGATTTTCTTAAGAGATTATATAAATATGTTTAAAGTTAGTTTAATTTTGTACATTTAATTAAATGTAACCATCTTTATGACAAGTGTTATAGGGTGCTTGCAACTTTCTAGTGAGTAATTGACTCTCGAAACCAAAATCTGGTTTCGAAGACCATCTTCTTTTTACAAAATTTTTCTAATGTTTTCTCTTAAGAAAAAAAAAAATTAGTGGCGACTTCTTGTTTCTTTTTTTAGAAAATTTTGTCATTCCGTCATGATCCAGTTGCAAAGGAAGTTTTTCAGAATTTAGCATAGATAACTTACAAATAATTTTTAAATTTAGCATTGTATGCAAAGATTATCATTGTTTAAAACAAACAAATAGACTATTGGCAGGCATATTCACGACTATTGTTTAATCTTTAGATGATATACATAGTTGTATAGAACAATTTAAATTCCTGCTTATTTAATACTACTATTTCATTAAATAAGAAAGCAATGATCACTTTAAATGAACAAATTATCTTTGTGTCTTTTTTGTGTAGGATGTGAAGGGCTATTTCTATAAACTTATGAATATATGAAGTGATAGACCATTTCAACCGACCAATTGGAGGTAAGATCATTTATTTCTCAATTTAACAGGTAGTGTAATTTTATGTAATATACTAGTATTATGAAAAAAGGTCAAACACACATTTCATTTCTGGTGATTCAATTTGTTTAATTCTGTAAAAGAAATATATGATTTGAAGTGGATCTTCCACATATTGTCGTATGAAGCTAAATTTCTTTAAATCATTTTGTATTAAGTGCCTTCTTAAATTCATGATAAGATCTATTATCACTCCACCTATTTGTGATTTTAGTCTATCTAATTAAATCTAAAATTTATTGTGGACATCATACATGATAGCCGATGTTGATGACTGAAACGAAAAACAGAGTATACATTATGCAATGTAAGCAATGATTGATTGATATTGTCATTTATCTTAATTACCAGCGAGATGTTTAGAAAAATATGTATTATAAGCTAGAGAGGTGCTAGCTAGCCCATCACAATGTCATAATTCTGCTTATGATTCTGCATCCAAGTTTATTGATAGTGTAAGTAAAATTATGGATGTGTTTGTTTATGTAACAAGAAGGGTTAATGTTTTAAAGTTTTATTATTATAAATAAATATTAAATTATCAGTAGTTTTTAAATTTGGTTATTGTTTTCAACTTACAATAAAAAATGGTCAGCACGGAATAGTTATGTGTTCAAAGACAAAGCCCCACGAGTGAAGGATATGGTAGTGTTTAGAGGTGTTCGCGGATTGGATTGGATCGGTTTTGAAGAAAAAAACCATCCGATTCAATCACTTTGGTTTTGTTAATTCATTATCCAATCGGTTTGGTTTAAAATTTAAATCTAATCCGATCCAATCTAATTTAAAACGGTTTGGATTGGATCGGTTTTTGGTTTTAATCATACTATTATTTTAAAAAAAGGTATTAAATAAATAATATGATATATAATAAATATATTAAAAAATAATTTAAAATATCAAATATTTCATTAATGAGTCATTATATAACTAATACTAGTATAACTCTTCAAATATACATTATTAAAAATAAATTTACACAACTTGATAATTATGTTTATGTATCTTTACTCAAATAGTTACTAAAAAACTATTTTTAAATGAATATATTTTTTATAAACAAGTATAATTTATGTGATAATTTTACAAATATATAAGAAATAAAAACATAAACATGAGTGATATTAGAAAATTATAAGTGAAAATATATATACATGTATAAGTTCGGTTTGGATTTAATTGGATCGGATCGGTTTTCAAATCAAATCCGAAATCCAATCCAATTCAATAAAAAATTTTGGTTTTTTCGATTTTCAATATTTTTGGTTTTCAATTTATTCGGTTTTTAGTTTTTTAGATCGATTTTTTCGGTTTTCATTAGATTTGATCGGTTTATAAACACCTTAGTAGAGTCTGTCAAAATAAACTCGTCATATGGGCTCAGAGCGAGGAAAAAGAAGTTTATTTACCCATTATTGATGTGGCTTTCAAACCCAGCTGCTAGCCTTGGGGCTTGGGCTCACTTACTGCTGAGGCCATGTAGATAAATTAGTTGGAAAATTTCTTGTACGAGCACAAACCTAGCAGGCTAACACCCCATTTTTACACACAACTAATAAAAAATTTATAACTAATAAAAAAAAAATAAAAAATACCAATCTATCAAATAAGATAAAAATAAAAAGAATCTAACATTTAAAATAAAAAGGAAACTCACAATTCTTCCCTCCATCTATATAACCGTATATTGTGTTAAACTTGTTACTGTAAAATTTGTGCCACAAGCAAAAATGTACATATATATGACAATATTATAATATTTTCTTAAAATTTTTTATTACATTTCTTATACTTTGAAAAGAGAGAAATATAATAAAAAAAATTATTCATCTTATTTAACATAATCCAATAAGAAACTAAATAAAAATGTTGAATTATTTTTATTATCTTCTAATCAATAAAACAATAAAAAAAAAAAAGGCGAATAACAAAACATTAGTAATAAAGAAAAAATAAATAATGCTAGCTTACAAAAAGTAAAAAATTATAAGACCGTAATTGAGTTTTAAAAATATTTTTATTTTGATTTATATTAACAATTATAAAATCATAATATATATATTTTTTTTAATTATTTAAAAGTAATAAAAATATACCCTTAATATCTCGTTTTCATTTTTATGTTAATACCAAACTAGAAAAAGAAGAATTTTAATTTCCTTTACACTAGAATGTCATGTTAAACAAAGCTTAGAAAATATATTTTAAAAAACGAGTAAAAAGAATAAACTAAAGTTAATTACATATTTTTTTCTATTTTATTTTATTGTTTTATGTATTGAAAGGTAATAAAAATAATTCAATATTTTTATTTAGTTTCTTATTAGATTATGTTAAATAAAACGAATGATTTTTTTTTATTATATTTCTCTCTTTTTAAAGTCTAAGAAATGTAATAAAAAATCTAAGAAAATATTGTAGTGTATATATATAGGGGAGGGATCAAATGACATCGGTGTAATTTAGACCAACTATTACACCATTCAATAACTTTATATAAAATGTGATTTTTACCGATCCAACTGTTAAATTATAATTTTATATTACCAAGATTGTTTGTGTCAAATTTCATCAAAATTAAAAAATAAGTAGGTAATCAAATGACTCATGTTTTACTATATTTTTAAAAAGTATATATTACGTCCATTTTGATCTATATGAATAATATATCAAATAATTTTAGATTAATATAAAATTTTGTACATATGATCCATTTCAAAAGAACTTTCAATCCAATGATGGGTTTTGGGATAAATTTATCCAATTAAAAATTATTAAATAGTGTAATAGTTGGTGTAAGTTACACTGGTGTCATTTAATCCCTCTCCATATATATATATATATATATATATAAAATACAAATTTTACGGTAACATATTTACGTAGATGGAGGAAAGAATCTTAGATTTTCTTTTTTATTTTAAATGTTAGATTCTTTTTATTTTTATCTTATTTGACGTTGACATTTTTTTTTTTATTTCATTAGTTGTAAACTTTATATTGGTTGCGTGTAAAAATGAAGTGTTGGATTTGCCTTTACACAAGAATTTCTCAAGGTAGTTGTTTGCGAGGTATGGGCCTTTGATTGGTTCTTGTATTTAACATAATTAAGGTGCAAGGGATGGCTGGAGGGTGGCAAGACGGATAAGCTGTGGAACCTGACCATACTCTTTGCAGGACATCAACATGGGGTGGATTAATGCCCTTTATACTGCCTTTCAATACTGCATGCTGGCAATTTTAACTGGCGGGCAATGATTTGGAGGCAGGCCACCACGTAAATGTTCGTGATCTCTATGTAAATTGATTGGGACAAATCGGTGCTTCATGATTAGCCAATTTTGGTCATTAAAAATAAATGGATCAGCTTGTAGCTTACAGTGGAATTGTGTAGCAGTAAGGAAGCTTCTATGATTCAGTGATCATGCAGCAATTTACGGCAGCATACGGTTGCAATCTAAGTCATAAAGGCTCTGCATACTTTCTTTTATATATAGAGCTCACTTATAGGAGTCTTATGTCGCAAGTGGGACCACATGGGAATACAATTTTATGCCTGAAACTGGACTTGTTGCGACTTATGATATCGGGCCAAGCGGCAACATGTACCAATATCATCTAAGCTGGTTTTTGTAAGGCCTACTGCATTAGAAGGGTTTTTTCTTTTCTCTTTGCTCCATACCCTCTTTTGGAAAATTGGGTAGCAAGCATCTTTTGTATTGTTTGGCTTGAGCATCACTTTGGGCACACCTTGTGCTTAAAGTTCTGGGTTTTCTTAATCAATAAAATTTCTTCTCTTTAAAAAAAAATAAAATTGTCTTACTAAATAATATGTAATCATGCTACTAACGGAAGAGATATGCTTCGGTGTAAAAAATAAAATAAAAAATATATATATATACATCATTGTTTATCTTTTTAAGCTTTCACTTTATAATAAAAATATATTAAAGAGCTAGAATATCATCTAGTGGTAGCATCACTATAGAGGATCCATTTCCTACTACTACCACCTTATTTGCCTGTGCAATATACGGGTTTATGATCTAGTTTAAGATAAAAGGATGATAGCATGATATGGTTGAAAGATAAATTTTTTAGTTAGCCATGAGAATAATGTGTAAAATATACATCCAAGGAAAAAAGAGAATGTGAATGTCTAATTGAGAGAGTAAAAGAAAATGGGAGTCGTTCTCCAAATTGTATATTTTAATTTATAGTATTAAAGTATATTTCTGAAAATTAATTTGATTACGGTGCTGTCGTAATCCCAAATTGCAGCACATCAAATCGATTTTCTATGAACCGTGAAGAATTTTAATATGAAAAATTAAGTAAAAAGTCCAAACTGTCCACTAAATTTAGAATCGTGCATTTGTGGTTCCCGAACTACAAAATATGCAATTTCATCTTTAAACATGAATTAAATTACCAAAAAATAAATTTTTAAACGTGTACTTTGGTCATTTTGTTAGGAAAGCACGTGAGAAAAAACTCACGACCATTAACCAATCAAGCTTGCGTTCTCCAAAAGGCAAATAAGCCACTATATATGTCGAATATCTCCCAAATCACAATATCACCTAGGCACTTGATCGACCCTCATACTATTGTGCCAAAACACATCACAGCATGATTGAAATGTCCTCTTCCTAAGAACCAAAATCAGCAACCCCCCATCCACTTGCAACTTAATTATAAGCCTTTGTCTACATTACCAACCAATAACCATCTTTACCTCAAACAAACACCACAAAACCACATGCATAAAGCAAACACAACCAGAATATTCTGCACCCATAAAAACCGTCGTACGTACCTTTTTTAAATCAATTGCATCTGCATTCATCGTACAAGACCCTATAAATGCAAGCAACCTACAAATCTCATTGCCACAAAACTTATAAGACCCCAGCCCAGCGGAGCTTCTAATTTCAACCCAAATCAAACTATCACACCCCTATTTTGGCACAAATAGTAGCGACTAGCGAGCAAATCATTGTCCCCCACTCCTCTGAAATTTCAAACAACATCATAATAGCCACCGTCAAACCTTGTTGAGTTCAAGGGGTGAATTGGACATTTTCTAAAAATGAATGCATGAGATAATATAATGAGTTTCACTGGTATATTCGATTTGTTAAGATTATAATTTTTAGAAAATATTCATGTTTATGAACCTGGACCCTGCAAGTAAATTGTCGGTAATGCAATGCCTTTTTAAATTTTGGATCTTGCTAATATAACAGATAGAGAATCAATAATAAAAAATTTATTAAAAATTATGGCAAAATATATTATTAATATTTTTTAATAAAAAATTTTACTTTAAATATCTTAACTAACATCCTTAAAATAGAAGTTAGTACTTGACTTAAGTTTTAACCAAAGGACTTTGACTAAGGTTGATAATTTAAGGCATTACTTTTTTCCATAGTTAATATTTTTTAATATTTAGTAAAAATACTTAAAAAATAAACGTAGTTAATATTTTAAGAATATATGTAATATTAAATATTTTATATTAAATAATTAAGAACAAAATTAAAAATTCTTAAGAAAAATAAACTTCGAATTATCTTTTAGCGTAATTTAGATATAACACCTTTTCCTGGGGTCCACTTATGTTGTCAATAGTATGGGCCTAGACCCATGAGTAACCAATTATTTTACTGGACTTGGAAGACAGTGACAGCCCACTCGATAGCCAGAGCTCTTAACAGGGTTTCATGTCACTGTTTAACTTGATGGTAGGTACACCTATTATATAGTCCAACTGTGTTGCCAATAAAATGTTCTCTTCTAATTTGGAATACACCAACGAAATCCATCAAAATTGGCAAGAGATGGAAGGTATTTTGTGCCAAAAATGGTTACCAGGGATTTGATGTACTCATTTTTGAGTTTGGTGATAAAAAGGTTAATGTAGCTTATGTGGAAAAAGCATAATAGAATTATGCTTTTGCTGCTACTGATCTGCATAATAGAATTTTTTGGATAGATCATTTACTGTTTGGAGCTGATATGTTTAATGGTTTTTTGTTAGTTGAATTACTATCAGCTCATGTGCATGTAAAATGGTGCTGCACTTTAACTTTGTATGGATGTTAAAATGCTCAAATATCAATTGCATTTATATCACTATTTTTTTTGCTCTTCAATTGTGTGATGTGTTGAAAAACAACTTTCTAACATGAACTGAAATTGAAATGTTAGTACACATTCTCATAAGTATAAAACTTATAATACATGCCTAAATATTTTTTTCTGTTTTGTATGTCCCGTGCGTTGTACGGGTACTAAAACTAGTAGTATTACATTGTAGAGGAGTGATTGAGAAGCACGGGAGTGGACATTCCTTCACACATACTCTCCCTTAGCTAACCAAGAAACCACGTACGAGCAGGAACCTCACCAGTCACCGCATAACTTGCTTACTAAGTCATAGAGTAATAAAATATCTTTTTACATATCTTAGTTCCTTACCCAAAAAACAAAATTATTAAATGAAAAATTAAATATATTTAATGTCTTAAAAATACAAAATGTATTTAATACTTACTGTATAAAAAAATGTAAAAATATTGGTAAGAAGATGTTATAAAAGGATTTAGAATTATTCAATAAATTATCCGTGCCGAAGTGGTTACTATCTCCTCCAATAATATTCGAAACACGTTTGTTAAGGGGTAGGTGGGAAGGAAACTTCCGACTAGCGTGTGTTGCCGATGTCCAAAACTATGAAACAATTACAACAACTGCTAAGGGTAGTATTTTTTTTTCTATGTTATTCTTATTAGAGTTTTTATAGGAAAAGTTAAATGCATTTTTAAGACGTTTTTCATTTTTTAAAAGGTATGAGTATTGTGTAATATTTTCAGTGTATAGATTACATTGTTCTTTATGAATTGTTACATTTTAAAGCTACTATTAAGAATAAGGCAGAGAGGCTTTAAGTTACGGCTTTTTAATTTGAATGTACAGTTGTTTTTTTTTTTTTATAAAATTAATATTTTGATTCTCTAAACTATTTTTTTTTGTTTTATTTTGGTTTTGTAATTTTTAAATATTCAACAAGTCACTCCTTTTTATTAGTTTTATCTACTTTTATCAATAATTTTATTAACAATTTTATGGCCTAAATATATTTTTAGTATCTATAATATACTCACTTTTCATTTTAATTCTTTTAATTTTTTTAAAATAGTCTATGCAATATTCATTTTTGAAATGACTAAAAAGTTAGGGACTAAAATAAAAAATAGGATATATTTATCAAGACTAAACTAAAATGTATAAAGTGTCGTGTTATTGCATGATAGTCTAAAGCAACAATTAACAAAAACTAGGTAATGACAAGGACTAATGTCAAAAAATTAAATATTAAAGGAATTATTTAAAAAATTAAAAGAATTAAAATAAAAATAGATATATTATAGTAACTAAAAACATATTTAAACCTAATTCTATTTGGTCCTTCATTTGCTTGCTAAAAACCACTATTTTTTTCTTAGTCATCGTTAAACTCTTCTTTTCTACACAATCAACATCTTAAGGTGTGTTTGAATTTCAATTTGGATCATTGAACATGAATCCTTTGTCAAAGTAGGATTCCCGTTTAATGTGCATAGGAAAATAGAAAACCCATAAACCAAACACATGCTTAGTCTTTTTCCAATAACACCATACCCAATAATCCTAGACTTTAACTTACACATGAACCGGTCTCTTCTTCCATTTGTGTCATCATCACCTTAACCACAAACGACCATTTTGATTCCATAAGAATTGTTACACCCCATTATTTCCATCCTTTTTTTCATCACATACACCGCAACTGTAGTATGCCTAGTACAAACTTCCATGAACCACTATATCCATCACCGCATGGCCACCACCCACAAATCTATCCTCCATCGTCATAACTCATGACAAGACAACATAAAGTAACAAAACCTATCAACAATCACAACACTCTATTATTTGTTATGAATGCATTGTGAACGCCACCATCCAAACTTCCTTTGCTAATGAATTGTTTAGATCCAACTCTCCTATGTCCAAACCAAACTCACTTCCATTTTGACCTACGCTGTGCTTCCACCGCATTTATGGTTGAGGACGAAGGATTGGGATGGTGATATTAGTAATTTTTTTTATTTTTTACGATCAAAGGAGACGACAAGGGGTTTGATAGTAATTTGAGATAGCGGATTTTGCTAGTGATTTGGAACGGGAAATGGTGGTTTTCGATAGGCAAACAAGATGACATCAAAGCTATTAATAAAGTTATTGGCAGAGTTGAACAAAATTAACAAAAATGACTAATTTGTTAGGCATGTGAAAGTTAAAGGACTAAAATGAAATAAATAAAAGTTAAAGGACAAAATTGAATTAAAAAAAAAAGTAAGTTAGAGTAATCAACTAAAATTGTCTTTACTTTTTATTATCCATCATTAGTCATTTTGTTTTGTCTGTGAAAAGTTTAAATGTAGTGTAAAATGGGAATGGCAGGTGCATAAAGGTATAACAAAATATATACATTTATTAATGGTTTAAAAATGTTGAGTGTTAGGATTGTTTTTATTAGTATAGTTTTTATCTAACAAAAAATTAACTATTAGTATATATTGTAAGTTTACAATAATAGTATAATATATCTACTAACATTATATATATATATATATATATATATATATATGTTAATGTTTCTTAGTGTAATTTACTATTCTATTATAATCTCATAGTATTTATATTAATAATTTAATTTTTATTAAAGAAAAACTATATTAATAAAAACTAAACTAACAATAAATCGTTAGTATATGACAATTCATTTTTGTAGTGAGGGTTTAATTATTTTATTTTATGTTAAATATTTAATCTCATATTTAAAGAGTATAATAATATCTTAAAAAAAGACAGAAAAAACATAAAACATGATGAGTTTTACAAAAAAAGGACAAAAAAAAAATAAAAACTCAATATTTAATGTATGATTAGGATTATATGTATACCTTTAATTGAGACTATTTTTGAGAAAATCATTTTATTTTTAAAATTTCCTTTTAAAACTAGCAAAAAAAGTAATTTTTTTAAAATAAATTGAATTAAACATGTATTAAATTATAAAATATACATTAATACACGGACATCAGCATTTAAAATGTTAGCATAGGTAATCGTAAATATAACAAAACACTTCAATTTATGTAATTATGGTAATATTTTATTCTTATTGATATAAAAAGTTTAAAAAGATAATAAAAACTAATTAAATTAAATGCGGACGAGAGTGCGACATTGATATTAACATTTGTGCTGAGGTATATCAGTTTTGCTTGCGTGCACGTTTCCAGTTTTCCTTTTGCTAATAATTCAGCAAGTGTCATAATGAGTTATATATATATGCTCAAACATCCAACGATTCAATCCCTCATTAGTTGGTTTATTTTTTTCATTGGAAGAAAAGAATAGAACTAGATTTCAAAACGTAAAGGAGCAACTTCATTTGATTAGTAATTAATTTTTAATGTCCTGGTGGAATTTGGAGAGAAAATACGAGGAATGCAATGAAAGAGAAAGTAAAATAAAAAAGTTATTTTTTGTTGTTTAAATAAAAAAAGAAATAAAGAAAATTATTAATTTTAATTTTTATCTAATTCGAAGAAAAGTGAAAAATAATTATATCAACTAAATTTTATATTCTTTTAATATAATGATAGATAAATAAATAAGTGAATTTATCAATTTAATATTCTTTTCTCTCATTTACTCTCCGCTTACTAAGAAAATTGTTTTTGCGAGTCTTACATTTTTTTTTTCTTTCCACTCAATTTTCTCATCAACCAAATAATAAAAAAAATACGCTTTTTCTTATTTTTCTTTATTCATTGTTTCTATCTATTTCGCTCTTAACTAAATATAATATAAAAGAAAGTCGGTTCGTCCTAAGCTTTAAAATCATCATTTTAACCGTTAAAATGTTCAATCATTTTATAAGAAAAATAATAGAATTTATATTTATTTTGTTCTTCCTAATTTATAAATGTTTTAAAGTAATTTTTAAAGTTAAATTTGTTTCAAAATTAAATTAATGTTTTTATAAATTAATAATTATTCATAATATGTCTTAAAATAGAAAATTATTCGTTAATATATGCTAGTTGCATTTGCAAACAAACTAACCCAAACTCACGTTCGTTCAGTGAGTCAATGTTGTGGCGCATGCGGTGATGGGACATCCCGCTTGCCAACCAATTTCTATGATTTACCGATTTAGGAAACATGTATTATCATAAAATAGATTTTTTTTAACGAAAACAAAATTTAAACTTAAGATTTTGTATAAATTACTCAAATATATATTATTAAAAAATAGAAATGAAACAGGTTGAGTGAAATAAAAACAAAATTAAATAAAATAAATTTTTTTTATTTAAATATTTTTATCATAAAATAAAAATATGTATTTTATACTTTAATGATGTAAATTTCCATGGATATATTTTTTTGATAATGAGTCATATATAGTATATATTTTTTAGTTTATATTTTATTAAATATTATTACTTAAATTTAATTAATTATATTTTATTTAGTTGTTAATACAAATCTTTTCTTTCCTGCAAATTTAAAATTTTACGTGATATATTAAAATAATAATTGATTTATATAATTTATTTAAACAGTTTATTTTTATATTGTATTTTTAAAATTTTGATATTTTTAATTTATTTGTGCACAATATATAAATTTTATTTTTTATTACAAAAATAATATTTTAATTATATTTTATTCTTTTTAAAATAATTCATTTTAATTATTTAATAATATATATATTTTTGATATATTTATATTGTTAGATTTCATCTAAATTAAATATATTTTAAACAATTTGACCGTCAAAACCTAACAAATCAATTCAAACATAGTCTCTGACTTTATGCTGCTTTTCATTCGTTGCATGATGGCCTACATTAATAACTTTTGACATTGTCTTCGGCCGCTACATTAATGCACACAAGGACACAAGAAAAGAAAAGTGGAAAAGCTAGTTATCCAAAAAAAAAAGAAAAAGTAGAAAAGCTTCGTGATATTGTTATATGAAAAGAAAATAAATTTTATTAATCAACGCGAGTTCGTTTTAGAGGTAAGGAATTTTATTTCTTTTAAATAAAAGTTTAAATTTGAGTTTTATAAATAAAAAATTTTAGGAGAATTTAGTTTCTTTTTAATAAATTTACTCAACTTAATTCAATTATTTAATATTAAATATTATGAGTTTAAAAAATTATTTTAGATATATATTATTATAATTAAACTTTATATAATCTTTTATTTAATAAGATAAAATATATTTATTTTTAATCATCTATTTTTTTTCTTAATTTATGTGGTGATTAAGATATATACGTCTAAAAGTGAATAGAATTAAACTGAACTACATCAATTTCAAGTTTCATTCAATAATAATTTTCAAGTTCAAGTTCTTTTTATATAAAGTTCGAAAGCTAAAATTTAATAAATTAATGCGCAATTTGATATCAATTAAATGTTTTAGATTTAATAAGTTACGTATGAGTTTATAACTTCGTAATATTTTAATTTTTTTACATATATTTAATTAAAAAGATAATTAAATACAAATATATTCAATGCAAAATTAAGTTAAATATTATTATTAAAATATCTTTATATTTATATGTTGAAATAAATCAAAAATAATTAATAAATATATTAAAAAGACTCAGCTCGTTTATAAATAAATTAAAACTTTTATCGCATTTTAAGATTTTTTTTCAAAACAATTTAAAAAAGATAAATATTATTATAATAAAATACTTAATTTATTTGATAGTTGTTTTAAATTAATTAAAAATATTTAATAAAAATATATTAAACACTTTTTCATCATTTTTTAATAAAAAACAAACAAAACTTTTATTTTTGTTCTTATAAAAAAACAAAAAGAAACAATTTTTAGATCTTGACTGCATAGTGAAGTAGGTGAATATTCACCGCACACGACTCAGGTCCCAAAACATGACACTTAATGCAGTATTATTAATGCAGTGCGCAAAGGTTGTTGAAATGTTAATTCAAATCAAACTTTTTAGAACTGTTAAAACAAAAAGTCTGAAGACGCACCCGTACAATCAGTGCACAAGCGACAAGACAAGAAGTCAGGGGTAGTTTTATTCTTCTCGGCAGGAAAGAGACTTGTGTAAGTTCTATATGAGACTCGAAAAAAACCACCAATGTTCACCCAAACCCGCCTTCCACCGGAGGTTCAACGGACGGTAAGGGATTGCATTTTTGTATTGGTCGGTTTTGAGCGGTTTGAACTTTTCGGATCCAAATTCGACCGAATCCGACCATTTCCCAACCTTTTCTATTGCCTTAATATCACATTTATTCCTTTCAATTTAAATTGATCCAGGTTTAAGATTTCTTTATACAGATTAAGAAAAATAATAAATAATCTAATTAGTGAAATAAATTTTTTAAAATATTCTTATTTTTTAATTTATATAAATACATTATTAAATATTCCAAAATAATATTATTTATTTGGAAATAAAATTAAAACAAAAGTTATAATACTTTATTAAAAATTAAAAAATCAATTAGCATGAAAAAATGAAATGCTAAAATGTAATCAATTTAAAATCACATAAGTAATTGGTTAAGGTGTCAATCTTTCTTTTTCAATGTCATCAAGTTCTCACAGTTTTAACTATAGATAATTGAAAGTATGGCATGGCAACGAGATGAGGCTGAGTGGGGCGGGTTTGACTCTCTCTGTCCTTTCAAAAGACAGGACGGGTTCTAGTTTAAAAGGAATGGGTTTAAAATTTTTAAACTCATTTTCATCTTTGTTGGGTTTTGTTAGGTTCAAAAAAATGCATGGAGAACTCGTTACACTTTTTTATATAATTTTAATTTACTTATATATTTTTTTTAAATTATATATTAAGTTGCTAATTATATCTTAATTCAAATAATATATAAAAATTAATAAATAATAAAGAACTTAAACATAAAAAATTTAGAAATTAAATTATATTTTTAGTTAAATATATAATTTTAAGTTTGTTTTTTAATTATTATTATGATTTAAATTTTCTAACTATTAAAATAATTAATTCTTAATTTTAATAATTGTAAAAAACAAAAGTATAAAAATAAAATTTTAATTATATATATATAAAACAAAAAATTGTAAAAAAAAAATGTAGCAAGGCGGGTTAGGAGATGGGGGTATGGCTTGGAGTTACATCCCCGACCTCAATTTTGATCAAAGTGGGTTTTGCCTCATCAAAATCGGGTCAAGGTTGCACGAGTAGCTGCGGGTTTAAGTTTTCTTATCATGCCTAATTGAAAGTAGCATTTTATGTTTAGTATTTTATTTTGATACAACTTCGGTAAGAAAAATTGTTTATATTATCATTCAATTCCATGTTATTAATTTATAAAAATATAACTATTTCCAAATAATGTAAAAATTTGCATGAAAATTTAACACCGGTTATGGACCAAATTCATTTTATATTCATATCCTTATAGAGAAAAATTAATGTTAGTAATATATTCTTTTGAATATATTCTTTAACATTGATTGAAAATTGTTAGAAATTATAAAATTTTATGAGACATACTTTTTATTTAACGAGTCATATTCACAATCTTATAATTTTTAATAAATTTTAACCAATAATAAAGAAAATGTTGCTAACAATACTCTTATAGGATTGTGATTTGTGGCTAAACCAACTTATAATTGTTATAAGAGATTTTTAGAAAATAAAACATTACAATTTTGTCCTCGCAAAGATAATCCTTTTATCTTATTTGTGCAGGATTCTCCTTTCTTTATTTTTTTGTGACAACTCACTATATAAAAAAGGCACATTCGCTAGATATGATCATCTAATATGTTTTGGTAAAAGTCATTAAGTCATGAATTGAGTATTGATTTGAATGACGAGTCTTTATAAATACACCTCGTTGCCATCTTGAAAGCATTCTAATAGTCGTGGTATCAATGGAAGGGATTCATGCCTCAACAATAGTGGGAATAATTTGGTTCATTAGGTTTCCAATAAGCAAATTTTAAGAATTTTGGTACCTTTTGTGAGAAAAGGTAAAATTCCTTTCACTCTAGCATGAGTAAACCCAAAGAAATGATTGTCAAAAAAGAAAGAAAGAAAGAAGAAAGAAAAGAAAAGAAACTCAAAAGAAAGTTAAAGTTATTAAAATTGTTGATAAATAACAACAATAAGAACCACGTCCTTCTTTCCTAAAAGAAACTTGCAAGAATTAAAAAACTCAAGTCTTGGTCAATCAATAAGAATAAACTAGTAATACATTCATGTTTTGAATTTAGAAAAAATGATAGCAACACACTCTCTCATATAATTGAAATTTATTAGAAATCACAAAATTCAGTGGGTCTCACATCTTATTTAATGATTTTCTCTCATGGTTTTGTGATTTCCAATAAATTACAACTAATAAGAAAGAGTATGTTCAAAAAAATGTGTTAGAGAGTGTGTTGTTAGCACTCCTCTTGAATTTATTCAATGATTTTGGTTCTTTATATCTTTATACTTAAAGTATATAACCGAATAAATCTTCACAAAAAAAAGTCAAAACATTAACAATGATTAGCTTATGGAAAAAAATCACTAATCATTCAAACTCTCTCTTTGAATGTTAGTTGTCATTACCTAGTTTGAAATTTTGATAGGGTCATTTATTTGAATCCAAACTCAACCTGCTCAAGACTCGATAATATATGGGACAAGATCTGGTCAACTCGATTTAATATTGTAATATGTCTTTCTTAACATCGTGTATAATTAAATCGTAGAGTAAAATAAGTATACTGCTTAAATTAAAAGTATATTTTACAGTACATATTTCAAAATAAATAAACATCATTATAAATATAATATCATGTTATACAAAATATTATCTATTAAATCAAAAAGTTTTGCTATTAATTCACAATTATTCAAAAAACTTGTACTTTATAAAAGAATATAGGAAACTAAACAAGGTTGGGATGATCCAAAATATAACCCAAACCAGTCCTCAAAATATATTGGTCTAATTTAAAACTCGAACCCATCAAAACCAACCTTGGGTTGGACCGAGTTAGTAGGATAGGATAAGTCATACACACCCCTATCATTATCATCAATCATTGGATCATGAATACTTGACAAAGAAACAACTATTGGGACAAATCCCACCAATCACAGATGGAACGGACCAAAAACCTTTTTTCTATTGCATGATAAATAACAGCACCTCGAGAAGACTAAAAAAACCATAGCTTAACTATTGCATTGCAAAAGTAGTTTTTATTTCCTTTTAATATCAATAATCATGGCTTAAATAACATCCTTATCTTTCTAGACAAAGGTAGGCAATTGTTGCATGAAGTTTAAGCTTGCACACGTTAATGGGCACATTAAAACATAACTTACCATTTTCTTTTCTTCTCCTCCCCTTAGCCATGGTCGAGACACTCATCTCATCCACTTAGCCATGGCTTTGACACTCATCTTCCCAACCTAGAACCGTTTTTGTTTCATTTTCTTCCATAGAAGCTTGAATCTTTAAGGTTCCTACTACCTTAAATGTCCACTAGCTCAAAGCTCTCATTTTCTACTCGTTTCCCACTTCAAGGTGAGCTGTTCCTACCATTTTCTCCTCTTATACAATTCAAAACCCATTTTTTCTTTTCTCCTAAATTCCTTTTCAAGCTCATGATTATGGAGAAAATGGTAGGTTTGTTATTGGAGGTGTTGGTGAGATTGGATACTTTCTTGAATATTCTTGAAGAATAGAGCATAAAGCTTCAATCTTTCGTAAAGGAAACTTCTTGACACAAGTCTTTGGAGGCTTGTAGACCCTTGTTGGTGTCTTTGTATTGAAAAGTTTGTTGAAGAACTCTTTTCTATAAGAGTTTTGCCCTTGTATGGTGTTGTTTGATGGAAAAATACACTCTTGCTGTGTAAAGCTTATGTATTGATATTTTAGCTACTCAATATCCATGAAAATGTTCTCTATTTTTAAAGATACATGATGTGTGGTTGGCTATATAAATGAGTTCTTTTGGTCTATTTTGATGCATACTTGATTTGGTAATGATTTTTGGTGATTTGAACTTTAAAAGCCTTAAGCTTAAAACATTCATAAGACTTAAATGCAAAAATTAAATCTTAGACATGGAATGCCCAACTTGTGCTCTTTGGACAAACCCTTTGAAGTTCATAAAAAATTTAGTTTAAGTGCTAATGATGGATTTAAGACCTTACACAAGATACTAGTTAAGTTAGGTTAAGTTTTTATCACAAAGATTACCTAAAAATATGCTTTTTAATAAAATAATGGATAATTTTTTTTATTAAGCCTTATCATAGTGAGATTAAGTTAATAAAGGTGATTAAAAGTCAAAATTTGGGCTTGACTTATAAAAATATTGGGTTTGCTTAAACTTGACTCATTTGTTTAAACAAGCCTAACTAAAAGTTTAAACTTGACTTGTTTAAAAAAAAAAATGAAGCTTGAGCTTGTGTTGTATAGCTCATTTATAACTTAATTATTTTTACTTTTAAGAACATTTTTTGAATTATTTTTTAACTTTGTCAATTTAGTATTTAATAAACATTTTAATACTAGATGATAATCTACAAAAGGAAATATGAGTTCAATATATGGTATGTGGAATTAAAAAATTATAGACTATTACATTTTCATAATCCACTAAATAAAAAATTCTTAATTTCTTGACTACTACAGAAAAAGAAAAAAACTTAAAAATTAATTTTAACATTACCAACAAAGTTTTACATATTTCTATAATGAATATATAAATAAAAAATAATAAAATCCTTGTCATTAATTTAAATAAATAAGTTATTTATGAGTCGTCAATATCAAGCTTGTAAAATTTTGTGTTGACTCATTTAAAATTTGAACTCAATCTTAAATTTAAATTTGTTATTAAACAAACAAACTTAATCTAACATTTAATGAGTAAAATTCAAATAATTCATTAATAGATTAACATATTAGCCAATTTCCATTTAATAACTTATACTCTTGTTCGATATAATTAATTACTTTAAAAGGAAAGTTAAAATAAATTTGATTTTTCTATTTTTATATTTTATGCGCTTAGTACATAGTTAAATATGCAGCATTGAAAGTACATTTTTAAATGTATTCAACTACTTAAACGATCTTTTTAATGTGTACCATGTAATGTTCTTTTATTATATTATAAAAATATAATTTTTTTTCATATAATTATTCTTTTTATTAATTTTATTTTTAAATAGAATAATTTTTATTTTCTTTTTATTAGAATAACAATAAAAATTATTTTTTTAAATATCTTCTCCCTATTTTGTTTCTACATCCAAACCAAGAATACTGACTTGTGTAACAAAAAAGCAAAAAATTACCTGATATATGCACAATAAAATGTTTTATAGTTATTCAACTCTTCTCAGTTGGAAAAAAAAAAAAAAATCCTTTCACAATTATACATAATTGTAACTTTTTCTTTCTAATCTGCATTTTGACACATAATTATGAGACTAATTCTTAAATCGAAAGTGGTGATTAGATGTTTTTTTTCTTCCAAAATGACAATTCGAAATTTTAAACCTTAATATTATAAGTAAATTTAGTTTGAAGCTAAAGTTTGATTTCAAAGCAACAAAAATGCAAGTATTGGCGCCGTAAACAAAAATATACTAACCGTGGTAATATTATTTGGATTTTTTAAAATAAAAATTGAGAAATGGACAAAATTTAAGTAAAATATTTTAAATATTTTTTATGTTATTTATTAATTAATATTAGAGTTTTATATTCCCAATCAATATCGACCTTCAACATCGATTTTAATTACTTATGCTATGAAAATTAAAGTGTAATTTTAATTAGAAAACAATTTTTGCGTCACCTGATGTCACGACAGTAAGATTGAATTGATTGTATGTTGGACTTCCATCGTAAAGATCACTTTCTCTAGCAGCAGCGTTTGGATCTCAACCGTTAACTTTAATTTTTATTATAATAAAATGATAAGAATTACATAATTAAAATCGTGATCGTTTGATTACAATAATTGCCAGTGTGTAGAATGAAATAGCCATTCGTTACATTTCTGAACTTTCAATTTAGGCCATCCTGTATGTATGGGGAAATACATTTTTGGGTTCGCAGAGTTGATTTAATGGTAGGCTAATATTTTTTTAGCTTAGCTTAGTCGTTGACGGGCTGCAAGCCAATGTAACTCATGTGTCACTCATTTTTTAAATATAAAAATTAAAAAAGTATTAAAATAAATTATTTTTTATATAATAAATTAATAAAATTATTATTTAATCATTATAAACTAAAATAAAAAATATAACTTGTCATTTATATTATAAAATAGAAAAATATAACATGTAATAATACAAAAAAACAAGTATATCAATTATAACAATAAACAAGCACTAGAAATTAAAAATAAAACTCAATGTACACAGCATATTAAGCTTAAAATAGGTGGATCATGAAATCAAAAGTGGATCATAAAATAGACATTAATAACACACACAGTATTAAATTTGCATTTGTGATTTTATCAATTATAAAAAATAAATAACAATAAAAAATAAATCAGGACTAATAGGTTGACCCAACCCATCACAGGCTGCCTAGTAAAAATTTGAGTTGAACCAAATCAAAATAAGTTCAAGCTTAAATTTTTACAATATAACCTAATTCATTCATTGGACTAATTTATTGGACTTAATCCATTTTGACACTCGTTTCACTAAATTCATTTTTGATTTATTTGCACAAGTTTAATTTTTTTAAATTCAATTTTTTAAATTAGTACTTTCAATTAACTAGAAACATTCATTTTAAAAAAATTATCCTATTATTAAAAAAAATTAAACACAATTTTAGTTAAAGTTATTTTTCTTAAAATAGATAAACTAGTCAGTATAAGATTTCCGATCCACTCGTTTTAGCTTGTATGGACAGAGTAACGAAGTTTCGTTGAAATTCCAACTCAATTACTAAAACCACCTGTATCCCATTTGGTGGGAGGGGGGTTGCCCGTAATTTTCATTTAATTATCAAAACCTAAACGGTACATTTTAAAGTGGAAAAATAATTTTTTTTATTTTTAATTACAAAAATGTCATTTTATTTTATTTTTATATTTTTAAAAATTTATATAAGAAACGACAAAAGTAAAAATAAGTTCTTTTCTATACCACCTTTTGAAATAAGAAATAAATGAAAAATAAGATAATAAGACTCATATTTTCATTTGAAAAGAAATATAAATCTAAAATATTGAATGAATATAATTTATTTTAAAATTATTTAATTTATTTCAAAAAAAAATAAAATTAAGCAACTTCATTTAAATTAATTGATAAAATTAACACCTATAACTAATTATCTTACAATATATCAAAAAATTACACAAATTATTTAAGATGAAATTATTTAATTCTATTTTCATTTAGAATAAGTTACACAACTATTTTTGATAAGAACCATTCATATCAACTCATCTATACAAACAGTTGATTTGACACTATTAAGTTCAGAACTCAAAGAGCAGCGCTCAGAACCCTTCAAATTGCCACACATAAATAAATCATTTGGGACTTCATTCTGAAGATTTCCCATCATTTTGGCCAGCCACACAAGAATTTTCACTTTCACTCAGTCATAGATAGCACATAGGCATGGAGGAAGGGCTGGATGCGGATGAAGGGGTGAGGTCAGTGAGCAGCTTGAGGATGAGCGTTGGATCTTGGAGCAGGAGGAGTTGGGTGTCAGCAAGTGTTTCTGAGATGTGGGGTGCTGGACATGGTGGGGATGTGTTTGAGAGGAGCAATAGGGTGGATGATGATGAAGAGGAGCTCAAGTGGGCAGCCATAGAGAGACTCCCCACATTTGAGAGGCTAAGGAAAAGCATAGTGAAAAGGGTATTGGAAGAGAGTGGAAGGTTCAATTATGAGGAGGTTGATGTATCCAATCTTGGTGTGCAGGACAAGAAGAAACTCCTTCATGTCATACTAAGGACTGTGGAAGATGACAATGAGAGGTTTCTCCGCAGGATGAGGGAGAGGATTGATAGGTTATTTATTTATTTATTATTTAAATTTATTATCGCCTTTCTCTACCTCCTATTATATTCCACAAAAGCTTGTATTCATGTCACCAACAACATAAAGCAATTATTTGTTTGTTTATTTTTTGGTTTTGGTATGAGTCATGGACATGACAGGATATTGTTTCTTATGCTTGGACTACCAATTCATTTTTTAATTGTAGATTGAACTCTGTTTTGGATTATGTTGTGTGATCTAGAAGCCTTTCTGATTGTAAAGTTTCATGTTTAATTTGTTTTGGTGATTAGGGTCGCTATAGAGATTCCAAAGGTTGAAGTCCGATTTGAGCATTTGTTCGTGGAAGGAGATGCATTTAATGGAAACAGAGCACTGCCAACCTTAGTAAACTCCACCATGAATGCGATAGAGGTACTCCTCTGTGTGATTAAATATGTTACCTTCTCCCGTCCTTCCTCATTACTCACTCTTTTTTAGTTTCAATACAGAGCTTCTGGAACTAACTTTTACTTTTACATCAAATTAAAAGCAATCCACATGTGCTATAGTGAGGGCAAGTCTTGGGTGACAACACATCACACACAACTATTAATAACACGACACGTGTGAAGTAAAAAATTGAAAAACTAACAAATAAGCATTTTCCTAATTTCGACTTCTGCTCCTCTTAACGAAATTTTTGACTCGGCGGCGTGTGGAGGACACGGAAGGAGGAGTACTTCTTCAAAAGGTTTTCTTCTTTCAAAGGTGTGATTAGGAGTTTGGTGCGGTTAAGGTGGTGTGTTTAATGACCAAGCCATGTTGATGATGGAGCTTCATGTTGGGTTGGGTATAACGTTGAAGGCTAACGTGGAGTGGGTCGGTGGTGCTAATACCCAATTAACGGTGGACTCGCTTTAGTCTTTGATAAAACATTTTTTGGGCTTTTCTTTTCAAAACCAAAGTAGCGGTCCCCAAATTCTGGGATGACGTGGAACTGGTCATTTAATCCTTCGTCAATACCCAATGTGACCATTTTCATATGCGGAAAACGTTTACACATTGTATTAACTTAGGAGCCTGAAATGATTCATAATACTGGTATTCATCAAACAAAGGGTGTTACTAGTTTTCAATTGAATATAACTTATAGAAATGAGATTAAGGAGTGGGATGAGAAAGGGAAAGGAGAGAAAGAGATTCTTTGGAAATGAAGAGTGGACAAGGGAAAGGAAAACATGGAACACCGCTCATCAAGCCGTTCATTTTTGTGACGCTTACGTAGATTTCTGCACGAACATGTGTTGCAGAAGTCCACCACCAACGGCGAAAGCACTCTGCTGGGCCGACACTGACGTTAAGAGACGAAAGCTAAGGGAGCGAATGAGATTAGATATTCCAGTAGTCCTAGCCTTAAACGATGGATACTAGGTGCTGTGCGTATCGATCCGTGTAATGCTGTAGCTAACGCGTTAAGTATCTCACTTGGGAAGTTCAGTTCGCAAGAATGAAACTCAAATAAATTGATGGGGGCCCGCACAAGCGGGGGAGCATGTGGGGGCAGCTAAGGAGGAAAAGGTCTCAAATGAAGAGGAGTAGAAAGCGAACCTAGAAAAATACTGATTTTTTGCTGTTTTTTTTTATTTTTGTTTTTTTACTTCACACGTGTCATGTTATCGTTAGTTGTGTCTAAAAGTGTCATGCTTTATAGAAATGTGTTTTTTTTTAAAAAAAAGAATATATTAAGTATGTTAAAAATATAAGTTATTTAACATCTACTAATTTAGGTATTCTATCTGTTTCATATTATTTATTTTTTAAGGTAATGAGTATGTCTTAAAAATATTAATTATATAAATTATTATAATAAAATATTTTTTAAACTCAAATATTTTTATTAAAAGAGTTAGAATATAGTTACAAATTAATTAAATATTTAAATGAGGTAGCAATAAATAAGGATATTATTAAAATAATTTTTTTTTAATTTTTTAAAGTGATAAATATTTTAAAATAAATTAAAATATTTAAAATGATAGAAAATATGGTATCAAGGGAGTAATTAAAACATTTATTAAGATATATTTAATGTTTCTTAATAAGATATATTTATGTTTCTTAATTAATGACATTAAAATATTAGTTACCAAGCATTAAATGAAAAGTCTTACTAAACACGTCTCTTAATTAAAGAATTAATAAATAAATAAATTATAAAACGTATAGTGAAAATGCATTGATAATATTAATTTTTCACTTTTGATTCTTTATTGATTACCTTTAAGACATGAATTAATATTTTCATAACCTAAATATCTTGGTAATCGCTGAAAGCGTACTAGATATTCTTTAAGTGGTGTTGTGGTGCATTTGTTAGGACTTTAACAGTATATGCAGTTAACATTTCTTTACATTAAAAACCATTTAAAACGAGTCTATTCATTTTCTTAAAAAATATATCATCTTTAATTTTTAAATAAATAACAATTATTTTCTTTTTACAAGTTTAAGAAACTTGTTCTTTTTTTTTATTATTATTATTTTAGCTTGTGCATTGCACATGATATATATTTATTTTATATAAATAAAAATTATAATAATTGAATATTTTTAAATATATAAATTATATTTTAAATTTATAATTAATGAAAAATTTAAATTGTGAATTTACAATATAAAATTATTTTTAACTATTGATAATACCTTTTGAAAAAAATTTATTGAAATTTAATTTAGAAAAAGAAAAAAAAGAGAGAGTAAATTGAAATAGATAAATAGTTAAAAAGATCAAATATATAACAAAAAAAAAAAAGTAATTTGAGATAGTTAAGAATTTTTTTTAGCAAATTGTAGAAATATGTAAAATAACTCTAAAAAATACTGATAATATCTAATTGATAGACTAAAAAGAATTTATGGATTAAGAAATAATAGGATTACATATGAAAAGCTTGTTTAGCTTGTTTGTTAGTATGTTCTGGAGCTTATTATACAGGATCACCACTTACTTCTCCATGCGTCAAATTTTTTTTTTCTTTTAATCGTATATATGATACTTTTTAAAAAAAAATTTAACCAACAATATTATTTTTACACTTTCCCCCCTTTTATATCTTCTTTTCTAGTAAAAAAAAAAGAAGAGAGAGAGAGGTCAAAAGACGAATATGTAAAAAGAGAAATGTAAAAATTTAGCACGTGAATAACATTTTTTATTTCTTATTTGTTTGAAGTTGTAAAAATATTTTAATTGATAATCCAAAAATATTTATATTTTAAAACTAATAAGTATGTATCTCATGTATTATTGAAGTATTTTTAAATTTAGATAAGATAAAAAAAATATAAGTTAAAAAGGAGAAAATATTTAAAAATATGAAAAATATGTATAATTGATTCAAAAAATTGAAGTTAAAAAAATAAATAATTACACATAGTATTTTATAAAGAAATTAACAATGTTTTTAAAACCGGACCGGTTATTGAATCTATCAAGACATTGGTTTAAAGTTCAATGGTTTAATTGGAGTTGAATTGTAATTGAACAGGTATTAATAAAATAATAATAATAATAATTAAATAATATATAAAATAATATTAAATAAATATAATATCATAATTTTATAACACTAAAAATTAAAATAAAACATCATTTTATATCTATTTATAATATTTATTAAATATGTGTTTTTATTTATTTTAAAATATTTTAGATTAAATTTAAAAAATTAAAAAATAAAAATTTGAAAACCACTTGTTTAAATCGGTTTTAAGCCAGTTTGACCGGTTCTAAAATAGTTTAATTTTTTAGAATTAATAGACTGATCACCAGACCAATTCTCGGTCGGATAAGTCGAACTGCTGGTGGTGTCCAATTTTCAAAATGGTAATTACACCAAAAGTTGTAACTATTCTCAAAAGACTATATTTTAATTTAATATACAGACAACTATTTGTTGTACCTGTTTTGGATGTGCACCTGTTATAAACATTTGAACTTTACTTGTTCCTAACTTTGAGCTGACAACCCCCTCCAATGGGACCCATGTGCATCCCAAGCTCAAAGGTCGGGTAGTTGTGAACCGGTGGTGGCAGCTACCTACAATGACTTTAATTTAATACTCAGTGGACAAATGGGTTGACAAAATCCAGGAAAAAAAAAATAACCCCGGGAAGAGAAAGAATATGAAATGCAAAATAGTGATAGTAACCATTTATACAGGGAACAAGGTTCCAATTTCTTTTTATCATTGGGGAGAGAAATTTGTTATGGCTTGTTAGCTGGTGCTAGTGTCGAATCTCATAACTTGTAAGGATTTGTGTGTTTTGCGTTAGCAATCAATTCTCTATATTATACATATTATTTAAATTCAAAATTTATGGTTAAATTAATTAAAATAATATCTTAATTGTATTAAAATTAATTTTATCTAACTTTAAAATAAATGAGTACTAAATTAATTTTGAACATGGAGAAATGGGTTGACATTGGGCTTAAAGGTCTTATACTGTCCACTATCAAATATTACTACCTTTTTTTTTGTTGCCTTCAAATATTACTACCTTGTATCATATAATTTTTTAATTTGAATTTTGAATTTTGTGCCAATATAGATAGGATATTATAAAAATTTGATAAATGCTACACATTACAATATGCAATGACTAATATCGTAAATGAAACCTTTGTTGGGATAAATAGGGTGGAGAGGAAAGAAATAGGTGAAAAATAAGAAGATGGGTGTGTTTGGTAAAGAAAAATGAGAGAGAAGAGAAATAAAATAGTGTGAGATTCACTAGTTATTTTTACTTTATTTTTTTCCTATTTTCATTTACTTATTTATTTTTCTTATTTTTCTCTAAACAAACACCTTTATTTTCGCTCTATTTCTTAACTATTTTCATTCATCTTCTCTATTTCCATCTACCCCATTTTTCACTTATTTTTTTTCCTATCAAACCAACCCGAAAAGTCTTAATCACATTTTCCTCTCAAATCTCAGTCACTGAATAGATAAACTTTTATTTTCAATTTAAAGAAATGTAATGTTTCCAATTGAAGTTCTTTAGAGTAAAAGATGATGTTTATGCATTGAAAGAGATTAGTTCCAATTCATTAGGAAATACCTTTGTGTACATCAAAAGAATAAATTGTTTGCTTTATATAACGGTTAATAATAAAGTAAGAGAATAAATTTAAGAATAAATAATATATGGTGTAAAGGTCTTTTATACTATTATTCAAATATAATCATCATATATAATAAGTTTTTTGACTTTTATTATAATTACATTAAAAGTCATACAAACAATAATTTCTAAGTGAGTGATATTGTAAAATTTTTTATATATGTGCCTATTGAACTAGTAAATTTTCTATGCATTATATGTATATTTTTAAATTTAAGTAAAATTTAAAATAAAATGAAATAAAAATAAGAGATAAAATATAATAGTAAAATTACATAATTTAAGCAAAAATAATGGAAAACATTTTCACTGTCAATAATGTAACTTCTATTTTATTATACAAAAATAAATAAATAAAAATAACTTTGAAATCGGAGAAGAAATTATAATAACATATTATTTAAAAAAGATATATCATCTTTGTATCTATCAATTGAATATAGTGTGTTAAAATTTAAATTTAAATTGAGATTGAGTACTTCAAGTAATTATATTTGAGAAGAATTAAAAATATAAAAAATGATACCTAATGCATGAAACACTCAAGAATTTATAATATATGGATGAATAATTTTACAATGTGGCATAAAGATATGCATTTTGCGACAATTATGTTGATTTTTCAGTTAATTGTTATAATGTTATAATTCCTTTTTTTCCCCTAAAGAGAGCCAAATCTTATACATCGTGTCTTGTGGGTGATATACCTGATCAAATCTGTCACCTATAAGAAGTTGAAGTATAATGAAACAACGATTAATTGAAGAATATAATGTCGCCTTACCAAAGGAATTGTGAAGCAAACAACATCAACATTTGCAATTCTTCTTGAAAGTGCCTTAAACATAGTTATTTACATTTTTTAGGAGCATTTGTCTAATGATATTTTCGTCTTCTTGGCTTGTGGCAAACAGAGAATTCTTGGATCAATGAATCTTCTTCCCTCAAAGAAAAGTGTTGTCAAGATACTTCAAAATGTTAGTGGAATTGTCAAGCCTGCAAGGTATTTGATGGAGTCTTATTTATTAAATTGGTGTTACATAATAGGATAAATTATATTTTTGTCTCCTTATTTTTTCCAATCTGTAATTTTGGTTTCCTTATTTTTTTAGGAGACATTTGGTCCCTCTATGTATAAAAATATGTAATTTTGGCCTCATCGTCAAATTTCTTATATTAACCGTTAGTGGTTTAACATTAACTTTGACGTGTTAACATTGACTCTGATTTTAACACGTCATTTAAGTATTGACACGTTAGAGTCAGCGTTAAACTGTTAATGGTCAATGCAAGAGATTTGATGGCGAGACTAAAATTACAAATTTTAAAAATAGGTGGACTAATTATCTCTAAAAAAAAGATGACCAAAATTGTTGATTAAAAAAAATAAGGGGACTAAAAATGCAATTTAGCCTTCATAATATTAGCATTTCCTAGCTTAAAAAGGAACATAAATTGGGAATGTACCCTTAATATATCTTGGAGGAGGGACAAACTCTCAATTGAACCTTACCTTATTAGCAAATAAGAAAAACAAAAACAAAAAAGGTTATGTAAATGCCATCAGAGTTCAATTACAAAGTTTCAATTGTTGACCCTGGTTGAACTTTGCAGAAAATTATTTTCTTATGGGAAATGTATTTTGTTATGTTTCAAATGTGAGAAATTCTTTTTCAAAAATTCATTAATGTATTATTTTGGTATGTTTGCTAACTTTTTATTCCTTATCTTTATATATTTATCTTTTTCAAACATGCTCCAGATTGACCTTGCTTTTGGGGCCTCCAAGATCAGGAAAAACTACATTACTACAAGCACTTGCTGGGAAACTGGATAGCGATTTAAGGGTTAACCATCTTCTTACTCCATCTTTAAGAAACAATGCAATGATATCTTCCTCTTTCTCTATATAGAGGTTAGGATCCATTGACACCAAGTGTCAAAATTAGTCAAATTAATTACACCTTTAATAATTTTTGTAAAATGCAAATTTAATCAATCTAGCAGTTGAATTATGTGATAGTATATTCATGATCATGTACATCAAATTTTACATAATTTGGACTTTTTTAGATATGTTATCTAAATTTGAATATTTACATATATTTTAATTTCTTATTGTACATTAAAATAAAGTGATGCGATGAACTACGAAATAATTTTGGAATTGTATGAAATTTTGTATATTTAATCTAATTAATAAAAACATCAAATTCAATAGTTAGATCGATTAAATTTGTATTTTATAAAAAATTATTGAAGGTGTAATTTAATTAATTTTGACACCTGGTGTTAACGGATCTTAACCCATGTATGTATATATTCATTTTATTCAAATGATAATTATGCATGATTATGGATTTGCCTTTAATTAACCAAAGAAAGAAAGACACCCCCAATTTGTCTCCCATTTGGTGTATCAGTTAGTATTAGTACGTGTAGAATAGTGATACTTCACATGTTAAGTGAATTTCATAAACTATTTTATAAGTTTATCATGTCAAACAATATAATTTCCTTTCATATCTGTCATGTGCTAATGCTTTCAAGTACTCACTCACTGCTTTATGTGTTCCACTCATTCCTATCATGATCATGTTAGGAATATGGTGAATTCATGTGTTAAAGTTGGTGACCCAAATTCTTGGCTAGGCTTGAAAAGCTCATAGTATAACCAATTTGGTGAAACAATACTCTCGAGATTTTTTTGGGTATGTAGTGGTAGCAAAGGTTTTGGGCCAATAGGCCCAAGACTAAAGCCCATCATTAATATAATAGTGCTGGTGGGTTCTCCTAGTAGTGTGTTAGACACTACAGTCACTTTATCTTTATCTCTTTTGTACCAATTTTCAATATGATGAATTGTTTTTCCTTTGCCATGGTTTTTTTTTTTAATTCAAAAGTTGGTTTTCCATGTTAAATATGTGTGTTCATTCTTCTGTCTTTATGTTAGTTGCACATTATTTCTATCATGGTGAATATGATTGCTTTTCCAATATCGTGATTATAGATTGTACTTCTCACATAAGGACCATAGACACGGAAGTCTAGTAAAATGAACAATATAAAATCCAAGTTTCATGGTTTTTATTTTGCATCATTATATTTATACATCAATAGGTATCTGGAAGAGTCACTTACTGTGGTCATGAGTTATCAGAATTTGTTCCTCAAAGAACGTGTGCTTATATTAGTCAGCATAATCTTCATCATGGAGAGATGACAGTTAGAGAGACACTGGACTTTTCTGGACGCTGCTTAGGAGTTGGAACAAGGCATGATCTACTAGTGGAATTGATAAGGCGAGAAAAGCAAGCAAGACTGAAACCAGATCCAGAGATAGATGCTTTCATGAAAGCCACAGCAGTGGCAGGTCAAGAAACAAGTCTCGTTACAGACTATGTTCTCAAGGTTTGATTGCTATATTTCTATTTGATTACTGTCTTTTCAGTCGCTATAATAGGTTTCTTGCCGTTTGACATATCAAAGAAAATGAACTCAGGTTCTTGGATTGGAAATATGTGCTGATACTTTGGTGGGAGATGAGATGAGGAGGGGAATATCTGGTGGAGAAAAAAAGAGATTAACTACTGGTATGGGAAAATAGTTATAAGAAATTTTTATCTTGTTGAAAAGAAAATGTTGGTCTCCTTCAATTATTGCTTTCCATTTCAAAATCTCTTATTTGTCCAATTCTCAAGCAGTGCCTTTCATATCATGGATATAGGTGAGTTATTGGTAGGACCTGCAAAAGTCTTCTTAATGGATGAGATTTCAACTGGTTTAGATAGTTCTACAACCTTCCAAATTGTCAGGTTCTTGAGGCAATTAGTGCATGTCATGGATGTTACAATGATAATCTCCCTTTTACAACCTGCACCAGAAACATTTGACCTTTTTGATGACATAATCTTGCTTTCAGAAGGTCACATTGTCTACCAAGGTCCACGTGAGAATGTTCTCAATTTTTTTGAGAGTGTAGGCTTCAAATGCCCCGAAAGGAAAGGAATTGCAGACTTCTTACAGGAAGTTACTTCTAGAAAGGACCAAGAGCAATACTGGTTTGCAAGAGACAAACCATACTATTATATCAGTGTGCCTGAGTTTATAGCTCACTTCAACAATTTTGGCATTGGCCAACAACTTTCCCAAGATCTTCAGGTTCCTTATGATCGTGCCAAAACTCATCCTGCTGCATTGGTTAAGGATAAATATGGGATCTCAAAACTAGAACTCTTTAAGGCATGCTTTGCAAGAGAGTGGCTACTAGTGAAGCGCAGTGCTTTTATATACATATTTAAGACTACTCAGATTACGATTATGTCTTTAATTACTATGACAGTGTTTTTTAGAACAGAAATGAGAAGTGGCCACCTTGATGATGGGAGAAAATATTATGGTGCATTATTCTTTAGCCTCACTAATATAATGTTCAATGGAATGGCTGAGCTTGCATTGACTATTTTTAGACTTCCCGTTTTCTTCAAGCAACGAGATTTATTATTTTATCCAGCATGGGCTTTTGCGCTTCCCATATGGATATTTCGAATCCCTCTCTCTTTGGTGGAGTCAGGATTATGGGTTGTCTTTACTTATTACACCATAGGGTTTGCTCCAGCTGCAAGTAGGTATGAAAATACACTATTTTGTTAGTTTATATAAAGGAATCAACCACTCTAAAAGTTTATGCTGCTACATGTAGATCTCTACTATAATTTGTTTTTATTCCTTGAGTGAAAATTAAGAAGTGAATCATTGCATGTTTATGATTTGTTATCTATGTGTGTCTTGTAAAAATCTAAGCTATCATCAATGAGTATTAACCCCACCACCTTTCATGGTATTATTAGCTGCATGCTTAGGAATAATTTTTTTTATAAACAGTTTTGTATTTAGGGAGTGATTTTTTGAAATTGTAATTAATTGATACACTTCCATAGTTCATTTGTTTTATTGACTTGCAAGTAGCAAACAATTAACTATATTGAATAATAAATTTAAACAATTATTGCAGATTTTTTCGTCAGTTATTAGCATTCTTTTGCGTTCATCAAATGGGTATGTCTTTGTTTCGATTCATTGCTGCTCTTGGAAGAACACTAGTTGTGGCAAATACGCTTGGTTTCTTTATATTGCTGCTTACTTATGTGCTTGGTGGGTTCATTATTGCTAGAGGTGAGCCTTAGTTATTCTTTTTGCCTCTTCTACTCAATTGGAAAAATGAAATGCATGACAAAAATCAATATTTCATTCACTTAAGCAACTATGTCAATAAGAATGGTTCATGCAACTTCAATAATTTCATTTACAGATAACCTTGAACCATGGATGAAATGGGGCTATTATGCTTCTCCTATGATGTATGGTCAAAATGCCATTGCGATCAATGAATTCCTTGATAAGAGATGGAGTGCTGTAAGATCTTTAATATGTGGAAAAATTTTCTTCATTTCAATTTCTTGCAAAACTGCATCCATTTATCTTCTTTGTAGCCCAACATGGACCCAAGAATTCTAGAGCCCACAGTTGGGAAGGCTCTTCTCAAGGTTAGAAGCATGTATACTGAAGACTATTGGTACTGGATTTGTATTGGTGCTCTCCTAGGCTTTTCTCTGCTTTTCAACATTTGTTTTATACTTGCTTTGACATTTCTAAACCGTAAGTTCCCACACTGCTTGTTTTTGTTACTACCATAAAGCCATCTCTAACAAGATCTTGAATTGCAGCATTTGGAGATTCTAAATCTATTATTCTAGAGGAGGAAAACGAGAAAAAAGGAACTGCAGAAGATGGTTCTGTTTCAACTAATAAACCATTTGAAAGTACTAAATCTTACCTTTTTCTTTTTTGTCAATAATATATTGTAAAATTTAAGAAAATATTTTGTGTTTTCATCTTCTGTTTCCAATATATTTCCTATTTTTCGAAGTTTGTATAGGAAATAATGAAAACAACATTTAAGTGTTTTCATTTTTCATTTTTTGTTTTTACTTTTTCCTGTAAAAAGTTTAGAAAACAAGAAACAAAGTGAAAATAAAAAATGTTTTCTTAAACCAAATGGTCCTAAACTTTCTTCTTGGTAACGTTCAAACACACCAACTTACTTGGTTTCATCATTTTTATCAAAATGTGTACTTTACCTTACATGGTTTGAAATAAATCTTCTATTGATGCTCTACTAGGATTTTGTGATGTTTTCAACTTTAATTTCTTTCTTAAAACCAAATGTTATAATGTATTCCTTTTCAATTACAAACTAAAATGGTTAGATGCAGACATTGATTTGGCAGAAAAAAACGCCCAAGAGAGTTCAACTCCCAATGTAAACACCGCAACAACCAAGAGGGAATGGTGTTACCCTTTAGGCCTCTATCACTTGCTTTTGATCACGTGAATTACTACATCAATATGCCAACTGTAAATTCTAAACGCTCTAGTCCCAATTTAATCATATCCAACTATTATGCACTTTAGCATTTTTTTCACCGCTTTCTTTTCCTACTTGGGACAAATATATCTATTAATTAACTACTTTTACATTTATATTAATCCTCCGATGTATGTTGTCTTAATAGTGTTTTCATATTAGGAAATGGAAAAACATGGAGTTGAAGCCAGTCGACTTCAACTACTAAGAGATGTTAGTGGTGCTTTTAAGCCTGGAGTATTAACAGCATTAGTAGGTGTAACTGGTGCTGGCAAAACCACATTGATGGATGTTCTAGCTGGAAGAAAAACTGGAGGTTATATAGAAGGAAGCATCACCATATCTGGTTACCCCAAAAAACAAGCAACTTTTGCTCGCATTAGTGGATATTGTGAACAAAATGATATTCATTCTCCAAATATCACAGTTTATGAATCTGTTCTTTTTTCTGCTTGGCTACGTCTTGGTAAGGAGGTCAAGACAAAAATAAGGAAGGTGTGCTTTCTTGAAATCAACTCTCATATTGAACTTCAACTCTCTCGTCCCCTCTTTTCTCATGAACTGTTTCTCTATTTATATAAAACATTGTGTTTGCCAATCTCCATAATCTGAAACATGACAGTGAACTTTGGTTTTTTTATGAACTCTACATCCTTTGAAAGCATACTTAGAGTCAAAACCTTGGGTCTAAGTTTCACTGTTTTTGCAGGATGTGGATATGTTCTATTCCAGGAAACAAAAAACCCAAAAAAAAATGATTACCAATAATGAATTATTGGCTTTATGTTGTAGGTATAAGGATTGAAATGTATAGGCTTTAGTGTTCTTGGATATTAGATAACAATTTTTTAAGAAAATTCCCCAAAAATTTATTGAGATTGCTTGATCACCAGTTGTTAGACATTAATATATTTTTTTTGGGTACTTTGGACAGTTTTGCCATTAGTCATGCCCAAGGCTTTAGTGTTCCTGGATATTAGATAACAATTTTTTAAGAAAATTTTCCAAAAAGTTATTGAGATTGCTTGATCACCAGTTGTTAGACATTAATATATTTTTTTTGGGTACTTTGGACAGTTTTGCCATTAGTCATGCCCAAGTACTTTGCCCAAAACCTACCTTAGCCATTCTAACTACTCAAGCTTAGTCCAAGTGCCTTTAAGAAGTCATTGAATGGAAAGCCAGTTACTTCTTATAAGTTAGAACAACCACCTGAGCTTAGTAGAGGAGCCTCCAAGACAACATTGAATGAAAAACCCTGTAGTTTTTTTGGAAGTTGGAACAATCATTTGAGCTGAGATTTCAATTTAAGAGTAAATGGATATTATTCTAAAAGAATTGTGTTTTGATCTAAATGTAAACTTCTTAAGCATGGTTCTGATCTATAAGAATCTTATGTTCTCGTTAGAAAATAAAATAGATTATATGATGTTCATTTGGGGTAAAGCCACGTATAACTATAGTGACAAGTTTAAGCAACTATAGAGCATGCCTAATCATACCATTTTAGTATTTTACTAATCTCTCAATTCTTCTGCCATGCTTTATTTAATAAAGTATGTAGCTATATTATCTCCATTAATGTAATTGTTATGAAGAATTATTCTTAAACAGACTCTCTTATGGCAGATGTTTGTTGAGGAAGTTATGAATCTTGTTGAGCTACATCCAGTGAGAGATTTTGTAGTAGGCCTTCCTGGCATATATGGTTTATCAACTGAACAAAGAAAGAGACTAACCATTGCTGTGGAATTAGTTGCCAATCCTTCTATCATCTTTATGGATGAGCCAACCTCAGGCCTTGATGCTAGAGCTGCAGCAATTGTTATGCGTACTATCAGAAATACAGCAGATACAGGGAGAACTATTGTCTGCACAATTCATCAACCAAGCATTGACATATTTGAAGCTTTTGATGAGGTATGACTTCCCAATATTTCAAAGTTGAAATTATTATTTCTATGAGAATTATGAAGACGCAATGTCTTCTTAACTTAATCTTTCCTTCAGTTGTTATTGATGAAGAGAGGAGGACAAATCATATATAATGGTCCCCTAGGTCAACAATCTCACAAGCTTGTAGAGTACTTTGAGGTGAGTATGACTTCCACACTACAAAATGTATACATTCACAAAATCAATAATCTTGTAAACTATTTGCAGGCTATTCCAGAGCCCCTAAAATCAAAGATGGTTATAATCCTGCCACATGGATTTTGGAGATTAGTTCTCCAATAGTTGAGAGTCAGCTTAAAGTAGACTTTGCAGAATTATATACTAAGTCACAATTGTATCAGTTAAGTATTAATTGAAGTTGTATTCCCAAAGTATTACCACTGTTCCCCTTTTTTAATATGAAAGTAAACATGATCTTCTCTTTTCATTTTTAACATCAATTCTTTTCAGGAGGAATCAAGAACTTATTAAAGAGCTAAGCACACCTTTAGAGGGAACAAAAGATCTTGATTTCCCTACTAAATACTCTCACTCCTTTATTACTCAATGCAAAGCTTGCTTTTGGAAACAACACTTGTCCTATTGGAGGAATCCACAGTATAATGCCATTCGGCTCTTCATGTCAATATCTATAGGTGTTATTTTTGGACTCATTTTTTGGAAAAAAGGATATAAAACGTAAGTCCACATGTTCTCCATCTATGTATTGTACTTACAGAAAAAGTACTTTAACTTTTGATTAGATAACCCATGAATCAAGTAAGATCAAGAATACCATAGGTTCCTGGTTGGACAATAACATAACATTTTAAAGCCTTGTTCATATTCAATAATACTTCCTATAAAAAATTTAAAATTAAGGAAAAAATAGGTTGAGTTAAAATATTTGTAGGAATCATCAATATCTTGTCAATAGTTACTTAACGCAACAATTACCATAAAATTGCACAACCATCTATAAGAATTCTTATTGATCTCTATTTATTTTTTTTGGAAAAAGATATCAACAAAGTATTTATCAGCATGGTCAAAAAGAAAATATGATGGCTATTTTCACAATCATGAAAGGTGACTTAGGTGAGGATAATTGTTTTTTGTTTGCAGAGATACGGAGCAAGATCTTATGAATCTCATGGGAGCTATTTTTGCTGCTGTTTTCTTTCTTGGAGGCTCCAACACTTCCTCTGTTCAACCCATAGTTGCAATAGAAAGAACAGTTTTCTACCGTGAAAGAGCAGCTGGAATGTACTCAGCTCTACCTTATGCAATTGCTCAGGTAAATGCAACTATCCTTTCACAAAAAACAAGACAAAATTAATTGATAATTTAATTCTGAATGACTGAGCAAATTTATGGTATCAATAAGCATTGTGTTACAGGTGGCAATAGAATGTATTTATGTTGCAATCCAGACATTGACATTTGCTCTTATCCTTTACTCAATGATGGGGTTCCTTTGGCAAGTTGACAAGTTCTTATGGTTCTACTACTTCATGTTCATGTCATTTGTCTACTTCACACTTTATGGCATGATGACTGCGGCTCTAACACCAAACCCCCAAATTGCTGCAATTGTTATGTCTTTCTTTCTAGTGTTTTGGAACGTATTCTCAGGTTTTGTCATCCCAAAATCGGTAAGTATAACAAAGCAATAATTAAATATATTTATAGCCAAGGAGTAACAAAACAAATTGTGCATTGGACTACATTAAATATAGTTCACACATGACACATTAAATGCACCTATTTGAATCTTTTTGCAATCCATTCTATAACTCAGTTTAGATAAACTTTTTAACAGTCACTTATAGGATAAGAAAATAAAATGCATTAACTTGTGCACCCAACTTATGGAGAAATTAAATGAAGGAGATTTTGAAAAATTTGATGCCCATAAGTTGATTTTAACTTATGAAACAAGTTTGATTTACTTTGCCTCCTTAAGTTATTTTATTTTATTCCTATAATTCCTTACTAAGAAATTTATCTAAACTGAATCTAAGTTGATAACTAAGAATCTCGATGAAGACAAACGATATTATAGCTCTTAATATTTAGATTTTTCCTTTGTCATAGGTTTCAGGACACTAAGTTGATTCAAGTGATATAACTTTTTTTTTCCCACATTCCTTTCTGGACCACTATGTGTGATGTCACATCTACACAGATACATTTACAATCTCAAAGTTACTTGCACACTCATAAAATACGAAATAATTATAATCATTTATCTACTGTCTCTTTTGTCTCATTTTTATCCCATTTTCTTTTTATCTTTCTCTTTTTTTTCCATCACATCACTTACCACATTTGTTACTTTCTTTATTCTTTTTCTTTTCTTCTTATCTCTACTCCAATCCACTCCAAAATGAGGTGGACAAATATCACTGTTCTAAAATAAAATATCTTTGTGTGTTCAGCATTATCCCTAACTTAAAAGAATCAAGTGTTGGCAGAAGAAGTTATAGCATAGGGATCCATTTCTTTGACCTTTGATATTCCTAGGTTCAAGACACTCAATTTTGTGCTAAATCAAGTGAACTTTCACATTAGTTCTTAAAATTACAACCATCAATCATTTTAATTTTTGAAATTACAAAATTAAAATTTCAGTCCAAAATTACAAAAACAAAATTTTAAGCCCTGAAATTAACAATTTTTAGTTATTTTAATCCCTAATGTTAAAGTCTGCTAATTTTATCCCCAATTTTGACCATTATCAATCATTTTTGTTCTCAACTTTGGTGTGGATTGGTCAATCATCAAGGACTAAATTAATTGATGATGGAATGATGATTGTCAACTTCACATACCAAATTGGCAATGCTTGTCAAATTCAATGAATAAATTAATTGATTTAGTAATGTTATGGACTAAATTGACCTATAGTGCCAAATTTAGGGATATTGGTTGACAATTGTTTATGGTCAAGAATAAACTTGCCTTTTTGTTGTATTAAGAAAAATTGATTGGTGGTGTTAATTTTATAGACTAAATTGATATTTTATTTGTACTAAATCACAAATGCTTCAATAACAACTTAAACAAATTAAAACCATTGGCTTCTTCTCACGTTTGCAGCAAATTCCAATATGGTGGAGGTGGTATTACTGGGCATGTCCAACTGCTTGGAGTCTATATGGCCTAGTGACATCCCAGGTGGGTGATAAAGATACTCCAGTTGAGGTACCTGGATCACAACCAATGTCAGTAAAAGCATTCCTTGAGAAACAGATGGACTATGAATATGGCTTCCTTGGAGTTGTTGCTATGGCTCATATTGTTTTTGTTACATTGTTTCTTTTTGTTTTTGCATATGGTATCAAGGTCTTTAATTTCCAAAAGAGATAAGTAACGCATATATAATAAATGAACAGAATAAACACATAAAAAAAGAAAGTAGTAAAGAAAGACATTTAAAGGTTTTGTAGAATAAATAAGTAGTATTATGGTTTTTCATACTGTTTGGAATTTTCACTTGAATCTAGTTATTAGTTGTTTTTGAACATCTTAAGTTTGGCATCAACATATCCTCCTAAAATATACGGATGATAATGACTGTTGTACATATTTGTCTGAGAATATGGACTATTTTTTAAAGTTGACGTTCTTCCTATCCAAACAAAATGTTTAACTAACGAAGAAGAAAAGGATTGGTTATTTGTCCTTTAGATCATGCTCTCTCTCTCTCGCTTCGAGTTAGAATTTCTGTTAAGTCATGTATAGTACACTAGTCATATTTCCATCCTTCCGCTACTTCAAAACAAGGAAAGAAAAGGTAAGCTGTTTTTTTTTTTTTTCATTGTTCTTGATTAGATTTAGATTATAAGGTTTAGGATTGGAAAGCAATTAAAGGAAGAGTCCTTTTATTTGTTCATTTCCTAACAAATTCTTGAAGAAATTCATGCAAAGTCAGATGTTCAATACCATTGCATACATATACTAACAACTAATTTGTTGAAATAAGAGAAAATTCGTATATATGATAATTATGCTAATATAATAACAAGAACATTTGTGTAAAAAAAAATAACTTAGAAAATGTTGCTTGATTGTTAGGATAAATAACTTCTTTGTGTAGTCACACGAGAGAGATTTGTAGGCCCATAACTCCTCTTATGTATGAGATGATCGAAGACCATGTAGTAGATTATAGCTCATGCAATTTTTTCTTAGGATTCATTCTTCGAGGTTTTAATGAGTTTATGTGTCGTGTGTGTTTCTTTGTTTCCTTTTTACTTTACAAGTGTTTGTTTCAAAGTATAATATTATATTCTCAAGAATCATATTTTTAGGAATATTATTCCCATAATATGTTTGGTTTATATTTAGTACATTTAGAAAAAAATTAAAATTTGTTTTATTAAAAAATTGAAAAAATAAAAATGAAAGAAGAAATGTGGAAGAATGGAGTGAGAATAGGTAATTATTGTAGAAAATAATTTTCATTCTCATAGGAATATTAGATACTCATATTTCACCATGAAAATAAGAAGAGAAATATGAACCTTTTATATTCTTGGAAATTAACAATCTCTTATTTATTCAAAATTTATACCAAACATGGGAATGTGATATTTTTCAAGTTCACTTTCGAACAAATCCTGACAAAACTTAAAGATATATTTACTTGACAGTAGGAAACTAGTCTCTTTCAAAATAAAGAAAACAAAATAGGTTTTATATTTTCCAATAAGTTGATGTATGTTTTTTGCATTGACAATTGAAGGTAATTTTGTTACTTTTTATTTAGTGAATTTGAGAATTTAGTGTCTTGACTTTTGGTATTTTACCAAAGACCCAACAAGTAACTCCTTAAACTCTATCTCTTAAAAGTGAGACAAACCTCAGAATTAAGATGAGGAACCATGGCCATTGACTAAAAAATTTGCCAAGATACATCCTGATTAGTGATAGATAAGGCCCGTAAAAACCCATTCTCTAAAAGATGTTCCATTGCAAGTGAAAAGTAACCCTTCTCGACCAAATATTTTGCATAGAACAAATGGGAATGGAACAAGCAACTGACTTAGTAAGACAAAGCTTACAAACTTTATTAAGTTTTGCTTTGCATCATTGCATTTGCATGTAGCCATATGTTTAAGTTGATCGCAATAGAACATGGTGGAAGAAGTGTAAAGGGAATAAAATAGTATATCTTCAATTTTTACCTTTTTGCTCTCCTTGAAGATCATCCATGAATATTGCACGCCAAAAAAGAAAGGGGTTATAAAAATAACATTACTTTCATAAAAGTTATTTTTAGATTTTTTTTTTAGTCTAAACTACAATTATTTTTCATGAGTACTAACAATTTTGTTTGAGTCAAAAATATCTAATCTTCAATGTAGTAGGGCTACTTCTCTTAGTAGAGATTTTTTTCACACACTACACTCAAACTCAAAACCTTGTTTTTAAGGAAATCAAACATGTACTACAAGAACTAGCTCTTTAATTGTTGTACCTCCTTAATGGTTCTTGGTAGGTTGCATATTGAGGATAACTTGCTACTTGTCTAGATTGCTTTTAATGCCCCCACTAAGTGAGCATAAACCCCAAAGATTTTGGCTTTGGTTTTGAATGTGCACTTATGAGTGTTTAGGCGCAAGTGGTGCACTTTAAGCTAGTCAAACACCTCGCCAAGGTTGGATGTATGTCAGATTTCTTTCGTGCTTTTGACAATCTTATCGTCAATGTAAACCTTGAGCATACAACCGACTTGGTAGTCAAAAACTTTATTCATCATATGTTGGTATGTTGTCCCAACATTCTTTAGACTGAAGGGCATCACCTTATAACAATAGTTATGCTATTATATCATTAAGGTTGTCTTTTCCTCGAAGTCGAGGTGTATAGGAATTTGGTTTCTTCTCGAGTAAGTGTCTATAAAATAGAACAAGTTAAAGTCAGATGAACCATCAACTAATTTATCTATTAGGGAGGAAATAAAGGTCCTTAGGGCACACTCTTTTAAGATCTATATAATCAACACACATACACCATTTTTCATTAGTTTTCTTAACAAGTACAACATTGGAAGGTCAGGTGATGTATGTGGCCTCTTTAATAAATTCAACATCTAGTAACTTCTTAACTTGTGTTTCTATGGCTGACTACTTTTTGTGTCCCATCCTGATTTGGCTTAGATCCACTTCCAGCCCAACAAGACCTTTTTTTATTTCTCCACAGCCCAATAAAGCCCAATCATAGCCTGACTTAAGCTCAACCTAACTTCATACACACCCCAATATGGCAACATATCTCAACAAGCATTAACTACTATCATTCAACCTCTTACAAAGACTTCATGTTCAATCATCTGAGCCTTAACACCAACATAGTGTGGCATCCAATCACATTAACACGTATTCCCACAATTTATTAGATTTATTTTTAATTAAATTGAGAGAGATTTTTTTTTAACTTTAATTATAAAAAAAAATTCAATGTGATTCTGGAATTATAAAATCACATATGTTTAAGGTAGATGTAAACATCATACATTCCAACGATAAACATACATCACTGTTATTAATATGATTACTTTAAGCTTCGTTATAGAATAAATACATGATCAGAGAAATAAATAATTACCCTTCAAAAAGGACCTAAGTCAGAGCAGTGACTATACACAATCCCACCCTTCTCCTATGACAGAACATAAAGTGTAGACAACAGTTATGATCATTCTTCTATGGCGTCATCTTCCTTTGAATTCTTCCCAGTCTCAGCATCGTCAACATTAGCATCCTCTATCTTCATAATATGTCACTAACACATATACAAAGCAAAAAACAAAAAGAAAGAAACAAAGCAAAGGAGTGAGGATATATATAACCTCAAATCATTTTCACAAAAGGTTTGTAAGATCAACCTACAACCTATAAAGCAAATAAGTTGTTGGCAAACAAATACAATGGGGAACCTAGGATCTGACCTAAGTTATCATGAAACAACCCAAACTTTCACAATACGTATGGATCCATATCCTCACTGATGATTATCATCAATCATCATCTATCCTGGGAAGTGACTAGGAGCTCGTATCCCCCTCATCATGGTACCAACATCATCATCATCATCATTATTTTTCTCGAGAAATGAACGCGCAGCTTCTTAGGGGGTATACACTACACCAATCCCAGTGATACTGAGTAGGTGTCAAGGTTATCAAGTCGGTTACGTGATTGTCCTGACATCCAAAGAGCTACCCTGACCATAGGACTTTCACAACTTGATACCAGTACTCTCTAGCCCTTATTAGTGGTCCCTGCCTTCATCCTAAAGTGTACCAAACTGTAACTTCCCATTCCACAGGCACACATGCTCTCACATTATGGTCATCAATTCAACAGACTCGTCATATTTCATCAATGCATGTCAGACTCAACAATATTTTACACAATATCACTTCATAATATCCGGTAAGGACTCAATACTTTTACACAATATCTCTCCGAATATCCGCCAGAGTTTTTTCTACAATTTGGTACTCAATTACCAATACCTTTCTGAGTAGGTATTGTCACAGACCTCAAGAACACAAATATTTCAACTCATTAATTACAAACCTATGATATAATTAATTTATTCTTAAATAATTTAATATAAATCTTTTAACCTTTTTATAAAATTTATAAGTTAAAATACATAACTTATTTTATTTCTTTTTAATTTTTAATTTTCAAATTCATGTAACTAAATTAAATTAACATTATTTAAAAATCTAATTATTTATAAAATATGCAATTTGGTTATCAATTGTCAAAATTTACTATAATTCTTTTTATAATAATATTTATTATAAATTTTATTAATTATTTTTTCTATAAAACCGTTAACCTTTTTATAATTTTTCTTATAATTTACTAATTTCTTTTAAAATCTAAATGTACTTATAAATTATCATTTTATTTTTCTCTTATTAAATCGGCAATATATATATTTTGAAAAATGACATCTCGTTTATTTTAATATTGCCAAAATATGTATTTATATATGTTTTAAAAGTTATTTTTATAGAAACTGTATATACTTTTATTTCATAATATCATAAATAAATTTATTTTTTATTATACACTCATTACAACATATTAAATAGAATTCTCAATATACATATATACTAATACAACTTTATATATATATACACTTATATGTAATTTATATTTTTAACGTAAATATTGCTTTTAATAAATTAACAGTATATTAAGATACTGTTTTAATAGTTTTACAACATATCCAAATACTGTTAACCGATTTTAACAATATATTAACAGTATATCATTATTTATATATATAGCTTAATAAATATTATTTTTCCAGAATAATAAATAATAATAAATATGATAATGAAAAAGTTAAGATAATTGGTTAAATCAATCATTAAACCATTTAAAATTTCTAAAACAGATTAAAATTTTATTCTAACTGATTAATAATAATAATAATAATATATTATATTATTACCCGAGTATATTATATAGTGAAATAAAAATTCAAATAACCTAATCACTAATTAAATCATTCAAACAGTATATCAAATCTTTCTTTAAATTATAATAAACCGATTAAATAACTATTTTCCAGATTCTATTTAATTTTGACCGATTAATTATTTGTTTAAATATAATAAACAGATAAAAAAAATAATTTTTAACTAAAACTAGCCGATTAAATGACTAATTAAACCGTTTAAAAATTATAAATCAGAGATATAATTAATTTTAACTGATTATGTAATAAATAAACTGGTTAATATTTACAACCCATGATTAGAATCAAATCTAACAGATTAAATCATAAGAATACAACATATTAATCATAATCACCACAAAATAATCTCAACACAATAAATCATCACAAGATCATTGTATAAAATATGCAGTCATAGAAATTATCATAAACAATATATGCAAATAAGGAGAAATAGAAACTAAATGAGATTTGGGGGCCAAATCTCTCCCACAAGCTTTTGTGTAAATGAATAAAAAGAGGTAATCCCCAATCCCCCCTTACCTTAGTGAGAAGCTTGATTGAAGAGAGGAGAAGGTTTTCGGAGAAGAAGATCCAAGCAATAACACTACAAGATCACCTTTCTTGTTTCCAAAACCAACTAGTGTTTGTTTTGTGTGAGTTTGGGTGAGAGAAAAATGAAAAGTGCAAGGAGAGGGAGAGAGAGGTAGAAGATGAGTTGTGATTAAAGGATAAGTATTGGTTTTTTAAATATGTGTAAATTTTAATTTATGTTAATTAATTTAAATGAAAAAATTGTTATTATCCTATTGAAGTTTCTAGTGTTGCCACCTCCCCAAAACTGGCGTGAAAGGTAAGCAGAGATTTATCCCTTAATTTTCTATTATATATATATATATATAAATATTAGGTGAAAAATAATATAATTATATATTAATTAGAATAATTAAGTTTGGGCTTTTAAGATGAAATTGGGCTTCCCCAAGGCTGCCACGTCAAAGCCCATATAAAAACTGATTTTTACAAATTTTTTTCATAATTTTTATTTATTATATAATTTTTAATAATTATTCTATGCAAAAATGTTAAATAATTGCCTAATAAATCAATTTTATGTCAAATAAATGCCATTTCCGAAAATTTTAAAACTTTTACCTTTAAATAAAATTTTTCTAATTAGAATAGACATATTATTATTTAAAAAAAAAATTATGAGCCAAAAGTCTGATTGGCCTTTTGTAGTCAATCAAGGACATTTTGATCATTTTACACAAACAAATTCAATTAATTTTCAAAAAATTTCTAAAATTATATTTTATTATTCTAAGTATTTTTATAATTTAAAAAATGAATTTTAAAATTTTCTATCTATTTTTATTAATTTTCTTCCTTGTTAGATTTTTACTAATTTCTAGACATTTTATCATTTCTTGGGCTCTGGTCTAGAAAAATTATTAAAATCTAAACTAAAGTATATTCGTTATTTTGAATGCAACTATGTACTCAAAATTTTTGAATTCCTACCCAAATGTTTAAAACAATTATTGAATAAATAGAAAAATGATAAGCAGAAATGAGGGTGTTACACATAGTCCCCTACCTCCTACTGCCACCTACTATAACATGGACATCCTCACCAACTGCTAACCAGTATGGGATCCATTGACAATAGGTTTGTGATTCACACTAGTATTCGTACCTAATACACCACTTGCTTCACTTATAAATACTAGCAACCTCCCATCTCTCATGTACATTTCTCTCATATAGTATACAGTTACTCTAGTGGAATTTACTTAAGCATTAGAGTTTGTGTAGGTGGCCACCATTGCACTTTCCATTAGTAAAGATCATCATTGTCCCGTTTATGATACACTCCTTGTCGATTGCAGCACTTGCCTGTACGTGAGTTATGTAGAACACAAGTGTTATATATATGTCTATTAAAAAAATGAAAAATTCTAGAAGTAAATTTTTTTCATCAACACCTGTAATAAAAAAGTTATATTCGTGATTATGAATATCAAGTCATATAAACATAAAGCATGAATCATTAGTCTAAGACTTGTTGAATCTCTTAGAAGTTATGTATTAAGTTGTTCTCCTCCTTGGAGCCACATATACTTCCTTTGCGCAACCTATTATTGAAAATTATGATGTTAGGACACCTCTTTTATTTAAAGTGTTATAGTGTTAGACGTATTTTTGACATCAATACCTCCCTAACACCTATTCGATACGTGTTAGACACTTTTCATTAGGTATTTAATTAAAAAAATATTTTCCCTACTTAAACGCTTGAGCCAACACCTTTATACTATATACACTTGAGTTTACATCTACATATGAATAAACATACACCAACATTATTAATTTTTTTAACTTCCAAAAAGGTCAGCATAAAACATAATATAAATATTAAAAATCATGTCTCTTACTTGTTTGTGAGGCTCGTTATCACAAAAAATTGTAAAACTTTGCAAGTTGATTTGAGAAGTTGAATATACCTATCTTAGAAGATATAATCTCATCTTCTTGTGATTTTTTGTAGAGATATCTTACATTGTAAAACAATGTCTTTTAATATTCTTTTATGAGGTTCATTATCATAAATAAAGGTGAATATGCAACAATATACAAAATTTTATTTATTAATTTAAATCTTTTGTTATGTTACTCATATACGTAGAATACATATTTAGAAAACTATTTTTATATAAAAATAAAAGGAACAAATACGGGTTGTATAATTGTACATAGATGGTTAACATTAAAAGAAAGTTATACGATTGCTTAAAAAAGTCACTTGATTTTTTAAAAAACTCATAACTTGTTTGTTTCAATCATGGTCATTCATAATAAAATCTAATGATTAATATTTGTTTAATCCAGTCTAATATAAAAATATTTTTCTCAATACATACATACATACATATATATAATTTCCACAGTGTACGTTAGCAAACCCTAACAATATGAGGTTCATCATTCATAATATTTTTCTTAGTACGTTAGCAAGTTATAACTAAATATTATCTTAAAATACACTTATGGTATAGCTTGCTAAAGTACTTTAACTAAAAAACAAGTGTATGTATGTTAGGAAATGCTTGTGGAGTTTGCTAACGTACACTCACTTATTTTTTAGTTGGAGTATGTTAGCAAGTTATAATTATGATTTTCTTAAAATACACCATTGGTATAATTTGTTAATGTACTCTAACTAAAAAACAAGTGAGTGTACGTTAGCGAATCTTACATCTATACACACACACACACATAATATGGGTCAGATCCGTTCACACCAAGTGTCAAAGTTAGTCAAATTACACCTTCAATAATTTTTTTTTAAATGTAAATTTAACCAATCTAACTGTTGAATTTGATGTTCTTATTAATTAGATTAAGTATACAAAATTTTACACAATTCCAAAATTATTTAATAGTTCATCACATCACTTTATTTTAACATATAATATAATATTAAAATATATGTAAATGTTCAATATTAGATAACATATTTAGAACAGTTCAAATGATGTAAAATTTGATATACATGATCATGAAAATAATATCACATGATTCAACGGTTGGATTGGTTAAATTTACATTCTGTAAAAAGTTATTGAAAGTGTAATTTGACTAACTTTGACATTTGGTATCAACAGATCCTGACCCTATATATATATATAGATAGATAGATAGATAGATAGATAGAGAGAGAGAGAGAGAGAGAGAGAATCAATTTTTGACCATATTGTCATACACAAATAATCAAAATATTTGTAGTTAATTTTAATCTTACTATTCATTTGAGTTATACTACTAAAACTAGTCTCTCTCTTCTTTCATTCTCACTAGATATAGGCACTAGTGAAAGACGAAAAAATCAAATTTTTTTATTAAAAGGTGTTTTTAAAGTACTCTTATTATAATTTTCAATACACCATCAGCGTGATTTTCAATAAAAAATTTTATTATTTATTTACTAGTGCCTGTACTAGTTAATAAAACCCATTTACTAAAGTGTATTTGTTATTAACGGGTTAGTACTCAAGTAGTAAGCAAACTTGAATTAAGCACTTTTGGTATTAGCAATATAAGAAGTTTGAGTTTGTATGGACATATTGCTGGAAGTGACAACTTTTCTGAACTGAATTTATCTCACTCAGATTATGGAGATACCTGAACAAGGGGCAATACAGACCTGTATTGTTGTGTGTAGGATTATTGTAAAACCTATATTTTGTTCTCAGTAAATTTTAAGATACAATTTCATATATTTTAAACCTGCCTATTGTGCTTTGCTATAAACCTTTTTCGTACCAATCCCAAACCGGATAAAAGGTTAAATTTGTTATAAGCTATAGACATTGTCAGCAACTTCGTATAATCTCTATTACATCAACGAGGTAATAATGTTATAAGTTTATTTATTATATACTTGCTACTACACATCGAGTGGCGCATTTTATCAGAATAACAGAGGGTGTTCAAACCAAAATTAAATGTAAGCGAAAGCCGTTGGAAATCCGAATTCTTTGTTTCCCTGATATACAGAGGTCCCACATTCTTTGAAACTGTCTCGCATTAATTCTGAAAGTTATTTCTTCCTGTATTTAATGTTTATTCATAAATTGTCTATAATAAACAATGTTTTTAAAATTGGACTGGTGAACTAACAGTTCAAGATTCAATAGTCTAACATTTGTTGAATCATAGTTAAATGGAAATAATTAAATAATATTATTTTAATTTTTAATATAATATATTAAGTAATATTAAACAAAAAATAACATAATAGTCATAACTTAAAATATTAACGATTAAACTTTACTTATAAATATTATTACTCAACTCATAACTCATATCTCATAACATATAATATTCAAAATTAAACATAAAACTAAATCAAATATGTCATAATATTTAAGTTCAATAACAAACAATAATATATACTAACAACTACAGTTAGAAACTAAATAAATATAATTGATATGATTATTTATCATAGCAATATTAAGTTAGAATTATATCAATCATCATAAAATTGAGTTTTCTAATTAAAAAATAAATATTTTTTCCAAAACCGATTTTGGCCAATTTTGCTAGTTTTTGATTTATTCACCTGGTTTTATACTAGTTATTTGCAAGACCGATTCTGACAACAACGGTAATTGTTGCAGATAATTCAATTAGTAGTTATGTTAGTTAGGTAGTTAGTGGGTTGTTAACTAACTACTTGTTACTATGTACTATAAATAGTGATGCTATATATGTGGACAATCGTGAGAGAAATAAAATTTTATGTTAGTACCCATATCTCTATGTTGTTCTCTCTTCCTTTTCTTCTCTATTTTCTGAGTGTGTGTTCTAAAAAGTGGTATCTAGAGCTCTCTTGATCGTGGACCTGTGTGTAAAACCCGCTAGCCTATTAGAGTGGATTGGTTTGCAAAGGGGTTCTATAAAGTGAAATGGAAGTTGATCACTTTACCTCACAACAAAAGGCCTATTGGAGTGAAATAGGTCTATAAAGTGAAGCTAAAACCAACTGGAGAAGTTGCAAAATACAAGGCTAGGTTGGTTGCAAAGGGGTTCTTGCAAAAGGCTGGTTCGGATTACAATGAAGTGTTTGCACCTATGGCTAGAATTGAAATCATCAGACTTGTGGTTGCTAACTTTTGGAGGATGGTCATTACATCAACTTGATGTAAAGTCAGGCCTTTCTAAATGGGCCGCTAGAGGAGGAGGTTTATGTGTGTTAACCTCCTAGTTTTGAAGTGATAGGACATGAAAACAAGGTGTATAAATTGAAGAAGGCTTTATATAGGCTAAAGCAAGCCCCTTGAGCTTTGAATAGAAGAATAGATGGCTTCCTTTTGCAGCTAGGTTTCAACAAGTGTATAGTAGAATATGGAGTATATGTGAGAACTACTGAAGGTGATTTAATGATTGTCTGCCTATATGTACATGACATACTAGGTTATTGGGAGCAATGCAACAGAAATTGATGATTTTAAAAGGAGAATAATACTTAAGTTTGAAATGACAGATCTGGAATTGCTATCCTATTTTTTAAGGATGGAATTTGTCACTACAAGTGATGGAATTTTCATGCATCAAAAGAGGTATGCAATTGACATATTGAAAAGATTTCATATTCTGAATTGTAATTCTGCCCAAATACCGATTGATTGTGGCACAAAGTTGGAGAAGGAAGGAAGTGACAAGTTAGTTAATTCAATCTTGTATAGATAGATTGTTGGCTCATTGAGGTTTTTGTGTAGTAGTAGGCTTGACATAGCTTATGGAGTGGGGCTAATTAGTAGATTTATGGATCATCCAAGACTTTCTCACTCGCTTGCAGCTAAGAAGACACTGAGATATGTGAAGGGCACTTTGGACTATGGGTTGCTGTTCTCAAACCATGGTAGAAATGTTTTTGATGAAGTATTTGGCTATTATGACTCAGATTGGTGTGGTGATAAAAATGACAAAAAGAGTACAGCAAGGTATGTGTTTATGATGTGTGGAGCACCTATTTCATGGTGTTCTAAGGAGTCAATGGTGGGATTGTCCTCATGTGAGGCTGAATACATTGTAGCCTCAATGGGAGATTGTCAATCCTTGTGGCTTGAAAACTTGATGTCCAAAAGGAAGATTAGAAAAGAAGAGGCTATGAAGATGCTAATAGACAATAAGTCAGCTATAAGCTTGGTTAAACACCTTATTGCTCATGGAAGGAGTAAGCATGTTGAAACAAGATCTCACTTCCTAAGAGATCAAGTTAGTAAGAGGAAGCTAGAGTTGAAATACTACAGTACAGATGAACAAGTGACTAATATTTTAACAAAGTCTCTTAAGGCTGACCAATTCAAACTAATTAGAGACATGATAAGATGTAGCCTATTGCTAATCTAAATTAAAGGGGAATATTGTAGATAATTCAGTTAGTAGTTATGTTAGTTAGGTAGTTAGTGAATTATTAACTAACTACTTGTTACTATGTACAATAAATAGTGATGCTGTATATGTGAACAGCAGTGAGCGAAATATAAATTTTCTATCAATACTCATATATGTATGTTGTTCTCTCTTTCTTTCCTTCTCTGTTTTCTGAGTGTGTGTGTGTTCTAACAATAATAAATTGAATCAGTACAATAAAGTTGCAAAAATAGTATAAACACTGATAGTATAAAATTTTTTCACACTGTTATTTAATCACAAATTACTATGTATAATAAATTTGTTAACTTTGATCTATAATCATCCTAAAAATCACACCAAAGTTAATTTCAAATTATTGACGGTAAATTTTTTTTATACTAATGATACATATCCATTAAACTCAATAAAGTTATCTAAATACAATACAATTTTAAAAGTGACGAGCAGAACCTAATAAACTTAGTAAAATTTATTCGTAAAAAATACATTTAATGTAAATTCCAAATAACTATGACAGCTTTAGTGAGCAGTCTTACCCTCACCCTTATAGTTTGATAAAATATTACTTTCAGAACATTGGTGACATTCATCCTGAGCAATAATTAAACAAAAGCCTACATTGCTCATTACAAACGCTCAGAATTCAGCATCAGCTTTGAGTCAATACATTCAGAAACTGAAAACACATCTCTTACAAAGGACTTTTAAATGAAATTCCAGTTCCTGAACTATATACATAAACTACTAACAAAAGCATAGGGAAAAATAGAATATGCGATTAGAACACTCAATTCTAAGCATCAGGAGACCATGCAATTCCTGAAACGATCTTCAACCACACTGATAGTTAACTATCGCCTCTCTTCGGTTTTAACAGGAGCTTTATCCAGGTCGTCAATCTCCTTCCTACTCTTTACCATACTCCATTTCTTACTATTGAAATCTAGTTTGTCCAAGTCCTCTGCAATTCCCACATAACCATAAAGAATATTCTCCACTTTGTCTCCCTCATCTGTCTCTCTGATGTTACAGCTTTTAATACTTTCAGATTTTACTCTCTCGTATTCAGCTCTACCACGATTATTATCAGAAAGATATTTATGAAGCCTCTCTGCATCTCCCAGCCCACCAAACGTGCCCAGGAATTTCACCAATACAATACTTTGGTCTGCAGGCTTCCCTAAGCATAATTTGATTCTTCCTCTTACAAATCCTTTGCCTGAAAGTTTAAAATAAATAAAAAATTGCCAAATGCGAAGTTTTAACAAGGCAACAATCAATGAGTAAATTCCAAGGAGGAATAAAAATTTCATGCAGTATAAATTTGACATGCATATTCTAGTGGATGATTTATGCATATAATCAATTAATCAAACTAAAACATAAAACTAAGTAACATTTGGTTCATTATAAATTATGTTTTAGACAAATAATTACTATTGCATAGCATCACAACATGCAAACACAAACTCACCTCTTAGAAATGCCTCGATTGTTTCCATGCTTACAACCTTCCAGTTTTGTGGATTGTCATCAGACATGGATATGTTATGGATAATAACAATAGGAGGCCAAAGAATCAAATCCTCCTTTTGAGCCAGAGCTTCTGCATGAGGCAAGACCTGGGGAACCCAAGTTACTGTATCTTGAGGAACAACAGTATCCCATCCCATCAGAACACAAATTGCTTTGTGAAGACCCAAGTGCTTTGCTCTCAACCCAGCCTTATGGGACATAAAAGCATGAGTTACAAGGCGTTGAGTGTCCATGAATTCTTTCGATGAGCTGTTACCATTAAGAAAGATAAACAGGACAAAGAAACATGTTACGAGTTGTACAACATAAATTACTCTTCATCTTAAAAAATAAAATGTACTGATAACTGGTACATCATAAAAATATTTCAAGCATAAAAGAATACAAAAGGAATTCAGAAAGATAGCAATACACTATTTTCATTACAATGTAACTGACAAAGATCAAGTCTTAAGCATAGGAAGAAAATGGCAAACATTAAAATAAAATAAAATTGGGTGGTAATCTTCAAGATTAATAACAGAAGTCAATCAGAAAAAAGATAAAGAACACCCTAGAATATCATACGCTCCAAAAGTTATTGCAAAGAGCCTCAAAATCATCATTTTATATGAATTAATGAATATGGTAGTATATATATCCACTTGCATGCCATCGACTTCCTAAGAGTACCTAAGACTAGGAACTTGGTTTTTTCGATCATAAATTCCCTGGATTAATGACTACAAGAAAAATCATTAAAACCTATATACAATTCCAAATTCCTAATCGCTACACAAATGCAGCATATCTCTGTGAACACGTGAAGCCTCCGTCCACTTCCTCTAAAATCTAAATCCCAAAAACCACAGCAACATACCAGGAAAATCAATTTTCATGGCCAGCAGTCCTCAAAGGTCTAGGCAATTTTAACCTACCAGTATTCTCCTATCATTACTATGCCATGACATGTCAGAGCAATCCTTTTTGTGGTTGTCAATGTTAAGTCAATAATTCAAAATTATTCACCCTTTGAAGATCAGAAGCCACATAAATTTTCTTGTCTGAGGTTATCATAACTGTCTTCCCTTTCTTCCAAAATATAATTAATCTGCAATTTCAAGGGCATCTAAATTCTAAAGGCTAAAATAATTACTTAACAAATTATTTACATTTTGAAAATACAATTAGATGCCAGCTCTAGCAAAAGTTCTAACCTAACTTCAAAACCACACAACACAGCAGTAAAGTTAAATCTAACTTTCACCATCATTCAAAAGCAAAGACACCAGTTCAGTAAACTTTGTGACTCGTGTTCATCCGCACAGCAGTTTACCATATATTTGATCCTATTGGTATGGGATTGGTGCTATCAAACTCTCCACGCATCTGCCTTAATAAAGTACAACAATTATACATACCAACATGTTTACTTCCAAAGTTTGGGAACCTAAAATGTGATCCCAGGAATAATAGCACACGTACTTGACTCCACCTGTGAGTTAAATACTAGAGGACTCCTTATTCAATATGTGAACAGAAGTGCTCCATTTAATAAAAGAGCATCATAGAAAAGAAAACAGACCTTCTGCCACATACGATGCAGTACAAACTACCCGCTTTTCCCTGGTCCTGGTACCTTCTTTGCACATATAAGTTCAGATTCAACTTCTTGGAGTACATTAAGAAATTTTCATGTACCATTTGATTAAACTCCTCAGAGCCCTCGGTTGGCTCAGATTCTGCAGCACTTATCCAATCTTCTGATGATTCATCATTAGTTGCAAGCTTATTCTCATCATATCCATGATATTTTTTCCAAACTTTAGGTTGCTTTTGAATTGCATTTCTCTTAGAAAAATGCTGGGATTTATACCAGTTTGAAGAACTAGACTTTGAATGATGCTTTATATTTTGATTGGAATACTTTCGAAATTGAAATGAATGCCTTTGTACATGTCCCATAGAATCTTGAGGTAAAATCCACTCATCAGATGGAAATTCTTCTTCATTCTCCAACTCATCATATTGTTTCTTATACTTCCTGTAAATCTTAGGGTTGAAATCAACATTACCAAATGAATACAGCATATCCATATCTTCATCATCTACCCACTCTTCACTTTCATATACATCTGGAAATTCTTCAGTTGCACCCCATTTACTTGATTTTATTGTTCTCAAATCATGCACATCCATTTCATCGTTGACATTGTATTTTCTTTTCATAAGTCTGTCAGAATGATCATGAATGCCAAGATCCTGTCTCATTTCCTGAACCCTGACAGTTTGTCTGTAGGTTTCTGAATTATGTTTAGACAAAGGTGAACTTTGAAACCTTTCTTGCTGGAGCCCTGGACCTCCATCTCTTCGAGATTCATATTCTGTTCTTAAAATTGATAATCGATCAGCCTCAGGTGCACCCATATGTGAATCTTCATAATCTTGTGGCATTCTCTTCCCATTTTCATGATTATATCCAGATCTCAAATAAGCCTCACCTTGCATTGATGCAATTGATGTTCTTCTTACATCATGATAGTCAAAATACTTTTGCTTCTGTAATGCAGGGTGGTCATGTACAATAGCCCTTCTTTGATTGCCATAAGAATCTTCACTCTTACCAGTTCTATCTAAATCTGGATGTGGAATATAAGGTCTGGAAAACTCCCTATTGTCATATTCTGTTACAGCTTGCTCATAGTCCAATCGACCATGAGGAGCTATCCTTCTAGGTAAATCTTCATACTGATATAAACGCTCATCTTGTGCTGCTCTTACCTGTAATTTGTAATTAAGATAATCCACATGCTCAGTCCTGGTAGGACTAAACTCACATCGTTGGTGACATGTCATGTTCCTTGGCCCAATTTCAGGACCTCTGGCAGTGTCTATAGCTGTCCTTTGCCCATGCCCACTAAGCCCTACAGGTTCTGCAAGTTTCCCACTGTTCCTTGATAGATCATAAGATGCAGGTAAACAGATACCATCACCATGTGAGCATAGAAAATCACCCCTTGACATTTCTATGGAGGAGCCTCCATAATCCCTCATGTGAGAAGTGCCTGCAAAATCCTTTACATAAGAGGGAGATACAGCCGAATATGAAACATCCCTAGCATGAAGAATATTTTTTTCTGCCCCACTGTGGGATTCTGTAACGGGCATCTTATCTGGAGGCGGACCATCTCTGTGCTGTAGTCTCTCATGCTCAAACCTCCCCATGGGCGCACCCCTCGCCGGCGGAGGCAAGTGCCCGACAGCTTCTTGGTACCGTGCTGTCACACTTACACCCGTATCTGGAATAGACCTATATCTAGTATACAATCCTCCAACTTCATTTTCACGTACCACAAACTTCTGATCCACCATACCACCCAACCTGCCCTCAACCAAGTCCTTCTCTCTATCAAGGTAAACACGCTTTGCATCCAAGTTTTCACCATCAACACAGTAATCCATGTTTTTTGACAACTCATATCTGGCTCTCAAGCCCACAGGTGGTGGTGGTGGTGGTGGTGGTGGTGAACAACTTCTATTGTGGCCAAGCCCATCATCAAAGTGTGACCTTTTCCTCACTGGTTCAGCAGGAGGTGACCTTGACCGAACCCTACCGCTCCTTCTACCACCACCACTCACATGCTGCCAATCATAGTCCCTCCCTTCAAACCCATCAGAACTCACTTTGCTCCCACCACCAACCCTAGGGCTCTTGTTCCTCTGCTGCACCGGAGACCGATCCGACCCGTCTCGCCGGTTTCTCCGAAAAGGGTCGGATCCCGATTCGAATCGGTGCGCTGCAGCGTGTTCTTCCTCGCGCCGTCTATTAAATTGCATGGTTAATTGAATAAACAAACGCAAACCCTAAATACCCTTGTGGTCGAATTAGGTAATTGCCAAAGGGATCTTAGGAAAGCCAGAAACCCTACTACCGATCCCCAAACCCTAACCCTAGAAATATGTTGACCGGGGATTATTGCAGATAGAGATCAAGCAAAAATCTAAGAAGCGATTAATGAATGAGGTGAGATTTATTGCTGATGCCAAACCTTTCGGGGGAGAGCGCGAAGTTGCATCCACGCAGAGAGAAGATGAAGAATCAGAGCCAGAGTTCGATTGGGTAATTTGGGGATTTCAGTTTGTAGTAAGATAAAGGGAAATTGAGGATTAGAATTGGAAAGAGGAGAGAGTGATGGATGGCTTATTGTGCGAAGCACTGAAACTGAAACTTCAAGGTCGATCTTTTTGATTCATGGCTTTTTCGTTTTGTGCTCGACCTCGTTAGGGTCATATGCCAAATTTGATGATTGATATGGTCTTTGGTCTCGGACCTCTCGGTCTTGGTCTTGAGTTAATTAAAAATGAAGAATTATTGTGTGGATTCAGTGTATGACAGATTTACAAGTGGACTTAGATGGTATATGGTCTACTTGCTAATTAACTAATTAGCTAAATATAATCCCTATTTAGTGTAAGATAGCTTTTTTATCAAGAGTTTTTCTATTATGTGTGCACATGTTAAGATATTATTACATTAATTTATTATTTTATCTTAATCACAAAAATTAATTTTATCTCTTTTAATTCTTAAAAATAAAAATTTTATCTTTTTCATTATCTTTTTCCTCCCAATTATCTCTTTTCATTACCTTTTATATTTAAATATTCATGTCTTTTATCTCTTTCATTATGCATTCTCTTCCTCCAATTATATCAGTCTCCTTATCTCTTATTTTTAAAACTCATACTCTTTTTGAAAAATACATTCTTGCACTTGCAACCAGTGACCTTCCAACGCCACTACTTGCTAACGTGCAACCCTGTTGTCGACATTAACCCTGTGTTTGTTTTGATTGAAATAGAGTGGAAGAAAATAAGAAAGAATAAGATAAAAAAAAAATTACATTTTTACTGTTTATTTAAGAGAAGAAATAAAAAGAAGTTATTTTCATAGGATTCAAAAAAAATATTTTCACCTACTTTAGAAATAAATAAGATAGAAATGATCTCTCTCATTTTTTATTATTTTGTTTAATTTTTTTTTTAAAAATATGGATTAAATTTTTTTAAAAATAATAAATAATTTTATGTTAAGGAAAAAAATATATATTAAAAAATTACTTTTTTTAGTTAGAGTGGAAGAAAATAAGAAAGAATAAGATAAAAAAAAAATTACATTTTTACTGTTTATTTAAGAGAAGAAATAAAAAAGGTTATTTTCATAGGATTCAAAAAAATATTTTCACCTACTTAGAAATAAAATAAGATAGAAATGATCTCTCTCATTTTTTATTATTTTGTTTAATTTTTTTTTAAAAAAATATGGATTAAATTTTTTTTAAAAATAATAAATAATTTTATGTTAAGGAAAAAATATTATATTAAAAATTACTTTTTTTAGTTATTACAAAAATATTTTTTTATATAATTCATTTATTTATTTTCACTCTCTTTCATTCATCTAAACAAACAAAAAGAAATTATCTCACTTCCTCCTTTCTTATTTTATTCATCCAAACGATATATATTTTTCATTCTATTTTTTCTCTAGTTCTATCAATCCTATTTCATTTCTTTCTCTCTTTTTTCTCTCTATTTCACTGCTCATCAAAAAAAAAAAAACAAAGCATAAGCCACCATTCCTGTGACCAGTTTGACAACACTACAACAATTCTTGCAACCGCACCAATTTAACTAGTTTGCCTCTGCAACCAAACGACAACGTCCCCTGTGACCGCACTACGCGCCAGTCATGCATGGGTGATGTCTTGCCTCTCTGACAGCAAGGTCTTCGTTGGAACCTCCGGTGACTAAAACTAAAAGGTTAGAGTTTTAAAAAATATAAGATAAAAGAAAGAGATAATTGAAGGGGAAAAAAATAATAAAGGAGATAAAATTTATATTTTTAAGAATTAAAAGAAATAAAGTTAATTTTCGTATTAAGACAAAATAATAAAATAAATAAATAAATTAGTGTAATATATGCATCCAAGTTTTGCAAATATCCTTTTATCAAATACTGTATTATTTAATTGGATGCCACATCATACTATGAACTGTATAAAAGTTGGCATAACATATGCAATAATGCTACCAAGTTTATAACAGGGTCTTTTCTGCTAACCAAACAAAATAAACAGATATTTTTCTATACTCACCTAAAGTCGTAAAGATATAAATATGTGTGATTAAATGTTTTATCTGTTTATAACCTTATGGCATTTAATTACGTTCTATCCACCGCGTGAAACTTCTATTCCATGTCTAACTTGCATTTTTGTATAGCACCCTCTACTTTCAGACTTAATATGGCGATCGGAAATCAATTACATTAATCTGAAACGTTGATTTCGTAGATAAAAAGGAAGTTATCTATCTTAGTTATGAAAATTAAAATACTAAATAACTCAAAAAAAATAAAATTATTAAAGTTTATATAAAACTAGTATTCTATTCAATATGTGAATTTTATGATTATAAGTTTTTATCATAAAAAAGTAAAAAAATTATTCATTTCATTTAATAAATTTGTTTTAAAAAAATATTAAATATATATCAATATAATAATTGTCAACATAATAAATTAAAATAATTAAAATTCAATAATAATCTCAGATTTTGCAATTTTATTTAATGATAACATTAAAGTGAGAGAAATTTAAATACAAAAATAATACTTTTTATTTTAATAATAAAAGAAAGAATAATGATAAATCATTATCCTTAAGAAATCGAAAAAAAATTATCCCCACAAAATCAAAGATGAGAGGCAAGTTTTTTTTTATAAGAATAGGCAAGATAGTTAAAATGAGGTAAGAGATAAAAGAATTTAAATCAATATGCAAGTTAGAAGAGATAAAGATAATTTATTCTCATGAAATCAGATGAAATTCTCGTGAAATCAGAAATGAAAAATTAGTTTAAATTAGAAAAAGAGATGAATGAATGAGGAAAGAAGAGATGAAGAAATTTAAATCAGAAGATAAGAAGAAGAAAAATCTTAGGAGAATAATTTTTGAAAACGAATAACATTTACATATGGAGAGAGTATAGTCCACCTTTGCTTGAGAGAAGAAAATTGAAATGAAATCAAATATAAGAAATTGGAAAATAAAACTCTCACAAGCTATAAAACTATTATAATTTATATATAAAGAGGATCAAATAATAGATATTTTAATAATTTTCAACATTACTTTTGTATTCAAATTGCAATCTCATTATTTTAAAAAAGGCAAAATCATTAAAAAAAATAACCCATACCAAAATGACGATGAATGCAAAAATGATTTTAGAAAGTGAGAAAACCTTCGCTACCATATTTTTATAGCCACTATTTTTATAATAATTATTTAAAAGTCATACTTAAAATAATTTTTAATTTACTAATACTTAAAAAAACTTTTTACTAACAATATATGAATTAAACTTATAAATAAATAAATGGTCACATTTGCACACATTTTATTTTTTAATTATTCTATAAAATTTAATAACAACTCATGTAGCACAATAGCCAAATTCTTAAAAATATTAAAATTACATGATCATAAAATTTCAAAGAAAACCAAAAATAACAAGAGGACATAGCTTTGTACCAATCACTCAGAAAGATAATAAAAAAAATAAAGAAATCAAAACCCATACCAAAGTAACAATAGAAGTAAGAAGAACAATTCTAAGAAGTGGAAGATGTGAGAAAGTCTTTTAGTTTCTTGTTTTTATAGCCAATCATACTCCTAAAATACCATTTGTCATTTAAAAATTGAAAAGTTTGGAAGATAAAGATTGAAAAAGATAAAAATTGAGGGTTTGTTTTGATCTTGAGAGGAGGGTTGATAAATAAGAAGAATAGGAATAAATGAACATGGATAGATGATGAATTACAAAATTAGTTTTATAGACAATGATTTAAAATAAGAAAATAGAATAATAGATGATAGAAAATAAGCCAAAAATGTGAAAAAAATATTGGAGAATATGATATGAGATTTTCTATTGCTGATTTTGTTGAGAAAAGGAGAGGGGGGAGTTAGGAGGAGAAAGAAAAAATAAAAAATATAAGTATTGCATTGTGGGAGAGTAAATTATATCACTTCACCGCAAAAGAAAATTCAAACGAAAATAAATGTGAGAGAGTGAGAAAAGTAAGCTCTTCTAGTGATAGATAGATGTTCTAGTTAATATATAAGGTAGATTATTATTTATTTCAAATATATTAGTGTATCATCTATGCATTGCTAAATAAATTAAACCAAAAATATAAAATATATTAATAATATTTTCTTTTTAAATTTAATGTAGAAGATAATATTATTAAAAAATATAATGAAATATAAGATAAAAATATATTTATAATGAGAAAATAATTTATTCATCAATAAATATAAAATGTTAAGATATAGTATAAGATTGTTAATAATTATAAAACAATTGATAAAAAAATTAACTATAGATAAGAATTTATTAACAGTTTTTTATCCTATACATCAAGTGTACAGTTAAGTAAAGAATTAAAAATATAATTTTTAATCAAAGAAGAAAATATTATTATATTTAAAAATGTTTAATAGTTAATTTTAAAATAATTAAAGGTATTTAAAATGTATTGTATGTTTGACTTAGTTTTTTTTTTCTACTTAAAAGCTAATTTTAAATTAAAGCTAGAAATATGAACTTAAAAAAAGAAGTACAAGTTGTTTGTCAGTTTTTATTTTATTTTTTAACTTAAAGCTCTTTTTAAATTAAAAGTTGTCTAATAAAAAAATTTAAAAGTTTTAATTTTATTTAAAAATAGTTGTCTTGTCTAATAAAAAAGTACATTTATAAAATAAAAAATATTGAGTAAAATTAATTTAAGTCACATAAAATTATTTTAATAAAAAAAATTAAAATACAAGTATTTAAAAATTATTTTATTTAATAAATTTTATTTTAATAATAAATTTTAATATATATATATATATATATATCGTCGCTAAAAACATTACAATCCAGAAGGCAGGGAATTTTTTTTTTCTTTTCTAAACTATGCAATAACCTAGCGAAGACAATCATAACATTACATTACTAGGATTCGAAAACAATGCCTTGGAAATAAGCTAGCGAGAAGCTCTATAAAAGTTAGTTAAGGGGGCTTTTTTTTAAGCTCCGTTTTCTTATCTTTTCGTTAACAAAAATAAGCTACTTATTTTTTTAAAACCTTTTGTAAAAATATGTTTGGCATTTAAAATCATATCTGTGCTGTCAAAATTATTTCTTAATAATTTTACTTAACTAATTTTCTAATGCAATACTCATACGTGATTTATAATTTGAAAAATGCAAGTATTATTTTTTTACACAATTCAGTCGGCATGTCGATACTTCTAAATAATATTATAGGAATAATTATTTTTAAACATTGATACAGTTAAGTATATCTAATATATATAAATATATAATTTAATTAACTTTTAAAATTGAATTTTTAATATTTTTTAGTTATTTTATTTTTAAAAAATCATCACATGAATTGTGTAATAATTATTCAATGTTCACAGTTCACACACACAAACACAGAGAGAGATTTTTATTCAATGTTATCTTGTATAATTATTTTTAAACATTGAAAACATACACACATTCAACATTCAAAAATTGATATTTTTTTTATAATCATGTTATAGGTGCGAAGTATCCACCGATTTTGCTGATGATCAATTGCTGCGGAGAAAACCTGAATAGCCACTTTTAGTAGGGTCTCCCCTCTTAATATTCAATTTATTTTTCATCAAAATCTAATAATAATGAAGTTAAACATAATAAAACTTATAAATATTGTATTATAATATAAAATTGCATCAATTATTTAGATTATGATATGATATTTTTAAAATATTTATCATGTAATCATATAATTTTTATTATTTAGTTTAATAATGTTTTGAAAATAATTGCTAAAGAGATCGAAAAAAAAAAACTAAGGTGTCTAATTTATATAATTGATGAAAAGGAAACAAGAAACATTAATATTTTTATGTGATCAATATTCATTCTTATGTGAGGTAAATATCTTATTAAAGTTTTAAACTGTCCTTTTAATCATTTAATTAAGAATTTACTATTATTATAGAAATAAATAAATATAACTATCAATTATTGATTGTTAAAGAAAAATGTAATTTTAAATAAATTTTAAAAAAATTAAATTGTATATATTTTGAGAAAGAAGAAAAGATAAGAAGAGGAAAAAAAAATACTAAATGTAATGGGTAATGAAATAAACAAATATAATATCTATTAATCTTGAGCATTTAAGCAGTATCAATAACACAATTAAAAAGTATGTCAACTCTTACTAAATGACACAATTAAAATTTACATAGTAAAAAGTTATAATTTACGTAACAAAAATGTTAAACAATTTTATTATATAATATAGATTATGCTATGATTCAAAAATATCTTTTATCATGTTTTTAAAAAATGAGCAATTATCATTATATTAAAATAATTAAAATTTATTTAAGAATTATACCCATTGTTAATAGGAAAGGATTTCGTACAAAAAGTTACAAAATGGTAAATAGTTAATTATCAAGTAATACACATTAACGGATAAAAAAGAAATTATAAACACAATAGTAAGTAGTAACACAAGTTTGTTGTATCTTTTGTCTAAGAATTTCTCGTACCATTAAATATTTTTCTTCTATTAATAGTTTATTGTTATATTTTTATGAAATATCGTAATGTATTTTTTTTAAGTGAATATTTGTATTGTATTTTATCATAGTTGAATATGTACATTCGATATGTTTACCTTACCTTATTTTATGGTCAGTCTTGTCCTATTAAAAGAGAAAAGACCTTTACATTTTTATTTAAAAATACTATATATTGTTTTCATTACACTATTTTTGCATAATTTTTTAAATAAAAAAGAGATAAATATACCAAGCACATTCTCATTATTTTTTATTTCTAATTTAAAATATATAAAAACAGATTTGTACAAGTATAGAAAAAGTTTTATTAATATACACTTACTTACTTTTTTAAAAATATATTAATAAATTATAATTTTATTTTTTTAAAATATACTAAAATGTAACTTATAACATATTTAATTTTAAAAACAAATAAATATATATTAACATTCATGATTATTAACATATATTCATATATTTTTAAAAGAAATATTTAATAAATTATAACTTGAAATTTCTTAAAATATGCTTAGCGTATTATTCTAGAAATAGGATTCATGCACAGAATAGAAGGGCAACTCTATTTGACCAAAATGGGCAAGAAACACTAAGCACATGTGGTTATTTTAGCTTAACAATGGTCTTATGTTCGAGTTTTTGCTATACAACTATGTTAAATACTTAGAAGGAAAATTTTGCATATAGTCTTACTCAAACTAATTGTCCTCCTATAATAAATACATGTAGTCTAAAACAAAAAAAAGATGGGCAAGAAAACGCATGCACTGTTGGATGGGAAAAACAACAACAACCAAGACCCAATGGCTTCAGAAAGATCAAGATGTTGACACTCATTATTGGAATTATTGCATCAACTCCCATTAATTGGCCATGGAGGCAATCAAGTTCAAGAAGCAAACACTTTCCATTAGACTTTCACATACAAACACCTAATTAAAAAAAAGGTATCCTAAAGGCACTAATTAAAAAATTAATAAGTAGAAAGTTTTTAGATTAGGATTGCATTGAAAATTATAATAGAATGCACTATTACATTTTTAATACAAAACTTTTTACTTTTAATTCCTTAACATGTACTTTTAGAACATTGGTTAGCATTTTCCTTAAAAATAAAGGTTCATACCAAAAAAATTAAAGGTTATCAAAGACAATATTCGTTATAGTTTAGAGTTGTGACCAATTTTACCTGGATTTTATGGAATTTTATCGATTTTTCAGTTTCTTAATAAGTTTTTCTCAAAATTGGTTCTGTGATTTATTTAAATGGATACTGAACCAGTTGATCAATTTTTCAGTGGAGAGAGCAATCCAGTCAGCTGAGGACCGTAATCATTAATCACAAAGAAATTTATAAAAAGGACTCGATGGTAATTATACGATATCTTTACACTTTTTTATTTAACATGCATTTTAACCGTCCATTAAATTGGCAATTTGGCATATATTGAATGGTTATCAATATTTGGACCACCAATGGTCGCCTCGTTAGGAAAATTATTGTATACGGATAACGCGACTCTGTCTTTACTTAAAAATCAAGATATATGTTAATATGAAATTGGATGGTTGTTGAATAAAAGGTATCCACCTTCTTAACTTTTTGTTAACATTTCTACTTTAAAATTATCAAATCCTCAAATTAAATATACGACACATGTATGATCCTAAATGGTTATTGTTATCTATGTAATTTTTCGTTGTCATGTGCTAATAAAAAAAATGTATATACATAATAGTATGCAAAAGCCATTAAATCCTGCAGTAATTAGTCTTGAAGAGGTTTATCATGTCCCTACCTTATTTTCTTGATCTTTCGACCTCAAATCCGGAGCAAGAAGGCAAAAATCAATATAATAACATGCATGATATATGTACTAAAGAAGTCTTTTAAAAAGGTAAAAAATTAGATATAGTTTCTAAGATATACTTTTAATGTTTTTGGTCGATCATAATTGAAGTTTCACATTAACAATTCAAATAATAAATCTTTGTATTAAATATCAACATAAGTAACTGAAATAAAACTTTAATTTTAATTAAAAAATAATTACAAAAATAATTTAAAAAATACATCTAGGTTATGTTCTTTTCAAAATCTTTCAAATGTTAAAGGAGTAGTTAAAATTTTTTGTCTCCATTAATTTGAACCCAACCTTAAAATTTTAGTCATTCCTTTAATGTTTATAAGAGTTTTGTAGGTTAATTACACTAAACATATTTCATATTTTATAATAAAAAAGAAGCAAATTGTGTGTTCTACTTTATTATAAGAGATAAGAATCTCTTAAATCCTATTTTGATTGAACAATTTATATAAATCCTTATTTTAGTAAAGTTATTAAAATAAACTATATTATCATACATACAATTCAAAATAAACTAAATTCTAAATTTTAAGAAGCATTAATGCAAAAAAAAATATTTTCATAATTTATTAAGTATAATTAGTTAAAAGAAAAAATCTTTTTCATCATATTATTAAGGTCCTTAAAATTTACCTATGCTATGGGTGTATTTGGTAAAACTAGCTTATAAGCTATAAGTTAGGAGTTAAAAAGTTGAAAGCTTATAAGCTAGTTGATTGAATTAAAAATGTTTGGTAAGATTAACTAATAAACTGGTTGATGAATGTAAAATGACATAAAATAACATATTTAGTTATTTGATTTCTAAATTGATAAAAAAGAATAAAAAATATCAAACAAATTAGTAAGGATAAAAATGAAAAAACAAAAAAAGCTAGCTTAGTAGCTTATGAAAATAAGCTAGAAGTTACTAAAATAAGCCCATCTACCAAACATGCTTATTTTGGTCAAACATAGCTTATAAGCTAATCAAAGTAGTTTATAGGCTACTAGAGTGACTTATCAAACATACTCTATAGTTGCTGTTGTTGGATTCCTTTTTAAAACTAATTGGTTTTAAATGAAGTTGTTGGCCTACCTTAGTAATTAAGGCAAATTATGTGAGATTTTCTAACACTCTTTTCACACATGCCTTCCAAACTAGGCTATACTTGCCATAAAGTATGCCTTCCAAACTAGGTGATACATGGCATAATCTATGGGAATGACTGGAAATCCCTTCCACAAACCATGAAATAAACATAATGGGTTTTGGCTTTATGTTAGATTTCTTCCTAAAACCAATTAACTTTTTGAGTGAAGTGTTAGAGTGCAAGTGTGAATAGAAGTCCTACATTGGATAGAGATGAGTATGTTGACTAAGATATAAGTGACAAAGTCCCATAGACCTGGTGCCTTAAGGTTTTGAATTGGACGTGGTATCAAGTTCACTTATGTGGTTGACTCATGGCCTATTAATACAGTTCTCCTGGTGTTTAACCCCCTCGTGTTTTCCAACAAGTAGTATCAAAGTCGATGGTTTGACCACGTGATCGGCTCAAATTAGTGATGGATCTATGTATGGATTTATACATGAGGATCCCTTGTATCGAAAGTCTTTCTGGCAATGTGGAGGTCACGAAAAAGGCTTTTGTTTGAGAGATGATGGCAATGCAAGTATCTAGAGCATATTGATGGCAATGGTTAAGCTTTAAGGGCTACCATGAATACTCATGAATGGAAAAAAGGCTTATGCTTAAGGGAGAGCATACAATGTGGAAGAAATTCACACTTGAGGAAGAGATTGCTGGAGTGCAAGTGTGAATAGAAAGTCTTACATTTGATAGAGATGAGTATGTTGAGTAGCATATAAGTGACAAATACTCATAGACTTAATACCTTAGGTTTTAAATTGGATGTGGTATCAAGTTCACTTGTGTGATAGACTCATAACCCATTAATGCAGTTCTCCCTGCAAAGCTGCTTGGACTTGTGGTAACTCATTTTTGTTAAAAAGAGAAAAACTACTTGTGAAACGAGAAAAAGAAAAAAATATTTAATAATAGCATCAAGTGAACTAGTTTGAAAGAGGGGCGTGTTATAATCTAGACTACCCATATGCTTCTAATGGAAATAAATGGTCAAGATTCAACAATCATGACAACGGTTTGGTTAACACTAAAAGGAGAGGATCCAAATCCTAACGCATCCAATTTACAGGTTTTAAGTAATAATTGATCAACTACAGATTCATTAAAACATTTCCAACTACGCAAGGAGAAATGGTATTTGTGCTCCAAATTCTCTTTATGTCCTGTTTTGAAAATTAAATCTGTTTGCATAATGCTATTTAGCTACATTCTTTTATTTATTCACAATTGTGTCCATTTAAAGTTTTATCATAGAAGTTTCTAATGGGGCTACGTCAACTCATATCGAACCATTAATGTGTAATTAGCGTTACTCAACCATAAAGTGTTAATAATTATGGTCACTTCTAAGGTTAAATTTACTTAACCAAGATGATAACTGATCACAAAAGTTACATGGTACAGGTTTCCCAAATGTATCTTATGCATGAAGGAATGTACGTTGGCACCCCCAACACGTAGATTGCTTCCCTTTTCAGTCTCCACTCTGCCTCGCCCATTATCTGACTTTGAATATAAGATTGCAACTTAGCAAGTGCCTTTTGAGAAAAGCAAAGATTCTAAAGCATATCTATTGACAAACAATACAAAACCAGATCATAATCCATCATCAAGTAGGTGTTCTTTGTGGATGCAATACCATATTATTTTCAGTTTACTACAAAAACTTGAGTGCCATTATCAGTGGCTGTGGCTCTTTTAAGGAATCCTCAGGAAATAATATTCCTCAAATGCATCCAATATTTCCATTAATAGAAACAAATTTCTCATAAAGACAATGAGCTCCTGGGAGTCTCCTTTACTGCATTTAGAAGTCAAGAGAGAACCAGTTGTTGAGATGGGAAGAAAGAGTATTGAAGTGAAAGCAAAACAAAGCCTCTTGTTGAAATAAACGCGACACAATAATTGGAGCAAGTTGTGTGGAAGCATATGGGCCTAGTTTGCAGCAACAGAAAGGAAATGCAGAAAATGAAGAACCTTGGTAGTATTGGAAGCAGTGGGAGGCTATCGGCAGAGGAGTGTGAGGATGAGGAGATTTCAAAACTGGCCATCTCCACATTTCAATCTAAGGAAGAAGAGATTGAGAGGAAAAAGATGGAGGTGAGAGAGAAAGTTGAACTTCAACTTGGTCGTGCTGAAGAAGAGACCAGGCGCTTGGCACACATTTGGGAAGTAAGTTTCATGACAATGACAACTTCATTTTCCTTTCAATGCTATAATTAAATAGAGTTATAAAACCTAGTAAGATAAAGTGAAGGCAAAGTGGTCTTATTGGGATTCAATCCCAGGATCAAACAATCCTCAAAGTAGAGCTTGGTGTCTCTTAAGCTAAAGTTCTTGGGTATGACCATCTTTTTTTGTACAATGTAGACCTCGGTGTTACTTCTTAGAGTTAATATATAATTTGGTTCCTGAAAGTGACATCTTGTTTATCTTTAATCCCTGAAAAGTGTTGGGGTATATAATTTGGTCCCTTAACGTGTTAACTTGATCATATTTTAGTCTTTTCGGAGACTAATCAGTCCTCAACAGTGTAAATACATACAATTTGATCCCTGAATGTATTATTTTTTTCTCACACTTTGATTATATATTTGTGATGAAAGGACTGAAATGTGAATAAGTCAACACATTTGAGGACAAAACTGTACAAATAAACACTTTCAGGGACCAAAAAAACCAAACAGGATGTCACTTTCAAGGATCAAATTGGGTATTAACTCTGCTTCTTATTACCATGCTGTTGATAGCTGATAGCTTCAGTTCTTTAAGCTAAATTCTAACATCAATTATGCTAACCATTAATGTTACGTGTTGTTTTTGTCATATACTATACTAGGAGCTTGAAGTGCTGGACGATCCCATGAGGAAGGAAGTTGCAATGGTACGCAAGAAGATTGACTTGGCTAACAGAGATTTAAAGCCACTGGGACTTAACTACCAGAAAAAGGTATAATACTTGTGACCATTAATTAGAGGCTCAGGGTACACAAGATTCTATCCCTTCCTTATAGTTTTGGAGAAAATAGTTATGCATTGACAGTGTAAAAAGTTTTTGTAGTGTTACACTATTATTTAATTACAAATTGATATGTATGGTAAGTTTGTTCACTTTAATAATAATTATCTTAGAAGTCATATTTATCATGATTTCTGATTGGTTAATTTGGAGGAAAAAAAAATTAATCATGAACCTCCAAAAAATTTTGAAAACACGATATTGCACGGTATTCAAAAGTGCTAAAATGGGATGGTTTTGTCTTCTAATTTTGGAACTACTTTTTTAATAATATATGGTATATGACAAGAGTGAAGACTAACCTTTGATATTTTCTGATAGGAGAAAGAGTATAAAGAAGCCTTGGAAGCTTTCAACGAAAAGAACAAAGAGAAGGCTCATCTAGTAGCCACACTAGTTGAGGTGTGGCACTTAAACAGTTCGATTTCCACGTCTTGATCTTTCAGTATTTTGTTATCGTTTTTAACTATCTTGGTAACAATGTATCTCTTGTCATATTTGCAATTTTTTTAATAGATGCTGACTGAGAGTGAAAGACTGAGGATGAAAAAACTGGAAGAGCTATGCAAGACCATAGAGTCTATGTCACTGAAACCATAACCTCTGAGTGTGCGTGCTGTGTTTACTAGCTTGGTTTATTCAATTATCAGTGGCTTGTGTTTAATGTACTTACATTTATTCAAAATGCCTTGTTGACGGAACCATGAAATAAAAGAAAAAAAAAAAAAAAAACTAAACGAATTTTTCACATTGGATTAATTGAAAAGGAAGAGGCAATGTGCAACCATACATTACGAGTGTCTCGTCAAAATCTAAAATCAATAAGTTATGCACATGAGTGTTTGGATGAGATTATTTTGTAAGATTATATAATATGAGTGATAGAAAAAGTTAGTGGTGATAATGTTCATATGTTTGGTAATTTAAATTATAATCTACAATTATAATTTTAACAAAGAAAATAACCTTTTTGTTGATAAACAAAATTTTAGATATCCACCATATGTATTAGATGAGAACAATTATCTTAAATGAGAGTATTTTTAACTGTTATTCTTTAATAAAAACCTTTTTAGTTATCATTCTTCAATGAGAGCGTTTTTAGATATATTTTAACCTCTTATCTCTTTTAATCTATCATTTTCAATATCTTTAGTTTTAAATTGAATTTCAGTATTTCTTTATAAAAAATTATCAATAATTAAAAATTAACATTGTATTACAATAATTATTTATTATAAATTTAAAATATAATCTATATGTTCAAAAATATTCATTTATTATAAATTTTAATTATAATATAATTTATATATTTAAAAGTATTTATTTATTATAAATTTAAGTTATACAAAATAAATACATAAATATTTATTTTGTGCAATGCATAGGTTAAAATACTAGTTATAATTAAAAGTTAAAAGTATTTTTTTTAGTCAATTTTTATTTTTCTATTTTATCTATAACATTAATTAATTTAAATACAAAGCTAACAGCTAGATATTATAATATTAGGCATAAGAGAATATATCACGGGCGGTAATAAACAATCTGCACTCACATTTTTTTTCTTTTTGAAAAATTTAATTATACATGTCTCAATAATTTGCAGTCACCCAAAGGTCCAAATGCTTCTAGTAGCAAATTCCTAACTCAAGCAGAGAAAAAAAAATCTTAAATAGATTCAAATAATTATTTGAAGAGAAAACAGGATATGCATTGACAGTATAAAGTAATTTTACATTGTCATACAATCACAAACCACCATTTATTGTAAGTTTGTTAACTTTTATAATAAATACTTTAAAAGTCATATCAACAATAATTTCTAATCGGTTGACAGTGTAAAACTTTTTATATTGACAGTGCATGATCATTAAACTCTTATTTGAAATGCATAAAGTTGGGCATGTCAGAAATACACCTGTCCTTAATAATTGCTTTAATATATGTCAAATAATTATTTGAACTAGATTCAAATCCATTCGTTACGGGAGTTTTAATCGTGATAATGAAGAAAAAAAAAATTGTATTACATACTAATAGTTCATGATAACATAATATTTTCAAGAAATTTAATAAGCCAACGTGAACGAGAGAGAAATTGTGACATTATGTCATGCTATTGTTTGTTCATGCATTCATTTTTTATCATCTTCTCAACCTGCTTCTCATTTGTTTCTCTTTTATTAGTTTTGCATTTCATAATTAAAGAATATTGATAAGTTGTTAAAGATTTGTCACTCCTTTGCTTAATTTTTTTTTAATCCAAGTCCAAGATATTAGAAATCATATCTCAAGCCTACACACATGCATAATAGTGTATAGTACAAAGAACTTCAAATTTGAAAAAAAAATAAAAAATAGCACCTCTGAAGTTATTATTATTATTATTTAGATTTATATTTGTAACATGGATACCCACAATTATTAAATTTTTAAATAGTAATGACATAGATGAGGAAGCAATAAATTTAAAATTTATCCAAAATTTTTCCCATTAATCGCTAATATTTAAAATTTGTTTTTTTTTTTTTTTTGCATTTTTCTCTCACCGTGCATTAGCACGGGGCCCACACCTAGTTTGCATAAATTGTTACGAATTTTTCGAATTACAACTAATTCTTAGTAGAAAAATGAAAATAAAACATTTTGATCTAAAAAAAGCCTTTCCAAATTTTGTTAAAAAAAATCATATATTAGTATTTGCCATTAGCTAACACGTGATAATTTACATAAATTATTACAATTTTTTAAAATTACAAATAATTCCTCGTTTGAAAAAACAAAAATTAATATTTTTAGAATTAAATAGAAAATATTAAAAATGTATTAAATACGGAAAGATTTTTCAATACTTAAAGGACTATGCAGTATAAATTCTAATACTTTAAAAATTACTTATGTAATTTCATTACTTTAAGGACTACTTATATAATATGTTTATATTAGACTGTAGACATCCCAAAAACATAATTTATAATACAGGGGAGAGATACATGGAGAGAAGACAGGAGAAAACAAACAATTTTGCACATCCAACATTATGTACTCGGTATGATTTAACACCTTTGTCAATGTTTAATGTTAACAATAGAAAAGCTACATTTCAGGTATTATTTGGGTACCATGCTTTGCGTTCCATATAAATTAGAAACTATCAACTATGGAATTCTTTTGTTCATTTTTTTTTGGTTGGGGGGTGGGGTTGTCATTTTCATCTTACAGGTAGCTCTTTGTACTCTGCCAAAAGTTTAGGAATATCATCCATGCGCAACTGAAATAGGATTAACGGGAGACAATGAGAAAATAAATAAGGGTATTGTAATTAAACGTAAAAAATAAATGACAGACAAATAATATTAATGAGGGACAACTATAACTTCCGTATTCCATTTAATTTATTGATAAAATGATGAAGCCATTTTTCTTAATCTCAAGCTAAAGTGGAAGCAATGGCAATTCGATCGCCAGACTAACTAATTAATTAATTTTGCACAACCGGAGTGTATCATTTGAAAAATATTATCTATCTCATATCTACCTACCTATTGGAATTTTCTTGTAATAACTGAACATTATGAATATGTATTGTACGAGCCAAAAATCTTACTTCCATTGAGGGATAATGCACGCCATGCAGCATATGATCGTTAGATAATGGCATGGTTTAAAACAAAAAAAAGCTGGAGCTAAAAGGAGAAACAAAAGCACGGGTAAAAGTGAATATCCATTTAACCCCAACAGTATACCTGAGTAGCATTTTTGACATGGTAAAATTGATGCATCACTTGTTCACCAAATTCAGGTTGCTGGGCAGATGCACTCCTTTCTCTAATGATTTTAGAGAAACAAGCAACATAAGCCAAACTATTCACCAGCCAAGTTCATAAAGAAGACAAATTATCCATAAATTATACACACACACACACACACATATATATATATGAAGCTTCTTTTGTCTAATAAAGTTTCCTTTTCTATCAAAAAAATTATTGTCCTTAATTTCTGTCAAATTCCTCTAATTAAAAAAAACAAAAAAAAAGTACTATCTTCTATAATTAATTGACATCTACCACAGGGTACTAAACCTTCTGCTAAGATCTCCCAAGTTCCACTCTCTTCAAGATTTGCTCATGCAAGCTAACAAAGATTGCCAAATGCCAGTGGATCTATAAATTTCAGAAAATGCTACCTAGCTACTTTTATGCAAACATATTAGGTAGCAGATTAGGCCAGCAGTAAGGTGACATTAGATTGTGTGATCAATTGCATACTAGTACCCAAAAGAAAAATAGTAATAAAAAAGCAAGCATGCAAAAGTAAAAACCACCCAAAACTTTGCTGAGATAGGAGGCTCATCAAGTTTAGCAAAGCAATTAAGAGCAATCTTTAAAAGTGTTCTTGTAAACACTATAGGAGAAAACAGCATAGAAAGAATTGTAAAAAATTTATGGTTCTTACAGATGGTGCCTGTATATTAGACGTTGGTAATCCCGAAGCAGTGGTCCAAGCTCTTTGAGTTTAACCATATATGATTCAGACTTTCTCCATTGTTCACGAAGTGCTTCAATTGCCTTCTTGTTGGGAAATGAAATACTATTTCAATTAAAATTACTATGATATGGACATAAAGTTTCACGCAAGTAAAGGAATCCTACCAGTGAATTTGTAGAAACATTTTCGCCTTCTAATCTTGATGCTAATTCAAGAAGCTCTTTATCTTCCAACTCATTTACAATTTGAAGCCTAGAATTGGATGCTGAAACTGATATTTGCAATCGTCTTTGCAATTCAGAGAAAGGAAATTTCTCTGTTTGGCTTTCCTGACAAAGGTACCAGAAATAAATTAATCTAAAGACATAAAGATGAATCTATTAAATGACGGAAAGATAGTATAATGTGTTCAAATTTTACTTAGGATTAACAAATGAAATCCAAGGTTGTCAAGGAAGCATCAAAGTACAGAGGTACGATGTGGGCTAAGCATCAAAGTACATTTTTTACTTTTTGAGTTGCAAGTGAGGACACAAAACTTGGAGAGGGAATAGGAAAAGGTGGGCTTAGAGTGAATATTGATAATATGGGGACCAAACTAAATATCAGGTGCTTCCAAACTCCTAAGGACACTATATGCTAGTGCCGCCACACTACAAGGACGTCACCAAAAAGAAGACTTGGCAAATAATTAAAAGGCAAAAGCTGCATTTGGGAAAAAGAGGAGGGGGTGTTGTTTCTTGCCTTTGAGGCATGGAAGTGCCAAAAGACACACACCTCACCATAAAAAGACATTAGAAGCAAAAGAAAAAATATTTAACCATTTTGACTTAATTTTTTATTCTGAAATTAACTACACTTGCTTAACATGGTAAATGTTGGAGATCCCACATCAAGTAGTGATATGGCCAAGTAAGTGTATATAAGTGGAGGGCAACCCTCACTTTAAAAGTCGGTTTTGTAAGGTTGAGTTAGGCCCAAACCCACATTCTAAGATGGTATCAGAGCCTATCCTAACGATTGTTTTTGGGCCTATCGGGCCACCCGCTATCGGGCCGTTATCGAACCACCCACAGATGTCCAGTCCTGAAAACTTCACACTCGATATATCTAGCCCTTGGTGTGAAGGGGATGTGTTGGAGATCCCACATCAACTAGTGATATGGCCAAATAAGTGTATATAAGTGGAGGGCAACCCTCACTTTACAAGCTGGTTTTATAAGGTTGAGTTAGACCCAAACCTACATTCTAAGAGTAAAAATAAAACATTGAAGTGCTAAAGTGATGAACATGATAATAAGCTATAAAATAGAAGATCACAACCAAAAGAATACATGTCCTAGCCATTAAAAATAATAATAAAACTCATGACAAAAAGACATAAACAACTTAGGTTAGGCAACCCTTGGTCCCTAATACCATTACAAGAGAAATCAATCCAAGAGAGCATCCGTGGAGTCATCATCAGATTCAATTCCACAGCTGTCAACACTTTCATTTCATCTCCTCCACTTGATTTCCAGCCATTTTCAATACCATTTGATTTCATCCAAATTAAGCTCTACAATAATCCGAAGTGACATGGTGCCTTGTGGTGATGACTTTACATATGTTAGCCTTTGTGGTTTGGCTCCAAGTATTATTTTTTCCTTGTTTTTTCAACACCAGCTGCCCTTGCTATTACTCCTTGTATCCTTCATTGTCATCATCAAAGACAACTTCATCTTCATCAACATATGCTTTAATACCCATCTTCATTGGTCCTCCACTATCTCCCCATTTTTTTAAATTTGATTTGTTCACAAAACCCTTAACTACCAACAGTCAAAGACCCAAATCTAATTATGTAATTATTTTGTTATCATTACTGTTTCGTTCCTTTAGCATCACAGTTAACAAATTAGATAAGCTGCTATTTTTTGGGTTAGTACAGCTATTAATACTTAAAATTCAGTGCAGCATATATTTCAATAAAGCACTAGAGGTGAGTGCCTTGTGTAAATGACAAAGGCATGCCAAAAGCACTAGAGGCATGCAACTCCTTGAAGGACAAAACCTTGACTTGAAAGAGGCACTTGTCCCTTTTTGACTCATTGTGCTCTTTCAACAAAAGTCTGGTGTATTTGGTTGAAACATAATTCCAAGATCCTTTAGTATTAATGTTCTCCATAACTTTTATTGGAGATTCCACATCGACTAGTGATATGGTTAAAATATAGTATATAACTGCCCAAACCCAAATTGTAAGATGGTATCAGAACTTATCCTAACAATTGTTGTTGGGCCTATCGGGCCGTTATCGGACCACTCATAGATGTCCAATCTTGCAAACTTCATGCTCAAGATGTCTAGTCCTCGACGTGGGGGAGGTGTGTTGGAAATCCCACATTGACTAGTCAGGGGACCAAAATAAAAGATATAAGTGGAGAACAACTCACCTTACAAGCTGATTTTGTAAAGTTGAATTAGGCCCATAATCCACATTTTAAGAACTTTTATTGGATAGACTTGTCTTCTTAGCCTCATTATGGTTTCCAGCTCATGGATTTTTCAAGGGTGTTTGTATGTCATATTTGTGAAGGACTGGGTTGCCCTTTTGAGTTGATGCATTTTCTGGTGTCTTTCTTTCATCTATTTTTTCATTGTAGCTTTAGGAAAATCCCTGATTCTACAATTCTATTCTCTCCTAAATGATTTATTCTTTAATCAAAATCAAAAATAAGAAAAGATTGTGATTTGAAAAACTATGTTAAATGATAAGAAATGAAAAGTGTTGATACTTGGCACTGTAGCAAAATTAAGCATTTAGTAACCCATACCCAGACTAGTGACTAGTGAGTGTTGACTATAACAATTCTCCACTATATTTCAACAGAAATACTTAGTGCTATATATTAATTTTCTTATTTAACCTAAATTTTGAGTATTCCCTTCAAATTAAAAGAAATATTAGGAAGAAGCAGAAGCACCAAGGAGATAAGACATGCTTTTTTCTATATTAAATACAGGTGTTAAAAATAAAACTTAAAGAGTTAAGACAAATATGGGATGGATCATAATGCGAGAGACGGGTGCTATTGAAAAAAGATTAGCCAATACCTTGAATTGAGGTTGAAAATCATCACTAAGTGAAGCAACATCCTTACTTTCAGGAATATTTCTGGGTGGAGATGCAGTTAATCTATTTGCAATTGGGTCCTCTGTGAAACATGCAAAAGAAGTGAGAGAAATTTAGGATGCCTTTTTGAGCCTCTGAATTGTTTAGTTCTTTTTACAAGTTTCATATAAGCTTAAGGTTTCTGCTTCTTACTGAAAATTCTCCATTAAAAAAAGTATTTCTTGAAAGGAGTATTCTTGATTGAGTATTAATTACAGTACAAGACAAAACAGAAAGTTCAAAGAATAAAATATTCCTTCCATTCAATTCAAAAACAGTACTCCAAGAAAGCATACTCATACAGAAAATGCAGCAAATCATACACACAGAGAAAGTAGGAGAGAACAGCATATTTCATGCAGCAAACACATTACTGTTTGACAGAGAGTCTTGTCAGAGAAGAAGTCATTGCCAAACAAAAAAACAGTTAATTACCCTTATTTGCACAGTTTTTCAGTGAAAATACCTAGAGTTGAAAAAAGAGAATTTAACAACAAAAACAAATAGTTTTGTAGACCGTGAAAGAACAATGAATACCTTGAGGGACTAACCACCATGGATCACCATACGTTGATTTCCCATCAAAACCACCAATTAGGAGATAACGTGAACCAATAACTGACATAGAGTGGTATGCTCTAGCAGGAGGGGGTTCATTGCCTATGGGGAGCCGCTTCCACTGTGCTGAAACTGTACGCAACAGAAGAACAAAAAAATTAACCAAACCCAACAAGTTAAGTAATTGAATTTAGTATTGGCCGCTTTTCCAGTAAAAATTGATTTTGTGCATGACTTTATCATAATTTAAATCAAAAAGAAAGCTACCATATATGATTTGTCTCAAAAATCATGCATCTGAATATCATACTTTACAGACCAGCCTCTTCAGCAAAAATTAAAGCACCATGTGACATACACTGAATTTTCATTCAAGGACACAATTGTACATCATTAGCTTATTGCTTCTTTCTAAAACAAGGTAACTAATCCAAAAGCTCAAAATGAAAATTACTCTTCTTGAACCTGAAAATAAAATGTTCCATGGAGTATCATTAAGGTTCCAAGAGCAATAAAGGATAAGTTTGTAACTCCCCAGCTCATGAAGATTCATGAAGCTCACATCATAAGGAAAAATGTAATTTGTATGAAAATTTTAAGCGAATTATAGAACAAGGAAAAAAAAAAAACTCCTACAAATTAAGGGATGCTAAATTAATTTGAAGAAAGCCAAATATTTGTTATTTCATAAATTTTAATTTTAATGTTTACAAAATAATCTTCAAAAATAGTATAAATAAATAAAATAAAACACCGAAACTGAAGCTAATGAACCTCCTTGGATACTACAGGTTAACTTCATAAAACCAGACTTCTAGTGGAACCAGAATCTCTGATTTCCATCTACAGGAAAAAGAAAATAGCAATTATGGCACAATAGATTTGGTCATCTATTTGATAAAGTTCTTAAGATTCTTAGCAATAAAATTCCCTTTGATTTGTCTTCTTCATTTGATTCTCATACATGTTCTATATGCCCTTTATGGAAGTTACATAGACTGCCGTTTGTAGCTCATAATAATCGTTCTAGCAATCCATTTGATCTCATACATTGTGATGTTTGGGGCCCATTTCATCAATCAACTTATGATGGAAAGAGGTACTTTCTCACCATTGTTGATGTTTGTACTAGATTTACATGAATTCATCTACTACAACATAAATCTGAAGCAACAAGTTTGATCTAGTGTTTTTTTAAGTTTGTATCAACTCATAAAGACATCAAGTCTATACAATCTAATAATGCAAAGGAACTGGACTTGACTTTGTTTTTGCAGAGTGCAGGTGCTTCTCATCAATTGTCTTGTCCTTATAGACCTCAACAGAATTCTGTTGTTGAAAGAAAGCACCAACATCTCCTCAATGTTGCACGATCTTTGTTATTTCAGTCAAAGATACCTCTAAAATTTTGGGGTGAGTGCATCTCCACTGCAGTGTTCCTCATAAATAGGACACCTTCTAGTAACCTTGGAGACTATTCTCCATATGAGTTGCTCTATGGAAGGGCACAAGACTACACCACATTTAGAACCTTTGGGTGCTTGGCCTATGCATCCACAATTCTAGCATGTAGAACAAAATTTGATCCTCAAGCTGTATTATGTATTTTTATAGGATATCAACTAGGAGTGAAAGGTTACAAATTATATGATCCTCAATCCAACAATTTCATCTTGTCACGGGATGTTATTTTTCATGAACAAATTTTCCCTTTTCAAAGCTTACCAAACCAAACACCCATCGTTGACCTTTTCCTTGAAACAGTTATCCCAAGGCCAGCAAATGACATTATACATTCCAATCCAACTTCAACACAACTAGCCTCTACCTCACATGATATCACCCCACCAAATCCTCAACCAACCAGGAGATCCACTCGGGTACATCGAGCTCCCTCATACCTTAATGATTACCAATGCCAAGTCACTTACCCAATCCAAAAACACCTTACCTATAATAACCTATCCCCACCTTACTAAGATTACATCCTCCAAATATCAAATGTGTTTGAGCCTCAATTTTTCCATCAAGCCATTCATCTGTCTGAATGGAGAACAGCAATGGCTGAAGAACTTGCTGCACTGGAACTCAATAATACTTGGACAGTTCAACCTTTACCTCCTGGGAAAAAGACCATTGGTTGTCGGTGGATCTATAAGGTAACATATCGAGCAGATGGTTTAGTTGATAGATATAAAGCCCGATTGGTGGCCCAAGGCTTTACTCAACAAGCTGGAATAGATTTCTTGGATACATTCTCACCAGTAGCAAAGCTAACTACTGTGAGAATTTTACTCTCATTGGCAGCTCAGAGGCAGTGGCAATTCCTTCAATTGGACATCAACAATGCGTTCCTTAATGGGCACCTCCAGGAAGAGGTTTATATGCAACCACCAAAGGGTTATCCAATTCAGGGGGAGAACTTAGTTTGTAAGTTGAATAAATCCCTATATGGACTGAGGCAGGCCTCTAGACAGTGGTTTCAAAAGTTCAGTTCCACTTTACTGCAGCTTGGATTCACCAAGTCTTCAGCTGATCATTCTTTGTTTTCTCTGGGTTCAAGCCCTGATTTGGTCATTCTATTAGTATATGTAGATGACATACTTGTGGCTAGTCCAAATTCAAAGCAAATCAAGCAAGTTCAGTCTATGTTGGAGACTCATTTCAAGCTCAAAATACTTGGCAATTTGAAGTACACTTCGGGACTTGAAATAGCAAAATCAGACAAAGGTATACATTTGTATCAACGAAAATATACCATGTAATTACTGCATGATACTGGTTTTACTGCAGCAAAACCAGCAGCTATTCCCATGGATCCGAATATTTCATTGAACACCACTGATGGAGAGGAGCTTTCTAATGTTTCCATGTATTGCAGGTTAATAGGTAGGTTAATGTACTTAACCATTTTGAGAGTTGAGACCTGATATTACCTTTGCGGTTAATAGACTTAGTCAGTTCATGGCTAGTCCTCGTACATCTCACCTGCAAGCAGTACACCATCTCCTACAGTATCTCAAAGCAACTCCAGGACAAGGAATATTGTTCCCTGCAACATCTTCACTCTGTCTAACAGCATTTGTTGATGCTGATTGGGGGGGTTGTCAAGTCACTAAGAGATCAACTACAGGGTTCTGCGTGTTCGTAGGGGAGGCACTCATATCCTGGAAATCAAAAAAACAATCAACAGTGGCTAGATCTTCAACTGAAGCTGAATACAGGGCCTTAGCAACATTGACTGCTGAGTTGCTTTGGATCAAGCAAGTGCTTAGAACCTTTGAGATATCGATTCTTTCCACAGTGGTGTTCTGCGACAGAAAATCAGCCATTGATTTAGCAAGCAATCCAACTTCGCATGAGAGAACCAAGCATATAGATATCGATTGCCACTTCATTCGTGAACATGTCCAATATGGGTTTCTTAACCTCATTCATGTCAAGTCACAAGATCAACTGGCTGATTCCCTTACTAAGGCATTGCCTAAAACTCAATTTGACATTCTTGTATCAAAGTTGGGAGTTTTAAACATATACCTCCCAACTTGAGGGGGAGTATTAAGGGTATAAATGTTAGTTCAGTTAGTTTGGGTAGTTGCAGAGAGTAGTTATTCTGTTATTGTTGGATGTTGGGATATATATGCCCTATTGTACTGATGTAATAATTGATTTTTGATTTTGAATGAGATCATGGACAACGTTGTTTTCTCTCTCTTTTACCCTCTCAATATTCAATAAAAGACCATTAACAAGTTGGCTTTAAATAGAATAGATTAACAGAGACACAACAGTTATAATGGCTCTTAATATAGCAATTGTGATAGATACACTGATATGTATAGTGAAAGTTCTCACCTCTGTCTAATATAATGCAATCATAATAATAGATATCATAACGACTCAACCATCCACCAGTCCCATGCCCTCCAAACATCAACAACTGTAAAATCCCCTCAAACAAAAATAAAAGAAATAAATAAATGAAAGTATTTCAGGCTAAAGCAGTAAAGTTATACAATCATGATGAAGGATTAAGTAGTAAAGGACCTAGAGCGGGAAAGGGGAACCATCACAGCATCAGAAATTATTTGATGACAGCAACTATAATGTTAATATTATTTAATCTTATAATTCAAGTTGATAAATATAAACTTTCTTTCTGATTGGTAAAACATCATTAAAAGTGAACAAGTGATATCTCTTGAACAGGAGCATACACGTATGAATGTAAGAAAGTCATAAGGCAATGAAAGCAGAGAATTTAATGCTAAGGAAACTTGTAAAAGGGGAACAAAAGATAACCAACTTCCTAGTACCACATAAAGGAAACCCTATATCCCTCGAAAATAAACAAGTTCCCACAGCTCTTTAAACTTAAGGAAATCTACACCCACAATCAACATGTTCATTGGTCACCAGGGCTACTGAGCTATCAAAGCTCCTTCATAGCTATTCTTTCTTAAACTATCAAGGTACCCATAACTAGAAGTAGTTGAGACAATTCTAAACTCCTTGCACTCGATAGTTACTCCATAGTCTCCTCTATGTTCATGAAATATCTCCCATTATATATTATTCATTTCATAAGGAGGCTGCTAGCCTTCAACTCTCAAATATCACCTCATGTGATTTGGCCACGTTTGAAGAAGACTAATAGATTCTTAAATGAGAAAAGAGGACCACATGGAAGATAGTTTGATTAGAAGTGGTAGAGTAGGACCAAAGAAAACTTTCAGAGAAATCATAATGGCAGACCTACTCTAAATGATTATGTTGAAAATACGGTTTTTGATAGCCCAATGGGATCAATTGATTTGACCCACGACCACGACCCCTTGTTGTGGGATAAGGATTAATTTTTATTGTTGTTGATAGCAACAAACCCTCAACTAACCTCTTACTTATCATCCCACATATAGTCTGTCCTATATCAATACATGCTTAACATACACAGAATTGTCAATCTTTTAAAAACCAACCCACCATAAAAATGAAAATGACAATGATATTTCAATGTAGATCATTCTATCACAGGATAAGGTAGGTACAGTATAAAAATCCATATTTGACAGTAAAAAGCTAAAAGCAATCTACAAAAATAGCAAAACTATAAAGAGAAGGATTTTGTAAATGAGATTACATAGTGTCCTCCGGATGTAACTGTATGGCCACATCGGGGAGAAGGTGCTTGACCTGGAAGCTTTAATTGAGTCCACCCAGGTGCTTCATTCTCTTCCCTCCACAACAAATACAAACTATAAGTTAATAAGAAGCTACCAAGAAATAAATATTTCTTAGTATAAGAAATTATATTAAAGAGGAGAGAAATAAAGTATAACTAGACAAATCACAAGACTTTCTCCAAAGAAAATAAAAGGAAACAAAGAACCAACAAGGATTGAAAATGTTCCAATTCCGGCTAATCACTTTGTATGTCAAAAATGTAAAATCCCTTGAAACAATAGACACTGAAATTATTATAGTTTGCAACTGAAGACATATTACAAAATGGAGGCCTCTTGGTGCCAATCCTCCAATTTTCTTTCATAATACTTGTTCAATTCATAATCCTCACCCACTTATGTTTTCTAAACCATCACTGTCTATCTTCCCTGCATTTTTTTGTCACCTCTATGTCCTCCATCTCTATTTATCTTGGGCATTGACACATGCTATGTTGAATGAAATGGCAATGTCAGGTGGTCTTTCTACCAATGTTGTAATCTCTCAAAGGAAATACATTTTATATATATTGGAACAGCTTGGCAAGTCAGACAGCCAACTTAGGGACACAACAATGGATTCAAATGTCAAGATTTTATTTGTAATACGGGAGCAATTACCAAACCTAAATGGATTGGAGACTTGTTATAAAAGTAATTATTCCACCATCACTTGAATGTATATCTTTTATGCTGTAAGTGTGCTCAGTAAATTCTACAAGCTTCAGTAATAGTCATACTTGGGCACTATTAAACATGCACTAAGCCAAGGACTTCCATATGAAGATTGAAGATAGAGGACATACTCAAGTAATTTGTTCTACAAATGCAAACTAGGCTGGAAACAGACATTCTTCTTTAGGATATTATGTTCTTATTGGAGATAGTTTTTTTGGGTATGCATATGATTGCAAGGAGTATCCCCAGCCATTCACCGAGACTAATCTCCTTCAGGGGATTTGAAGGCACTTAAAGGTGGGTTGCTCCCTCCCAACCAAGTTTTCTCCATACACAAGAGTCGGGATTTGAACTCGTGACCACTTGCTTAAGGGACCCGAGCCCATCACCACTTAGACCAACCACTTGTTAGAAATAATGTGAATAAGGTAATTGCGTGTTTTATGTTATTATGTAACCATGTTAATTAGGGTAACTGTAATCCTTGTATTTATGAAACCTATTATATAAAATAGCCTCCATTGTGTAATTGAGACATATGGAATTCATCACATGCCTCTCATTCTTTCTCTTTCTTAACAGAACTGAAAGAAGTGAGATGTTGCCATGTCAATTGCAAAAGCAAAATATTGAGTCAAATTAATAGTGTAAGATGTTTCATACTGATAACAGATTAAATTTAAACTAGAGTAAAATCAATAGATCTCACAAGAAAGGAAGATTTAGCACCTGACATGAAGCAGAGGAATAAGACATGACAATAACACTTGCAGCAGGCAACGAAATAAATAAAGGCGTACATAATGGATATATAAAGATGGTAAAAAATACATACCTTCTTCAATGAGGCCCTTCAATGCCCATAAATCACCCATAATTGGTCCACCTCCTCCTGTTAAAGTCAGGCTATGGCACTCATTTCAGCTAATAAATTCTTAGGAAATTGACATTACAGCAATTAATATATATGCCCCCTTCACTAATTCACAGCATTTATTTACTTACATATAAGTTAGAGAAATCAAAGTCCAGAAGAAAAGTTGCAGATTCAGAACTTAAGTTTATGTGTGCCAGTGAAAGAGGAAGAAACTATAGAGTGAGCTTTTGGAGTTTAGATAGGTTTATGATGTTTAGCAATGCAACAGCAGTGCATCTTTGAATATAGAAAAAATTAAACAGCAATTCAACAAGTTGAATTTTATTAGTTCCATTAAGGCAATTGTGTATCTTCAATATAACTTCATGACCATCATGTTAATGTGAAATTTCACCAATCTTGACCCTGAATTCAAACCAAAAAAGAAGAGCCAAATCTTGCTTCCAAACTATTATACTAAAACTACTTGCTTAAAACTGAAATAATAGTCAAAGTGATGAAATGCACCTAATGGCACGAATTGATCATTGTTTGAGAAATTAAGACATGCCCTTTTAACATTGGAATTCACAAATATAAATAGAAACAACAAATGGGGAACAAAATAAATAATTATGTGATAAAATACTCTTGACACATATGGAAATTGCCTAGTATCAACTGAGTTTATTCTTTTTATTTGGATAAAAGGACTAACATAAAGTCATAAACTCATAAAAAGATCAACATCCAAGCAAATCAATTCTTAAACGAGGAGAACTATGTCACTTCACCTCTTCCACCGTAAACAAGCAACCGTTTTTCAATCATTGTGGCAGTATGTCCACATCTTGGGTGTGGCAACGTTCCAGAAACTGAGAGCTCCATCCACTCAAGGGATACTACGAGAGGAAGAAGATGATATTATAATTAGTTCTGCATAAGAAGGCAATTACATTGTAGGAGATAAAGCTTAGCCTCAGAGGAAAATACTCGTGTCCAAGACATAAACATCGGATAACCACTTTTTTCCATCCCATCCACCATACCTGCATCACACAGAATCCACCTCATTACATGTTTTAATTTACTCTTACTCCAGCTAATTAGCATAAAAAAAAAGTCAAACCAATCACTACAGATCTCACATAACAATTTTCCGGTTTCCAATTGCTGAAGCTGCAGCAAAATCTCGCGGAGAAGGCAAGTCACCCAAGCCGGTTAGTTCAGACCATTGCCATATATCTGGAACAGCATCATTCATTCCAAGTGCCAGCCAACATGCCAGAATAGCATCAGTCCCAAACATGTCAGAAAATTCCCACAGAACATGAACTAAACAAAGACTATGCAAAAGGCCATACATACATACCAGTATCCAAAACCCAAAAGTCCCCCAACCTGTAAAATTCAAAACACCATGAAATATATAACATAACAAATGTTTATGAAAGAAACAAAACACCAAGATGCAACACAAACCTTTGACCCCCAAAACGACCACCAAAAATGAACATGTGACAGTCAATGGCAACCGCAACATGGAATGCCCGAGGGCTGGGACCCACATGCCCATCTGAACCACTTCCAGTGCACTCAGGCTGAAACCATAGCTTGGCCTCTAAAATATGTAAAATGAATAAGAGGTTCAATTTTGAGTGAATAGTTTATGCGCTAACATTGTAAAGGGTTTTTACACTATGATCCTATCACAATCACAAACCGCGCGATGTATGATAAGTTTGTTTTACAAAAACTATCTTATAAGTCATACCAACAATTATTTTTTAATGGCTGAAAGTGTAAAAAATTTTACATTGACAGTGCATACAAATTAAACTCTTCAATTTTTATGAAATATAATAAAAACAAGAAAAAGGGTTCCGTTACCAATATCATAGACAGCGATATCACTGAGAAACTTCTTGTCCACAAGGCCTCCGAACACGACAACCTTGGATTTCCCGATGTTAACAGCGGTGTGACCACTGACAATGATACGAATGAAACGAACTGAGTTTACGAAAAACAAGTCAACAACAAAGAGAATAAGAGAAATGATGTATTATTACCTGCGACGTTGGGGAGGGGTTCCGGCGAAATCAGAAGAAGTAGCTCGAACCCAGTAATGCATTTTTGTTTTTAGTTTTGTTTCGTTTCGTTTCTAAGTCCTTCAATTTAAATCAAAGGTTTGTGATGCAACAATACGAATCGGGATCAACCCTGCTTCCACCGCTGCACTATACTGCTTCTACCGGTTAGAAACAAAATCACAAATTTATTCTTAACCATGGAGTGAAATAATTAGGAAATGGTATTTGAGAAATAATTGTGTTTTTTTTTTGTTTTAAATCATACTAAAATAAGAGTTTAAACTTTAATTTTCATATTAGAGAAACAGACCCTGACGTTTGTGGGTGCATTTTTTATTTTTTGGTTAAAATAAATAAATGAAAGCAATTAATTTTAAATGTAGTATTATTTCAACAACAAAATTAAAATTGGAGGTGTATTTAATAGAAAGGAAATAAACAAGCGAGAATTGAGAAATATGATGAATAGAAATAGGAAAAAGAGAAATAGACTAAATGAAAATAGGCGAGAGAAATAAGGTAAAAAATGAGTGTTTGGTAATAAAAATAAACAATTTCAAAATTTAAATGATGAATCAAAAATTTCTATGAAATTCTGAAAAAATGAGAAAATACTTTTGATCAGGTTCTAACAATTGATATGTTTAATGAAATCCAATTTCTTGATCTATATCCTCAATTTTTGGAAACTTAAAATGTCCTTATGTTACGTCCCGATCAATGAAGTTACAAAAACCTTCAAGTTGTACCTATTTCAATCTAAGTAATGTAGACATTCCTTCATTTCCACCCCAAGAAATTTCAATTTCCCTATGAATTTTATAGAAAAATATTCCACAATTTGTTGTCATTCTTCATCAAATCACATGAATCGATTTAGCAATAATAAAATTTCTATTCTTTTTATTGAATCACTAAATCATATTATTCCATTATATTGACAATTTTAAAAAACTGTTCATACTATGAACATAGTATAATGGCGGTTGGGCAAATATGCCTCCATTGTCTAGTAATTCAAGATATCTCTAGAGTGCTAAAAAAGGAACTTGATCATGAATTTTCAATAAATGTATTCTTTTTGTTCATGAGTCAATACCTAAGCAGTTAATGGAGATGGATGGATTGTAAATTCGTTGACAATATGTCTACTTTGGTTCAAATCTAGCTCGTTTAAGAGAAATAAGAAAGAAATAGAAAAAAAAATTATTTAATTAAAATAATTGATTTTTAAAATGTAAAAATCAATTGTGCTGCACTTGAAAATCGATTGTGCAGCAACAATTGATGATAGTTTTTCCTAATGTTCCATTCAAAATCCCGGTGCTCTCTGTCATTTTTTAGAGTCCAATAACACCATCCCAAGGAAGCTGCATTATAGACGTCCCGCCCATGATTATATCACATAACTAGGTCAAGTATGAAAACAAGATTGTTGCAATTTAAAAGGGAGAAAAAGAAAAAAGAAAAGGAAAAAAGATGAGCACATTAATTAATCGAGATTACGTCATTGTCCTTCGTTAGGTACAAAACATCAACTCCACCATCACCATAGATAACACAACAAGAGAAAGAAACAAATATTAAAATCTTCATCCCGACCAAAATTTCACAAAAGCATAAACAAAATCTTTTAAAACAGCTAAAAAGGGTTGGGTTCTGGCTTTGAGGAATTCTTAGCTCTCCATCCCATGATTCTCTGCAGTGAAAACCATAGAAAGAGGGCCGGCCAATCAGATGTTGCAAAATAAACAAATCAATTTCACTTTTATAAATTAAATGGGGTTTGAAATCTGCACATTATTTGAAATCAAATCATTTTAGATATACTTACAGATTAATCCTATCCACAGTTGAGTTGTTTCTTCTCTGGAAGTTGCCCCCAGGTTAACCATTATGTTTATCAGCTTTATGCATTCCATCTTCCTCTGAAGGTTTATAGGTCTTGCTGAGGTTATTGGTTTGAGTGCTTGCCTGTAAGAACACATTTAAATGTTATCAGAAAATTTCTCCTCAAATAACTACTAGAAAAAATGTTACTAACTATTTTTATTATTTATGGGATCCATGAGTCTTAATCTTTCCAGAGAAAATGCAAACCAATTAATACATTATCTGAGGATCAAGAAAAAGAAAACACAAAATTGGCACATTCCAAGTAGTATCCAATTTTCTGCCTGTAAAACGCAATTTAACCAACATCATATAAACTACCGCCCCGAAGGAAACAAACGCAGATGAAAAATCCAAAACCTAAAGACGGAAGTGTATCAACTGTGACTTTTGGAAGAACATTAAAATAAATGTATAGATAATAAAATTTAACCTTAGGTCCATCTATCATCTGGCTTTGGTTAATGGTTTTGAAGGTTATGGTATTTTGATGAGATATTTTAACTCGAGGATCAGTGCTATCTTCAAATTCATGATGATCAAAATGTTCTTTGCGGGTAGAATGATTGGAGCTTTCTTCCAACATATCTCCTACAGTCTCCTGCTTATCAAGCCCAGTGTTAGAGATGTTCTTTAACATTTGATTTCCAGGGGCATCCTCAAATTTCTCGTCCAATAAGTTCAAATTCTTTTAGGGCTCTATACCATTTAATTCATACTTCTCCTCGCCTTGTTTCAAGGCCAACATTTTTATATCATTTTCTGGTGAATTAATTGAGTCCCTCAACTCTCCTAGACCTAAAAAGTTAGAGAATGAAGATCTTTCTCTACATATTAGGATTCCATCTGTCAATAGGATAAAGTCTTAGCTGTACAGTCAGTTATTAAATTTGAATTTTGTATTTGATAACTTCCTATCAGAATCTGAACGTGTAGATTATGGTAGCATATTTTTAGGAAGTCAGTTTTACAGTTTTTTATCTCTTGTTGTATTTAAACTGATGTACATGATCATCAATGGTATGAGAGATCGTTCATATACTTTTCAATATCTCTGTGAGTCTATCACTTTTCTAAGTTGCATCAGTGGTCCTGGAAACAGACCTTAGTGGAAATGTCTCTACTCTCTACTATCTTCTGTCACAGCAGTTACTTTAGCCATTGGTGTTGTGGCAGCTGCCAACTCTTGTTCAACATTCTGTTTTGGGTGCCGTAGGATCACCTAATCTACTTTTTGAAAACTAATTTCCGATACACAGGTAAATATTCCAAAATTTAATTTTTGAAGTGTTAACGTTTCTGAAAGTTAAGGGAAGCGTTAAATTTTTAGTCACTCCGGAAACTTAGATCTGGAAGGGAGATCCAAGTGCACTTGAGGTCCAACAGTACGGTGACTAGTGCCATACTCTGTTCGGTCATTCCTTTCTAGCACCCCATTTTCAAAATTTAAAATCTAATTGTCATTAAATCGTGATAACACCAGATCCAAACTTTCTCCATAAAACAATTGCTCCAAAAAGCCGGGCAAGCCATTAAGTCCACGCTTACAAGGTTAAAACCACTTTTTTGCCCCTGTAAGACTATCCTACCCTTCTAACCTATCAGCTTACTCAAGGTAGGTCCAGTCTCTTAGTTATCTAAACACCTCCACACTTCACCTTAAGAAATTTTAAATACAATTACTTTTTTATTTTTGGCATTGGCCATTGGTCTGAGCATCATCTAATAAGTTATCATAAACAAGTGCTTTGATTAATCTAGACATCATATTCTTTCATCAACGAAATGTTAGCACGTACACCAGCACGCAGAAGAACAAGAACAGTGATGTCTTCAGCGATCTTGCATGGTGCAAGCAATTTTGACAATCTTACAGATATTTGGACAACACAAATTGCATAGAAAGAACGAAGAAAGGTGGTGGTGGAGTTTAGGAAGGCTGACAAATTGTCTGTTAAACAAAAAGGTAACGTAATTCTATATTGTTGGTGATGCAAAGCAATGGCCTCCACATTAAACTCAAGGTCAAAGCAACCTATCGCAACAACTATCTATGTTTGCAGGTTGCAGCAGCTAGCTAATATCTCACCATCATCTGCAGAAAAAACTCATTTTTAGAAGGGAGAAGGACATCTTGGGTAGTTCAACAAACAAATTTCAGAACTCTTCAAATTCATATTAATTGCCAACACCATTAAAAATTTTAATGGAATTTGAAAACAGAACAACTTTAATTCACACAATTACATAGTCAGCACTGTGCAACTCGATGATACTCCGGCTATGAGGTTGCTAGATGAATATGAAATTATTTTACAGAACAAGTCAATAGACATATCAATTTCTGCAATTAAAAAAAAAAACAAATTTATCAAGCAATAATGTGTAAATTCTTGAAGCAATTCTTATGTTAGTCAAAGGCAATACAACAACATCCAAGAGACTTAACAACAAGAAATCTAAAATAAACAAAAATACACACAGAATGCAACACAAACAGGATTACAGTGAATTGAACATTTAAGCCTAAAAAAAGAAAGACAGAAGTTATTCAAAAGCATGCTAATTAAAGAAACAAAACAAAAAATAAGGCATCCTGCGAAAGCTACAATTAGGCATCAGCCAAGCAACAAAATTTATTATTTCTAAAACACTATCTACACTAATAATATGATACACAAAACAAAAATTTGTCAAAGTTTAATAATTGGTTGATAAATGACAACTTAGCATTTTATATTAAAATGGGGAACAGGGAAACTTGATGACAACACCATAGGCAAATCTACAAGGGGCTTGATGGCAAAAGACAAAGGTACCGTGAATTACCCCTTGTTCCCTCTATCACCTTTGGCTAAATTTCTTCAACAAAGTATTTGGCACTATAACCCTTTAACAGTAAATCATTATTATGGTGCCCTAAGACACCATCCATACCACCCATCAAACCAGTTGGGATTAGCTTGCTCAATGTAGGACCAGTCTCTTGGCTACCTAAACACCTTCATAATTTCTTAAAGAAACCCTCCCTTTCCCTAAATAAACACGTATGTAACAAAAAATACTCCACATTCCATGGATGCGAAATTTCAAACTTTATATAGAAGCATGTGATTTTCATTTTTCATAGTGGTCCAGGACTCTGGGTAGATAATCTACAAATTTCTCCTGAAAAAAAGTGCCATGATTGCCATCGGATTTAACTCCCAGATATTCCTTAACCTTCCTTAATACTGATTTTCATTATATTGATAAACTTAACAAGACTACAAACAGGATAACAGTGTTTGGGTAGACAATCCCATATTACTCATCAACAAACTGACAGAATTTGGTCAACACTATCATAGTGAGGAAGCAAAAACTACGATCATAAACAGGGTGCACAACGTGATGAATTAAATTAAGGTAACATCCCAAAACACACTAAGAACTTTATTGACGCCACACAAGTTCTAACAACTTGATAGAGAAATTTCTTTCAAAAATTTGAAGCAAGCAGAACATAGCTAATAGATATTCTATTAGCAGAAAACTAGTTGGTAGTTGGAATTCATAAACAAAAAACAGAGATAAACACTTGGTTTAAAATCATATACACGTGATAACATATATTACAAGTATTGGATTGGGATGGCATTACTTCTTCAATAAGACTCCACAACACTTGCTTTGTTGAGTAAAACTAAGCTCTCAGAAGAATAACCAGAATAAAAATACCATGTGTCCCAATCTACTCCAATTTGAATGTCTTCCTCTCCCCGTCCAGCGAATAAAGGCATCTCTTTCCCGCCACATCCACGAGCAGCAACACCTCTCCGCTGTTCCTAACACACAATGCTGACGGCGGAGGAGCTTTCACGCCAATGACCTGTACCCTCAATGACGGGATGAGGGACCGCCATGACTTGCACATGGTCATGCATCTCACAAGGCTCCTTGATGGAAGTCTGCAAAGGATTTCCACCAAGATTTCGTGGGGAAAGAACAAGTTATCGGACATTGTTTTTTGGATTTACGATTAAAAAAAATGAATTGAATGATAATGGAAATGGTTATTGTTACGATTCTAATGATTTCCTGATTCGAGAAAGAGTTATTTTACTTTAAATTTCCGATTACAATCCTTATATATCACTTTGTGCAGCATACATGCTTGTAAAACCACTCCCTACAATTACGCATGATGTTGTTAGCTACAATAACTCAATACACTATCAACACCTGGCTTACTCACTCACCGACATTTGTCCCTAATGCACGTATTTATTCCAATCCCTTGGCCTTTTCACCTTAAGTCTGCTTTTAGAAGGAATGTCATCAATTTTGGGCTCATTTGCAGTTTCTCCATCATTGGACCCCTCACTTGCAGCCAGCTACTTAACTTTGGACCCAATAAACATAACATTCCCTGCTCCATCAAGAACAGCCGTGTCCTCAAGGTTGTATTCAGCCTGAAGATTTTCCTAATCTTCTCAAGATGAGTCATCCGGTGATAAGACTTGCCACTGCACCAACACTTTTATTCGTCGCACTCCACTGTCCTCCTCAATCTTAGTAGCCAAAATAATTAAAGGGCTCACAGCAGGACAATTGTCAATTGCGAAGGGGGCTACATTTGGTAGAAGATAAAAAGTTTTATATCCAGGAATCAAGATTTTTAAGAATCATAAATTTCGAGAATCATAAATTCTAAGAGTCATGATTTCGAAAAATTATTAGGTAGTTCAAAATTACTAAGTGTCTATGGTCTCAAGCAATATTTATATAACGCATATTTAACTTTTATAATTTAGGAGAAATAACTAATAACACTTAATTATATGGTATGTGGAAATTAATAGGAAGCATGATGATCCAAGACCACCTAATAATTTCTCCATAATTTCTAAAAATGACTAAAATCTGTTTCGTTGGTCATAAATATTTTTAGAAATATTTATATTTGTTACTTGAAAATTAAATATTTTTATAGTAAAACTTTTCTCTTAACTAGAAAAAATTAGATTCTCACCTCTCCAATGAAACAATTTCATGAAAAACATAGATAAGAAAGATTTTCGAAAAATAATATTTCCTATAAATATTATTTTTTAAATAATAAACCAACACATGAAAAACAAACATTTTTACTTTCAAATTCCTAAGAAACTAAAAATTTTCCTTGTACTAAACGTCTTCTTGTGAAGAGTGACTGGGTGAATCATAGACCCCTTTGATATGTCAAGTTTTATAAGCCACCTGTCCAATTTTTTCTACAATTTTATAAGGTCCATAAAAACATTTCAACTTGTGATGCTTGCCCTTCCTAGCAAACACTTGTTTATATGGGCGCAATTTCACCATGACCTAACTATCAACATCAAATAAGACTTCTCTGCGACCCTCATCTGCAAACTTCTTCATCCTCACCATCGATGAGTTGTTGGATGAGTTAGGAGGAGCAACTTGATTTTCGAAGCTTGATTTGTGTCAAGAGTATCATCAAATTTGGATGAAGCCTCAAGATGTTTACAAGACTGCCTTTCGTACTCACAAAGGCCACTGGGAAGTTTAAGTTAATGTCATTTGGACTTTGTAATGCTCCAGTAACCATACAGTCAACAATGAACAAGTTGTTTTGCCACATCTTGAGAAAATGTTTTTATAATAAGTAAAAAATAAATAAAATTTTTACTGCATTTTTTTTCTTAACACTAAATTATTTACAATTTTTTAAATTATAAAAAATTATTTGATTTTTTAAAAACTAAAAAAATAGGAAAAGGAGATATGCACCATAAATCATCTCTAAATAATAGCAAATGAGGAAGGATTTCTTAAATGGTGGGGTTTACGTGTGACTATAAAGAATAATGAGCATCTCTTAATTACAGCATCCAATCACACAAAGTCAACCAAACCGTTGGAGGACAATCTCAATGAATGCATTGCATTGATTCATGGAATCAAATATAAAGTCTCTTGATGCTATTTCTATATATACATTGTCTTGATTCATGAAATCAAATCCATTGTATCTATATATGTATAAAACCTCATTAGAATAATTGACAAGAAATAAGATTATCTCCCATTTTACTCCCTCCTAAATCACCCAATCAAAACACAGTGGAAAGGTATGACTTGGAAGAGAAAGTTTTATTGCATATGTTGATGGACATGAATGCACTTCACTTTGTGAGATGGACCTTTGTCTGTATAACAAATGTGATTCTTTTTTTTTTTTTTTGTTACACACAAAGTTTAGATTAGGGTTGCACACTTTGCATGTAATACCCTTACTTTTGCCTATTAAAATATTTTCTTAGTTATTTTGTATTTATTTCTAGAGAACCAAATAGAAATCTCAAAAATTTGATTCCTACGGTTTTGTTCATATTAGTAAGTAGTACTTAGTTTAGATTTTTTTTGGAAACGAAGTTCAGAAATTGGTAAAATAACCATTTCATCAGATAACATAATTAATAAAAAAATAGCTAGAAGTATTTAAAAATTATTTTTAAGTCATCAATATAATTAGAATAATTAATAATAATTTTAGAAATTTTTTGGAAATTTATTGAGGTAGTTTTTGTGAAATGACAAAAATACCTCTATTTCAATTTTCAACTGTTTTTATAATATTTGACAATTTAATTCTGAAAAATCGGGAAGGAATCTCGAAATTCTATTTTATGTTGTTAAATTCAAAATGTTGAGAGCTATGTAATCTTTATTTTTAATAATTCTCCTAAGCCAAAGCCAGAGAAATTAGAAAATGACAATTTTGCTCCTATGTTTCAACATTAAGGGCTAACATAAGAAAAAGATTTAGTTGAGATTAAAATGTAAATATGAGCTTGGAATCATCTTATATATATTAAAATATAATTTTTAAAAAAATTTGAGAATTTTTTGGAATTTCTCTGTAAAATGACTAAAATGTCCCTAGATGTCTATAAGCCTAGCCAGTATTGATTTGACATTCAGAAATAGTAAAAATGATAATTTAAATTTATTTATAGATGAAATATTTAATTTTAGAATTTTCATTAAAAAAATTGGTATTTATTGAATTAAAATAGATTTTTTATGAATTTTCTAGCTTAAAAATACAAAATAAATACATATAATTTTAAATAAATTAATAAAAATAAAAATTAATTATTAGAAATTTATTTTTGATGAAAAATAATTTATATGATCAGTTTTACATTAAAATGCATTATTTTGATATTAAAAGTTAATTTTTTAAGTTTATGCAATTTTATCGATACCAGTTAATTTAATTACAGATAAAATGTACATTGAGGAGCTTAAGGACAGCTCATGGAGCACATCCCCAACCCCAAAAGAGGTGATTCACCACCTATTTGGGTTATGTGTCTCTAAAATTCAATTAAAAATAAATGAAAAACTTAATTTATGACATATTGCATGAAATCTTCAAGTAGACACCTAACCCCTTCTCCTCCTCTATAAATAGCATAGTTTTGGACCATTTTTCAGCACCTCTTCCTCTCTCAAACTGGCTGAAAAAAATTGGAGAGCTTATCTCTCTAGAAAAAAAAATTATTTTGTTTTTATGCTAAAGATTTTACTAATTTTCCAACAACTAGTAAAGTTATCTTCTATGAGTTTTGCACCAATAATTCCATCAACTTCATCAACCATCTTTAAGGTAATGAAAGGAGTGGGGTTGGTTCTAAATTATTGTCATTTTTCGTGTTGGTAAGAAGTGTTTTCCCCTAAATCCCGTTTAGGCTTAAGTTTTATTATTATTATTATTGTTATATTGTTTGATGTTAAACTTTATTTTTTACTAAGCTGTTACTCTGCCCAAATTTAAATTATTAAATTATAATTGCTAAGTTATTACTCTGCTCAAATTTAAATTATTAAATCATAATTACTAAGTTGTTACTCTACTTAAATTTAAATTATTAATTTATACTTGTTAAGCTGTTACTCTGCTCAAATTTAGAAAATTAAAATGTATTTATTTAGTTTTTATTCTACCAAAATTTTAGTAATTAAATTATAATTACTATGTCATTATTCTACTAAAATATTAGTAATTACTAAGTTATTATTATACTAAAATTTTATGTGATTACTAAATTATTATTCTGTTAAAATTTCGGTATTGTACAAATTCTGTAATATAAGACAAAAATATTGATTGTACTGGTACTAAAATTAAATGAGACCAATGAAACCTCTATTTGAGAAGTTAGGAAGCAATAAATTAGTGACTAATGTAAAATGAGTGACATGCTATGGCATGACACTCTATTAGGGAAGCTACAGTTTGATACGCTGAGGAATAAAAGACATGAGCCCACTTGCGAAGGTCTTAAGGGTAGGCATTGAGTGATGAAAGTTTCAATGGCCAGGGTAGCGCCTTCAAGCCGTGATATTTACTTAATCAAGCTTGATAACCCCGACAATTGCTTAACATTTTAGGATTGGTTTGAGAATATACCTCTATAAATGAATATCCTGGCTATTATTTTCCTCAATAATGATGAGAACTATACCATGTGATGATGTTGATGAGGTATATACTCCTAGTCACTTCCTAGGTTCTGCTAAGAACTATTACTCACTAATGGAAAGTATAGATCTATATCAAGTCAAGAATAGTCTAGTAAAACTTAAAATAAACTTTAGGTTCCCTTCTATTGTGAACTGTGTTTTATTTGTACTTTATGGTAGAATTCCTATTATACATGTAAAAGTGATTTTAAAACAAATCACCCTACTCCATTATTTTTCTTTCATGTATGTCTGATTGTGATTATTGAAGAAGATGGAAACGCCTAGTGATGTTGAGGACAAGTCAGAGAATACCCTATGGATGAGGATTTATAGACTTAGTTTATAGTATTTTCTTTTTGTACAAGAGATAGAGTAAATGAACACTGCAAGCTAAGGAAGATCACTAAACTTAATGAGAATTTATAGGGAAGTTTATATATCGCTTACTAATAGAAAAAAATTTGAGAATCGAACTAAGGTCACAGTTAGTGCAAACGAAGACTTAACCAAATATGTCAACCTTTATTAACATAACAATTGTGATTCTATTAAAACTAGTTTAAGCTAAAATTAGTTGGTTTTCATTTGACAGTATTAATCATTCTATCTTTTTATGCGTAAGCTATGTATGAAATAAAGTTGTCTTTTATCATTACTTTTTAATTCTTTTCTTTTACTTTCTCATTTAATCAAACAATTGAAAGTATCAAAATAAATCAGTTTTTTTTTTTTTTGCAATTTTATCAATTTAAACGATACAATTTTCTATTCAAAAATTACATATTTCTTTTCTCTCTATTTCTGAAAGTAATTCCTTCTCTCTTTCTTTGGTTTTAGTATCAACATTCATCCAAGTGTTGAAGTAATATTACAATTTAAGTGGTTGATTATTGTTCTGGTCTAGTCAAATCCCTTCAAAAACCAATTAGATGTGACTATCTTAGAGCATTCAAAAGTGTATTCTATCCGCTTTCCCCATGGTGGAGTCTAGCGTGCGAGAGCTTAACATATAACCCACCATGTGAAAGTAATAATAGCTGTCCAGATATAATGATTTTTTATTGAACGATGTGGACAGAAACTGCATTACCGGTTGAGAAAGCAGTGATTTTTTTAAAACAAATAAAGCACGTGGGATGCATTTTCCCTTTTCACCCTTCCCCCGGTCCCCTTTTCTCGACCAAGGCTGGTATGCCTTTCCCCTTTTCACCATTCCCCTTTCACCTTCGATTTATAAAAATGTTATTTATATGTAAAAAAATAATTTTAAAAAATGAAATATTTTAATAACTTAAATATGAATTATAAAAATATATTTTCATAAATCGAGTATATATAAATTAATTGATAAAAATACCATATAAATTACTTTGATATTATCAATAATTTACGTTGAATAAAAATTATTTTAATCATTTAAGGAAAAATTATAAAATATATTCTTGTAAATTATGTATGATTTAATTATTTTAATGTAACGTAATTGATAAAATATATTTGATATAACTTATTTTAATATTATCAAAAAATTATGTTAGAATGTAAAATATTTTAATCATTTAAATATGAATAACTTCAATTAATATGAATTATTTTAAATCAAAATGAATTATATAAAAAAATAAATTATAAAATTTTAATTTATTTTATTTTAACATGAATTAATGCAATTAATACAGTCTATTTTAAATCATATTAATTTGTATGAATTATATAAATACTAATAATAATTTATGTTGATTACCATTGAGTGTGTGGATTGATTAACAAACGTAAAATTATTCTAATTTAACCAGTAGTCTTAAGTTTGAATTCTGAGTACATAAAGCTTTGAAGTAGCAAACAAAGGAAAAGCGTAATTAGAAAAGATAAATTTCAATATCTCACTTATTAGTTAAAAAAAAAAAGACCACAAGTTCTACATGATTAAAACTAGAGTACAACAGTCCTAACTTTATAAAAATAGTAATGCCAAAATATGTCCCTTTTTCCTGTTTTAAGCTGTCTTGCTTTCAACAAGCTTATCTATAAACATCTGGGTGCTTTTTTCTTCCACACTAATACCAAATTCCTCCTCAATTCCCATCACAATGTCAACCTGCATAAAATTTGAAAAAGCAACTCTAAATAATCTAGCAATACCTTATGAGACATAAATGACAGATGTTAGTCTAACAAATATGCCATAGACTCAAGAATTAGGACAACCAAGGGAATCCACATGTTAATAATTGTAGTGTTTTTTTCTAGAAAGACTTTCCCTGATATGTTTATGTACCTTATAAGCAGCAAGTGACAATAGGGAAACAGAATAGCACCAGGTGCAAACCATCTACTTACCAGCACCATTCTGGTGGCCTAGCTTCTTAGGTCATCTGCATGATCAAATATGGAGAAACAAGCTTCAAAAAGTTGCATAAGGAAAGTGTTCTTCCATAACAAAAGGTATCAATAATATGCTATGCTAACCAAAGTAAATACGTGTTCAAATAACAGGATCTCACTTGGTCAAGTTGTTGAGCACTCTCCCTTGATTTAGCATCATCTGAAAAAAGAGTTACCTCCATCATTCTATACATCTCGCCATTTTCACTATGGATCAGAGGTTAAACTAAATCAAATGTAAAAGTAGAAACTATTTAATGCATGAAAATGATGGATAACCCACACCTTGAGACATGAACAACAGAAGAATTACAAATATCAAATTAGAAATCATAACAATTACAAACACTGACAAGTTAAAATTTTTCTAAATAAGTTTTGCAATGCCTAACAAAAAAGTATCACCTCTGTCCATGTGAAAAGCAAGGTAACATCTATTGCCGTGTTACCTAAATTTTCCAGTTACATAAAATAAATTTGACCGCTTAATATTAACTTTTTATGATAAAAATCAAACCAAAAGTTATATGGAAGTCACTTTTACCTACTGTGAAAGTGAAAACTGTCACAAGAGAGCTACTCTCCTTGTAATTATGGGGTATAATAGGTGAAATCTGACAACAAACTATTCTCAAAGCAGGATCAGGTTCTGCATTTGAACAGAAGAGATGATCAATGTGAGAGATAAAGTTTGATTCTGTTGTAGCACCTCTAGCATGTGGATGAAGGCGGGTGACAGTTATGCAAACAACCAAACACTAAAGAAGCATAGCATATTTATGTAAATAGTTATGCAAACACTAAACGTGTGCATATTTTCATCACAAGGTGCTCATAGGTTGCATCTCTAAAATTCATAACCTAACAGGACATGCTAACATAGTCTATGCTAGCTCTCAATGTCAATCCAGACAGCTCTAATTTAGACCATAAGCTAATAAGAAATTTCATAATGACCACATATGATTCAACTAGTGCTGGTGCTAGTTATTAAAATCTCATTTACCATACTATAGAACAACATGCTTGGACATTTCTTGATCTTTGGGGTCCAACTGTTCTAGGTGTTCCAAAAAGCTTTACTCCCTGCTCCCTGCTTCCAATATCTCCTATCTATAATCTTAAAATAAAAAGCATAAGCAATATTATTAGGATAATATTTAACTAGCAAAGCATGAATCTCTTCAATTTGTGGGTTATGCTCATCAACGAAGACAAATATCCTCACCCTACTGCACTTCCTCACCTTCACCTTATTGTCTTCACAACACACTTCCCAAATGGATTTAGCAACCTTGGTCCGAAACAAGAATACGAATTGGCCATTTTCAAACCATACCAAAAAATTTGTGTTAATATTGCCTGTCTCCTGCTTTCCTATCAACCTTCTCTGATTTTCTTCTCCATATGCACTAATGTGCTTGTCTTGGCCAAGTAATACATTCAAAATTGGTCAAGCACAACACAATCATCTGCCCATCTGACAATGAATACGAAAATACACAACAACTGCTCAATTGCTTTGGGTGCAATCACAACTGTAGGTATCGTTCTTCGAAAAGAGGTTCGTTTTGTCGAATGAGGGCTAGGTCTAGAAAGGGGTTTGCTGGTCGGATGAAGGCTCCGTCTCTCACAATTGTGCTATCACTGCAATGGGTTCTCTCTTTACAGTTTATCGTCAACAGGACAATTAAAGGTCACCAAAGGTTGAACAGGGGAGCTAAGTGGTGCTACCTATGGTGGAAGAATTCAGCGACGCAGGCCACTGAACCTGTGTTGTTGAAGGTGAAAGGGAAACGGTGAAAATGGAAAAGGATCCCACGTGCTTTATTTGTTTTAAAAAACCACTACTTTCTCAACCGGTAATGCACCTAAGGTCCACACTGTTCAATAAAAAACTATTATATCTGGACGGCTATTATTACTTTCGCACAATAGGTTATGTGTTAAGCTCTCGCATGCTAGACTCCACCACTTTCCCCATATCCAAAGTAAGTTATCTCCCCCCCCCTCACTGTGTTCACCTTTGGGTTTTTTGATGTGTCCCTTCTAGCACATTCGTCTCTAGCAGTTCATCCTCCTTATGAGAAATTGTAACCAGTCTTAATCTGTAACTATTCAAATACTGTACCTTTAACTTCGTCCTTAACCCAAATACATGTAAGAATATGTATATGCTTGGTCAATATCCAACTGGTGCACAACCTCTATAAATTGTACTAATATCCATTTTGCATACTCGGTCATAAGCTGACTCATTTATAGGTTGAAGACATCAACTTAGGAACTGTTCTAGAAGGATAATTAGCTAGCAGCTCGACCATTGGTCCCTAGACAGTACAATTACAAATTCAAAGTATAATTTATATATTCAAAAATATTTATTTATTATAAATTTTAATTATAATATAAATCATATTTTTAAATTTATTCCTTTATCATACATTTTAATTACGTAAAAATAAACATTGACCAAAATAGGGGTGGGCAGAAAACTAACATTTGATCCGAACCCAAATAAACCGAAGAAAGAAAATGATTTTTGGGCGGGTTCAGACGGGTATACTGGTTGAAAAAACAAAATATAAGGAGTATTGTTGGGCGGGTTCGGTTTTAACTTTTTAACACTGTTGGTAACCGAACTGAACCTACAATCTAAGTTTAAAAGTTAAAAAAAAAATAAACTTGTGACTTCTGAAAAAATGAAATGTAGATGTAGACACCACCGCTCTTGGTCACATCTTGCAGAGCATAAAAGTGGATTTGTGTATCTTTGCACCTAGTTACTAGTGCTTGGTTGTCCTTCTTCTCTAAACACATAGTGACTAGTGCCTTCTTTTAATCTTTACGATGCCTGATTAGAGTATAAATTATGAATTGCAATTCATAGCAATTATTTAGAAGCTCGTGACTTTGTTTCAATATAAAAAAGAAATAAACACAACCACTTAAAGCCATCTTCCATTTTTGCTTCTTTTGTCATTCTTGAGCTTCTTCTCAGTTCTCATGTGTAGCCAATTCTTTTTCATAATCACCGATTTCATAGCAAGCACGTCATAATGCCACACCAACCCACCCTCCCACTCTCAGATTGACATCTTCATTTGCTTCCACAGCAACGCCTTATGTCTGCACTCCTTCAACCTTGCTTACCACCGTCACCTCAACATTTTTGTCGTTGGATTTGTCCATTACAGACAGAGCACCTTCTTCCTATAGCCTATGACGACACCTAGGAGGCCCTTCCACCATAGTGACTACATGATCCATGCTGCCAGCAACCACCACAAGACCTTTTGACATTCTTTTTCCCAACGTTCCCTTCTCTTGTCAACCCACACACACACACACCCGACCCACCCGTAACCTAATCAACCTGTTACCCGATGTATCCAACAGTCTAAACAGACGGCATAAGTGTAGATAAACTACTATTCAATTTGCGTCGATTTTAGGATTTTTGGATTGAATCCCACCGAAACCGACCTGTGCCCACCCTACACCAAAATACTAATTTCATTTGACGTGGTAAGTGGTTAGGAAAATAATTTTTGAAAACTACAATTAAAAAAAAAAACAAATGTAGCAATATACAAATACAAATAACATTAATTAAAACGAAAAAAAAAAAAAAGGAAAGAGAAAGGGGCAATTATTCCGAGAAGGTGGGGTCGTTTGGGGATGGTAGCCGAGACAAGAACCTTCTTCCTTAATTCCCACCATCCTTCTCTACACCTCTTCTCCTCACTCACACCGCAAACCTCGCCCCTTCTTCTCGGTTTTTTTCACAACTAGCTCCTCTTCCATTCACTCTCAATTTCACCATATTAATCTCACTGTAATTCATATTTCTTTCTTTCTTCAATTTTTGGGTCTTTGCTTGAGCAGCTGAGTTGTAAGAAGCTGGAGTTGGAAGTTTACTCACGATCATGCAAAACTCCGCGCTCGATCCACAAGATCAGAGGTATTTTGCAATCGTTTTCTGATTTAAGGTGGTTCCCTTGTTTATTTTGCTGGTTTCACCGATGGTTTTGCTGTTTTTCCTGGGTTTTTTATTTTTAGCTGTGAGTGGTATTTGATGGCGTTGAAGTTTTGTAACGGTGTTTTCTAGCTTGCCTACTTCTAGTTTACTTCTCGCGGTGGAGTTCGATGATTTAAAAATATCATGTTCAGCTTCCCTTTTTCGTAGTGGTTTCGTGTTTATAATTTATCGGTTGTATTTTCGTGCCTTTGTTGTGTGATTGATTGTTTTACCGTAACTGTGGTGTGACATGTGAGAAGGTTGTTTTTATTTGTTTTTGGATTCAGTTGGACCCGACAATACTTTTTGGCTTGGCTCTTCGGACATGTTTTTACAATTAAAAGTAATCCATTGAATATAGAGTTGAAGATCTATTTGAGATTTGTGAATCTAACTATGAGATGTTTTTAGAGAGACGTTTCGTGTGTGTGCTTGAGAATAATAATCCTCTAATTCTGGAACTAGGACCTGGTTGGGGTTCCACTTTTGTTGGCTCGTTGACTAGTTACTGACAGATGGGTGAGAATGCCCCCTTCCCTGGGATCCATTCCTCAAGATAGTGTTGGAACTCTAGGACTAATTGACTTCATCTATCCGTGGAATTCGAGTTTTGATCTCAATTTTCTGGACACTTCTATTATGTTATGATTTAAATCCATGAGGAAAGCCCATCTCAAAAAGACTAGCCGATATTGGGGGGACTTAAAATTGCACATCCCTTCCTAATCTGGGATCCACAGTGGCCAACTGTAGCTGCCCACTCAGGGTGGCTTTCACTCTGACCTTTTTGGCACAGGTAGTCCTTCCCCTGGTCACTCCTTTACAAGTTGCCTCTTCCACTTTGGCCAACTCTCTAGTCTCAGCAAAAGCACCGACTTTTATGACTCAAGCTGATGTAGGACTAGGCTTCTAGATTGGGTTTTACCATGGAGTAGAGAAAGATTGATAGATGAATGGTTAAACACAGCCAATGGGCTGGTTCTTCAGGTATAACAAACCAGGAAAAGGAAGTTATTGATAATTATGGATTTATGATTGTGGAAAAAGGTCTGCCATCCAACCGTTGAGGTTTTGCTTTTATAGTGCAAGCTAAGCCCTTTAAGGTTACATGCTTTCCAGCCTAAGTCTCTTATGAATTCCCAATTACAATAATTAAACTATAACTTCCTAAACACAACATACTATCAAGCATGTTACAAGAACACAACTACCAAATGTTATCCTTGACTCTTACTACTTACCCAAACACATTATGGATCGTTGGACTTACAAATAAGGCACTAGAGTACTAAATGTCTAAATCAACATAAATATGATCTAAATACTACCCATTACCCATAACCTGAAGCTACAAAAATTGAATAGAGGCTTGTTTGTTTAAGCTTTGTAAAAACCGATTCTATAATACACCTTTTTTTAGAGTTTTTTCCCCTCTTTCCAGAAGCTATTATTCTTAGCTTATGAGAAAAGCACTAAAACAGTTTTTCCACTACTTGAAAACTTACATAATTATTATAAAATTTTTAAACTTACCTTATAATTTCAAACACACCTTTTCTTTGAAAAGCGCACAAACAGGCCCTAAAATAGATTGAAAGTATTAAAATCAGTGGTTTAAAAACCAAACTGGTCAATCCAACTCATTATAAATGGAGTGGGTAAGAATGAGAGAAAAAATGTAAGAAAGTGAAGGAGGGCAGAGAGAGAGCCTGTTAAAAATCAGAGTCATATATTTTGTATTTATTATATAGCGGTTTATAGGTAACTCATATTTAGTTTATAGAAAACCTATATCTGATTTAGCGGAACAAAATCTCTTTTAATTATATGCATTTATTGTAATAAGCCTATATAAACCTAGCTTTGTGGTGTAATTCAAACACACGAATTCACTCAATATATTTTCTCATTTTTTCTCCCTTTCAACAGAGCCGAATCTTGTAGTAGAAGTGTTCTGATTTGAAAGTTACAACTAGTGCCTCTGAATGATGAGAGCACTTATTTATAGTCTCTAACAGAACCCTACACAACTGAGCTAGTTACAGCTGTCAGAGACTGTTAGAATAGAAACATCTCTCATTCTAACGGAGTTTGTTACAATTACACATGTGATAAAATACCCTTAACCATCAGGGATCCAACAGCCAAGACAGAAAGCTGCTTGTATGTCTTAACCCAACTGATTCAACCATGAATTGGACCATTGGCAGGTCTGGTAAAGCTATATAAACTGCTGATTCATTAACTGGCCTCAACCATTGAACCAGCCGAAAATCAGTGAACCTGTTCAATACACTATGCTGAAAAAATGCTTAAAATTGGCCACAGGGAATTTGAACTCCGTTCCTGATGTTATGAGTTATCACTAATTTGACTCCAGTTGGTACCTGTTGCTAATAACACACGCACATATATACACACGAGACACTGTTCAACCATAGTTCGCCTATATTTGAACCATCAAATTGTAAACCAATTACGTTACTGGTTCAATAACTAGTCCAGCTTTAAAAACATTAAGATCACTTTGCTAATAATTATTTACTTTTTTATTGCTCTTGCATCACAAGCCCATGAAGCGAGCTCATCCCCCAAAATGCTGGCCTATTGGGTGGGAGAGTCTTATGGTTTAAGCTTAAGTACCACATTGATCTTTCTTATTTTCTAAATATGGGGCATAACATATTTTAGGACATTTATTGTTTTCCTTAAGGAAAACACTCTTAAAATAAGTGAACATTTTCTTGGGTAGGGGGGCAGAGATGTTTTTCTTTCTTTGTAAATATGTATGAACTCCTCTATTTCCATTTTGTTATTGGACTTCATTGTTATTTTTCTTTGGCTGGAGGGAGAGGTTGGGGCAAGGTAAAGCAGTAAGAGGAAAGAAAAGAAAGGAAGAATATAATGAAGTCACCATGTAGGTCCTCCCTCCCTCCAAATTTTGTCAACATAAATTAAGTGAATAAGTGATAGTTGTTTAGGATTTTTCCACTACCAAGTTAGCATTAGTGTAATATTTCTTTCATTTTTCTTCCCTATCAGATCTTCTTTTGAGCTATATTAATTAGATGTCTTTGTCACTTAGGATTACTTCCTGTGTGGAGGATTCCACTGCAATGACTATTGAATTCCTGCGGGCAAGGTTACTTTCTGAAAGGTCCATCTCAAAAAGTGCAAGACAGAGAGCCGATGAACTGGCTAAAAAGGCATGTTAAGTTTAGGTTTGCTAGATTATGGAGTCAAACTTGCCTGATCTTTCTTAATGTCCTCTTTTTAACTCTAACTTTTTTCTCATGTATGTCAATCAGGTCATGGAATTGGAGGAACAACTTAGGACGGTGATTCTTCAGAGGAAGATGGCAGAGAAGGCCACTGCTGATGTTCTTGCCATTTTGGAGAATCAAGGGATAAGTGATGTATCTGAAGAATTTGATTCAGGCTCAGACCTTGAAAATCCTTGTGATTCTAGTATGAGTAATGAGTGTGCAAAAGAAGATGAGGGGCGTATGAGCTCAAAAGGAAGACAACATGGGTCAGATGAAATGTCTGGGTCCAATGTAGATTCTTCACCAGTATCCAGTAAAAGTTTGTCTTGGAAAGGACGACATGATTCTCCCTATTCTCTTGAAAAGTACAAGACTTCTAATTTGAGGAGGCAAAGCAGTTTTTCATCTCTCAGTTCTTCTCCAAAGCATCGCCTAGGAAAGTCATGTCGCAAGATAAGACATAGACAAAACAGGTAAGTCTAAAACCTGTTTTTTTTTCTCTCATAAAATTTGTTTTTATCCCCATTTATGTTACCAGGTTCCACAGAGAACAATGATGTTTTCCTTCTTCATCTTGTTCTTATTCTCTCTATGCGAGGTAGCCAACAATTAAAAAAATAAATCTGCTTGTTTCTAGTTTGAACTAGATTCCAACTCTTAGGCTTAGGGCCTCTGGCTTACCAAGGCTATACCTCTGGTTGCTGACTTGCTGTTTTGCAATAAAATCTGATTTAAAAAAAGCTGTGCCTTAATTTCTCAAACATGTGGTAAATTCAATGTTGTTTGAGCTCATACATTTATATATAAATTTAACGTTTCTTTTGATAAGTTCTTGATGCCTCATTTTCGTTTTACATCTTTTGAGGAAGTGTGTCTCTCAGAAAATCATTAATGTTTGATTAAAAGTAAGAAACTGGACAAATACTAATGAATTAAGTTTTTATGCTTCAGAATGGAGTGTTTTAGCATATTACATTTTATAGTCTTGTCCTATCTGCTCCAAATCCATGATATGCGTAACCCCTAATTGTAATTTACATTCATCTTTCTCTTGTAACACTTATCTTCCTGATTGCTTGTGAGGTTGATAATTACATTTTGTGTTTTCCCAGGTCAGTAGTGGAGGAGTCTAGAGATAAGTCTGTTAAAGTTAACTGCCAAGACAATGAACTTGCATCCTCATCTGAAGGATTTCCAAATTTCTCAGATGGTGGGTCTAACATCCCAAAAATAGAATCTAAAATTCAAGAAGAGGATGGATCAGAGGCAAATCTACTTAACAAAAATCATCACATAGATGGATATGGAAGAGAGAAGGACATGGAAAAGGCACTTGAACACCAGGCCCAACTTATTTACCAATATGAAGCAATGGAGAAGGCTCAACGAGAATGGGAGGAGAAATTTAGAGAAAATAACAGCACAACACCAGTAAGCTTCACCTAGACTTATCACTTACTAAGTGCTTTTTCTTGAAACTTGATGTTTGGTTGTTGCATGTAAGACAATTGCAGGAAGGTTAAAATGTGATTTTAGGCATAGTTTGATTTTAATTGTCAAGAAACTGCTTTTTTCATTGGACACAACAGGCAAGAGTTCTCGTAGGATCTTAAATGTTACTGTTTCAGATTATTAGGAGTTTTGCAATACTATGTTCTGTTGCAACCTCGTCTATTCTGCATAACAATGGTATTGGAGGCAAAGGTTTGTAAAATTAAGGCATTAGTTGAGCAAATAAGAAAGCAACTTTTCCTGAATCTGCTGTTAACGAGCTCTGCTTTGTTTTGGAAAAAGTATTTGTGTTTCATACTGCTCTGGGGATACTATACAACCACTTTAGGAGGTGGTAGGTGACAATAGGTAGAGACATGATGAAATTAAGATTTAAGTTTGTTTGTTGCCTACTCATTTTTTTCTGTGTCACTGGAAGTGGGTAATCCTGCATGGAGATTCAGAAGGTGACTGTGATGTGTTGATCCCTTAAATCTAGCAGAAGGCATAATAATAGTGCTGAGAGAGCATAAAAACATCTTACATGATGCTAGACTGTTATTAATTTGCATGGTTGCCAAATTGTCAACATGATTTAAATTGTCCATAATCAATGTAGCAGTTTCTGTTTACTATGTATCAATACCTGTGGCAGACTACTAACTATTTGGATATGGTACTAGTTCAGGAGGTATGTCCTGCGTACCTAATGTCTGAAGATTCAAATGTGCCTGTTTTGAGGATCAAATTGATACTAATGATTAATGACTTTCACTGTTGGGAAAGACACTGAGAAAAACCTGTTGAACTGATAAAGACAGTAATCATTACAAGTGAAAAGTGTCTAAAATCTATATCCCTACATATATAAGTAAAATTGACTTGACAAGCATGAATTACAATACTAATTGTTGATCATTATTTGAGAAAAAATAATTTAAAAACTTTTCACACTATGCATCATTAAATATCGGATATCAAATATAAAACTTTTTCAATACACAGAGAGAGAGAGAGAGATAATTGATTAATTTTAGTTGATCATCAATGTTTTAAAATATTGACTTAAGGTGAACATTTATAATTTTTTAGAAGATTTATTTTAAACAAAAAAATTACAAAAATATAATTAAGACTGAATTAAAATTTCAAATAAAATTATAAATAAGACAACATCGCATAAAAATTATATAAATTGTTCATGTAATAAAAGACACTATCCTAGCATGATAAATAAATTTAAATGACATTTTGTTTTTCTTTTAATTAATTTGTTTATAAAATTTACATTTATGTATATAAAGTTAAATCAGAAATGTACATAAATATTAGAATAAATAAAAACAACTCATGACTATTACACTTTATAAAATTTATAAATATATATGTATTCATTTATTTTGTATTTAAAAACTTTTTTAAAATATTTTGAGGATAATTTTTTAACATATTTTCTTATCAAATTAAAATAATATATGAAATTTAAAATAACTTGTATAGATCAATAATTAACTTTTGCCAACTAATTGTATGATGAAATTAGAAATAAGTTGCAATTGTAAAACATAAAGGAATGACCATCCAAAATTACATATAGTCTTGCAATATAATTATAATGACATCCACTTATATTAAATAAGATTAATCAGAAACTTGCATCTTATAATTTTGCTTGATCAAGTGATTTGATCAGATGTTTTATAATAATGTCTAACTTGTTTAACATGAAAGCCCTTGACAATATGGCTTAGTGTGTGCTGGGATTAGTTGTGAAAAATAGATTATTTCAATAATTTCCTTTGTTGAGATTATAAACTTTGATTATAATCCAAATTACCAAACACATTTTAGTAATATACCATCAGCTTTTTTCTATCTATTAGATTATAATCTTTAAAAATAATCCAATTCACACACACATAATGGTTGAAAGACAAGTATTAAATTATATTGCAAGGTGACCTTCATTCATAATGAGGTTGAATAGTAACACCAACAGCTTTTTTCTATCAATCAAATTCTAATCTCTGAAAATAATTCAATCCAAATACACACTTAATGGTTGAAAGGAAAGTGTAAAATTATATTGCAAGGTGACCTTCATTCATAATGTGGTTGAAGAATAAGTAATTGCGATTTGATTTGGAGTATTGCAGAAAAAAGAGTAGAGAAATGGGTTCCAAAGGTATTATTTTCAATTGAACACAAAGTTGGCATGCCGCTAAAGTAAAATAAATTATGCACAGGCAGAAAAAATCACAAATATGATGCTAACAGTATTTTTGTTTTGGCTTCCTTTTAAGCTGAAACTAGTCAAGTTTGCTGTTTTTTGTTGAATGGATACATAATTCTTTTGTAGCTCTAGAAGGAGGAATAAGTATAATAGAAGGTGGAAAGGAAACAGGAGATCTTTGGGAGCAGATTCTTAATGATTATCATCATGAACCTGATGATTGGCATTCAAACAGAAATAGAGGCTCTAGTATAGTATATTAATGTTCTATCTAGAGGATAGCATTTAATTTGCAGCAATGCACTAACTATGCTACACTTTGATGCATTTGGTTGGAGCATACCTTATGTATCTTTAAGGAGATTTCATTGGGTCAGCAGATGAATTGGTATTAAATTAGGTGATTGACTTCTATTTGGTGTAAACCAAATGGTCTTCTTGAGGTGGTTTCCCTTAAATTTCAAGGGATTAGGTAGCTTTTCATCATTTTTTTGTTGTGTTATTTAATGTTTGTATTCTTCTTACAAGAGTTTGGTTAAGGGAGGGAAGGACATAGTAAATGACCGCATGCAATATACTAATTGTACAGTGTTAGTCTGTTAGTCAATGTTGAGTAGAAGTTACTCTTGTTTATTTTGACATGAGTAGTTACAATACAGGAAGTATATGCAAAATCCTTACATTACATAGAAATAACGTCTGGAACACAGCAAGAGGTGCATTGGTTAACCCTTTAGGCCCTGAAACTGTTATTTGTTGAAAAATACATATATTATTATAATTTGATTTGCTTTGCCAGTTGAATATATTGTCTGTCAAGGATCAACTCTCTTAAAAGCCATCATTGGAGTGCATATTAAAATTAAAATGAGGACAATGCACAGGCTTATTGTGCCTTGTGTTAAAATTCTAATTTAATTAAAGGTTTAATACATCTGTAGGTCCTTGAAATTTTTAGAAAATTTTAATTGGGTCCCTAAACTAAAAAATTTCTAATTGAGTCCTTGATTGTCTATAATTTTTGTAATTGGGTTTTAGAGTTAGTTTGTGACGGCTTAAAACTGCCAAAAAATTTACATTTTGTAGCAGTTTTACTAACTTTAGGGACCCAATTACAAAAATTATAGAAGATCAAGAACCTGATTACAAATTTTTTTAGTTTAGGTACCTAATTAAAAATTCTTAAAAAATTCAGGAACCTACTAATGTATTAAACGTTAATTGAAATGTAGTTTACAAGAATAAAGCTCTTGACCGATTAGTCATATAGAGGTTTTAAATTTTAATAGTATGACCTACACTTAAAAGTTTATGCTGAAGGTTCAAGCTTAGTCTTATATCTCTTATTATTACCAATGTCTTTTGTAGTTGTTGCTGTCGTTTAGACTTTAGAGTAAGTAGCGAAGCAACTTAATTGAGTAGTAAATTAGGAAAATTGTTTTTTGATCCAAAGATTAAAGTTGGCTCACATGCAAGAATTTGATAGTAAGACCTTTCTTTATCAAAAAGGAAGTTGAGAAATAAATTGAATGAAACACTTATATGAAGCTTGTTTTGAGCCAAAATGCTAGATAGTGTTTGTTGTCTATTATATGTCAGCTTTTTAATCTGTGCTTCCACTGTATTGAACAAGTAATAATTACATTCTCCTGATGGTTAAGTTAATATAGCTCAGGTTATTTTTTCTATTAGCTTTGTACATCAAATGGTTTTATGATTCAAAATAGGTTCTTTACTGGTTTTCTACTCCATGTCAAATCACCTTAAGTCTCAAACTTAGTTTTGGCTCATAAATTGTCCAGGATTCATGTGATCCCGGGAATCACTCAGATATGACCGAGGATAAAGATGAAAGCAAGGTTCAGATTCCATATGCTGCTAAGGTGGTCACCTCGAATGCTGAAGAGCGCAAAGGAGAACCCAGTGGTATTTTCTTATCTGAAGAAAAATTCAAAGCTGAGGCCAGAGATATTATGCCAAAAACATATGATACAGGAGGGTACAGCAACCAGAAGAGCACAACTTTTAGCACTTCTGATTTGCTTGGTCAAGAAAACTCACATTCCCCACTGAAGGGGAACCAAAATGAGAGCTCAGTAAACGGCCACCTTCAGTCTTCTGATATGAACCATCAAGATCCAGGTAGGCATGGTCACCCTGATTCCCAGCCTACTTACTCCTTTCAAGCTGATATTCTAGGTGTTCAGCGCCAAAATGATGCTTCAAGAAACAATAATGACCTCTCTGCATTAGTTACTCATGAACAATCTCACAAATTCAATGGTGTACTTGAATCACTTAAACAAGCTAGGATATCCCTAAAACAGGAGCTCGATAGGTTGCCACTAGTAGAGGGTGGGTACACTGCTAAACCATCGGCTTCTTTTAGTAGAAGTGAGGATAGATTTGAAGTTCCTGTTGGGTGTTCTGGTCTCTTCAGACTACCAACAGATTTTTCTGATGGAGCAACTGCTAGATTCAATGTTCGTGATCCAACTGCTGGATTTGGTTCAAACTTTCATCTTAATAGAGGCATATCTAGAACTTCTGGTGGTCAGTTTTTCACCAGTCCTCCTCTCTCTAGGCACAACGTTGAGCTTGTCTGCTGATGATCAATCTCTTGCCACCCGATACTTGGAAAATGGGTCAAGAGTTGATTCTAACAAGGCCCCTTTTGATCCTTTCTCAAATGGAGGTCCACTCGCTTCCGGTAAATACATGTATCCCACGTTTCCCATCAATCCATCCTATCAAAATGCAACACCACAGATGCCATTTGGTGGTGAAGTTTCAAGACCCTATTCAAGTAGCACAGTTGGGGTCCCTCCTGCACATCGTTTCTCATTTAATGGAGATCAGTTTAAGATGAAACATGTATATATAGTTCCATTAGGTTGCTAGCAGGTACGCTTGGTGTAAAAGAAATGGTTTTTATTTGTCATGTACCATAAGGTGATTCTCTGTATTCTCTCTAGTTGTGTCGGTAAGAGATTTTATGACAAAATACACTATAAATTCTTCTATTCATCTGGACTGTTTACTTTAAATGCCACACTATCTGCCGAACTGAACTATTTCTTGGTCAAGATTTTGTCACCATGTCTCTAGATCGATAATTTGAAGCTGAGATTGACTTTGATAATGTGAAACATGTTTCAGCGTGTTAGTCTTTGGTAAATTGAAAACAAAATATAAACATGATTAAAGCTATTCAATAAATATTATCTTAGTGTTTCATTTGTTTTTAAATTTGGTATAATTGAATTTAAATTATTGAATGTAATTGAGATGTGTGTTCAAATTAATCTCAGTCAGAAACTATATTATATATTGGAGTATGTGTTACGGTATAAGGAATTTGATTTTGATAGATTTCCAAAGGAAGACTGTCATTGCATTTATCTGGTTTTGAACTCATTATTAGTGCATAGTAATCATTCTACAAAGTTGTTGACGGTGACGATATATATTTTCCTTAGAAAGAATGCATATAAAATATTATGACGTGGTGGATATTGTCACCACAATAATTAATTAGAATATCTATCTTCAAATTTTCGTTACCAATTTTCTAATCTATGAAAGTGAGCATTGACTCGTATCTAGAAGCAGTGTTGTTTTCGTAAGACTTCTATCTATATCTATAACTATTATAATGACAATATTCTACTTTTTATTTCTACATTTTTTAGACTATTTTGCCCTTAACTAACATTTATCTTAACTGCTATAATATAGTTTATTCGGGTAAGAAACGAAAAAAATAAAATAAAATACAATCTCTATATGCTTGGTTCTAGCAATATTTGAACGTGAGTTTTTTTATAAACTCGCATAAACTATTCTATAAGTTATATTAGAGATATTTATAAAATAAGATAAAAATATCTTTTGAACTAGTCATAAGATATGTTTATAGGTGTTGTCAAACACTCTTACAAGTTACAAACACTTATAACATAAAATAAGTTTAAATAAGTTGTTTATATACTCTTTCAAACAAGGCTAACGTCTAATTTCAAAAATATTTGTACACTGTTATTTCTTATAATATAGAGAGATACGGACTTTTTCCTTAATTTTGATAAAACTTGTGTTTGGACCTTGAAATCTGAGAGCCGCTTTTGTTTATTCGTCTAGAAAATAGTATTGTATTATAAAAATTTAAAAACTTAAATACTTATTTGATAAAGATATTTTATAATAAACTGATAATTGATTTTCAAAGCAAACACTATATTTTTTTTAGTAACGATAAGTCGATAACAGCTTAGCCTTGTTAAGAAAACTCGCTTCTTTAACATTCTCTAGCCTCTTGTCCCCCCCCTGCCCTTTGTCTCCTTGAGACCTTCCTCCTCACCCATCACTCCCCCACCAATGTCTTGGAGAATTTCGACATCCTTTTTAGCTTTGCCTTCTCCATATCATGCTTTCCACAATTGAAGGGTTCGGATCCACTGACAAAAGCAAGAGACAGGATTTGTTTGATTCGCTTTTTACTTTTTTGTTCCACACCCTAAAGTTAGGACCAATAAATAGAAGAAAATATTGTTTTGGAAATAATTTTTAAAATTTAATAGAATTTAAATGAGAAATTAATTGTTGAATAACGTAAAATTATTTAAAATAACAATAATTTTCAAAACCAAAAAGTGAAGGAAATCAAACAAACCCGGGACAGCAAATAGTGGGTGTAGATCTGATGCATAAAATACGGGAAGGTGACATTGAAGATGGAGTATTACTTTGTTCCTTCCTTTTAAAAATAGTTTTTAAAATTATTTTATAAAGTAGTTGTTAAGAAAAACAAAAACATAATTAAATAAGAGAAAATAAACTATGTATTGACACGTCATTCAATCACAAACTACCATATATAGTAAGTTTGTTGAATTTTATAATAATTATCTTAAAAATCATACCAACATTGATTTTTGATTGGTTGACGGCGTAAAACTTTTTATACTGACAATGCATAGCCATTAAACTCATTAAATAAACCCTACATATTTCTAGATAAGAGCTGTCAAACGGGTCGACCATACCCGGCCTGCACAAGCTAGTGTGTACAATCAGATCAGCCCAGCCCAGCCCAATCCAATCCAATATCTCTATGGGTTGCATTCTCTTTAGCCCAGCTTAGCCCTAGTTGAGCCAACGGACCAATTTAGCCTTAATTTATTTTTTTTACACCACAGTTAATGTCATTGTCTATTGTATTTATTACTTTTTTTAAAAAAAAATAAAAATTAAATTGTTTCTTTTGCTACTTCTATCACTATGCGGGGGAGATTATATTTCTTTTTGAATACGATCATTTTAACTTTTAAGCTTTACAGGTATTTGTCTTATTTCTTAAATTAAAATATTTTAAGTTGTCTTATTTCTTAAATTAAATTGTCTTATTTATTAAATTCAAATATTTTAAGTTGTCTTAAAACTGTATACCCTGTAAAGTTGCTTTACATATGCGTGTGGTGTGGCCTGTAACTCGTTACTTTTTTGTATACTTATCACAGTCTCAGTTTCACACTTCCCCTAGTAACATATATGATAAATTGTTTTTTTATTCATCTACCTGACCAGCCTGAGCCAAGCCTAGTTGGCCTATCGAGTTAAACAGGTCAGGCTAAAAAGGCTTGATTTTTTTTAGGTAATTTTTTTAAAGGCCTAGTCCTAGCCTTTTTTGCAGGCTATTCAGGGCTAAGCCCATTTTGTCAACTCTAGTAGTAGTCAACCATAAAGTCTGAACACGTAATTAGCAACACGTAGTTTAATGATTGCTTGAATCTCAACAAGTTCTTTATGACATTTTTAACTATTTACATTATCTATGACCAATTTTTAATTTTAACTATATATTTTGCTATCCATCTTTCATAATTTTGCGAATTTTGTCACCCAACTATTTTAATTGCACATTTTGTCACTCACTTTCAAAATTTCTCACATTTTACCACCAAACTTTCAAAATTCCGCACATTTTGCCACTCCTTTAGTTGACAGTTGACGTGGCAATCAGCATTTAACTTGTCATGTAAGCAGTCAACTTGCCACATCAGTAGTCAAAATTGTCGCATCAGTGGTCAACTAATAAGGGTGGCAAAATGTGTGAAATTTTGAAAGTTGAGTGACAAAATATTCAACTAAAATAAATGGATGGTAAAATGTGCAATTAAGCATATATATATATATATATAAAAGATGAATTAAAAGGCCATGTTATACACAACACTCTACAAAGATCTTATTTTTAAGTCTCTAAAGACAATAATTTCACTTCAAAATAAAGGTTTTGCGTGAAATAAAGCTCAAAATAAGTTTAATGGATTATATTTCACTAAAAATTTAAAACAGAAGTTCAAATTTTTTTCTCTTTGATGTCATAATTTCATACCTTACAAAATCATTTAAATTTAATACAAAATTACTTTTAACTATTTAATCCTAGTGTAATTAGGGTTTTAAAAAATTAATTAACCTCTGTTTTACATTAAATTTAAGTTTTGTGGAATCTTTTGAACTTAATCTCCTACTAGTTGTCACTAATCACTTGTATTAAGATTTTATGCACTTTTAATCACTTTAATAAAATTTTATGGGCTTAGTCCTCTTTGGACAAAGGCACAAATATTTTCTCCAAGTCTCAAGGTCTCATTTTATGTCTTAAAATTTTATTCCATGTTCAAGACTTAACCTCTTTGAACATCAACCAAATACACCACCAAACTCAACAATTATCATCAATAAACCATCTTGAACAAAATATACATCAAATATATCATGAGAAACACATCATAATAGTGGCATATATACATATTAGAATATCAAAATCACTGAGAAACAAGCTTTATGTACAAAGGTCACCACTTTTCATCAATAGCATCTCATAGAAGGCATAACCCTTAGGATATGGTTCACCAATCAACAGAATCAAGCCACAACACACATAAGTCTACAAAACCTTCACAGACTTGTGCCTTCAATCCCTTTAGTTGAATATCTAATAAAAATGAGAGTTTTCTTCACAAATTTTCAAGAGTTCCAACCAAACTCTGACAACAATAAAATCCTACTATTTTGAACTAGGGATCAAACTTTTCGAAGCAAAATGGAGAGGAGAGGAATTCTGAACCAATAGGGAGAAGAAAATGAGAGAATGAAGCTCACCTTGTGCAGAAAATCTTGCAAGAATGGAAGCATTGAGACTGTGACACCTTGAAGTGGTAGAAAGCTTCAAGAACCAAGCTTCCATTGAAGCAAAATGGAAGAAATGAAGGCTTGGAAGCTAGAGTGGGGGTACATCTTTTTGAAAGAAGAAGGAGAAAAATGATGGGATGAAGTGTTAGAGAGAAAGTGAGAGGTTTGGAAATGAGTTAGGGTTTCCAACCAAGGCTTTTAATAAATAGGTTTTACAAAATGTTTAAAATGGTTTTTAAGAACATTAAGCAATTAGAAAAAAGTTGTTTCCCTCCTAAAATTAGGCCATTTGGACCAACAAGGGGCATGAGTAAGGCTCCCTTATGCATTTGAATTTTATTCACCAAAATGATTAGTCAAAAGGCTTAAGACCAAGGGTGTAAGAAAGATGTTTTGCCAATTTAGTATAAGTTTTCTTTCTAACCATGCTTAATGTGTCTAATTGGCTTATTAGCACACTCGAGACAAATCAAGGGTAAAATGGTGATTTACTAAATGCTTAGAATTGTATTGGATATTTCTCTACTCCAAAGTTACTCCTCATAAAATGTATATCCAACACAGAGTAAAATAATATTATTTTATTTCAAAGTGTTAGAATAACTTCAAAATTTTGAGTAAACCCTCTATTTCATCCTTAAAGCATTACTCTCTCTCCTAATTGGTCCTTAAAGTAAGAAAATTATATAAGTAATCCCTTAAGTATTAGAAATTATAATAAATAGTCCTCCAAGTATTGAAAAGTCCATCAAATTAGTCCCTCGACATTAGTAAAAAATACTAAGGGACTAAATTGATGATATTCAATACTTAAGGGAGTACTTATATAATTTTATTACTTTAGAGACTATATAGGAGAGATGGTAATACTTGAGGGATTAAATTGATGGTTTATTCCAAAAATTTCAGTGGATTAACCATGATTAATTATCCATATCACATTAATTCCCATGAAAAAATTGACTAACTACTCACAAAAATCAATAGAATCTTACACTGTTTATTTTGTAACATAATCTTAGTTTGAGTTGAATTAACAATTGAAACTTAACCAAAAAATCACAAAAATTCTATTTAATTAGATTTCGTGATTCAATCAACATTTCCACATGTTGATGATGCAATCAATTATTTAATAAAAGCAATAAAAATATAAGTGTTACACACTACATCTACATGATCATCATATTCATCAACCTTATTTACAAAAGATAAAAAAGAAAAAGCATAAATATGATCAACCAAGAAAAACATTTATTCTTGTTCCAAGTCTACCTATCACCATCACCCCTATTTATAAAAGCTTCAAAATTTACATGGAACCACCTTACCCATTAAGCAAAAAGAAAAAGAAAAAAGAAAAATCAAATTCAAATCATTCACTTTCACTCCACATTCTTCATAAAAGTTTAGTACAATGTGGGAGAAATGGTTAGCAAGAGAAGCAACCCAACCACCTTCACCAAATGAATCCTCTACTGATTGAATCGCCAAAAAGATAAATCTTTGACATTGTCTTAGAGGGGTCTTTGCTTCAAACATAAATATGGCCTTTTGGAAATCTTAACTTGTGGAGATTCTACTTGATCAACACTCAATAGTCTAAGTGTTTAACGCGACGTACACCAAATAAATAACCAGTAGGGCACAAATCAACAACTTTTATTATGCCATATCTCCAATGACATAAACCAGAAACACCAAAACCTATCTAGAAAAAAAAAACACTTTAAAATAATGGTCCAGAAAATTAGCATAAACCCACATCTCATTAAAATTACAAAAAACTTGTCCCATATATCTCAAATTCCCAATCCATTATCTAGCGTGAAATGACATTTCAATCAAGAATTGTCCCCCACCACACCAAAAAAAAAAACAACTCAAATGAGCAAGCGAGTATTATATATCTACATGACCATCCAATTAAGGATGAAAAATAGGTGAAAAAAGGAAAAAGGTTTAGATAGGAATATCAGCAAAAAAAAAAAAAAGGTTGAGAAAGAAGAAACACTCACACATTTGCATCCTCACATATATCCAAGGAAGAGAAAAGAAAGAATATTAAAAATATTTAATTGAAAAGGGGAAGAGGGTAAAAGTCTTATTATCCAAATTGTCTATTTTGATTTTTTAATATAATAATATATTTCTAATTTTTTGCTTTTATTTCATTGACTAAGTGGGTAGTTCCTTAATGATATTTGTTAAGATTGTTATTAGGCTATCTAAATCTTATTATTTTAATACAGTTTTAACTCGCAGATTTAATTATATTTTTTGTTCTTCTATTTGTTTAATTTTGTGAATTTTGTCAACCAATTTTTTTTTCAATAATTTGATTCTCCACTATTTTAATTGTATAAATTTAATTCATGTGTTAACTTAACATTCAATATTTAACAAAAATGCTAACATGGTAATGTAGTATGGTGTCACATTAGCATGAATGTACTAATATGATAATACATTAGAGTGTCACGTCAACATTTATATTAAACATTGAATATTAAGTTAATAAATAGACCAAACTTATACAACTAAAACAGGAAGATATCAAATTTGTAATAATAATAATAATAAAATAGAAGGACAAAATTTGTAAAATTGAAAAAAAAACGACCAAAAATACAAGTAAGAGTCTAAGACTAACTCACAACATTACATATAATTTCTTAAATAATCTTTTAATTAGTATATTTTAATTTGATTCTCACTTGATCACTAATATCATATTATATTAATCAAACATATCTCACTTTCTAGCCCATTAGTTAATTATTTAACTACCCTATGCCTTGTTTGGATCGAGAGAAAGAAAAAAAAAAAAGGAGAGAAAATGTTCTCATTTGATCCGAAAAGAAAGGAGAAATTTTTTTAAGTAATTATACTACTAAGATAAGAGTAAAAAGAAGATTTTAAAATAATTTGATGAGTAGAATTTAAAAGTTATAAATCATTTTCTTTTTTTTCTAACTTTTCCAATAACGAAGGAAAAAGAAAAGAAAAAAAACCTCCACATTTTTTTCCACTCGTTTCAAAATTTTAAAACTAGGATAAAATTTTAAAAAAATCCTATATTTTTTATTTCCCTACAACAATATATAATTAGATAATAATATAAAACATATTTATATTAGAGCAAACCATCAATTTGGTCCTCGAAGTATTACTCTCTCTTTTACTTAGTCTCTCAAGTATTGAAAAATAATAAGTAGTTCTTAACATTTTGTTACATCTGTCCTATTAGTCCTTTCAGTTTTCCCAAGAACCGTTTGATTAATAGGAAGGATTAATGGGATGAATATAACAAAACATTATGAACTATTTATTATTTTTCAATACTTGAGAGACTAAATACAAGAGAAATTGATATTTCACAAACCAAATTGATGGTTTACTCTTTATATTATCACAATAGTCCAATTAAATTAAATTCAAATAAAAGCACAGTTAACGAAATAAAAGTCTCCTCTTCGAGTGAGCTCTCCTTTGTCTTCTGTGTTCTATAGCAAAAAAACAGTAATCACAACTTGATTGATTTAGATCTCAAAAATCCTGATCATTATCTTCAGATCTTTCACCCCTTTGTCACTTTCACTCCATCCATGCCTTCTAGGGTTTCCTTTCCCTTTGTCACTGGGACAATACAACAGTCCCAATTCTCACCCTCTCACACCACCATTCTCTGATTCTCCATACCCACCAAAAAAAGCATGCATCTTTGGTGCCACTGCCTCAAACCCACTGCAGATTCTCCTTTGAAACCGATAGAGGGTGTTGTTGGCGCTGTCTGTTAGTGATTACTGTTCAATTGGGGCCTTTTCTTCTGGAATCTGAATCTGGAGGGTGCTTTATCAATTTGGGGTTTTTTCCTGCAAAATGATTTCTTCTGGGATTAACTTGGTGATGACTGTGATTGGGTTTGCTGTGAGCACTATGTTCATTGTTTTCGTCTGCACCAGGCTCATCTGTGCTCGAATTCACCTGAATGCTTCAAGGAGATCCTTTCCTATTGTCTCCAGATCCAATCTTAGCATGGTGAACATTTTTTCAGTTTTCATGTTAATCTTAAAAATTTCATTGGTTGGGTGATTGTTTTTTTGAGTAAATAGTATATACACGAATGGTGTAAAAAAATTCTATACACGTTATCCAATCACAAATTATCATGTACCATAACTTTACTGACTTTTACACTAACTATTTTGAAAGTTATACGAATCATGAAAGATATGACTTTTAAGATAACAAACTTAAAAGTCAATAAACTTAATATACATGACAGATTCTGATCGATGATGGTGTAAATTTTTTTTATAGTACATACATTATTTACTCTTTTTTATATATATGTAAATTGATGTAGTGCAAACTTTGTGTTGTTTTCCCATTGAATATGATGTCATTTATTTGCATTGGGTTTATCAATTGGACATTTTTCCCCGTGTTCAGATGGAGCAGGGTTACCATGGTCTTGAGCGCATAGTTGTAGCCAAATTTCCGACAAAGAAGTACAGTGACAAGTTTTTTGCTTCAGCAGAAAATTCTCAGTATGTTCATATCTCTGATTCTGATTTATTTTTTTTATCCAACCTGTCTACGATGTTAATTAAATATTTCTCTCGTTAATTAGTAACTACTACTGTATAATACTCTTTTGGCAAAATAGTATAATGTGGTTTCTGCCTAATTTGGTAGATAAGTTAAAAAGAATTGCACGGACAGGAATTTGTAATGATGTCAACCCCAAATATTGAAGGACATTTAAACCAAAGAAGGTTTTGCACCTTATAGTGGGGTACTGGGTTATGGCCATTTGTTTTGTGGGTTCGGATAGCACATCTGTTCCCATGTTCTTTAATTTGAAATTGTGTGTATCTCGCATGAGAAGTGTTACGAATTATATTGATATGTTCCGTTGGCTTAGGACTAACTCTTGTCAGTGTCTTGATTAGGTTGTGCTGTAATAATCTGTTTTGTTGATTTCTTGCACAGAAGCTTATATTAGAGTGTAATTTCTTTGCTCTGTGTGTACAGGAATGGATTCTCTCATGTCAAATTTTAACATGACATGGTCATGTTCCCATTTTATGCTTTTATCTCTTTCTTGGTAGACAATAAATAGGTGGGAACTATCTAATATTTGTAAGGGGAGAGATAGACACAAATTTTAACATGACCTATCATATACTGAGGATCCTTTACCATTGTACACACACCCCTTTCATTATAACCTTCTAGACATTATGACAAAGAGTTAGTTATGTAGGCACGTCATGGGAGGTCAGTGCAATTTATTCATGTCATAAATATTTGTGTCTGTCTTGCTGCTTCTAAATTAATGAAAGAAGCATTTTTCCAACCTTGTTCTTCTTATTGGAAATTGAAATACAACTTGGGATGTGAATTGTTTCCGGTAATTCTTAAAGGATACAAAATATGAAGTTTATATGCATAGTTTATGTTGTCAGGAATTTAATTGTGGGGAGTGCTTTAGGTATTGCAGTTTTCTCACATGATCATTGATGACATATCTCATTCAGATAATTATTTCCTGGTTTTGAACATTCAATTTCATTGTATTTGCAGATGCACAGTCTGCCTCTCAGAATACCAAGGTGAAGATATGCTGCGTATCCTCCCCTATTGTGGACACTCCTTCCATGTGACTTGCATAGACTTATGGCTGCAGCAGAATTCCACTTGTCCTGTTTGTCGAATATCATTGCGCGAATTTCCCGAGAAAAAGCGGTTAATGCAACCCTTGTTCAGCTCCGCTTTGCAACCTCATTATGGCATAGAATCCTTTGACACTCATCATTATCACTGTATGATGGCTGATAATGGATTATCGTCAAGAACCCCTGACAATCACGGGTTGAATCCTATAGAAGAGAACCATTTTCCATCTGAGGGTGGTGGAGCAGTTGCTATGGACAATATCACTCGTTTAAGTGAGGGTGACTTCATTAAAAATGAAGGGAAGAAGCATGTAGAGAGCCCATCAAATTTCCAGATTTGATTGGTTTCATGGAAATCAAAGCTTCAATATGATACTTTCAAATCACAATTTGAGTAAAGTTAATGTTCCAAAATTGGAATGAAATGCATTAGCATGCTGAAAGATGGTTGATGTCTTTTACTGTATATATAGCAGAGAACAACCTCCACCCGGGCTGCCCTTTACCGTCTTCTCTGTTCTTTTCTTGATCCTCAATACAATACTAGATAGTATTTGAAATTCTCTCTCTTTTCCCTTCCTAGTTGTAATTGTTGTAAGAACTAGAATTAGTTGAAGATCAGTTGGAGCTATAGCTGTGTCGTTCCCTTTGCAAACCCTTGTATTAATGCAATCTAAGAGGCACAGACACGGTAGATGAAGGAGGTGTCGGGGTGTCCGACATGCCTCCTGACTCGCAGACACGCGATGGACATGTGTCGGACACCTGTTTGCGGTGTCGGAAAAAAAATAAAACTCCCGGCTAAGACACGGATCGGAACACGACTTATTTGGCTTGACACGGTTAAGACATGGTTTCCTTTTTTTTTACCAATATGTTTTAAAAAAATTTTAAAATTAAATCATAAAAATAAATAAATTTTCTTTTTAACTTTTTACCGTAAAGTTTTCCCCCAACGAGCTTCATGTATACGCTTTTGTCTCCCCTTCTACAAGTTCCCGCTATCCCCTTCTGCAAGGTCCCGCAAGTTCTTCGTGTCTATGTTCATCTTGTCGGGGCTCGTTCGTGTCGCTGTTCTGCGTTCGTTCGCGTTGTTATTTTGCGTCTTTGGTTGGCATCACTGTTCGGTGTTCTTCCGCTTCACGTTGCTGCGTCTCTGTTCTACATTCTTTCGCTTCACGTCGCTGTGTTTTCACTTCGCATCGCTGCTTTCTGGTTGGTGTCACTATTCTGTGTTTTTTCTCGTCACGCCGTTGTGTCTCTGGTTCGCACGGCTGCGTCTCTAGTTCGCATTGTTGACTCTGGTTCACATCTTTGGTTTGCGTCACTAGTTTGAAACTCTCTGCCCAACAGTTCATTTGTGTTGTTGTTCCAGCTTCTTTATTACGACTTCCCACTTTGAGGGTTTCAGGTTTGTGCTTTCGTTACTTTGTTTTTGTTTTTTTAATTTCTATTTCCTTTTTTTATTGCTTAATGGTTTGCTTGTTAGTTATTTTAATTTTTTAATTTCTATTCTTCTAGTGACCTGCTATATTGGCCAATGGCCATTGCTGTTATGTTTCTTTAGTTTTAGATATTGGTCATTGTTGTCCTGTATTTTATTTTAGTATTTTTTAGTATTTAAATTAAGTTCTAAATTAAGGTCATATGAAATTATTGTAGAGATGAGTACTTCTAATCAAGATAAAGAACAAGATAATGACACCAAGCCTCTATGGAATTATGTTACAAAAATAAAGGGTCTTAATGCTGGTGGTGGAAATTTTGAAGTTAAATGCAATTTATGTGAAGTAATTTTTAATGGATCTTACACTAAAGTAAGGGTACACTTGTTAAAAATTACGGGAAAAGGAGTTAAAGCTTGTCAAAAGGTAACTCCTTCAAGACTTGTAAAGTTCAAAAAGATTGACAATGAGGCTGCATTAAGAATAGAAAAGTCTGAGACAAAATCTGTCTCTTTACCTCCGGTGTATAATAAAAACCAAGAGACAAACTTTGGTGTTGATCCAAAGAAGAGAAAGACTTTAGAAGGTGCTTTCAATATGCAATCTAGAGAGACTCTTGATTATGAAATTGCTAAAATGTTTTACTCTTTAGAGCTGCCATTTCATTTAGCAAGGAATCCTCATTATAGGAGGGCATTTTCTTATGCTGCTGTCGCAACCGGGGTCACGACCAAACGACGAAAAAGATTTAAAATCAGAGGAGCCGCCACCAAAGTTTATTAAGGAAAACTTTGGAAAAAACCCTTTAAAAGAATGTGTGGTCTGTGAAACCAAAAATGGGTTCGGGAGTCGGTTACGCGTAGGGAAAGTGTTAACACCCTACAACGTTCGTCATAAAGACGGTTACCCCTAATTAAACGTGCAAAAAGGATAGCTTCTAAAGTATTTATTTTACCCCTAAAAGAAAATGTCTTTTTCTTTTTCTTTTTTTATTTAAGAATTTTATTTTTAGAAGAAAACATTTTATTTTTGGAAAGACATTAATTTTTATTTTGTTGAGATCGACAGGGGTGGGCCCCTGCTCTTACGTATCCTCAGGTGCAATGAGGAATCAGACTCATGTAGTTCTTTAGTAGAAAATTGTTTTGTTGGTTGATTTTTTTTATTGTTATTATATTTATTTTATTTTTAGTATGGTAAAGACATACTCAATAACCAAATTAAAAGTGCATCTAAAGTGGTTATCAATATACCTTTTAAGATTTCATAATAGTCAAATAGGAAGTGCATCCAAAATGACTATTTAAAATCCTTTTTTTTAAAAAAAAAAAAAGAGAGAAGGTTTAATATTAAAAAAAAACTCAATACTGTAAAAAGATTTAACAATTTTATTCCATTTTTATTGTAAAGGCATACTCAATAACCAAATTGGAAGTGCATCCAAAGTAGTTATCAATATACCTTTTAAGATTTTCATAATAGTCAAATTGGAAGTGCATCCAAAGTGACTATTTAAAATCCTTTTTGTCAAAATATTTTATTATATTTTACTTCAAAAAAACATTATTATTATTATTATTAAAAGGGAATGATAATCAAATAAGAAGTGCATCTTAAATGATTAATGTTCATATTAAAAACTTTAATAATGTCTAAATAGGAAGTGCATCCTACGTGACTATTATTAAGTTTGATGGTTTATTTATTTTGTTTATTTATTTATTCATTTATTTTATTAAAGAAAACTAATTACAATTATTATTTATAAAAAAGGAACCTATAATATTATAAATGTAAAATTCTAGTCTTACGTGAATCACCTAAGGTTGCTATTATTATTATTATTATTAATATATGACGGGAACCTATAAATAAAAAAAAATAATAAACTTGTGCTAACGGAGGAGTAAGCTAATATGCAAGAATTAAAAGCATCCGAGAAGCATGTGCCAAATTGCCTGAAGTAAAAAAAAAAAAAAAAAAAAAAACAACGGACTCGGGTCCATTTGGTTTTCCGTATGGGATCAAGTATCGTGATGGTCATACAGTCCCTTTCTTCACAAACAAAAATTCAAGACCCTAGGGCGAAGCGACCTTACGCACTACAGTAAAGGAGCAGTGGCGGTGGGAGAAAAATGATGAGGCAGTGGCGGACGAAGCTTTCGTTGGAAAGAGAGAGCAACGTTGCTACGCCTGTGGTGCAGTGATGACCTCGAGAAGTCCCTAGAAATGTAACAAGCCATATCGTGGCGATGCGGCATCGCCATGGTAGCCCGTGGGTGATGGTGCAATGGTGATCTACGCGTCAGCAAAAGGGTTGCGCAATGATGATAACACACTTATGAAGTTGTAATTTCACAATGATGCCAAATGCAGTGTTGATTAGCATATTACAGAGATTCACGCAGCAATATTCTGAGGGATGAGTTTCGTTGAGACTTTGTGTGGAATTAATGCAGCGAAAACAAGTATATTACGGAGAATTGATCCACTAGGGTGAATGAAGGTGAAATCAACTTTGTTTGATCTGAATTTATTGATTTGGTGTTCTTTTTTTTTTTGTGCAACGCGACTTTCGCTCACTATGATGGATTTGTGTAAAATGTTGTAACTCTATAGAAATCCTTGTGTAGTCAGAAATTAAATGTTATAGATGCAAAACTGAATCAATATATTAACTAGTATTCGCATAGTATTGATGATCTTGAACTAAAACTAAATCTATTGTGTTAGCGTGATACAGAACAGAGTAACTTCATCAACGAGTATAACATATGGATTGACCAATCTATTTCGCATAGATTCAAGAAGTAAATATCAAACACAAAATTACTTATGGCTGCAGAGCAATTCAGAGATAGCATATTAGGAGATTTTTTGCAAACAGTTTGAAGGAGGGAGAAGAGTAATACCTTCAAAGCCTTCACAAATTGTCTCCGTCCTGCAATATTGCTATTCTCTTCACTCTCCAATATCTTTCTTCTTTCCTCGATTTCTCGTTTCCTCTTCCCGCACTGTTCTCCCGACTCTTCCTCCTTTCTTCTTTTTAAAAAAATGACGTCCTCTTTTTTACTATTCATCCATTCAGCTTATTTATAGAGAGTGAGATGCTTGGCCTGCAAGCTTCGTCCCCGTTTTTTTTGCTTTCTCTGATTGTGTACATTTTGTGTTCATTAGGAATGGGCCTTGGGCCTAATGCCCTTTCTTCTCCCTTTTTTTTTAATTTTAGAATTTTTTACTTTCCTTTTCCTCAATTAAATGATTATGGGCCTAATGCATGTCTAGCCTAATGAGCGTAAGACACAAGATGTTATTAACTAAAATTATTATTATTACTATTATTTATTTATTTATTTATTATTATTTTATAATTTTTTATTATTGTATGGACTACCCCGGATAAAATTGGGTATTCACAGCTGCCAATAATTATATAAGTGGGTATCAACCTCCTGGTTACAATAAGTTGAGAACAACCTTACTTGCAAATGAAAGAAGACATGCGGAGAATCTTTTGCAGCCAATAAAAAACACATGGAGTCAAAAAGGTGTGAGCATTGTTAGTGATGGGTGGAGTGATCCTCAAAGAAGACCTTTTATCAATTTCATGGCTGTCACAGAGAGTGGGCCCTTGTTTTTAAAGGCATTAGATTGTTCTAATGAGATAAAAGACAAGGATTTCATAGCTACACAAATGAGGGATGTAATTATGGAGGTTGGGGCCTCAAAAGTGGTGCAAATTGTGACTAATAATGCAACTGTATGTAAGGCAGTGAGTTTGCTCATTGAGGTCGAGTTTCCTTCCATCTATTGGACTCCTTATGTTGTGCACACCTTAAATCTTGCATTGAAAAATATATGTGCAGCCAAGAACATAGAAAAAAACAAAGTTATTTACCAAGAATGTTCTTGGATCACACAAATTGCAGAATATGCCATGTTTATTAAAAACTTTATCATGTGTCACTCTATGAGATTATCAATGTTTAATTCATTCAATTCTTTGAAGTTGCTTTCTCTTGCTCCTACAAGATTTGCTTCCACCATAGTAATGCTTAAGAGGTTTAGACAATTGAAAAAAGGACTCCAAGAGATGGTTATTAGTGAGCAATGGACTTCTTACAAGGAAGATGATATTGGAAAGGCAAAATTTGTGAAAAAGACATTGTTGGATGATATTTGGTGGGATAAGGTTGATTACATACTTTCTTTCACTAGTCCTATCTATGATGTTCTTAGGAAAACGAATACGGATGCGGCTTCTCTTCACTTGGTACATGAAATGTGGGATTCAATAATTGAAAAAGTGAGGAAGGCCATATATAGATATGAAAGAAAGGGAGAAAGTGAAGAATCAACCTTTTATGAAGTAATGCTCTCAATATTAATTGCCCGTTGGACTAAGAGTAGCACACCTCTTCATTGTTTAGCTAATTCTTTAAACCTAAGGTGATAATGTATATCCCTAAATATAATTTACTAGTTTTCAATGTCTAATTCTATAGGCTATATAAACTTATAATAATATTTTTTTTATATTGTAGATATTATAGTCATGAATGGCTAAGTGAGGATTCAAGTAGACTTCCTCCACATCAAGATATGGAACTTACTCGTGAAAGAATGAAATGCTTCAAAAGGTATTTTGTTGATGTGGATGTAAGGAGACAAGTGAATGTGGAGTTTGCAAACTTTTCTGACGGAAGAGAAGGCTTTAATGATGTTAACTCTTTAAGGGATAGAGGTCAAATGGATGCAAAATCTTGGTGGCTAGTTCATGGTGCTCATGCACCAATACTTCAAAAGGTTGCCCTTAAGCTACTTGGGCAACCATGTTCATCTTCATGTTGTAAAAGAAATTGGAGCACATACTCTTTCATTCATTCTTTAAAAAGAAACAAGATGGCACCTCATAGGGCGGAGGATCTAGTTTTTGTTCATAGCAATCTTCGTCTCCTTTCAAGAAATTCCCCACAATGCTATCAAGAGGAAACTAAAATGTAGGACATTGCAGGAGATGAGTTTGGATCACTTGATGAGTGTGGAATTCTTGAAGTTGCTAATTTATCCCTTGATGAACTTGAGTTAGAAGTTATGCTTTTCAATGATGATGATTAAGAAGGAAGGGAAAGGACTTAGATAGATTAGCAAATAGCAAGTTGTTTTTTGGAATTTTCTTTTTAATGATGATGCCTCTTAGTATTTTTTGGTGAGGCTCTTTATTAAAGAACTTAGCAAGTTGTTTTTTTTGTAAAGAGACAAAGTTCTTGCATTGTGAAATGATGCCTCTTATTATTTTTTTGTAAGGCTTATTATCATATGAAAATTGTAAAGCTTAACAACTTGTTTTAAGATGAATATATAAATCTTACTTATCAATTTAGATTTTGTCATGTTGATCATATATATATATATGTGTGTGTGTGTGTGTGTGTGGTGTCCCCGTGTCCTATGTTTTAGACTTTAGCCGTGTCCCCGTGTCCATGTCGTGTCTGGTGTCCGTGCTTCATAGAATGCGATCCATACAATGCAATTAATGTATCTTATCCTTTTGTCCAACAATTTGATTTTTATAACACGAGTTATTCTAACAAGGTTCCATTGGTGATTATTTTCCTTCTCTTTCCTTTACCTTCGAAGAAAGATGCAATAATTATGGTCCTTAGTTTCTTGTGAAAAGATATGGTAGTTATCTATTTGTGATTGGGGAAAAGGCAGCCTAGAAGAACGGTTTTAAAAGAGGAGTGTATAACCTTTTTCATTGTTTTCATCACTTTTTGGGTCCATTTCTCTATAGTAGAGAGAATCTTCTGTTGCAATCGCTTTGTTGTTTCACTTCTCTCTTGCACAACTCACATGAAAATTTGAAGTCTTCCATTGTTTTAAAGTTAAAAAATTATTTTTCATTTTTATAATGAAAAACACGTATTCTAATGAAAATATATGATTCGGATTAATTTAAGTACATATCTTAATTATATTTAACGATTTAAAATTATTTTTTTTCGAAATTAATTATTTGTGAGGCCTTTTGAATGAGAAAAAAGAACCGTATCCAATAGAAAACCTATAGATTTCTGCATGATTAGTGTAAAATTTTTAGAACATACATTAATAATTCAAAGACAGAGATAGTAACGAGTAGGGTATACGTAGAATATTATAATACCTATTTCTATACTTGCATTTAAAAAATTACATGTTCTCACCTTTCTACTTGCGTTGGTAACAACTTTTAAGTGTGGTAATGACAAGGAGAGAATGAATGGAAGGAGATGCAACAATACAAGAAGGACAAACTAGGCATCAGAGGGGTTGTGGGGGAAGGGAGTGATGATAAGGCCATGTATGGTGAACACGAGAGGATGATGAAAGCACAAAAGGTGGACTTGAAATTAAAGAAAATGAAGATATTTGTGTAGTAGTAGAAAATAAATGAAGATGACTGAATAGAAAACAAATAAGAAGATGTGTAGTAACTAGGATATAAATCATAATAATAACTTGGATTACAATTATCCACCTAAAATTTAATAAAAAAAATACTTAACAAGAAGACTCTAAATCATTCACTTCCAAATATTAGTGAACCAAACTTAAAAAAATTAAAAATTTAAGGATTAAAGTCAAATTTCAAAATATTTACAAGGATCCAAAAAATTATTAAAGTTTAAAAAATTAATATAATAATAATAATAATATTATTATTATTATTATTATTGTTGTTGTTGTTGTTGTTGTTGTTAAATTATTTATACTTATTTAAATAAGTCAATTTATTAAAACTAAAAGGTTTCTTGAATAACCCAAAATTTGAAATTTTTAATTAAATAAAGTTTTAAAAATAATTTTGACATAACTTATTTAATAAATAAGTCTAACTTGACTTAAACCTAATGTAAGTTAACTCATTGTTGGTTTGTTTTACTAAATTTTATGGGACTGGACAGCACAAAAGCATTTGTCATGTGTTTGTTTAAAATAATGGTTAGAAAACAGCACAAAATAAGAGGAATAAGACTAAACAAAAGTCTAAAATTTTGTTACTCAACAAATCATGAGATAACTTTTTGTCCAAGTACAAAATACTTGACAAAAATACCCCACCATCGTTGTTGTCATCACTATGACCGTCGCAGCCACCGTCACTGTCAGTTTGTCACCACCACCATTGTCGTTGGTGTCATCGCCACCATCATTGTGGCTACCTTCACCACCACTACCATCATTGTTGCTACCACAATTATTGCCGCCACCACCATTGTCGTCATCGCCACCACCACCGTTGTTGTCTCCACCACCATTGTCGTCATTATTGCCACCATCGTCGTTTCTGCCACTGTCATCATTGTCACCAACACCGTCATCACCGCAACCACCACCATTGCTACCACCACCACAACCACCATCCCCCCCCCCCCCCCCCCCCCCCATTACACCTACTGTCATGGCAGTTGTCACTCCCCCCGCCACCACCATCGTTGCCATATTAAGATAATTAATATGAATTGTATTATGATAATTAATATTAATAAAGGTATTTCAATAAATCATACACTATTTTGCTTGTGTTGTCCATTATCCACCAAACAATCTAAAGATAAAAAATTGTCCTATAATTTAAATATAAATTCTGTGTTATTCTCCCTGCGCTATACCTTAGTGTGTATCAAACACACTCATAACATATTAAACCTAAGAGGGAGAAGTTATTTTCCCGAATGAACGCAAGGGAGCCTAATTCTTGAGCACGTGATAATAGGCATGCCTCAAACGGTGCTTTAATAACTTATAGTTGACCATAATTTAGTTTACGTGATAATTAAGGATCCTGTAAAAATGAGAGCAATACATGTTCTAAGAACAAAATAAAAGCAACTGTTACCAGAATAATGTACAATTTTTATTTTTTTTTACATTGTGAATAAATACAGAATAATGCTGAAGATTTTTATTTTTTTAATAAATCAATATGTTAAATTAGTCATATAAATTTTAAAAATTAGAATTATCTATATTTTATATACTTTTTTTGATAAATTATATTTTATATACTTGACAAACCATTAATAATATCATTAAATGTGCATCAATTTGTAAAAAAAAATAATATAACGGTGAGGTTTTTCTTTTTTTTTAAGATTATGTTTGATTTAAAAAGGGAAATAATGAAATAAAAAAAAGGTTAAATATGTTTTTGGTCCTTCAAAAATATGACAGAATTGGTTTTAGTCCCTAGAATTTTTTTTTCTTGAATAAAGTCTCTCAAATATTGAAAATACCCTAATTAGACTCCTGTGCTAAACTTTGTTTAACTTTTCTGTTAAATAATGGCTATATCAGCTTCCAAGTAAAGTATTTTATTACCTGAAGTGCCTAGTGATAATTTTTAACAAAAAATGATGTAATTACTTTTGCTTTAGGGTTAAAAAAAATCTATGGTTTAGGATTAAAAATGTAAGAATTTTATTTAAAAAATATGTTACTAATCTGATCTGCACATAACAATTGACATGAACAGCCACATTAGCAAATTAATGATAACTGTGATGCTGATGTGGCCCTTATTTAACAGAAAAGTTAAATAGAATTTAGCACAGGGATTTAATTAGAGTATTTTTAATATTTGAGGAACTTTATTCAAAGAAAAAATTTTCTGGGGACTAAAACCAATTTTGTTATATTTTTGGAGGACCTAAAACATATTTAACCCATAACAAAATTAAAGTGTCATCATAAGATAAAATTATCTTAAAATAAATTTATTTTTAGATAAATAATAATTATTAAACATAATATAACATTGTGGTATTTTTAAAATCAGAGTAAATAACAATAATAAAAAGATAACAATATTCAATTGTAAATGTCAATAAGAAAAAAATAATGACTTGAATATCTTTTTGATCTTTTAAATTTGGGTCAAATTTGCTTTTGATTCCTCAAAATTTTAAAAAAAATTAGTTCTCTAATTTAAAAATAACTCATTTTTAGTTTTTATTTTATGATCATTTTAGTCCTTGATAAATATCAAAAGTAGATTATTTTTAAATAAAAAGATTAAAAAATTATTTTTAAATTTGAAGAAAAAATAACAAACTTTTCTTAAATTTAAAGACAAAAAGATATTTAAATTAAGAATAATAATGTAATATGATACTTTATAAAAATTTGCCTTGAGAAGTAAAAAAACTATGTTTGTGTGTAAAATAAAATGAACAAAGCAAGTAAACAACCGACAAATTAAATAGCTAGTTTTGTGTGTAAAATCATCTCATCACATCAACGCATTTATTGCACATTCGATATATTTGTTATCCCTTCTTTATTTTATGATTAGATAACATTGACAAGTACACAAATCAATCAATCAAATAATAAAGCAGACTAATCTATAACTAATCATTTTTTTTATTTCAGATAATTACTTCTTCTTTTTTCGATAACTCAGATAATTGCTTTTTATGGAAGACAAGTCTACTCTTGATAGCTGAAATATTGTATGTGAAATGTATTTCGTCGTGTTGTAAGGAATTAATTATCCGAATTTGATTTTGATAGATTATCAATGTAAATTTTTTATATTATTAATTAATTAATTACAGTTTATTTTAAATATAGGAATGATAAAATGGATTAACATAATTTAATCTAACACAAGTTATCTTTAATTTGTTAAAAAAATATATTGGAATGTGTTAAACTCGTCATAAGAGTAGATTAAAAATTTCAACCCAATGTAGTTTGAGGATTTTGTTGTATTGAATTGACTCGCCATAATTTTTAAAAGAAAAAAATCTATAAAAAGATAATTTAAGGGTTGACACACTACATAAATAAAAAATATAAATTATCTAAATATAATCATAATAAACGTTAATTAGTCTATCTAAACTTTTTTTTTATGTAGTCCATCTAAGCATTTAAATACTTAAAACATCAAATATATCTACCAATAACTTTAGAAAGTCAAAACTATAAACATTAGTACTTTAGTTCAATGACAACAATAATTCACAATTATGTATCAAAAAATAATAAATCCACAGTTATAAATAAGTCTTGATTAATCAATAAACTACAAACCAAACACCATTGTCTCTATTAGGGAAAAAAAAAGTCAACTAACGGATTGACCCAACGTAATTTATCTTAAACTTGTTTTACACGTGGGTTATGCATGGTGAGTTATATTGGGTCAGTGGGATGAATAACTCAACTCAACACACTCTGTTTAGCAAGTTAAGTTGAACTTATTTTGTCATCTCTATCTACATATGATTTTTAAATAATTATTATAAAAGTTAATATTTTTTAATTATATAGCAACTTGTAATTGGACGATAATGTAAAGCACCTTGCATTATCGGTATATTTCAACTAAATCTCAATTCTTTTCACTAGACTCAAACTCAATTAACATCTATAATTAATTATTAACTACTCTTAAACTTAACCCTATTTGAAAAAATAAAATCAAAAGTAAAAGAACTAAAAAAATGGAAAAAAAATATCACAATAGCAAATAGAAAGTTAAGAAGTAAGCATGTAACATTAAAGACATTAGGGATTTGATTTTGCTTCATTTTTTTAACGTTTTTTATTTAGTAAATAAGTTTATTTTATTAGTTGATAATATTTTTTATGATTATACTTAAAATAATGTCAAAATTTTTAACAAATAAAATTTTATTTTTAATTTATTTCTACTATTTTTATAAATTTCCCTTTTCTCCCTCCTATTCTACTACTTTTAGCTTATCCTTTTACATGGCATTATTTATTTTAATCATTAAATTATTTATAATATTTTTATTTTAATAAAAAGGTAATTATAATGTTTAGTTTAAAAATTAAAACACTTAATTAAATGTATTAAATATTTTCAATGAATATTTTAAGAGTAAATTACACTCCCCTCCCTTAAGAGTGTGAGTATTACACTGTTCTCTTCTCTTATATTAAAATATACAGTTTAGTCTATTTAACTTAACATTGTTAAAGATACAAGAATTACATTGTTGTCACTTCTTAAATATACAATTTAGACTAATGTTAAAATATACTCTTTAAACGATTTTAAAATATGTATTTTAATTAAAATTATCCTTAACTCACTTGATGTTCTAACATTACTTCTTGTCTAAGTATTAATGTTGTTTCTCTTTGTAAGGGGTTACAAACAAAGTAAATGCATTGGGAATGACAAAACGTTTAAACAAATTTGTTGTTAATAGTATATAAAAGGCTAGAAATGACGCTCAATAGAGAAAAAATTTATGACCAAAAATATATTATAAAAAACAAATAATTTAGTAACATACATTTTTGCAAATAAATGCCCAAATATATTAACATGTTATGTTTTTGGTCAAAGAATTATTCTTTAATATAAATTATTAGATTTCTTTTTATAGACAATATAAAAAAGGTGAAAATGTGTGGTGTATTTTCATCTATTAAAGAAGAAAATTGTATATTTTGAAATAAGAAAGGAGAAATATGTAAATATTCAAATCTCCTAAGGCAAAAGAGTGCAAAAAAGATATTTTAGTCATAAATTTATTTTAATAAAAAATTTAAAATAGAGTAAAGTGTAATATATTTGCATTTGTCAAGGGAGAGAAATGTACATCTTAACACAAGAGGAGAAAACGATATAATACTTACATCTTTCAAGAAACAGTAGTATAAAAAATATTTTGATAATAATTTTTTTAACGAAAGCTAACAGAAGTTTAATGGAAAATTTAAAAATAGAGCAATGTATCATATATTTGAATTTATCAAGGAAGGGGGATCAGGGATGAAATCAGACTTGAAACACAAAAGGGACCAACAATAAAATTAAATTTCATCCAAAATATATATAAACATCAAATTTTATATGAAATATTCATAATTATGTGTTTTTTTAAAATGATGCAAGAACATGTTTAGAAAATATATTTACATAAACAACAAACTAAATATATTTTTTACAAACCCAATATATATTCCAATTGTTAGTCATCAATTTACATGTTAGGACCTTCATAGATTTATAATTAAAATTGGTATATGCATTAACTATAATTTTTTTATGAAAAAGTCTCATTAATTGTGTTATAAAAATATACTAAATCAGAACAAATTATGTTACTTATCATAATATTTTTTATGATAATAGTAGCAAACAACCATTGAAAAGAATTTACTTTTAGATTGTCGAAAAATAAGAGAAGAAAAATATTGTGTTGTTTGGATAAAACGAGACGAGAAAGCAAAGAAAATACAAGAACAATAATGATAGAATAATATAATATTTGTTGGTGTATGTTGAAGTTCAAAATGTCAAGCCTTTATATAGTGTTCATAAGGTTCTCCCATTAGCAAAGGTTAATAAATAGCCTTTAATTCTTAAATCAATTTATAATCAAATCAACATAAGGGAAGGCTAATAAAAATAAAGTCTTTACATTGCAAATGCAATCATTTATAGCATTTAAAATTGCAATAATAGATTATAAAAAGAAAAGACTATTAAGAAGGAAAATCAATGATACTCAAACATTTTCTCTAAAAAAATAAAATTATCAATCTTCACAATGAAGATTATAAAAAGAAAATAGAATATTGGTCTAAAAAGAGAAAAACGTCATTAATTATCTTCACAATAAAAACTATATAAAAGTAATAAAATTTATCAGAAAAAGAGATAAATAACACTTAAATGTTATTATTTTCACAATCAAATTCTCTTAATGAATATAACAACCCTAATATATATATTAAACATTTTAAATTTTAAAAAAATGGGAGTGCCAAGGGGGGTAGGCGCGGAAAGCCGCCCTATTGCGTGAGTAGATTTGTCCTTGAGAGAAGTGTATATTTTAGCACAAGAGTGGAAGACAATGTAAAGCTCAAGTATATAAGAAGAGAAAAGTATAATTTACTTATACTTTTAAGATACTAGTTAATAGGGATAAGCAGGGTTTTGGATATTCAAATTGATCTAAGTTAGAAAAAACAAGTTGTTTTAGATGATTGAGTTATCAATGTGGATAGAGTTTAGTGGAAGGAGTTAGTTTCTTACAACATGGTGAACTACATTTCAAATTTTCTACTTGAAAAGATGTCTACATTTAATGTTCAACCATATCTTGAATAAAATTAATTGCAAAAAAAGATACAAGAATCTATAAAAAAATAAAAATACCAAGTTAGTTTAAATTTAAATATATGAAATCAAATTCATTCTATTTGGATATTAAGTTCCATAAGTCAAATTAAATCAAGTATGTATTTGTGACTTTTTTTTTCTTTAACTCATTATGTTCGCAAAAATAATATATTATTCTATTTAATGTTTTGACTCTAACTCATCATTCTTTTCTTCGTTTTTTCAATCGTTTTGTTGATTTATTATCAATATCTCTAACTGTTCATTCTGCTGTTCATCATATTTTGAATTTCTTTCTGTTTGCTTGATTTGTTCTTGTGGTATACATTTTTATTTTATCATTCGATTGTCAACGAGTACTATCCTTACATTGAAAATACTTTGTATATTATCAAATGTTGTTTGATGTGAGTGGTTTGACACTCTCATCCCTTAACCAAGGTCATGGGATCGATTGTTCTTAAATATATAGTCACAATTTTTGAAAGCAGTTTATCTCTTAGGAGACCGACCCAATGCAAAGGGAGATTACTCAGGCTCACGAGTCTAAATACCACCTGGTTATACAAAAAAAAAAAAAAAACTTTATATATTGTCTCTCTTTTGAGACGAAGAGAGGAAGTGATCTAGTGGAATTATGGTTATCCCTAATTTTTTTTGAGTTTATTTAAATTATTGTGTAAAGTTTTTGTGCCCCCTTCTCTTATTATAAAACATATAAATTTTTTTCTTCATCAATTTAATGTATTTCCTCTCTCATATACTATTTTTATACTCAACAAAGTTATACGTTTCTTATACTCATAAGAAATACTATATATTAACATTTTTTATATATGTTATACACATAAAGTTAAATTTTCTTCATTAAATCATATTTTTTGAGTCTTGGCCTTTTTAAATCAAAATTCTGGTTCTTCCCTGCTTCTCTTACTAGAGAAACAAATTTAAGAACTCTTTAGAGTCTTCTGTTTCTATATTTTGTGGTCAAGTATTGACATTTTTTTTTACTTTTTATTTTTAATTTGAGATTAACTTTTAGCTAGAGAGCTTTTTTATGACTAACTTTTTGAGATTTTTTTGAACTAATTTGTGATTCATATGAATAATATTACTGAATTTTAATGAATTTGGTTGCAAATTTCTCTTAAATACGACGAATCCCGAAACTACCCTGCCAGCTAACAAGATTAAAGAAACTTTTAGATTCAAAATTTGCAAATCATTATTATTAGAGAAAAGAGAGAAGTTAATGCCGCCAAAGTTAGGAGAATATGGTCCACAACTCCACTTATGCAATGAAGAAGTTTGTTCACTCTCTGAGCATTAATTGATTGGTAAATAGGCTCCATAGGTTACAATTGCTATGCCATCGCTCCAACCAGCAAGAAAAGTGAAAGGGAAGAAAACTTCATTGTAGACAAGTTAGTTCCACAGCCCACAGGATTGACATTACTTGTATAATAAAGGATCTCGGTAATCTATATTTTAAGGATATTGATTGACAAAATAATATAAAATTTTTAGTAGCAACGACGTTAAGAATATATTAAAAATTAAGGAAAAGAGTATTTAACCCTCCTAAACTTTAACTTCATCCCAATTGATCTTTAAATTTTACTCACTTTATAAATAAATACCCTAAACTATAATTTGTCTCGATTAATCCTTAAACTTTATCTCTTTTTTCCCATATACACCTAAAGTATACCTAAGTTTAATTTCATCTCCTTAATCCTTAAAATTTATCCTTTTTATAAATAGTCTCTTATATTAAATTGGAATTAAATTACTAACAAAGAAGAAATCTCAACTGTTTATTTATTTTAATATCATCCATTTATTAGTTTTATTTTTACAATCACTTTTTCAAACATTAAAACATAATAAAATTTAGAATTAAAAATCGAATAAAACTTTTTGATTGTTTTAAAATTATTGTTTCTTTTTATTTCTTCTAAACTCATATTTTTTATTATATTTTAATATATTAAAAAATGAGTTGTAACAAAAAAAATTAATAAATAATTAACATTTAAGATAAATAAATTATTGAATTTTCTTTCCAGATAGTATTTAACTCTAACTTGATAAAAAGAGCTATTTGTAAAAAAGAGAAAGTTTAAAGATCAAGTAAAATTTAATTAAAGTTCATAGTATTTGTCTGCAAAAGAGAGAAAATTTAAGGATCAATTGAGACAAAATTATAATTTAAAGTGTCTATTTATAAAAGGAGTAAACTTTAGGAGACTTAAATAATCTTTTCCTCAAAAATTATAGTGAAATGCATATAACAACACATTTTTATAAAATGATTCTATTTTTAATTCCTTAATTAATGGTCGTAAGATGATATATATATAGTTAATATTTGCCTATAATAATACACTATTCCTCTGTTTAATTAATACAAATGAAAAAAACAAGAGGGAGAGAAAATTCTAAAATTGAATTTAAAGAGAAAATAAAAAAAATATTTTTTTAAAATATTTTTCTGTTTTTTCATATATGTTATTTTCAATCAAATAAAAAATATAATTATCTATATTTTCTATTTTTTTCTCCTCTTTTCCATACTAGACGGATGGAAAGAAAAAAGAAAGAGATTTTGGGCTTCCTACCTTCATTTGGAGTGGCTGAAAATGGGAGGGAAGGAAGAATAAAAGGTAGGACCCATATGGTTCAATGATTTGTCCAATTTGAGGGAGAAAAGTGAAGGAAAGTTGATTTGTGTTTTAAAAATACCAATTTATCCTTATTTTTGCATTCCTTTCTTTTTTTAATTAGGATATTTATGTCATTTTATATAAGTATTTTTTTTCTTTCTATTTTTTACACACAAAACAAGAGGAAAGAAAGTTTTTAACTTTCTTTTGTTTTATTTTCTCTCTTATTAAATAACCTAAAAAGTCATCTCACTTTCTATTTCTTTTTTCTTTTTTTTTCCTTTCCTTTCCTTTTCCTTTCTTTTCTTTCACTTTCTTCTCTAAATCAAGCATACCCTAATGTTTCGAATGGTATAGTGGAAAGAGAGTGAAAGAGAAGAGAAAAGTTTGAAATTTGAAATGAAGGAAAAGTGGAAGGCAAAAAAATTTTAAAATTTATTTTTAGAAGTCAACTTTTTTTTTTCCTTCCACTTTCTGTCTAACTAACGGTATGTTTGGTAGGAAGAAAAGAAATAGGTGAAAAATAGGGTGAATGAAAATAGATAAGAGAGAAATAAAGTGAATAGAAATAAGTGAAAAATAGAGTGAATTAGGAGTGTTTGGTTTGAATTAGAAATAGAAAAAATAGAAATAAGAAAAAAAATTATTTAATTAAAAAAAATTGATTATACAACATTGATAATCAATTTTATTTGCTCTTGGTCCATGATAATTGATTATCATGGTATGATAACATATTATCTACACGTGTTTAAAAATTAAAACATATAATAGTCGTTTGTCCTTTTTGAGAGTCGATTATTTTTTGCATTATATACACTGTGATAATCAATTATAAATTGGGCATAATTGATTATTTTTTATATGGAACATTTCTACCATGTTTTGCAAAGAAATAAATAAAAAGTGATATACACACATTTTTCTTTCTCTCCTCTTCTATTTTCACACTACCAAATACACATTATTTTCTATCTCCTCTTTATTTCCACTCTCTCCTCTCTATTTTTCAAATACCAAACAAAGCATAAAGAAAAGAAAATATATCGATAATTGTATTTTCTTTCTTATCTATTTTCCTTCCTTCCTATCACACATTCCATTATTTTTTTGAATAATCATAAATATTTATTTTCGTTATACTCTTCACATTCATTGACCTTTTCAACTATGGCTAGCTACGTATCCCAAACGCCATCTCAACAGTCTTGGATACTTGCACAGTACATCACTGCTTTCATTTCATCTAATCTGAATGACCACATAAAGCAATATGCACTAGAGTTCGGTTATTTACGATTTTACGTAGAGTACATTCTTCGTAAACTCAGATTCTCATATATTGCAGCCTTTTGCTGGTGGGGTAGAAGTGTTAAAGCGTTCTCAGAAAATATTAATTATGAAAATTTAATATTTTTTTAAACAAGGCAACTATGAGTGGATATATATTCATTTGTTGGGTGTGTGATGGCATCAGGGTTATTTATGAGTTTAGTAGACTTATCAATCCAACTTGAGATAAAATAAATAAGTTGATTTGAGTTTTCAAGTAATATTAGTTTGGAAATATTAATCGCTATCAGATCCGATTAGATATAAAGTTTGCCAGCATTATTTATGAGGGATATGACAAAGAAGAGAGAATAAGATATGGGTATTTGTAATATATGACTGTCTTCTTTTTATATATGAGATTATAAGCATTTTTAATGGGAGACAGTTCTGTTTAAATTGAGTCGGATTATTACGAGTGATAAAATTTTTTTTTCGAGAGTTTAATGCAATTGCATACTTAAGACTCTAACTCTAAATCACTAATCATGATAGAATAATCTTATGCTAGTTAATTCCTGAGTTTGGTAGTAATGAGTGTTTACTTTTTGAAAAAGTGATTGGAAATAAAAATTTCCATATTTTAACAAATATTTTTAAATATAAAAAAATATTGAAAAACAAAATGTTAATTTGTAAATAAATGTAAATAAAACCTTTATTGACCTGGTAAGAATACACTTTTATCGTGATAATTTATTTTAAAGTTATCAAAATTTTCCATAATATTTAACTATAAATGTATTATTATTAAGAAATTAAATAACGACAAAATATTTTATAAATTTGCTTAAAAATTTATTTTTAAAAATTTCATTAAAAATATTTCGTTAAAAAAAAAAATTGTTCATGTTAATCGCCACCTAATAATTATGTCGGAAGAAAAGCATTCAATTACAATGGAAAAGGTGATGACTATTATATTTACTGTTATTTATTTCACTTGATTACTTTCGAACCAATTCTTACATTTGAATCATAATAATTTATTAGGTTAAATATGTTTTTAGTCGTCTAAAAGTATAATGGAATTGATTTTAGTTCCCAGAAAAAGAAATTCTTAAATAAAGCCCCTCAAATATTAAAAATATTCTAATTAGATTCTTGTACTAAATTCTGTTTAACTTTTTTGTTAAATAATGGTCATATTAACTTTTAAGTAAATTATTTTATTACTTGAAGTATTTAATGATAATTTTTAATAAAAATTCAGTGTAATTACGTTTGCTTTAGGATTAAAAAAATGTGGTTTAAGATTAAATATGTAATAATTTCATTTAAAAAATATATTATTAATCTGACCTGCACATAACAGTTGACATAGACGGCCGCATCAATAAATTAATGGTAACTATAATGCTGATGTGACTACCATTTAACAGAAAAGTTAAACAAATTTAGAACATGGATCTAATTAGAGTATTTTTAATATTTGAGGGACTTTATTCAAGAAAAAAAAATTGAGAACTAAAATCAATTCTTTCATATTTTTTAAGAACCTAAAACATATTTAACCCCAATTTATAATAGAGAAAACAGGTTATACACTGACAGTATAAAGTTCTTTTACGCCGTCATCCAATCACAAATAACCATTTATTGTAAGTTTGTTGATTTTCATAATAAATACTTTAAAAGTCATATCAATAGTAATTTCTAATTAATTAACCGTATAAAAGTTTTTACAATAACAGTGCATGATCATTAAACACTTTATAATAGTGAAAATAGGTTATGCACTGACAGTGTAAAGTAATTTTGCACCGTCATCCAATCACAAACTATCATTAATTGTAAGTTTGTTAACTTTTATAATAAATACTTTAAAAGTCACATCAATGGTAATTTCTAATTAATTAACCGTATAAAAGTTTTTACAATTAAACACTTTATAACATCTCCACGGCACTTACTTTCCCATAATTTTTTCCACCTCTATCACGCTGACCACTTTTTGCTCGGAGTGGATGACGTTATGTACGTCTATTTAGTATTTATGGAGAAATTAGTAGTTAGGCTAGGAATATTAAGTGTCTATAGTCCTAACTAATATTTAAAAAGCACATATTTAAATTTTATAATTAATGAAAAAGAAGTAATGACACTTGATTATATGTCATATAAAGATTAATGAGAATCATAGTAATTTAGGACCACTTAATAATTTCTCTTGTTAGAACTTTATGCAGATTGAGTTTGACTAAAGCCGCTATTCAATTCAATGAAATTATTTTAGTTTGAAACCCACTAGGGTCGACCAAATGGTTAGAGGTTAGAATAGTATGCATGAGATCATAAGTTATAATCTTAGGATGACCATTGTACATCAAAAATTATTTTAGTTTGAATTTAATTGAGTGTGTGTGTGTGTGTATATATATATATATATATATTGTCAAATATGAACTAAATTAACTCGATTAATGATGGGTTGAGTCAGGTCAAATGAACTCAAAAATTAAAATATTGCTTTAAATTTTCTAAAAAATTGTAAACAATAAATAAATACAAAATACAAAAATATATGAATAATAATAATAAATACTACATCAATAGGTTGGGTCATCAAGTTTGTAGGTTTAAAAATAAAAACTCATTACCCAAACTAAAAGTTATTGAGTTTGAATGGGTCAAGTTCGACCTGAACATCGTCAAAATTTAAACTAATGAATTAGGGTCAAGCTAGGTTCACAGGTTACCCAAACCAATAATGTAACACCTGACCGCTTTTAGGATCGAAGACTGTTCCCACAAACCAACACAATACTTGTCAGCGTGCTTTGTCCTCATTCACATGCTTTCCTGAGAACTTCCCAGGAGGGCATCCATCTCAAAATTGCTCCAAGTTAAACACGCTTAACTGTGGAGTTCTTAAGTAATAGACTACCGAAAAGTATATGCATTTTATTGGTATAAGTAGTACTTATTAATTCCCTTAAGCTATCCTCAACTGTACAGTACCATACCCGCACTGTCTCATTCTGGTGTGTATTTAATTCATTCATGTACTCCTTCCGCTAGAAGCCTGCCAAGAGTTGTTCCTTGTCCGTGCCTTATCTCTTTTGTATCGACGATCACTTCCCGTCTTTGTCAGCGCCCAGGATGTTACAAATAACACCCCTATGTACATTCAACATGTTTGGGGAGTTTTTAATAGGGGAGGGCACAGGTTTAGGTTCGGGTTGATCCGATGACTAGATCAACTCGAACCAAACTAAAAGAAAAAATTTCAGTTAATTCAGACTTTCAACTTGATTCAAATTTTAAAATTTCAAACCCAATGATGTTGGTTTAAGCATCGGATTTGAGAACATAAAATCCAACTCAACCTGAATCAATCTAAACTTATATCATTTTAAATAATTTTTAATTATTAACATTGTGTAATTCTATAATTTGAATTGTGTAATTTACAAGTCATACTTTTAAGACTATTCATGAGATTTCTTCCATTGTATATTATTATGATTTCCTATTTCTTCCTTCTTCTTTTTTTCTGTTTTGCTTTTTTTTTTTACTTTTATTATTTTATTAATAGATCCAACCACCCGATTGAACCCAACCTAAATAGGGATGGCAATGGGGTGGGACAGACACGAGTAGTAACTTCTTGCTACTCGTCCCATTGGATAAATATCTATCTCATGCTCACTCATTACCTGTATAGGCATCTGATAAGTAAATACTTATGATTTTTTTAATCTCAGCATGTATCTGTGAATATTTACTAAAAAATTAGCTTAAAATAGAAGGCTTAAAATAAGGATATTATTAGATTTTAACCTTGATTAGAATATACTTCATTCAGACTTATATATAAGCAAAAATAACTAATTTACACTAATTAAAAAAGCTAGTTAACATCATTTAATTTCACTGGTCTCAATTGAAAATAAGCTTTTTTCCTAAATTGTCATTCATCAGAACTTGATATCATGAATAAAAAATGATCATTGGAAATAGAGCCTCAATTAAATGAAGGATATTTTGGAGATAATATTATTAAATAGGGTGAAATTATTTAGATTTGTTTATATTTTAGACCATCATACAGTCATGTTCCTTAAAAAATCCAATTGATGTGGAATCTTCTCCCATTTAATGAAGAGATTTTGACGGAATTGCCACATATGAAATTGAGCACAATTTTGCAAAGAAATAGTCCGCTTGTTTCTCAAGAAAATATGGGAAACGTTCTCAATATCATTTAATTGAATTATTGACCCAGTTCCTTGTTGTTTGAAGAAACCCTCCACTTCCATTGATATTTTTTCACGAAAAACAAACATGAGATAATAAATTCAGTCTTTCACTAATAGCAATCCTGAATTCAAATTGATTGTTTTGCCTCTTTCTCGAAAAAAGATGACTAAAAAATTTCCAATCATGGTCCCTAAACGTAGAATGGGATACGAATCTTCTTCATTGAAATTTAACATGAGAGTGTCCATTAAATACATTTTAGTCATCCATGAGTTTTAAACATTACTTTATAGTATTTTTAATAAAATAAATTAAATAATTTTAATGGTTAAGATCTCATTCAGTAAATATATCATTGGAAAGGATCTAAATTGCAAGCAGTGGGTTTAAAACAGAGGGCAACCTGTTTTGCACTATCAGACACACACGAAAATCCTAAAGAGGCTTAGCTTTTGGTTAATTAAAACTCAACATCTTACATTCTAACTCTAGACACTTTTTGAGGTTATTTTGGTATGCAACTGTAAAATTCTAACGAACAAGGTAACTGTTAAATAATTATAGTTTTTATCAACTGCATTTATAATTTGCTTATAACAGAAAATAATTATAGCCCCCTGCATTTTATAATTATTAATTATAGGTAATTTTATATTAGTGGATATCAATGGGCATGGATACCATCATACTTGTCCTATCTTGTTAATCAATAGGTAGAGAAAATACTTATATCCATTATCCGTGGGTACATATTAAAGCTATCCATTTTTTATTCATAACGGATTTTATTTGCAAATATTCACGGCTGCAAAATTTTTTGTCATTCCTAAACCCAAATATGATTAATTGGTTCAGTTTCAGATTATTAAAAAATGAAAAATTCAAACCAACATAAATTAATTAACATTGAATAATTTAACTACCAGCATGTAAATCAATTAACATGAAATTGTTTTAACTTAACTAGTGATATCAAGTTTAAGTCTTGAATATGCATATTCAAAGAGAACACTTTACCGCCCATAATGATACTACCCAATTCAAACAAGATTATCCTGTATAAAAAATATCTCTAATCACTACCAAACATTGATTAATTTAAATTTAATCTAAATATTCTACAAACCCAACCCAACTAGCTGTATCCACCCCTAGTTTTGAGCAGTGGCAACCAACCGTGAGACAACACAAACTTTGGAGTGCATGTGTTGTCTCTTTGCTAGTCTTGTTTTGGTAGGTTTGTCTTTGGACTACTTTCCTAGTCTACATGCTTCATTAGATTTAAGTTTGGAAAACATAAACAACGGCATGGCTTTAATTACGTTTTACTTCCTCTTTTTTTATTCATTATAATTAATTTTTTTATTAGATTTACGTTTTTTTATTCCTCTACTATATGTAATTGTAATTAATGTATAAATAACTTATTTAAATTTAGCTATCTAATTTTTTCATTGTATAATTTTAATCTTTAAATAATTTTATTTAAATTTAGTTATCTAATATTTTCAATTGTAACAATTCAATTATTTTACTCATACATTACTTTTAAATTCTAATTTTCTACTCAAATAATGACTCTATAACATAGTTAAAATAGGAAATGATTAAAAAAGTATATAAGTAAAAAATTGAAGGAAAAAAATTGCAAGATGTGATGTTAAGATTTTGAAGTGGAATTTTGAAAAATTTTCATTTTAGTTGAAATATGATATTTTGATTGATAAATTTTGAGAAAAAAAAATATTTAAAATGATTTAATTGACTTAGTTTAGTGGAAATTTGAGTAAAGAAAATAAAAATAAGTATTACCTCAAGACAGGTTAAGTTTTTTTAATTTTTTTTTATTGGGTCATATGGCAAGTTTAGGTTGAGTGAAGTGTGTGAAGTTGGGTATTTATTGGACGGTGGATCTTAGGTCCACTCTGCTCAAGTCAGTTAAAATCGTAAGTGTACAATGTAACGTAAGAGAGAGAGGAGTCTGGACCATTCTAATCGGTGGTTGGAGAGACTTCTTGTAAGCATTGTACCGAAGGCTATGTGCTTGTTTAATTTTGAATAAAATTAATTTTAAAATGATGCAATTTATGTTTGAATGTTTTTATTCTAAAAACAAAATTGCAGTAGAATTTAGTGTATAATTTTTTATCCAACGCAAAAGTTACTTTAAGTACTTTAACTTAAAATCAATTCTAGACCAAGAATCAATTTTTCAACCTGAAATTAAACTAATAAAAACTTACTAAAATCACAGTAGCTAGTATTTCAACATAATTGTGAGTAATTTAACATGAAACCAAACACATACTACATTGTTGAGCGGTGATGAACTACCGTGGTTAGTGGTATGTTTGTCTGGGGGGGGAGGGGGCGGCAGGGCGGGGCAATTAAGTATTACCTACAAAGTTCTAGGTTTTAGTTTTATTGCCACCATTATACATGCAAAAAAAAAAAAATGTGTGTATAATAACGTCAAAAAATTTGAAACCAAAACTTTATGTAAACTTCTTAAAACTCTCGTCAATAGACCAATTGTAGTGAGTATAGGTATATAAATGGATTGATCCGTCTAAATTATGGCCGGTGGAGATGCACATTTTAAATTTTAATTAGAATGCAATCACAATATAAAAGTTGTACATTATCATCTAATAATAGTTTATTGTGTATGATAAAATTTGACTTTTATGGCAATTATTTTAAAAGTTACATCTAAAATACTGAAGTTATGTTAATGATAAAATTTAGGCTAATATTTTAAGTATTTTTTTATGTTATTTTCTATTAAAATTAAAATTTTAATTAAACAATTTGTGTAATAAAATTATTTTTATACTTCAACGTTGAATTCAAATTTTAATAAGAAAATAATATTAAAAACACTTAAGATATTATAGTTAAATTTTAATTTTTATCCGTACTAAAGTGTTGCAGATAAATATATAATGAAAATATTATCATTAATATATTAATTAGGTGTGATAAAATTATCTATTTTGATGATATTTGTAACGACCCAACTGTCGCTATTGAACAACACTACTAGTCTTACTCTAATCATATGAACATGAATAAAATCATCTCATGTATATAGAAGTACATGTACATCTTAAGAAACTCATCCATCTCTCCTATAACCATTGTACATGGGTTTACAACTTTCTCAGAATCAAAAGAACAAGGGGTAACACCAAGGCCATATAACAAAATGATACAAAATATACAAATGTATCAACAGGGGAGGGTGATACAAAAGCACTCCCTATAGCTAGTCACACTATACAACCCCATCAAGAAAATAAACCAAAATACATAACCAAAGGACAAAAGCTTGGCTCTTCAAACCAAGCATCTCCAACCAGCCACTCCATCCTCAGCTCTGAGAAGCCGGATCCATAGAAGCACCGCCATTTGCTCCCACACCAAAATGACGTGATCATCACAGTCACACCAACATACAACGACAATAGAGAAACCACATCCTTAACATTCACACTCACCTATATATGTAAAACATTCATTCACATGGCTAGCATTCTCAATTATGCATCATGTATTACAACAATTTTACCACAACTATGTCAATGTATGATGACATGACTCTCGAGAGATTCACCACATCTCGGGCGATCAGCTATATCTCACCCCCTACCATAGCCTATCCAAGCACCATTCAAGGATTGTCAACTTTCATCTGCGGATAAGCTTAGTGGTTTGTCAAGATAAGTGTATGTAGGTGATGGCTTACACGACACAAGGCCTGCACTACCTTGGCCTCCTGCGGAATTGCCATCCACTCATGTAGCACTAGGTTGAAGGCCTGTCTGAGCTACAGTTCTGGTCACCATCCAACTTATGTGCTTGCTCGTATCACGACATGAGGTCCTATCGTTAGCTACCTCAACTATCAACTTATGCATGAATGCATGTATCACAACACCACATCAAATCAACCATAACCAATCAACATATAATATATCTATGTATATCAATACAACTTATGGCATGAGGTCCTTCGTCAGCTATCTCACGTGGCCAAACAACATCCACCAACACCATGCAGGCCCAATTTGAACCCAAACATGGTCAATAGGTAAGGCCTTATACATGCAGCCTATACCTCGTGAGAACCTCACACAACACCTCTACTCATAACTAGTGGAGGTCCAATCCAAGCAACCTGCCACTCTAGGCCTTATCCTAGTAGCCCATATCCCCTGGTTAAAACCCAAACAAACAACACTCACGACAAGTGGAGGTTTTATCCAAGCATCCTACCATTCTTCCCACTTTCCCAACTGTAGATTCACACTAGGAGCCCTTCCCAACCATGTTTCACACAACTGCCCTTTCCAAGTTGATCAACTACAGAACACTACGTTAGCTCAACGACTCACATGCTCGCTTAGCAAAGACCTTCCTTACAGAGGACCAACTTTCCCCTATGAAGGTTCTCGCTCAGCGACCATGAGTCTCGCTCAGCGAATATACTATTTCCAGTGTCTCTCGCTTAGCGACAATTGGGGTCGCTCAACAAGTTTGCTCTAAGGATTTTCTCCAAATTCCTATCGACCACATTTCACTCAGTGAGTTGTCCACTCTAGAGAGCAACCAAGATTTGTCCCCACCCCTCGCTCAGCGAATCACTCGCAACAAAGAGCAATAACTCTTCAGGGCCTCAATTCGCTCAGCGAGCTAGGTACTTCCTCAGCGAATTGCTTCTAGACATTCTGGGATAACCCTCATTCTCTCAGCGATCACTCTTCTAGAAAATTTCCAGATTTTCCATGAACAGTCGTTTAGCGAATAAAATTTCACTCAGCGAATCCCTCCAGCATTGCAGCCATTTTTTTAGGATTCAAGAACACTCGCTTAGTGACGTGAGGGTTCACTCAGCAAATTCCAAACAACAGCAATAGAACTCTCTTTGAAAAACCCCAAAAATCAAGACTTTTTACTCACCCATACCCCAAATCAACTCCAAAAAGGCCGAATACAACCATACATCATCCCACAACAACATACTCAACACAAACAACAATCCATACAACATTTCAACGTGAATTAATTTCGAACGCAAGGAAACCCATTTCTAACAACATTTCCACAAAACTCAACCAATTCATGCTTTTTAACACAAACCACAGCAACATACCTACACTATCACGTGCATACAACATATACTCAACAAAAGTAAGCTTCCCTTACCTCTTGGAATTCTGAATCTGAATTTTGGGAAAAGAGGAGAATGTGGAGAACACAAGCTCTTGAGCCAAACCTCTGAGAAATCTGCCCTCTTCAACACAAGGACACCAAAGTAAGGCTCGAAATCTTGTTGCACTTTTGGTGGGTTTAAGAGAGATTTGAGTGAATGAGAGAGTTTGAGAGAAAATGGGGGAAGAGAAAGATGAGGGAGAAAGGGTTTTTATGTCTTAAAAACCTTTCCCGGGCCTCACAAGTCTTCGGGCATACTAAAGCCCATGGTCCGTCTATTCACTCCCCATTCCCCACAACTGGCTCAACTCAACTGTTTTTCCCTCAACGACTGAAACACCAACAACACATCTCAATTTGGCTCAAGTACATTTTCTCAGTTTCCTAAACTCAGACAGGAATTCCAAGACAACAACATAAAACCAAAACCACACAACAACAATTATTAACAACAATCAACATCAGCTAATTAATTCGTTTTAAGCACCAAGATCACATATTAATTTCCACTTTTTAATTATTAAAACTCTAACTCATACATTAGAAAAACAGGATATTACAATATTTGCAATAATAAAATTTGACAAAGGACAAATTTAGGAATTTTTTTATTTGATGGTATATGTTTTTTTTTTTGTATATATTTATGCGTTAATAATCAAATATTTGTTTGTCAATATAAACAAGTAGCGTATAAAAATACATTATATTATTAATATAAACTCATGACATATATATATATATATATGTATGTATGTATATTAACAGAATAAATTTATCAAACGAAACTTAGACTAATAAGATTAACCACTAGCATTTTTCTCTATTAGGAGATGACATTTCTTTTGTAGTGATACCAATACTTATCAGAAAGCGAATAGGAATACAATGTACTGGTAGGTAACAAATAATAATCATTCCAATTTAAAATTAATTAATAAAACATCTATTTAATATATTAAATTAAATAGGATAAATTTTTTAAAAATGTTATTTGAAAAATGAACAACTTTTTTACACTAGAAAGGTAGAAAAATCACTACCATGAATTAAATGGATGTTTATATCAGAAATTATTGTTATACATAATAAAAAACACCCATGTTACTCATAATTATTCAACAAATGGTTCAGAATTATCAAAATGAATATTAATTAATAAAGAAAAAATCTCAACCACTCCTATAATATACATGAAAGGCATTTAAGTTATACTTTTCCTGTATATATAATTTCTGCATTTATATATACAGTAAATTTTGTTTAATAAATCAATTTTATAAAATTCAAAATCAAGAATGTGATGTAAAAAAGAAAAGAGAGAAAAATAGTACTTACAAAGAGAATGTATTAATTATGTGTGATGTTGTGCATGTGACATGTGAATGTATGTTCGCGCACACACAGAGCTACGTACATCACATCCCACTGCAAAACGTTTATCCTGCCAGTTTGTTGTCCTCTTCAACCATATTGCTATCCATCCGAGTCGAAAAGTATTCTAGTATATTACTACTTTCACATCACTTCACAGGCCGATACGAAATAAAAGTAGCAATGTAATTATACACATATATATATATATATATACTGAAAATTTTTGTTTAAATTTTTCATTAAGTTAATCATAAGTTCTTCTCGTCATCAAAACAATAGGACTTTATGTTCATTACTAAACTTGTTGAAGAAATAAAATAAAATCAAGATATATTTTTTTGATAACTTTATTAAGGAGTGAAAAGAGTGAATAATAACTATGAAATTAAATTATAACAGATTACAATTAAAAAATAAAATTATGTAACTTTTTTTAAGTGATTATATGAGTAGTAAATACTTTCTTTATTTTATATTAATTGACGCTTGGAATTTTTTACACATTAAAAAAAATAATTAGTCTAAAATAATAGTATTTATTAGGATTTAACTTTACTAAAATATACTTACTCTTTTTTTAATTTCTATAAACGAATTATTAAGTATTCCAAGAGATAGTATTTTTTAGAAGGAAAATTGAAACAAAAATTTCAATATTTCATTTAAAACTGAAAACAACAATTATGGAAAAAAAAATTGAATGCTAAAAGGTCAATTAATATAAAATGAAATGAGTAACTTTTAATTATAATTATCTATATATGGTTATATAGTCCACATTTACTTCTCATAACTTTGCGTATAAACACTCCCTTTCTCCTTGTACATATAGTAAGTGTAACTAACTTTATTCAAATAACCAACATTGGTTCGAATGAAATTAAGCTAGAATCCTTTAAATAATGTTTCAAGTTTAAGTTTAGTAAATGAAAAAACGTGGTTGATAAAAAAAATCCTATTAAAGGTAACTAGTTAAATTTTCTGACAAAGATTAATTATCGATAAAGTTAGTAAATACTTCATATTTATAACATGATGACATATTGAAAAAGAACTTTGTTCAAATAAATGTGCATAATTTACCTTCCATTGCCCTTTTGTTCTTTTAACACCAAAAGGAAGGAGGGGGAAGAAAAAACTAAGAAAAGCGTTCACTTCATTTCCAATAGAAAAAGTGATGTCTACCCCTAGATATGAATTTCTTCAAAAAGGATGTTCAAATAACTAAATAAGATAACTGTAAATATCCAATAAAGATCCACTTTGTGACAACAAATTTCTCCAACAAACCAGACCAATTAAGATAATAATGATGAGATGAAGCTTGCAGTCGTATGCAAATTAACCACAGACATGATGGTGTATACATATAATAATATTATGTTATCTGTAAAAACCAGAAGCAGCAAATTTTTAGAACTTCACTTTTTATCCTCTTGGCTTGATGGTTGCTCGTAGAGATTCCTTCATGACCACAGTGAACTCCAGCTTGCCAGTGAAATCCAGCTTCTTGTCTGAAGGGCATGCACTCCACTCAAACTCCTGCACCATCCTAGCCATCATGAGATGAATATGCACCGTGGCCATAGCCAAGCCAGGGCATATCCTCCTCCCAACCCCAAATGGCATCATCTTCACTCCTGTGACCCCAGTTATGTCTGCTTCCTCACCCCCAGAAATGAACCTGTCAGGGTCAAACTTCTCAGGGTTGGACCAATACCTGGGGTCCTCAGCAATGGCTGGAGTGTACACCTCAACATTTGCATCAACAGGTATGTCATACCCTCCCAAAGTGGTAGGCTCAGCGACAGCATGTGTGAGCACAAAGTGTGTTGGGGGGTGCTTCCTTAGCAGCTCCTTCACCACAGCATGTAGGTATGGCATTTTCTCAACGTCCTTTTCATTCACTTTTTTGTCTCCCACCGTCCTCTTAATTTCTTCATACAGCTTTGTCTGAATGTGAGGGTTGGCTATGAGCTGTGCAATGCCCCACTCAACCGCAGTTGCCGTTGTGTCGGTGCCACCATTAAGGAACTCTGAGCAAAGTGAGACCAATTCAGCATCCGAGGGTGCTGATTTCTTCCCTTCAACTTTGAGACCAAAGAGTGTGTCCAGGTAGGAAAATGTTGTGGCAGTGTGATCTGACCCGGGGTTTTGAATTGCCCTCCTCCTTTGCTCTATAATAGGGGCTAGAAACTCAACCTGCTGTCTACGAACCTCCAAGGCCCTCTTTCTTTGCTTTGAGAAAAACGGACTCAGAATTGGAAGATAGTCATCAATTCTGGGATCCAACGTGATGAGAACAGTCTTCATAACCTGATCTATTTTCTCCACCGTCTCCTCGTCCATCTCTAGACCAAAACACATAGCCACAAGTATGCAAAACACAGCAAACCTGGCGTCTTTGAGCACCCAGACAACCCCGTTGTTCTTCTCCGCTTCCGCTCTGAGCCTGTTGATGAGCTTGTCCATCGCGTTGTCTCTCACACCGCGAAACTCCTTCAGCCTGGTGGAGCTCAGCATGTTCTGCACCATGTTCCTTCTCAGCGACTTCCAAACGGGGCCATACAGTGCCGCATTCACGGTGAACTTGTTTTCACTGAAGATGGTCCTCGTGGGGTTCTCGGGAGGCCTCGTGGCGTAGGTTGCACCCTTTTGGATCATGGCCTCGTGGACCAGTTTTGCGTCGGTGAGGATGATCATGGTCCTTGTCCCCATCTTGAGGGTGAAGATCGAGCCGTATTTGAGTCTCATCTCGTTCACGTACTCAAAGAAAGGCTTCCCAGAACGAGCAACTTGGAAGAGGTTCCCCACAATAGGCCACCCGGGGGGGCCTGGAGGGAGGTTGCGCTTTTTGGATTTGGTTTTGTGTTTGAGGAAGAAAATTAGGCCTGATATGAAGAAGGCCAGGGCGGTGAACATGAGGTGGTCGTAGGAGGAAAGAGTGGCCATTTTGGGGAGAGAGGCTTACTGGAGGAGATGGTTGATTACGTGAAAGTAGAGGATGACATAGAGGGTATAAAAATGGAATGCAGCGTGAAATTGTAGGTGGGCTTAATTAAAGCACTTTACAGAACTGGGAAGGTGGTTGTGGTGGTGGTGGTGTAAGTACGTTCGGTTTTTGCTGCAATTGTGTTGACGGGGGTTGTGATGCTGACTGCTACTTCAATGGACTCAACTACTTTGGTTGAAGACTTGGACATGGCATGCATGATTTAAAGAGGTGATGGGAAATTTATGACTAACCATAAGAAAGCAAATGGTGCGGCTCACAGTTAAAGGGGTTAAAAACATTAAATGCATCTCTGGCCATAGTAATTGCCAAGCACTGAATATGAAAATTGAAATGAAATGAATTGAAGGTCAACGACCGGTTCTTGCTTTGGCACATTCACTCTTATTCCTTGGGGACCATGGTCAACGAGAAATTTTTGCTTAACGAAAATGATTTTTTGACACCCAAAAAATATATTTCACATTTAAAAAGAGATAAAAAGAAAGAAAAATATAACTATAATAAATGATATGATATAATCAAAATAATAAAAAATAAATATTAATTAAATGTTTGGAAAAATAAGATTTCCCACAATCATTTCTCTTCTACTTAAGCGCGCTTCTTAAGAAAAGCACACTCTTATGGCGGATTGGCGATAAAGTCCACGACATCCCATGTAATCACTCATGGCATGTGTTTTAACATGTCCTATATCATAACTTTATTTAGGTAAAAGTTAGGACTGTTTGCTTTTGAAATATGTTTTCTTATTTTTATTTTTAATTATATAGATGTAACTTTATTTTTTTATTTTAAAAAATTTATACAAGGAAAATTATAAATAATTTTGTACACAAAATTTTAAACAAAAATAAAAAAGTTATTTTTATAATTAAAAAATAATAATAATAAATATTTTCTTAAATTAAATGATTTCTTACTTTTTTTAATAATTGTTTTGCACCAATCCAAAAGGAAAGAATATTTGTAGGAAAAGATGAAATCTTGAATGAGATCTTCAATTAGCCTCCCATATGTCACATCTAGGTTTGAGTGTAACCACTTGAAAAAACTTTAATACTCAAGTCAGTAAATAGAAAAGGTGTGAGATGAATGAGAATTGGAATATTGTATGCATAGCTTATGCCACTGCATAAAGAATTTTTTATATTAGTTAAAAATAACTTTTAACATTGGTTATATGTCCATTATAGATTCAAGGGATATAAAATGTAACAACCTTTTAAATCAGATATTGAACTGATGTAAAAAACACTTTTTACATCGATTATGTTTATGAACTTCGATGCACCTCACAAATCGATAGGGGTCCTACGCATTCAGCTATTGGAATGGAGGTGTCGTTGCTCCCTAACACCCATTTTAAGAAATGAGATGCAAGAAAACAAAGTCTAGTAAATGAATAATTTATTCTCACACTCTTCACTCCTATGCTAACACAGGACCCCGAACACTAACAAAAACCAAATACATAAGTTAGTAAAAAAATTCAATTCCGTCTCATGTCATGGTTTCCTTTCTAACACCAATTTTTTTAGGGAATAAGATTTAAAAAATTCAGTTCTATTTTATCATAAACAAAGATTGATATATTCAAAGAGAAACTCGCAAGATTCCAATATTGAATAGGCACTAATTAAAAACAACAAACCAGAGATTCAACATTCAGAAACCTTGCAATATAAGAAGAAGAGAATAAAAACAAAAACGAACACACACGAGTTGAACGTCCTCACTAGCCTCTTATGGTACAACATGGGGCTCAAAACGTATTGTCGTTGTCCGCTTTGTGGCTTCATTGTGGCGCATGTTGGGGAGTGAGCGTGATGTCGGGGGGTTTGCACATTAAAGGTTGAGGTGGTGTTTGGTGGCAGCGAGAGTGGGGTTTGGTGGTGGCAGTTGGGGGGCACGTGTTCCTTGTAAATGATTGGGGTTTACGATTTAGATGGGGAAGAAGAATAAGAGTTGGGGAAGAAAATGACGTACCTAGGTTTGTCAGTAGCATGTTGTCGTTAGCGTGTCATTGATGGTTTGTCAAGAGTAGAGGCACAATGCGAAAAAGGGAAGAAGAAGAACATTAGGGTTTGTCAAGTTGCAGAATGACTTTTAAAAGCTCTTTTAGATTGGTTATAATTTTAACCGAATTAAAAAGCCTTTTTTAGATTGGTTAAATTGAAATTGATCTAAAAAAGTTGCACTTAATTATAAAAATGCCACAACATTTTTTTTTACATTGGTTATTAAATAACCGATCTAGAAACTTGTTATAAAATCTCACTAATGTGCCTTTAGTGTCTTTTTTTTATCGTTGGCTCTAAACCACTGGGCAGTGCCATCCTTGTGTATACATAGACAATATGTTTGCACTAGTTCTTGTTATTCTTGAGTGAGAGATATTTTTGAATTGTATTCGGCGCATCACAACTACATTACCCTTCATGTTTTGTTGTGTTTTGTATGCCCATCATTTGATCTTGAGCTGCCATATTCTATTAATCACACTTGGCCAATGTGTTTACTTTGAGAAATATGGTCTCAAGTTGTGCAGAACAATAAGTTTTGTTAAAAACAATATTTCAAGACTTTTAAATCAAAAACCAAACTTATTCTTGGTCATTACACTTAAAAGAAGAATCTAAGTTCTTGTTTTAAAAATTGTAACATAGAACTAGTTGGGTTTCATTTTTATATTTTTATTACTACTAACTGAATGAGATAACTAATTAGGTCTTGTTTAGATAAATTTTTCCATAAGTACATCTAGGAGAAGAAAAAATAAAATAAGTTTATCTTATAAGCTAAAATTAACTTATGTATTAGTTAAAATCAATTAGTTTGGTAAAAGACCTCTTCCTCATTAAAATTTGCTTTTACGTGAAAAGTTCTAATTATTTACATAAGAAACATCAAGTCACACAACACCACAATTGTATCAATGGCACTCCACTAACAATACAGTATCTAACCCCAAATAAGATTAGACTAATACAAAAAAAAAATTATAATTAGAATAACTGCAACTTCGACTTCACATATATATTAAAGGAATAAACATTAGAGATTTCTTTTCACCATACTCTTAACCGTAATCATAAAAAATCACCTTTTTTATATTAGGAGTCCACTGCTATTGATGTGGGTACTCTAGTACCCATATGCCAAAAACACAAAAGACCATCACTCATTATTAGGAAGGCAATCAATTGTCTATTATTCACAGCTAAAGGATCATATATACAGTACAAATCCTATAATCACGCTAAATTCGGAAAGAATCAAAATCCTAATAGTTTACAAGTTACTAGAAATATATACAGTGATCAAGTCCTAATCTACAGTTGATTTGTTTATCTGTTTCCTTAATTACAGCTCATCCCAACACCCCCCCCCCCTCAAGTTGGAGCATGTAGGTTGCGATTGCCCATCTTGCGGAGTAAGCATTCAAACTGTTGCCTGCCCAACACTTTGGTAAATAGGTCAGCTACTTGTGTGTTGGTCGTGACATGTGCTAGGTGAATACATCCCTTTTGAATCTCGTCACAAATAAAATGGCAATCGACTTCAATATGTTTTGTTTGTTCATGAAACATTAGGTTTGCTACAATATGTAAAGTCACTTGACTGTCACGGTAAAGCCTTATTGGGTTGGGGTTTGGTACGCCAAGTGCCAGTAACAATTCTTTCAACCATTTTAATTCACATGTGTTGGTAGCCATAGATCGATACTCTACCTCTGCTGAGGAGCAAGATACAATATGTTGTTTCTTAGTCTTCCAAGAAATAGGTGAGTTGCCAAGAAGAATGAACCATCTAGAGAGAGACCTATGAGTTAGGGGGCAACTTGCCCAATCCAAATCACACCAAGCATAAAGTTGTAGATCACAATTAGACCTCAACATGATTCCTTACCCAAGATTACCTTTTAGGTAGCATACCACACACAATGCAGCCTCCCAATGTTGCTTTTGTCGTTGTTGCATGAATTGTGCCAGGATATGCACACAATAGGATAATTCTGGACGTGTTGCCACGAGGTAGATAAGTCTTCCCACCAAACGCCTATACCGCTCAGGATTAGAGAGATAAGGTCCTTCTACTAGAGCTAGATTATGATTCTGTTCCATTGGAAAGGATGCAAGCTTTGCTCCAAGCAAACTAGCCTCAGAGACAATGTCAACGCATACTTTCGCTGACACAAGAAAATCCCTTCAAGACTTCGAGCTACTTCAATACCCAAAAAATACTTCAATGCCCCTAAGTCTTTCATATGGAAGCAATCACTCAAATATTTCTTAAAAAGTTGAACAACTGTGTGATCATTACCTGACACAATGATGTCGTCAACATACACAAGCACATTAATCTCCATCTTATCGTGGCGAAGATTAAAAAGGGAGTAGTCGAGGATGACTGTTTGAAGCCATAGGTCCTTAATGCTGCAACCAATTTGGCAAACCAACATCTAAGTGCCCTGATTTAAACCGTACAATGATTTTTTCAAGCGACAAACCATCCCCAGCTTCCCTGAGTTGAAGCTAGGGGGCAAACTCATGTAAACTTCTTCTTCTAAGTCACCATGCAGGAATGCATTATGGACATCCATCTGATGAAGTTCCCAATTTTTAGCTGTTACCACGACAAGAAAGGTGCAAACAACGACAATTTTTGCAACTAGAGCGAAAGTTTTCATTATAGTCAATTCCCTCAACTTGCTTGTTCCCAAGGATTACCAATTGTGCCGTGTAGTGCTCCATTGTCCCATTTGCTTTGTATTTGATCTTATACACCCATTTACATCCTATGGCTCGTTTTCCTAACGGCAAAGGTTCTAAAGTCCATGTCTCATTATCTTTAAGTGCTTGTATTTCTTTTTGCATCGCATCTGTCCATCTTTTATCTTTCATAGCCTCATTAAAGGACTTTGGTTCACTTCCTACTGTGACAGCTACCAAGAAAGCACAGTGTTGCAAAGAAAATTTATCATAATTTACATAATTTGATATAGGATAAGGATTACCTGAGGGATGTGTTTGGGCAGGCAAGCTATTAGAAGGGCTAGTTGTGGGGCTCAACTATTGAGCAATGTGAATAATATAGTCTCTCAATCTCATGGACTGTTGTCGCTACCTTGACCACGCCCTAATTCAACTACTGGTTGTTGTGGATCATCCTCAATCACACCAATGCCCCCCTTATTTTAGAATTGTCTTGTCTTTCTTCCTTTGTGTGGACATCACACAAAGGTACATCAACACAGACTGCATCATTACTACTTAATTCTGCATCAGCTCTTCTATCAGGCAATTCTTCTTGCCCATCATACTCCACCTCATCGTCAACGCTTATATTATTGAAAATAACACTTTCCTCCTTACCACACTCATTGACTTCTTTTCCCACACAAGGAAATTCATTTTCCAAAAAGGTAACATCCCGTGAGATAAAGATCTTCCCGGACTCCAAATCATACAGACACCATCCTTTCTTTCTAAAAGGATAACCAATGAAGATGTATCGTTTACTTTTACTGGCAAATTTTGTCTCCTCCATGTCCACGATTATGAGCATATGACAACTAGCCAAAAAATCAAATATGTGCATAAAAAAGGGTCCCTATACAAAGCTTCATATGGCGTTTTCCCTCCTAACAAAGTGGTTGGAGTTCGATTAATCAAGTACCTTGCTGTTAATACACATTCGCCCCAAAATTCAATGGGCAAATTAGCTTGAAATGCAATGCTTGGACAACATTAAGTATGTGACGATGTTTTCATTCCACTCTTCCATTTTGTTGAGGAGTCCCAACACATAAGGTTTGGTGTATTATCCAATTCTCAGCAAGGTGGTCATCTAAGTAAGTGAACTCTGTCCCATTATCACTACAGATGACTTTTACAAGTTTTCCAAATTGTCTTTGAACCATAGTAAGGAAATTACGAAGAGTTCGTGCCACTTTTGCTTTATCACTTAGCAAATAAATCCACATTCCTCTAGAAACATCATCCATAATTGTCAAAAAATAACGTGCACCACAAAGAGCTGAGGTTTTATACGGACCCCACAAATCACAATGAATTAATTCAAGAATTTCAAATGCTTTCTTATTACTAGAAACAAACCCTTCACGACATTGCTTTGCTCGAAAGCACACATCACAATCCGTAATACATTCCATGTTTTTTTTAGTACTAACAAAAGGCAACATCGTAACAACTTTTTGAGAAGGATGTCCCAACCTTTGATTCCCAACACTCATTGTCCCTTTTTCAACGATCTTTAGTGCTTTTGACGACGGTATGCCCCAAAAGTAATATAGCCCCTCACACTGCTCACCCGCTCCAATCAGCATCCTCGTAGTACGATCTTGTACAACACAAAATTTATTAGTGAACTGAAGTATGCAATTTGATTCGTCAATCAGTTGTGATACTGAGATTAAATTGAAATTCAAATCGGGCACATATAACACGTTAGTTAAGTTCAAGTGACCATCAAGCACTACAGTCCCTTCTTTTTCTGCTATTGCTTCTTTGCCATTTGGTAAGCCAACAAAGCACGGCATGACCCTTTTTACACCGCTCAAGGACTCAAGAGTTCTTGTCATATGATGAGAGGTCCCTATGTCAATTATCCACTCTATTGTCTTACGCTTACCACCTAGTCTTCCTTGACTTCCTTCCTTTTGAGAGTTCAAGAGATTGAGCAATGCGTTCCACTGCTCGCTACTGAGCCTGTTGAGTCCTGCCTTATCTACATCAATTAGTTGTTTCCCCTTCGACGTGCTGCTGACTTGCATTGCATTAGCTTTGATTTGTCTGCCACACCCAATTCCTCCTGTCATAGCGCCTTGTCGCTGTCCACCCCGACCACGCCCTGCTCTGCGCCTACTAGTTCGTGGTCGATCTCCCCACCACTCTGGGTATCCAATCAATTGGAAGCACGAGTCAGCATCATGACTGATCTTGGAGCAATTGGAGCAGACCACATTTTTCTCCTTATTTTCATTGCGTCCTTTTCCGACTTGAACTGCAAAAGCCACTAATTCGCTCTTCTCTTCTTTTGTTCTGGTTATGGTTCGAACTCGTTCTTCCTGAATCACCATAGCATATGCTCTATTCAAAGTTGGCAGCGGGTCGGTGCTCAAAATATTTGTTCGCACCGTTCCATTTGTTGAGTCGTCTAGACCCATCAAAAACTGGTAGAGCTTTTCTTCTTCTCGCTTCTTATCTAACTCCGCACCAATGTTGCATTTGCACTTGCCGCATTGGCATGTCGGATATTGCTCATAATTTCTCAATTCTTCCCAAATCATCTTGAGTTTACCGTAGTAACTCACAATTGTCATGCCCCTCTATTTGTAGTCCGCCAACTCAGATTTGAGTTGCTGAATTCGTGGTCCGTTCCCAACAGAGAAACGCTCCTTTATGTCGTCCCAGAGTTGCTTCGTAACCTCCGTGTACGTTACAGTTGAGCGCAAGGTTGGCTCGATTGTATTCAAGATCCATGACACAAGCATGGAATTTACTGTCCACCAATCTTCTTGATCTGCAGAATCGGCTGACGGTTGCTTCAAAGAGCCATCGATGAAACCAAATTTCTTCTTGGCACGAAGCACCTTTTTTAACGCTCGGGCCCATTCATCACAATTGTTACCTCTTAGCTGAACCTGTGTGATAATATTCCCTGGATTATCACTGAACGAAAGGTGGTAGGGGGAGATCTTCCCTAGTTGATCACCACCCACCTGCTTCTCCTTCTTCTCACCATCGTGGTGGGAACCTGGCTCTAATACCATATTAGGAAGACAGTCAATTGTCTATTATTCACAGCTAATGGATCATATATACAGTACAAATCCTATAATCACGCTAAATCCGAAAAGAATCAGAATCCTAATAGTTTACAAGTTAATAGAAATATATACAGTGATCAAGTCCTAATCTACAGCTGATTTGTTTATCTGTTTCCCAAATTACAGCTCATCCTAACACTCATCGACCAGCAGCACGCGTCTACTGCTTAATAATTAATAATAAATAATAGTTTTAAAAAAAAACCAGAACAATTAAAATCACTCTCAAAGATCACCGTTACCTTGGACTTGTTTTCGTTGCTCGAAGATTCAGTTTACTGCTGTTCCGTGATGAAGCTGTTGGGCGATTGCTTATCGTGATCTTCTACGCGGTCAATACAAAGAAGAGCAGCAGGAGAAAGGACAAGCGTGTGAAAGAAGAATAAAATAGGAGAGAGAACACATCTTGGTAATTCACTGATTTGCCCCCCAAAATTAATTTACTGATATGCTCCCAAATGAGCGGAAAAATAGTCAGTAGAGTCATCCTTTCTTTTATATATAAGATAATGAAAATAAATTGTACATTTCAAGAACGAAAATGATAATAATTTCAATTTTAAGAAATTATTTGATATTTTTTTAATTTCAAAACTATTATCATAACACCTCACAAATTTAGGACTAAAATAAAAATTTAGTCAACGAGAAAACACACGGTGAAAATTGTTGCAGATTGTAGTTCTAGTCACTCGGGTAGAAAAGAGACTGTCATTCTTGTTTTGTTGCTTTTGCAAAAGCCTGATTCTTCACTCCCAGGTGCAGCAAAGAGACATTGTCTCTTATTGGGTGAACAACAATTTTGTGAAAACAAATTTTTTTTTTTAGGATGAAAACAAAGATATTGGAGTAAGGCCCATTTAGATTTTTTTATTTTTTTTAACAAGTAGTACTTATAAAAAAAGAAATAAAAATAAAACAAAATAAGTTTTTTTTTTATCATAAGTTTAAAATAATCTATGCATAAATTTATAAAAGTTTTTCATTTAACTTCTTCAAAAGTTGATTTTAACTTTTGTATAAGCTAATTTTAATTATTGTACAATTAATTTTAATTTAAAAAAGTTTAATTTATTTTATCTTTTTATTTTATTTTCCTATAAGTGCTTAAAAAATTTATCCCAAAAAAACCTAAATATACTATTACAATTGACAATCAACTCGTATAGAGAACAATATATGCACTGAGGAGGAAGAATGAGAAGAGCTTGTCACCAGAGTAGAATCAAACAATGGCAGAAAGTATAACGCGCACGTAAGTAGAGAGGATCTGTTTTTATTTTATTTTTATTTTATTATTATTATGATGATGATGATGGTATATTTTTTTTTTTATTAAATCTGAGTTATTAAATCTGTTTTTGTTTTAATGAGTTGTAAATCTTAATCATTGTATATAAGTTGTATTTTGGAGCAGTTGGATTCCAACAACTATTACAAAAATTTGTCATTTACCAATGATTTGGTTTAATTTTTTCTGACAAAAACTAATTTGTTAATTTAGACATTGAAATTTTATAAATATGATATATTATATTAGCAAACAACTCCATTATTATAGAATATTAAGATATGAGAAATTTAAATAATTCACTTTTTTAAACACCCTTTTTAGTATTGATTGAAATTTATTAGAAATCACAAAATTTTATCGGTCTCACTTATTATTTAATAAATTTCACTCATGCTTTTATAATTTTCAATCATTTTTAATAAAAAATAAAGAGTATCTTAAAAAGAATGTTAGATAATGTATTGCTAACATTTCTCTTAATATTTACTATTAACAAATCAAATATTAAGTATAATACATCATATTATAAGTGCAAACTTTAAATATCAATATTAACATATTCTCTCTAGTCTCGAATATAAGAAAAACAAATCCATATGTCTTTGTCTTAAATATAAGCAAATCTTAACTAATTTTATCTTATTTAATGAGATCACCTCTAAAATACCCTTTATTTAATTGAGATTATATTTTCAATGACTCTTTTTTATTTTTGATATCAAGTTCTAATAAAGGATAGTATAGAAAAAATATTATTTTCTTAATGAGATTAGTAAAATTAAATGTTATTAACCAACTTTCTTAATTAGCATAAGTTATTTTTTTTTATATTCGAGATGAAAGAGATTACAATTTAATTTTCGTTAGACAATGACTAGTACTAATGAATATAATCATAACACTTGATAATTATTATCTATTAATAAACAACAATTTGTTTTGGTGAACATAAAGGGGTTGGAGGATTTGTAAATATATATATATATATATATATATATATATATTTCTTTATTTTTTTCAAAGAACTCCCAAACAAATAAAAGACTAATCATATATCATTTCCTTTCCCCTCTTTTCCTCTCGAATCCCTCATTTAAACATACGTATTTACACATTAAGGGACATTTTAAGTATACTATATTAATTATTTTTAATTACTTAAAAAAGTATATGTAGTAAATAATTTGTGTTTTCAATACAATGAGTAATTAATCTCCTTTTCTTTATTTTTTTTCCTTTTATTCTTTAATAAAAATTTTAAGATATTTATTAAGATTTATCACGAATTTTTCTTAATAAATATTTCAAGAAATATTATGATAAATAGCTATCGATCTCACGTTAGACAAGGAAATACTATGATAAATCAACAAAATTTATAAGACAAATATTACTTGCTCAAATCAACAATAAATTAATGACTTTTTTCTGTATATTTATCTACTATTTTGCACTTGTAACAACATCTCAAAAACAGTTCTTACCTGAGTACAACAGATCAAAACATATAAATACCGTGCTTACACACCAATTGTTCCTATTTCATGTTAAGTGAATTCTACTTTCTTTTCCACTTCTGAATTTCTTGCCGAATGCAAATATGTCGGTGAGCCTTAATTTATCTGTTAAAACCGTTTTATTCCTTAATTGGTTTAATATAGGTCCCCCTCCATAGTTAAAGTCACCCAGTTTGGTCCAACACAGTTTAGGCCGAAACACTACTAAAATAAATGGTAATGTGCGTCGCCGTTAATCATTGCTCTTGCCCTAATTCCATTCAGAAGGTTTATTTGCCTTTTTGAAACTTCAGTTTGGAACTTCATACATGGTGTGAGAGAGACTTCTTTAAATGCTTTTCTCTGAAGAGATCCCCAACTTGGTTTTAAATAACAATTTTCCTTAAATTAACTTGAAATGAAGAAACGTCGAAACGAAAATTATATAAAAGAATTTGATAGTAAATGTTCATTAGTACCTTCACAGTAAGTGTATTGAGAATACGACATTACTTTTTTAAGATAAATACTACCTTGTATTTTAAAGATATCGACTAAGGAAATAAAAAAAAAATTATAAAAATATTTTTGTATTAAAAATATGAAAGTTACTTAATATTTATATTTTAAAATTACTAGAAATATTTATATTTTAAAATTATTAAAAATATTTAATAGGATGAATTTTTCAGAACACTCATTTTTAGAAAGGTAAAATGCAAAATGACAGTAAAAATCAATAATTGAAAATTTTCCTCTTTAAAATGCTCCAAATTCCATATAAATTTTTTTTAAAGAGATGCGCTGATTTATCAAAGATGCATTTAATTACGCAAGGTAGTTACTGATAACGAATTAGTTATACCTTTAGGTTAACCCCTTTAAAATTACATCTTTCTAAGCTGCGAAAACTTTCATTACCTTCTTTCCGTATCTTTACATGTTTTAGCTTTTTATTTTAATCTCAATACAATTATTTTTTTAGAATTTCAAAGCCTAATTATTATTTTTTCAATTATACCCCTATATAATAACTATTACTACTATAATTTCTTACTACTAATGAGATAATTAAATAAGGATTTTTTTAGTCCAAATTTGTACTATCCATTAAATATTTCTTAATCTATATGCATTAACTTTAAATATTTAAAGATATGGAAAGAGATAGTACCTACTTTCAATTAATTTTGACCAATTAATTCGTTGTGATTCTTTTAAAAAAATAATTATCACTTTTCTATTTATTTTATTTTCTCACCTCTTTGAATTCTTTCTCTATAATTCTTTGGGAAAAATAAAAGCAATAATCGTTATCTCTTTTTTATTTTATTCTCTCACCTCCCGATGATCTCCCTCTTCCCAACAAAAAAATAACAGTAATTAATTGTTTTTCACTGTTTTAAACATAAGTTTGAATAAAAAGTATGTTGTAAACTTAAGTTTGATAAAAAATGAGTTTACTATAATGTGATTTATGTTTGAATATTTTTTGTTCAAAAGTATGTTGACAAAGTGAAATATATTTGGATAATATTAATCAAAAGTACTTTTATTTGATGTTGTACTTGTGTATTGCCAATAGAAAAATGAGTTTTCAAAAAACAATTCTTATATTGCTTCCAACTCAAATTCAGTTTAGTAGCAAATTGAGTTTTCAAAATTACTTGGAAAGACATACAAACATAATAGCAAACTGAGTTTAGTTGGATAAAAGTAATTTTAGACCACCAAAACGATAATCCAACACATAGCCTTACCTTGTGCGCTCCTCCTTCCTCCTAAGTCTCTCACTTTCACGAAAAATTAATCAACTAAAAGGTTTAATCCGAGCATGAAAGCCACTCTTTATTTGATACTTGATATACGCATACACATTGGATTGAAATATAATAGTACATGAATTACTTAATCATTTTGTTAAGAAATATGAGAGGAGTAAAACACTAGAAAGAACTCTATCAATGGGCCACGAGCCAACCAAGTAAAACATTGGGGAGATCTCTGTCAATGGGTCATCAATTAACACACAAATGAACTTAACACTACATTCAATCAAAACCTTAAGGCATTAAGTTTGTAGGTCCTTCTCACTTATATGTTACGCAACATATTCATCTCTAACATGAGACTTCTAAATTACATTATTTATACTTGTACACCAACACATTTCTAACAAGTTATTAGGGGCAATGGATGCGTGTTTCCATTTACTAGACAATTGCAAGTTCACAACTTAGGATCACACGTTAATAAAGGTTGATTATAGGGAGATGAGAACATAAAATAAATAGGAGAGAGATAAATTTTTTTCAAAGATTTGTAGAGAGAGATGACAAGGAGGTGAGAGGGTAAAATAAATAGAAAATAGATAATTATTTTTTCAAAGAATCATGGTTAATTAATTTGTCAAAATTAATTAAAAATAGATAATTTATAAAGCTTAACCTATGCGAGTTTGCACAAGTTAGAAAAATCGATAAAAAAAATCCCACCAATAAATAATTGAACAATTCATTCGCATCAATAAGGAGGCATTTGGTACCAGAAAAGCTTTTAGTTTAATAGTTTCTCAGAAATCTAAAGTTAAAAATGTTTGTTTCTCATGTTTGGTATATTATTTTAAAAAAAATATTTTTAAGAAACACCGAGAATAAATTAACTTATGTTTCCCACCAAATTATTTTTATAGGATAAGGTGAGACTCTAACTTTTCTGAGTTAAGAGAAAAGTTTTAATGATGTAAAAAGATCATGACATCCTCATTGGCTCATTTAATACAATTATGTAAAGTTTTGAAACAATTTCTAATTAAAAGTGATAAATGATTAAATTTAAGAATAAAAAATACTAAAATACTAATAAATATTTTTAGTATACTTATTATAATTTTAAAAATAAAAATTGATTTATAAAATATATTGTTTTAGATTTTTAATATATTAAATATTATACTTTTTAAATACTTTTTATTTTTTAATTCTTTAAAAATTGTAAGGGTATTAATTAACAAATCATTTAAGAACATTATTGTCGCAACATTTAAGAAATGTTTTAGTAAAAACTGTATAAAATATCTAAAGTAGAAAAAATAGAAAATTCTGTGATGTAAAATTTAAATAAAAATACTAAAAATCACACCAACATATTTGTTATTTTAAAATTTATGAAAACTATTTTTACAACAAAACTTATTCAAACTTATAATTTGATTAAATTATTTTACATATTATCCATATGAGTTATTTGAATTAAACTAGTAATACTAAATACTTTACATAAGGAAAATGCCAAATAAGTTACATAAGAAAAAAAATTACACAAATTTAATTATGCTTAAATTTGATTTTTATAAATAATTTAATTATTATCTTATTAAAAAATATTTTTTTAAATATTTTTATTTGGCTATTACGAAAATTTCATGTTTTTGGAAATATCTAAGTGAGGACAATCTAATAAATTCTAGCTTTTTTAAATTATAAAAAAATAGGTTGTTAGTGATAATTATTTTAAAGATTTAATACATTTGTAGATCTTTGAACTTTTTAAGAATTTTTAATTAGGTCCTTAAATAAAAAAACTTGTAATTAAATCTTTAATCTTCTAAATTTTTGTAATTGGATCCTTAAAGTTAGTTTACGCATGGTGACTTGAAATTGCTAGAAAATTTACAATTTGTGGCAATTTTACTAACTCGAGGGATCCAATTACAAAAATTTAGAAAATTAGGGATCTACAAATATATTAAACCTATTTTAAATTCACTCATTCTTTGGTTATTGTGAGTACCTTGTGTTGAAACACTTTGATCTTGACAACTTAGTAATCTCTATCCTTTTTAAAATAAAATGGATTTTTTTTTGTATTTTTATTAAAATAATACTTTAATTAAAATTAATCAAACTCAAAAGTTTTATAAAAAATTATATAACTTTGACATATCATTGCATTGGAAGATATATAGAAGTAAAGAAACACCTTTATCGAGTTAAAAAAACATTTTTATAATTTTTTCTTATTTTAAAAAGAATAAAATTTGTGTTAAACAATAAAGATTCCCGTATGATAAATAAGAAAAATTAAAAAACTTTAAAAAATAAAGTTTAACAGTTAATAAAGTTATTTATCTAAAAAAATATTCTAAATAAAAACTTATATATTTAAAAAAGTTCTATTAAAATCAAATATGAAAATATTTGATTTCCAAAAAATATGTGTAAATATTTCTAAAAATATTTATGAATAACCAAACATAATTTAGTCATCTCTGAAATCCATAATTCTCGACCGAAATTCATAACCCAAAAATTATAATTTTCCTTTTACAAAACGCCAACTATCAACACCTATTCGGTGAAAGCAATCACACACGATTGACCTTTCCATTTGACCAGAAATTGGTACACTTACATGTCGGAAAAATATCATAACCATCATTTTCCTTATGTTAATAAGCCCTTAGCTCAATTATTACGTACTAATAAAGTTTATGGGGCTTGGATTTAATATTATTGTTGGAGGTCTGATGCTACAGCAGTTCAGCCACCACCTCTCTTTCCTCACTCAAACCGTTTGCACCTCCAATATTGTAAACGAAAAACTCCACATCCTGGCTCTTTCTTCAGTATTTAACGCAACTGCATACTCAAGACTCAAACTCTAGACCATTAGTTAAACTAGAACAACGTCCCACTAGTTAATTTACACACTTGGTGGTCATTTAGCTGTTTATATTAAACAATATTTCAGTAACATAATGATACTTTTCTTATAGAATAATCATACGGGAAAGTAAACTAAGGTTATGTTTAGATTGGTGGTAGAGAATGGAATAAAATGAATCGAAATATAATGGAATGATATGGATTAAAATGAAATGGAATAAAAATGTCATTTTATTGTTTAGATATTTTACAATGAAATATAACAAAGATTTCATTCTATTGTTTAGAAAAAAGATGAAATGAAATGAATTATAACTTTTTAATTTTCATATTATCCTTATTTTAAACATATTATCCTTAAGAGACTAATGATTTGGATAAAATTTATAAAGATAAAAAATTCATTTTATAATTTAAAAGTTTTGTTCCATCAAGTGCATCCCAAATTTGGAGGAAAGAAAATTAGAGTTAAGTGATAGAATAAAATGGATCATGATCCATCTTCTTTCATTATGTTTCATTCTTATTTTTACAAACTAAATAATAGAACAACTTTCTCTCCCACTTCATCCCTCTCCATTCCACCCTCTACTACCAATCCAAACATAGCATAAATTTTATTTTTCCAGGGTTTCCTTTTGGAAATCATCATCATTTTAACTTACGCAAATACGCGTGTGTGTGTCCGCCTGCTTAATTTGATACAGTACATACCCCTTAAATTTTTTGAACATGAATCAATCAATAAATTATAATGAAGTGTCTAATTCCTCGAAGAGCAATGGTGGATCTTTCCCTCTATTTAGGCGTGGGCTCTGAGTGATTGACCAGTTCATAACAGGATGGGTTGCGTATGATCCAAAGACATAAGGTCCATGTTTTTACCCTACATGTACATAGGTTTGCTGGATTGAGACCATTTATGACAATTTTTGCATCTAGGACACGAGAGTTGTTTCTTTCTTACACACCCAAGATTTATCACCGACATGCTTGCTTTTCCTACTTTATACAAGAACTCTCATATACGTAATCACGAGAATAATGTTCGATGGATAGAACAGAATAAAGTTAGCAACCATATCCTATATAAGATTTGAAACATATCACGACGAACTCTCATTTATTAATTACAACTCAAATATATTTGAATAAATATAGTAATGTTAACCTCTCCAAAATTCATATATATGCAAGCCTTCTTGAAATTCTACGCGCACACATCCCTCAAAAAAAAAAATCTGCAGTCAGGGGTTAAATTCTTATGCTGTCAAAGTGTTGGGGCACCAAATTCTGATAAATTGCTTCATTTTCATGCTAAGTGAGCATTTCTTATGCTATTAATTAAGTCATTTAATAAAATTTTGGCTTATCCAAAAAAAATAAAATTAAAGTTCAAAACACTAATCAAATCAAACTCAGGGGGTCTAATCTGTGGATAATTCCAAAATGAGCGTTGCTATTCAGTAAGAATAGCATAGACATGAAACGCACGAACAGCGTACGTGGAATCCGGATCCTCTCCAGCGTATTTTGTCTCCCACTCCCTCCAGCCAGAATAGCAACCATCAGATTAATTTAAAGGCTCAGATTAAAAGGAAAAAAAGAGTTAAAAAAAAAACTGAACTTTTTAACTTCTAATAATTTGAATTTTAAATATTATTTTGAAAATTCATTCAACCTAAATTATGCATAGATATTCTCTTTATATAAAAATTAGAATAATTATATTAAGGCTTAAATATATTTTTGACCTCTCAAATTTGAGGTAAATTTATTTTTGGTCCTCCAAATTTAAAATTAATCTTTTTAGTCTCTCTAATTTGAAAAAAAAAATCTATTTTAGTCCTTCATAACCACTTACAGAATTATTAATAGGGCAGATTATGTCAGCTGTGCAACATTAGATGAGTTTGGTGTGATGTTTTCACTAACAGGAACACTACCAAGTGGGTTTTGTGTGGTATTTAGGAAGGACTAAAACATGTTTTTTTTTAATTACATGGACTAAAAAGATTAATTTTAAATTTGAGGACCAAAAATAAACTTATCCCAAATTTGAAGGACTAAAAATATATTTAAGCCTTATATTAAACAAGAATATTTTTAGGAGTCACTATTCAACAAAAGCATTTTTAAGAGTTTTTCTTCTATGAAAGTGTTTTTAGCATAGTTTTTAAAACTGGATCAAACCAGTTGACTTGATTGGTTTATCTGGTAACCAACCTAGTGACTGGTCTATTAACTTTAAAAAATAAAACCATTTCAAAAGAAGTGAGAATCGGTAAAACATAGGTCAAACTGGTCCAAAATCGACAAAAAAAACAATGTAGAGAAGTGGTTTGAACCGGTATTTTACAAAATTTTAATTTTAATTTTTTATTTTTTAACTTTAATCTAAAACAATTTTAAGATAAATACTACATCTATAACACCGTGTTTTCTTAATGTATGATTTAGTGGTTTAATAATTGAAAGTGAAAATATAATATATGATGCTGGTAATTAAAACGAATAAATGAGTTGTTGTTGTCGAGTGTTGTTGGTGTTGGTGTTGGTTATTTGGAATTCTTGTCTAAATTTATGGAACTGAGGAAAATGTTATTCTTGAGTCAAAATGAGAGTGTAGCTGTGTTATATGGGTTAGTGAGAGATATACAGTTGAGTTGGGCCAGTTGTGAGTAGTGGGAGATGGTTAGATGAACCATGGGCTTTAGTGGGCCCAGGGCCTTTGTGAGGCCTGGGAGGTATTAAGTTGCCCAAAACCCCTTTCTCCCCTATTTTAGCAAAACACTATCCCAAACTCTCTCATTCTCTCAAATCTCTCTCAAACCCCAAAGTGAGAAGCAAGATTGTAGATTATTTTATTCCTTTCGGTGAGGAGCATTGCTTACTCTGAAGATTTGGCTTAAAGGTTCACATTTCTCCCATTCTCCTCTTTCCCCAAATTTCAGATTTGGAAGGGAAGCTTACATTGGTTTAAAAGTTGTTGTGTGAACATAGTTGTGTGTTAAAGTGACCTTGGTTTGTGCTGGAAACTGAATTGGAATGGATTATGTTGTGATTTTGTGTGAAAATGGGTTTCCTTCGATTTTGATGATTTGGTGTTGAAATGTTGTATGGATTGTTGTTTGTGTTGAGTATATGGTTGTGAAATGTTGTATGGTCATATTCAACCTCTGTGGAGTCGATTTAGGGTATAAAAAAGTATAAAGTTTGGATTTTTGGGATTTTTTGAAGAGAGTTCTCCTACTGTCTTCCGTTAGTTGCTGAGCGACCGTTGCTCTCGCTGAGCGAGACTGCCCTTGGAGTGGTGTAAGGCTCTCAAGTTGGAGAATCGCTAAGCGACTGTTTATGTCGTTGAGCGAGCGTTCTTGAGTCGTAAGGAGTGACTGAAGGAAAGAGGAGACTCTTTAAGCGATGGCCAATTCCCTGAGCAGGTGATCATGAGAATTCTAAAAATTTTCCAGAACATGGCTCATTAAGCAAACGTGACGTTCACTGAGCGAATGTGGGTATTCCAAAATGCCTGGAACGAATTCGTTGAGCGAACCCCGAGCTCGCTGAGCAAATTAAAGGCCCTAGAGAGTGGTGCTTTCTGTTGCAATTAAATGGCTAGGCAAACAACCGATTCACTGAGCAAAGAGTGTGTGTGCAGTTTTTGGCTGTTTTTTGGAATGGTTATTCGCTGAGTGAGTAGGTGACTCGCCGAGCAAAATGTAGATGATGGAATTTGGAGAAGGTCCCTGGAACGAATTCACTGAGCGACTCTAGTTGTCGCTAAGCAAGTGACCTTGATTCGTTGAGCAAGACTCATGGTCGCTAACCAAAAAGCTTTTGTAGGGGAAGTTGGTCCCTGTAAGGAAGGTCTTCGCTGAGCGAGCATGTGAGTTGCCGAGCGAGCGCAATGTTCTGTTGCTGAACAATTTTGAAAGTGTAGTGGTGTGAGACATGTTTGAGAAAACTCCCAGTGTGAGTCTATAGTTGAGAATGTGGGAAGGAAAGGTAGGTTGCTTGGATAGGACCTCCACTGGTTGTGTATGAGTTGTGGTGTAAGATTTCTCACAAGGTATGTACTGCTTGGATAGGGCCTTACATATTGACTATGCTTTAGGTTGGATTGGGCCGGCATGGTGTTGGTAGTGGTTGTGGACCATGTGTGGTGCTGGTCGAGCCCACGTGGTGTTGTGTTGCTATTGTTGTGTTGCTACACATATATATGATGTTTTGTTGTAATTGAATGATTGTGGTGTTGTGATACATGCATTTCATGCATATGTTGTTGGCTGAGGCTGTGATAGGCCTTATAACGTTGTGCGGGCAGGCATGTAAGTTGGATGGTTGACAGGAGTTGCAGCTCAGACGAGCCTCCAACCTAGTGCCTGGATAAGATGTAGGGTTCTAAAGATGAGCCTATAGGAATGAATGGATGGGCGATTTCGTAGAGGGCCAAGGCGGTGCATGCCTTGTGTCACGGTGAGCCACCATTCACATACACTTATCCTGACACACCACTAAGCTTATTCGTGGATCAGAGTTTTGGCAATCCCTGAATGGTGCTTGGATAGGCTATGGTAGGGGGTGAGACCTGGCTGATCACCCGAGATATTGTGAAATTTCTTGAGAGTCATGTCATAATGCATTGGAATAGTTGTGGTGGATTGGTTGTGATATGGAGTTTTAGACTAAGAACTCTTTGCCATATGAGTGAATGCTATACGTGTATATATGTATGAGTATGAATGTTAAGGATTGTTGATGGATTCAGGATTTATATGCTATGTTGTTATTTTTGTAAGCTTACCATTACCTTGTTTTATTGTTGTTGGATATCTTGTTGCTGTTGTTGTGTTAGCATGATTGTGATGATCACGTCTTATGGCGTGGGAGCAAATGGCGATGCTTTAATGGACTCGGCTTTTCAGAGCTCGAGGAGCCAAGCCTTTGTTTCTTTTGTTGTATATTTAGTTTCATTCTTTTTGATGGGGTTGTATAGTGTGACCAGCTATAAGAAGTGTGTTTTGTATCTCCCCCCCCCTATTGGTAGATTGTATATTGGATTACTTTTGATATGGCCTAGTGATATCCCCGTGCTTTTGTTAGAATGTAAGTTATACAGACAGGATGTATGGCAGTAGGAGAGATGGATGAATCTCTCAACATGTGTATGATATATATATATATATATATATATATATATATGTATGTATGTATATGTGTGTGTGTGTGTGTGTGTTATGATTTTCATTTACCTGATGTGACGGTAAGAGTAGGATTAGTAGGGTCTTTTAGTAGGAACAGTTGGGTTGTTACAACATCCATCCCTAAATATAAGTCTCTTTTAACTAATTTACATTCATTAAGAAAGTTATTTAATTCAATTAGTAGCATTAAATTTGTTAATAATTTGTATTATTTTTTTCAAAATTACCCTTAAAATTATTAGGATTCGTCATCTCACTCTTTCTACTTAATTATTTTTTACCTAATTAATTAACTAACGTGTGTTAATCATCTTCTCCGATTCTCATTAGAGAGGGAATGAATTTATCTTATTACTTTATAGCATTTATTGTAAAGTAATTAAGAGTATTTTGGTAAAAATTATTTCATAAATATTACAAATAGGTATAAACTATTTTATTAATTTTTTTCTTATAAAACATAATTTAGTCATATATGTTAATTTATAATTTTCTATATCTGGATTTTTTTATAATTTTATATTATATTAATTTGTTATTTTTTTTATTCTAGATATAAATTTGTTATTGTTAATGAACATTGTATTTTATTAAAATCTAAACCTAAGTATTATGATATATTTGTTTTGGACTTTTATGTGTACTTTGAATGTTAAAAACCCATAAAATAATGTTTTATTTTAGTTTTTAGTGTTATAAAATTATGATATTATATTTATTTAATATTATTTTATGTATGATTTAATTGTTATTATTATTTTATTAATACTGTTTCTACCACAGTTTAACTACAGTTAAACCATTAAACCTTGAATTAGTATTTTGACTATTCCAATGACCAGTTTGACTTTAAAAACATTGTTTTGTAGAAAAAAATAATAATCTCTTATCTTAGTTTGTATATTGGACATGATAAATATTTTTTATATACTTAAAATTCATAATAAACAAAACTATTTTAATATAAAATAATATATTATAATTATAATTAATAATAAATAAATATCTTTGAATTATAATAGTTTGAGATTGTTAGAAAGAAATTTTCTTACACTCTGTGTAAATAGTGTGTAAAATCTATGTTCAAAAGAGAGAATAAAATATTAAAAATATTTAATTGGGAGAGTGAAAAATAACTCTTTAATTTATGTATTCTAACACACACACACACACATATATATATATATAATTCATTTTGAATGAATTTTCAAAATTATATTTAAAATTCAAATTAGTGAACGTCCAAACAATCTTAAATTCTTAATTAAACATTTGAATAATTTTCTTGTCCATGTACAGTTTTTTTCCTTTTTAAATCTAAGCCTTTAAATTAATCTGATGATTGATATTTTGGCTAGAGACGTCTGGAAACAAAATCACGCCGGAGAGGATCTATATCCAATTATCCATAGTTGTAGGCACTTGTGACGACATTTAATACTTAATGGCCTGTTTGGTTAGGTGGAAGGAAAACATGAGAAAAGAGAAAAAATTTAAAATTTGAATTAAAAGGAATGTAAAATAAAAAAAAAAAAAGTTTAAATCTTTATTTTTAAAAGTTAATTTTTCCTTCTTTTTTTTTTATTTTCTCTTCAACCAAACAAGAAAACATTTCGTTATTTGTATGTTTTTTTTTTTTTTATTTCTTTCCTTCCAACCAAATATGCACTTAGTAACGAAGAATATCAAAAAGCTAATTTAGCAAGTAAATATCAAAAAGTTTTGAGCTATGATAAACGTACACCCCATAAATGGGGTGTATGGATTAGATGGAGAGAGAGAGAGAATAAAAGTAAAAGAAGAGAAAAAAATAATGAATATAATAAATAATGTGATGAAAATTAAAGAGAAAAATAAAGAAAAAAATAAGGTGGAAGTATGATGAAACAGAAAATAGACTATGTTAAGTATTTTTCAAAAGTTTTAGCTTTAATTTAATTGTATATGACGTGAGAACTGAGACGTTTATGTTCAGTGTAAGACAGCAAGCATACGGCATACCGTCATGCACTAATGCCTTTTGCTTTCTTTTTTCCTTTTTTTTTTCACACATGCATTTGCTTCAATAAAACATATATTATTCATTTCAAAAAATAGAAAGATTAAACGAAATGCACGTCCCACACAGACGTTAATTTAAGCCCTCTGTAATATCAAGACTATTTATCAAATTGGTACATTGCTCTGGTTTCTCAATTTCTCTATCTCTCATATATTTATCATATGTTTACACAAATGCGGAATGGCGCCACTGTATACCAGTTAAATGCAAGAATGATAATACCTGAACACTAAATATATTATACTGTCTATTAATACCTATTATTTTTTTCTATTTTTCTTCCTATCACACTATATTTCTTATCATACTTATACTTTTCCCCCTTTCTCTTTTTAGGTGTTAAATAAGGTTTGGGTGTTCATTTATAATTTTCCTATATGCAAACAACTCTGGATATAATAAATGTACTTAATTATATTATAGGGGCAGTCTCAATAGAAAATGTTGGTCATGTTATCGATGGAGGCCCACTTGTTTCATACAGAAATTTGTGATAAACCATGAACAAGCATAATAGAAAACATAGATAAATGCGTACAGAAATTTGTGATAAAATCCAAATAAAAAAACTAATTCTTGCTTGCCAGTGTGTAAATAAATATCTATTTAGGGGTAAATTTTCATTTTTTTTTTGGGTAAAGATAAGGTAATTTCTAGTCGAAAGTTAGAGATCTCTCGAGATATTTAAATCTATTTAAAAAGCTAACTTCTTCCAATAAATATTAGAGTTTAATGGTCATGTGCTGTCAATATAAAAAATTTTACACTGTCAATCAATCATAAATCACCATTGATATGATTTTTAAAATATTTATTATAAAAGTAAACAAACTTATAATAAATGGTAGTTTGTAATTGGATGACAATATAAAATTATTTTACACTATCAGTGCATGGCCTGTTTTATCTAAATATTAATCTATATACACACGAACTTGATAATTGAACCTCTACGAACATACTTAAAAGACATTTATTTGTAAATCATACCAAGCCACGTTTGCCGGAAAATTTTCATATAAATTGTAGTATTGCTTTTTTTTAATTTCTCACGTTTATTTTATTTTTGTGCTGCTCAAAAGCGTAAATTAAATGATCTGAAGTTATTTCCCATGTAGATAAAGAAATATTCATTTCCTGACGGAAAAAATTGCATAAAAAGAGCAGGCGCGATGAAAAGCTTTAAAACACGAAAACAATGAAACACAAAGCCATTAATATATTTATGAAATGATAATGCTGTAAATGATTTTCCAATAAACTAAATCCTTTTATTTTCTTCATTTTTTTTTTCTTCTACCCAATTCGCTTGTCTCCAATTTTCTTACAAGTCTAAAACCCTTGTGCATCAGATCTATGATGAGACTTTTAACGACAACTTGAAACTGCAATTTAAACCCAATCACATGAATACACAAGAATAGTATGTTACGAACCTACACAAATAGATAATAAACAAAACATCACAATATGCAAAGTTCACAATTAATAACTGAACTCTAGCATTTGATGCATGGATAAAATTAAACAACAAAGTCAATGCTTACACTGAAGCATGAGTCCTCATACGTTATATATATTAATATATATATAGTTAAACACTTGGCATAGAATACCTTGTGATTTGCGAATGAGCCAAACTTGCTACTTTCTAGCTAATTAATAACCCTTTCACGCCCTAGCTTGTTTCTCCCACAAGTTTCCTTTTCACGCTCAGAACTCAAAAGCAAGATGTCATATATACTTAACCTCTCTGATGCGTTAGAACAAGAATGTGTCAAAGATCATCATCACCCGTCAGCTTAAGTCCCAAATACCAAGGCCTTCTTTTGGCACCATCACACTCTACTGTCCTTCTGAGAGAGATGCTGATCTCATCCCATATTTGCTTGCACTCACTTGCACTCCTATCAAACCCCAAACAAGCCAATTTCGCTGCTATTTCATCCCAAAGCCCATTCTCCAAGCACCCATTTTCTCTGAATCGTTGATCAAAACCAGTCCTTAGCTGTATCAAGTTTGAAATCTCCATTTCTGTCCACCTACTACTTCCATGATCAACACCCTCAGAGGGAAATTCATTGGCATCAATACTTCCCTGGCTCTTGTTCTTATTTGGTGGTTCTTCAACCATAGCTTCATCCGATGGCAATGCTTCAAGTCCTATCCCAATGTGTTTCCTCACAACCTCTATCAATGCAGCATCTCTTGCTTCAACCCATGCTTTCTCTTTAGCCCACAGTTCATGGACCTGTTGATCAAACCACATTGACCCTTTCCTCTTCCTTTCTTCCTCCTTAGATGCCATCTCTTGCTCCCTTTGTTCAACAACATTCAACATTCTCTCCATCCAAGCATCTTGAGTCTCTATGATCTTCCTCATGTGGGAATCCACAATCTCCTCCACTTTAGCTCTCCAGCTTTTTCTCACCCTCCTATGATCACTTTGCCTATGATCTAACCCTTTCTGCTTCTCCCTTGACTGCCTCATCATGAATGCAATGGCTGAAAGATCCTCATCGTTGTTTTCAGATGAGGATGTCTCGAATTCAGATGAATTTGAGATACTGAGGCTCTCTGAGCACTTGGGGTTATTACTAGAATCGCCATTGTGGTCTTGGTTAATTGTGAAGCTTGGTGGTTGGATACTAGCAGTGTTTCCACCAGCACGATGGGTTTTGTCTGAAGTTGAGGCATGAGCAGTGTTTGCTTGATCTCCACATATTGCTTCAAGCTGCCTGAAGAACCTGTAGTGCTTCCCATCTTGTCTACTAGCTTTACCTTCCTTGGTCTTCTTGTAATACTTGTACAAATTCTCAAACTTCTCTTTGCATTTCTTTCCACTTCTTTGGTACCCAAATTCCTCAGCCATTATCCTAAATACGTAGATCACACAGCTATTAATTATTATGCACATAAAACATGAAGGAAGAGAAGATTAATTAGCACATTAATCACAAATACATTTCCTCTATTTTTCTTTCCCCACCCCTTTCTTTTCTCTTAGACAAAATTTGGGGTGAGAGAAATAGGACAATATTTTCTGGTTAAAAATCGTACTGTAATTAATAATCATAACACCACATAAGTTTTTTTTCTTGTTTAGTCATGCATGCATGGAATTAATTAATATTTATAAATCCATTTAAGATTTCTTCATTCAGCATTCTTATATTATCATTCTCTCTTCTTTAATATTCGTATATTAGCCATGTTGTGCTGAAGGATTAAAATAATGGAAACATTCTCTCTTCATTAAAGATGTCAGAAACATGAATACAATTATCCGAGTTCGAATCGACAAAATAAACTCCAAAATATAGCCCTAGCTAGCTGAGTAAAAGCTAGCTAGCTAGGTTTAATAGTACTACTAAACAAAGACAGGCTTTCAGGGTGAGAAATCCTTGCACCCATAATTACTTACTCACAGAAAAACCAGTGCAAGTATACACATTGAGTCAGTGGAATTTCTTGGACAAAACTAGAAATAGATAACAAAAGCCACATGGATCTCACAGTTATCTGTAACTAATGGCCTGTCATTTTCAAGCACAAAGAGGAAATTAGCCCCCCCCTCCCCCCATAAAATTGCAAAACCAGCAAGACAAAAAGAAAAGACAGAAAGAACATCCATATTTGATATTTCTTCACTACTCCTCACTAGCCACCACCACTTACATTTTCCCTACTCATTCTGAGTCTGAACTGGAAACAAAAACAAAAGCAAAAATAGTGGCTTTTTCAAATGCACGCTTGGAAACTCATTGAGAAGCAACGAATCATGTTATGTGAAACCTATAACTATTAGCTTCTTAGGAAACGTTGAAAATCACATCTGGGATGTGGAACCAAACACGCTATAAGTTTAGTATATGTGAGTGTACATATATACATGTAAATATACCTAGAAATTTCATTCCACAAGGGTGCTTTCTGATTATTCTCTCTGAACTTGGAATCAAGACGAGATCTGATCTCTAGAAGCGAAAGGGTCTCCTGTCTAGGCCACCTGTTGTTCCCGGAATCAAACCCAAACCACCCTTTCTCTGCACTCTCCATGCTGCAGAATGCAGCAGTGGCATGATCCGAGGCAGTAGCAGCAGCAGCAGCAGCAGCAGTAGTAGTAGTGTTTATACTAGAGGAAGAATATTCATGATGAGCAAAGTGAGTAGTGAAGGGACGAGGGAAGAAAACGTCCCCAACTATGTTGGGGTCATAGGTGTTGGGTGGAGTAGCCGCAGCAACAGCACTGAGACCATGGTGAACACACAGTGGCTCGAGTAGGTGTGTGTTGGAAGTGCTCAAGTGGGTTCTGGCTGATATGAGCCGCCGGAGATCCTCCGGCAACCCATATGGATCACCCATCTTCACTCCACACAGGGAGAGAGAAAAGAAAAAGAAAAAGAAAGTGTAAAGCAGACACAGACACAGACACAGACACGGGATGAGAGAAGGGTCTCGCTTGGTTCTGTCATAGAAGAAAAGAAGTCAGATTTTTATTTTATTTACCTTTTAACCCTCAAACTCATCCTCCACAAATTTGACGGCAGACACGTTATTACTCCCTTACAAATGTGAAAAGTTCAAATTGAGTTTTGGTTTACATTATGCTGATACCTGTTAATATGATTTTAGGCAAATATTTAGAGTAAATAATTTAGTTTTTACACTATAATCTAATCATAAATTATTATATATATAGTAAGTTTGTTGGTTTTTAAAATAAATATATTAAAAATTATACTAATGATGATTTCTAATTAATTGACTGTGTAAAAAATTTTATACTGACAATACATAAAAATTAAACTCAAATATTTATATGTTTGATTTCACTTTACAAATTGATTTTAGGTCGAAAATCTAACTTGAATTGAAATAATTTAAATTACTTTTGAGATAGATTAAAAATTTATATTGAATGTTATTATTAATTTACTTTTAAAATACAATAGGTCACAAGTCAAGCACATAAAGTGAATTTAACACTACATCTAAGTCCAAAATCTTAAGATATTAGGTTTACGGGTCTTTATCACTTATATGTTGCTCACCATACAATCTCTATCTAACGTAAAAAAATTTACTTACACTTATACACCAGCACAAATATCAATAGAAGTACAGTATCTAATGAATAAGGATTAATATAATTAATATTTTTATTTTTAAGGATTAACGTATGAACCTTATATTCTTAAAAAGGGAAATTTTATTTCTATAACTATTTTTTAGAGCTATTTTTATAATTAAGGAAAGAATAGGAAGAGGAAGAAAAATTCAGATAAGTGATCTGACGTAAAAAGAAGGAGAAAAAAACAATTATAAAAAGTGCACAGTAATGACACGACTATTAATTGTGAAGGACGAATTGGATGTTGATTCTTTTAGTTATTTTTATTATTATTTGAGAAGGGAGACAGGATCCGAGTCTACCGCAACTCTTAAAAGTTAGACTCACTCTAGCTCAGAGTATGAGAGAGAAGAGAAGCAAATTAAAGGAGGTGATTTAAATAGTAAGGATTGAAGTACTTGGTTGGGAAAGCATAAATTATAAGCTCCCCTTAGAGGCATCCTTTCTTCTTCCATACCTAGGAGATATAAAAGTACCATCATGAAATGGAGTAGCTTATTCTGTTCCTGGTTATTTTACAATATATATAAGTGATGTTGAGAGACAAACTAAGAATTTAGAATTGTTGTTAAATTCTGTTAAGAAAAAGCGTTTGAGCAGGTTGCCAGTAATGTAATGCTATATATCTAGCCACTGAGAGAGAGACAAATGGCAGAGCATCACACGATGAAATACTACGGCTTCACTGGCTGGGTGACGGATGACCAGTTCTTGAGACTTAACCTTTTTATTACTTTACTTGCTTTTTGGCAGCAGCATCTTCGTGGAGGGTAGCATAACATAGCTTAAAGCGAACACACCTATCTTAATCATAGCACTTAGGTGAACGTGCTCCCATTTGTTTCCGATGTAACATGTTAATTTCTTTAAACGAAAATTCCTTGTTATCCTTGTTGGCTATTGTCAAGTGTCGTACGTGTGTAGAAGTATAACAGTAAGGAACTTTAGCTCATGATATATAATAACTAAGATCGAACATGTGTATATACCGGTGTTGCTTTAACTAATTTTTTCTGATATAAATCGATTGCATATAGGATGGTACTAACAGAGTAGTTTGAGACTTTGAGTTGACATTTTCTATGAATATATCTTAGATAAGAATTTGTTGCATGTAATAAAAAAAAATATATGTCTAAGATAATATAAAAAATAAAGATTAAAATCAGTGAGATATGAAAATGTGGGATAGCTTTTAGAGTTTACTTGATAAGTTTTTGAGAAATAATAGCAATAAACTTTTTAACACACTCTTTTAAAACATACTTTTTATTATTGATTGAAATTTATTAGAAATTACAAAATTGTATAGGTATCTCTTCTTATTAGTTGAATTCCACTTATGATTTTATAGTTTTTAATAAATTTTAACTAATAAAAAAATGTTAGAACAAGTGTTGTTGGAGATCTCACATCGACTAGTAATATGGCCAAACAAGTGTATATAAGTGGGGGGCAACCCTCACCTTACAAGCCGATTTTGTAAGGTTGTGTTAGGCCCTAACTCACATTCTAATATGATATCAGAGCTGGCTTGTAAGGTGAGGGCTGCCCCCCACTTATATACACTTGTTTGGCCATATCACTAGTCGATGTGGGATCTCCAACAAGTGTGTTAAATAACGTATTATTAACACTCTTCTAAGTTTTTCAGAATCATACATAAGAAAGAAGATTTGTTCACACGCACACACACACACACATATATATATATGGGTCAGAATCCATTGACACTAGGTGTCAAAGTTAGTCAAATTACACCTTCAATAACTTTTTGTAGGATGCAAATTTAACCAATCAATCATTGAATTTGATGTTCTTATTAATTAGATTAAGTATACAAAATTTCATATAATTCCAAAATTATTTAATAATTCATCACATCACCTTTTAACGTAGAATATGTTATTAAAATATATATAAATATTCAATGTTAGATAACATATCTAAAAAAGTCCAAATAATGTGAAATTTGATATCCATGATTATAAAGATAGTATCACATAATTTAACGATTGAATTGGTTAAATTTGCTAAATACCTTGCACCTTTTACTTTTAGGATATGTTTGGTAGAGAGGAAAGAAATAAAAGGAAAGGAAGGGAAGCAAAGAGAAGAGAAATTGATAAGAAATAGGGTAGAAGTTAAGATTGTTTGGTCGAAAAGAAATGGAGATAAAGTTAACTTTTTAAGATTATTTTTTATTTTAATTATTATTATTAATATTATTTTTTATTATTAATATTATTAATAATATTTTATTTTTATTATTAATATTATTTTTATTTTTATTAATATTTTAATAATAATAATATATTATTAATATTATTATTATTATTATGTTGAAAACCGATTTGTCTTCCACTAAATTGATTTACTTTGCTATGAGCAGACGGCGATGCAGACTTTGCACAGTAATTTCCTTCTGTTTCTTCACTAAACAATGAAGAAATATATCAAGGTGGGTCCCACAATTTTTTTTTAAATTTTCTCATACTTCCACTCTACCAAACAACCCATTTCTTCTCACTTCCACTCTCTTCCTTCCTCTCCCCCTCTATTTTTTCTCTACCAAACATACCCTTAGGAATTGGGCTAAATAGAAAAGAGAAATTGTATTTAGGCTTAAATATGTTTTTAATTCTTGTAAAATAAGTGAGTTTTGATCTTAGTTTTTACAATTTTCTTTTTGATATTTTCATTCTCAAAAAAACTAAAATTATTTTTTTGGTTCCTACTATTATGTAATACTCATTAACTGCCTATGTGTTTAACAGAAGGTTGGTGATCATCCCATGTGTCACTAACTAGTGTCTATATAGTACTATGTTAGCATGTAATACCTCTAAAAAAAAATTTAGATTCCTAAAATAAATGTTATTTATCTACCTTAAAATGAATGTTAGGGATCAAAAATAGTTATTTCAATTTTACAGAGATGAAAATCAAAGAAAAATGTTTTACAAAGACCAAAACCAAAATTTGCTTATTTTGTAAGGACAAAAAATAGTGATTTCAAACTTTAGAGGATAAAAAACAAAGAAAAAAATTATAAGGACTAAAATCAAAACTCACTCATTTTATAAGGTCTAAAAACATATTTAATCCTTGTATTTATAATTTTATTTATAACAAATTAAATATATAATAAAAAGAAAAAAAAAGAGAAGAAAAAGTGTGGAATAAAATGGTTAATATATATAAGGAAGAGAAATAAAGAAAAAATATTATAAAAAATGTTATAAAAATATATTATGCAAATAATATTATTCTATAAAAATGAGGTGGCTGTTAGATCAGGGAGCAACTACCAGGTTCAGTTTCTTGCTTAGTAATTAATGATCATATATACCCTTTTTTAATTTAATTCATTTAAAAAATGTTTATTATTTTTAAATGAATTCTGTTTTATTTTATTTTTTGTTTTAAACTAAAATATTATTTTTTTATTTTATCCAAATTTTGCATAAGATGAGAAAAAAGAACTAATGTGATAATATTTTGAATACTATAACAAAAAACATATAAAAAATTAAATTAAATTGTCACATAACTGAGACTATTAATCTAATAATTTTCATAAATATAGCGCAATACATTAAACGATAAGTACTTTAAAATACAACAAGTATATGAAAACAAAGTAATAGTGTTTCAGGCTGAAATTTTTTAATTATTATTATCAAACTTTTAAAATATCATTTATTTAAGGATATCTTATATAAATGAATAAAAACATTAAATAATTATAATCATAAAAAATATAGGTTTGATTAACTTTTAATCCCTCAAAACTTTAGGATATTTTATTTAGTTTTTTATTTTTAACTTTTTCCAATAAATTTCTCAATATTCTCTTTCTTCTTTATTTTGGATATATGCATTTCATATATTATTGTCACGGCAACTAATTAAAATAATTTATCTTCTTGTAATATTAAAATTTAACCACAATTAAAATTTATTTGTATACTTGATCTTTGATTGTTCATCTCTTTCAATCTATCTTTTTTTATTTCTATTTCTAAATTAAATTTTTATAATTTTTTTTAAAAAAACTGTCAATAGTTAAAAATAATTTTATCTCACAATTTAAATTATTTTTTGTAAATCTAAAATATAATTTATGAGTTATTCTCTGTATAAATAACGACGTCACCTTTTTCGCTAAATTCATATCCTCCTCCCTCACGAAATGAAAAATGACAAAGGTAAAGCGACTTTGGTGTGTATAAAAATGGAATGAAGAGAAAGATAAAAAGAAAAGGAAGAGAAAGAAAGTAAGAAATGTAATAAGTGATATAATATAAAATAGAAAAAAAAAATGAAATAGAAGGATATCTTAAGTAAAAGCGATTATATATTTATAAAAATCCTAAACAAATTGTACCGTGCTTTTCACGCGTCTACTATGTGAGAATCTTTTTTTTCTGATTTCTTCTCCCTTATATTATCTTCACCTAATTTTACTTTGCCACTGCAATGATGAGAAAACAAAGATGCGACTTAACTCGTGGACTTGCATCTTGGACTGTCTTTAATGCTTATAACCCACGATTAACAATTTATGATTATTTTTATCAAAAAGCTTTATGATTTTTAAAAATTTTACCTATTCTATTTAAACTCGAGTTGACCACAAATAGTATAGCAATCTGTATTGATTCTTGAAGTAACTGTATTAAATTCGACTCCAAGATCTAAGTTAAAATATTTTTTTACCAGCTGATCTATGCTCTTAATAATTTTATGATTTTATATTCAATAATCTTATTAATATATGAATTAAACACAATTTAATTATTTAAAAATATTGAATAATTTTATATTTTTAATTTATTGTATATTTTTTATTAAACCGGTGTCGTAAACATAATTATTCCATTTTCAAGTTTATATACTTTCAATTTTATTAACCGATTTTTTTCAATGGTCAGCCAACCATTTGGTTTTTTAAATTTATTTTAAATTTAAAATTTTTTATTTAAATTATTTATGTATATTTCTCTCGTAGTTTTGCATATTTTAATTTTTATTTGAATTAAAAAATACTCATACATCATTCAAAAGTCTTGTTAGTTTAAATAAAAAAAATATTATCAAAATAATTCTTCAAACTTGTTTATTTCTAAGATTAAAATCACTATATATTGTTATTTATTTAAGGCCCAGGATTCTCAATCAGTTTCCAAAAAAACAAGAATTTAAATTGAAAGAAAACGAGAAAGATTTATTTTTAGAGTTCTATTTTAAAATGCAAGAACACAAGAATGCAAAAATGCAAAGACGATTAGTTTAATGCAACGGGGAAAATTGTTGGGATTACGGTTCATCCTCTTTCACCTAAAATTTCTAATTTGAGCTTTTTAATTCAATTTGATTTCTTAATTTGTTCACCGGATTTTCTAATTTATTTGAATTCTAATTCCTTGAGCAACTAAACTTTTATCTTTGATTAACAATCCTAATTACTTAGGTGAAATTAAATGAGCATTAAGATTTGAAATCCCCAATGGTAGCATCTACTGACTATTCCTACTTTAAAAGATTATTAGGTTTGTGTCTCAAAGCACATTTATGAAGTAGATTTTCATTTACAAAATAGATCTAAAGTCTTTCTAAGAGTTACCAATTCTTAAGAAACATAAAGATTAGAGAACACAAACATAAACATAAGAACAACAAGAATTTATAAAATTTCTCAAATCAAAGATCCATGACTTACATAGAAATTCTCCTAAACCCCAATAAAAGGATCGAGGTTTAGCTAAACATAAATAAATAAATAAAAAGAATAAAGATGAAGAGAAAAATAACCTCATAGGTCTCTGAAGAAAATGTGACCTTCCACCCTTAACGCTATCCTTAAAATTCCTTACGCTATGTTTAGATTGGCGATAGAAGGAGGGATGGAGTGGAATGAGAAATTGTTCCATTGTTTGATTTCTAAAAATAAGAATGGAATATAATAAAAAAAGATAAATCACGATCTATTTCATTCCATTATTTAACCTCAATCCCTCCTCCCAATTTGAGGTACACTTGATGAAACTGAACTTTTAAATTATAAAATGACTATTTTATATTTGAAATTTTACTGTATTCATAAGTCTCTCAAGGATAATATATTTTAAATAAACATAATATGAAAATTAAAAAGTTATAACTCATTCTATTCCATCGTTTTTTTCCAAATAATAGAATGAAATATTTTTTTTGTTCCATTATAAAATATTCAAACAATGAAACGACATTTTTATTCAATTTCATTTCATTCTCTACTACCAATTTAAACATAAGACAAAGATCCTTGATGATGACTCAAGGTAGAAAATAGAAAAGTGATGGTCTTATTCCTCTTTTTTTCTCCATTTGATTCATGAGTCAGATAGTTTCTCCTAGAAGGAAAATCCCAGAGTTCTTTTCAGTCTTCCTTTTATTCCCTAAAAATAAAAATAAAAAACAGAAATTATACTGAAAGTTTAGAAAATAAAATACATATCTTCTTTCATTCTGAAATTTATTTATTTATAACAAAATGAATTAAAATTCATAAAAAGTAACTCAAAATCTTATAAAAATAATTAAATAATATAAGGATTTATCACATAAATACACGCTTATTTGAAAAAAAAAAAGTATTATTAATCTAAAACAAAGAAATTGTAAACAAAAAAAAAAAAAAACATGACCATGTAACGTGAACATCATCTAATATGATTTTTTTTTAATTTAATCAGTGATCTCAAATTAAGTTTTTAAAAATACGGTTGAATTAAAAATTAGTATAAAGAAAACTTGTGACTTGCAATAATTTTAGCTATTTTAAATAGGATTAATCAAATATTTAATATAATATTCAGATACTAAAGTCATTGAGCTGAAAGAGAGATTAAACATAGATGATCATGCTGGACTGACCTCTTTTTGTTTGATGGGTTAAAAAACCAACTTATATAACTTATGGTGGGTAAGTTAGTGAATTAAATAGACTAAATTTAAAAAAAATTATTAATAAATTCTATTTAATTTTTATAAGCTAATAAATTATATTTAATGACAAAATATCATTATACTATATGACAGTTATCAAATTAAGTAAAAAAATTTCAAGTTACAACAAAACTAATTCACCTACCCAATTCAAGTTTAGCTAGCAGAGAGACAATTGAACACACACAAAAAAAAAATGAAGAAATATTATATTTACTAATAGTATAAAGGAATTTTATACTGTCATCGAATTACAAGATTGTTATGCATAGTAAATTTGTTAATTTTTTAATAATTATTTTAAATTTTATATTTACCATGATTTTTTATTAGTTGTCAGTGTAAAACATTATACATTAATAGTGCATAAAAATTAAACTCAAAACATATTTATGCTTTGTTTGTATTAATAGTGAAATAGAGGAAAAAATAGAAAAAAATTAATAAAATAGAAAAAAAAATGTGTTGTTTGAATAGATAAAAATAAGAACTAAAGAAATGATAATGAAAATAAATAAATAAATAAATTGTATAAAAATTGTTTTTATACTAATTAAAAATAATTAAATTTAATCAAAAAATATCTTTTTAATTAATTGTTTTTTATTTACTATTTTTTTAATTTTTTACGTTATAATTTTTTTTAATTTTTTGAGAAATTATAACGTAAAACAATTTAAAAAAAAAAGAGTAAGATCTTCTCTTATTTTACTCTAATTTGGGGGAGTTATTTTTGTGAGTACCTGCATCATAAAAAACAACATTTCTCTTTCAGATTTTTCTTATGAAATAAATAATAAAAATTTAACATTCTATCATATCTTTCTTCTCTTTATTTTCTTTATTTTTATTTACATTCAAACGTTAAAGCTAAATTGACGTGTGATGGGACAACCTACCCCGATTGACAAGTCATACAAGATATATAATATATTATTAAAAACTTAATTAAAGCATGTTGCGTCATTCAATTTGACTATGGACATGTTTACAAGGTTTATATAGGACTTATTTGAGTTTATCTTATAACATAAATACTAATGTAAGTATTTGAAAATTTTTATAAAAATAACTTATAATATTTATTGGTAAGTTATTTTTAATTTATTTCAATAAATTTTATATGATAATTCATGAAAAAAAATTATAATTTATTTAAAAGTAATTTAACTTTATTTTCTCTATGATTGTAAAAATAAGTTATATATGAGCCCTTATATAATAAACACCTATTTAATAAAAGCTTATGGTCTGTTTGGGGTAGTTACGAATTTTTTGTTTTTAATTTTTAAATGTGATTTTTTATTAAAAAAATGTTTGATCAAAATGAAGCTAAAAAAATTCTTAACTTAATTTCAAAACACTTTTATATTTATTTTCAAAGTCAATAAAAAAGGATTTTGTGCATTTGGTCTTCAGTTTTTTTAAATAAAAAAAAACACAATCTCGCTATATTTAACAATGGCCCTTTACGACGCCACCATTGCCCCCACTACAGTCACTACTATAGCAGCCACCATCATCGTTGCCGGCACTATTGCTACCCCCTCCCAACTATTGTCATTGCTGTTACCACTACACAAATGCATCCTTACATTAATTTTAACATGATAGGAAACAGTTTATTTCAAAACTAAAAATTAAGAAAAAAAAAACTCAAAATAAATAAAACTATAAACTAATTACAATTTTTAAAATTTATATCCAAAACCACCCCAAACGGAGCTATGTTATTTATTCAAATGCTGCCTGAATTATTTTTGACCAGATAAACACATGGACTCAAAAGTTAGAGGTGCTTTTATATGTCTAAATTTAACCCACTTAACCAAATTAAAATATTTTGCATTATAAAAGGCGAAAGAAGTGTCATGTATTAATATTAAAAACGTTGGACATTAAAGTTATTAGCAGTTCAATGAAAATAAAATTATCAATACGTATGCACTGAATCTATACTAATAATATGATGTATTATATTAATAATATATATAATGTTTTGATAATAATATTAATTTTTATATTAATATTTTTTATTAATATAATGCATCATATTATTAATATAAAATTATAATATTTATACTAATGTTTTAATTTTCATCAAATAAGAAATATATTAATGCAATACACCAAAAAAAACTATATTAATGCAGGCAACAAATAACTTTTCGTTGGTATTCCTCCTTAATTGTAACTCACTGTACTCCTACATTTCAGTTTTTTTCTTCTTAAAATCAAAGTATTTTTTTAGTAAGAACCAGTTTGTATGTCATATCCAAATAGTAAACATTACTTAAAAACGTTAAGTGTCTATTCCTAATAATAAATTAGAATACACAAATTCAAAGAGTGGGATTTTCACATTCTTGATTAGGCATTTTCAACATTCTTTCTTTTCTCTCTTTTGGATATCATAACCACCCTCAAACTAGGGAAAAAAATTCTCTCAATCATATCAAATTATTTTTCTTTTATCTTTATTTGTATTACTTGATATCAAATCATATCTCTTTCAATTTGCTCTCTTTCATCTCTATTTTTAAATTAAATTTCAATATTTTTTATAAAAACTATCAATAATTAAAAATAACCTTATCTCACAATTGAAATTATCCCCTCTCTATATAAATTAGAATAACTATTTTGAATAAAAATATTTTTAGGTGTTATTCTTTAATGAAAATGATTTTAGGTTTTTTCTTTAACAAGGGCGTTTCTAAGAATTTTTCTTAACAGCTTATCACTTTTAATATATCATTTTCTTTTTTATTTCTAAATTAAATTTTAATATTTTAAAAAAAAATTATCAATAGTCAAAAATAAATTTATATCATAATATAAATTGCTTATCATAAATCTAAAATATAATTTATATGTTAAAAATACTTATCTATTATAAATTTTAATTATAATATAATTTATATATTTAAAAGTATTTATTTATTATAAATTTTAATTATATAAAATAAATATCTATCTTGTCCATTGCATAAGCTAAAATATTAATTCATTGTAAATTTAAAACATAACTTATATATTCAAACACTACAAGAAAAACGCTTAATTGCGATGAGCAGTGACAATTCTAACCATCGCAAAATATAGTTAGTGACGATTATCCACCGGTCGCAATGTTGTCCGTTAGGAGCTATAATTGTGGCAGTTACAAGAACAAACGCACCAACTGTCGCCACAAGTGTCAAAACTTTGTGACAGTTGATGATCCGATTCAAACTTTAAAGAACTAAATTATTGGTAAACATTGCGGCAGTTATAAAACCACCGAAATATTTTTTTTTATTTTTTGTGAATAACGTAGTGACGGTTACATAACCATTGCAATCTTTATTTATTATTTTTTTAGGAATAATGTAGCAGCGGTTTTATAATTAGTTTTCGTAAAATATAGCGACGGTTACAAATGATCACAATGTTTTTTATTATTTTTTTGGGCATAACATAGCGGTGGTTTATAACCACTGCAATCATTTTTACATTGTTAGTTTTGTAAAATATAGTGATGGTTACTAACCGTCGTAATGTTTTTATTATTTTTTTGGAATAACATAGCAACGGTTTGTAACCGCCACAATGTTTTGGTCATAAAATATAGCGACAGTTACTAATGGTTGCAATGTTTTTTTATTTTTTTTGAAAAAACATTGCGGCAGTTTTGAACTGTCCCAATATTTTTAAATTACTGTTTTTGTATAAAATAGCGTTAGTTATTGAACCGTCGCAATGTTTTTTGATTAATTTTTTTTAGAAATGTAGACAAATTTTATTAGCCACTGACTTAATTACGATTATTTTAACTTAAAATTGATATTTTTTTTTCCTTACAAGACCAACTTTTTTTTATTTTTTTATTTATAATTAAATAAAAAATAAGATAACATAAAAATATAGTTAAACGTCATTCATAACCGCATAATACATGCATACATGTTGTCCAACATAGAAGTAGTTTTAAACTTGTTCAACATTGTACGAATTTAAAGAAACATTGTACAAATTTAAAGAAACATAAGTAAAATCCCTAGAGTTCATAAAATAAAAAAGAAAACAATCTAAACGATCCTTGGTGAAAATGCTCCATGGTTTTCAGGCCATGATTAGACTCAAAGGAACGTCTGTTGGTGATGTAACATTGTGGTTTTCTTAATGTATGATTTAATGGTTTAATAATTGAAAGTAGAACTATAATATATGATGTTGGTAATTAAAACGAATAAATAATTTGATGTTGTGTGAGTGTTGTTTTGTATTGGTTGTTTTGGAATTCCTGTCTAAATTTAGGGAACTAAGGAAAATGTTGTTCTTGAGCCAAAGTGAGTATGTTGTCGGTAGTTTTATGGGTTGTTGAGAGCTATACAGTTGAGTTGGGACAGTTGTGAGTAACGGAGGGTGATTAGACGAACCATGGGCTAGTGGCTGAGCTACGCGAGGCCAGGGAGGATTTTAAGGCCTAGAGACCTCCCCCACCCCCCCCCCCCCCCTTATTCTCTCATTTCTCTCATCACACTCACTCAAACTCTCAATCTTTCTCAAACCCATTTAAAATATAGCAATATTTCGAGTTTTGATTTTCATTCCTTTGTGTTGAGAAGAGTGGATTCCTTGAGATTTGACTCAAGAGTTTGTTTTCTCTCACCTTCCTCTTTCCCCAAATTCAGAATTTGGAACTTCTAGAGATAAGAGAAGCTTACTTTTGTTGAAAATACATTGTATAAACTTAATAGTGTATGCATATTGTTGTGGTTTATGTTGGAACACATGAGCTAGATGAATGTTATGGCAATATGTTGAAAATGGGTTTTTCCTTGATTTCTGTGGTTTAATCTGTTGGAATGTTGTATAGATTGTTGTTTGTGTGGAGTATGTTGTTGTAGGCTGTTGTGTGGTCACATTTGACCTTTGTGGGATCGATTTGAGGTATAGATGAGTGAAAAGTTTGGATTTTTGGGGTTTTTCAAAGAGGATTTTTGGTTCTGTCTTATGATAATTGTTGAGCGAATAAGGGCCTTGTTGAGCGAGAGTGCCCTAAGGCTGAAGTAAGACTGTCGGGTTGAGGATTCGCTGAGCGACCCATCACGTCGCTAAGCGAGTGTTCTTGAGTGGTAGAAATGGCTATAATGTAAAAAGGATTCGCTAAGCGAGTGTTCATAGAAATCTAGAGATTTTCCAAATGAGAGTTCGCTGAGCGAGCGTGTGATTGGCTGAGCGAATGCGAGTATTTCTAAGGATGTCAATGGGGCGGGGCGAGTACAGGTAGTAGCTACCCGCTACCCACCCCACCAAACAAAATCCGTACCCGTACCCGCCCTATTACCTGCACGGGTATTCGTGAAGCGGATACCTTTAATATCCGCGGGTATCCGTGGATACTTTCAAAAAAAATAAAAATAAAAAATATAAATTATTTTATATGTTGTGGACAATCATAAAATACTATAAATATCACTTTAAATTTATAAATTTAAATCTATAAATTAAAGAGTTGTTGTTTAAATAATCACTTTGAATATAACTTTTAATTATTCTAACAATTTTTCTTAAAAAAAAATAGTTTAAATGCTCACAAATTTATGTTTTTTTCTCTTGTAATATAATTGTATAAGATTTCTCTCATAATAAACAATCGTTTTAAAAATTTTGGATAAATTTATGTAATTTTATCTATATTAATATATAAAGATATTTAACTAAATATATAATTACGGGTAGCGGGTATCCGCGGGTACGGGTACCATGATACCCGTACCCGCCCCGTTTATAAACGAGTAGCAGATATACCCGTTTAAAATATCCACAGGGCGCAGGTTTTTTTACCATCCTTAGGTATTTCAGAATGCCTGGAACGGATTCGCTGAGCGAACTCCAAGCTTGCTGAGCAAATTAAAGGCCCTGGAAAGTGGTGTTCTCTGTTGCAAAAAGTTCGCTGAGCGAACAACATGTTCTTTGAGTGAGGAGTGTGTGTGCAGATTTTGGCTATTCTCTGGAATGGCTATTCGCTAAGCGAGTAGATGACTCGCTGAGCGAAATGTGGTCGAGAGAAATTTGGAGAAAGTCCTTGGAGCGAATTCGCTGAATGAATGACCTTAATTCACTGAGCGAGGCTCATGGTCACTAAGCGAAAAGCCTTCGTAGGGGAAGTTGGTTCTCTGTAAGGAAGGTCTTCGCTAAGCGAGCATGTGGGTCCTTGAGCGAATGTAAAGTCTTATTGTTGATCAATGATGAAATTGTAGTTGTCTGAGACATGGTTGAGAAAGACTCCTAATGTGAGTCTAAGGTTGAGAATGTGAGAGGAGTGGTAGGTTGCTTGAATAGGACCTCCATTTGTCGTATATATGGTTGTTGGGTTTTACCCATTGGATGTGGACTGCTTGGATAGGGCCTTGAGTGGCAGGTTGCTTGGATAAAACCTCCACTAGTTGTGTATGAGTTGTGGTGTGAGATTTCTCACAAGGTATAAGTTGCTTGGATAGGGTCTTACCTATTGACTAAGCTAGAGGCTAGATTGGGCCTATATAGCATTGGTAGTAGTTGTGGACCACGTGTGATGCTGGTCAGGCCCACGTGGTGTTGTGTTGTTACACAAATATATGTGGTTTGGTTGTAGTGTTGTGACACATGCATTTCATGTATATGTTGTTGGCTGAGGCTATGATGGGCCTCATGTCGTTGTGCGGGCAGGCATGTATGTTGGATGGCTGATGAGAGTTGCGGCTTAAACGGGCCTCCAACCTAGTGCGTGGATAAGACGTGGGATCTTAAAGATGGGCCTTTAGGGATGAGTGGATGGGCGATTCCGCAGAGGGCCAAGCCAGTACAGGCCTTATGTCGTGGTAAGCCATCACCCACATACACTTATCCCAACACACCACTAAGCTTACCTGCGGATCAGAGTTTTGACAATTCCTGAATGGTGCTTGGATAGGCCATGGTAGAGGGTGAGACCTAGCTGATCGCCCAAGATGTTGTGAATCTCTCGAGAGTCGTGTCATCATGCATTGACATAGTTGTGGCAAAATGATTGTGATATGGAGTTTTAGACTGAGAACTCTTTGCCATGTGAATGAATGCTACATGTGTATATATGTATGAGTATGAATGTCGAGGATTGTTGATGGTTTCAGAATTTCTATGCTATGTTGTTGTTTTGTAAGCTTACCCTTGTCTTGTTTTGTTGTTGTTGGATATCTTGTTGTTGTTGTGCTGGTATGACTGTGATGATCATGTCTTATGGCATGGGAGCAGATGGCGATGCTTTAGTGGACCCGGCTTCTTAGAGCTAAGGATAGAGCTGTGATGTTGGAGGCGTGTGGCTTGAGGAGCCTAGTTTTTGTTGTTTTTGTTGCATATTTAGTTTCGTTCTTTTGATATGGGATTGTTTAGTGTGACCAGCTATAGGGAGTGCGTTTTGTATCCCCTCCCCTGTTGATGGGTTGTATATTGGTTTATTTTGATATGACCTTATGATATCCCCATTCGTTTGTGAGAATGATAGTTGTACAGACAGTGTTGTATGGCGGCAAGAGAGATGGATGGATCTCTCAATATATGTATGTTTCTTATATATGTGTGTGTGTGTGTGTGTGTTATGATTTTCATTTACATGATATGGTGGTAAGAGTAGGTTTAGTAGAGTTGTTTAGTGGCGACAGTTGGGTCGTTACAATTTTGGTATCAAAGCTAGTCGTGTCTTTAGTTGGCCTATGGGGAATAGGTCTAGTATGCTTTGTTGTGTGTCTCTGATGTAATGATATGTGTTCATTATTTCTGTTGTGCTGATATGATGTGGATCCTTTCATGAGAGAAGTGATCATGGTTGAATGGTTTTTGAGGTGTTTACCTTAATTAACAATTGATTCTTGTGATGCATGTTTAAATTAAACTTTGATTCTTCTGTAATTGTATCTATGAGTATATAGTTTATCCACATATTAAGCATACTACCTTTCACATAATAGATGCAAACCTGAATTTCCAAAGCAATATTTAGCAAAATTAAATTTGCTGATATTAGGAAATCCATATCAATAAACCAATTTCAGCAAATTAAAATCATGAAACTGACAAAATCAAAATGATGAAACCAACAAATCAAAATGACGAAACCATGAAACTAGCAAATCAAAATCATGTAACCAAAGCAGCTTCATTAATAATAATAATTGAGTAACAGTTTCACAAGTTAAGCATTCTAATGCTATACAAAAAAACCATATCTGTAGAAAGCATTTCAAATGTTATACAAAAACCCCATATCAGTAGAAAGCATTCCAAATATTGTACAAAATACCCCAAGAGTAGAAACCAAGAAGTAAAGCATTTATACACCACAATTGCCAACCTGTTTCCAATCTAGAGAACCTACTTATCCTTCATCATGGAGCTATTATCAAATATAGACAAATTTCACTAAGACTCATCATAAACACAAATTTTTTCAAAATACACAATTAAAAAGGAAAAAGAAAACATATAAACAAAATTAGGCAGAATAACACTATAGCTGAGAAAGATAATGCACCAAATATTACAAATCACTAGTCAGCAAGCAACATATTCGAATCAAAATCATCACATAGTATTTGCTTGTCAAGTCGAATCATATAAAAGACCATCAACCCTTACCAACAGGTGACATTTCTACTCATAAACAATCCAAATAAATGAAATTATGAAAATAATAACAAATTTTCTCCTCATAACCACATGGATCCAACATTAATGAAAGCTCAAATTCTCTAAGTTTAGCGTATAGATACACAATGAAATAGTAAAATACAGCCATTTACAAAATCAAAAACCAGAAGTTACATGTATATATAATATATCACTAGTACTAAGCAAATAAAACACAAAGAAATAGTTAAATATTCCACAAATGAAAAAGATAAGGTACATTTGATGAGTGGATAAGAAATACATATTTACTAAATTTAAAAAGCATATTTAAAAGTATTTACTTTACTTGATTTCCCCTAACATTCTGCATAAGAAATGCAATCTATTCCTTTAATATGTCAACTTGTGCAACTTGTGTTTTTAAGTCATCAACTTGTGTAACTTGTGCCTTAAGTGCATTGATTTCAGCTTACATCTGTTCCATCTTCGCATTAGACTCAAAGGAAGCTGTCAATGTAGCAAAATAAGAAGTGGATCCAATCATTTGAGATGGCGTTACCCCAAGTCCCATACCATAAACATATCCGGGATGTTCTTTTCCAAAAACTCTCACAAAAGCCTCATTTTCAGAAGGACAATTTTGCATTTTAGCTTTCAAATTTTCCTATATATAATATTGAATACACACAAACATTTAAAAACCAATAGACCACCAACAACAATGAAGTACAAATAATACATTAACCTTACATGCATTTGTCTAGCTTCTTCATTGACAAAGGTTCCATCCTGCTTTTTATGAGAAACTAGATACATTTCTACTATAGTAATTTCTCGTCCATGTAGCAATTCTTAAAATTAAACACCATACAATAGGGTTAGATATGATTAAAATAACATGTTATTTTTTGAAATACCACTAGATTTAGTTATCCATACCAGCTCATCACTTTTCCTTGAAAGTGTTTTGGAGCCTAGTATGTGGGGACCACTAACTTTTCACGATTTGCGCATTTTTGTTTGCCATTTCTTGCATCAATAAAGAAATGAAGAGTTAATATGAATATTAATCAAAGTCATATGAAGTTCAATGTATGGTGATTACAATTTATTTAGAACTCCTTTTATAACGTATAAAAATAGCCCAATGGTCCGAGTTAATATGTGGTGGGTGATTTTGAATATTGTCCTCCATAGTTAGGTTTCAGTCATGATATTTATCAAACCACTTACATCGTGTGTCCTTCCATTTCCTTCGAATAAATATATATATTTCTTGTGCGCTCTATTGTTGACAACAAAATTTGCCTTGAAGAGAACATAATAAAAGATTTTGTTAAATAATAATACACGAAATAAATCAAACATATTCATTTAACAATAAATTATACGTGTATTGTGTTAACAAAAACATTATCTTTGTACTCTTTTGGAACTTGTTTCTAATTCTCATACATTATGGGAAAGTTGCCAAAGTTGCTTGCAATTTGGCCTAAAAATCCTTCTAATAAAACAATGAATCTCACACTGGTTGGTCAAATCTATTCCGCCTTATCATTACTCTTGTTGGACTTTTGGTAAATGCAAACGCATCTTGCACCCTTAATTTTGTTTGTATAACATGACTCTCTCCATCTAACACAAAGTAAACAAAATTACTCTTAACCTAACATATAACAATTAAAAAAGATGGATGAGAAATGAAAATTAAATTACATATAGCAATAACATCCACAGTCTAATATGTAGGAGCATTTCTCGAAACATTAAGTGAACCTTCATTTGCAATAGGTTCAGATTAAGAAGATAGGTTAGCTTGTACCTCTTCTTCAGATGATGCAATATTAGCTATAGGCTCACTTTGTTGATGAACATCTACATTTTGATGAGATCCACCAAAAGATGTATTTTGGGGATTGGGTGTGGATCTAGACCTTGCAGAAACCTGTCTTGTACGAGGCATATCTGCATAAACCACAATAACATCTTTTAATATAATAAACAACTAAACAAAAGGAAACAAAAATAGAACAATAATTAGGAATAACGAGTTCAACCAAGTTCAATATTTTGAACTAGAATGAGGTAAGGACCAAACAGATTCAATGCTTATTAGACATGCAATTTCTAGGTTGGATATGAAAATGAATATGCAAAATCCAACAGCAGCCACTTGATAAATAAATAAATAGCATGAATAATGAAAATAATTCAAATATGAATATCAAAGCTATAAAAATAAATTAAAAGATAACATACACTTAAAATTTTGAACCCTTTCACAATTTCAATTATGACAATCATAAAACCATATCTTGATCATCATCATTAAAATCACCATTAACAGTTGAGCTTTCAGGATCATCTTTTGTGGTCATTCTTGCTAATTGTATATGAGTGGCATCATCCAAGAAAAATTGTTCCAAATTTTGTGATGGGTAAGCCTCAATGGGTGCTATAACTTTATCATCTCCACCCATGTCATATAAGTCTCTTAGTTTCAAATGAATTGGTACGCTCCAACCTTGTTCCTTCTCATCATCCACATAGTAAATCATTTGAGCTTCAGAAACTTTAATGTATGGTTCATCATCTTCATGTTCTCTCGTATGTATTAGTCTTGCAAGGTTAATAAAGATAAAACCCATCCTATCTGTCTTTATGCCTCTTGGGTTTGTGGTATTAGCTTATTCACATTTAAACATGGGTATTGTGAAGCCATTATAGCAAAGCTCAATGATATCTATCAATTTTCCACAATAAGGCACCCCTCCGAACCTCATTTGGGTATCACTATTTCTTGAGTAACTCCTTGTTCCAAACATACCAAAAACTCCACTATTTTGAGCTTTTAAAAAATTGTCTCGTACTAGGGTTCAAAATCTAAATCCATTAACATTAAATGCAACGAACCTTCTAACTTTGTCAGGAGGACCTTGTGCAAAACTAATGAGAACATCTTTATCTGGTCTACTAAGATTGTCGAGATTGGTGTGAATCTACATGCCGTAAAATATAATGTAAGTCACATTGTTATTAAAAGTGTAAATGACACATAGACACAAGCTTTGTTATGAATACTACAATGATTGGCCAACCAAGGACAAATTCTCTATGAACCTTCTTGTCTACCTCAGAAGCACTCCTTGCACCACTCCTAAGTTGCTTTCATGCCATACTTCTATATTGCCTATTTAGTTATATCACATTAGATGTAAAAAAAAGAAAACTTAATAATAATATAAACTAGTGAAAAAATTACTTATCAAAGATAAGAATCAACTAAAGGGCAATTTGTTAGCACATGTCTATGAGCTTGTAACTTTTCTATGGGTGTAAGGGTGTAATATGAAGAGCCACCAATAGGTTTTCCAACTTAAGGAAATAAGTCAGCTACTCGTGAGCCAGGTTGTATACCATTAATAGGCTCATCATCTACACAACTAGGTTGATTCTATCTAGTCTCAATGTTATCTAGATACCTTGAACAATATGTTATAATCTATTGCATAAGGTGTCCTTCTGCAATAGACCCTTTTGGTCGTGCTTTGTTGCGTACATAAGATTTCAATTGTCCTAAGTACCTATTTTTAAATCACAACAAATATTGTTTAGGATAAGATTGTACATATTGCCAATTTGATAAAAAAAAAAAAAAAAAAAGGAGTGCTATCATAAGTTTTTTACCTTTGTATAGGGTACATCCATCGATAATGAATAGGACCTCCAAGCTTAACTTCTTCAACAAGATAAACAACCAAATGAACCATAATAGTGAAGAATGAAGGAGGAAATAACATTTCCATGTGGCATAAAGTGATGACAATTTGAGTTTGCAATTTGTCTAAATCTTCAACTTTCAATACTTTACCATATAATTGTCTAAAGAATGAGCATATCCCACTTCTGGACTAGTGTCTCATTTAGCAAAATTGACAATCGTATATGGCCCCCACCAATTTCCCCCAACAAATCTAGCTCCCTATTGGTACCTATCTAATGTGTGTCAAACAATCACATATGCCCCCACCTGTTGTAGTTTTAATAGCACACCAAATTTGACACAAGGCCCTGTCATGAAATGTAAAACAGTAAAAAAAAAGAAGGCACTATCACAAACTCTAAACACATGTAAAAAAAAAAAAGAACAATGTCATAATGGTCCAATATAAGGACACTTGTAAACCCCGCTGACATAATTGCCTCAAGCAACCAAAGTATCAATAAAAAGAGGTTTTTTAGCTCAACCTATCAACGTCTCACAATGCTTTAGAATATTAATTTCCACAAAAGAAGCTAAATGACAGTTGTTTCAAGCAATCGAAGTATGAATGCATAATAATTAGGTTTTTTTTTTTCCAATCGGAGGAAGGGAGTAAGGTAGATGCAAGAAGTGATGACTATCTATTAAAGAAAAAAAGATGAAAGCAAGGGTTTCTCATTTTCCAAAATCATCACTTCATGAAACGTTAACTAAACATCAACATACTTGTAGAAACAAAGTGGCGTAGATGATGTGGTTGCGAATAACGCCTTGGCTACTAATTCGAATGCAACGAGAATGACTTGTGAATAGCGATAGTTTTTTTTTTTTTTTTTTGCCGAAAATGAAAGGCAAAGGGCAAGTTAGTGAAAAGGGCAAAAGGAAAAGTGAAAGGGCGGGTTACAAAAAGTGAAAAACGAAGGGTGGATTAGGGAAAGTGAAACGCAAAGGGCGGGTTACTGACATGATTCTATTATTTTTTCTTATTTTAATTTAATTAACCTGCGACGATTTTGTGTACCCACCGCGTAAATCGTCGTAATATCTAAGGTAATTGCGTCTGTTGAGAGGAATTACCACTTAAACCGTGCCAACAATTAAGCGGTGACAGTTTTCTTTAAACTGTCATTATCTTAGCATTGCGATTTCACTAATTTTCGTAGTGAAATATGTTTATTTATTATAAATTTTAATTACAATATAATTTATATATTAAAAAATTTTAATTATATAAAAATGAGCATTTATCCCGTGCAATGCAAGATAAAATACTAGTTAATATTACATGGGTAAAACATGCATATAAAAGTTTTTTTTTTTCAAAGGAGAATTTATATCATTTAAATATTTTCCTTACACGATCAAGAATTAAATTTTAATTTTAATATCATTTCAAACTCTGAATTGACTTGAGTTAGTATCAGTAAAGATAAGCTCGTTGACACTTAAACTAACTTAATTTGATTTAATTTCACATTAGTTCAATATACTAATTAAACTTAAACCTATCAAATCATAGAATGAAAGTGGTTGTTCCATTGATCCAACATTTTTTTCCCAATTTATACAATTATCATGTATATTAAGGTGTATCAATTGTTGGAAAAAGAAAAAGGATAGAGGTTTTTTCTAGCTATATAGAATCAACTTTACCATCTTTTGTGTACCCAAGGAAAAAAAAAAACTTTACTATCTTTACAGCTTAAATTCGAATTGATGCCGCCAAACCTAGGTGCGGCGGCATGACGTTTTCAAGATCGAACGATCAAGTTGGCGAGGATAGTACCTTACTTTCCTCATAATTAAAGTTAGAGACATTCTGATATTAGTTTACTGATCATGAAGTGTTTTGTGTTCAGAGCAAATCTGGTAAAATTTGGTTGGTGTGTGCCCATTGTGAAGGTGGGAGGCAATGGTATCTTGAGTTCAATTGGCTAGGGCATAAAAAGCCAGGTTGACTCGATGATAATTAACGGTGTACATATTTAAATAAGTAAATAGTTTAATTAAATACTCTTTCAATAAATTTTTATTACATAAAAACTTAAGTCATAAACTTAATTATAAAACTTATTAAAATAAAATAAAAAACTCACAAGAATCATAATTATTTTTGTAAGTTTTATATAAACTCTTTCAATTAAACGTTCTTTAAAGAGACCAATTTTCGTCCAAATGGCCCTTTAAGATCAATACAATAAAAGATTAATGTTGTAACTACTAACTAACGATACAAAACATCGAGTTAAATGATGTCATTTGCAAAATATATAAGTAAGAATAATTATTTTCATATTTAAATTTTAACTGATTAAATTAAACAATAATGTTTCAAATTAAATTAATAATACATATACATCGATCCTTGCTTTGTATACACATGGTTCACTTTAAAATAGCTTTATCCGAAAATAATAGTACCTTCAATCGTTTATATAAGCAACAAATAGTGATATTTTTTGGATCCTAATTATAAGTAACATAAGATGTGTTATTCGTTAATTTTCTTTTATATTCTTAATTTATTGTAAAGTTTATTAATGAGATATTCACTCATTTTCATGTAAGTGGATGCATTCATTGACATATTAACAATATAGATTACACTCAATGGTGAAGAAAATTATTTCTTGAATTATGAGTAGTATCATTAAATATAACCACCACTTAAACTATTTAATTTTATGAGTATTTCTGGAATAAAAATTAAATTTATGACATTATTAATTAAAATTAACTAATTTATTTTTAGTAGTTTTGATGAAGTAATTATTTGTTGCTTATATAAACGACCAGAGGTAGTAATAATTAGACTTAAATAACTTTTTTGTCCCTATAAAATAGGGGGTTTTGCTTTTAGTCCTTCATATTTTTTTTTATTTTCATCCCTATAATTTTTTTGGTTTCATTGTTGTCCTTACTGTCAGGTTTGACTGTTAAATCTAACAGAAGGACCAAAAGAGAAAACACAAAAATTATTGAGACCAAAAAATTAAGAGGACTAGAACGAAAACAATCGTATATCATAAGGACTACACAATTATTTAAACCAAGTTTATAAAAATTAAACCTTCAAACACTATAATTGCACTAATGGAGAGTAAAAACGTTAAATTTACAATGAATGCATTAGTGACTAGCAAAAAAAAATATTAAAATTAAACTTTAAGCATACAACTTTGTAGAAGTTATGCAATAATGCAATCATCTTTAATTTATAAAGCAAATATAGCAAATGGAGTGCAACAAAAATGAAACATAAAACAAGACAGAGCTATCAAAACGAATGGTAACAAACGAGCGTAGAATAAAAAAAGAAAGCATAAAAAAGAAGGATGCACTATGTTATTCTTATATGTGAGCATATTACAATAGCACATTGCACCTCTTAAAGTTTGTTAACATTGCACATGATCACTCTTATTTTTTAACATTTATAGCAACACTCCTTATAGGAGTACACAATGTAACGTGTTTCTTAGGTAACATAAGGTGTTAGTGTAATGTATAAAGGGTGTTAATTAGTGTAATATATAAGGGGTGTCAGTTTAATGATTTTCAAATAATTGAGGAGTGTCGGTGTAATTTATAATTTTTTGGCTGGTCACTAGTGCATTTGTTATAAGTTTAATTTTTTTGCTCCTCATTAGTGCATTTACAATGTTTGAAGGTTTAATTTTTATAAATTTGGTTTAAATAAATGTTTAGTCCCTATAATATAAGATTGTTTTTGTTTTAGTCCTTTTAATTTTTGTTGTTTTCATTTTAGTCCTCTTAATTTTTTGATTCTTATAATTTTTACGTTTTCTCTTTTAATTCTTCTATTAGATTTAATAGTCAAACCTAACGACAGAGACTAAAATTAAATAAAAAAATATTATAAGGATAAAAATAAAAAACTAAAATAAAAAATTCTTTATTTTATAAAGACGAAAAAATTATTTGAAACTAATAATTAATCGCTGAAGTTTGATTCAACCAGAAAAAAGAAAAAAAAAAAAAACGAAAAAGTTTCCCTTATATGGAGACAAATGCATTACGCAAGAGGTACGGGAGCGAAAGAGAGAGATGAGCATTGGGGGGCCAGAATCGGGAATCCTGGTTGCTGGAGGCATTTACATGGAATAGACTACGTACCTAATATTTGACTTGTGCTTCACCACTTACATCACCCCATCACGCTTGCATTGCCTGGCTCAAACTTCGAAGCATTTGTTTGTGAGTTATTATTGTCAGTGTTGTACTCAGGAGCATCAGGGTGATTGCCAATAATCATGGGAAAAAAGAGCATGGGTATGGCGACTTTTAAACTTTTTCTAGAAAACAAATAATGCATTTTGCGCCCAGAATTACAAAGTAATGCATGAATTTATACTTGTTGGATATCGTTATAGAACTGACTATAAGGGTTGGTTTAGTTGCGGCAAAATAATGTAGAAGAGAAGAACAATGAAATTAAATGATTTTGTCGGTTTGGTAACAAAGAAAAGCGTAGAAATATTTGAAAAAATATGTAAGACCCATGCGAAGAATTGTATGGAAATATGATTCAAGTGTAAAAAAATTGATTTTGTTGTACAACAAAATTGATTTTCTACCTGTTAAATGAAGAAAAGGACAAATCGATTTAGTATTTCACTAAATCGATTTGGTCCCCACTTTTTTTTTTGGGATAACCGGTCCCCATCCCTTATAATAATAATAAATAAATAAATAATATTAATTATAATAAAAATAATATTAATAATAAAAATAAATATTATTATTATTATTATTAAATAATAATAATAATAATGATAAAAATAAATAATAATAATTAAAATAACCTTAACTTTTACTTTATTTCTTACCTATTTCTTTTTAACCAAACAACCTTAACTTCTACTTTATTTTTCACCTATTTCTCTTCTTTTCTTTTCTCACGTCTTCCCTTCCTTTCCTTCTATTTATTTCCTCTCTACCAAATACACCCTACGTAAGAAGTATTTTTCATTTTATAATTAACTTTTGAGATTGAGTTAAATTTAAATTCAAAAATTAAAACAATACAACTTATTTATAGTTGTTGTTGGACTTATCGAGTCATTCGTTATCAAGTCATTATCAGACCACTTGCAGATGTTCAGTCCTACAAATTTTATACTTCAGATGTCTAGTCTTCGACATTAGGAAATGTGTTGGAGAGATCTTACAACGACTATATAAGTGAAAGACAACTCTCACCTCATAAACTAACTTTTAGGGTTGAATTATACCAAAACTCAAATTCTACAGCCTTGTTTGGGGTTGTTGTAAGTTTTTAGTTTTTGTTTTCAAACTTAAATTTGAAAACAAAACATGTTTAGATTATAACCAGTTGAAATAGTTTTTAAATGAATTTTAAAATTGTTTTAACTCACATTTGGAAATAGAAAAAAAAATGTTTTTTAATTATAGTTTTAATTTTTTAAAGAAGTTGTTTTATTTATTTTAGTACTTTCCTTCACTATTCTTCACCTTTCCCTAGTCTTTTCTGCCTCCTGTTCAGTCTTTGCTAGAGATGAAAAATGGGTCAGATAGACTAACGTGACACAAACTTATCCAATGAAATATAAGGCTTGAGCTATTAATTTAGAGTATGAATCAAATAAGGGCCTTTTTAGCATGATCCAATCACAATCCTATCATGGCTTAGCATATAAAAGCTCATACAAATTAAGCTTTCACCAAGCTTAAACCTTATTTTATAATCCTGAATTGAATCTAGGCTTTCAGGCCCAACTCACTATAGCCTATGACTCTCCTTGAGTCCACGACTGACCCGGTGCAATTCCACTCCATGGAAGGCTTGGACTTAAATTTTAAACATGAATCAAATCTAAGCCTTTTTAGCCTAATCTTATCATGACAGATTTGGCTTAGCCCGCAAAAAACTCAAATAAATCGGGCTTTCACCTCGCTTAAGCCTTGTTTTAGAAGCATGAATTGAACATGAGTTTTTTGACCAGACCCGCTATAATTAATGATTGGCCCAACCCAAAATTACTTGATGAAATGTAGGGCTTAAGCTTTAAATTTTGAACACGAATTAAATCTATGATTTTCTAGCCTAATCTAATCATGGCTCAATTTAAGCTTAACATGCAAAAAAGCTTATACAAATTAGGCTTTTCACCATGCTTGAGCCTCATTTATAAGCTCAACTTGAATATAGGTCTTTTTGGCCTAATCCATTATAGATTGGGACCCACATCAAGCCTACAACTAACCCATCTTGAACTGCTCAAGAAAAAGTTAGGATTGGGCTTTAAATTTTGATCATGAATTAAATTTGACCCTTTTTAGCCCAATATAGGCTTAGCCCATAAAAGCCCGTACAAATCGGACTTTCACTAAGCTTGGACGTCATTTTAGAAGTTTGAATTGAATTTGAGTTTTTTTGCCTAACTAACTATAAAGCCCGTAACCCCCATCAAGCTTGCAACTAGTTTGACCTAAACCTGTTCGATGAAATGTAATGCTTGGGCTTTAAATTTTGAGCATAAATTTAATATGAGCTTTTTTAGCTCAATTTGATCATGGCTTGATTTTGGCTTACCCCACAAAAGCCCATACTTACTAGGCTTTCACTGAGCGTAGGCCTTATATTAAAAGTTTGAATTGAATCTAAGCTTTTTTGCCCAGCATCGAGTCCACAACATGCCTAGCCTAGACCTACCTTATAAAATGTAGAGCTTGGGCTTTAATTTTTTAGCACGAATTAAATTTAGGTTGTTTAGTCTGATGTAATCATGGCCCGATATGGGTTAAGCCTGTAAAAACTCATAAAAAACTTAATTTTGTTCTTTTATGTTATGTTATGCTCTTACTCTATATTCTTTCATTATAGTCTCATGTGAAGAGTTTCACATTTTTTTATTGAACTTTTAAAAAATATATATAAAATTCACAACAAAATTAAAAAAAAAAACTACAAAATGAAATTTGGTTCTAATTTTTAAAATTTATCAAATTAAAATTAAAAATCTCCCAAAATAGGACTTAAGGATACTAAAACTATTTACATATGATATTCTTTATATATATAAATTAGAATAATTATCTTGCATAAGAGTATTTTCAGCTGTCATTATTTAATGAGAGCGTTTTTAGCTATTACTTTTTAACGAGAGTGTTTTTAGGAATTTTTTAACCTCTCATATCTTTTAATTTATCATTTTCAATATTTTTAGTTCTAAATTGAATTTCAATATTTTTTCAAAGAAATTATCAATAATTAGAATGATACTCTATCACAACATAAATTATATATTATAAATTAAAAATACAATCTATATATTTATTTATTATGAATTTTAATTATAAAATAATTTATATTATATATTCAGAAATATTTATTTATTCTAAATTTATATTATATAAAATAAATATTTTAAAATACTAGTTAGTATTAAGTCTGAATCACATTCTCTCGCGCACTAATTAAATATATTCGAATGTTTTGTTTATGACTAGAAGACTTATTTTTTAAGTGATAAAAAAATTATTCCTTTTCAATAATGTTTTAAATTATATATTTTTTTTACCAAAAAAAATCGAATTTTTATATAAAAAATAGTAAGAAAATTTTTACTACTCAGATTAATTAAGAATTAAAATTTTAAATATCGATGATGAAGAATTAAAAACAAAAGGAGTTAATTTCGTTTTATTCTCCCTCTCCTCCTCTAAAAAATTATCCCTCTCTTTTTTCATTTCTTAAACTAGCATTTTAGTCTATACAATGCACAGGATAAATGTTTATTTTATATAATTAAAATTTATAACAAATAAATACTTTTGAACATGTAAATTATATTATAACTAAAAATTGTAATAAATAAATATTTTTGAACATATAAATTATATTTTAGATTTATGATATGAACAATTTATATTGTGATATGTGATTATTTTAATTATTGATAATTTTAAAAAAGATATTGAAATTCAATTTAAAAAAAAAGATGAAAATACTAAATTGAGAGAGATAAGATGTTAAGAAAAATTCCTAAAACCATTTTTGTTAAAGAAAAATTCTTAAAAATACTTTTGTAAAAAATAATTTTTAAAAATATTTTCATTTAACATAATTATTCTAATCAATGTACATAGAAGATAATATTTCAGTTATCAGTTATCACGTGCTTACATGCATCAAAAGGATAATAATAAAAGTAAGTTTGTATCCTATCTTATTTGAGTTGATGTTCTATGTCTTTAATTAGTGTAGACTTCAACAGCTACTGTGTGTAGTCATAGAGAGAAAGAAAAGCACTAATTACAAAATATTTCTTTTGTTTGCTATTTTTCTTATCTTTTTAATTACAAAATGGTATCTGACTAAAAAAATTAAAATAATGACATAATTTCTCTTAAATGTTAACTTTTTTCTTGAAATACTATCTTTTTAACCAGAGTTATAGAAAATGAAGCAAAAAAAAATGATGGTTTAATTCCCTAACCAGTCTATTAAAAGAAGTTAAATTTAAGGTTACATATAATAATTTAATTTTTGTCTTGTACTTTATTTTAATATATTATTTAATATAAATTTTATATTCAAATATTACAATATTATTTAATATCTTAAATAATTATTAAGATACTCAATTTTATTATTAGTACAAATTTATGATAATATAAAAAAATTACATCAGTACACTACATTAGCCTTCATTGGTATAACCTTTGTCTTATAGAAATTAAATTATTAATGTAGACATTGTAGATTTATACCATACCAATATGGCATATTATTCTAAAAAGCAAATTTGTTGATATAGAGATTTTGTCTATAGTAGTTTTACTCAACTTGAACAAGATTGTCTCATGTAAAATATACTTGTGATTTCAAACCAAAAAACATATTGTTATATATATACACACACACACATTAGTAATTACTAGTACATCAAATTATTATATACCATATCGTTAATATAGACTCACAATATTTATATTAACATATTAGTTTTCATTCGACAAAATCTAAATTAAAGACAAGTTTAATACTTGATATTATTCATTTGTTAATAAATAGAATTTTTTTGTAGTGATATTAAATCAAAATTAAAATTATTTGTTTTATACTTTGGGTCCATGTTATATTACTCTGTTTTTTTTTTAAATAGTGTATTGGCATCGATGCAAATTAATGTGAACAATTATAAAGCAGGAAATTGTACAAGTATGCTCCATAACCGTGACTAATTATTATTAGGGGAAAAAAAGAAAAAGAAAATATAGCTCATAAGTTAAGCCTTTTAAAAAATACCCTTCTTTCGTCTCCTTATGTTCAATAGATGTGATGTTTAATTATATAAAAAATAAAGCGAGATATACTGATATTTAATGTTATTAGTATTTTAATCAAGTTGGCATTACAAAAAGAGAATAACGACATAAACATAGTTCTATAACTCGTACTAGAGAAATGTGTTGGGTTAATCGTTCAATAGTAGGTTAATCAATCAAATTGAAAAATCCAGATAAAAAGGAAAAATATTAAAAACAATATACAATACTTCATATGATAAATATTATATAAAAAAGATATTAAAAGACAATTTATATTAAATGAATATTGCATGACATAATCAAATTAGAAGTAATAAAATAAAAGAACAAAATCATGATTAAAAAATAATTGGTAGGATAATAATATAAATTAAAAAATTAAGAACATAACTCAATAAAAACATTAATGCTTTATTTCTAGGGAATATCATGTACTATGTGCAAATACTACAAGTAACCCTTTTATTTTATTTTATTTGAAAAGGAAAGGCAAACATGTCGTTTTTTAAGACACTTTTACACAAATGGTGCGTTGTGAAACGAAAATGTTACCTGAAGGACTTATTTGAGGTGGTTTTTAGTTGGTAGTTTCAAAATTTTTAAAAATTATAGTCAATTTTATAGTTTTTAAAAATTAGTTTTAGTTTTTTTTTTTTTTTTAGTTTCAAAATAAATTTAGTTTGCAAGTTTTTTATCATATTAAAATTAGCTTAAGGGTGTAATTGCACAGTGGTGGTGGCGAAGGTGGTGAAGATAGTGGTAGTAGCCGACGACGATGGTGGTAGTGATAGGGGAAGGGTCCCTGTCAAATATAGTGAATGTGTGTTTTTTTAAAACTAAAAACTAAATTCACCAATTATTTTTTCTTAGTTTTGGAAATAAATATAAAAGTGTTTTGAAATTGAGTTAAAAATCATTTCAACTCTATTTTAGTCAAACACATTTTATTTTGAAAATTATATTTAGAAAGCAAAAACTTGCAGCCACCCAAAACGGACCCAATAGATCATATTGGAAAAAAGTCTTACGAGTTAATTACAATCCTTTTTTATTTTCATATGTATAACATGCATATAAGCTGTATATAACACATGTATTGTTTTTTAAAAATAACACATGTACCCTATACAACTTATTTTTTATTTTAAAAAATAAAAGTTGTATGTATCATATACAACTTATCTGGTTTAAGACCCTCCTAGATTGATTTGGTTGGACAGAGTGTTATATCAATAACTCGTCCCAATGCCTTCACCTAGACAAGTCCATACATCTATAGCTTAGAACTTAGAGGGTTGTGGACCCTCTCAAATTTGGGTCACGTATTATGTCAGTAACTCGGCCCAAGGGCCTCACCTAACTAGACTAGGACCTATATCTATAGAAGACTTGACACCACTACAGAAAAGGCTTTTTAAATCGATTTTACAACCAATTTAGATACAGCCGATATAAAAGAAATTAACATTTTAAACCGTAAAATGAACTGATGTAAAAAAAACTTTTTAAATCAGTTCTCTCTAGAATCGATTTAAAAAGCTACTTTTTAAATGTTTATTTTATATAATTAAAATTTATAATAAATAAATACTCATAAATATACAAATTATATTATAATTAAAATTTATAATAAATAAATATTTTGGAACATATAGCTTGTTAAACCATATTTGGTGACAATTAATTAATTGCTAACATATAATTAAACTAACTTCTTACTTTTATTCTTTTTCATTACTTATTAATTACGAACTTACCTAAAATAATCAACTTCACTTAATTCTATCTTATGTAATATAATCCTCAACACTTAAAATTCTTAGCACATATTTATATAGGTTAATAATTAACTTAAACAAATTATCTTGTTCTTTAAAGATTTATAAATTTATAAACATATAAAGAATTACACTTTTCTTATATATATTAATAAACATTTTCAACCATATATAACCTTTATTAATTAATTTCATGTACCAATATAATTAACATAAAAGATTAATTTCAAATTAATATTAAAAATAGAACAATCATATTCACTTAATTAATGAATCAAATGAACCAATGTGAACTAATGTAAATCATAATGAACCAAACAAACCAATATAAGCATTATGAACCAAATGAAATTAAAATGACTAACCTAGTATGCGAACCTCCAAACTTAGCAATGGAACATGTTCAACAGCAATGGACCTCACCAACAACAATGGCACGAGCTAGCTCTAACTGAAGCAAGCTTGGCACCAAGCTCGCACTCCAACGACGACGACGGTGTAGACGGCGACGGCAATGACTACCACGACAACGATGACGGCACGCGCTACGTCTCCTACTCCCTCTAAAATGCAACAGCGAAATGAGGGGTGGATGGGGAGGAGAATGCTTGCATGGAGGAAATGAGGGGCAGATGGGGAAGAAGAAAGCTTCAATGGAGCAAATGAGGGGCGAATGGAGGAAAAGAAAGCTGGAAGGGAGGAAATGGGGAAGAAGAAGGCTGCTGGAAATAAGAGGGAGAGGTGCGCGAAGGTTAAAAAACCCACTTTTTAAATTGGTTCTGTTGGAACCGATTTAAAAAGTTGGCGTTATATTATTTTATTTTTAAAATTGACTTTTTAAATCGGTTATATTTGAACCGATTTAAAAAATTTTGTTATAATTTCAAAAATGTCACTGCGTTTCTTTTTTAAACCGGTTTGATATTAACCGATTTAAATTCCTACTTTAAAATCCATTTCATGTAGTAGTGTGAGGACCCCTTCTTTGTGGGTCAAGTCGTCCAATCCAAGTATCTACCGTGTAATAACCGAGCAATTAATCAATGCTAATCCCAATTCCATCTCGCTAATCTTGGCTGGATTTTATGGGATTTGATACACCATTTTTCGACTAGGGCAACCCAACCAAAGCATAAATCTTTAAGTCAATCCCAAGCGAAGGCAACGATCCCTTCAGCTAGAGCTAAGCCTTGGGATTCGTCTCCTAGGGGTAATTTTAGCTAAAACAATAACCAAAATTCAAAGAACGTATGGAACGGTGTAAAATAATAGTAAAGAACAAGGCACAAATATGTAAGGAAAGATGTAGTAGATTTTAACAACTAATCAATGAGGTAGGTTTTGGGACTTGTCTCAATAGTTTGTAACATCTCTATCAACCATAATTTAATCATTGGCTTGGCAGAATGTTAGCAATTAGAAATACACACATTTCATTTTCTTCGAGGTGAAGTTGATAAATCTACAATTGATGTAGATTTATTATATAATGTTGCCCTTTAAGTTGAGGATTTTAGCTTTTCATGTTTATATTGTGACACATTATTACATTTTTTGCATTAAATTGTTGCATATTTTCATTATATTTATATAAATATTATTCTATATTTTGATTATATTTATATTTTTAAAACAAAATTCATGTTTTAGTAATTTTCATTATAATTTTGCAAAAAAATTGGTCAACTTCGTAACCAGCGTTAGGTGCTATGGCTACAACGTTAGGCACTGGACTTTCAAAAGTAGCGTTGGGCGTTATCTGAGGAGCATTGAACGCTAAGTAGGTAGAGAGCCACTATTTTGGAATGTTGAGTATTGATATAGTGTCATGTGCTGAATGTTCAAGTTAGACGCTATTTAAAGGCCTGAATACAGGAATAATGAGACTTTTGGCATTGTCTCGAGTTACAGTGACGAATGGGAAGTTCTTTGGAGAGTTTTAGAAGTTAAGAGCTTTAAAGACTACAAAGAAATGGGTTCCTGGAGCCAAATGACTTCTTCTTAGGGATTGAAAAAAACTCGTACCCACGGATGTTTGCGGATTTTTATGGATTGAAAATGAATAATTAAATAGATACTTGTTTATTAATAGGGTGGGGATGAATAGTAAGGTACCTATGTCCACAGGTATCCATATAAGTTAGAGTCAATGAACCTGACTTATATTTCTATGAAGTTGTTTCTAATATAATTTTATTTTGACGTTTTGTGTTTTTATCTGTGTACTTTTTGTGTTTCTTTAGTTTCTATAGTCATAGAAGTCAAGATTTGATTTGTGTGATAATTGGAAAATTAGGCGTAAGATAGAAATAGGAAATAATATACATATATATAGCATCATTTTATCTTGAAGTGACAAAACAAACTGAGCCAATGTATGTCATAGATTATAATGGGTTAGGCTAAAAAAAGACTCAGATTCAATTTAGGTTTTAAAAATGAAGCTTAAGCCTAGTAAAACTTTTTTTTTTTTTACTTTTTACAGGCTAAGTCTACAATAGATCATGATTGAATTGAGGTAAAAAGGTTCAGATTTATTTTGAACTCAAAATTGGCTTTCGATAATTACACTTCCCTAATTAATGAGTATACCTCCCTTCCTTTTTTATATAATTTTTATTACCAAAATATCATTTTATATAAAAACAATATTAACCTATTTTTATCCCCTATTTTTATTATTCTTTAAACCCTAATTTTGCACCCCCATCTTCATTATTATTTAAATCTTATTTTTTAACTCCATCTTCATCATTCTTTAACGCTATTTTTCTACCTCCATCATCATTATTCTTTAAATCCTTTACTTCTATTTTAATTCCCTATCCTTTTTTCTCTATCAAAAATAATATTTTTTTTCTATAATTTCATTAACTTTCAAGTGAATATTGTGTGATACATGATAACTTGAAATGTAACGTACATGAGTTTTCTCTCAAATGAATATGTGATAGGTTATACATTTTCATTAATTGTATACAAAGGCCAAGAGGTGTGTTTTCCTCTCTGTGATTACATTTTAGGTAAATTTGAATGTTCTTTCTAGAAATTACTATGTTTTTCATTTTTTTCAATACTACCAAAAGTTACTTTCCATAATAAACAATTGTCTATTCCGAAATAGACAATTGTTTATTCTAGAAAGTAATTTTTGGTAATTTTTCATTTTTATTTTTTGTTACTGTTTTTTTATTTTATTTTTATTTGTATATGGACATAGAATACCATGTAAGTAAGATGTTTGAGGTGATAAATATACCAATTGAAGGGGGTGGGTGGCTGAGGGGAAGAAGGGGGTGAGCGATTCAAAAAAAAAAAAGATTTGAAAAGGATTTAAAATTAGGGAATAAATTAAAAGGGTATTTGGAGAAAAAATTATGAAAAAAGGAGAAAAGGGAGATATATTTATTAATTAGCAGAGGTGTAATTATCATTTACCCTCAAAATTTAAAGCCAAGACTCTCTATTTTATCAGACGAGTTTGGACCAATTTGACCCATTTTATTACCTCTAATTTTATCCAATAAAATCACATAAAGAGATGATTAGTTATCAATGTAACGCATACACTGGTAACCATTTATGTTTCACATGCCTAATATAAGTTGTATTATCTGTGTACAACTAACTTATTTTATAAAAATTAAGAAGTCGTAACTTTTTTTTTTTGTTACAATTAAGAAGTCGTATGTGACATATATAGCAAACCTACTTTTTATTTTAAAGGTTTAATTTCACTTTTTGTCTCTAAAATTTTATAATTTCACGAATTTTATCCTCTTGTTTACAAAATATCACAAATTTTGCCCTAACATAAAAAAACCACCATAATTAAGTTTGTGGCGGTTTTTTTCTTTAATTGTGACGATATTTCTACTTGAGAGCAAAATTCATGATGTTTTGGGGCTAAAGTTCACAAAAAAAATAATTTTGATAACAAAATTCAGAAAATTGTAAAACTTTGGAGGTAAAAAGTGCAATTAAATATATTTTAAAAAAGTATAGTTGCATATGTCATATGCAACTCATGTTTTAAATTAAAAAAAAGAGTCATATAAGACATTCATGGTTTACTTTAAAAATGATAAACACAAGTAATTTGGATATATATCATAAGAATGGCTTTACTTTTATTTTAAAAATCAAATGTATATAGTAATATTGTTAAGATTAAGCATTGTTTTTTAAAATCATTCAATTGTGCACATAAAATACAAGAATATAATTGATTTTTAATACTTTATTATATACTAATGCATGTATTATAAAAAAAAAGGCATATATAAACACAAATTCAGGGATAGAAAAAATTGATCAAATTTAAGAATTGCCCGTATAAAATCTAACTTTTTTTCTCCCTCATACTAGTGAGAAATGTGTCATTTTATAATTATGTATTTATGTTTTTTTATTTTTAAACAAATGAAAAAAAAAAACCGTTTTTTAAAACCAGAAAAAAAAAATCAGTGTTTGAAACATTTGAAAAAGGTCAAAAATAAAATAAAATTAAAAAGAGTAGATGGTCACTGAATCACTGTCACAACTGATTGCTTACTTCAGACGCTGCTGGCCCCACTTGTTGCAGTCTTTGTAGGCCACGTTCTCGCTGCTGCCATGCACATTGACGTAGCCGCGATATAAGAAGAGAGAATCAAGGAATGCAAATCGACAAAAAGCAACATGTGACTCATCATCTGTATCACGTGACTCCAATGCTGATGTCACACCATCACAATAACATTCTCATTTTTTTAATGGTATGTCTTGAATAAGCAAAAAAATAATACGGATAACAATACAATTTTTTTTGTTTAAAAGAAGTAAAAAAATTAACTGAAAAAAATTTAATTTTTTCTTTTATCTTTCTTTATTTCAAAATTTATATTTTTCTCTCTTAATTTTTAAACACAACATAAATGTTTAGGAAATGAGAAAATGAAATAAAACGAGAAAAATAATTGAAAGAAATAGATGACAAAAAGTTAAATATATAAATAAATAAAATGGTAATAATTTAAGATAGTTTATAAAAAATTTGATTAATTGTATGTGCAATGTATAAAATGCACTTTTAAATTAAAAAAGCAAAATAATATCAAAAATATTTAATTGAAAAAATAAAGAGAATAAAAATGTCACTTTCTAAATCATATATTCTAAATGATACTATAATAATATAGAATTGTTTAATTTATTCCAAGTAAAAATAAGATTAAACAATCCTATCAAAGATTATTGGTGTAATTTTCTATATTGTATCAAGCATCTTTAAGTACAAATTATACCAATCATTTTTTATGAGATTATTTAACCTCATTTTTACTTAGGTAAATTAGACAAGTACTAATAATATATTAAAACTATTTTTCACCTTTACCATGTCCCCCTCTTTATACATATCCAAACAATGAGTTAATCAAAGCTTTAATATTCAAGTATTTAATTGATTAATCTATTTAAATTAGGAGTTTTTATCACCCCGTCCATTCATATAATTCAATCTAAATTCAATTTTGATATATTTGAATTTTGAGATTCAAATCATATACATTTTAAGAATGAATTCATGTTATCCTTTAGGTTATTTCAATCTAGTATAATATCTTACATTCTGATAAATTATAATTTTTTTAAACTATTATGTAATAATAATAACATTTCTTAATTTGATAGATAATATTTTTTATAATATAATATTATATTTATATTAACAATATTTATCTTGACATAAATATATCTTAATTGTAGTTTTATAATGAAAACTAATATATTAACCCCCAAGGGGTTGATAAAGTAGAGCATGATAGAATCTCACATTTGATAGGTGGTAGGTTTAAGATGAGATAAATGTAAATACCTTTGTAAATCTTTCTAATGTTTTATTATAAAAAAAATAATATATTAGGTCAATAAATCAAGTTAATGCACTCAATTTGTTTCATATATTATCAAGTCTTAATCAAATTGAGTCAAGTTTAAATAAATGGCAATATCAAAATTTTGAATATAATAGAGATAAGGATAAATCTACCTTAACTTGTCAAAAAAAAATTGTTTCTTAAAATTTCTCTAACCAATTGATGTAATTTGAAAAAATTTCAAGTTCTCCCTAATTTATTTTCTCCTCTCCAAATTTCAAAAAAGGTTTAATATTGCAAGACTATATATACACTATTTTTAGGTTGTGGTAAACCTTTTTTTTTGGTAGGCAGGGGGCCGAAAAGGGATTTTGCACCCCACAAAGAATATATCAAAATTCACAAGGGAACAAAGTTGATAATACATCTGCCATAACTGGGATAAAAATAAAAGGCGGAACAAAATAAAAAATCTACAATCTCCATCAATGGAGAGACCAAATTTAGACATAGCACCAGTCTCCTAATTCGCTTCTTGAAAGATGTGAGTCCAAGGAAAGTTACCACCCTTAAGAGAAAAAAGATCTCATAATCTAAAACATAGGAAAACACATATTGTTTGGAGCACAACCACGTTCAATCAAAGATATAGCCACACTAGAGTCAGATTCAACCATCAAGGATGTGAAAACTCTAAACTAAGCAATTTGAACACCTATCGATATGGCCCACAATTCTACCTATGTTATAGTACATATGCTTAAGTTGTAGGCATAGAATTAAGTCCAATTCCTTGGCATAAAACTTCTTCGAAATCAATCCTTATGTTCTAATTTTTTAGCTTCGTTAAGATCAATCTACGCATTAAGTTCAAGAATTCAAAAGAACACATGCATCGAGAAGTTCTATCCCTAAACTCATTCCAATACATGATAATCAATATCGGTTTCAGCTACATGTACACAAGATTCATCGTTATGTACATAACTTAAAATCATCCATCAATGGTCAATTAATGAAAAACATTAAAAACATATATGACTACTCAAGCTCATTAATAACCTGTATTGAATATAAATAGTTCAATTACAAAAAATTCACATAAAATTCATTTACCTATAAACATAAGGGATTCAACAAAACATAATGAAAAATAAGATGAAGGGTTAAGAAGTGGTGATGGATGATGACAACTCCATTAATTTTTCAAGATCCTTTCCTAAGTGTTGAATCCTCAACGGTGATGAAGGTTTGGGATTTTTTGAGAGAAGGAAGGCTAGAGTGTTGAGAAAGGATGTCTCTTGAAGCATTTTGAGCAATGAGCATTGCAATTGGTGTAAGAAGAGACACATAAATGATCTAGAGTCTGTTACAATAGATCAAATATTTACGCATTAATGCTGGGATCAGTGTTTCCAACTCTAATTCTAAATATCTGAAGAGAACTTAAATTTCAGCACACCATCATCATTTCCAAAGTTAGGAAGGAAGCCAAGATTTTTTAAATTATTTATTTAGGCAACTTTTTTTGTCTCAATTCAAGATATTTTTTTGGTGCAAATGGTGTAAGAATATAAACAATTAATTTTATTATTTGAATAAAAATACTTTTAGAATATGAAGTATAATATTAAATTTTATATAAAAACACACCAAAGAGAAAAAGAAAGAAAATATTTAAAAAGTTCATAGCACCAATAATTTCTCTATAAGGAAACAAATTATGATGAGAATTCCATTTATCTAAATTAAAATATGAGTAATGAGTCCAAATATACTTATATCAATAGTGCATAGAGCTAAACAATAAAGTTGATACTTGCATCTGTACCAAAAAAAAAACGACAGTACCAAAAAAAAAAGTTGATTCTTGCATTAATATGAATTTAAATACATTTTTTTTAACTCAAACGTGAATACAAATATTCTTGTGCCCTATTTCAATCTTATTCATTGTTGTCCTTTTAAAATTAAACAAACTTCCCATAAAAGTATAATGCGTATATATGTATACTTATCCTTTTATACATTTATTAATATTATTATTATAAATATCGAATTTAAAAAGTTCGCGCGTTATATGGTAACTTAATTTGTCACGTTTTGTTAATTAGCCTTCAAAATTTTATCAAATCAAATCAATTAGGAAATCTTAATATGATAATATTTCCCATAAAATTTATTTATTTAAAATAAAATATCTAACAAATAAGAAAAAAGTCTCTTAAATAAGAAAATATTCAATTTCCAAAAAATCTAAATAACACAATAATCCTTAAATTAACATATCTATTCTAAATTAATATGAATAGAATCAAATTTTGTGTTGCTTATATTAATTAAATGAAAAGAGACAATAATTGTGAGAGGATATGTGCCTCGGTTATGTAGAGTGAGCCTTGGCCCTCTTAATTTTATTGTTTGAGAAAAATTAATTTATTTTCGTGCACTTTTTATTTCATCATCTGGGATTAAAAAATTGTTAACTTCTTTTTCTAAAATTGATCAAAACCACTCTGCTTCTACAACCAACCAGAGATTGGTTTATTCATGAACGGTTCAAATGTATAGAACTAGCAAGTTTAATATATTCTTACTCTACTATCTTAATTTATTCTTTTAATTTTTATATTCATGTTATTTTTATTAATAATAAATCCACTGTAATGATTTTTATATTTTTATCTTATAACATGAGATTAAAATAATAACAGACGGATGTTATTATATATTCTCTTTCTCATCGGAAAGGTGCTATATTTAAGTTTATCTCATGCATGATTAAAAGGTTGAGAATTTCACAAAAGAAAGTGGTAATAGTTCCTTTTGTGGTTTATGATGGGAAAGATGTGTTTGTCCTTGCCTAAATAGGAAAGGTGATTATAAAAGGCCAGCTGGACAACATGGTTTGCTCATAACAATTGTACGGACACTTGGAGAAGGGTGGGACCATGATGGGAGAATGGAGGACTATGATGGGATTGCATGATGATTCTGTAAAATAAACAAAGTTTTTGTGGCTCTATACAAACACCTGGAATGGGGAAAACATCTTCCCACCTTTTTTTTTTTTCGTAGAAAAAAGGTTTATTATTACCAAAACAAACTTTTGTAAGAAGTAGTTGGGAACTAACTGCAAGAATTTAAATACTTTTGTACGATTTAGGTTCAATTTTAGCTGGAAGCAATCGTCATCTCTTGGGAAGTGATTCGTGTGTAATCATGTAAATCTTTATTAAATTATATAAGATGTCCTTACTTTTTTCAATACATTGATAATAATAATATTGACGTTTGAATCTACGATTTGGTAAATTAATTACCTTTTTTTTATTATTATTATCCAGTCTTAAGTTTTTTAATTATTATCCCTGTGTTTGTTTTCCTTTAGAACATCATTTCCTTTTCCTAATTTCGTTTTCAACTACAAAAAAGGAAAATTAAAATGTGAATTTGATGGAAGATGGGGCAACCATGCTTCAATATCTTTTAAGAGAAGATACTTTAATTACATCAGTTAATAGTTACAATGTCCCACGACTACAGAGGCAAGTGGCTAAAATTAGGTAAGCCTATGAAAATGATATTGATGTAAACCAAAAGGTTAAAATATATCAAAGAGAGAGAGAGAATCTTAAGATATTGTTATAATGAAACATCATGAAGGGGAGAAAAAGTTCATGAAATACTGAGCGCTAACAAAAGTTCTTTTAAAGTAAGCAAAACAAGGTCGAACTGGGGGGAGGTTGAACAAATTTTGTTGTGATTTTTGACATTTATCTTCAAAGTTCAACTTACTTTTTTCTCATATTAAAATTTGTAATGAAAAAGTAAATACAAATGGTAACCATTGTATTTTCGTCAATGGGTTTAATTTTTATACACAGTGAGAAACATTGCTATTATTTTTCTGCAACATTGTTATTATTTCACTATTAGTTTTTAATCAATAGTTATAATTATAGTTTGTCACTAATAAGGAATTTCTTCAATATTTTCCTAACCACAGAGATTATATGAATGTCTCGGGAAATATTCATTTGATGCCTTTTAATGTAAAATCGCCTGTGTATTACTGGATACGCCCTCGGAATCCATAATTACTTTCCTCGTCAAAAATTATTAACTCATGGATAGATCCAGACATAAAATAACGAAAAAAAAAACCAGTTATAATGTATTTATAAACAGAGACGAATCGCCCCCTTTCCGCTTGGCTCTTTAAGAACTATATATTATTATGATTTGATTACTATTAAATTGTTCGTAGCATTATGATTACATTATGGACAAAAATAGGCTAATTATTGTTTACTAATAAGATAAAAGATCAATTTTCAATTGATTGTTTGATTATTTATATTGAGAGAATAATTGAACTTTGATACATATTCAATTGTTGATCAATTTTATGTTTTGAAAGAATGACATCTACAACTTAGATAAATAGTATAATATATTTAACTATTATGATTTAATGTTTATTTAATATTTACTAGTATTTCAACATGTGCATTACACATAATAAATGTTTATTTTATATAACCAAAATTTATAATAAATAAATACTTTTAAATATATAATTTTGTGTGCCCAAGAATCCCCCTAAGCTGTTATTCTTTGCAGGTGGGAAAATTACAACAAGGAAATGGCTGCTCAAGTTCATAATCCTAAGAGGGCAAAAGTCATTATGCAGGTCAGCTGGAGAGCTCCTCCTAGTGGTTGGGTGAGACTTAATACAGATGGAGCTGTGAAAGGAGGGTCTGGTATAGCAGGATGTGGTGGACTTATTCGAGATGAAGACGGAGTCTGGCTTGGTGGCTTTACTAAGAATCTGTGTACAACAACTGCGTTTATTGCAGAATTGTGGGGTGTTTTGGAAGGTCTGTAATTGTCTCATAGGAAAGGTTGTGTAGCTGTGGAACCACAAGTTGATTCTAAAGCTGTTGTATGCTGTATTCAAAAAGGGACAACTAGGAGTGTTATTGGTTGTGGTTTAGTCAGGGAAATAAAAAAAGATTGTAGAGGGTAAATGGGGAATAAAATTGAAGCACATGTTTAGAGAAGCTAATAAATGTGCAGATTGTTTTGCCAATTTAGCTTGTACATTGGAGGGTAAGACTATTCATTTTGAGTATCTGCCAGCTTAACTTGATCAATTGTTGATCACTGATGTAATGGGAGGTTCCACTTCCCATATCATTGCTTGTTACTTCATTCTTTGGGCCATTCGCTCCTTCTTTATTTTAAAAAAGAAAAAAAACTTCTAAATATATAAATTATATTATAATTAAAATTTGTAATAAATAAATATTTTAAAACATATAAATTATACTTTATATTTTTGATAAATACTTTATATTATGATACAATATCATTTTTAATTATTGATAATATTTTAAAAAATATCTAAAACTAAAGACATTGAAAATAATAGATTAAAAGAGATAAGATATTAATAAAAATTCTTAAAAACGCTTCCATTAAAAATGAAAGTTAAAAACACTCTTGTTCAATATAGTTATTATAATTTATATATAAAGAGTGGGATTATTAAAAAAAAATTGGCCCCCTTTGATAAGTTTCTAGATCCGTCCCTCTTTATAAATCAAGTTATATCATTTAGATTATTCATTTACTTTTTCAAAAAAATCTATATTGTTTTTATTAATAGTAGAAAAATAAATAAATTATATTCATGGTATTTATAGAAAACAAATAAAAAAGCTGTGTGAAAAAATTCTTATTAGAAAAGTTAATCGAACAAATGAAAAAGGTTAGACTCACGGCCATTGTAAGAATAATTTAGCATTGCAGCAGTTGTTTCATGGGGACCGCATAGCGCAGTGGATTAGCGCGTTTGACTTCGGATCAAAAGGTCGTGGGTTCGACTCCCACTGTGGTCGCTTGTGTTTTTTTATCTTCACTGTGAAAGTCCGTTTTCTTCCATAACCCACATAAGTCAAAACAACGGCTTTCGTGTGTGTGTGTTTTTTGTTTATTCACTCGTTAAGGCCCGTTTTCTTCCATAACCTACATTAGTCAAAACAACGGCCTGTCTGTTTTTGTTTTCTTCACTTGTTAAGGCCCGTTTTCTTCCATAACCCACACAAAGACTCTACTATTCCCACCCAATTTCTCGCTGTTTTCACCCCCAAGTTTTGTTTGTTGTTTGTTTTTCTCCAAAAATACTGACGACGAAAATATATTTTCGTTGTACAATATACATAACGAAAACACATTACATTATGTTGGGGGTGCGTAACGCATTTTCGTTGTATATATTGTATAACAGAAATGTGTTTCTATCATGTATATTGTATAATGAAAATGAGTTTTCATTGTGTATTGAAATTCAACACACAACGAAAATGCATTTTCAATCTGTATTGTTCTTTCAATGTGTATTGAAATTCAATACACAACAGAATCCATTGTTTATCTTGATAAACAACAGACATATACATCAGACAAAAACTGCAATTGACATGAACACACCAACTTCGTATGAAATAACAAGACCAAAACTAATATCCATAATACCGAATATAAATCAGTAACGTTATATTGATTATCATAAAATAAATTAGCCTAACAATAATTAGTCTGTGTGCTATGAAAAAAGAAAATATAAATGAGCATATGATTACAACGAGTCTCTAGTAATATCTATTACATATTCATCTCCTCTAGATAGAAATAAATAATTGAAATGTTGTATGAGGTCCAAGTATGGAATTTGCCACGAACAAGCGTTGTCATTGCAGTATCTATTCCATTATGGTGCAATAGGAGGTAGGAAAACTTCATCCTTTAAATAACCTATAAAAGGACACAATTAAATAAAGTTAGTGAACAAATTGACATACTTACAATGCTAAATAATAGAATAATTGGGAAATGTACACCTGCACAAAGTGATAATCGAAAAAAAATCCAACAGCAATAAGCCATTGATGTGCAAGAGATGAGGGTCGATTCCTAAGCGGAAAAAATGTCCAGCTTTGTAGTCTGAATAAGTGAACCAATACGACATTATACCAATTAGTAATAACATAACCCGTGTCGGGATTGGACATTCACTTATCATGACTTGCGACTATGCCATTGTCAACAAACAAGGAGGTATTTAGTTCAATTACTAGTTGTTTTGTGTCAGAGTTGGGCATATTCAATGTGCCACCGCTGAAGATCCCGAATCAAATCATCACGAATTAGAGGCCAAGATTTCTCACCCTTACTTAGCAAAGCTACAGCATACGACTCATTAGAAAATTCACCTATAAATGACACATATTTCTTATACTTAATGTCATAGACAACTTTGCTAGGCACACTAGGAGGTGATGAACTATATATAACTGTGTGCATTGCATCAACACGCTTCCACACCAAAGGAAGAAGCTTGGTGGATTTCTCAAACTTTGGTGCTCACTTTGTTTTTACCTTATCTAAAGGAGGACACATTGAAGTGGTATCCAAAAATGCTAGTTCATGGACTTTGGTCTTCAATGTGATTTTTCCAAACATGTCAAATTTTGAAAATTGCTTTAATAATGCATCACCCTCGTGTGTAAGCGATAAATCCCCCAACAATAAGTCATTTCATCTACAGAAAGTGATAACATCCTCCAATGCACACGAATGGATCGCAATGGAATGAAGCTGAACATATTGTTATATCTTGCAAGTTCGCATGTACAGGTAGTCCATGAGTAGTTTTAAGTACGTAGCCACAAGCATAACTGTCTGTCAACACCAACAGTTTAAATACGCTAATACTCATTAAACATCAGGTTTTGTGCTTGTGTTGATACAAAGCCTCGTAGTTTATACTACAATTTGCTATTAAATTTGTGTTCTAATACATTGATGCTTTTTTGAAATGATGCCTTTATTTTGATGTGTTGCAATATGAGTATGTTATACATTGCATCCCAATAACTACACAAGTCTCGCATGGTATCTTGAAGTAACCTCTTCAATATTGCACGTGCACCTTTAACCCTGTTCAAAAACATAAGCATTTGTCAACAAAAGTGCATTACTATAATAACATATGTCAAGCCAATATAACAATTACTGGAAATACTTGTTAGTTGTTGTGGTTTTGAGATGCATCACCCGATCTATCCATGTTGTGACAAACTTCTCCTTACGAGGTATTAACCATTTATTTTTTACATAGTTAATGAAGAAAGGAAAGTGTGAACACATCTCCTTGTGGCTTGTTAGGCATTGGTTATACACATATTCATCAAGAGACAATATCAACCCATTCTAAGCATCCAACACTTTATCTTATTCTTCCATGAGACTCACATACATTCTTCATTTTGTTCTTACATTTTTAGCAATATGAAATTAACAAAACAAGTCGGTTGAACTTGAAAAGATGAATTCCAATGCATTCATCAAAGCAAGATCCTTGTCAGTGACAATAACTTAAGGCAAGAAATTATCTTTTGCAAACAATCCTTTCACCTCAGTTAATGCCTATATCTATTCCATCATATTCCAAATAAGCAAATGCTACAAAAAATGTCATCTTAGTTAAAGTATTACCAACAATCTCCAATAATGGAAGTTGATATTTGTTCATCTTATAGGTGGTATCAATAATCAACACAATGGGAAATATATTTAAAAGCTTAATGGAATCTGGATGTGACTACAATATATCTCTTACAACATCTTTAATGTCGACCCTTTTATACCAATAAACATATTCATCAAATTCCATCAACTTCATTAGATGTTGCATTTTAGTTCTTGCACCCCTTTCATGTTGACGATATTTTTGTCGTGCATTATATAAAGTTTTGATAATGTTGGCATTCATCTGGTCTTGATTTTTGATTGTCAGAAAAATCTGACTAAGTTTCATCATGTTTTTGGTCATTTCATCTAGTAGAGATTTTTCTTCATTACTTAACCGACCCTCACATGCATGACTCAATAATGTTTCAACTACATAGTGGTTATGAAATCTACAATGTATAAAAAGTCTCCATCCGATGTCTTTCATAAACTTTGCTTTCATTCTAAAGGGACAATCGCATTTTTTGGTTTCAGTAAACTTGCAGGTTAACACATCTTTGTATTATTTATACTTTCTTCTCCTTTCATAAGACAATAAGATAAATGTCTTCCTTGGTCTTGTCTTTGACCTTTCTATGACAATAACAAATCTGCACCTTTTCATAATTCGTTAAACCCACTTCAATAAATCACCACGTTCTGTAAAAACCTAAATCCAATAATCTTTTCTTAGTCCAACAACACAAACATAATAAATATCAAACAAAATTTTAACACTTAACAGTTAATTATTTAATATATCTTTATAGTAGTGAAAAATTCACTATAATCGAAAAATATATCTTAGGGGTTCATATTCAACCTGTCTATCACATACTTATCATTTGCTTTATAGGATTTTCCAAAGCATTATCACTTACTTCTATTGGATGCTTAAAAGCATCCTCACTTGCTTCAATCATATTCCCCCAAACACTTGGCTATTAACTTCATCAAAAATAAATGTATTCCAACTTCGGTCTATAACGCAAATCCTATAATCAATCAACAACCAATTAGTTGAGGCACGAAGGTTCATAATTTTCAAGTTACAAAATAGAAGCATTTTTTTGTTGTAACCCAAGTTACAAAACGAAAACATGTTTCCGTTTTGGAAATCACTCAATGGAACACACGCTATCGTTGAATTTGTAAATGTAGAAAAAAAAATCTTATTGGCGAGAAAGAATGCTTCGACGATTGCAAAGACAATGTGGTAAGCTTACAACGTGAAAACAAAAAAAACAAATGGAGCTAGTGTTGGCTGAATGGACGAGAGTGGTGATGAAGTGGGAAAATGAGGGGAGAGGGGTACAAAAGTGGTTGCTAAGAGAAGATGTAGTAAAGAAATGGGGGATGCCACGTAGTGTAATGAATGGTTAAGGGAAACAGAAAACAGAAGTGAGGATAAAATGGTAATTTGCAACATTTTTGTAAAAATAAAGGGTGAAAAGAGAAAAAAATATATGAGAATAATAGCCCTTCCCCCCCACATCAAAACAACGGCCCAATCAATGCCCATAAAACTGCGCAAAATTTTACCCAGGTCCAATTAGAATTGCTCTCAAAATGTCTTCATTGTCTTGGTAGTCATTTTCGGGGATTTCTTTTTGTAATTGTTTTTCTCTCTACATCTTTTTTCATGTTTTTGTAATTTTTTTAAAATGGTAACTAATTTTCAAAACACATTTTCATTAATATGTAAATGTTTTGGTTTTTAGTTTCTACGATGTATTTAATACATTTTGGATACTAAATTTTAAAAGTATTAAAATTTTAACATTTCAAAAATTTAGTTTCCAAAATTGTTAAAAATTTAACACTTACAAAATATGAATTTCAAAAAAGAAAGGTGAGAAAGAGGGAACACCCCTACAATTTCTTTCTCATAAGCTAATTATGAAAACATCATCCTAATGCATGGTGCTCCTTGATTATTAAAGCTTTAATAGCAAATGTTGATGTGGGGTGAGTATTCATAAATCAAAGGAGCTCAATTGATATATTGTATCGTCAAATTTTCAGTCAGATGGAGATTAGAAGAGAACAACTTCAATCTTACGAGAGTTAGGATTTTGGATGATGTCAGATCTAGCCTTTATAGTGCATATAGATGTTTCTCACTGTGTATAAAAATTAAACCCATTATATCCCAAAATAATTTCCTTTTTGCAACATTGTTATTATTTTATAAAAGATAACCAAAGATAACCAAAACATAAAAATAAATTGAAACAAATTTAATAATAAAAACCTTAATATAAGAAATTAAAATTAAAAAATAACAGAATTAAATTTCATTTGTCACATACATTACAAATATTTTTGTTATATATTTAATATTACCATCAATAATTAAATTATAAAGGCATAAACAATTTTTTTTGAACAAAATAATAGAGTTTAATTACTATGCACTCTTAGTGTAAAAACTTTTATACTATCAATCAATCAAAAATCACTATTGATATAAATTTTAAAATAATTATTGTAAAAGTCAACAAACTTGTCATACATGATAATTTGTGATTAGATGACAGTATAAAATTGCCTTATATAATTAGTGCATAGCCTATTTTCTTTAAATAATAATGGTAAATTTATTAATTTAATGATAAATACACGTATGAAGGATAATTTCCTTATAATAATTAAAATATTAATGATTAACAATTTAATTATTAATGAGTTATATATACATGTACGAATATTGATTTAGCTAATGTAGAACATAATGATCCATAATAATTTGACACACATATATTAATCTATGTTGTTGTAAATATCAATGTATTAATATGTGTATAATTATCAGCAATAATTTATTATTATTTAATATAATGGTATTACTGTAGAATTGAAGTATAATATTGTTAAAAAAGATAAGAGATTGTTTTCTATTTAAATTAAACGATTTTTTTATAACCATATTATAGCTATAAAGTATTTATTGGCTTTATCAGTGACTAATCTTCGTTGAAGAACCTAATTGGGCCACCTTTAGTGCGGTCTCCTCTCCTAATTACATTTTTTTTCATCCACAAAACTCGAATCTGAGACCTTGTTTAAGGGATCCGAGTTCAATGCCACTCGAAACAATGACATGTTGGTTAAATGAATTTAACTATGAATAAAATTTGAATTGAATTTATAATTTTTTAAAAATTATAAAAATGAAGAGATAATCCCAATAGATTGATCATGATTTGATTTAATGTAGGGGTGTCAAAACGCCCAACCCGCCGAAAAATGGGTTGGGAATCCCAACCCAACCCGTGGCGATTTGGGTTGAGTTGACCGCCAACTCATTAAAAAAATTATAAATTGTTTTTTTTTCTTTATTTTTTTTTTCAAATATTATGATCAAATATAAAATAAAAAAAGAAAAAAATTATAAAATTAGTAAATAAAAAAACATGCTTAATACTTAAGAAATGATCAATTTATCATAAACTTTAAGTAATAATTTTTATTTGTCATAAATTCTAATGACCACAAAAATTTGCCTTTTTGTCTTAGAACTTCACATATGACATATTTACATAAAAGAAGCTATAATTTCAAATATTACATGAACTATAATACAATATCAACTCAAAGGCTCAAGCTAAAAAAAAAATAAAAATCAACCCGATGGTCCAACCCAACCCAACCCATCATTTGGCCCGTTGGGTTGATTGGTTAAACGAGTTGGGTTATGCGAGTTGGAGGGTTGAACTACATAATCCAAACAAACCCGTTTTATCTGGTTATGCGACCCACTAGATTGGGCCCATATTGCCACCCCTAATTTAATGCATGAATTTATGATGATTAAATTTCAAAATAAAATTAATATATATTGACTTTAATTTATTAGCTATTCAACTTAAGATTTTACTATCAATTTTAATTAATGTAACTCGAAATCAAAAAGCTTTTACATAACATTGATATTTTATAAAAATCAATCAATGTTAATCTGAAAGTAAAAATTAATCAAAGTGAAATATCAGTAACTCCTATGTTTGTAGTGTGTATTTGGTTTTGTTTAGAGTCTGTATGGTTTAATTTCTTTTTTGATAAAAGTCAATTTTGTTTTTAAAATAATGCTTTTAAAAGTTTTTAGTGTATTTATTTAAAATTTTAAAAAAATCAGATTTTAAAAGAAAAATCAGATTTGTTTTACTTTTGAAAAGTCACTTTAATAGTCTATTCGGTGGAGTTGAAATGGATGAGAAATAAATGATAGAGAAAAGAAATGGATAAGAAATATAAAAGTAGGTTTGTGTGGTGAAACGGAAATGCGGGAGTGAAAAAATAAAATGATATGGGTCTTATTTACACCTTTTTATATCTTTTGTGGTGGTTTTTAACCGCTACAAATTGACATTTTGTAACAATTTTTAATATTTGGTGATGGTTTAAAACTATCACAAAAAAAACCATAATCAATTGACGGCAACCATAATCAATTATCCATAACAACAATCGATTGTGGAAACTTCTAATCAATTAAAATTTATTTTTTTATTTATTTTTTAATTTTTCTCTTTTTTATTTCTCACCTATTTCTCTTAAATTAAACACTTTTATTTTCACACAATTTCTCACCTATTTCTATTCACCTATTTATCTCTTATTTATCTTCATCTATTCTATTTCTCATCTATTTCTTTTCTTCTTACCAAACACACCCTAAATAACTTTTCAAAAATGTTAAAATTATAATTACCTTTTAAAATAAGAAAATACATTTTATATTCATAACCAAACAAAACATAATTTTTGTTTTTCATATACCTGCGTAAAGCTACTTTTCTTAAAAACTTAAACGAATTCTTAAGTTGAAGAAATAATGTTAATTTTTATTAATTAATTTTTGGGACAATTTTTAAAAAACAAACAATTTCAAAAATTTCAAACAAACGCATTTATTTTACTTTGGAAAAAACAATACCGTGAGCTTATTGCCACCGAAAAAATAAAATTAAAAAAAAGCCGAAGCGAACTTTTGTTTGTTACTTGTTTGTTGCATGTATAGCGATTGGCAACAAGCAATATGCCGAAGTGTTTTGAAAAGTGAAGGAGGGAAATAACAAGTGGCGGCAAATGAAAAATGGCAATAACATCTGTTTCCTTTTTTGTTCTTTCTCATTCTCCTCACCCACTATATCTTCGCGCTCCCTATCCTCTCTTACTCGCTTCCCAATTTCAAACCCTAATTATACTATTTCTCTCTCTCTCTCTCTTTTTCTCTTTTCAACGATTTTTTTTTTCTCGCCACCATGTTCGGATGCTAGGAAAATCTCCGCGAGATACAAGCCGAAAATTCTTCAGCTGCCGGTACAGTTAAACGCGCGCTCCTTTCGTTCATTCTCTTTGTCACTTTGCTTCGTGTGTTTTCGTGTTACGTTTGTCTTCTTTCTTTCTTTTTTTTATTTTAATTTTTTTCGACGAGAATCATGGAATTCGTGATGTGATATGATTGTGGTTTAGTTGGGATCTGTTTATTGAGATGAGCAATTTGTTCTATTTCTTAGGGTTTGTGGATTTTACCTTGGAATTTGCTAACTGCTTAGGGTTCTGATTGCTGATCGTCTAGGTTTTAGGGTGTAATTGTGCTTTATGACAGCCACTGCTACTGTATTATTTTCTTAATGGAAAGCCACTTCGATGATTGGTAACTATATGGAAGCAAAGCGGAGAATGATCCTGTGAGTACCTCCTCAGACTGAATTATCTTCTGTTTTCATCTCAATGGTATAGAATAAGGGTTTGTGTTTTTCATTTATGGCTGAATAGAATCTGGTTTGATATAGCAATTGAAAAAGTGTCTTATTACCTTACGTGAACATATAATTAACTGCTGTTAGCTTGGTTGATTTATGCCATTTTTGTGCAAGATTTCTGGTGTTTCATTTATTATACGGTTGGTTTAATGCTTTTCTTTTCAGCTAATTGTGTTCTGTTTTATACTGGTGTTCCTTGTCCCAGTGAATGACAATTAGGGATGTGAAGGAAGTGAAATGAACTGAATAATAAAACTGTCAAATCTAAGACCTCACTGAATAATAACGTAAGGTCTAACTTTTATTTATTTATGTATTATATATATTTTTTGTAGAGACCACATATATCTTCCATAGGAGGAAATTTTGCTTAAGCTGAGTAGGATCACTATGGGTTTAAAGTTTTCTCTTTGACTATTTAATACAATTGCATATCCAAGAAGGTTCGAATTCAAGATCATTGATTGAGCTAGAATAATTTGATCCATGTACTTGGTAGTAGGTAAGATCTTACTTAATTTTGAAGTCTGCTTGGATACAATATTTGAATGGAAAATAAATATAAAAAATAAAAGTACGAAACTAAGTAAGTAAGTTATGATAATCTTAAAACTCCTCTTATAATCTCAACTATGCTGTAGAGATGATCCAGGATTTTGGTGTTTAGATGGCTTTATTCTGGATGGCACATGGCAGTATAAGTCACTCTAAACTTTGTAGCTGGGCTTTATTTATGTTTTGACGGATGATCTTTCTAAATGCTAATATCTGTTTCTATTGAATGAATTTTTAGTCATTTAAAAATAAAAAAGATATAATACGTACTGACAGACCAAAACTAAACAAGCAATCTTGTTTATAAGTTCCTTCTTAACTACCAGTTCAGTTTTTGCTGTATTTTTTTTATCCAAGTTCATATTTGACTTTTGAAGTTGACGTAAACCAGTCCATGCATACCCCCTGGGCCCCTGCAAATGATGAACATTTTCAATGGGTATGTTGTTGGAGTTAATAGTTTTTGTAGCTTACCAAATAATGTCTGGGACATGTATTATCTATACTACTAATACCGGGGCCGTCACCATTATAGTTATTTAAAAGCTAATTACTAAAAATGATAAAATTAAAAATTTGCTCATCCTACTTGCACCAACTGCTTCACCACTCTCTCTACTACGGATTTGGGAGATGTTTTTAGTGAAGATGGTGAATTTTTTCTACCTATGAAAAAAGTTTTGGTGATGAAGCTTACAGATGGTTAAACAATTATAACTCAGTACTTTGAAAAAATTGGGTACAAGCATTTTGGAAGAGAAAAATAACTAAAAACCATATCTTCAACAAAAACTAATAAAGAGAAAAGAGAACAAAAATTAAAAAATATACTGAGTAGTGTTAAGACCACAAATATTGTTTTATTCAGCATTACCTTCTAAAATGAAATTACAAAATACACTGGTTGGTCATTTAGTTGCCATTAAAATAAGTGATAGAGAGAAAGTAATGAAATTCCCTATCAATGTACTTCATAGAATTGTCATAACTGCAAGCAAGTCAAGGGTGGCCCAATGATCTCAGAGTTAAAGCTAAATATATATTAAAAGTACTATTTTATGATCATATTAAAATTAATTTTTAATAATCATATTCATTTCAAATTAAAATTATGACTTTATCAATATCTATACTTGAAAAGTGAACAAGAAGTTACTTACGCATCTGATTGTTGTGTAAAATCTTAATTTCATTAAAGACTACATATTAAAAGGTTACTTTGTTTCAACATCATTGGTTTGGTTAAGAGTTTGAAAAAGACTTTATTTTATCATATCATCAACACATAATATGTACATGTTTTAATTTTTTGCTTGAGTATAGTTAATGAAACAATAACTGAAAAATATGGATTGACAGCATGTTAGTGCCTACCAATCTGCTAGCAATTACACTGATTCTATTTTATTTACCCTATAATTATTTTCACGAACAGAACTTAGATTAAAAAAACTGCCAATGAAAGCTTATTAGCAGTCCTAATTGTTACTATCTCCAACACTATCATACTGTTCTGATCACCAATTTAGTTTCTATAATTGCAGCCATTAACTTTTACCAATGTTAATTGAATGAACTACCAGCATGAAAATGTGTTTTAATATTGCAAAATCTCAGCATGGTTTTCATGCTGTCAGCACTGAACAGAATCTTGCTACTGTGATAAAAAATTCTTCGATGCAATTGTCAATATCATATCTTCTCAGGTCTGTAATTGTATTCAGACTAGCTTTAGTACCCTGTGCAATGCACAGGGACATATGAGAATGTGTATTAACAATTTGTTATCATAAAATCAATTTCAGTTGATGTTAGAAATTTGTTTTTTCACACACTATACATTTCAAACAGCAGAAAAAATATACAGCAGATCCTGTCAACAGATCCTGTCAACAATACAAAGTTAAACAGGAAAAGATGTACTGTCATTAATCTATCCAAAATTAATCTATCAAATAACTGGTCAAGTACAACATTAATCTATCATATTCATATTCTGATTCATATCCTCATCCATATCAAACAGCAGAAAAACAATAATATAAGTGCACTTAACATTTGAACATTTGAACAACCATAAAAAGTTAAAGTGCACCACCATTTTACATGAAAAGGAGCTGATAGCAATCCCACCAACAAAAAAATAATTATTAGAGACTTAGGGTATGTTTGATTTCTATTTTCAAAATACAACTAAACAAGGTTGTTTAGATAGTTGGTGGAGGGTGGTGCAAGCACAAATCAGAGGGAGGGGTTAAATAAGATGAAAACAGAAGATGAGAAAACATCTTCTAGTTGTTTTTAAGTTTTGGTTTTCAAAACACTTGTTTTGAAAACAATTTTCAAAACTTAATTGTTTTTGAATGAGAAATTGATTGTTAAGTAGCATGAAATCAAAACCAAAAAGTGTGACGAGAATCAAACAAGCCCTTACATTCTTATTATTGTGCCTTAACTTTTATTGGTTCATTACACCAAACTATGACAATTTTGTTGTCACTTCAAGCTCATTTAATTTGAGGAATTGTAGATTCTACTTAGGGTGGATTTAGTAACACAGGATGGATTGTAAAAACAGCTGTGTTTTCAAAACTGGTGAATTAGTCACTTGATTTGTTCAAATAAACCACAGAATTGGCTTGGAGAAGAATCAATCAAAGAATTGGAAAACTGGTAAAATTAGTCAAAATCAGTCAAAAATTAGCAAAAATTGGTTCACAATGTGTTAAAGAAAAATGCTTAATACAACATTATTTTTGAATTTTTTTCTTAAAAAAAATGAAAATCAACCTAAAGTGTTTATCATTTTCTTTTTTATTTTAAATAAAAACATGTTTTTATTAATAAATGTTAATTTGTATTGTTAAAACTTAGACTTAAATATTGTGACATATTTGATTTAAACTTTTGTGAGTATTGTAAATGTTAAGAATCTATAAAATTATGTTTTAATTTTAGTATTATAAAATTCTGATATTATGTTTTTTTAATATCATTTTATGTATTATTTAATTATTATTATTATTATTTTATTAATAGTGGTTCAATCACGATTGAACCATTGAACATTGAACCAGTGTCTTGACCGGTTCAATGATTGGTCTGATTTTAAAAATATTAAACAAATATAGTATTATGTAATTCTTCTCTACAAAGAAGCTATCTCTTTTCCTAACAACATAGCCATCCTAGCTGAGGTTTTATCGTGTTGAGATTAATCTGTATGTTAATAAGTCATAACAATGGGATGCTGTGTTAAATACCTGATTAATGAGAAAAAACATAGAATGCATTGTTTAAGTTTATGCTAAAGGTTTTTCTTTTTGGTTATGAATATATATAGTAGAAATTTTAATGTGAGCCCCTGGATGAACTTGATGTATCAATAACAGATTTGGAAATATAAAGTTAAAATTTGCTGGACAATGATAACTTTTCTACAGCGTGTCTACTGGTTTGATGTTTCAAACTTTACAATATTTCTATCAAAGAAAAATATGTGTGAAGTACACAATATACAACTAGGATTTCCCTGATCACTTCTGTCTATAAGCTCTGCTTTAAATTTTTTAATATAAAGTATAAACTAAAATAATGAGTTTACATTTGATACTCTATATTTTTACGAATATTAAAACTACTGTAGTTCTTTGTAGAAGCATTGTGTTAGACCCCTGAATTTGATTGTTTAATGTATTGGCGTGTACACTCTGTTATCATGGATCTTATATTAAGTAGTTTGGTGAAGTTAGGTTCATCAATTATGCTGTATTTTGGTGGGCTCATATTCTAAAGGTTTCCAATTGAAGTATTGCTCTTGCCACAGTTAAAACCTTTCAGTTTTGAATAGAGATTTATTATGATAGTTCTGAAAATAAACCAAAATAAATACATTTAGGTCGAAGTCTGCTTGTGATTTGCATCCATTCTGACTTGCAACTACCTTTATAGCAATAGGCCCATAAACTTGTAATTATCTCATATTCTTACAATAGCACTTTAATGCCTAGATTTGTCAAAACAGGCTGACTTAACTCACTCAAGTTGGCACTCAACACAGGTTAAGCTCAAAAGTAAGCCAAATAGCCAATCCAACCCTACTCACCTTTGTGGCGAGCCTGAAAAAATGCCAAACAATTGGTGGGTGAATTGAACTGACTCAACTTACCAAAATTAAAAAATAGAACAAAGTAAAATAAGAAAAAAAAATCCAGTAAAATAGGAAAAATGCCATAAAAATTCATCATTGTCACTTAGTAGTTGTGGGTTGGGTTATGGATGTAATATTATGTAATTGAAAAAATATAAAAAATGTAAATTTGTGTATTTGTGTGTCTAAATATACTATAGAAACTCCTGAGCACCAACTTTGCTCACCATAGGTTCACTTGATCTAACCTGTAGGTGGGTGAGCCATAACTTGGGGTGCTTTTGAGTTGATATTTTTTTCAACTCAATCTGTCCATGAGTAGTGTTGGCTCATGGGTTGTAACTCATTTTGACAGCTATAATACTACCTAATGGAAAAGCACCTCTGTCCTGTTTTGTTTGCATTAATTTCCCTATATTTTTTCTTGCACACTTTCAGACACGTGTATTAGAGGGAGGGATGGTTGGGAAGAAAACATTGGTTACGTATGTCAGTTAGTAATAGCTGCAATATAATCAGAAGGAAATTTCTGTATTGTTGTTCTTGCATTGCAAGATAGGCTTCCTTTTGTTGTATCAAATCTTTGAATGGACCAATCCATTGGTAATTTCCATGTAAAAATAAAACTCTGGTATGTTGACTGCTAATTGGAAGATTTTTCTATGGTTAATAGTTTTTGTTAAAAGTTCTGGTAGAATTATTGAAGGACTGGGCTTTGTATTTGTAAGACGGCCTTTGGTTGTTGAATTGAATTCTTGCATAATTAAGATGAGCTAAATTTCTCATTAATTACGTGCTTTTGCTTCAAAATTGTCCTTGAATTTTGTAGATGATTATGGCCTGTGTCTGTAGTAATCACAGTCCTGTTATAATGAAAATCTCTCGAGTGGTTAACTAGTTATTTAAATACCAGGTACATAGATTGTTCTGCTGTTTGTTATATTTCCTATCACACACACACATATATATATATATATTTATTTATTTATGTATGTATGTTAGTATGTATGATATATATTTGTGACTACTTCTATTGATAATAATGCAATAATTACAATTGATTTTAATATAATATCAGCATGGTTTTAATGAATGACTGTTTCATGCTTGGATAGAGATGATTTACAGGTCAATCCCACTTGTTATGGGATTTCATATCCTAAACTGAAAACTCTCCTACTTTCTTTATAACATGCAGTATATTTGTTTCATGTTAGAAAAAGACTAGAAGTTGCGAAGCATGCTAATCAATGATCTCCTGTCTGTCAGGCAGTAATCACCGTAGATCTTAGAAAGTTGGATCTTCAATATTAGCTTTTGCTGGTAAATATCTTTGCAACATGTCCCATTATTCTTGCTTTCTTTTTACTGTCTTTGCTAACCTACTTGCTGTATAATGCAATCTGGCCTGAAGAGGACGGGGTGCGCGTTCCTTTTGATCAAATCCCCTGACACAAACAAATCCTGAAATGAAGCATCAATTGGTTAATAGCCATTACAAGATTGAACACTGATACTTGTAGATGCAGATGAGAACTAATCACTTATTGAAACATGTAGAATGATGCTCGCAATATTTCTGGAAACTATATTGGCTGACTAGTCTGATATTGGGTCACTTGGAAATGATGATGCACACAGATACATTTGGATTAATCTTTTCATTGGAGAAGGTGGTCACATGCTTCTGGAATTGTTTGTAGGTGTATGTGATGGTTTAATATAACATTATAAATGTCATGACAATTGCTTATGATTGTTATTTGTCATTTATCATTTTCCTAAATTGTTGACATTCGACAGAGTTATGAAAATTTTGCTAAATCTAGAGTCACCCTAGCATGGTCTTTTTCATTTTGCCCCCTGCTGAATTGGCTTCTGATACTGAATTGGTGATCAATTGGAAGAGACTGGTATATTACTTTTTTTTAACATACCCATTGCAAATCTTTCATTTGTGTGAAGATATACCTGCTGAACATGTATGATACTTGCAATTCTCAATGAGTTAGGTTTGGTAAATTTAAATTTTAGTATACCACATACTTCTTTTGAACTAACCAGTTGAAAGGTTTTATTCTTTCCTTTGTTATCAAAATGTCTAGCGTGGCAAAAGAAGAAATAAAACAAACATTTTAAGGTAGTCTTCATACCTCTCCAAAAGCAATGCTGAATTTCTTGGGTTGAGAGGCCTGGTAGACACAAGTATTTTTTGTGAGTACAATTTTACCTTATGTGATAAACTGGTCTAGAATAGAAATGCAGATGAGCATATAGAGTTTTCTACCTCTGAAAATTGATGATACAGAGGTCCCAAAGTATACTGTCCTCCTTGGCAAATTCCATATCCATGCCCTAGGTATATCAATGGGTTGAACGCTGGATGCATGATCAGCAAATAGCTTCATGATGATAAAAGGTTTATGAAATTTGTTGGTGAATAGTGAAAATCAAAATGAGGGTACACTTGCTAAGATTATCGAATATTAACAAAGCCTTGATGACGCATACCTCATTAACTTGAAAGTAAGTCCCATTCAGTGGAAAGCTTCCCCTACTTGCTGTCCTACAAGGTATCTATGTATGGGGTAATATTTGTGTAAGTTAAAGAAAAATGAAACTCAAGAAAATAGTGTCTTCCATCTTTCTGCATCCACAAATTAATCTTTACCAGAAGTGTTCCTCTAGCTGTTTGTGAATTGGCTTCCCTAATGCTGTTGCATGAAAAACATGTGTTGTCATTGCACAGGTTGGCCAAATCTTGGGATCCACACCTTCTTTCTGGTGGTTCAACAGAATTTGCCATCTCACCTAGTTTTCAATGTAAAAAATATAGATATGAGTGATTGATTGTGATTTCTTTGACTTTAACCTAGCATATAAATAATAATAATCTTGCATGTGCTTTGCTTTTACTTTCCAATCTGTCGTGCATTGATATTAGTAGAAAGGTAGTTTTTTGGAGACTATTGCTGCTTGCCAGCATATTTTGACTAATTGATATTATTTCAAGTGTCTTTTGCTAACCTGGTGTCCATATTGCAAGAAGATATGGGCTTGGGTCATCGGGTTCCCGTTTATCCATCTGTAAATTTAGTAAACAAACCAACATAAGAAAAGTTCTGCAAGCTGATAACTGAATGTTTAATTACAAAGAAAAGAATAACTGACGTTTTCCAAGAGAGGATGTGAATCTGGAAGTTCATATCTGCATCAATCATGGAGTTGTTAGACCACAAATTGATTTTTCTAGGCTGGTTACTTAAATAGTTTTCTCAACTTGAAAAAAATGAAGACTATTTTAAGATTTTAGTTAGATGTGTTTTTTCTGGCAAGATTTATGCTGTTTACAAGCAATGGCAGAATACTTACACTTGGTGTTCGGTTCTTAGCCGACTCACATTCTTCAGTTTTGGTGTAGGGATAGAAGCAGACTGTGGAGTCAAGGCAACAAGTGCCTTAGACATGTCACCTTCATCATGCTCCTTGTATTCTTGCAAGCGGTTCTGTATATTCATTGCTGACTCTTTGGTATTGAGCTCAATAGAAATAATTTCATCAGGATCGTCCCTTAAAAGGTCCTCAATGTCACTTTCTTCTGCCTCTGTCCACTCTTGTCCTGGTGTTGCTGGTTCTTCAATGATTGGTTCACACTGCCAACTTTCAGGACTTACTTCTTTGCTCAAGTTGTTCTCAAGGAGAGGTATGACCATGAGGTTCTTATTGACAAAATAGTTTCTCTCAGCTGCAATGGGAACATGCACACTTACAATGTGCTTCTCTTCTGGGCCAGGCAACGCAAGCCGTGCACTGTACTGAAAGGGTTAGTTGGCTTATAAAAATAAAATAAGTCCCTTGTACACTATATGCTAGAACTATGCAGTTGAAAGAAACACTTGATTTTTGCTGGATTTATCTGGTTGCTTTCTATGATATGTTTGTTATTAGCCATGAATTTCTTTTCTGAACTTCTGATTTTAGAGGCATCAAATTTGACTCTGGCATATTGGATCTATTTTGGAGCTGGGGAGATGACAAAATTTTGGAGCTGTCATCTGTCATTCTTCTGATATGATATATCATATATGACATTGTGGTCTTTGTTTTTGGGTATTAAATTGGTTTCATTCATTAGCATCAAGAGTCCAGAACAATTTGCACATAAAGGAATCAAACCATTGTGGGCTTGCAATTACTTTTCTAAACTGACAGCTCCAACATTAAAAACATAGTACTGGAATCATGAACAAGTGAACAACAGTATGGGGTTCTAGATCTAAGATTTAACGAGGAAACTGAAAACAACATTGACAAGAAAAAGTTGATAAAGGTACTTGGAAATATGTGTAAAGCACTTGGGGGTGGGGGGTGGGTAAAGGATGCACTGATGGAGCCTTGACAAGGAAAGATGGGGATTAAATAAGTTTGTAAGAACTGTAAAATGTTTAGGAGTTAATTTACACAAAAATTGATACAAAATAACTAATTTGCCTGCTAATTTTGCTTTCAGATCCACAATTGGACCTGCCAACTTATTAAATATCTGGATCTTATTTTGAGTCAAGCTAGAATATAAAATAAGAACCTTAGGCTTTGTTTATCCTTGCTCCGTGGTTTCTTTGATTTTTGATTCTTTCATTTAAATGACAGTTATTTTATTTTAGTTTTTACATGTTTGGTTGTGTTTCTTTGAATTGGCTATGGATTTAAAGTCTCAAAGATGTAATTTTACAGACATTTGTGACTTGGTTCTTGTGTCTCAAGAATCTAAATGGTTTTATATATAGCTTTGCATGCATTTGGCACTATGTTGATGGAAGTGTATAATGCAACTGATATCGAGTAACTAACCTTGCAAAAGCACTAGCAAAGTGTCTGCACTCTGCTCGCATTGGGCATGCATTGCAATTTGGTTTTTTCTTTGTGCAGAATACCTGCATATTTAGAGCATGAATTACTTTTAACCTCCTATGTCATGCCTGTGAAGCAAAAATTAGTTCTAAAAATTTATTATACATTTTTCTGAATGTTATAGTAAATGTGAAAAGAAATTATGCATACCTTCCCAAATGTAATCATCTGGTAGTGCAGCTCATACCTGCATTTCGTTTATATTTTTGTTAGAGATTTAGCTATCACATTAAAACAGTTATTTCTAATGCAGATTTTGGGGGGTTATGATTTTACAAGGTTCTTTGATCGAGTTTACACAATCTGGGCCAGAGATACTTCTGAACTGATTCCAGCACCGGGTACCTACATGGCAGTGGTTAGCATATTCTATCTATGATATGTTTATATCCTCTCTGGTTGGGGCATAAGATACTTACAGTTCAAGAAGGTGTAACTGAAGTGTTTCAGGAAGTGGTTGGAGAGGGACCCATCCAAGTCTAACGGCTATCCTTCCAACATTGGTGTCAACCTTGAAGACATGATTCATGGCAACATGTTATTGCAAGGCTTTTTAGTGATTTGCATTGGTTATAAGCAGTTAACAGATTCCAAATGAGCCTTACTGGGAAAGCAATATGATGAAGTGTTAGAAGCCGTACACATTCTACACTTTTTAAGCCCAATCCTCGAATGCTCAGCAGATAATCCCTGCATTTGATATTAAAACATATAGAAAGGATGTGATTAATTTGCATTATATGCAGTCAGTGCTGCTACATGGTGACCGTGGGATAGGGATTAAGGACCCTGGTGAATGGTGATAGAAGAAATAAAATGGCTTACTTAGCTTTATCTTGTGGAACATGTCTTAACCATTCAAGATCAATGCTTCCATGTTCTGTAACCAATCTGTCCAGGAATTCCTGAAATATAACAAAAGTCCTTTTCTAAGCATATTTTGGCCAAAAATCAGTGTTCTACATAAAGTTACTTTGAACATACTTTGATTCGTTCTGCTAGCATGTTGTTCATCCCTCGCTCTTTAATAGTTTTAGATATCTCTTTAACAGAGGCACATCTTACTGCTTCATAGTCCAGTGAATCCATTGTATCTGTGCTTCTTTCTTTCTCTGTCCCATTTACCTGTACCTCCTTTCTTAGTTTGTCCCAATCGCTTGCATGCTTTTTCTCAGTCTCAGGTTTTGTTTTCCTTGCTTTTGAAACCTTGATTTTGCTCTTTTTATTTATAGGGTTGGGTGGATAAACTTGCTTCTGAGGATTTGATTCAGCCCTACTATTTTCTGAGCATTCTTGGCTGTTTGCTGCAGATATAATTTTTTCACTGTCAAGACCTTCTTCTGCATGCTTAGGAATATTGCAGCTATCATTAACTACATCTTGACCTCTGCCCAACATGTAAGAACTATTTGATGACTCTGTATATGCCCTGCTTTCTGATTCTAAGGATTTCTGACCAACAAGATGATGATTAGGTGAAGGTTGATTATAATTTGTATGAGATCCAAATCGAGAAGTATCTTGTGAAAGGACTAAATGATTGCTAAATGGTCCATAAGGGTTAATTGTTGGTAACTCTGGAGACCCTAGTGTTCCATTTCCATACTGCTCTGGGGGTTTATCTGCACTATCTCCCACTTTCCTATTGCCAAATCTCCTACAATTGTTGTCCTGGGATTCACTGTGTACAGAACTAGTTTCAGTACAAGAAAACTCTCCACCATTCATTTGAAAAGTCTTCAGCCCTTTTGTGTCCGAGTAATATAACCCATAGTCAGTGGAAGGAACTACAGGTAGTTGCTTTGGTGGATATGCATAGTTGCTAGCATGACTAAATTCTGAGCAGACATTGGGACTATTTTTTCTGCCTACTCTGCAATTTTGTTTCACATGTTCTGCTGGATGCAGCTTTCCATCTTTGTTTCTCTCCTCAAACAATGACACTCCATTTACACTGTTGTAAAATTCCTGGAACATAGTGGTCTTTCCTACCTGTAAAGAATTTGTTGAAGTTAAAAACTGAGTCTTTCTGTGTTCACACCTGCAGTCAAGTCCTTCTGATTCTGAATTGGATACTGGGGAGGATCTAATTCTGGCATCTTGAGTAATTGAGGAATCAAGAGAATCTTGCGATGATAAAAATTCTTCCTTTGAGCCCTGATTATTTGGCCTTGTTAGGCTCCCTTTTGTCCTTGAGGTTTCACTGTCTCTCCAAAGCTCTCTTGCATGATGGGGTGTCTCAGAGCCAAAATGATAGGTTGGTTGATTTAATATCCCAAATCCATATGATGTTATTGTATCAGCTGGATTTACTATGCAGAGTTCTGCTTCTTCGAGCAATGTGTTTGTGTCAACATCATATGATTTCTTGCTGCTTTTTGACTGAAGAGGAAACCTTGATGCTAGAGACATAAAGGCAGAGCTGCAAAGAAAGGAAAGAAGCATAAATTTTTTGTTGGGTTACACATCATGTTGTTCTAGCACTGGCAATTTTGGTGAAGCATCCTGAGTGAGGAAAACACCCATCACTGATATTTAGCTTACCTCGAAAGATGGTCTGAAACATTCTGAGTGAGGAAAACACCTATTACTGAGTCAACAACAGATCCTTTCCACTTTGAAAAGCGTCTATCTCCTGCAAAGTAGAGGTATAATTGATTTTATAAATATATGTTGACAAGTGAATAATTTAGCAATCAAGTGAATATTTTAATAAATCATCGGTTTCTGTTTTTGCTATCAATAAATATGCCGAAGGGCTGTTACTGAGAATATTGAGGATTTTATTGTCTATTCATAGCTGGGTGTCTTTAGATGTTTCTCTTCCTTTGTATTAAACTGTTCTTTAGAATACATGCTGTAAGAACATTACAGTTATTAATCTTAATATAAGTAGGCTTGTGCTTGTGCTAGTAGTACTAGTATTCAACCTAATTATTATGATAGGAGTATTAAGTTAGGGTATTGTATTACATTAATCATTTTTCTCTCTTTGCTACGTAAACCGTTAATTCTAACACATTTTAATATGTCAAAGAACTTTATAATGACAAGTTGAATATTAATTATTACTTGCAAAGAAACAGAGATGTCATAGATATTATAGAAAGTGATAAAATGTCTGTCTTGAGTACATTCAGTATCTGCATGTTTTGGGCTTCTTGTACTTGATGTTTGTGTATGATATAGTCTTACCTTGAATAAGATGCATCCGTGCAATGAAGGAATCAACTCTTCCGTGAAAAACATTTCTTTCTTCTTCCCACCACTTCTCTTTTCCCTTGTCAATTCCTTCAAGGCCTTCACTTCCTGCTTTGCCCATCAATAGTTTCCAGGTTCTTTCTGTTTCTGGATCAAGGTCCACTTTAGGCCTTGGTTTATGTTTTTTAACTAATTCAAATTCCTGGTAGGGTACAACTGAACAGTCTCCATTATATGGGACAAGTGCCTTTTCTCCTTCCATCTCTGATATGTTGTTGCTCTCCCCAAGTTTGAGACCATTCAGTTGACAAATTATCTCATTTATGCGAGTGGAATATACCTGGTGTGGTTCCTCTGAAAATTAAGAAACAGATAATTGTTATTATATGTTTACTGAAAACTCCATTTCTTTTATAAAACACGCATTACCTGAGATACCAAAGCATTCATCAGTGCTGGCTCCTTTGTTTTGCTGCTCTACAAATCTATTACTTTCAATACAGATATCTGGTGTTTCTTCATTAGATTGTGATTGAAATCCATTTTTGTCTCTTATTCTTGCGTTCTGGGGATTTTCTTTGGACATTTTTTGGCTGGAAGACCTTCCACTGACTTTTGAATTGCGTCTATTTTGAGTTTTTTTAATCTTCTGCTTTTTAGTGACATCTTTGACAGGAGTTGCACCTTTTCCATCTGCTTGTAAAGTCTCTTGGCACAAGGAAGTATCAAATGAATTTGTGGCTGCGTCATGTTGGTTCTCAGTGCTGTTGCAATATTTTCTCTTGGAACCCTTTGCTTCAATGGAACTGGAGAGGATGTTAGGCACCAACTGAAAGGTATTCTGACAAATCATCTCTCTGGTCTTCTGAGAGCTTTCAAAACATGTTTCTGATTGAAAGGGGATGTTGTCAATTTCCTTTGCATGAATATATTGCTGCATACATCCATTATTTCCTTCCTGGCACAAATCAGTGTTTCCCTGAGCTGGACCTTCCTCAGTGACCGGGAATTTTGCTATTTGTGGTTCTTCTGTAGTTGCTGACAAGGCTCTGGTTGATTTCCTTTCCGACTGGAAATTATTAGCTTGCTTTTCATGCAATAGAAGGGTATTATCATTTGTGTTTCTGGGTTGTTGGTTTTCTGCTGTAAGTTCACCCCACGAGCTGATCAGCAAAGCTGAATTTGTATCATAGGTTATAGTTGCTCCACCCAGCATCTCTGTGGCCTTGTGGTCTGAAGCAGTATTGAAAGCTTTCTCATTTCTATGGTGAATCTCCTGCGGGCAGCCTATACTGCTTTGGCTTTCATATTTGCTATGTCCTAAGTCAAAATTTAGAGCTTTCCTGCAGGACTTTTTAGTTGCAACAATAGAATCAACACTCTCTTCTATAACATCAGTCTGTGGTGTTGCTGCAGTTCTTGGGACATTCTTCCTCCTTTTGCGCAGATTCTCCTTAATCTGTGTCTTTTGAGTTGCAGGCTTTGGAGTTCTTTTGGGTTTGGCCTCTACAATTACTTTTGGCCTATGCTTTCTTCGTTGGGGTGCTTTCTGCTCAGGTGTCTTGTTCAGGTCAAAACCCAGGTCATTTCCCTTGCTACATATGTTGTCAGAACCCTTTTGATCCCCATATGTTGTAGAAATTGCTGCAGATGATGAATCTACAATTTGCTGTAGAAGCCCATCGCAGTATTTGTGAACTTCGTTCTCTGTGGAAGAAACCAAGTCTTTTTGTTTGTATTTATCCTGACTTGTGCTTTCAGCTATTATGTAATCTGGTATTGTACAAAACTGGTGGTCCGCAAATTTCAGCTGATCCATCATTTTTGGTACTGATTGGAGAGATTGGAGAGAGTTGGTAAAACTAGCAATGGCATCAGCTTCAGCTATTGGCACATAGTTCAGATTATAATTGCGGTAAGAATCACCTGTAAAGTCAGTTTTAGTGACTCACCAATCAATTGCTGAAATCATAATGGATGCAAAAAGGTATTGTTCAAACAGCCAAAAGAAATGGAGTTTATTTTGTGTTTGTAACATCACAATCTTTGTCATGGTGTCTCTTTACTGCTTAGTACATAACTTGTGTGAGGATATCAGTTCCAGGTATTCACAATGTAGAAAAAAGAATAAAATAATTATTAAAGAAAACTATTGTCTACATTCATTATCAATGTTTCTAAATTCATGGTTTTTTTAAAGAACAATCACTCTTATATCACTTCATGAACATCCAATGTCTTTTGGGTTACTGTGAATGTCAAACAGTTTTAGTGACATTTCTTTTTTCCTCATCTTTCATTGCAATTTTGCAAAAGTTTCAATTATTGGAGTAGAAATGAATTTGTCTTGAATTACTGATATAATCTTTGGATATTAAACTTCTTTGTGCAAGTCAACTGTTACGGACTAGATGTGACATGCAATTGGATAGTTTAATATGTTCTGGTTCAGTTGTCTAAACTTCATTGTGTTTCAATCAGCTTGAATAACATTAGAAAGGCATTGTAATCGCTATGATTTCTCTGAATTTGAATTGCAGAAAAAAGGAAGTTACCATAGGGTATCTCAGAGAAGATGCCCTCCAGTTGGTTTGGGAGTGAACAATGAATGTCATTGTTGAGCAAGCTGTTTGAGTTACTGTCACTAAATTCAGAATTCCAATTTGGAAACAGAAGTCTATTTGCTTCTTTGAACACAATGTCTGAAGTTGAATGGATATTGCATCTTTGTACACCTGCATAGGGATCCCTCACATCATTGCTAGCCTGAGGATAAAACTTTGGTAGCGGTGGATTTCTTGCTGCCATGTTAATGCTCGCATCCAAATTCCTGTCAGCAGAAGCTATATTAGTTGTGTTCTTCTGGAGCAGTAGTTCCAAGGTATTGCTGTTTGATCCATTGCTCTCATAGTGCCAGGGCTGAGTGTAGGAGCCTGGAATGTGATCAAGAACACTATTTCTATCAGCTAAGTTGTCATCAAAAGTTTTGTTCTCTCCAGTTCGACCTGTTTGTCCCATCAGATGGAGATTCTGATTTGGTCCTTGGTGATGCAGCAGCTTCTCTTTCATGTAATCACTTCTAGGTACAGGAATTTCTTGATAATTTGCTCTTCTCAATTGGTTCACTGGCCAGTCTGATGTTGTATTAGATCTTAGTAGAACGAGCTTCTCAGGGGTGATGGGTACCCATGTATTGTTCATTTCAAATTGTTTCTCATCTTGGCCCAAAAGTTGTTTTCCAAAATTCATTATTGAAATCCTGAAATTACCGGGAAAGGTATTATATGAGGAAGTGAAGAATATATTAGTATATGATGGATGTGATACAAAACATATATACCCTATACACATTTATTCTAATATTCTGGATCAGGTACAAGTGCACAACTAGTACAGGCCAGCAAGACGATTAATATTTTTTATAAGATTGGTAATATACTATATACACTGTTCGGGTGAAAAGGCAAGGAGACAACTAATCAACACGCACACATGGAATGGCCTAGAAAATATGGTATCTGACAACTATAAAATTATTTCTATCAAAAATGCTTTGCAAAATAACAGGCTAGAAAAAGACTTTGAACTCCCATTTCAAAACATTGCTAACTCTGTTTATCTTAAGTATATGCACGTTTCCTAAGCCATTTTTGTGTTGTCGACTACATTTCAAAACGGGACATACCCTATATTGAAAGCTTCATTCTCTAATGAGAAAGTTCTGTATACTTGTTTACAAGTGCATCCCTATCATCCTGAACTATACCACATCACAGTCTTGTTACCTATCTGAAGTAACATTGTGATTCAGCAGTAAAAACATGAAATGTGCGTCAATATAAATGTTATTTCAATATCTATTAGCATGGATAAATTTTCATACATATATCAAACTCATCACTGTTTCAAGCCATATCAGGTTGACGTTTAAATTATATTGCTTTGAAATGAATGTAGCCCTAAGTGAGTCCCAGACTCCCAGCATAAATTGAACATTGCGGTGAAATGACAATTATAAGCAATAGACAACTTCACGAGACATTTACATTAAAAGCCTGTAGGTGATGTTACTAGAAATGAAACATTTCATGTAGAAAAATCAATTGTGGAAGGCCAAGAATGATATACATAAAAGTGAAGAGAATAAACTAGAGGTAAGACTGGATGGTACATCTGCTGATGCGTGGTAGGATTGTAAATCACGGGCGTTGACTGGTCATTTTAGGTTCTGCAATATATGTGATCAACAAGCAATGCCATTAACACTAAAAGACCTCCAACCAACTCAAGAAGCACCATAAATAAAGACAAGATCAACTAGCAGAACATTTCAAGCCAAATCAAATATTCATCACGTATTGTTTATCATGTTACGAGTACATATACAATAGTTAACTGCAAACAAGTTATTTGTGTTATTCCTAATTATATTCTGAACAGACTTTATATTCAAAGAAAAGATCAATGATCACACTAACAGGCAAGTATTCGGCTCTTGAGAATCAACAGCTGCTGACGGATCTAAGCAAAAAAAAAAAAAATGTAAAATAAAGAGCCCAATAGAGGATCTAACCTGTTATGTTGTTGATCACCCATCTGAAGAAATTTCAAAGCTTTGTTATCTGAATGGATTAGGCTGAAGCTACAAGTTCTACAGCTTCTTCAGCAGTATTTCGAACTGTATTCTATCTCCACTAGATTTTGCCCTGAATAATTGAAATCCCGATGCATTCATAGAATTTTTAGTTTTAACCCGTTGTCCAATACCAACCTGCCAAAATCCCTTCCAACACATTCCTCACCATAGCTACTGCAACATTACAACATAACATATTAAAGAATAAAAATGAAAACTCCCCCAGGCATGAATTACCTGCTTTAAATGCTGAAATGAATGTCTTGAACATGGAAATGCTGAACAACAAATGGAAACTAAAAGTAGAAGCACTGGTGTCCAGCACACAATACCAAAACAAGTATTTTATGAGTGGTTGTGAATCTGACTATATTGACTGATTAAAATCCGATTTAAATATATGGGATTTTGTCACAATTGACGATGATAAAACAGAATCTCGAGAATCTTTGAAATGAAGGATACACGTAAAAACTTGTCTTAATTTTATTCATTGTATACAAAGTAGAACATGAATACGAAATGGGTATTAAAAATGAATGTTCTTTTGCAACTCAGCTCACCGATCTGTCTGAGCGGTACATAACCGTGGTGAGCGCCTCACAAGACTTAAGGAATAGTCAATGCCGGAATGGAAACAGAGTGAGTCTTTGAGAGAGAGAGACAACGGTGGAGGGACAAGAGAAAACGATAGATCATAGTAACTTCAAATAATATTAAAAATAGAACATGTTAGTTTGGGACACTCTTTGTGTAAAAGAATCTTAATTGAGCACGCACACCCTCCATTAATGTTTTTATCTTTTGCTTCTCCAATGGTTTTTGCTTCTGTTTTTATTCTCTTACCCATTAATGACTTTACGAAACAGAGAATCGAGTTGTCTCTACCCTTTCAGGCCTTATTTTATAACATTTACTACAGTGATCTCATGCTTTCTGAATTAGAGTTATTACAGTATTAATTGTTTTGGTCACTGGTTACAAAAATCTACTTTGGATGTTACTACAGTCTCATATTGATATATTCGGTGACTTACATGAGTAGAAGTTTTTATTTTCGTGTAGGGTTGAGATAATTTGCATGACTTTGTTCAATTTTCGTGCCAGTATCTATTTATTTATAAATTTATATTTCAAAAGTTATTTCACTATAATTATCTGTCTGCAACACATAGAATAACAAACTCTAACTTTAAAAATTTTAATTACTTTTACATTAATTAATAGTACCAGAGGAACCCTGGAAACACCAATATTATGTTGTTCGATTGGAACCGAACTCAGATTCATTAAGTAAGGTTTTGAGTTCAAGTTTTGCAAATGGAAAAAACATGGTTAAGAAGCAAAACTCCAGTAAAAGTTGTCAACCAAGTTTTTTGATGGAGATTAATTATCGGCATAGTCAATGGATACTTCGTACCTATATCATGATAGCAAAAAAGGAAAAATCTCTTGAAACTTATTTTTCCTTTTATCTCATTTTTCATTTTTAATGCACTCTTCTTCAATCTTATTAAGGATTTTTTTTAATATTCACACTTTTGTTTATTTTTAAATTATAGTATTTTAGGGTTTTTGCATGCATTGTCAATATGGATTTAAGTTGTAGGTCATTACTCTGTTTTATTCTTTTTTTCGCTTGTTTTCCATATTCGCTTTTGTACCTACAGTTTTGGTTGAAGGAAATATGACATACTCATAAAAAAAGTAGGGATATAATTAGATTAGGCCCAATCGATTTAAGTAAAAGTATGTCTAAACTAAGGGTATTTGCACCCTTTGCTTTCTCTTCACACTTTTTTTTGTAACTTTTTATATTCCAATAATGACCTTTATACGTATTTGATTTTATCATTCCAAAAATGAAATTCCATAACTGTTTGGAACTATATAAAAAAATACACTTCAAGAATTAATTTTTGAAACTGATTTTTTTTTTTTTTTACATTTTAGAAACTTATTTTTAGAACACACTTGAAATAATCGAAAATAAGTTTCCAGAATAAAAAATGCTTAAGGGATGATGGGCAATAAAGAGGTGCAAGGGTGTCATGGTTGGAAGTCATCTCTAGTAGAGCACACTGGCGAGATGCTTCAATGACAGCAGGCGAAAATTGTTTCCTCCAACGTAGTACGATGACATTGCTTCATTTTTTCCCAAATCAATTAGAGCGCCTTTAAAGTTGCATCGAAGTCGACCATGTGGGTAGTCCATGGGTCTCCAACACATGTGCTCACTCGATGTGAGAATAATGGGTTCAAGGGGGTTCAGTGACTAGGGGAACAAACACATGATGGAGGCCTGAAGATGGGTTGAGGTGTTGTGACTGTGTACTAGGTCAATGTTGGTGCTTCTGGAAACTAAGTTTTCAAAAGTGTAAAAATTTAGCACTTTTGAAATTTAGTTTTTAGAAGTATTAAATTAATATATTTTGGAAATTAAAATACATAACATGTGTCTATATTCCAAAAATTAGCTTCCAGAAAAGGGTATTTTTGAAAAAAATGCTAAAATGCTGTGAAGAGAAAATAAGGGGTGCAAATAGAATCATCCCAAAACTAATTAAACAATTTGGGTTAATTTAGTTTTCTTAATTTTCATAGGTAAACTCATAGAATTTTGTTTAGGTTGAATAATAGGATTTTATATATTTATTTTTTGAAAAATAAAAAATAAAAATATAGGTTTATATATAAAGGATCTAGTAACTACAATACAAATTAGAGTCATAGTATGAGTTGGCTCATAAAATTCAAAAAAAATTGCAAGATAAAGTGGTAGAACAGGGAGACACCCCTAATACTACTGGATAGGGTGCCAATATAGCATGTTGTGGCTGCCAGCAGAGACCCACCTAGTGAATTATTGCACTAGCTCGAATCACAAGCAGTTTCATCCAATTGCAGCCACTCAACTAGCCCCTGGACGTTAGGGGATCTCCCTAGGGAGGGTTGCCGATTAAGCAAAAAAAGTGGTGTTAAGGAGGGTTTAAACTCACACTCATAGGAAAGGTGGGAGTTCATACCAAATCCTTAATCACTCGTGCCAATTTGCATTGGCTCATAAAATTCAGTTTTCTTTATAAGAACTACCACTTGAAAGCAATACGAAGGAAACGATGGATTTGAGATCGAACAAATAGAGCATAAAAATGAGAAGAGAAGACATTAACAAAAACTTAAGGTGTGAAAGGAAAGTTAATAGAGATGATTAGTTGACACTGATCAACTAAGAGTATGATGACAACAAGATATCAGAATGATAACTATCATCTTCACTAAATGAATGGCTAAGCTCTAGGCAAATAAAGAGTTTTAATGGGAGATAAGTTAGGGTTTGAAAATGAGTGAAGATTTTCTCCCAAATTCGTGAATATGTAGACATATTAGTTCATATTAGGTTTTATTCAATTTTTCAATGCCTTAACCTGAGCCTCGATCGAATTCGAGGCTTAAACCTTTTGTAAACTAAACAAAACTAGCAATCCAACCTAACCCAGGTTTTGAGCTTTGGATTGAGTTAATTGAGTTTGCAAGGTTTTCTTTTTTGGCTAAAATATATTTTTTGTCTCTTATCTTTTTACTAAAATTCATTTTGGTCCTTTTCTTTTGAAATACTCATTTTGGTCCTTTAACTTTGAAATTTGAGTTAATATTGTTCTTTCGAAATAATGATCGTTGTCAATTTTAGTGCATGATTTTGAACCATTTTTTGACTAATTCAAGAAGTTTCATTAAATTCATTGACATGAAAACTATTGAACTCAATTAATGTTCGAACCAAAAAAGGTCATAAACATGGTAAAAATCGTGTGAAAATTGAGTCTTGCGAGTAACCGGAAAACTGAAAATGGTCATATTAGATTCTTTTTCGGTTGTTTGTGGGACTTACTTTTTACATGATTTTCACCATGTTTATGACCTTTTTTGGTTCAATCATTAGTTCGGTTCCATAGTTTTCATGTAGGTAAATCTAATAAGACAAGTTTTACGTCTTGAATTAGTCAAAAGGGTTCAAAATTATGTCCTATAATTGAAAACGATCATTGTTTCAGAACGACAATATTAACTCAAATTTGAGAGTTAAATAACCAAATGAATTTTAGTAAAAAGATAAGGGATCAAAAATATATTTTAAATTTTTTTTTATCTAAGACCATTAATATTAGAATACCACCTTAAACATCTGGCTAATCAAGATTACGTTGACTTTGTTCAATTTTTGTGCTAGTATCTATTTATTTATAAATTTATTTTCTAAGAGTTATTTCATTATTATCAACAACACATAAAACAATAAACTCTAGTAAACTTTTAAACTTTCAATTATTTTTACATTAATTATTAGTACCAAAGAATCCCTTGAAACATTTTCCCTTTTATCTTATCTCACTTTTCATTTTTATCACGTTTTCTTCAATCTCATTTTAGAATTTTCTTAATATTCACACTTTTCTTTAATTTTAAATTACAGTCTTTTAGGTTTTTTGCATTCATTCTCAATGCGAAGTTGTAATTCACTACTTTGTGTTTTGTTTTTTTTTTTTTGCTTGTTTTCCCTATTCAATTTTGTACCTCCATATTTGTTTGAAGGGAATAGCATTTTAAACCAAGGGTGATTCTATTCACACCCATTGCTTTTTCTTCACAACTTTCATTTTGTAACATTTTATATTCCAACAATGTCCTTTATACATGTCTGATTTTATCATTCCAGAAATTAAATTACAGAATTATGGGGAACTATATAAAAATACTCTTTTTCAAATTTAATTTTTGAAACTCTTTTTTTAAACTTTTCTAAAGCTTATTTTCAAAATACACTTTGAATAATAAAAAATAAGTTTCCAAACAAAAAGTTCTTGAGGTATGATAGGCAGATAGAGAGATGCGAGGATGCCTTGGTTGGAAGTTGTATTCTCTAACAGAGTACAATGGCAAAGATGCTTCAACGATAAAGGTCAAAAATCATTTCCTCCAACAAAGGACAATGACATCACTTTGTTTTCCCCCCAAATCGATTAGATGGCTTTAAAGTTGCATCGATGGTGAGCATGTGGTTGGTCCATAGGTCTTCAACGCATATGGTGGCTCGATGCAAGATTAATAGGTTTGAGGGGGTTTAGTGACAAAGGGGACAAACACGCAATGAAGGGTTAGAGATGGGTCGAGGTGTTGTGATTTTGTATTGGAACAATGTTGGTGCTTCTGAAATTTATTTTTTGGAATTGTTAAAATTAATACATTCTGATAACAAGAATCCATAACATCTATATATTTTTCAAAAACTAGTTTCCAAAAAAGGGTATTTTTGGAGAAAAAAAATACAAAAACGCAGAAAGGTGTGAAGAGAAAACTGGGGGTGCAAATAATCACCCCTAAACTAATTAAACAATTTGGGTGAATCTAGTTTTCTTAATTTTCATAGGTTAACTCAAATATAATTTTGTTTAGGTTAAAAAATCAGATTGTATAATTTTATTTTTTGAAAATTAATAAGAAAAATAAAAATTACATGTTTATATATAAAGGATCTAGTGACTGCAACACAAATTAGAGTCATCGTAAGAGTTGACTCATAAAATTGAAATTTCTTTATAAGAATAGCGACTACTATGGTATTAATAAGACATGCAATGACTACCCCTTGAGGTAGCGATGCCAAGCAATGCAAAGGAAATGATGGATGTTAGATCAAACAAATAGAGCATGAAAATGAGAAGAAAAGATATTAACAAATACCTGAGGTATGAATAGAAAGTTGATAGAGACGATTGGTTGACATTGATTGACTAAGAGTGTGATGGCAACAAGATCTAAGAATGATAGCTATCACCGTCACCAATTGAATTGCTAAGCATCAGGGCAATAAAGAGTTTTGATGGGAGATGAGTTAAGGTTTGATGATTGAATTAAGATTTTCTCCCAAATTGGTGAATATGTACACATATTAGTTTTGATCGGGTATTAGTTTGGATCGAGTTTTATACAATTTTTCAATTCCTTAACCTGTGACTCGATTGAATTCAAGGCTTAACCTTCATAAACTAAAAAAAACAACAATCCAACCTAACGCAAGTTTTGATCTTTGGATTGAGTTAATTGAGTTCACAAGTGTTTATTATTATTATTTTTATCTAAAGCCATTAATATCTAGATACCACATTTAACATTTGACTAATCATAATTAAGTTGAGAAAGATTACTGTAGGCTACAAAATTGTTCCTCTAAGTTGTTAACACATATTACATAATAGTTAAAAATTCTATCTGTCACTTTTTAGTTATTTTTGAAGAAAAAAACTTTTTCATTTAATAGAAACTAATTATTCAATAAAATTTAAATGTATATATTAAATTTTTCATTATTTTTTTCTTAAAAGTCAATAATGGTTAGATGAATTTAAATATTTTAAATTTAATTCATTTTTTCGTGAAAATAATTAGTTTTAATTCCTTAATCATTGACAATAATTAACATTTTCCTTTTCATTTTTAAAAAGAAACAAATTACCATTGTTCTACCAATGAGAATTCGGTCTAGCGGAAAAAGTTATTCCTCCCACGACAAACCAAGGATTGAATTCCGTTGGCAAATGTGTAACTGTTGCATAAATCAGGCACATTTTGAGCATATATGTTCTTATAATAAATTGCTTTACTTGTGTAACTGTTGCATAAATCAGGCACATTTTAAGCATACTTTGGGGACAAGTAAAGCTATACATCGTAAAAAGAAAATGGAATCGCATGAAAGTCGTGTCACCACTCCTTAAACTAGATGGAATACTGCCAATTTATCTTGATGTAACGAGTATCCCTAATGTGAAAAGCATGATACACTCAAACAAGAAAGGCATGCACAAACTAGTCAAAAACAAACTCAAAAGCTTTCTTAGCCCGAGGCTCTATAATTTTAACATATGCCAAAACATAATTGGTAGAAGTTAGCCCCTACCTTGATCGTTTTAAAGAGAATTTATTCTTTCGTATTGACAAGCTGTTCTGATAATGAATGTAAATTTACATATATATAGCTTCACTTGGCCAACAGGTAGCAACTTCTTGTGTCCTACTTTTATGTACCGACCAGCCATTGCAGTCCCTAAACTAAATTAAGTGAAAAAGGAGTTTGAAATGGAATAGACTTTGAAGTAAAACTCAATGGTTAGCAATTTTCTTCTTTTTTGTTTTTATTGTTGTCGAATAGTCAGCACATTTTTCTAGTAACAAACTCAAAATGCAACATTAGTTAAGTCTTACATTTTCTTCCAGCCAACTACTTATTTACATTAGGCAAATTGCATTAGGTGGTTGGGCCACATCCCATAAGGAATTAATTGCACCATAGCTCCAAAGACATAACATAACCACTAAACTTTCCCTAGTCATGCCGTGTGCTTTAGGAATAGAATAAACAATTGCGCACCCTCCTACTCATTTATATTTGAACAAAAGCTTTTAAATACAATAAAAAGGAAATAACTACATACTTTGAGTTGGACCAGACTATACCCTGGCTTGCATGGCTACTATATATATATATATATATATATATATATATGGAACAGGATCTGTTGACACCAGGTGTAAGTCATAGACTTACACCAAATCTCAACCATTAAATTAATACAATCTAAAGGCTGAAATTGATTCACGTAAAAATTAAAAAAACACAAATTAGTAAGTCATGTGACCTAAAACTAAAACCTCAACACTTGTTGCAACTCTCGTTATATATGGGTCAGGATCTGTTGACACTAGGTGTTAAAGTTAGTTAAATTACACCTTCAATAACTTTTTGTAGAGTGCAAATTTAACCAATCCAGCCGTTGAATTATGTGATATTATCTTCATGATCATGTATATCAAATTTCACATCATTTGGACTTTTCTAGATATGCTATCTAATATTGAATATTTACATATATTTTAATATCATATTGTATGTTAAAATAAAGTGATAAGATGAACTATTAAATAATTTTGAAATTGTATGAGATTTTGTATACTTAATCTAATTAATAAGAACATCAAATTCAATGGTTGGATTAGTTAAATTTGCATTCTATAAAAAGCTATTGAAGGTGTAATCTGACTAACTTTGACACCTGGTGTCAATGGATCCTTACCCATATATATATGTATATGGATGAGGATCAAGGTATTTCAAAAGTAATTTTTGATAGAGTTACTCTACTCAATAACTCTTGATATATATTAAATTTTCATGATTTAACCATTGAATATTTTGATATTATCTCAACAATCATGCATACCAAATTTTAAATAAATCAAACATTTGTAGTTAGTTAATTTTATAGTCAACATTTACTTATAATTTAGAAAAATATATTATACTAGACCATATAACAATATATAGATGGTCAAAATTTAAAGTAACATTATTTAAAAGAGTCATATGGCTTTTAAAAAAACTCACTTGACATATGTATTTTAATTTTAACCATTCATGACAAGATTTATTAGTTAATACACACACATATGGTAAATATTTATTTTATTAGATAATTAAATGGAAATATCCTTTTTAAAAAAGGAATTATATAAATTTAAAATATTTAAATTCATTCAACTATTATTGATATTTTTAATAAAAAGTATTAATAATCCACAACACACATTTAATATTTATTGAATAACTAGTTTCTATTAAATAAAAATTTAATTTTTAGAAAATAACTAAAAGGAGATAAAGATAAATTTTTTTTACTACTAAGTAAATTGTAAACATTTTTTCATATGGGTGTAAGTGGATCCCTATTAACTCAAAAACTACATTAAAAACTTGGAGAGTCACTTTTGCAGTCTATAATAATCTTATTTGATTTAAATCAGTACCTTGGTAAAAAAGAAGAAGAAGATAATAATAGACAAAAGAATATATCTACTCATTCTCTATGATTTCCTTTTAAATAATCAATAAAAAAGTGCACTTGTATTTGTACACGATTCCTGCGGTTTCTTTCTGTAAGAAATAGCAAAACTCTTAAATTACTTCTAAACTTATACATTAATTTTACAATTTAATTTATATAAATAAAATATTTTTATATAATGATTTAATAAATTGTAATTATTTTGTCATATCGTTTTATTCATTAATATAATATGTCAATAAAGTATACTCTTATTAAATGTTTGGGTAAAAATATTAACAATATATATAAATTAAAATCTTAATTTTTAATTGTACTTCATCAATTTTCAATCAGGAGTCTTTATTAAATGATTTTTTGCTCGTGCAAGAAAGATATGGATCTCGTTTTTAGTGAACGAATACGTAGAGTTTAAAAAAACCACACAAAATTTAGGAGTTAAAAGAAAGAGAAAACATGTGATGTATGTCATTTAATTACGAATTACCATTTATTATAAGTATGTTGACTTTTATAATAAATATTTTAAAAGTTATATCAATAGTGATTTTTAATTAGTTGACAGTATAAAACTTTTTATATTAACAGTGCATAATCATTAAACTCTAAAAGTAAGAGAAAACAGGTCATGTACTGACAATGTAAAGTAGTTTTACATTGTCATTTAATTACAAACCACCATTTGTTGTAAGTGTGTTGACTTTTATAATAAATACTTTAAAAGTCATATCAATGATAATTTCTGATTGATTAACAGTATAAAACTTTTTATACTGACAGTGCGTAACCATTAAACTTTAAAAATAAGAGAAAACATGTCATACACTGACAGTGTCAAGTAATTTTACATTGTCATTGAATTACAAAAATATTACAGTGTAAAGTACTATAATATTATAAAAACGGATCTAGTTCCTCTGAAATTAACAATAAATAATTTCAACTGTTCATACAAAAATCAATAATCGATATTATATACATATAAATAATAAATTATGAATATATTAAAATATCAATCGTTAATTTTTCTCATCAAACGACTGAATTTTTAAAGAAATCAAATCCACAAAAACGTATGTGTAACGTGTGCATTTTTTTGTGTGGGTGTATAATAAATAATAATCGTAATGAAAATTAAAACCTATAACCTTACGTAAATTACCTAGATTCTCCCCTACTAAACCGACCCAATAAATTACGTGTGCAATTATTTACAAGTACGAGTGTGGGGACAGAATAGCGTGTTTGTTTTTACCTCGGAAATAATTTAATATACAGTACGTACCCAAGCGTCTGTTGTTTATCCGTTTGAAAGCGTAAGAATTGACTGAAAAACAAACATAGCATATATAAAATATATAGAAATTGTAAATGCCATTTCTAAGTAAAAATAAGTGATTCAGCAAAAAAAGAAGAAGAAGAAAGTGATAAGGCTTTTTTTGTTTTGGATTATTTCATAAGCGAACTAAATGTTATTCTATTATATAAAATAAAAAACAAAATTAATATATAAAAGGTGTCAGTATGTATCCCAAATGAAACTAAGCTACTTGAAAAGAATACATTTATAGAAAGTATGCTTATGATATTTTATAAGTTTTTTTTTTAATTTGACAAAAAATATTAAAATATTTTTCTTTTGAGAAAATAGGCTACGCATTGACAGTGTAAAGCACTTCTATGCTATCATCTAATCACAACCTATCATGTATGATAAGTTTGTTAACTTTGATAATAACCACCCTAAAAGTCACACTAAAGCTAATTTTTGATTGGTTGACAGTATAAAAGTTTTTACACTGAAGGTCTTCCAAAAGTAGAGCAGGTATTAGAAGTTTGTTTGATTGATTCAATATCGCTGAACCTAGAAAAGAGAGTTGATACTTGGAAGGTATAACAAGAATTCTTGGCATTCCTTGGGATTCTTGATTGGTGCTGAGCCAACTACAGCGCAAAGTCGTATTTCTTTGGTTAATAAAATTCAAAGCCTTCAAGTTGCAAATTTTTATTTTTACCGTTTAAAAACTCAGAATTAGATATCGATAAATAAAAATTTACAACTTGACAAATTAAAGGAAACTTTTCAAGTATTAAAATATTATTTAATGGACGAAAACGAGAGAATTTATAAACCTGATGTAGATAGTAACATCGTTTTAAATCCATTCTATTTGAATTTGCATTTTCTTCGTCATAATTATTGTGAAAAAACGTTATAAAAACTAGTCTTGGGCAATTTATTTGCAAAAATGTGTGTATAGTTCAAACGAAAAATGCTCCACAACTAAAACCAGATCAAGTTCTAACTATTCGAATGGATTCTGTAGGAATAAGATCGCTAACCCTTATTTGGTGACTCCACGAGCAATTGTAAGAGGTGGAATAGAATAACCCGGTTGAAGCATAATGATCATACATCTGTAATGCATTATATGTCCTATAATAGGTCATACTCTTCTACCCTTTATCGGGACTCGATAACTACTCATAGCTATTACTTTGACATCAAAAAAGAGTTCAACCCAATGCTTTATTTCTGTCTTAGTTGATCCTGATTCAACATTAAAAATATATTGATTTTCCCCCTATAGCAATTAAACTCTTTTATTTTTTTTTTTTATCTTAAAAGTCATTTAATTATCATAACTTTTTAAACATTTTTAATTATCTTTTGAATTTAATTGTTATGTACTTGTCAAGTATAAAAACTTTTACACTGTCAACTAATAAAAAATCAACTTTAGTGTGACTTTTAGGGTGATTATTATCAAAGTTATCCAACTTACTATACATGGTGGGTTGTGATTAGATGATAGTGTAAAACTGTTTTATACTTATTAGTGTATAGCATATTTCTCTTATTTTTTTCTAAAAAAAGTAAAACTAATAGACTTTGACTTTGACGAGTGAAATTATATAATAAAACCAAAACCAATAAATAGACTTTGACGTCGACTTTATGATATATGATAAAGTTTTATTTTATTATATCAAGGAAAAACTGAAGATAAAAAAAACGTATAAAAGGTGTCAAGATACGTCCGAAGAAACTAAACTAATACAATTTTTTAAATTCATTATTAATAAAGTATTTTTATGATAGTTTTTAAGTTATTTTCATAAAAATCTTACAAAGAACACTAAAATATTTTTATTGAGTCTTTATTTTAAAAACTCATTTAATTATTATAATTTTTAAACTTGTTTGTATATAAAATATTTTTCAGGAAAACCTTAAACGAATGAACTGACTTTTGACGAGTGAAATCACTTTATGTTCATTTATATTTTTCGGCTTAACGTGGGCTACTCGAGCTATCTAGCAAGCAGTAACACTCTATATAATATTTTATTTTATTTTATCATATAAACGGAAAAAAACTAAATAAACCCTATAAAAGGTGTCGGGGACCGGGTGTGCCCCCAAAAGCTACTGCTTGAAAAGAACAATTTGTCTGCATTGCGCTGTTAAGGATCCATTTATTTAAGTTTTAGAACGGAAAATATTTTTATAATATAATTTTTAAAAGTTTTTTTTTCCAAAATCATTTTAATCATATAAAATTAAGAGAAAAAGTATATACACCTGAAAGGATAAAAAAATTTCACGTTATTATCTAATCACAAATTACTATATATGATAAGTTTATTGATTTTAATAATAATCACCCTAAAAATTACACCAAAGTTAATTTCTAATTAGTTGTACAATGTAAAATCTTTTATATTAACAGTATTTATCTGTTAAACTTTAAAATTAAAATAATTTTATATTTTAAAAATATTTAATTATCATACGTATTTTAGAAATATTTTAAATTAGAAAATAATTTTCTCTAAGAAACTTAGACAAACATCCTTAAATCACTTATTGCCTCCAATAATTGGGCTTAACGTGGGCTGCCAATGCTATGTGGGATCACTCAATATATAAAAAAATTAATTTTCTTTTGATACTGAAAAAACGGCTGAGTTAGTAAACAATCACTCTAACAAACTGCATTTTTAGCGACTTGATGATATATATAGATTGAATCCATCGTATAACCGTTTAAGAACAAACGCATTTTATTTGAAAGAAAAAACTATTTTTCTAATATTTGACCTTTAGTTTTTCTTATTTTTCTGACTTTGTACTTCTTTTTTTTTCGGCTACTTGAATTAGTTACATCTACCTTAACACATTTGGTAAACCTCTTCCTTGATACTTCAAAATTCTGCTCAATTGGGGTCATGAATGCGTGACTCAACTAATGCCTACATGCGGACAGAACATAAGGAGATTAAGATTGCAATAACATATTCAGTTGAATTGTTGACTGTATTCATTGTTAGCCCGTTGCAGTAGAGAGAATAAGAGTTTCTTTTCAATTTGAAATTATTATTGAGAATTCAAAGCAAAACTAGTGCTTCTATGGATGAACGGATCTTAATCTGCTGGTGTTGGAAAAGTAATTGCACTTCCTATAGTTTTAATTTAATGGTTCCCACAGCTTAAACAAACGTATCTAAACTTTTATTTTTTATAATAAATCCTTGGCTTATAACTGTATGTTCTTGCAGTTTTTTTAACTCTAGGGAACTCTGATCAATTTTTATTTTGATCTTATTTCTTGTATAAACACTAAATTTCAACTTAAAGAAAAATGAAAAATAAATAAATAAAGGGATTATTTATAATGTGTTTATGGATAAATGATAAGAAATCAAAAATGAAATTTTTATTAAGTATTTATTATTATATTGAAAACAGAAAATTTATTTAATGCTTGTACTTTAAATAATTTAAAATATTTAATAAAATATATTTAATATTTTCAATCTACTTATCCGTAGGCACATAATAAAAAATCCCATAAATAAATAAAGACCTAACTACGTTCAAACATAATTTATTAGACAAATCCCTAACATAAGTCAGACTTGTCTACCAAACGGGTAATCACAATATATCACACCAGATTCAAGCTCCCGATCATGTCACCCCATTAAATTCATGCACATATGTGAAAGAAAATCTGCATATATTATTCCTTACTCATAACTTTAAAACAGTTAAAGCAAGATTCTTAGATATCACTAATTAATAATTTTGTGTAACTTTAGTTATAGCAATGAAAATATAGGTAAAATACTACTACTAGTAATAATAACTCAAGTGATGTACATGTAATGATATAAAATGACATAAAAAAATAAAAAAAAAACTCAACACTCCACAACGTCTGTAGCAATTTCGTTTAGCCCCTTTGTTTTTGGGGTCTAGATATCTTTCAGCCATAAATGTTGAATTGAAAAAAAAAAAAAAGCTTAAAAGTGGGCCCAACTTGCTTTTTTTATTTCTTGTGGGCTCACGACGTAAATTTCAAGAAAAAAAGCAGAGATATGTGCAATCTCGAAGACTTGGGTGCACTGTTTAGTTGTTATTGTGCTGCACTTTGCTACGCACAAAAGTTTTTGAAATTGAAACAGTTCTTGACAGTAGACAGTTGCGAAAATTAAATTATTTCAATAATCGATTATATATATAATTGATTATTGCTATAATCAATTAAAATTAGAATCAATTTTAATAATTAATTTAATTTGGATACAACAACAAAAATAAGTTTTTAAATAGTAAATTATAAAAAAGAGTATATGAAGGTGAACGAATAAAAAAAGTTGGGGGTAGTTTGAGAATAAAGTTTTTAGAAAAAAAAACTGTTAAAAAATAATCATAAGCTTCAAATTTCTAAATATAAGAAAATAACTTATTTTTCAGAAAAAAAAAGTTTTTTACAAATTCTAGCTATTATCCTAAACACACAGCTTATTAAAAAAGATATAATATAAGATTAATAATAAAATACACAATATGAAAAAAATATAATAATTGAAACTAAAAAATATAATTAAAATAATTTATCTATAAATAAAAAATTATAAGAGTTTAAAATTAATTAAAAAACTAGAATTATAATTAAATATTCCAAAATATAATTACTAAATACTTATAATTTAATAAGCTAGCTTAATAGTTTTCAACTACTAACTTTCAGCCACTAGCTAGCTTTTTAGCTAATTTTGCCAAAGATAGCTAAAGAAGTTTTGGACGAATATTTATAGAAGTTTAGATCCGCTAACGCATCCTTTGGTTTACAAAAACCAAAACAAACTAAAGCCTACTCCTAATTTTGGTTTGCGAAAAAAAGAAAGAGATGGAAATGAAAAGAAGAGAGTGAGAAGAAGTGAGAACGGCTCATCTATGTTCATAGAAGAGGCTCCGCGCGACAGAATGGTTAAAGAGGTGTGGCGCGCAGTGGCATAGGTCGATGCTTGTGAGCTTTATCATATAATTTTTTATATTCTTAAATCTGAACCGTCCATTTTTTGTACTATTAAATCAATGGTTAATAGCTGCATCAATGCATAAGAGATGCTCATACGTACCTTAAAATTCATCCATATAAACATGGGAGTTTGTATGTTATACGATAACAGCTAATGAGGAGGGCAAAGTTTGGGTCTTTATTCCTTCCGTGTGCTTTTGCCTTCACTACTCAATAGTCGAGTGACGTCGATGCTTTTCTCCACAACTGGAAGATGCTTTTGAGTTTTGACGCTTGTGCCTGAAGCTTGCAGTCACATTATCTCAGGACTATGTTGTTAGGCTGCTATCGTATAATGGTGGAGAGTAGAAACAAAAAAGGCTTAAATATGTCTTTTAGTTCTGTAAAATGAAAAAGTTTTGGTTTTTGTTTTTGTAAAAAAAAAATTCTTTAGTTTTTATCTTTTAAAAATCTAAAATTATTATTTTTGGTCCTTATTATATTATGTAACACTCATTGATTGTTTATATGTTTAACGAAAGGTCAAGTGACCATTCGAGGTAGCATCTACTAGTATATGTGGTACTTTGTCAACACGTGACATCTCAAACTTTTTCTATATCCCTAAAATTACTATTATTTATCTACTTTAAAATGAATGTAAAGGACTAAAAATAATGATTTCAGATTTTGGAGGAATGAAAAAAAATAAAAAATTATAAGGACCAAAATCAAAACTTACTTATTTTACAGGAATTAAAAATAGTTATTTCAAATTTTAAAAAGATGAACAACAAAGAAAAAAAATTACAGAAACCAAAATTAAAACTCGTTCATTTTATAAGGATTAAAAAAATATTTAAGCCAACAAAATACATAAAAACAAAATAAGGATAATGGTTTTTTTTATTTATTTGAAAAAAAAGAAAAAAAATCTATAAATAAAAATTTCACAATTTTTAAATTTAAATGTCACTTTTTCTTCTTCTTCTTTGTTTTCTTTCTATCTCACTAGTCATAAGATAGGAGTATAATAACCAACGTTGAACATTTCTTGTTTATAAAAAATTAATGGTCAAAATTATTTTCTTCATTCATTATCGTTGAACATTTCTTGTAACTGACTAGCACAATACTCCTTTATTCCTGTAGACTGTATTTTCTTCTCTGCTCATCTAACTTCCCTTCACAAAATCCAACAAAATTAAGGCAATTCATACAATTTTAAATAGAAATCTTAGAAATGCACATCACATGAAATCCTTCATTAATGGTCTATTTTCTCACAAATTTTCTATGAGCTAATGCAGAGATCATGTGAACTTGCACTATAAATCTACATAAAATGTAAATTTATCAATAACCCGTGTTAAAATAATTTTGACCATTAATTTTTTCTTGTAAATTGTGTTATATTATTTAGACTCACCTTCAAAGACTCTTAATTTTAGGATTTTACTCAAAAACGAACATATATTAAAAAAAAAGTGTACTTAGTAATTTACAATGTGTGTGTGTGTATGGGTTAGGATTCGTATTAGCTATCAAAGTTAGTTAAATTACATCTTCAATAACTTTTTATAAAATGCAAATTTAACCAATCCAACTATTGAATTTGATATTCTTATTAATTAGATTAAGTATACAAAATTTCATACAATTCTAAAATTATTTAATAGTTCATCACATCACTTTATTTTAACATACAATATGATATTAAAATATATGTAAATATTCAATGTTAGATAACATATCTAGAAAAGTCCAAATGATGTGAAATTTGATATACATGATCATGAAGATAATATCACATAATTTAACTATTGGATCAGTTAAATTTGCACTTTACAAAAAGATATTGAAGATGTAATTTGACTAACTTTAATATTTGGTGTCAATAGATCCTCACCTTATATATATATATGTATATATATATATATATATATATATATATATATATATATATATATATATATATATATCGTAACCATTACTTTTTTTAATAAATAAAGATAACTTACTCTACCTAAACATATTTCTTACGATTTCGGAGGATAGGTTATTTACTCGAGTGTAAGATTATAGAGTCTCTAGGCCAACGCCCTTCGAAACCCAATGCTTGAAGCAAGTTATTCCCTCCATTTTTAAATAAGTGACGTTTTAATTCATAGTTTTTTATATTAAGTATTGTTTTAGGTTTTTAATGACGTATTCAATTTTTTATTTCAATTTTACCCCCAAATAAATAATAAACATAATTTTTTTTAATATTGTGTATATCAATTTTTCAGCAACCAATAAGGATAATTTAGTAAAATTATTTTACTCATTAAGTTATTTATTATTTTTCTTAATTTTTGTAAAAATTAAACTTAAATGTCACTTATTTTAAAATGGAAGAAGTATAAAAAAAAAAATTTCCTTGTGAATTCGTGTAACATGTTTGTATTTCGGGAAAAAGAAAACAATGATGGAAGAATTGTATAAAAAATAATTTACTACAAACACTCAAATTATCATTTAATTTATCGTATGAATCACGTTAAAAATATATTTTCTTCGAGTGGACATCCCTGAGCATATTAAATAATGATTTAATCGTCTAAGAATTACTAAACATGCCATCATGGGTGAATTTCACACTTGAGATCATATTTTTGGAGTTTGATAGAATTTGCGCTTTAAATTTTTGAAATTCAAGATGTTGTTGTAAAATATTTTTATTATAATGGGTGGTTGAACAGAAACTAGACTAGAGTAGTAGAGTTCTTCAAAATGAGTTAAGTTCTGTTAACTTTTGAATTGACTTTACTACACAAGTTTGATTATGAAGTTTATAAATTAAATTTAAAGAATTTATTTAATAAATTTTTATAAATTTTAATTATTGAAATAAGTTTTTACAGTAAAAATAATTTCCTACAAAAAAAAAGATTAACATATTCTAACTTTGCGTGTAGTATTTCGTAAAGGTTGTGGTCACGAATACCAAATGACAGGTTTTGGGTTATTAATGAGTTGTTCACTGAATCAACTGTTCTATTATTTGTGCGGAATTAAAGCAACTTTGATGAGTAACATGATTAAAGATGTTCCTAGGTTCTTATTTATAACTGAGTCATATGCTTAGTTATCCGAACCTTTCAAACCTACTTATTAGGTATGCCTAATTTTCTGCTACAAAAATGTATCTCTTTTGGTCGTTGCATGCTATAGGGACAAGATGCTTATCTTACAGTTCACCAAAAAGGTGGTTATCGTTTATATGCTCACCAACGTACTACGTATTGGAATTTGGAAATCCGTTTAAAAAGAAAATAAGTTGTGTCAATTATTCTCAATGTATTAAATTAACTTTTTTTATTTATGATTCAGAAGATATGTTTAGGTAGGTAACAACACATCATAAAAATTAATTGTGTAGAGTATGTTCTCGACCAATACCAAGCCTAGCAAAGGACCCAATCATCTAGCCAAATCCATAAGGAGAATCTCGACCTTGGTGTCCCAGCATTGGCACCCCAGATTTGCATCCCGGCATTGACACCCCGGTCACACCTATACCTCTTTGACAGCTAGGTGACTAACTTTCACTAACCTCACTTGTTTCACTCCCAAGGCATTATACAACAAACATGCTTTCTTCTTAGTCTATACACTCTTTTATTAAGCACATGCTTACTTAAATGTTGGGGCATTTATAGGTGACCACTTGCATCGCTCACTAGATGACCACCAAACTCTCCTGTCACCCAGCCACTATAGCGTTGATGATTGCCATTTGAGAGTCTCTCTAACCCTTTATTCGGACAGAACACAGTACGTGTTTTCTACTTCCCCATATGCAGCAACTAAAGAGCTATGCAGATTGGTTAACAAAACACAATATTCTCTCTTCACCCAGATGATAAATAAGGGGAAAAAATAAAATAAAATAAATCGCTATTATTAAATTTGTGAGGCTATTTTTAGGAGTTGGGAGAAAAAAAAAGGAGCATAAACTGTCCACTAATAAATTTCATTCTATTTGTTTGGATATATAAAAACCCTCCAAATTTGGAGAGTTTTAAAATGTTTATAAAGAATGAAGAATTAAAGATTTTGAGAGATCAGATGATAATATCTAATGTTAAGAAACTCCCCAAGATTAAAATGATTACAAAACCTTTCCTTCTCTTTTTTCATCTTCATCCAAATATATAATTAAGCAAAATGAATGCCCTATAAAATCCATGTTTCATTTGCTAATGCCAATCACAAATCCCAAATTATGTAGCATATTATTTTCATTATTATTTTCTTCCTATGATAATTGTGGTATATTGAATTCTTAACATCAGATGAAAATAAAACAAACTACAAAAGTTCCACCAGCATGTTGCTTGAACTGAATCCAAGTTCCCTGCAGATGAAGAACCACAGTTGCAAAAAGTTACTAAATTCACTGAAACACTCCCAAAATAACCCCCAAAAAAGCTCTTTACGTGAGAAGTCTTAAACCGCACGACCGAGGCAAGTGATTTTTGTGCTGTACTAAATGTTTATTTTCTGGCAATTTTGGTCATATGGTCTCTAGTATGTCATAGTGACCATACCCATGAAATAGCACATTGATGGAAACCTCCTTATCGTTCCTATATTCTTCACCATATTTTGCTATGTTTACCAAATCAACCGAGCCTGTGTCTCTCATGAAAACAGATATCGGTTTCCTGACAAGTTATGAAGCTGTGTTAGATACAGAGCAATGGGAGAATTGAAAAGACAATAATAAACACCAAAGACATACAATTACGACCACATAAAATGAACTAGAGATTTGTTTCTCCAAAGCAATTTAGGCTTTATATTATGATCACTGATTAGTGTCTTCACTCTAAGATTCACGAATTTATATATTCATCAATTCTCCATCTTTTCCAGCTCCATTAATATGTAACACATGTTTAAAAGATTAATCAACTTTTGTTGCAGGACTAGTTCTAGCATCTACTGAGTTTTGTTTTGGGTTTACTAGATATGCTATAACATTATCCATCATTTTTTCCTCATCATTGTTATAACAATTTGAACTTTCAAATTGTGAGTGGTAATTGGAGATTATGCAGACAACAACACTGCTCCACACCTTGTAAACCCCCCATAAATGCTTTTCTTTCTCTTTTTCTCCCTTCCAAACAGAATATATACATTAAGCCCCACTTAGTAGATGTTGTTTTGGAAAAAATTATAGTGTGCTAAAACTAGTAATTAATATACATGGACCAACATCTTATGCCTCCCATCAAATGAAAGTGACAACTATAAAATAACTATAAGCAACACATAAATTCAATTATAAAACTCACTTCAAAACATGAGAAGCCATCAATAGCTCTGGTTCTCCACCCCAAACATAAGGCTGTTGAATTCTCTTCACATATGTATCAAAATCCCCTTCTATAAACCTACAGATACATCTCACACATAACAAATAACCAAGTCAGAAAAGCACAACCCAAAAGAATTATATATCTTCAAATTACCAAGCCTACCATTCTGTTTCCTCCCGCCTTTTCAGCAGCTCATCTACGACCTAAAAATTGGGATACAAAGATTGTTAGAAAAATGGAAAAAAAACAAAAAACTTGCTTTCTTTTTTTTCTAAGCTTCACAATGATCATACTTTAGCTCTTAATTCATCAGCCAACTCCCTCTGACGATTCTCATCAGGTGCTTTTTCCCCATTTCTCAAGCAAGCTCCATGAGCTATTGCTCTAAACAGACACCGACCATCAGCAGGCACCCCTGCACCATTCAGTGAGATAACTTAAAAAAAAAATCCACAGATCAACTCATACCAATCTATCACATACAATCTCTAACTCAAGTTTTTTATCTCCATGCTAAACAGAATATCACCAACACACCAAAAATACTCGGAAAGAAGATAACTCAACAGTACCAATTTAAAAACCTTTCAGTATTCAGCATTTCAGCTTCTCTAAAAAATTTCCCACAAACAGAAAACTCTTCAGAATCGGCTACGACAGACCATCAATAATAACAACAATGTTTAATCCAAAAAGGAAAAAGCCATTACTATCAAAACAAAATTAGCACAAATATCATCAAACTTCAAACCAAGCAACATCAACTAATTCCTGCTCTTTAAAAACAAAAGTGCGACCAATTTCATTTCTCATAAAGTAGTTAAAAAGTGTCTCTCCACTCAATGCAAAAGCAAAAGCATCATCCACTTTTACATAAATCACACATCCAATCCAGCACTTTCTATAAACATAAAAATATAAATTACATCTCATTTCATCCAATTAAACAACCTAATGTAACGTATTTTAAATAAATAAAATAAAAACAAAAAAAAGAAAACAGAACAAACCAGTGACTCTGTAATCAGCAGAAACCTCATCCTGTCGTTCTTTATCGAGAAGTCCGCAACTCTCATCAGTCACCACCGCATCGGTGTCTGTATCAACGCAACCAGGCGGCGCGAGGCAGGCACAGACGCCGAAGAGGAGCCACGCGGAGTCGGGACGGTGGAGCCAGCGTGCTGGTCGCGCGTCCCAAGCGACATTCCACGATCCCTCTCCCTTCAGGTCATGGACCGCTACAACGGCACGCCGGAATCCGTCGCCGCCGCGGGGCATGATGGCGTGCCATATCGAGGCAGCGCCGCCACCGGAGCCGAAGAGTTTACAGGCGCTGGAATGGTGGCGACGCGGCGGCGACGCGGAGAGTGAAACCGAGGCGTGAGCGAGGCGAGGGGGCGAGGCGTGGACGAGGGAGAAGAGCCAAGGCTTGGGGCGAGTGGCGCAGAGTACTCCAAGCATGGGTGAAGGCTATCGTGCGCTGGGGGTTGTTGGTAGCCTATGCACCCGCACACGTACTTTCCATGTGTGACGGCATGGCAGGGTGCTTTTTGAGAAGACAACTACAATAACTCGCAGCAGTGCGGAGCAAAATTGGAATCATCAAATTTAAACATACAAATCGTCGCCTCAGACACGCGTGAGCCTCACACTTCCATTCTAACCCTTTCTTGGAACAAATTCACAGATTGACATATACGCTCGCAATACGAATATTCCATAGTGTGGGTCAAATTTCTAAAATAGGTTCAATAGTTCCAATTTAATGGGCATTGGTTTTCCGTGTAGTTATTAGCAGTTTAGCACAAAGTATGTCAAATCATAAAATGTCGTGGGTTGAAATATCATTTATAATTTTATAATTTTTAATAAATTTTATCTAATAATAAAAAGTGTGTTTAATGCATCGTATTTTAGTTATATATTTTAGTTATATCGTATTTTAGTTATACATATATATATAGTAAGACATTTGGTCCTAATATCTTAGGAAATTAATTTTATTTTCCTTTTTTAGTTCATTTTATTATTTTTTATTTATTTTATATATAGAGAAGGGAAATCACGACTTAGAACAAAAAGAGAGTCAATTAGCATAAATTAAAATAAAGAATCAAGGCACATCATCATTTTAGCTTACTCGAACGGGATTGTGTTCAAAAAAGAATACACATTGTTTCTACCAAAATAATAACGAATCAAAAAATTAAAGAGCAAGTTAAAGATTGTGTAATATTAGTGGAGCACCAAAAGAGTAGTTTATCTTTTTGGTTCCTATAGATATTCTCGTTTAGAGATAACTATGCTTGAAACATCGTCAGGCACTAAGAGTGTGTTCGGTTTAACTTTTTTTAAGTTTATCTTTTTCTTAAAATTGTTAGGTCTTAATTTGTTTTTAGATTATATATTTTAAAAATTAAAATATTAAATATTTTTAATTTTCATTACACAAAATAAAAGAACGTTATTGAATTGAATAAATAATATAGTTAAATAAAAGTGAAATAAAATTTTTGTAGTTAAGTTTTTGAATTCTTAATTATAACAATATATTTATTAAATATTTTTACATATAATGACATTATTAAATTCAAGTTAAATAAATTAATTTTTATCTCCTACAAATGTTATTGAACAATAATATAGAAGATTTTAAATATTTTTATCTTCTGTAATTAATACTTAAATTTATATAATTAATATTGAATATAATAAAATATTTGTAAATCATTTTAAAATTAATTTTTATTAATTCAAATAAATTTTGACATTTCAAAATTAAAAATTTTAAAAGTATTCACTACATGAAATAAAATAATGTTACTGAAATGAATAAATAATTTAGTTAAATTAAATTTTGATATTTTAAAAATATTTATAATTTTATTATTTATATTTAATTTATATTTCAGTTTTTTATGAATTTGTAATTTGTAGTTAAGTTTTTGAATTCTCAATTACAATAATATATTTATTAAATACTTTTTAGATTTTTTTATTATATTCTTTTTAATATATAGTGACAATACTGAATTTTGTTTAAATAAATTTTTAATGTTCCAAAAATATTATTGGACAATAATATATAATTTTTTAATATTTTATCTTTTGTAATTAATACTTAAATTTATTTGATTAATAATATATATAATAAAATATTTGTAAATTATCTTCAAAATTAATTTTTATTAGTTAAAATAATTTTTAACATTTTATAATTAAAAATTTATATATATATATATATATATATATATATATATACTTTTATGTATTTTTGTTATCTTTAAAATAAACTTGCGTTAATTAAATTAATTTTGCATTATATTTTTTATTTTTATTAATACATTTTTTTCTATTGAGTGTGACAATAGTTTTAAATAAATTTAAAATTTTTAAAAAAATTACCAAACAACTTTTTGCTCAAAAAGAGCTGTAAAACAAAAAATAAAAATAAAAATTGCTAAACAACTTCTACTTTTTTTTAAAGCTCTTATTTTAAGCTTTAACTTTAGGAGGCATTTGGTGCCGGCGGAGTTATTAATTTCCGTGAAAATCTGAAGTTAGGAATGTTTGTTTCACATGTTTGGTTTATTATTTAAAAAATAAAATTCCTAGGAAACGTTCCATGGTAATATTTTTTATCTATGTTTTCCACAAAATTGTTCCCATAAGAAAGGTAGGAATTTAACTTTTTTGAGTTGGAGAAAAGTTTTAATACTGTAAAAATATCACGTTACCTTATTAACTCATTTAATGTGATAATTAATTAAAATTTTTGGGAAAGTTCTATTCAAACTAAACATGAAAATCTTTGATTTCCAAGAAACATATAAAAATATTGCCAATCTTTATGACCAACCAAACAGATTTTAATCATTTTTATGAATCATGATTTCATGATTCATAATTCCTAAGAATTGTGATTTTTAGGCATGACAAAATTTTTCTTCTACCAAACACACCCTTAAAGTAACTCTTAAGCCAAATAAAAACTGGGCCAAATATAACCTAAATATGGACAACTCTTCCAGTGGTATTTTTAGGAAATTAGTTTTCAAAAAAGGGTATTTTTAGGGAAAAAAATTCAAAATTGTGAAAGGAATACGTTCAACAATTAGGAGGAGTACATTTAGCAATTGCCCATTTTATTTTATTATGTATTAGGCCCAAATTATAAATCCTCATTATAAAAGAGGTTTAGAAATACAAAGGAAAGACTTTTGCTACTTCGAGGGCTCATTGTGATGGCTAGGTCAGAGCTTTCCTCTCCTTCTTTTGTTTTTCTCATTATTATTTTTTTTGTATTTTTATGGTTCCAATGAAGAGCTAAACATCTTTTTATAGTCTAAAGTTAATTGAAGCGTAATTTTCTATGATTGTGAGATGTTAATGTTCTTCATTTTTTTGGGGGGTATTTATATTTCAACCATTCTTAATATCAAATGCCATTTTGTGGGTTGAGCAAAAGAACTTTTTGCCCATTTTATTAAAATGTGTAAAACTAATTAGGGTTATAGATCTATAATTGACTATTAGTTCTAATAACTAGAGGTAAATGACAACTTTTGTTGTGTAGGAATATAACACAGCTTAAATAAATCGAGTTCATACATTTATTGGTTACAATTAGGTCTCTCTACAAATTAATGTTATCGAATAGGCTAAATCCTAAGAGCTTGTTTAGGATTGTCTATTGGTAAAGGAAGTAATCAACTAGTTTTTCTTAGTTGTTCAAACAAAAAGGAGAAATTGGTTGTTAGAGGTGATCTTTAACCACAACTAATTTATCTAAAATAGAAAAGTACACATGTGAATCCATGATTACCTACGACAATCAAAGCAAAGATTATATCTTGAGTTAGACTCTTTAATTATTGAGTTTTTATCATCTCTTTACTTTGCTCACTATTTTAATTATAATTTTCTTTTGGGCTATGTTAAATTAATGGAACAAATTAGAATCAGAAGAATGGAGTGGAATGAATTTAAGATCCATTGTTTGGATTAAAAAATAAAACATAAAAGAGGATGGAAGGCGATGGAACTCATTCCATCTAATTCCATTGCTTTTTAGTTTTTTGCTTACCCCCAAATTGGGGTTTTTTTGGGATGAAGTGTGTAATTATTTTCTTTTCCTAATTTTTATATTACTGTATTATCCATGTATTGTAAGGCTAATTTGGATTAGGGCTTTTCGACGAGTGATAATATGGCAAAGGCGTACTTCACTGTAAACATACAGATGGAGGATCTGCTAGTAGAGAACGAGTTGTTGGGGGAACCTTGTGGAGGATCTCTAGCAAAAAAACTTCTGTCAAACTCATATTATCAAGGAGGCAAATTCATATTAGGCTTAATTGCACTTTTATCTCTAAAGTTTTATAATTTTGCAAATTTTGTCACCCTAAAATTTTTTTCGCAAATTTTGTCCTAACACAGAAGACGATCATAATTAAGACATTTTGTGTCAATTTTTCCTTTAAACCATCATAATTAAGACAATTTTGTAACAGATTTTTTTTAATTGTGACAGTTTTCTATTTGGGGGCAAATTTCACAATATTTTGTAAATTGGGTGGCAAAATTCGTAAAAAAAAAAAAATGGGAAAAAAAATTGCAAAATTATAAAATTTTGGATAAAAAGTACAATTAAGCGGGAATATTATCAAGGAGGTAGCAGAGTTGTCACTTAACATTTCAAACCTGGAAATTAACTACTACAGTTGATGATAGTTTATACTATATTGGTGCTTAAATTCGTCAAAATGACATCCGATTGCATAATCTCATGCCATTTTATTTTAGCATATTGTATATATTCTGTTTTGGGTTGTGAAAAAAAAAGAAAAAGAAATAAAAAAACAACAATAATAACTATTCAAAAATTACATATTAAAAAGGAAATACAATAAAAAGTATATTATTTTTTGAGTTTAATTGCTATACATTGTCAGTGTAAAAATTTTTAAATTATTAACCAATCAAAAATCAGTTTTAGTGTAACTTTTAAGATAGTTATTATCAAAGTCAACCAACTTATCATACATGATGAGTTGTGATTAGAATGACAATGCAAAACTACTTTACGCTAGTCAGTACATAATCTATTTTCTCTTATTTTATTAGAGATATATACATAGATGATTAAGTGAAAGATATGAAATGATATAAAATTGGTAAATGGTAGTTAAGTATATGTGTCAATTTATAAAAATAAGAATTTGTAGCGAGTATTGTGCAATTTGAGACCTATATTTCGGATATAATAAAATTTTAAATTAAGTTTAATTTTTTATTTAAATTTAAAATATAAAATGTGATAAATTCATGAGGCCTAGCATGGGAAATTCAAATTATTACATTAATTTGTTATAATGAAAATTTTCATGTATAATTTATCAGAATTGCTACTTATCGAATAAACAGTACCAAAAACCGACGAAAACTGACGGTACATGCCTCTCGTCACTTTTTCATATTAACCAATTCCTACAATTGGGCATTTCTCACAATTTATTGAAGCCCTTTTTTGTTCTGGTATTATCATCTTCCTAATATATGTTTTTCGACAATGGAACTAATTTTTTATTTTTTTTTGGGTACTAGAGGCGTACAATTCGGTTGTATATCTTCTTCTTTTTCTTAATTTATCATCTCCTTTCCTGCAATAGGTAGTGCATATCTTTGGTCGACGAAACACCGACGTGGAAGATTTTGAACAGCTAATTTTTGTAGCGTTTTTAAAGGAAAACAGAATAAACCAAAATGGGACCATCAAATTTTAGGGTATTTGTGGAGTTTGGACACAGCGCCTTTACAGGAAAAGTGTTTGTTGAATTGTAATTGCTGTCTCAATTCTTTGTTTTTCTGTAGTGACTAGAAATACTAGGGAGGAACTAAGGTCGTTGGTACAAGTGGTTTAGCACTTGTGTCCCTTAACCAAGGACTGAGATTCGATTCCCAACTTAGAAATGGAGTCACAACTGGAAATACTACTTTATCGCAAAATGGGGTGACCTGTTGGAAGAAGGAATAGTTGGGTGCCAAAATAAAACTCTAGATACTTCTTGATTAGACCAAAAAAAAAAAAAAAACTACGGAGGACAAACATTATATAAGTAAAATTCACTACATAATAATATTTAATGTTATATTTATTAAATATAATACATATTTTTTAAATGAACAATTTTCTATATCAATAAAATTGATTAAAAGACTACTAGTAAACAAAAGAATAATCATGAAAAACTTAATACCAAAAAATGCATTTTAAACTAGAGAAAATAGATCATGTATTGACAGTGTAAAATATTTTTACACTATCATCCAATCACAAACTATCATATATTGTAAGTTTGTTGACTTTTATAATAAATACTTTAAAATTCATAGCAAGGGTGAATTTCAATTGATTGACAGTGTAAAACTTTTTACACTGACAATACATAACCATTAAACTCTTTAAACTATATACTAATTTTTTTTTATTTTTCATTTTTTTTTAGGAATAAGTTTATAAAATATACTATAAATAATCAAATTCAAATGTATATTAATATAATACATATAAATTGAAAAATGCATATAATATTTTTTTATAATCCCCATTTTTAAAAATAAAATATTATGATTTATTTTAAGTTTAAATATATATTAAAATAACACTTTTATTTTATGCACTTAATTATTGCAAATTGAATTATTTTTATTTACTACAAATAATTAAATAAGAAATCAAAACAATATATGTTATACAATTTAAGTTTTTTACATGTTAAATAAGCCAAGTCGAATTGGTTTATACATGATACATGAGAGTTATGGAAACTACATCTTTGAATGAAGTAATTTTTTGAATAAAGAATATATGCATTCAAGGTGTAAATTACACTATCATTCAACCACAAATCGTTGTGTATGATAAATTTATTAAAGGCTTAATTATGTTTTTAATTAATGAAATTTGGGGTAAATCTATTTTTGATCCCCCAATTTTATTTTATTTTTAAAAATCTTTTTAGTGCCTATAATTTTAAAAAACTTGCTTTTAGTCCCTAACCACTTACGTACTTTGACGAAACTAACGGAGGCCATGTCAACAATTATCACGTGGATTTGAATATAACATGCCAACGTCATTAAATATCTTGTCTCTTAAATTTGAGCTAAGTTTTTTTTTTTTATTCCCCAAATTTAAAGGTCATTTTTTTAGTCCTTTAAAATAAAAAAATGACTTTTTTAGTCCCCTAAATTTTAAAAAAAAAAATTAGTCCCCAAAATTAAAATTTATTTTTTTTAGTCCCCTTAAAAAATATGATGACACAGCTGACATTTTCTAATAGTTTTAAAAATATGGTTTATGGTGATTTTAAACTCACAAAATTTAGATTAATGAGTAATGTTTTAAAATAAGTTTTGTGCTAATTTTAAATTCCCCAAATCTAATAAAGCAAAATAAAAAAAAATTACAACAACTCACTCTCTCTTTCAACGCCCAATTTAATTTCTCAATCTTCAAAATCTCTTCCTCCTTTGCTTTCAGTCTCTTCATCATTCCTACCTCCATAATCTCCATCAACCTCCTGGTTTGCCTCTTTCTCTTCTCCTCAATTGCTGTCTCTGCCACGACTGCGTGGTCTCATCTTATCTTCTCGCTACTCATATGTCTTTCTCTCGCTCGCTTTATCTCTTGCTCACTCTATCTTTGTCTCTCCCGCTCATCCTTTTCTTCTCTCTTTCCCTTGCTCCTTATAACGCCATCATGGTGGGGCTTTGGCTTGTGTTTTATTTTGGGACTAAGGTATAGTGACTTGTGGTTGGAATGTGCAAACATGATGTTTGATTTTTCTTTACTAGATTTTGGGGTTTAAAATTGCCAATAAAACTTATTTTAAAACATTATTTGTTAATCTAAATTTTGGGAATTTAAAACTGTCATATATCATATTTTTAAAATTGATAAAAAACACATTGTTAGTCATGTTAGCAAGTTTTTTAACATCAACTTTGAGGATTAGAATAAGCCATTTCCAAATTAAGGAGACTAAAAAAATAAGTTTTAAATTTGAGGGACTAAAAAAATCAATTTTTAAATTTGGTGGACTAAAAAAAATCATTGTTAATTTTGAGGGATTAAAAAAATCACTTTTAAATTTGGGAGACAAAAAAAATAAACTTGGTTCAAATTTGAGGGATCAAGAAGATATTTAATGACGTTGACGTGTCATATTCAAATCCAAGTGGCAATTGCTGACGTGGCCTCCGTTAGCAACATCAGCTGTTTTGTTAACGCTGTTAGTGGTTAGGAACTAAAAATGAAAATTTGAAATTATAGTGATTAAAAAGATTTTGTTTTTTTATTTGGGAGATCAAAAACAGATTTATCCCAAATTTTAGGAATTAAAAACATAATTAAGCCTTTATTAAATTTTATAATAACTACTTTAAAAGATATTTTAAAGATGAATTTTAGTTAGTTGTCACTATAATATACTAACAATGTATGTCTATTAAACTCTAAATATTTGAACATGAGAATTTAATAGATTAATAATTTCTACAAAGTTGATCTTGAAAAAATATTAACAATTAAGAAGGATAAAATATTTTAATATGGACAAGAATATGAGGTCAATATCTACTTAAGTTAATGAATGAATTTATTTAAGTAATTTTTTTTATAGCACATATCTTAATGTTCAAAAACAAATACATGTAGACAGAAATTTAGGAAGAAAAGTAATATTTACTCTCTTAAAAATGATATTGTTAATAAGATTAGTAATTACATTAACGACATGACTAAAAGATTAACAAAATAGGACAAAAACTTAAATAAAATGGACAAAACAATTGAAACATTATTCGCATTTTATCGTATACAATTAATTATATGCTATATATTGTCAACTAAAATAGTTCATAATTCTTATTCTTAAATAAGATGAAATATACCTAGACAAGATTTAGGATTTAGTATTTAATGAAGTACTAAAATATAGTTTATATTTAAGCGTTTAATAAACAACTTCAATATAATTATGTTTTATATATTTTTTTAGGGATAATACATCAGCAAATCCCTAAACTTTTTGAGTTTTTCTAAATAGGTCTCTAAACTATAAAAATTTATAATTGAGTCCATATCTTTTCCAATTTTTGTAATCAAGTCCCTAGAGTTAATGGTTCATTTACAAACCGTTAAATTACGCTTATGTAGCTAACTACAAAAATTGGAAAAGATTAAGGAACTAGTTAAAAAAACTCAAAAATTTTTAATATGAAAATTTTGTATGTTAAAACTTTTTTATTTTGAAATGTAGGGAATAATATTTTTGAAAATAATTACATATAGCAAAATAAAAAAAAAAGTTATAACCTTTTCTAAAAACTTAAGTTGTCAAAATTAGCTTGACCTAATGGCTTGGTAGGGTAGGTCAGGCTAGGCTAGACTCCTTATTTTGAAGCCCGAAAAGAATAGGGCCAATTTGGCTTGGCTCGATGGGTTAAACAATTGAGCTGGACTATAAAAATGTTGGCCCAAAAGTTACTAAGCGTATTTGATCCAATATTTTTTTTTCTTATAAAAAATATACAAATTTATTAAAAAAAAAAGGTTAATTTGGCTTGGCCTATCAAGTCAAATAGGCAAAAAAATATGTGGCCTATATGAAAATTAGCCCTGTCTAGCCTGCATTTCAAACTTTGGCCTATCAAGTTAGTCGGACTGAGTGACCTATTTTGACAGCTCTACTAAAAACACAGCTTTGTCCTTTAATGCCAGTTAATCTTTCCTATATAATTTGCTATAAATATGCTTTATTGTATAAGGTGACTCAATGGTTCTTTTAATAGGACAAAGAGGAGCTAGAGCTGTCAAATGGCTTGGTCGGGCCCACACGGTCAACTTAAAAAAGGGGTTCGGCATGGTCTCCCTTTAGGCCTTTTTTGGGGCCCAGGTTGGCCTTGGGCAGGTCATTGAGCCAATTTAGCCTTGTTTTTATATCGATCAATGTTATTTTTCTACTGTATTTATTATTTTTTTGTCAAACATTATTTAAAACATTTAAAATTAAATTGTTTCTTTTATGTTACCAAATAATTATCACTTAACCATATATATAGAAGTAAAAGACTAAAAGTAAAGTATTGACCTTTTTTTCCGTTTAAATTGGTATGTATTTCTTCCTTTAAGTTTAATAATTGGTTTATGTTCTTGGCAAGCTATTATTAGTGCTATTTTTTATTTTTCAAGTATGCAAAATTTTTACAATAATAAAAATTTAAATGTTTATTTCTTTCTTTTATCAACTTTTTTTTAATTTCCAAAACCTACACGCTAAGTTGCTAATGTAATGCATTGGCCTAAGAAACTTAGAATTATGAATTATCAAATGCATGTCAAAAAATCAATTTTTACATGTTTCAATAAAAAAAAACACTTATTTTAATGTGTAATTTTCTTTCTCAATAATGAATGAGAGTTACGAACACTAAAATGAACGTTGTACATGTTCAAGTTCACGTTAACGGGTTTTTTTTTTTAATAAATATAATTTATAATTTTACTATTATTAACAAAATATTAATTTTAATTTTAAAATAAACATTATAAGTTCTTTACATTTACAATACCTATAAGTGCAAATCAAATATGTATGATACTTAAGTATAAGTTTTGACTATACACATCAACATTTATTAATAAAACAAGTTTATATTAAAATAAAAAAGAAAATGATAATACTTTAGGTTGGTTTTATTTTTTTAAGAAAAAAAAATCAAAATAAGTTGTATTAAGTATTTTCTTTGACCTACATGAACCGGTTTTTAGCCGTTTTGACCGGTTTTTTGATCGGTTTTATCCGGTTTTCGTCTTACGGTTTTTCTTCAGGCCGGTTCTATGATTTATTTGAACCGGTCAGGCGACTGGTTCACACGGTTTTCGGTCTGACCGGCCGGTCCGGTCCGGTTTTCAAAACACTGGTTACGAAACTAATGAACGTTGTTACATTGGGTCGTTGCTAGTATTGGGTTTTTTTTTTGATACTTAATTACTTTACGCTTTTTTTTTTACCCTATAATATAACAATTTTTATTTTTTTTTAATATAGGCACTGTGCTAGTTTGGCCCAGGCCTAGTTGACCCACTAGGCTAAACGAGCCGGGCCAAAATGGCCTAGTTTCTTTTAGGCCAGCATTTTGCAAGCCCAGCCCTTTTTATGGGCTAATCAGGTTGGGTCATTTTTGCAGGCTCTATGAGGAACCCTGGAATCAGATTTATAGGGTCCGTTTGATACACATTGAGGGATAGTATAAGGAGAACAACACAATATAAATACTCAAGTTACAGTATAACTTTTAGTCTTATATATTGTTTGGTAGACAATGAACAGTAAAGTAAAAATAGTGTAAAATTTACCATATTATCCTTTTTCATATTAATTATTTGGAATACTCCATCTTCGTTCTTCCCCTCACCCCTTCAATACCACCACCCTTCGCTTCTTCAAAAACTCCTTTTTTTTCATCACTTCACCGACTTCTTTAATTTAATTTCTTGATAGCAGTTTTCTACATGAAATTGACTCCCATAATTATTTTAGGAAAAAAATTTCCTCTTATAATTGTGAAGGTATTGTGACATTTGTTTTGTGTTGTTTATTGATAGTTTCTAAGCTGGTTCCTGTGGGCTTTACTAGTGCTAGTGAACTCCATGCCAAACCCACAGGATCAAGAAAGCTTGACAAGATATTGGAGGGTCAAAATCATAAACAATGGCAACAATGATTAAAGAGGGTTTTTAATTGCACAACAACAATGGCGAAACAATTTTACATACCTATAACAGAGAAAAGCACGACTTTGTGAAGGCGCCCTCAAAACGTCACCACTTTTGTAAGAGCATCTTTGGAATGTCACGACTTTTGTAAGAGTGTCTTCAAAAAGTGTGTGAAGAGGGAGGAGGAAGGAAACAGAAGAAGCAACATACGAGAGGGAGATTGGAGAAGGAAGATGTGCCCAAAATGTTATGAAGAGGTGGGAAATGTGTGAAAGAAAGAGAGACAATTTTGACTTTTTATTTTGTTATGCACGGGACAACTTTTTTGTCCCATGGTTTAATGAGTTACAAATTTTTATATCTTTGTTCTGTCTCTCATCACTTTTTTTGTTCTACCCCATGAACATTTTTAAAATCAAATGTGGAACAAATCATGTTGTGTTGTGCTGTCCCTCATTTTTTAACAAATCAAACAAACACATAGGGTGCGCAAATTACAAGACATGTCTCTCATTACTAAGTTTTATTTAGGGATAATACATTCACAGGTCCCTAAACTATTTGAATTTTTTAAAATAGGTTCCTAAACTATAAAATTTGTAATCAAGTCTTTAATCTTTTCTAATTTTTGTAATTAGGTCCTTGGGGTCAGAAGGGAATAAATAATATTCTGTCAAAGTTAACTGTTTGTAAATTCCAGAGACCTGATTACAAAAATTGGAAATGATTAGGGACTTAATTAAAATATTTTATAGTTTAGGAACCTATCTAAAAAAACCTAAAAAGTTCAGGGACCTTTTGATGTAGTATCCCAATTTTTTAATCTTGATTCTGCTAAAATAGTTGATGATTCATATTGTTAAAAAAAATATACACACTATAAAAATATTGTCTATAATAAATGAGAAATACTAGTAACATTCTCTATCTAACACTCTCTTTATTGTTGGTTGAAATTTATTGAAATCACGAATTTTGGTAGGTCTCACTTTTCATTTAATGAGTCTCTCTCCTTATTTGGAAGTGAGATCCACCAAAATTTGTGATTTCCAATAAATTATAGTCAATAATAAAGAAAGTGTTAAAAAGAGTGTTTGACAGAGTATTGTTAGCATTCCTCATAATAAATAATTTATAAAAATATAAATTAATAAAAAGTAAAAGATTTAACATATTTTTACATTTTAAATGATATTTTTCATATTATTACATGCAAATAAAATTAATAAAAAGAACACACAAACATTATATCTAGATATATTAAAGATCACCTGAAGATTTTATCCAGTGATTTACAATGTATATATGAAGGAAACGCATATGATATTATAACTCTTTTTTCTTTTTTTTTCTACTGAACACAATATTATAAATTAAAATGTAATTAACTAATAATTTTTTTTTTTGCATGTGAATGTAATTACTTCAAATTAAATTTCACCTTCTTCATTTTTTTTCACCAAACATTTTTAGTTAACAATTGAAAACTATTATCTTTCAAATTAGATATTAAATCACTAAAATAGGTTTAAAGTCTTTTTCTTTTATAAAATCTTTTTTACACACAACTTAAAATTAAACTTTAATTATGTTTGTGGAATCAAACTATCTACCAACTTTAATCAAACTATATATATATATAGTTTAAACTTTTATCCGTTACAAATCATCTAAATTTATCACTCATCCGATTTAAAGATACCGGGTTTGTACGGATTTAATTGGTCCTAATTAAAATATGTGATGATATTTCATTTTTGTTTGATCTATCTTATGTAGGTTCGAACTAGATAAGGTTAAAGAATAAAAAAAGAAAACTCGATAAGATTATTGAAAATGACAAAATTTTTGTAACTAAATTTTAATGTAACTTTACTTTTAGAGTTTGATTTTGACTTATTGTCAATGTAAAATTTTTTATAGTATCAACAAATTTGAATTATGTTAGATATGATTTTTAAGATAATTATTATAAAAATCAACAAATTATTATAAATAACAATATGTGATTGAATGACAGTATAAATATTTTTTATACCGTTAATTTATTTAAATAATTTGTTATATTGATAAAATAATTTCTTATATTGATAAAAATCCATTGTTTCACAATGTTTACAGATATAAGCCTACCTGTATACGTGTCCTCTATAATCCTTAATCGTTGTAACTTGTTTTGTCTAAACAAGACTACTTGCCCCATTGGAGCAATCATAAGGATGAGCATGAAGACGAAAAACTCGAGTTTTTACTATGTTGTTTTCTTTGTCCTCATATATTTCTCTTGAAATTTGTTTGCTTGTTAGATCTCTTATATGGTTGCTTGTGGAACAAATTTAATGAATTTGTTCACTAACGAATGACGAACGATGTTCTTTTGTTTGGATTTGGCTCCTTCCGTTTATCGATATATATGATTAATATAGTATTGAAAAGTGTAATTATCAAAATATTAGCAGGCCAAACTGCAATTAATGTTGCTTGTACGACTCTAGTACTAGCCACTTCAACCCCCTAATGGAACAAGTAACATGTCAATAGCAAATGTAATAAAATAGCACAGCCATTTACAAACTTACAAATGACAATTACAAATCAGACAATACCAACAAATTTTGCGGTTGGAAGAAAAGTGAAAGACAATGACGTTAGTGAAAATCCGATAAAATGGTCAGCTAAATTGGAAGAAAATGTGCTTAGGAGATCGAGATAAACCTCAAAAGCCAACGAGCAAACAAGAAAAATAGGTGGAAAAAGGGGGCTGCGAGAAAATAGTTTTTTTAAAAAATAAAATAAAAATAAATACATATATATATATATATATATATATGATGGGATTCAAGTTACTCAAAAAGTAACTCTACAAGAGTTACTCTATTCAATAACACTTAATATATATTAAATTTCAATGATTTAATTATTGAATATTTTGATATTGTGTCAACAATTGTGCACACCAAATTTTAGTGTGTGCGCGCACACACACACATACATATACATATATATTGTTTGTGTCAAATTTTGTCAAAATTGAAAAACAATAAGAAGGTAATCAAATGATTCATGTTTTATTATATTTTGAAAAGTATATATTACATCCATTTTGATCTATATGAATAATATATCAAATAATTTTGGATTAATATAAAATTTTGTACACACACACACACACACACACACACACATATATATTGAATTCACATTTAAAATAATTTTTATGTCACAATTTACACAACATAAATTACTATATTATAAATCTACTCTTAAGTAACATACTAGGATCGACCTAGTGGTTGAGGGGTTTGGGTAATTTACACAAGATCTTAGGTTCAAATCTTGTTGTCGCCATTATACACACACACACACACACAAAATTTACTCTTAAGATTTGAGTTTTGTAAATGAAAAAAACGTAATTGGAAAGGGAGATCCCATTAAATGTGGTCAACCAAGTTTTTTGGATATTAGTCATAGACAAAGCCAAGCCAATGGATATTTTGCACCTATAACATAATTACCCAAATAAATAAATAAATATAAACTAAGGGCATGTTTGATGGCCAGTATATGATAGGATAGGATATGATAACTATCCTATCCTATTATAATTTGTTGTTTGTTGCGCTAATAGACTATGATAATGATAATGTTATCTTGTCTCTTATTCTATCCTGTTGCTTTAATGTCGTGGACCCGTGTGATGCATTGATAAATTGTGAGGAGAGTAATTTTATTGTATATATATAATAATATATTGACAACTTTCTTAATTTATTTTGTTGTTAAAAAATAATGTAAAATTAGTTAAAATTTATGAATTAAGGAAAATCAATTGACACTTATCCCTTTAGTAAAATAAATATTTCATTTTGAAATTCTTATGTAATTGATTTAAAGAAAATTCATTGACACAAAAAGGCTTATAGACAATATAGAGTAAATTCATTTATACTTATATAAGCCTTTTTTTGTAAATACATTTCAACCAAACCCTATTAAATTGTTTTTTTCAATAGGTCAATCAAGCTATTGAGATAAATTTTATGAACTATATAAAAAACCATAGTTGAATAACATCAAGGATGCTTGGATATGAAGGAAAAGACATATCACAACAACAAAATTTCACAAATGCCAAAACTATAGTCATCTCATCTCATACTATATAGCTTATCATGTAAAAGCCATTCATAGCACAATGCCAAGATATTATTATTTTTAAAGTAACAAAATCATCTATTACATCAGTCTGGATTGTCAATTCCTACAGTAAATAATATAATCAAACATAAGGTTGAATAAATCCCTTGTAACAGTAATATCGAGATCCTTTATTATATAGGCATACCATAAAACTGCAAAATAGCAAATAATATTATAATCACATTTTTTTATTTGTACTATGCAAAACACAACAAAAGATAAATGAATACATGTGTCCATGGCTTTGTTTATCTGAAGGTTGTCCCAAGTCAGATTCCAGACCTAATTATGAAACAGAGATTAAAAGACACGAAGACATATTTTCTTAACGTTGACATTCGACAATCTCTACCTTTGGCTCTTCTATTGTGGTGGATAAGAAATTTAATATAATGAAATTATAATTAAATTCTATTTCATTTTATAGGGATACTTAGTGACGATTCAATTAAAGTCATACCTCAAAATGGAAAATGTGGACTTTTATTCTATTTCATTCAAATTTATTCTATATTATTTAATCTATATTAATTAATATTAATTGATTAAAAATTTAACAATTATTATTATTTATTAATAATATTAACCAGCGAATGGGTTTATACTATTAAGCATCGTCTAATTAAATAATTATTTACATTATGTTTATTAATTATTAATAATATTACTAAGCAATAATATTATGCTATATAGCAATAACGTTATAATCACATGGTCCTATTAAATAATTATAATTATTTACATAATAGATTAAAATACTAATTTATTATTATTATATTATTATTATTATTTACATTATGACTTCAAATTTTCAGATAGGGGGTTTGATAATTTTTAAAGATTGATTAATAATTGAAAATGAATTAAGTTGATTATTTTATAATTTTTTAAAATAGTCATGAATTTAAGATTTTAATTTAAAAAATAATTAAATAAGTTTAAAATTGATACAATTAATTTAAATTTTAAACTCCAACTTCATGCTTAATCCTAAACGTTAAACTAATGTATACAAATTTGACCCTTTGTATTTGATTTTTAAATTGTAGTGGGTACAATTATAATCTAAAAGTCTATAATCTTTAAGTATTTTATAATTTATTATTTTAATATAAAAATTTTATACTTATATATTAAATTTGCGAATTAATTTTTAATTCTTATGAAATTACACTATATTCTTTCTTCTTATGAATTTATGTGTCTTTTTTATATCATGACATATCTCATAAGCTTCCACATTAAATCAAATCAATATTAATTTATGCAATAATTAGTCATTCAAAAACAAAATAATTTTTCATAATTTCACAAATCAATACTTAATTTTTTTTCAATTAACATTAAATATAATAAAATATTTACAAATTATCAATGAATAAAATTTTATTAATTAAACTAATTTTAAAATTTAAAATATAAATATTCTAATTATATTTATATTTATTATTATAAAAATAATTTTTTATCAATTAAAATAATTTTTTATAATATTTAAAATTTAATATATACAATGTGTATATGGTTTAAATTAAGATTTGTCAATTGACTTAGTTAATATATACAATGTGTATATATTTACTAAGTTAGAGGTAGATATTTATATAATCCAATCTTTTTTGGGTATAACCGTGTCTTCATTACCCTATCTTTTAATTGAGAATTTGAAGAGATAGGACCTGTCATCCTAAAAGACAGAAGGTATAAATAATAGAACAAAAAATTGTAATAAAAAATAAGAAGAAGAACAAGTAAGAATGAGAAAGACAAAATTAAATAAAATGCAAAATTTTACTAAGAAGAAGAAGTAAGAATAACTAAAAAAGAATTATGAATAAAATACTTAAAACACAACCTTTGTTGAGATGATTAAGGCTAGGGTGAGCATGACCTATATTGTCTTAAAAAGTATAAGTTTTTTGAACAATTGTGTATTAATAATAAAACTTTTTAATTTAATAGATAAGATTTTGTATAACATGATATTTTATTTATAATGATATTATTTATTTTAAAATATATATTATAAAATATACCTTAATTTAAGTTTTATACTTATTTTATTTTATAATTTAATTATACATAATGTTAAAATGGATATATTGTGTTAGAAAGCTGGGTTGACATGGTCTTGTTCCATATATTTCGGATCTTGATCGGGTTCGGGTTCGGGTTTGAATAAATGACCCATTGAAGTTTTCGAGCTAAGTAGGGACAAATATAAATCCGTTCCAACCTGTTCTTTGCTCATCCCTAATTAAGGCATTGCAAAAGAGTAGGGAAGTGGAAAAGTAATGGATACAGAAAACACCCCTAATATATATAGGGAATATGAATGCCTTTTTGTGCTTCCAAAAATTAACTTACCACTACTAATCTGCTTGCATGTAGTTTCCTTTTTTCAAGTTTTGACGCATTTAATAGTATATATTGAATTCAAAAAAGTAAAGTTGTAGTTATAGTTTGCTAACGTATTTCAATTAAAAAAAAATGTGTGTATGTTAGTAAACCCCACAAGCATTTGCTAACGTACACACACCTAATTTTTATTTAAAATACGTTAGCAAGCTATACCGTTGGTGTATTTTAAGATACTTTATAGCTATAACTTGCTAACGTACTCTAACTAAAAAACAAGTGCATGTACGTTAACAAATTTCATATATATATATATATATATATATATATGTATTATAGTATATATAATATATTTTTTATAATATAACAAAATATATATAATAAACATAATATATTGTAATATATAATAATAATAATAATAGTAATTTTGACATGTAAATTTAAGGTACATAATTAATAAAAATAGTAAAAATTACAAACTATTCAAATATTTTTAAATAAAATTATTTAATAATAATTATAATTTTTAAAATCTTATATAATTTTTTATAATTTTAAGAAAAGTAACTACATAAATAAAAAATATATTGTATAGTTTAGTTAAAATTATATTTTTTTCGTAAAAATTAAAAAATTAAATTAAAAGTTACTTTTAGAAAATTATATGTAATTTTACGAAATAGTAATTTTATCATTTAAACATAATTTATATTTTATCTTATCTTTATCTAATTTGTTATCTGGTGTCTACTAAATATTATATAAGATTATAATTTATCCTGCTTTAATAACTGAAAAGCCCACCTTTTAATAAGAAAATGCGCTAATGATCGACAACAAAAATTAAAGTGCAGTTCTGATTGGGTTAGGAACATGTAGTTATGTTCGACAACAAACTTAGTAAACCGCCACTCACTTAGAAACTGCAGTGCAATTCGTAAATGAGCTTTGAATTCACATTTTGAGGATTCCTTTTTCCTTTGTTGTTTTGATAGTTTTATAACTTTTAATGGGACTTTATCTTTAGGATAGCAAAATCAAAACTCTATTTTGTTTAATAAATCTACCTTTTCGAATTGAGAGTCCAAGTTGAGATGTATATCTCTTATAAAAGAAACGTGCCACTTTCTCACCGAGAAAATTTTGACCTACAAAAGGCAGAGTATTTGTGCTCTTAGAATTTCTAACTTATCAATTTCATCTAAAAATTCATGCACTTCACGATTCTTGTTAAAAGGTATAACATTTGTTTTCTCTGGATTTTCAGCATTTATCAACTGTTTCTTGGCAACCATTCACTGAAAAATTATTTTCAATAGACAATTCATTCAAATCAAAATTTCTTTTATTGTTGCTCTTATGTCTACTACTGTCATCATCTACCATACTATTTATCATCTACGAAAACAACAAATAAAAAATATTATAAAACTTTATTGTAAGTGTTCAAAAAATAGAGACAGAATTCCATCAAGAATATAAAGTAGAAAAAGTTTGAAGAGAAGCTATTAAAATTAAATTATCTACCACTATTGTTTGTCAGTATCGTATCATTTATCATTATGAATAGAAACAATAGAAATCATATTACGTGATGGGCAAGCTCGGGCAACTGCAGGTGGCTTGGATGGGAGAGAAGTGTTTGGAAGAAGTGACTGCCCACCCGTGAAACAACACTACAAGATTGGGAAGGAACAGCCCAAATAGAGAAAGCAACTACTAGATTCTGAGAAAATAGAAAAAGAAAGAGGGATATATATTTCTTTGCCCATGTTCTTATGTCATGTGCCGATTAAGTTGCTATTTTATTCATTTTTTAAAACGATTTTACATATTAAAAATCAGTGGAGGCGCGAAGAAATCCTACATCTAACGTGCAAGTATCAAGAAGATATTTTTGTCTCTAAAATTTCAATATAAATTTAACCCATATAGTGCTAAGCTGTTTTTGGCGTTAGGTACATTTACCAATATGAATAGCACAAAATAAATAAATAAATAAACTACCGCTTATTTATATGAATTCAATTCATTGAATAAGTATATTAAAATACAGAGTTACATTGTAATCAGAATATTAAAAAAAATCTAACAAGATAATTTGATTGAATTTATGCAACTATAGACATACACCAAAAATTTAGAACCACGCAATACATTAGCCACGAATCATAGCAGCTCTCAACTTTGACATTAGCAAGATCCCATCTCAGTTTCCTTGACCAAAATGACACGTGAACTTGAATATGCCATCAACACTATTTTTGCTCGTCAATCTGTTGTCAAGTTTTCCCATGCTTACAATTTGGGCATTTATACTCACAACCGTTTCCAAGCCGAATGATAAAATGAAGTTAACCACGGCAGTCAACATTAAGAATCCGATCCATTTGCTCCAGATGTTTAGAGTATTTGGAGTTGGAGCTGCCAAATATGATTCTAATTGTTGCTCTATTAGAGTGGTGCCATGTATAACAGGTGGAGGGTTGGGAAGGTTTCATGAGATATCACACTTTATGGTAACGAGACTTTGAGAAAAGCAACTGGGATGCCTTTCAATCATTGGGTCATCATGAATCTGATCTGGGAGCTGTAAAAGATGAAAGAAGACCAGCTGCATGAGCAGGTAGAATATCTCCAAATGAGGACATGGCAGCTGCAGATCTATCCTTAAAAATGCCAACTTGTCCATCAGTTAGTATGGATCCCAGTTTAAAAGTACTCTCCCCGAACCTGCTTCCAACCTAGAAAAAGAACAAAAAATAGTATCAAGTACCTACACAACTATGCAATCAAACAACGTATTCTAAATCAGATTTTAAATATAAGAATGGAGAAGTATCAGCATAAAAATGCACTTAAGACGTTATATAACTCTGTCATCAAAGGTAACATTACTCCGAAAATTTGCATATATGCAGCTAATATTGTAAATAACGTATATTGAAATCTACTTGGTCAAGCAATATGATATTATATGCTCAAACACAGCATGAGAAGAAATCATTAATTCTGCTACACTTATAATGAATTTGGTCAACAAAACAAGGAATCAATTATAATTAAATGGATAACCTTTTCCAGGCTAGAGCAACACATAATACAAGAACTAGGAGTAGGAGATAAAGTTTTACACGGTCTAAGAATTTGAAATGACTTGGTATTAATTCTGTCAAATACTGCAGGAGAGCAGTCCACATATACAAAGATATTCTTTAGATTTTGGGTAATATAGAACTAATAATCACATTTGGCTTATGGATTGTAATTTCATTGAACAGTTGTCCACACTCCACAGTGTATAAAGACAGCTGTGGCTGCATATAGAGTTCACTGCAGCAGCAGTGCCATAGATGTGTATTAGTATATGTAAATGCATGACGTTATGGAGTACGACAATGTTCAAAATTAAATTGCAATAAGGCAATAAATAGTAACAAAATTTGATAAGGGCTTACCTGCATAAAAGACTTCAGTAATGGTGCTGCCACCCCCAGACTTGAACTGTCATCCAAATTTATCTTCTGAGAAAGTTCTCCATTTGTAATTGAATTCCACGAACTTCTTGAAGAGATTTCATTTGACGATGGAGCAAATGCCTTCTTTGTCCCTCTAGAGGACAATGCAGGAGCACTGGATTTACCAAGAGGTAAGTTTGTAAGTAAGATATGACATTTAGAGCATTAATCATTAGCTTCGGAATGTACATTAGTAGGTTTCGTAGCAAAACTACCCATAAAAAATAGTCATTGAATAAACCATTAGATTTAAGCTAATTTAAATTAAATAAATAGAATTATGGTAAAAGAGACAAGCACAGAACAAATGCATTATGAAATGACAGACAAAACATAAATAAAATACAAGATCAGACTAACCTTATGGGGAGGTATTTAAACCGGGGAACTGTAGAACACCTCAGAATATTAGATTCTGAATTAGTAGGAAGTTTCTGAACAGTATCTGTGTACATACGGTTAAGTTGCACAAAGAAACCAAAGAGGACAGCATGTCGTAGGTATGACTGTCTCTCATTCTCCCAGAGATATGGCTCATACCTTTAACATAAAGAAAAAAGATTTGAGATGACAGTACAGAAATTACTGGAAGTACAAGTCATTACATGCTGCCAATTTAACCCTGTGCAAGAAATGCATACTACGAATTCTCTCTAACCATGAATTTTGCAGCAAAAGAAGAAGAAGAAGAAAGAAACATTGTCTCAACCTCCCAGATTGCAAAATGGCCTAAGTATGTTATCTGGATCTGCTCCTGCATGCGCATGCAATAAGCAATGGTTGTAGCTTGAAATGAATTACAGCATCTTTGAAATTCATGATCAGTGCACAGTCTTGAGATATCATTTCTTTAAGTAATCTATTTCACTCACACTCTTTGGAAGTTTTTGTGCTTTAGAGAACATTTTTCCCTTTCTTCTACTTTTGTTTTCTTCTAAATTTACCTAATTTGGTTATGTCCTTGCATGAGTAATCATTACATAAGCCATCTGTTCATGGATTGCACATCCCATGTCCCTTCCACATACTAAAACAAAGAAAGGAAGAACTTGAATGGAACAATAAGAGACTTACGTAAGCCAGTCTATGGGATCCAGTTTTTGAGAAAGACGATTTAGCAATTGATCTGAACGTTCTCTAATGGCTGAGGTTGTAGAACTTTGGTCCTGCTTCCTTCTGACTGGTATCTTTGCCTTTGGGTTACTAGATAGTACCCCAACCACATTTGAATCACCACCGGAGAGAACATCAGTAGCAAATTTGACATCTAATAAAACCTGCAAGACTCCTTTTTCTGACACTTGATGAACACCACCCTCTGCAGTGGAAAGGAAGTCCTCAAAGATTCCAATTACCTGTATAATAAGATAGTCATTGTAGACGTACATGCAGTCAAGAACATTGCACACAGTCATTGAAACAATAATACATGATAACTTGATAAGCCACTGCCTAGAAAATTGCATCAAAACATTAAACAATTCAGGATGGAAAGGCAGCGTGGCCATATGACACTTTGATCTGAGCAATATTTTCTTGCTACTTATGTTCATGGTGAAATAAAAAATACAAGGCAGTGTGGGTGTGTTTTATTTGCACAGGGATTTTAACCTACCAATTTTTCTCGGACAAGCTGCTGCCTTACCTCATTAGTTTCAACACTTGGCTTTCTTAGGCAAGTTTCTTCAATATACATAGAAAGGGATGGAAATCTATTAGGAGCCAGCCTTTATTGTTATTTATTTATGTTTGTCTAAGATATCCATGCTTTTTTTTTGTTCTTTGATTTAAAAGTAGAGACAAGTTCAGCTGTAACCAAGTTTTAATTAATTTGATGATATATTGATAAGAATCTTGGGCAAACCACACCAAAAAAAGCTAGCCATTGTAGTTGGAGAACACAAAGCCTAATAAACCTCACACTAAAATCCCATACTTCTAATGTGGGACTCAAGTCTCATATTTTACAATTGGATCCTAACATCCCACCACGCTTCGCTGCCCCAATGCCCATGCGGCTGGCTATGCAATAGCCCTTTGACTAGTCCCAGGAAAACACCACAATGCCAGTGTCACAACCCATGCCGCTCATTTGCAGTGAGAGACATGGTGAAAAACTCTGACACCAATTGATAAGAATTTTGGAAAAACCACACTACAAAAGCTAGCCATTTTAGTTGGAGAGCCCAAGGCCTTATAAACCCCACACTAGAATTCCATATAATACTTCCAATGTGCGGCTCAAGTCTCATACATTGCAATAGGATTCCTAGCATATATCTATAAGCAAAATTTAGTTTTAGGCCACATGCTGCAGAAGAAATTAATAATTCAATAGTAAATTTATACTTTTCTCCAGAACATGTTTTCAAAAGCATTTGGTTTACATCAAGAATAAGAATCTATGCATTGCAAGGCCACACTATTGTTTAATTATCCATAGCTCCCTTGTAAAAGCATATAATGCTAGCTGTCACCATTATGCTAATACAAAAAAAAAGTGAGCCTATTTGCATGCCTGTGATTCTATTCACTCTCTCATTTAATTCAAAGTTTACAAAGAAATTTTCAGCTTATATCCCTTTTGAGTACCAAAACGCACCAGCTCATACACACTAGATATACTCACAGGAACTTCTCTATGTTTTGCTTCAAAAACACGTTTTCAAAACAGTTGGTTTACATCAAGAATAAGAACCCATGCATTGAAAAGGACGTGCTATTGTTTAGCTATCCATAGCTCCCTTGTAAAAGCATATAATGCCAGCTGTCAACATTATGCTAATACAAAAAAAAAAAAAAAGTGAGGATACTTGCATGCCCATGTTTCTATTCACTCATTTAATTCAAAGTATACAACGAAATTTTCGGCCTTGAAGATTTCAGGAACTACCATATCCCATTTGAGTACCAAAACGTACCGGTTCAACTATACTCATAGCCACTAGACATAGCAAGATAAATGATGAAATCAAAAGGATTTAGCATATCAAATGGTATTTAAAGGACCTCATTGCAATTACTTTTTACAAGGAGTGTGGGGGTGGGTTTGGAGATAGTATGATTATTTTTGGTACTGAGAGATCCTAACTCTATAATATTTTATAATGAATTAATTCAGCATGAATCCAAGAATACCAACTAGCAACTACTCTAACATGGATTTAACAAAGACTACACTACCTACAGTTTTAAGTAAGCTGACATAGATAGCACCCACCACAGACTTAATTCGAATCATTTAAACTTCTGTGTATTCTTAACATGGGATTCAAATATTGCAGAGATTAGGCAGACTTGCTGCATTCTTAGTTCACTTCTCATTGTTTCATGTCTTATGTTTTATATTATTTTGAGTATACATAATCCTCACTGTCATTTACTCTTTTTATTTTCAATGAAATCTCGTTTTCTATAGATTACCAAAAGGAAAGACGGGAAATAAATTAAAAGGAGAGAGAGGATCATGTTAGTAGACATGAAGATCAAGCAGACTAGCACATCCACAGGAAAACTTACCTTTTCCAGTAGCCTTGATGCAAGTTTATGCAAAATCTTCTTGTCAAGTACATGACCTCCAACTCTATGAACTTCTTCACAAGCTCTGAATAGAAATGAGATGATATACAGAGAAGGCATAGATGGAAGAGAGATTTTCATCTCCGATTGGTTCTCATCAGACTGATCTTGCTTGACAACAATATCCTCCCAGCCCTGTTCAGACAAGCAAAAATTAAAAAACCTTCAAAGGCTATAACTTGGTCGGCATATCACCAATACAAGGTCCCACTAAAGAAATAACAACAATATCAGACAAAGACAATGCTTGAGGTTGGTCACACCTACTATCCTTTCAAAAAGGAAAACAGAAGTTAAGCTGGTTCTATATTTAAAGGCTAAATCAGATTTCCTATAGTTGCTCACATGTCTGTTTTGGTAGACAATTTATCATGTCAGACTATAATCATATGGTATGCTGTGATATAAATATTCAAGCAGGAATCAAGGACAAGTTTTGACCCAATGTCTGTCTGTTAAGTGATTTTCCCTTCTACTGATATACAATAGGACAAGGAGCTTAAATCTATTGACTTCTTGTATTTTCTGTTTTTATTTTACTCTATATTTCTAAAGAATTTCTTATCCTCATTCTCATGCTTTCCTTCTCCATTTCTTCACATCAAACAAACTTTTAATTAACAAAGATCTTCAAAAGGAACAAACAAGTATTATTGAAAGATATAAAGGTTCATAGATTATTAAAGGCTCACAAGTGGAATTATAATCTTAAAAAAAAGAAATAAGTTTAAGCCATCACAAGCCATGGAAAAACAAAGAAAACAAATCGACGCGGCGGCAAATAACACTTACCCTCCAGGGTGTGCTCAAAGATAGAGCATCGTCTTGTTTAAGATCATGAGAGACAATGGCAGAAAGTTCATCTGAGAGCCATAATATCCACAAGTTGTAAGCTCTAATGCAGAGATCCCCTATAGTCTTATTCAGTTCTTCCAATTCATGACTTGCACCTTCTCTCACGCCAAGCAAAGCAGCTGCAGCAGATGAATTTTGTCTTTTAGAGCCAAGGTTTGTTTGTCTTCCTGGACTATCACAGATAGCAGAATCAGATCCAAATCGAGATTGTTTCACCAGAGTTGGTAGTTTCCCAACTGCAGATGCATTCCCATTGCCCCAAAATCTGGGAGAACCAAGTATCAAGGGTATATGTTTAGAATGATTTTGGAATGCAAACAATAATCGTCCAATGAAAAGAGATTTTTCAATAGTAACAGCTGTTGGCACCTCTCCATTTTCCACAGGGGCATATAAACTTTCAAGATCTTTTTTCAGTGCCATCAATATAGAAGATACGCTTTCATAACATTTACTTTGTAGATATGGTGCCAGATCCTTCAATCTTTGGGAAGCCTTCGGAGATTCTAAGAAACTTAAAAGATCCTCAAGGATGCTCTGACAACAAACATCAACTGCATCCCTGATCCGACTTACTTCAGGCCCAAAATAGGCATTAAGACAAGACTGAAATTCACTCTCTTCAGGCTGGACTTTAAACCCCGAAGCAACCCCAGTTTTTCTGGCATTTGATTCTAGAAACCAAACACCACCAGCCGTAGAAGGTCTGCTCAAGGACCCCTGAACATCATCCAGCTTGGTAAACAAGTCACCTACAGCAGAAATTGAGTTCACCACGTCAACAGCACCAGTTAGCTCCCTAAATCTCAAGTCAACAATTGCTTTCATCCTGCCAAGAAAAGCATCCTCAAATATCTCATCCCAAAGATCTGAATCATCTTCCAAAACAAGTTCCCGAATCCTACTCCATGGCAACTCAATCTCCGAGCCAAAAACACTCTTGAGCCATTCTAGACTCCCCTGCAGCACTTGTTTGCTTTCCATTGTCTCCCTTATTGATTTCTCAGCAGAAGCAAGATCCTGGCCGCTACCAATGGCAACAATCAAATTTCTTCCACTTATCTTGCTCACACATTCCCTCAACCAAGTAAAACAAGTATCAGCTATGTAACGCTTATCAAGCATCACCATGACCGATTCCAGTTTATCTCTGAACGACTTCCAAAGCCTAATCTCCTCATCAGGATTGGGAATCCCACCAAACAATTGAGACGCCGGAGGAGATCCCAGAATAACTTTGTAAAAAAGTGGCATATCATTCAACACCTGCAAAAACAACTCCCCCACTTGACCCACAGTAACCTGAATTATACCCAACACATCACACAATACCGAAACCACTAAGGAGGAAGCATCACCAGGACCAGCATTCCCCAATACTTGCGATATCCATGACTTCCTTGATTCCAGAAACAAGCTCAGTATCTGTTTTTCATTAACAAATCAGTTGAAACCCATCAGACGACGAATTCAGCAACTAACCACATCTCAAATCAATCAAATCTACAGACCATAAGCAACCCCACACCAATCTGTTTTTCACCAACTAATCAATTCATAGTTCACACACATAAACCTAAATTCCCAATTCACACTGAAGAAACCATATACCTGCTTAGGCTGGAGCTCGTCAATGACGGCGACGGCCGCCAACGCATCGGAGTAGGCGCCAATGGCGAGGCCGCGATCGAGCAATCGATCGCGGCTTCGCTGGGAGATCTGCGCCCTGAAGCTTTCCACAATCTGCCACTGGTGCTGGAGCATGGCGAAATTGGACAAGATCTTCTTCTTCTTCTGGTCATCGGAATCGAGGAACAAGTGGTGGTGCACGTGCTTGGCACGCACGTAGCGCGACGCGGCCTCGAGGAACATGCCTTCGTCGAGGCAGCCCCAGATGTTCTCGGGCGTGTCCACCAGGTACTTCACGCGGCACGCCACGCCGTAGGTCCAGCCTCGGGACTGGGAATGGAGCTTCGTTTGGGACTGGGATTGGGACTGCGAGAGAGACCGGATGCGCCCGTGCACGGCGGCGATGTTGCCGGAGATGCCGTTGCAGGAGGCCTTCATGCGGACGATGGAGTCGGCCGAGTCGATCAGGTCGCGGTACCGGTTGCCGACCAGTTGCCGGAGCTCTTCCTTCTTGTCCTCGATCTGCTTCCGCGTCGCCGCCTCGGTCTTCCGGATCTCGGCGATTGGCTTCGAGCGGAAGAGGGACTCGGCGTCGCGGCTGCCGAGGGTGGAGATGCGCTGCTCGTCGGCGTGCACCAGCGACGCCGACGCCGCCGCGGGGGATGATACTCGCATGGCTGTGGCGGTGGGTTTGGGGGTTTAGCGGTTTGGCATTGATCGCACCGGCGGAGGACGGTGGAGGAAGGCGAGTGGAAAATTTGGAGAACGGTCACTTGGAACAGGGAAGGAAAGTGAGAAATTCAAGGCGAGTTTCGTAAAGGATAATTTTGTCTGACAGAAATGTGAACGGCGTCGTTTTCCACCGGCAATTAATTTTAACATTAAGCTATATAGTTAGAACTTACTAAGAGTAACTTTAATGATAATAAAATAAGAATTTACTTTGGGTTTCTTAAATTAGGCCACAACTTCACATCATTTTTAATCAACTTTTAAGCAATTTATACACTTTTTGCTCTAATGCATATAATTTTAATCAACTCTTAAATAACTCACACTTTTATATTATTTTGTTTGCGCTTCATTTTGTGTTAAATTAAAATATTAATTCACCTATTTTAATTAATATGTCTAATTAAATTTAAATAATAAAAAAATATAAATACAATTTAATTAATTATTACCATAATGAATAAAAAAGAATGACAATTTCGTAAAATTGTATAATTAAAAACAATGAGAAATGCATAACATTATATTAAAAAAATGAGAAATACATAATGATGAGAAATACATAACATTAGATAAAAATTAATTTTTATTATTCTCATGTCTGAAACATTCCTAAATATCTCGACCAAGTTTGCTTAAAGTTGGCGATGGATTTGTTTATCACGAAGATGTGCTCTCCTTTGCAAATATATTGCAACAAAACTAGGATGAGGACCATTAGATACTTCAACTGTTAAGATGTTGTTATGTACATGATTGTATTCAAAATTACCATTGTATGTATGTCATTCGTCTTCAACAATCATGTTATGTAAGATGGTGCATGCATATATTATATTCTTCATTGTATTCACATGCCAAGCACATATTGAAGCACTCCAAATGGTCGTTCTATGTCCTTTCTTGCTGCTTCTTATCGTTGTGCAAATAATTTTATCTTTTCTCCTTGCAGCATTGGGATGGTCTTGACAAATGTAGTCCACTCAGGATAAATACCATCTGCTAGATAGTACCTCATGTTATATGGGGTGTCATTTACTGTGTATTACACTGCAAGAGCTTGTCCCGACAAAATGTCATTAAACACACTAGATACGTTTAACACATTAATGTCATTATTTGAACCCGTAGTGCCAAAAAATGTATGCCAAATCCATAAGTTTTGTGATGCAACTACTTCAAGCATGATTGTCGGTTTGCCATGGTCACCTTAAGAAAACTGACCTTTCCATGCAACTAGACAATTTTTCTACTCCCAATGCATACAATCAAGGAACCTAACATACCTAGAAAGCCACATGCCTCTCCCATTTGTAGTAGTAGTTCAAGGTCTTCATTGTTAAGCCTCCTTAAGCACTCATCCCCAAATATCGTGCAGACACTCGATACAAATCTCTCTAAGCATCCTAGTGTAGTGCTTTCAGCAATTCGAACATAGTCATCCATACTGTTAGCAGGTGATCCATATGCCAATATACAAATAGTGGCAGTGCACTTCTATAATAATGAAAGGCCTATTCTACCGATTACATCAACCTTCATTTGGAAGTAATCATCATACTTACCAAGGGCTTCTACAACTTGAAGAAAGACATGTCTTTGCATTCGAAACCTTCGTCAGAACTGAGCCTCTGTGTATATAGGATTTTCAAAGAAATAGTCATTAAAAATCGCTGATGTCCTTTTTCATGACTTCGATCTATCACTGTTCTTCTTCGTCTACGCCTATTGGTATTGTCGGCTTGGTTTTGGCTCTTGAGTATTAACCTCATCACTTCTTCTTCGGTGTTGTCCTCAAGTTAACCTATAGTTTGGTTCCAAAGTTTATTAAAGACAGTATTTGGATCCATTCTATGGATGATTCAAGCATAAGAGAAGAAGATTGTAGAATTCTATCAAAGGAAGAGAAAATGATAGAACATTGCACAATTATATAAAATGATCTATAACGGCTAGTTTTTCATAACAGCTAGTTTCATAACGGCTAATTTCATAATGGCTAGTTTCATAACGGCTAATTTTTCATAATGGCTAGTTTCCACAATGACTAATTTTTCAAAATGACTACAACATAACAACGAATTTAAATAAAAGTACAACATTAATTTAGTTCCCTAACTTGTGCCTAATAAAACTACAATACAACTAATGATCTGAGCGTTGACTCTCAGACATCATAGACGTGTCCTTCATAAGGATATCATACAGCATACGGATGTTCTCTATCTCCTTTGCCTCGGTTATTTTGGCCATGACGACGTTTTCCTCTTTATGGCATTTTCCATGCCACTTAGATCGACTTTGTTAGAGGATGTTTCAACTCTTTTGCCTTTGCTCTTCCTCTTTGCTGCCTTTTGTCCCATTGGGTGGGCCGTTGTTGATACTGGGTCATATTCTAAACAATCGATTGGCGTCTCGGTGTTAAAAGACAATGAATACCCCCCCGCAGCAGATGTCTTTGTTCTTTTTGAAGAGTTTGCAATGATTCTCCCTTCCATTTTGGTTCATCCTTTAACAAACGCCAAACATGCTAAAAATTAAAATTTTCATGTAAATCTTGAGAAAAAAATCTTATATACGTCAACCATAATATCTTTTTCTGAGCTCTCGCTTTTCTTCTGATTAACAGCTTACTTGTAGCAGTCAATAAACTTTTGAACCGCAGTATTTATTCAAAACCACCGTGCTTTTAGTTGACTTGCTTCCCTCTCTTGAATTTGCCTGCGATAATTGTTATAATTGTTGATTCTCAACCAAAAATTGGTTCTTATTTGGTCAACTCCCACAATTGCATCCTTTGAAATGTTCAGCCATGATTGAATAAGAAGTGTGTCTTTTTCCACTGAGAACCTAGCACAACTTTTTTTCCGAGTACCACGTCCTCCTCCTTCATCAAGTGTGATATTTTCCAAACCAAATGGATATTCAGACATCGACCTGAATGGTGATTCAGGTTCATTGTTAGGAGACTCTGCACTGCCACTGATACCCAATGGAGGCCTATACCACATGGTAGGGTTGGTTGGTGGTGGTGGTGGATACATAAAATGCTAAGGGTTTTGGGAATTGTCACCAACAGGAGATGGTGGATACATAAAATACTGGGAATTTTGAGAATTGTCACTAATAGACGATGGTTATTTTGCAAAAAAAATTATGTAACATTGATAATTAAACTAATTGGGATCCATTTGATAGAAAATAAAAAATTTTGGGACTTGATAACAATAAAATAATAGACTAGGTATGGAGAAATTGTGTGCAAAATGGTCTAATTTGAGCCATTATTTATACTTGAATACCCATCAACAATAATAATCTGTCCCTTCTTTTTCAAACGGTAAAATTTTATCTCACAAAAGTTCCTGTGTCTTCTAATAAAATTTTCCAATCCAATGGTAACTTAATGTAACAATTTGATTTAAAAATTAATAATAATTTTTTGTAATTTGTCATTGAGAAATCGAGAAGCTTCTTCTAATCAAACGGTCAAATAATTTTCAATCCAATGGTCAAATAATTTGCTTTCTCAAATTAATAATAATAAAGACCAACGTAATTTGCTTTCTCAAAATAATTTGCTTCTTAAGCAAATTTTTTTCGCTCTAGCTTACTCGAGAAGCTTCTTTCTTATCATTTATAAATAATTCTTTCACTCTCTCCTCCTCATTCGAAAACATCTCCTCTTCCATAACCATTCTAGCAAGCTTCCTATCACCTATTCTTTAGCTTGCGTCCACCACCTCCATCAATGTTCGAATTGTCATAACATCAATTGACGCATGACCACCACCACCTCCGTCGAGCCCCCATCGCTACTTTCAACCGTCGTGATTTGGGGGTACATGTTGTTCTGAAATATTGTTGTTCATTCTTGTTGTTATTTTGTTCTTGTGGTGTTATTTTGTTCTGAAAATTGTTATTTTTACTTGTTTTTCCATTCTTCTTCTTGGTCTCCAACTTCATATTGTTTTTTCCCTCATTTTATCAAACGGTTGTTAATGGAAAAATATTTTTTTTAATTACAAGATATGATTGCTTAATTAAGAAACGCATCTTAGAGTTAAGCAATTGAAGCTGCCACGTAGATCGTCTCCAACGATGAAAAAATTTAAGCAATCGGTTCTTAACTTTTAGCAACTCTTAGGACCCTTGCGTTAAAGTTGCTCTAAAACAAATAACAAATTATTTTTCAAGTATATAATGCATGCTAAAATACTTGGATTGATTTTGTATTAGCAATGCATTTTACTATTCATATATTAGTGGGAGCAATCATTCTCTAATGGTATACTCTTTTTAACACAACCTTTATTATTGATTAAAATTTATTAAAAACTACAAAATTATGAGAAAAGTTTATTAAATAAGATGTGAAGTAACTAATAGTAAAAAATGTGTTAGAAAGTGTTATTAGTATTTCTCTGTATATTAATAGCATGTTTGACTCGACGTTTCTAATTCATGTTTAACTTTAGATTTGCATCAAAGATAGGGAAATGACGTAGAAATAACTCAGAACTGCTTCTCTTGATCCATGTTTTGGAAGTAACCCAATGGGTAACCAAACACACATTAAAATAGATTGATTAACAAAAATAATGAATCAAGCTAGTAATTAATTATGAGTAATGACACAAATTCGTGAGTTAAGGGGTTAGTGTTAGAGGAATAACATGATAACTAATATCAACAAGACACAAAAAAATAAAATCCGACACACACTTAATACAATAGAAGCCAAGAGAGATAAAGACAAAAATTTTGCTTAAACACACTCACTTACACAAGAAAGATAGAGGAAGAGATTTATCACACTATTTGTGTACCCTCGTGGATTAAGATATAAGGTATGATTTTCTATAAGCCTCTTCGCTCTTTAAGCTTAAGGCTAAAGGAAATTACCCTTGTAGGTTGGTGTCCAAGTTCAAATTACCGTAAGCCTCTTTGCTCTTTAAGCTTGAGGCAGGAGGATTATGTACCCTTATGGATTAAGATTTGAGGTGTGATTTTCCGTAAGCCTCTTCGCTCTTTAGGCTTGATGATGGAGGGTTGTGTACCCTCATAGGTCGAATCTTGTTACGGCTGGCGTAACTTATGATCTTCTCGACCGTAGTGGCCGAGATATTTCGACCTGGCCACTGGGGAGTTTTTGCCCTTCCCCAGGATCGAGCGTAGGACTTGATGAAGTCGAGGCGATCCTGAGTACCACTTGAGCTAGGATCGAGCGTAGGACTTGATGAAGTCGAGGTGATCCTGAGTACCACTTAAGCTAGCCCAAGTGGTACTCAGGATCTCTTCAACTTCATCAAGTCCTACGCTCGATCCTGGGGGAAGGTAAAAACTCCCTAGTGGCCAGGTCGAAATATCCTCGCCACTGCGATCGAGAAGATCACGAGTTACGACCCACGATCATAACAAATCCCAACCTGGTCTTTACCCGATCCATCAGCTTAGATTATATTTGATGCGTTTATATAGTAGTCATACAACGACTAGACTAATAACTAGATCAATTATAAGCTGAGCACCCCCTTATGATCTTGTTGGTTATCTGTCAGGATCAATTACAACTAAACAGGGGAAATAACAAACAAGTACAATCGTAATAATGCCAGTTCCCCAAAAAACATAGGGAGATAATGCTTAAGTTAAAAGAGAATACATCCCTAAAGGGGTCAAGGGTCTAGACAAGATACACATTTTAAACGCTTTGAGTTAGTTGCTTTGATTGATTTTACCATTGATTTGACTAGACCAGAACAATTTCATTCAACTCAAAATTGATACACTCATTCATATCACCAATTTCATTCATTTATACATTGCTAGCCGGTGCATGACAGCCTTTTATAGGTAAAACATAATGATAAAATAATAAAACTTAAAGGCTAAGAGAAAGCTAAAGGTGGTGTGTGGGAGATGTGCTGGAGAAAATTATTACCTAGTCTCAGGATCACTATGGTCTTAAATAAGTATTTACTTGATACATAATTAAATTTTATTAACTCTTTTTCTAAATTAAAAAACTCGCTATGTGTTACATAAAAATTGATTGAGACCATAACCATGAAGTATTGTTAACTTTGAAGAAAATTCCTTAGTCTAATTAAAAACAAGTTAGGGTTGTCAACTTTTACTTGAATCATATAGGTAGTTTGTCCTCAGTTTTTTACTTGATTTAATTGTCCACAATAACAGAGGAGAAAGCTTGGTCTCTTGATTATGTCATTAGAAGAATGCAATTTTCTCTTCACCCAAAAAAATATGCAATTTTTTGCTACAAAGTGTTTAAGTGTTGGTCTCCGATCAAATTTGTTGCTAACTCTAGAAACAGTCTGTTGGAAATACACTCAGACCCCCTGTATTTTTACGAAATTGTACTCGATACCCCTCCATCTTACAACATTACTTTGATCACCCTTAATTAAATGGTGTGCAGTTACTATTAGTATTAGATTTGAAAAGACGAAAATATCCTTGTCACTTAACACCCAATTTTGGGATTTGGTTGAAGACATTCATGAAAGAATATTAGGAGAGCTGCTAGGGCTTGGAGAAAAAGAGGGGAAACAAAATGGGGAACGCTAGGGCATGATTTTGTTTGATTATTGAAGAGAAGGACCTAGAGTAATATGAATGGGGCTTTTGTGCCTGTGGTTGGCGATGTCGTTGCCGATGAGGGTGATGGTGAGCGTGAGGAGGATCTAAGCAGCAATGTCGTTGAATGCGACAACGGCCATAGTGGTGTCGTCGACATGGGTGGTGAGGAGTTTGAGCTAGGCTAAAATGTGGGTGGGCACAACAAAGGCTGTGATGGAAATCGTGACGCCCATGAACATGAGGAACTGCGTGAAATCAACTTTGTTGGGGTCAACGACGGTTTTGAGAAGGACTAGGGTGAGGTTGATGCCGGAGACGAAGAGAAGGGACATTCTAGTGACGATGATGCTCAAAGCTCTTTTGCCATTTTGGCAAATCGAGACCAAGTTGAGTTCAAGGCTTACTACAAAGAAAAAGATAAGACCTTAGCGTTGATTTCTTTCTATTAGTTGTGATGGAACATAGTTCTTGTTTGATTCTTGGTCAAAGGTTTTTTTTTTTTTTTTTCATTTTAAACATATGTCTTAGAGACTTGGTAATCTTTTATATGGATCCCAATTGCTCTGACATCGTTAGCTACAATTGCTCTCTTAACTTTGGTTGGCTTATTCGATATTGTTCACTTTGTATTTGGTGTGCCAACTTTTTATACGAGTTGTTTTGTTCTCCATTCCTTTTTCCTTGATATTTTGTTGATGTGTTGTTGCTGCTCTGGATTCCCTTCAAAGAACATACTTGCAATTTTTTTGTCACTCCATTGTTGTAGCACAAAAACATCAACAATAAAGGAAGGAGATAGGGGCATAATGGGAAAGAATTTTCATTAAAAGGTCATGTGAAATCCACATGACTTGTTTGTTTTGACAACAATTTAAATGGCGTTTGGGGAGGAGGGGTACATAGTGTCAAGCGATGTCAACAATTAGGGAGTTTTGTATAGGTGCAAAATTCGTAGGGGTATCAGGTGCAATTTCGTGAAAACACAGGATGTCTAAGTGTAATTTACGTTACTTTTAATGTTATCTTTGGTTTAGAAAAAAAAAGTTGAAAAAAAAGGAAAGGAAAAAAGGAAAAGAAAAGAAAAGAAATACAAAATAAAATAGTTTTATAAATTGTTTAATAAAAAAATAAAAAAAGTTAAATTTTTTCCTTTCTCTTATTTACTTGTGCAAAACGTAAAATGAAAGATAAATTTATATAAAATAATATAAATATTCTTAATAAAAGAGAAAAATGTCTAAGAATAAAGATAATTAAGTCTTTTTATTATATAGTCACATTTCCCTCTCCCTTTTTCTTAAAATCGGACAGATTGTAATTTTGCATGGGTCTCATAATATGTATTTTTTTTCATTCTTTCACTTTTTAACATATTTCAAACTATAGAAATTAAAAAGGAAAAGGGTGTTGTTTTCGGTCCATCTGTATTCATTCCTCCCTAAATCTTGCTTTTCAAATATACCATAAGAGAATTGAGTGAAACTTAACCGCAACGATGGTTAGAAATCAAATCTTATTGATATGGAAGCAGACGATGGTATCAAAGATTTGAAGGCCAATGAGAGGCACTTTTCTAAACTTACTGCTGTTCATATTGGTCTACAATTGGCTTGGGAGTGTGGATATGAGTAGGTTGACTGTGAAAATGGATGTTTTGAATGGGGTTAATATGATTGGAAACCGCAATGCTCACCACTTCTTATTTATAATGAAAATGTTTATTAAAACTACGTATATTTTATAGATGAAGGGGGAAGTTTGTATTCATCGTGTTTCATGGAACTACAATGTGCTTATAGATAGACTTGCAGATTTGATCTTCACGTGGGTCAATATATATACAGAAGGAACTTTTAGTTGAAGTTAGGCATACCTATATATGTGGTATATTAACCTATAGTTTTGTAATTTCTTTATTTTTCTTTGTTCATTACCAAAAAGTATTTTATCCGCATAAATTGCCTATTAAAAGTTAGTTAGTGGTTATATAATCACTTTAAAAAGTTATGTGTATTTTTCAAATATTTATTATTCAAATATGATATAATGATCTATATTTATAGTTTTTGTTTTTCATGATAAGAAGAATTATTGTTTGATACATTATATATATATATATATATATATATATATATATATATATATTTTGTATGTATATATAATTATTACTGATTTTATCTCAGTTTAATTTTGATTAAATGAATAAACCCTGAACCACTAATCTAATTTTCAATGTATTTATGAGTCATTTAAATAAATTAAAAATGATAAACTATGTTGCTGAAGTTTTTATTTTTAAAAATTAATATAAAGTTTTTAACATATCTTTAATTAATTTTTTTTAAAATAATAATAAAAATAAAAAATCGACATTCAATTACTCACTAGTTTAACTTCTTCATTCCTTCTACTTGCTTTAGTGTGCCTTATTATTTTCAAGAAGTTTGTCTCAAAAAATTTAGGGGGAGGGGAGAAGAAATAGTAAAGAGAAGAGAAGTGCTCAGATAAATAATGAATATAAATTTATTTTAGTTTCTAGAAAACATACCCATTATTAATTTAATATTTTTACAATTTTATTTTTATCAATTTGATTTTTGGCATTTTAAATTATTAATAAATTTTAATTCTTTCATCAATTTTTTTTTTTTTTTTTTGTGAGTACTCATTCATCAATTTGATGACATACGTTATTACCTCTGTCATTTGAATGAAGCGATTAAAATATTAAGCAGTTAAAGTTTGAGATATCAAATTCATAATGTTTTCTAGAAGTCGAATCTTTTTTCTTTTTATGAATTAAAAATACATTTTTCGGAACAGAAGATTTGCCCATCCGACTCGGTTAAATGATCTACCCGGGTTAGAATTTGACCCGCGTCCAGTTTAAACCCAACCCACTGAAACCGTGATGTAAAGACCAAATCGAAACGGTGAGCTTCGTGTCACTGCCGGTCAACTAGATTTCATTTCTCCGCGGAGAGAAAGGACTAATCTCACTCACTATTAAGTATTAACCGGAGACAGCACCACTGCGACACCGTTTCGTCCAACCCCTTCTTTCTACCAATAATTATTCTTATCTCTGAGTATGACTACTGGCTTTCACCAATTTTCCTGTGCATTTTATCCTCAAAGTTCTCTTACAGTTTCGTCATTATTTTGCATTTTCAGTTTTCATTACATAAATATGCATTATGCTTATGCTTATGCTTCTTTTTTTTTTAAAAGGAAATTTCTATGTATTTTTTTGTTATTTTTAAATTATTATTTATTGCGGCTATGTATTACGGCCCATGATTGTGGGTACCTCTTTTCTTATACTAAAAACTTGAATTGCCTTTGTTTAGTTAGTCTTTGCTTATAATATGAGATGGGTTACTCGTAGTTATACACTTACAGGGCAAAGATTGTTCAATTGTTTGAGGATGGGTTAACATCTTGGTGTCTGAAATATTTATTTAATTTTAAATTTGAAAATTTTGGATAGAATGTGAAGGTGATAACGATGGTAAACCAAAGGGTTGAACATGTTATGACAGAAAGGCTAAGGAAAAAGAAGAAGAGGAAGAAGGAAGTTTTGGTTCCTCGTCCTGCATGCTCATGGGTGTATTTTAGGTGATTTATTTTAATTTCTTAAAGGTGAAATTACATTTATTTATTTATGTTTTTGTGCGTGTGTTCTGATTTTGTGAACTGCTTACTAAGTTTTAAATCAATTGTTGCAGTAAGGAGTTTATCAAAGAGTACATTGCTTCCCATCCTGAGTCATCAGGCCTTAAAGCTGTGAGCATCTTTTTTGACTTGTGAAACTGCTAGGTTTTTACGTCATTTGTAGGTGAAAAACTGTTTATGGCAAAAATTTAAGTAGCACTTTTCTTTCTGCAGGCAACAAAGGCTGCCTCAAATGCGTGGAAGTCGATGAGTCTTGAAGAGAAGGAAAAGTATGCTAGGTGTGCGGGTGAAGTGTGGGATGGCTACTTGAGTTCGGGTGCTGCCCCTGCCCCAAGCCACGGAAACAAGTAAATTCTAAGCACTTGGGTGATGGTTGATTTATTTATTCATGTCAATAGTTAATGAATCTTGAAGTTGAAGATTAAATAATGCAGACTAAACTGGTAACAAGATGCTCTCCAGGTCGCTTATTCAATGTGCTACAGCGCCTCACACCTGAACAGAAGGAGGCAGTTAAGAGCATGGGCTTTGGCAGCCTCCTTGGCCTTAGATGCCGAACGCTTCGACGCAGTTTGTGTCTTTGGTTATTGGAGAGGTTTGACACTACTAACTGCAGCTTGGAGATCTGCAATGTGCACGTGCCATTAACTCCAAAAGATGTAGAGACAGTATTGGGATTATCGGCCAGTGGCAAAGAAGTGGTGAACTCTGGTCCAGAAGACTTGATTTCAGATTTACGTAACAGTTACAATGCGATAAATCATGGGATTTCAGTGGGACTTTTAGAGGAGCGGCTGGCAACTGCAGAGGCTGGTGATGATTTTAAGAGGTCATTTGTACTCTATGTGCTGGGAACACTTCTGTCCCCAACAGCTAGGCTGGATGTTAGCCCATCATTCCTCCACTTTTTGACAAATATGGATCTTGTCCATCAGTATAACTGGGGTAAGTTCTTGCTTGATAGGCTGGTTCGAGAGGTATCATGCTTCCATCAAGGGAAGCAGAGAGCTGTTGGTGGTTGTCTCTTATTTTTGCAGGTAAAATTAATTGTTCATCAATTTCTATTTAACTTACTAATATAATTTTTATTGAACTCCTCTTTCTTTTTCAGCTTTTCTACTATGAGAGCATATCTCTTGAAGGGTCTTCTGCTTCAGTTCCAACTATTGTTCCATATCTGTTTTCCTGGGGAGAGGAGGAGATTGCTGGGAGAGAAAAACGAGAAAAGGAACTTGGTGGATATGGTTCTGGGGAGGTAGGTAATGACCTTCAATTTATTTTACTACAACGCTACATTTTTTTTTTTCGAGGAATACAACAATGCTACATTTGTTTTATGGAAAATATGTTATTTTCCTATTTTTACGTCCACAGAAAATAATTTTTAATGGTAGAATTAAGAAAACCCTTTTAGGAGATGAAAATGACTTACCTCAGGCTTCTACCAACCATTTGTTTAATGAGATGTACTAGTTGTCAAAAATGTTTCAGTGGTAAACAGTCTCTTGAAAGCCTTTTTCAATTGAAAGCAAGTCATTAGAGACTGTTATTTTTAATTTGATTGCATTTTCTCCAAAATGATGTCCCATCTGACAATTTTATAGTGTTGGATTTATTTCAGAAAATGCCCTTTGACATCTTTTAAGAGTTGCTTTCTATTATTTAGCAAAATATTTTTGCTTGCTTTACCATCTCATTTAAATAATACAGTTCTTTTCCCAACAAGTTATATTTTGTACAACAAGTGGAGCCATAAAGGATAGCATGTCCTAGAACCAATCAAAACTATATTATCCCAAGAGAATGTATGATTTAATAATATCTTTTCAAAATGTTAAAAATGATTCAAATGATGAAAGTGCTTTCTGTGAAATTAATTTTTAATTTTCCAGAACCATACCATTTTGATATTTTCTGTTAAACTAGTGAATCCTAAGTTTGTGCAGATATTAAGGTATGATTTTACTTTGCAGCTAGCAAGCAAGAAGAGATGCTGTCATATGGAGTTTTCAGACTATAGAGATCATCCAGATGGCCCGCCAATCACCACAGAAAGCACTAGGATTAGGCATGGTCCTCTTCGTAGACCAGAATCAAATGAGGTGATGATGCCATTGCCATTCATTACTACTTTACTAGCCTCTTTGCATGTCCACAAGAGATGTCAAAAGGCACTGTTTTATGCCTAAACTTTTTCTAATTATGAACGCAAAATTTTTTCTTTTCTTTTATGAAGAAAAAAGGCCGATGGATAGTTGAGTTTCTTTCTGACCTTACAATAATTGCAAGTGGATATACAAGTGTAGTAAGGCAGTTTGAAAAGTTTTACAAGTTTGATTGAAATAAAAATTATGAGTGACCATGAGATGTGTTCTCTTAATATGGAATGGCTATAGATTTTGGTGAAAAAAAAATTAGTGCATTACATGAAAGAACTTAACATGACCCTTGCTCTGACACATTAATGAAGCAAATGGTCTTTAGTCTCTTTGGTGATGTTGGGTTTTGTACTAGTGATTTTGTTGTGCTATATAAGACACAAGTTGCTAGCTAGTTTATGACTGGATCATTGGAAGGCTGTCCATCAGCATTTTGGCTGATGCAACTGCACATTCAACATGCTTTATTTCATAAAGCTTTAAAAATATTTAGAAAAAAGATAATCCTGGAACCAAGGAAGAACTGTAACAATGGATGCAACTGCACATTCAACATGCTTTATTTCATAAAGCTTTAAAAATATTTAGGAAAAAGATAATCCTGGAACCAAGGAAGAACTTTAACAATGGATGTGCAAATGATTACCTTTGCATTGGAAGCTGCTATACTATAATTTTTCTCTTATTGTACCCTTCTAGACTTCCTTCAAGTTCAAGGCCACTGTTGTAATTTAAATTCATGATAACAGCATGCTCATGGCCTTATACTGGGTTCACATGAATTTATAAGAGTGACAGGGTCATGACGTGACTTGTAAAAAAAATGGTTTTATCATGTGGCATTACTCCAGCTTGATATATCCATTTTGTTGCATGTTTTTCTTTGGTGATTTTAGGTTGAGCCTCTCCTCAGATTTACATTAGGAATTCTATTTCTTTTAATAGCTTGTTGATGTATATTTTTATTTCTGTTCCTGATTATCAATAGGTTAATCCTAAATCAGTACTTGTTATTAATCTGATTGCAGAGAGAAGTTATCAGTGAGAAAGCATTGAGGGACTTGAATTTTATAGCATTTCTAAACATTATCTTTTCCTAACTGTGATAGCTAGTTGAATTTATTTCTAAATGAATGCTGGAGTTCTCAAAGAGCCATTGGTGGAAGCTCTATTTCTATACTCTTCTGTGTTTGTGTTGGTGCATATGCATTTAGGTGTACAGGCATCCAGGCATGGGTGCGTTTAAATCTGTGCACATGCATTTTTAGATTATGAAATATGCAGCTTGAGATTGTTTATTCTCTCAAAAACTAAGTTGTTTCTACAGGAAGGCATCCTGGATTTTCCCAGGAGTAGAACTGTGTTGAGTGATGTGGATTTAGTAGTTAAATCAATCGAAGCTCCTTGTCGAAACAGAGAATATGGTTGCAATGAAACTGTGGATTACATGACCAGTAACGACCATGAAGTGACATGCATCTGTTCTCCATGTACGTGTCCACTTCAAGACTGCAACTATGTTGGATCATTCGAACAGTTGGCATTGCATTTCAGCAGTAAACACTGGGATTCTGGAAGACGATTCAAATATGATCATCCATTGGCTATCTCTTTACAGACGGATGAGCAATTCCTTGTTCTCCAGGCCGAAGAAGATGGGGTTCTCTTTCTCCTCAACAAGGACACAGAAACTAATGGGAATACAGTGATCATAACCTGTATTGGTCCAAGCTCATCAAAAGGGAGGTTTATTTATGAGATTATTTCGTGTAGGGGAAGAAGTTCTCTCAGATTAAAGTCTGTAGCTGAGATTTTTCCTGGTCGCATGGAGGATTTTCCCCCAGTAGATTTTCTTTTGATTCCTTTCAATTTTCTTGTTTCTTCTAGGGAGCTCAATATAGATATTTGTATATGGAATTCTACTGAACATAATGTAGATTGCTCTTGATTTATGATTAGATTATAGATAATTTATTTAGTGAGTGAGAATGATGTCAATTGGCATTTATTTATAAGATTTTTCTGGTATTTCTTTACAAGATTTCTGTTCATTGTCAATATTTGTGGCTTCTATTATACAGGAAAAGCCACCTACCAACTCACCCCCTTTTTCCTTATTGTGACATCTCCTTTACCCTGCTTAAAATTTCTACTTTATAGAATTTTTAACAGATTGTAAAACCTACGATACTAATTTAGTTCTATAATTTGTATAACTTGATGCTACTGATCTAATTACTCCTTGTAGCCAAATAACATAATTTTATTTGTTAGATATAAAAATAATTCGTTAATTTTCTTCTAACAGCTTAAGCTTTAGGAAAAATTGGTTGGCAAAATTTATTCTAGTGCATACTTCTAGATGGACAACTTTCATGAACAAAATATATATATATATATATAATTAGTGAACAGAATTGTTACATGGTATATGATTTGCACCAAAAGACAAATCTAATGGTACTGAATTGAGATGTGATTTTTTTTTTTTCTAATTAGGCTATTACCAAGTAGACAACTTGTGGATACACTAAAAAAATTTATGTGAATATATGAAAAATAGAGTTATTGTAACCTTATAAATCTAAAGATGAATTTTTTTTTTATTTTATATCCCTATTGAGACTATTATCTCGGGATTAAGAATTCTCTCTATTTTTTGTCATGCACTAAAGGTATTATCTTTACAATCAGAATTTAATGATACGGAGATGAAATTTATTACAGTATCTGACATTATCCCAGGTGGTATATGGATTTAGCTACACAATAATGTTTGATAACAATTTGAATAATTGAAATTCTTTGAGGCTGTCTTCAGGTACATGTGCCTCGTCTGAAGAGTTTCATCATTCATGTCTCTACTAAGCTATCCAAATAGTTCTTAAGCATGAAACAAATATATGACGAGTAGGTTAAAAAAGAACATTGGTCCCTGCTTGATATGACGAGTTTCGCTGAAGCTTAATCTAAAATTGTCAAGACATCATCAGAAGTCTTAAAAAGTTGTAAGATGCAGCCTTTGAGGTGCTGGAATTTCTGTATTTACATACTTTTTAGCAGTTTAGGTTTTATGGTAATTTTATTTTTTGAATAATATAAACTTTTAAGCATATCTCGTACAGTATGTGCAAATTCTGATTTCTTAATTATAATCAAGACTCCGATTTGAGGTTTTTTCATTTTCACAGCTATTAATAAATTGTGGAGTTAAAATTAAATAAAACCATATTTGAAAGATAAGATCAAGAGGTCACACATTTGTCACGCAGCTTAATTTTCAGGTTAGAGAAGGGAAGTAGGGAAGCAGAAACTCTGTCAACTGGCTTCTATATTCCAAATTTCCAATTTATTGATTATTCTTTATGTCCATATAAAAACGATCCAAAGTATGACAAATAATTGTTGTAAAATAATGTATGGTACTAAAACAATTTGTATGGAAGCTACCAGCTAGAAGAAACTGGATTTTGTTCCTTCTTTAGTGAATGGGATGCCAGCCAAATGACAGACACTTGAAATAATTCGATGAAGGGGTTCCTCTAAGAATTAGGAACAAAGGTGCCAACATAGCCAATCCCCACAACAAAGAAGGCAATAGATTGCAAGAAAAGATATATGAAATAGTGGTTCCTCCCATAGGTAAGATCATAGCATCCACAGAAAAAGAGGTAGGCCCCCACTAGAAGTTCCAGGAAATGAAGCCTGTTAATCATCAACAAACAAGTAGTAAAGGTGAAATAGTGAATGCCAGTTATGAAAATCACATTTTAAGTTGCATGTAGAATGATTGCTATCATGCAAATGTATGTAGACACCAACTTGAAGGAATCAACTGAACTCTTGTCTATGTTGTTTCATTCAATTCTGTTACAAATGATAACTAGTTAATAAAATTAGAGAATTCTCCAAATATAGTTGTACCTTTCACCAGTCCTGATACGAGGCTGCCTAGCTGCTTTGCCACCTGATTTTGTTTTAAGAGCATCTCCCAATTTCTCAGTAACTACCCATTCATTTACTCTCCCTGCCTCTAACAAGCCTGTAAGTGTTGCCTTGGTCCTATGCATTGACATAACATTTTCAAAGAGTATCCAGAATACCAGTAAGTGGAGTGACCTGCACAAGATGTACATGACAAGTTACTGACAAATGAACACAAGAAAACCTTGTCTGCAAAGTTTTGCCAACTAACAATGCTTACCTTGGAGTTCCAACTGCATTAAGGAGTGTGATGATAGAAGGTATATACACAGCACCCCACTTGGGGACTTCCACTTCTGGAACTAGAACAGTTGCTGGCATAACCACGCAGTAGAATACAAATGTGACCACGTGGGCTACGATTTTCCGGACAAAGAAAAAACTATAAATCACATAAAACTTCTTCCACATGGAGACTTTCTGCACGAGATGGTAAAAAAGGAATTAGAAGAGAAGATGGATACTAATAATTTGACTCCTTCAAACAATCTATGGACATTGAAGATTACAAGGAAACAGATACCTTGTTTCTTATGATTTCCATTGCCATTTTCTTGAAAAGATTAGCTGGGCCACATGACCACCGGTGCTGCTGATAACGAAAGGCTTTGAAGGTACTGGGCAATTCACTTTTTACCTAAATTTATTTAGATAAATCGTTATTAAAATAAACAATTCGGTATACTAGAAATAGAAAAGACTCAACAGAAACTTGATGTATATCTGAAATGACTTTTGCACAATCCTCTTCGCTAATTAACTCATTGAACAAACTCCTGAGCCTGACTCCTGACTCCTGAGTATAAACCATGAAATTAAATGCAGTGTGATTCAGTGATACCTTGAGATCGCTAAGATACACAAATTTCCCGCCTTTGAGACCAGCTCGGACAGCCAGATCCATATCTTCCACCGTTGTGCGGTCCTTCCATCCACCAGCTTCATTTAATGCTGAAATTCTCCACACACCAGCTGTGCCTGCATAATATCATCTACATTCACATCACTGCTTCTACTACCAAAGAAACATATTTGTACAATTTATTAGGGAAATGATTTACCATTGAAACCAAAGAAGGCATAGGTTGAGGACCCAACTTCTTGCTCCACAAGGAAATGATAGTCCAATGACATCTCTTGCATTCTTGTCATTAAGCATTCATTAGCATTAACTGCCATACACAAGGTATATTGCTGTCACACCACACCTTCCCAAAGGCAGAAATTTACATTCTACATTGTGACAAATTTCTGTCTTGTAAAGTGGAAATGATTTGTTTTGTTAGATTTTTGTAGCTAAGACATTGGTGCCAGTCCTTTCTTTCTTTTTCTAACTATTGATTTGCTTTAGCCAATTAACTTTTGTTCAACTAACACTAAAAATGGAGTTGTGTGGATATTAAAATGTTATAAATTTTAGAGTGTTGTGTGCTGTGTGCATGTATCTTTTCTGTGCTTCTTAGCTTCCGTTAGATAATTGGATCTCTAAGTAGATCTTATTTTTGAGTCCATTGGCTAATCTTGGCCATGATGCTCTAAGAATTTTCTTTCCACATTCAGGATTGAACACCAATGAGAAGTCAAATTATTGTACTTGACCTCCACCTAGTCCTGGATGTGGCTGTAATAGACCACTTTAAGCAATGCTCTTGATCCGGTTTCGGAGTGAAGGAAGAGTTTCACATTATTTTTCAGTTTAAACTGTTAATCTACCATCTTATTTTTTTTCTGAAGAGAGAAAATTTTGAGTTACGTCATTTTTTGGGGTAACTGATGTCCAAAAATAGTAATAAAATGAAACACAATGGAATCAGTTGTAACTAAACGTAGTTTTTAACTGAACATCTATATTTTTGACACCGGATCCTTTGTTGGAGAACACAGTTTTTGTTTTAATTTTAAAGCAAGCATGCATAAAGGAGTTTCATGAAGGTTTAATGAGCAAAAAATTACCGAATTTCCATCGAGCTTGGACTAGTGCAACTTCTGGGTTGTGAGCCAGGAATGGTATGGTGCGCCAAAGGAAATTAGGCTCAGGTTGGAAATCAGCATCAAAGATGGCCACATAGTCACACAAGTTCACATAGCTGTGCTTCATGCCTTCTTTGAGAGCCCCGGCTTTGTAACCGTTTCTGTTCTCTCTGATCTCGTACTTTATGTTGATGCCTTTACTGGCCCATCTCTGGCATTCCACCTCCACCATATTCTGTGATGTTTTGATAAAAAGGAAAAACAAAAAAAGGCCATGTAAGCACTAACTGGGAGTGTATGAATGTATTGGGATGTGTTAGTTTTTACATGGATTTTAGTCAGGATAGATAATCCAGAATCATATGTTTTTTTTGGACAAATTGATGGTCACCATTTTCTTTACCATCTAAATGTTCATAAGCATGACTTGTACAATTGTGTTTTGGGTTGAAGCCTTGGGATTTTCTGACAGAAAGTAATTTGTTAGTACCCCCTAGAGAGTACAAAAGATCTCAACATGGGCTTTTGTTGACTAAGGGAAAAAGAAATAGAAATGTTTAACATTGTTTAATTATTGGAAGATGAAGGACCAAATATTCAGTTAACTTTTTTAGTAGGGATGATTTCAACCTTAATGATTGGGTCCGTGGAATCATCAAGAACTTGAATAATAATCCTATCAGATGGCCATGATAGCCCACATGCAGCTCCAATTGATAATTGATACACCTGCAAGCAATGAAACAGTACCCATAAAAACCTTCACTTATGTAAAAAAAAAATAAAAAATTCTATTTCAAGAAACAATCCATGTCATAACAAATTTTCTTTTTGGAAAAAAGGGTTCTATTAAATGGGATAACTTTACAGTAGTACCTCTTTCTCATTGTACATTGGAATTTGCACCAAGACCATTGGGTATGCAGAGTTTCCAAGCTCAAGGTCATCCCTGAGTGGCTCCCATTTGTACTTCTTTTCTGGCTTGTACCTAAACAACTTCACAAGGACTATGACTATACCCATATAAACTCTCTCCACAAATAACATAACTGACATGGCTAGGCACAAAACCACTAGCAATTTCAGCACTGGAACCACTAAGGGTGCCCTGGCTTGCTGCCAAATCAAACCCATTTGGCTTGCACTGCCATAATGCATGCTTTCAAACGTAGCTGCTGATGGAAGCCGATCCATTTGGTGGCTTTCTTGGTTTCCCTTGGAGAGACAAATTGCACTAATAGAATGGTGACTATATAAAAGAATGTGATATCACTCTCTCACTATTTGTGCTTGGTCTTGGTGGCTTGTTGGCTTTGCGAAAAGAACACGAATTGTTTGTAGTTTTTTTCACTTTTGGTCACTCACTCACTGATTGTTGCTTAGGAGTTACGTCAAGGCAATGAGGAAGAGCTAGAGTCTGAAGGCACTATTATGGCACTGTGCTAACAAAGTAACAATGCATTCACACTGAACTAGCTAGTTCAGCTCCATGTGCCAGATTTTGTGACACCAAATGGACCTAACGTATATTGCAATGCTTTCTATGTTCTCTCTCTCTCTGGTTTCTCTTCTCGTTTAAGATCAATGAGAGAGAGAGAGAGAGAGGTATTTGGATGTCTTGAGTAAGAATAGAACAACAATGTGTAAAGTATGTATATATAAGAAATTGCAGAGTTTGTATCAAAGGGAAAGAGAAAAAATTGCAAAAGCAATTATGATAAGATTATGGACAACTGGCTTGAGAGTAGAAACCAGAAAAGAGTGTCACAATCCAGTAGCGTTTGTAGACATGTAGCTAACAGAACAATAAAATATAGAGCAGTGGTTTCCACAAAGTAAGTCATTATTTCCTATCAGCAAGGTTGAGATTTTGTGTAAGGAGTAGTTTTAGTGCATTAAATGTAGGGAACCTCATTTTGGTCATTAAAAATTGTTTTGCGTATGAATATAAAAATACATTTAGTAATAAAGCTTCTAATTTAAAGACAAAATGATTCCTATGATAGAAAAATAAATTACTATCAACTTTTTAATTAGTAAAACTAAGTTGATGCAAATTTTATGATTAAAGTTTAAATTAATGTTAATTTTTTAAAGACCAAATTAATATCATTTGTATCTTTCAAAAACTAAAATGAGTATATACTCATTTTTTTTAATGTTTAAAAGAGTTTTTTAAGTGTATTAAATTATTGTGTAAAAGAGTTATTTAATTTACTCTTAGCTTTTTGGCAAGAAGCTTGAAGTTTTCAGATTTGATTTTGGTTCCTTTGATACATCCAATTACAATTTACAAAGGATGTGGTGGATGATGAGAAGGCAGTGCTAAATTAGACTAAGAGCAGCCAACAAAAAGAAGCAAACTTTGGCGGTTCACATGTCGATATATTTTATAGGTCTTAAGTTCTACTCACCTTAATTTTATATCGAGAATTTTGATGCCCAAAAAGTATACTTGACAATTGACATATATAATAATATTGGTGCTTTATATGCATAGTAATCAAATTATATGATCAATTATAATTAATATCATTAATTTTCTCCAAATAAATTTAATGGAACTTGACGAATTATTATGATGTCATAATTGACATTGAATGGCCACTTTAATATCATCATAAACATATATTAATACGGTGATTTAATTCTTTTAATTAAACTTCGAAAAATGAGTAAGGTGAAAAAAATAAGAATATATTTATCGTTAGTTTACATTAAACCAATTAATTTATAAAATATTCTAATTTAAATCAACAATAAATAAATTTCTATCTTTTGGCTTTGTTAGAAATTTTATATCGACTAGTGACATGGCTAAAGAAATGTATATAAGTAAGGGTTAAAGAAATATATATAAGTGAGGGGCAACGCTCACCTTATAAACAAGTATTGTGAGGTTGAGTTAGACCCAAATCAAAAATTGTAAAATGATATCAGAGTCTATTCTAGTTAAACCGGTTTTGTGAGTTTGAATTAGGCCAAACCTAAAATTGTAAGAGGCTTTGCAAATTTACTTTTAAAAAAGTTAATCCACGTATATATACTTAACAGTTTTAATCCACATATATATACTTAACAGTTGACATGTCGATAATTTTATATGATATTAAGTTCTACTCACCTTAATTAACGAGAATTTCGATACTCAGAAAGTATACTTGACAGTTGACATATATAATATTGGTGCTTTATTTGTAAGAATAATCAAATTAGATAAATAATTATAATTAATATCATGTAGAATTTTTTCCAAATAAATTTAATAGAACTTAAACTACGGTTAATTGATGTTGAATGCGCACTTCAATATTATTTTTATTTTTATTTATTTGCTGAATTCAGTATCATTGTTATAATGTATACTAATATGGAATAGCCAAATCCCCAAATATGATATCAAGTACTAGTGTAGTTAAATTAATATAATAATATGAGATAAGATCAATTAAAATTAGATGTCAAACTTTTATGTTTACACTATTTAATAATTTTTTTAAAAATATGAAATTTATATATTTATTGAACTGAAAATTCTTATAAAGTAAATTAAATTTATATTTTTTTAAAAATAAAAAACTAATTGATATGTAATTGTATTTCTTTATTTTGATGGATTACATGCTATTTAAATATAAGTAAATATTTATTTTAGATAACATAACAAATGACTAATTTATGTGAAATTTGATATATATAATCATAATAATATATACAAGGAACATATCAAATGAAAACTCTTCTTATTATGAGAAATAAAAACTATAAATATAGATCATTAGATCATATTTCAATGAATAAGATTAAAAAAAATGTACATAACTTTTTTAAGTGGTCATATGTCTACTAACTAACTTTTAATATCGATCATTCATGTATGGTTGTGTGGCTTAGATTTTATATCTGTCAATTCATACAATATCATGTATGGTCTCAACATATCATGTTTTTGTCATATGGTGTGTGTGTGTGTGTGTATGTTTTTGTCATATGGGGGGTGGGCGGGTGGGAGGATCATATGGATACTAATGAATTTAAATTTAAATCTCGTATCTTTTATATAATAAAGAAGACCAATGCTTCGATGGACTAGTTGATTAGGTGGTGTATCGTGGTCTAGTTTTTTTAACTAGCTATCACAAGTTATATCTGGTTTATAATTATTTACACATCATATTCAATTTTTTTTAATATAGTAGAAATATGATAATACCCTTGTGTGCGCGACGATGGACCCTCATGTGCAGGCAACAACAATGGTCTAGTGACGGTGTAACGCGACGACAGATCCATAATAGAACAATTGGTTCACCCAGTGGCAGCTAAGGTGCTCTGATGTGGAGGTTAACAAGGGTCAAAAATGGTGGTTTTAGTGTCTCTACAGAAGCGTGGTGGTTCGATGTGGGTTTGACACTTGATTTTGGTGAGTGTGGTCTGATTGGAAATGTGATGGAGGTGATGGTTTAGCAGATCATGTTCTTCATAGCATAGATATAGCAACACAATCAACACATACCATTTGTCATCTTTTTAGAGATCAACGTATTGTGCAAATCATTGAAACATGGCACAAACAGCTTCAACTCAGTTAAGTTTCAAGTGAAAAATCGTAAATCTAATGCACATTGTACAAAATCAACGTAAAAAGAACACAAAAAAGACAAGACATACCTCATCGTTTGTAGAAGTCGCAGGTGCAGGGGAAGAAGCATCCTCGTTGGGTTAAGGAGCCCTTGTTGGTGGTGCAGAAGAAGGGCCCAACAACGACGGTGAAGGTGCCAGAGCATTGTGCTTCTTACCCTTCTTCTTATGTTTGCTCGAAGCCAAAGTTTAAACTGTAGGGGTGGTCGGCTATCGCGATAGGAGAATACACTAGAGTAATCGTTGGCACAGGTGCAAGGGGCGAGCTTGATATGAGAAAAACCCAAGTGTACGGTTGTCATCAAGTAATAAAATATTGAATCCACAAGGACTGTGGTTTATGCTTACCAATTTATCGTGATTAGAAAAAACAAAACAAGAAAGATTTATTTGATTGAAAAAGAGTGATGAGTATAAAATCAAAGTTAAAAATAAAGAACAAGAATGTAAGAATTTCAAGATTAGGGAAAACAAATGGTGAGAATATTTTCAGGATTAGGGGTTCGCTCAATGGTTTTCCAATGGATAAATTTCCTCACCTAAGCACCCTAATTGGTTCTTTTTGAAGGTGAATTAACCTAATGTAACATCTGTTTCCTTTCAAGACATGAACATGTATGTAACATCCTCAAAATATTACTTAAATAATTATCTAATAATTTTCATTTGTTTAATTGTCTTGTGATATTAATGAAAAGTCTAGATAGAGATTTATAAATTTTGAAAGATTTGATTTAGCTGCAACAAATAAATAATATCTAGACTTGATAATAATAATAATAAAGGTAATAATTGGAATTATATAGAAATGTTTAAATAATTAGCAGGGACATTTCTAAAGTTGAGAAAAATATATTCTAGCCTTAGAATCATATTATAAAGGTATCTAAGAAATAAAAATAATTTTTGGTAATTTTATAAATAAAATTAGATTTATTGCAATTAATAAATTAGAATAAAGAAAGATAATTAAGAGATAAATTGTAGAACAGTCAAAAAATTCAAGAAAAACAATTTTTAAGCTTAGAAAAATGATTAGAACTTTATCATGAATTTTTAGAAAATTTTCAAGAATTTTTATAATTTAGCATATATGAGTAAAAAGTGTTTACAAGCACTTATAAAGCACAATTAGAAACACTAAATGAGTTTTAAAAATTACAAAAAAATTTCAAGAGGTTCTTTAGTGTGTCTAGACCTTACCTGAATAAGGAGAACTCAAACTGAGATATCTATAATAGTTTTCTAAAAATAAGTTCATAAATAGCTCATAAAATGACTTATAAAATAAACTAGTTATTTTTAGTTCTGTTTGCAAAGATACCTCACATGTTTGACCAGAGAGAGACTAGATTAAATCTAATGCCATTAACTTCAACTCTCTGTAAACCTGTTGAGTCAAAATTAAAACCAACACCGATCATTTTAGTGACACATGTCGACACTTAGTGGTCCAAGAATTATATTTTTCTCCTCCTTAGCTAACTACAACCGTGACCACCACTTCTCTCCCACAAGGTTTCATTCTTTTCTCTTCTTCCTCAACAAACCTTCTCCATTTCTCTCAAAATCTCTCAAGTTTCTCTACCATTCAAGCTTTCTCTCTTCCTTTCAAGACTAAGGAGACTCCATGGGTGGTGTAAGAAGCTCAATCTCTCCCTCTTCTCCTTACCATCACATACCCCTCTCTCTTTGAACCCTAGCCCTCTTTGTCAAATTTTACAATTCACACCGATCCAAGCCTCCAATTTCCAATCCAATCAAGGATTTAACACTTCTTTCTCATGAGATTTAAAAGCCCTGTGGTAATTTTCCTCTTCTCCACCTAATTCAAATTTTGATTAATATTCATTCTCTTATTCAATGTTGTTTTGTAAAATTAATCGGTGAGTTTTTTGACTTTGCCGATAGAAATGGTAGAAAGGCGATATTAGACCCGTTAAAGCTTGATTAGAACATAGATGATCAAAACTCTCTCCTCCTCCTCTCATGGCAGCCATGGTCATCAATGGGTAAGGAGGGTAGAAACTAGATTAATTTGATTTCAAGAATGATAATGGCCTAGATGGTGGTTTTGATAAATTATGTGTTATCAATTTCATTTGTATGATCCTTGAGGATTCTAACTGTGATGTGCTTGCATGATTGGCCACATAGAGCTTAGTTGGGCCTTCTATGATGTTCTTGATGATGGAATTGCTTGAAATATATGTCAATTGCTTGATTACAATACTTAAAGATTAAATTACAAGTTGCTGAATTTTACTACAGCAGAACAATCTCTGTTTTTCGTGTATAAATTCCTGTGTAGTTGGAATTTTTGCATGATTTTTGGTAGAGAGATGCCTCTGTATGTCTATAATATCCCTGTAAAATTTCGTACTCTAATTCCATGTGATGAATATTTGGAAAATTTTTGATTGACTGCTGTTCTATCAAATTCTGACAGCAACTAGCCACGAAAAAGTGATCAATTGGACCCTTAAGTGATTTTATAAAAATTAGGAAAAATTATATTTAGAAACTAAACATATTGAAGGTTAAGATTGAAAAAGATGGTTGGAAGAAAAATTCATTTGCTATGCTAAAACAATCAACAAAAACAGGATATCACAATATAATAGAAAACAAAAAAATTTCCTATGATGTAATTGATATTCCTAAATCAAATTGGTAATCAAAAGATAATTTAGGATAGAACAAGTGTAGATTAATTAGTGTCTTTTAATTATAATAAGCATTGGTTTGTTAATGAGATGTGAGTTCTTGAACCAAGAAATGAGATCCTTTTGTTAATTGGCAATTAATAGCATGAATGGTTAATGATCAATGAAAATATGTTTGAGTGAATCGAATTGACTGAATGATTGATTTAGTCTGTGATTGTGGCATTAAAAATGAAATGCAATTGAATTGATGAAAGATGTGATGTGAATGATACCTATAAATGACCAATTGATTGTGATGACAATTTTAATAAAATGAATGAAATTGTGGAATAGATATGTTGGCCATGGTTTCCTTCTGTTGATTTATTGCCCATGCCTAATGAGAGATGTGATGGAATGTACCAAAATATAGGAGATTTTGTTAAATTTTATAGAAAAGTATGAATGTTTATAATTGAATATATTATTCTTGTGGATGTTCATACATCATACGCATATATATTGATGTTGTGAACCATGCACTGATGGCATGTGTTATGGATGGAGAAGCCACAGTTTGGTATACTGAGGAATGAAAGGTAGGGACCTACTTGTGGAGGTCTTGGGGGTAAGGTATCGAGCGGTGAAGGTCCCAATAGCTAGGGTAGCGCCCTTGAGCTGGGATATTCGCCTGACCAAGCTTGATAACCTCAACAATTGCTCAGCATTCCAGGATTGGTGTGAGAATATACCTTTGCTTGGACTATGAATGTCTTGAGTTGAAAGATTGCTCGTTCCCTCGATGATGAGGAGGATTGTACCTTGGTATGAGAGAGATATATGTACTCTCAATTATTTTCCATGGATATTGATGAACACTTAGTAGATTATGGGCCCACATGCATTGCATTAACGAGTGTCTCAATAAAATTTCGAATTGGTGTGGTATGGGACACATCAATTGTGGATGGTAGTAGTACAGACGGACTTGTAGTGCTATCATTTGGATTTATTGAGTAACTTGATAGAAATAACAGATAGATTGAAAAAAAAGACGATAGGTAATACATCAAATCTTTGTTTATGTGTAGCATAGGAATGGGATGCATTATATGTACATAATGACTATGATATTTACATATGCTATAATAATTTATTATGAATTGTGAATATGTTCTTTACTAAATGCTGTAATGTTTAATGCATGGTTTTATAATTTATTGTATGATATGACTCTGTTAATGTTTGTCATACTAATTCTGTGACATGAACTATGGTTTGGGTGGGTCTCTGGGTTTATTTGATTTCTTGGTTTCAAATTGTCTGGTTTCTGCCCTTGATTAATCCGTCCCTTCCTTCATCTGTGGTTGTTTGGAACGGAAATAGGGAGCAGATTACCTTTTGATTTATATGTGAGCAGGTACATGGCTTAGGAATGCGTGGTATTGACAAAAGAGTCACACTGGCTTAAGGCATTACATGGATCATAAGGCTTACAACCCCCAACTAAGATGGTATCAGAGTGGCGTGGTGGAAGCGTAGTTGAAGATGTAAAAGACCTGTTCTTATGAAATGACGAGTTCATGGTTTGATTCTATAATACCAGATGTCGAAATAATATGGTGTGGTGTCAAAACTGGTATTCCCTTAGGATTAGAATGGTAATACTCTAATCTGAAGGAGTATCCAGTTGTGTAGTAGACCGTGCTATAATGTCATTAGAATGTAATGTAAACTCTTTTTGTGTCAAGAATATGTAGCTGCATTTTTTGTAACGTTTTAAATTGTATTTTATTTTTATTGATATTTGTTATCATAGTATTTTATTAATGGTTTGGTAGTAAAACTCTTATTTCGTTTTACATGGAAAAAGATTTCACATTTTATATTATGCTACAATTTCGGTTTTAAAGGATTTAAAAAAAAATCTACCTTAATTTCTACTACCGAGCTATTAAAGCTCGAATTTGAGTTACAAAAATGTTGACAGTTAAGGGTGTTACAATGTACCTAATTAAATTGACCTATACTTTTGTGATAGCTATGTTTAATTAGGCCCTTTAGGTTATTTGTTAATTCATTTGATCCTCGAAAGATTAAACCTGCTTTCGTGATTTAAAACCTAAGTCATTTTCCTATGGTTCCAACAATTAGGTTCACCTTTTAGTACTCCCCTAAGTGTCTAAAATTATGAAAAACAATGGCTAAACGCTTCGCATAAAGAAAATCAATAGGAAAAGTATCAAGAGGAGAACACAATTAGGCATAAAGATAATTCAATTTAAACAACCATTAGTCAATCAAGGGCTAAGCCTTAATCTTAGAAAAAGAAGAACTATGCAGACATAATCCTAAAGCAAATTAAATAAAAAAAGAACATTCAAACCCAAAGGAAGAAGGAGAAGGAGAAGATGATTACTTCATTCTTAAGCCGTCGCCCCCCGTAGGGTTCGGTCCCCTTTTCTTAATCCTAAATGGTCTATTTATATTTAGGGTCTCAAAAGGGTCCAATCCCAACTCAATAAAAATAGAAACATCGTAAAATAAAAATAATGGTGTCGCGCCACGCCCTGGCCATGGTGCTTTCTAGTAGCCAATTTTGGGCTTCCTGGTGGTTGCCACACCCATGGCAGCTGCCACGCCTAGGCTGTGGCACCCTCTAGTTGATGTGTCTTCCAATTTTTCTTACTTTTTTTCACATCTCTAGGCTTGTGGTCTTCCATTGTCCCTTTTCTAAGGTCTGATAAGCTTCCTAAAGCCTTTCTAATGACTCAACATCACTCCAAGTTGTTAATCTTCATGTTTAAGAGCAATTTTCATTAAGAGCAAGCCTCCCTGAGAACAAAAACACCACAACACCTCAAAGTTCCTAAGTGATAAAAATTAAAGAAAACAAAGGTACAAATGATCCTAACTAACACAAAAATGCATGCAAACCCATAGTAAACCTACACTAATTATGATGTAAAATGCTATGCATCAAAGCTCATGGGAACGAGAGCAAGGGGAGAGCTCACCAGAATTGAAACCAATGAGGATCTCACCGGGGTCGCCGCGTGAGGAGACACCGCCTGAGGCTTGGTCGCCAGAGCAGGCGTTGCGGTGGTGGATGGAGATGTTGCGAATGGAAAACCAAATCAAGACAAATGGGTCAAATACAAATTTAAAATAAAATAAATAAATATTTGTTATTATTGGAGCAATTAGTTCCAAAGAAATGATCTCAACCATTGAATATTATAACACTAAATCTAATGGTTAATACTAACTTCTCCACCATAAACCACTTAACCTGATGGAGCATGCTAGCCCAAATAAAGAAAAGAAGTTTTGACGTAATTTTTCCCGCCCAAACTAAGGGTATCTTGGACATTTTAGTAATTATTTTATTTTTGAGCTATTTAATAAATTGTATTAATTACTAGGACATTTAATAGATAGTGGATTTTTTATTTTATTAATGCACACGTTGCTAAGTATTTGAATATGTGCATTCATTTATTAGTTATTATGAATTTATTTATTCTACTTATAAATTTTATTTTTTTAAAAAATATCAAGTCTTTTATATAATAAAGAAAGGAGGTTTTGATGCCATTTTTCCCGCCCAAACTAGGGGTACTTTGGACATTTTAGTAATTATTTTATTTTTGAGTTATTTAATAAATTGTATTAATTACTGGGGCATTTAATAGATAGTAGATTTTTTAAGGCACACTTCATTAATTATTTTTTTTGAGCTATTTATTAAAGTGTATTAATTAATAGGACATTTAATAGATAGTAGATTTTTTATTTTATTAATGCACACATTATTGAGCATTTGAATCTGTGCATTCATTTATTAGTTATTATGAATTTATTTATTATATTTATATAATTTATTTTTAAAAAAATATCAGATGAAGAAAAAAGAATATTTTGCTTTCTCTATTTTTATTTTTAATTTTAAAAATAATTAAAATCAAAATAAAATATATTTTTATAATCGAAAGTAAAAATAAAAAATGTCCCCAAACTACATGCATTTCAAATTTTTTTTAAGGGTCATGTTAACTAGTGCACTAATTAAAAATTTTAAAATAGAAACTTTTTTTTGAAATTCACAATAGGAATGTATTGAAAATCACAATAGATATGCATTAATGACATTTTTTAATGAAAACTTTTCATTTTTTATTCCTTAACTAGACACTCGTTAGCATTTGCTTTTTTTTAATTATTTTATTTCTCATATATTTAATCAATTATATTAATTATTAGGGCAGTTAATAAATAGTGAGTTTTTAATGCTTACATTATAAAATATTTTATGTTTCATTTTTTTCATTATTAATTATTGGAAAATGATAATGGATTTTAATGATTTCATTATTGACTATTTGAATATGTGCAATTATTTATTGGTGATTATGAATTCATTTATCATATTTATGAATTTTAAAAATAAGTAGCTTACATCATTTTATTTTTAATTTTAAAAATAATTAAAGTCAAAATAAAAAAATTATAATCGAAAGTAAAATAATGTCCCGAACTAGGGGCATTTCAGCTGAAAAAAAAAGAATATTTTACTTTCAATATTGTTTTAATTTTAATTTTAAAAATAATTAATGTCAAAATAAAATATAATTTTATAATTGAAAGTAAAAATAAAAAATGTTCCCAAACTAGGGATATTGCATAGTTTTTTTTTCTTAATTATTTTATTTCTCATATATTTAATAAATTATATTAGTTATTAGGGTATTTAATAGATAATGGGTTTTCAGTTTTTTTATTTCTGATAAAAAACTATGCCATGTCCCAAACTACGGACATTACATAATTTTTTTTCTTAATTATTTTATTTCTCATATATTTAATAAATTATATTAATTATTAGGGCACTTAATAGATAATGGGTTTTTAGTGCTCACATTATAAAATATTTAATTTTTCATTGTTGGGGAACGGTAACGGATTTTAATGGTTTCGTTATTGACTATTTGAATTCGTCCATTCATTTATTGGTTATTATGAATTTATTTATTATATTTGTAAATTTTAATTTTTGATAATAAAAAATAATATGCAAAAATTAAGTCAAAATTATTTTGCGTCCATAGTTTTTAATTTTTAATTTTGAAAATAATTAAAGGCAAAATAAATAATATTTTTATAATTTTAACTATTTGAATTTGCGCATTCATTTATTATCTTTATGGATTTTAAATTTTTAAATAAAAATCATATTCAAAAAATAAAATAAAAATATTTTGTTTTTACTGTTTTTATTTTTAATTTTGAAAATAAATTATAAAGTGAAAAGAAAATAATAATTTTATAATTAAAAGTAAAAAAAAATCCTCAATCTAGGGAGACACTTGAGACAATTCCGTTTTTATTATTTGATTTTTCATTTATTTAATAAATTGTATTAATTATTATGTTATTTATTAGATGACGAGTTTTAATGCACACTTTAGAAAAGATTTTATTTTTTTATTTTTTCATTTTTAAGTGTTAGGGGAAGGATAATATTCCTTCTAGACTCAAATATAAGCAATTTGTTTTTTTATGTATGATGGTCTAAAATATAAGCAAATCTAATTAATTTTATCCCTATTTAATAATATGAGTTCCAAAATACTCTTCATTTAATTAAGATTATATTTTTAATGACTCTTTTTTATTTATGATATCAAGTTCTAATGAAAGGTAATTTAGAAAAAATGCTCCTTTTTAATTGAAATTAGTAAAATTAAATGATGTTAATTAACTTTCTTAATTAGCGTGAAATCAGTTATTTTTGCTCTATTTGAGTTCGGAAGTAGTACATTTTAATGGTTTTATTATTATGTATTTGAATCCTCGCGTTCATTTATTGATTATTATGCATTTATTTATTATATTTATGAATTTTGTTTCTTAAAATAAAGATATCATATGCAAAAAATAACATCAAAGAATAAATAAATAATATTTTTATAATAAAAAGTTTTTGAATTTTTGTATTCATTTATTATATTTATGAATTTAATTTTTTAAAATAAAAATATCCCACAAAAAATATAAATAAAAGGAATATTTTGCTTTCACTATTTTTATTTTTAATTTTGAAAACAAATAAAGTCAAAATAAAATAATAATTTTATAATTAAAAGTAAAAATAAAAAATTTCCCCAAACTAGAGACACTTCACATTTCCTTCTTAATTATTTTATTTCTTATTTATTTAGAAAATTAAGGCATTTAATAGAGGATGAGTTTTAATGCACATTTTATGAAATGTTTTATTTCCATTTTTTCATTATTAGGTATTAGAGGAAGGATAATGAATTTTAATGGTTTCATTATTACGTATTTGAGTTTTTACATTCATTTATTTTGTTTTTTTTAAATAAAGATATCATATGCAATAAAAAAAAATGATTCACTATTTTACTTTCAATTTTGAAAATAATTAAAACCATATTTTTCTAATCTTTTATATTATAGAGAACGGTTTTACTAGCACATTATTTCTATTGGTGGACATTTTTGTAATCTACATTTTATTATTTAATGGATAATTGAAAGGTCTTCAACATTGTAATTTATGCATTCTATTTCCGACATTTAATAATTTATTGTGTTTTTCAAATAAGATATTTTCTCGTAATTTAGTTTTTTGTTCAACAAATATTAACAATTTTTACATATCTCTTATACTCATTATGAATGTTTCTACATTTTTTTAGAAACTTAAAGCAATATATTTTGTATTTTAATTTTATTATTATTGATATATTCATTGTTGTCTACATGATTTTTTTAGTACAATGTTTTCTACATCATTTCATGCATATATATCTTTCATTAAAACTTATTGTAACATTCTTTTATAATCCATTTCTTCACAGTTCGCTATACATTCTTCTCAAAAGATATTTTATACTTTTTGATTTTTTATCGTGTTATTTATTCCTATTAAATATATATTATAATTTAACTAACTACTATAATTTACACCTAACATAAAAAGTCCCTTGCATCACAAGGGTAGAAGGGCTAGTCTATTATAAATCAATGTTGGATTTTAAAGAGAAAAGAAGTGGAAGTAGCATAAATGAGCACCTTGAGATAAATGTGTGACCACACAAGAAACCTATCAAGGGGTATTGTTATGAAAGTAGAACGATGGTATATAATGAGATATTGTTGTGATACCTATCAAGGGAAAGATGACATAAAATTGGTTAAGATGATGTGGATACATGCAAAGAAAGCTACTAAAAACACCAATAAGGAGAGTAAATTGCATGATTTTTAGTTATGTAAAAAGTGGTAGAGGAAGACCAATGATTTGTTTAGTTTGGAAAAGAAAGTGAAAAAAAAAAAAAAAGAATGGGAAGGAAAAGAAAAAGAATGTAAGTGAGAAGATTTTTTGGACTATTTGGTAATAGAAAAAACAAAAGAATTTTTTTTTTAAAATTTTTGCTTTTCTCTTGTTTGGTTATGTTGAAAGTGAAAAAAATATATATATGTAAAATGACATAAATACCCCAAATGATAGACAGGATATTATAACAACCTTTAAATGGAAAAATATATTTAGAAATAGATAATAATAATAATAATAATAATAATTATTATTATTATTATTATTATTATTATTCATTTATTCTTGCATGCACAGTTAAACAGTATTAATCAATTTGAAACAAAGTCTCTTATCATTTTGAAAATTCCTTCTATTTAATATTAAAACAAGTTATTTTGATATATGATATTTTAATTTTTAAATTCACTTAAAAATAAAAATCTATTATCAAAATTAGTAAAATATCATATTTCATATATTCAAAAAAAGGAACGATATATCAACTTTATATTGGATAGTGAGTCATTAATCTATGTCAATCCATTTTTTTTTACTATTTATGAGTAAGTGAATCATTCCACATACACACATACAATGACACCAAATGTGAAATTTAGTAAAACAATACTTCTAATAATTTGTTTATCACAAGTAAATTTTACTAGTCAAACTATTGAATTGTGCAATATTATCGTGATGATTATGTACATAAAATTTTATATGATTTAAATATTTGTAAATATTTTATCAAATAATAGGTATTTATTTATATTTAAAAAAATATATTATACACTAAAAGCATACCATACTATATATGTGGAAAACTTATCATGTAAGATATAAAAGCGTGAAAAGAAACACATTTTAACCATATAATTAAAATAAATAATAAAGATTAATATTAATTAAAATAATCTTAATTATCTGTGTACAGTTATATGATTCATATTAGCACCAAAAAAATATGATTAATATGTTCTCACTAATTATGTCTTCCTAGTAAATAACATAATTATAATTATGTCGTGATGGAAAATGTTTCGTGAACATTTCAATAGGTGCCTATATTTGGAGAGAGAAAAAAAAATAAAAGAGAAAAAAAAATGATAAATTTGATATAAGATATAATGTATAAGAGACAAATAAAATGGAGGATGACGATCGATTAAATATTTACACCATTTGACGTGGAAGTTCATTGTTTATTGCTTATTGTATAATGCTAATTGTTTGCTTGATTGTAACTGTTGACCACCACCGTTGGAAAGAGGTTCCAAGTTGTGATCATTATGCATACTTTTAAAAAGCTGTCAGTTCGGTTATAATCCATTATGAATATCACTAACAAAATAAAATTTTGCTTTACGATATTGAGGGACTACAACTATGGTCCTTTTTCTTTTTTTTGAACGACAACTGCAATATAATAGAGGATCAGTATGCATATGCATACGAAGAAGAATAATCAATAAGCATATCAAATTAATATGCTAACGGCTTTCTATAGCTTGGCTTCACAAACAGGAGGCAACACGTAAAGCAAAAGCATTCAAGCATCCAATAAAGTGATAAACCATGCAATCATCGGCGTTACATTGTAGAATATCCCTTCTCAAGAATACATGTAATTGAAATGACGCACACAGACCCAAGCTTGCAAAAGCTATCCTTATCAATAAAGAGAACTTTAAACCGTCAATATAATATTAGAGTTCCCTTTAGCATCCATATACCATGCAATAACGATCGACGTTAGAGTTTATTGATTACGATATATGCCTATATATGTTTTATATAGGGAAATCTGATGTTGGTTCGGACCATTGATTTGTTAAAAGCTAGATAGCTTCTTTTTTTTTTCTTTTTTTTTTTATAATATGAAAGCTACATAGCTTTTGTACTTTGAGTGGGTGGGAATCTTTTCAATTACATGTACACTTGAGAAGGGAAATTCTACAATTTAATTTACTCATTCAATTGTTAGAATTTTCTCACTCTGAACTTCTATTAATCGGTGAATTTGGTTTTATAAAAATGAATTAAATGGAAGGTTTGATATTTTTTTGGAATTCGTATAAGTATACATCATGTGATTTATTATGAGTTTGAAAATTATCGTATATATTATTATATAAATATTTATTAAATTAAAGTTCAACTGATAAGTATGTTAGATAAAAACTTGTGGACCAACAAAGATTGGATCTGGTGGAATGAGTTAATTTCCCACATTGTAGCGAATTAAAGTTTAAATTCTTGTGGAGAGAGATCCTCACATTTAGTATTCAAAATGTCTCGAACTCTAAAAGAAGATACATGTAAAAAAAACAAAAACAAAAACTTGTGTTATTATTATAAGGGCAAAATTTCTATTCAGTTTTAGTACTCTAGCTATGTACTCTTCTTGTTTTAAAGGGTTTAATTGTACGTAAGTATGTTTTTGTTCGAGCAGCAAACTGCAAAGTAACTCCGATACGATGAGCGTAGTGGAAACACGAGATGGCGACCACCTGCAAACACTTCAACGCTCAAGTTAGTGAGTTAATTGAGGGAATGTAAACGATAAAAAAAATGAGTGCCAACCTCACTTAGGACTTCAAGCCCATATATATGCATTACTGGCAAGAAAACTTGTTATCTGATGTGGCAAGTAATTATGCCATTGTGGACAATGTGTCTTAGTGCTCGGCGTAGTCGAGTAAGGGCTGTCGCTTTGGTCGCGTTTGACAGTCATTTAGCATTGATCAAATTGAGACTGAGCAAGAGTTAACACTTTGGTCATACTCAGCTGTCGTCTTTGGCCTGGTAATCAATTTGGTACTCAGGATTACACCAGAACAGTTTCTATAAAGGAAAATGATAAATATTACTATTTTTTTTTTGTCAAAAGACAAGAACCTTAAGTTCTATCAATTAATACTATATATACATATATATTTTTTGAACTTTTATAAATTAAATTTTGTTGAAAAAAATCTCAGCCTTACATGTTATGTTTCGTGCAATTCATGCATTTCTTTATTTGTACAAAATAGCATGACTCTTCTATAAATCAGATGAAACTCCATTCTTAGAAATATGTCTTCTAGAAATACACAATTTAACGAATTTATTGCAATTGTTATAGTATTTTAAATTCTACTATAAATCTATTTAATTCTTACATGGATTTGATTACTTAATTGGTCTATTGTTTTATGTTCTTCCCTTTACAATGGTTTTAAATCTTTGGGAATTATTTACCCCCCAAAATAAATCTTTGTTAATTAATTTACAAAATCGGATGGAGCGTCTACGTTTTCAAGGGAAAAAGTCAGATATATGGATCCTCTACATTTTCAAGACGCTTTTAGTTATTGATCTAATGATCCACATTTATTAAATTATACTAGTATTTTAGCCTGTGCATTGTACAGAATAAATATTTATTTTATATAATTAAAATTTATAATAAATAAATACTTCTAAATATATAAATTATATTATAATTAAAATTTATAATAAATAAATATTTTAGAACATATAAATTATATTTTAGATTTATGATAAATACTTTATATTATGATATAATATTCTTTTTAATTATTGATAATTTCTTTTAAAAAAATATTGAAATTCAAGTTAAAACTAAAAATATTGCAAATAATAGATTGAAAGAAATAAGAGGTTAAAAAAAATTCCTAAAAGTATTCTCGTTAAAGAATGATAGCTAAAAACGCTTTCGTTCAAGATAATTATTTTAATTTATATATACAGAGGAATATCATATGCATGTTAAGAGTGTATTTGAATTTTGAAAATAATATATATATATTTGAAATTGATTTATGGTATTTAGTTATAGTTTGTTAAACCGTTTAATTGATATTAGGAGCGTATTTGAATTTTAAAGATAATATATATATATATATATATATATATATATAGGGGGCGTATTATATGAGAATGGCCTTTTTAGGTGAGAATGAGAATAACTAATTTCAACCGGTAAACTAAAATGGAAGGCCTAGATTAAAATATTTAAGAATTCAAATTTAAACCTCATGTAACTATCAAATCTCTAAAAAATTCACCAAACAAAAATCAAATCTCTAAAAGATATTAATTATCATGTCCTAAAATATCTCAATTATCATTTCATTATTCTTCAAGATTATCATCATCACCATGGCCGCCACCATCACCACCACCACCACCACCACCGTCATGACCGCCACCACATCCACCACTGCAGACGCCACCACCATAATCGTCACCGCCACCACTACCATGACTGTCGTTGCCATCACTGCCGTTGCTACTGCCACCACCACCATGATCGACGACAGTGATGGCGATGACAGCAATGGTCATGGTGTTAACACATCACCACCACTATTACAACCGTCGCCGCCATTGTTGTCAGCAATCATGGTGTTGATGGTGATAGGTTAACAACAATCCTAAAGAAGAGTAACGTGATAATTAAGATCTTTTAGAGATTTGATTTTTATTTGATAAATCTTTTAGAGATTTGATAGTTACATGAGGTTTAAATTTGAATTCTTAAATATTTAAATCTAAGTCTTCCATTTTAATTTAACGGTTTTATATATATATATATTTGAAATTAGTTTTTAATATTCAGTTACAATTTATTAAAAGCATAAAAGCATATACCAGATGCATGTTAGGGAAGTGAAGTTCACCTTTTCGTAAAAAGAAAATATTCAAATGAGAGTGAATGTGAGGGAAAGTGAAGAGAGTGGAGGCCTGAGAAAGCAGATAATTTTACACGTTTATATATATAGAGGGATTTATATTTTTATTTCATCGTAAAATTAAACAATTTAATTTTAGTTTAGAGATTTCATGCTGTTACCCTATATAACTGCAGAATATCTGATCTAAAATACATATTAGAGAATAGAGTAAAGCCCTGAAATCCCTAAATTGGTTTTCTTAAGTGCCTTTATCCCAAAGAGCAAGGTATTTAATGTCACCCTGGAGATCTTGCATAGAGTGAAGAAGGAAAAGGGAAATTGGATTATTATAGAAGTATAAAACTCATGATCTGTTTTTTAAAGTAAAAAAAAAAAAAACAAAACTAATGATTATAAGCTCAATTTGAACTTTAATACTGGGAATCCTCCTTTCTTTATTTCACGTTCTTTTTATTGAACTCGTTACGAGTTGCATGACTTCCGACTAATTCTTCATCATTATTGCCGGCTTTCCATGTTTCTCATGTCGTGGTATTGCAGGGATAAATCCAAGATCAAATTATAATTAAGAATTTTATATTATAGCATACCTTTATAAAAATCAAGTATGACATTCTCTTATTTTACAATAAAAATTTTAAAGAGAAAGAAATGAAAACTTAAAATGAATTCCTTTGTGCAATTATAATATTTTTTATATCGTTTCTTTTTGAGAAATTTTTACATCGTTAAGTTTATTGTAATGAAATCAAGACGCTAGTTAGGGTGGGAGACCTATTTTGAGTCGTGAGATCTCTTTACTTTTAAATTAATGGTTTAGATTTCTTTTCTTTTTCTCCTTTTCTTCCTTACTTTCCCCATTTACCCCTCCTTCTTCAATCCACCACGATGACCACACTCGCACCACCACTGCACTTACCTCTTCGCCCACCACCTCACCTACTCCTTTTTTTCCCTCTATTTTCCCGATTTGTCCCAACCTCCCCCATTACTCCACCAACTCTCTCTTCTCCCCCAAAACAACGCAATTTTCCCTCTTCTTCGAGACCTTCTCCCTCCCTCTTTAGTGGAGATGTTGGCATCGACAATAATGGCAAGTGATGGAGACGAGTTGTGGTAGTGAAGAGAAAGGGGGGAGCATGCGACAGCTCAAAGAGGCATTGATTTCTCTATTCTGTGTTTGGTGCTTGGGTGTTTTTTGTTGCATGTTTGGGTTGCATAGGGAGAGTTGGGGTGCGGTAGTTCAATGGCGGTGATGGGAGATCTGGATCTAGATCTAGAGAAAGAGGTGTCAGAATCCAAGCTCAGATCGCATGAAGCTTTGCCATTGAAGCTCAAATCAATGGAGAAATGAGATTTTCACCGAAAATGTTAACAAGAAGCATTGGTAGCATGTTGGGATTTTGATTATTGTGGATAAGAGTCTTTGCTTTCTTTGTCATTGGCGATGTTGAGGAGCTTGGGGCTTCTTTAGCTTGGCAGAGGAAAAGGACTTGAAAGAAAGGGTGGTTGTGATGGAGGTGTTGCCATCATCGTTGTTGGCTTCAGTGTTGCGACAATAGTGGCAGAAGTGGGCAATTTGACATCAAAAGAGAAAAGGAAAATTCGAGAAAGATTGAGAAAAAAAAAAGAAAAAAAAAATTCTCAGTCGTCCATTTAAAAACTAATACATCTTATGGTTCAAAAACTATTTCCCACAGTGGGAGACGTGATGTCCTCTCCCAACCTAGCCAACGTCTATAATCCAATCACTTTAATTCTTTTTGTATTAGTAAAAAATAAAAATGCAATAAGTCTTCAAAGTAGGTTGGAAACATTTTTATTTGTTTTATTGAACAAGTAATGATAAGTTCTTAGAATTTGGGCTTACAACAAAGATGAAAGAAGCTTGTTTATAAATGTGCTCCAAACTTGTAAGGGTGTGTTTGGATTGCCATTTGAGGTACCTTCAACAGACAATCTCACTTTCCCATGCAATAAATGTAGATGTAACTTTGGGGTGTCGTTGGCTAAACGTCTGTTCATGTTGAGGCCAACATTTTTGCAAACAAGCACTAAATTTATGGCCCATCTTCTATTTGTTGTCAACTAACACAATGTTTAAGCTTTAATATTATGGAAAGAAAAGAAAATAATATAGATAATATAAATAAGAGAAAGAAAAGATTGGTTTTAATTCTTAAATTAATTTCAAATTAATATATAATATTGACTATAGATATAAATATTATGTTATTTCATTATAATGATAAATATTTGTTACCTGGATTTATAAGGGATTAAACTTTTACTTGATGTTTAGGAGAGATCTTGTTCTTATTTTATGACTATAAAAATATTATTCCTTTAGACAGTTTGGTACTTTTTTTTTAGATGAGGACAGTTTAATACTTTAGTATGTACATTGTGGGAAAAAAAACCTAACCATCATATAAAGAGTAATTTTACCTCATTTTTTTTCTATGGATTTAGATCATGATTGCAAGAATAAATTCAAGATTGTTCCCAGGGTAAAATCAATATTGTAGAAATGGATTTAGGCTTCTTTTCAAATATACACATTCGAAAAAAAAATTGATTAAATTTGTATGATGTAAACATGTTATATACATATTACACTTCAATATCTAAAATCTTTCTTCTGAAATTCTAGACATCAATTGACACAATATTTAGGATTTTTTTGGGTTATCATGTTATAGGTGTGAAGTATTTACCAACTTTGCTAATAATTAATTTTTGCCAAAAAGCTTGGTTAGCACCTTTAGTGAGATCTACCCTTGTAATCAATTTTTTTTTTATCCACAGAACTTGAACCCGAAACCTAGCTTAAGGGATCCAAGCCCAGTTCTACAACATAATGTTTGTGCAATGTTTAGGATTTGATATTATGAAAAGAAAAGAAAAAAAAAAGGAGAATATAAATGAAAGAAGGAAAAGATGGGGAAGTGATAAAATTTGCGCTTTTCTCATTAGTATCATCTTATGAAAAAAATATATGGTTCAATTTACTTGTTTGATTTTATTAACAAAATAGAAATCTATATAAAATGAATATATTTTGAATTATGACTGAAAAAAAAGGGGACTAAAGCAAGACTCATTCCAAATCCTTTTTCTTTTTTTATTAACGCTTTTCTTATTTAGTACTCTTCTAATTGAAAAAAAAGAGAGAGATATTCATCAATTTTTTTGTTTGGTTTTATTAAAAAATAGAAATTAATATAGAATGAATATACTTTAAATTATGACTGGAAAAAGAAGAAGAAGAAAGCAAGACTCATTCTAAATCAAAGTTAAGAAAACTAATTGGTTTGGAGTTGAACTAGAGAATAAATATATAAAAGATAAATAAAATCAATTATAATCAAATAATATATATATATATATAGTATAAATGAATAATTATCTTTTTACAACTCATTATTTTCCCATAAGAATTTCAAAAGATATATTCTTTATATATTTTATTATTTTTATCATCCCATGTAATTTTATATTAATCTCATTATTTTTACAACTTTTTTTTTTTTCACCAACGGAGGTTGGGTCTAGCAAAAAGGACTAGTCTCTTACAATATAAAGAACCAAGGTTCGAATCTCCGTTGGGAGAGGTGCCCACTTATTTAGTGTTCGATAGTGCCTCGAATAGGATTGCCTCCAAAGAAGGATATTTGTGGGGAACCAAAAAATATAAACTTTTTTTCCATGGTAAACATAATAATGAAGAGAGAGACTCGGTATAAATATTTTCTCTTGAACAAAAAGAATATTTAAAACTTATTTATGTAGTTTGAATTGTTTATTTTTTTAAAAAAATAAAAATAAATAATTACTTTTTAAACAAGTGAAGAGTGTTGAGTTTTCTCATTCATTCTTCTGAAAGAATATAAAAACCATATTACCACTAGGTACTATTACTAATTCCATTTCAACCATACTAGCTTTTTTATTCTTTCCTCACCCATTTTTCTCACCACTGTTTGACCTACGTTCCGCTCGAAGGCGATATCCTAGTCTCTTCATTTCGCACATCCATTTCTTTGTTCTGACCACCATTGTTGTCCCCAAAGTTCCCACCAACAGCCTTATCACGGCCACACTTTGCTAGAGTCCCCACACTTCACCATTTCAGTCTCCATCATCATAGGTAAGCTTTTCTCCCTTTTTTTTCACCTCAAGACTCAACGAAATTGCAATTTCGTTATGTATCTTAAAATTTTCAATTTCCCCCCTTTATTTATTTAATTGATTTAAATAATATATTTATTGTTATTGATTGACCGTAGGATTTACGTGATGGATCAAAGTTAGAATACAATTTTTTTTGATGAAGTTGATATGCCAAGTGTTTGGGGGAATGTAAATGAAGCATATGATGATGCTTTTGAGCATCCATTTCAAGCAAGTGATAATGCTTTGGAAAATCCTATAGAAGTAAATAAAGAGTGTGTGATAAAGAGGTTGGATATGAACCCACAAGATATGTTTCTCGATTATAGTGGATTTTTTACTACTACAGAGGTGTATTGAATAATTAACTAATGAGGATTAGAATTTTATTTGATATTTATTATGTTTTTGAATTGATAAAGGATTATTGAATACAAGATTTTGCAAAATGTGATGATTTGTTGAGGTGGGTTTGACAAATTGAGAAAATGTGCGAATTTGTTATTGTTATAGAACGGATAGAGATAAGACCAAGGAAGACATTTGTCTCATTATCTTGTGAGAGGGGAGGAAAGTATAAACAATATAAAGACATGTTAACCTTCAAGCCTACCGGAACCAACAAATGTTATTATCCTTTTAGACTGAAAGGGAAGTTTGTCAAAGGCATTGGATGGAGACTTTTTGTTGTTTGTGGATATTATAACCATGATGTAGCTGATACATTGTTGGGACATGCATATAAGGGTCGGTTGAGTGGTGAAGATAAAGCTGGACATTTTTTCCCCTTTGGAGTCGACCACCACCTGCTGGACATCACCAGCTTATTGTTATTGGATTTGTTCACGGTTGTCACTTTGGCAAGTATACATTTTCTAATTATTTTGTTATTTAGCTTTATAAGTGTGTTAAGTATTTACAAACTTTATACAATTGTTTCTTTTTCTAGGTTTATTTAAAGGATATAGCTCCCCTTCCTCCTCTCGCACCATTGACATAGATATTGCAATGACGTCGCTCGTTCATGGCAAAATCCATACTTATAGTGCATACAACATTGTAATTCCTTATTTGTATTTAGAGGAGATGAATATGTAGTAGATATTACTAGAGATTCATTGTAATCACATGAATGTGTAGTAGATCATTTACTTTGTCACACAAACTTATTTTATGATGATTAATGTTATGGTAATGACTTATATTTCATATTAATTGATACTGGTTTTGGTCCCGTTTTTTGTCAGGTTGTCTCTGATATATAATTAGTTTGATATGCAATTTGCAATTTGTTAACATACACAATGAATATACGTTTTCGTTGTGTATTATGATTCAATAATAACAAAAATGTGTTTTCGTTATTTATTGTGATTCAATATACAATGGAAATGCATTTTCGTTGTGTTAGTGGCAGGTGCGCCCTAAAAACATAACGGAAATGCGTTACCATTATGTGTTGAATCGCAATACATAATGAAAATGCATTTTTGTTATGTGTTTAGGGCACACCCCTACTAACACAATGAAAATACGTTTCTGTTGTATATATTACTCAACGAAAACGTGATTTAGTCAAAGAGTATTTAAAAAAAAAAAAAAACCAAACATGTGTTGGGGCGAAAAAAGCAAAAGGAGGGGTGAGAATAGCAGCCCCACAAGCTTAGAACATACAAACTAGACCAAAGCATGACATTCACCAAAAAATAGACCAAAGCATGACATGCCACTAGATTGACCTAATCTAAAGATTAAAAAAGAACCCTAAAGTACCTGAGCCCCCCAAAAAATCCCTAGTACAAAAGTACGATGAAAAAGAGAAACCCAGTAAAATATTTTCTCTCAAACAAAAAGAATATTAAAACATATTTAGTTTGAGAATAATTTTTAGTTTAATTTTTTATTTTTATTAATAACTATAAAAATAACAGCTTATATTTCGTTTATTTTCTGTTCTTCAAATATTTATATATAAAAAAAAACAGTGGAACAAAGTATCAAGCTGACCTGTCTGGTTTGAATATTGGTCTGTTGGTTTCGTTCTTTCAATTAGCTTATGATTTCTTACACCTGATCAAATCTTCGAGGAATTTAGAAGCAAAATCAGTGTTTATAAAAAATGAAGAGCTCTTGCTACCCTCTAAGAAAAAGATTCTAAAAACCCCAGGACTTGGAAAGAATAAAATCTTATTGTACAAGATGAGTCGAATACGGAGATGAGACAACTTAAGTGTAGTCAAAGTCAATATCCTATGGAAACTACGAAAAAAAAAAAAAAAAAACCCGAGATAAATCATTCATGGATAAACAAGTGATAAGCCAAATCAACGCAGGAAATATAGACAAATATCATTTACGGACAAAATATTTTTGTCCCTCTTGATTCTCACTTTACTCCCATCTCTTTTGTCATCTTGCCTAGCTGCATAGTATCTGTCCTTTGCGTTTTAATTAAAACCGTGTCTGTATCTTTTGCGTAAGCATTAAGCAATAAATGAGTTTGGTTGAGTTGGCATGTCTTTCATATAAAATTCCTACCATCTTTTCATTTTTGTTTTTTCTGTATGCCCAATTCCAAACAGCCCAATATGTGAGAATTTAAGTACTATCTTAATTCAAGGGCCTAATTTCCTAGGTTAATCAAGCCTAATATTAAACTGGGTTTGCAGCAGAAAATGCCTGAGGAATGAGGACATGGATTAGTTGTCCTTCTTATGTAAGCTGTAAACCAAATTGTCATCACACACAACTCAAACCACTCAATTTTGTTCTAGTCAACAGCTTACCACGAGCACAAGCACTTTTTTGGTTTGTTCATCCACAATAAGCACTTTTTTTCTTTGTGGACCATTACATTTCCAGGGAAGCTTCCATACCTTTTTTATAATTACAAGACAAATTGGACAAATCTAGATGCCTAGCAAGAGCAGCATGGTATTGCAAAATGTCAAGAATCATGATGTCTTGCGAGGTTAATTCGTTAGGAAAGTGGAAGTGTTCACACAAGCCTTTCGATAATAATTTCATTAGGGAGAAGCTTCTGGCAAGTGAACAAAATTCCTTTTATTTTCTACCAATATGTGTTGCTCCTTTTTATTTTTTGGATAAAATATTTGTTGCTCTTTTCATTTCAAATGAGAAAAGTGTTGAGCATCTTGCTTTAATTGGGCAGACCGCAGACATATGCATGCGAGAAAAGATGTGAAAAGTAAAAAAAAAAAAAAAAAAAAAAAATTTAAAAGGAAAGTATAAACAATTCTCAAAGAAAGAATTCGAATAGAGTTAGGTTCAAAGTATGAAGAGAAAAAACTATTAAAGGAATTAAAGGGGCATAAAAAAAAGTAATGAATAGATTAAAGGAGTGTTAGTAAAACATTTTTTCATTTGTTCTATCACATCCTTTTTTATTAGTTAAAATTTATTAAAAATTATAAAATAATAAGTGGGGTGTATTAAATAAAGAGTAAGACTTACATAATTTTGTAATTTTTAATAAATCCCAATTAATAATAGAGAGTGCTTTAGAAATGATATATTAAAAAATGTGTTGCTAATTTCTCATATATCTCTTAACTGGTTTACTTAGGGCAACTCCCATTGGAGTTGCTCTCTCACTTTATGTCACATTAATAACTCATGTAGCAATTTACATATTATTGGAGAAATATTGAGAAAATAATGGGTTGCTTAAAAAAGTAGCTGTTGCTGGTCATTTTTTTGGGTCTCGCTTTTATTTCAATGTAATATAACATTTTTTTTAGAGTTAGATTGTGAAGTCTATTTAAGCAACTTTTAAGAATTATTGGATTGGAGAAAAAAAAATATTTGAGTTACTTAAAGTAATAAAAATAATATAATATTATAAATAAATATAAAATATTGTATATAACAACTCTAACGAATTGCTTTGTTAAAGATGCTGTTAATGCATCTATTGTGTTTGCAGCATTTTTGATCAGTCAGATAACTGAACAAATTTACTTATATATAAATATAACTTTTGAATTATTAATAAACCTGAGTTTTCCTGCATTTTTGGAGGAGGACTTTTTCTTCCCCAAGAAAATATATCAGCAATTAGAGCTCTGCAATGTATATTGTTTTTAGATCTTATGCAAAATGTCTAAAAAATAATGATTTTTTTGGTCTAAGTTTCATACTGCAATATTCAACAAAATCCATCAAGATAATAATTTTGGTGACATGGAAGATCGCTCTTGTTTGTCTTGTATAAAGTCAAAGTATAGTGTCTAATAAATAGTGGTTCGACTTTTCAAAGTCGTTTATTGATTTTCTTTTTTCTTTTTTAAATATTGTTCATAGGAGAAAACTAGGCGTGCATGCATGAGTATGAGATTATTGATTCTTAGTTTTAGTTTCAAAGGTTTAATTCGAAACGATTTGGAATATGATGCATGTAGGTAAAAGATCTAACAAAGAATGTTCAGTGGACTCGTAGCCGACAAAGAAGGAAAATTCAACTCATACGTCACTTTGGCCGGTGGCTTTCTTGTATTAATTGAGGGGAGAAAAATAGCTGGAATTTGTTTTACCGTTTGAACATTAAAAAAAACAAAAAAGGACCTACTTCACCCTTTATCCTAATATATTTATTTATAATAAAAAAATTGCTTTAGTTTATAAATAAGTAATATTAGAAATATATTATTTATTATCGAGTAAAATTTATATAAGATTGATTAATTAATATGGGTCTCATCTCTAATTTAGAAGGTGACACTTCTTATTCATTAAGTCTTAAAAAATTTTAATTTATGATAAATTAATAATGTGTTAGAGCGTATGTTGTGCATTTCTCTTCTATAAATAATTTTATTTCGATTTAGATATTTATATAAAGAATAGCGTACGAACCTTACACATGTATGTTGTCCGCATGTATTATTGTCCGCTTGTAAATGGTGATATATGGCTTGTACGGGGTCAACTGTAACTACGGGGTCAACCAGTGTTACAGTGCTCGTGACTCGATAGGGAGTTTCATTTATAAAGTAGAAATTACTGAAATGTTTTTAATTTTATCAAGTGAATTAATTTCTAAATTAAATTAAACTAATTCAAGTCATTCCTAAATGCTAAATCCTTCTCAAAAAAATAAAAAAAAGTTTTTCCTAAACGATTCCAATCAAGTGCATGTTTGAGCTAAAGTTTACAAATATAAATTTGAATTAAAAGTATATTGTAAACTTGACAAAAAAAAATAAGTTTACTATAATATGTTTATATTTGCATATTTTTTGTTCAAAAGTACTTTAAAAAAGTAAAATATATCTGGATAATATTAATCAAAAGTACTTTTATTCGATATTGTACTTATATAAATACTGTCAATGGAAAAATAAGTTTTCAAAAACAACTCTCGTGTTACTTCGAACTCAAATTCAGTTTAGTGGCAAACAAAGTTTTCAAATTTACTTTAAGGGACATTCAAACATAACAACAAACCAAGTTTAGTAAAATAAAAGTAATTTTAAACCACTCAAACGGTAATCCAAACATAGCCCAAACACAATACATTGTTAGATAGTTGTCCTTTAATAATTGTTATACCTGCAGAGAATCTTACAATCACTCTTGTTAATGTTTTTAATGATTCTTTATTTTGGTAGACATTGAAAGAAATGTTTTTTTTGGTATAAATTTATAATATATAGTAATATTTGAAATATATATCGTCTTTGTTTTTTTTTTGGCATGGGGGGAGGGGAAAGGGGATGGACATACACACCATCTTTAAAAATACAATATGTGTCTTCAGCCAACAATTAAATTTTATTTAAATGGGCTAATCTGAAAAAGGGTCTTGTTAACTAGCTAGTGTCCCTCAAAAAAATAAAGAAGAAGCTAGTGGCTTAATTAATAATATTTTTAATAAAAAAATTTAAATTCGTTAATATTTGTCTTTTAAAAATGTATAGTTGGCTAGTAGGTCACTCAATTCATAGTTGGCAAGAAATATTTCTTTTTCTCTCACCTGGATAATAAAAGTGTACAATCAATGTAGAAAGGTAGCTTTTATAAAAAAATGAAGGAAAAAAATTCTTATAAAACAATTCATTGAAATATCTACGATGTAAATCTGTAGTCTCAACTTTGACTCTTGAAAAACTTACTCTATAATTAAGAATTTGTGTTGGGGTAGAAGTGAGTTTTTAGTTTTTAAATGTAAATTTCAAACTAAAACATATTTAATTAAAATTGGGTTGAATTTATTTTTAACTCTTTCAAAATATTTTTATCTCAATTTTCAAGACAAAAAAAAATGGTTTTTAGTTTTTCATTGCTAAAATAAATTATTCTATCTTTTGATCATTCTTGAAAGCCATACAACAATTATTGCTATAATTATCGCTATCATCACTATCATTAATCAACCACTACTACCACCATAGTCAACACTTTTTAATTATCATCGCAATCATTATCACCACCTATATCACAACCATCATAGTTGTCACCATAACAATACCATTATTGTTATCACCACTATAACCACCGACATTTTTATTACAATTATTGTCGTTGTTATTACTACTATCATACCTACTTTTGTTGTTGTTGTCATCATCATTCCCATCACCTCAAGTTTACTATTGTTTTCGTTGTGGCCTCCTCCTCTCGTCTCGCTTATACTATCACCTTTATCACCAAACAAGCTTGAGTTAAACTTAAGAAGTAATAAATTATTTATGTAGTTTAAATTTAAGATTTAGTATTGAAAATTGAAAAGTACAAAAATTTGAAACTAAAAATTATAAAACTGAAAAGTAATTTTTTTTTTCTCATAATTTCAACTCTTAAAGTTGATAACCATATCTGTTGCGACCGTGGAAATGAATGGAGTTCTTACCAATTTTTTTAAAATTTGGGAGAAATTGGAAAACCTAAAGAAAATAATTATGTAAGTCTTTTTTAAAAAATAAAGATATAAAAACGTTGTAGTGTTTTTTCAAAAATTGAAAACAAAGTCTCTAAAAGAATATAACAAATATTGTAATTTTTAAAAAATAAAACAAACAAGTTCTAAGAATATTAAAAACATTAATTATTAATAAAATAAGAGTTTTATACCATTAATTAATTATAAATCATGGTAAGTTAAAATAATTACTATAAAAGATTCTAAACTTACTATATATATATGACAATTTATGATTAAATAATAATATAAAAAATCTTTATATTTTCAATACAGTCTATTTTTACTAATAAAATAATATAATCACTTAAAATGGTTGCTTTCAAATTTAACCGTGATTGCTTTCACTTTAACAGAGAAACAAAACGAGATAATCATAAGAATTCAGTTTCCAGGTTCCCGCATATGTGAAATCTTGGTATGGTGACAGGCTGGATCTGGTCAACTTTTGTTGCAAAAATACATAGAATGTGGCATCTATAATATAATACAGCTGATTAAATTTGACTTCAATATTCATGTTGGATGAGCCACCTTGATGCTTTATGTCACCCTAGCCCACCTCACAATGGCATAAACCTCTAAGAATTCGTAATAAACTAATCATGCAGCAAGTTGTTACACATGTGTGTCACTGTCGCATATACCATTCAAAATTATCGTTTTTCCAACGCACTCTAGCTATGCTTCTTTGACCACCACCCTGACTCAATCATGTTTCTGCACCTAAACTAATTTCTGTCTTTTTCAACATTCATGTCAACTTACTTGCTTCCATTCTTATTTATCTATCTGTGTATGAGATCATATATTATTGTTATCATTATTAGCTCAAGGTACATACATAGACGAAATTAGAATATTAGCTGCAGAAAAAAAAAAAAACAGCACAGAAAGAAGAAAGAACAATTAATTCATACATCAGAGAGAGAAACTGGCAACGAAGATGGGAACTGTTACTCGCAGCTCCTCAGAAGTGAATACAAGTGACAGTGAAAAGGGGTTTGCGATCAACCACTCTACTCCCTCGGAGCCAGATGCAGGGTTAAAGTTTGTTCTTGTATCTCGAGGTGAGGCTGCTTTTGCTCGTTCAACTCTATACTACTTTATTCCATCAAGCAAACTTTGTTTTTTTGACTTTTCTATGAAGATAGGAAAAAGGGTGTTGATCAATTCTTCACTATATGGCGGTGTATGCAGGATCATGGTTGCACTGTGGGTATCATTTGACCACATCTATTGTGGCTCCGGTGATTCTTACTCTTCCTTTCTCCTTCACTTTGTTGGGTTGGGTTGGAGGAGTGCTTTGGTTGACCCTTGCAGCCCTTGTCACATTCTATTCATATAACCTTTTATCTGTGGTCTTGGAGCATCATGCACAGCTTGGGCGTCGCCAGCTTCGATTTAGGGACATGGCTAGAGATATTTTAGGTGAATTTTCAGCCTCTTTTGATTCTTGCCTTGAATTAAAACGTCCCATTTTCATAGAATTATCTTGCTTTTTGGGGGGGGGGGGGGGGCATAAAATCATCATGTTATATATTTTCATCGTCCAAATTTTCTTTCGTTTTCAATTCAAAATATGTTATTAAGGTTTTAAAAGCTGAAACTGCTGCTTTTCCGAAATTGGTTTTCTTTATCAAAAGAAAAGCACTTTTATTCTTGAAAAACGCTGTGCACAGCTTGGTGTAATTGCTTCAGGCTCTTTATTATGAGGTTGTCTAACTTATTTTAAGTAAAAATAAAGTTAAACAATCCCATTCAAAATGATTGGTGTAATTAATATTTTCAACCAACCATCTTAAAGTACATCAGAAAATTACATCAATCATTTTGGATGGGATTGTTTAACTCCTATTTTTACTTGGAATAAGTTAAACAACCCCCTTTATTATATATTAGAAAAATTAGAGAGAAAATCTGTTTAGTATAAACAATAACTACCAATCATCTATAGAAACTTTTTAACTACTAGTGTTATTCACTAATTTAGTTGGTATTGAACTACTTGTCTGATTTTTCTTTTCCCCTTTAGAGACTAGTAGTTTCCTTCCTTTTCCATTGTTGCACTCCTTTAATTGGAGGATGTGTGTGCCTTAAATGGGTTGGGGGCGTTCATAGTTAATGGTATAATTGAAATGCAAATGTTTTGGCAGGACCTGGATGGGCCAAATACTATGTAGGCCCACTTCAATTTGCCATATGCTTTGGCACAGTGATTGGTGGTCCTCTAGTGGGAGGAAAGAGCCTCAAGGTAATTACTAGAGTGACATTTAGCCATTACAGTTTCTGAAATTTCCCATCCCATGTTACTGTGTTTTATTAAGAAGCTACATTTTCTTCTTCTTTGCAGTTCATTTACCAGCTCTACCACCCAGAAGGATCAATGAAGCTTTATCAATTTATTATTATATGTGGAGTCATAACACTGATTTTGGCTCAACTTCCATCCTTTCACTCCCTGAGGCATATCAATCTGATTTCTCTGATTCTTAGTGTGATGTATGCCACATGTGTCACGGTCGGTTCTATATACATTGGTAAGGAAAGGAAAGCAACACAATGACATTGGCAGTCTAAGCAGAAACTTGTAATCAACTTGATGTTTTGCTTGTATCTACCACAGGTCACTCAAAAAATGCACCACCTAGGCATTATTCTGTAAGAGGTTCTGATGCAGATCAACTCTTTGGTGTCTTCAACGGTATTTCAATCATTGCTACCACATATGCTAGTGGAATCATTCCAGAAATACAGGTTAGTTGAGCATCTTGGTATTCATTTTTCAGAGAAACAAGTATTAGATATGCAACCAAAAGCAAATTTAAATTTAAACATTCTTGTGTTTAGTTCTAGGTAACAGAATAAGCACCAATTAGACACCATGTGAAGTCACTAAGTAGAATTCTTCTGCAACTTGCAGGCAACTTTGGCACCTCCTGTGAAGGGCAAAATGTTGAAAGGACTATGTATCTGTTATTCTGTTATAGCCACCACCTATTTTAGTGTTGCCATCTCAGGTTATTGGGCATTTGGTAATCAATCCAGTGCATCAGTTCTTTCTAACTTCATTGGTGAGACGGGGCCTTTGCTTCCCAAATGGTTTTTCTTGATGACTAATATTTTAATCCTTCTACAAGTGATGGCACTGACTGCGGTAAGAGCAGCTTCTTGGTATACATTTGTCAATTTTGCAATTCACAACATTCCATTTTCATGATGAATAATAACCATAGATTGGTTGTACCACAGGTTTATCTGCAACCAACAAATGAATTATTTGAAACAACTTTTGGAGACCCAAAAATGGGACAATTCTCCATTCGCAATGTTGTGCCAAGGGTGCTATTTCGGTCACTATCAGTGGCAGCAGCCACGGTTTTAGCAGCAATGTTGCCATTCTTTCCAGATATAATGGCCTTGTTTGGGGCATTTGGATGCATTCCTCTTGATTTCATTTTGCCTATGGTTTTTTACAATATGACTTTCAAGCCCTCAAAATACAGCATAATGTTTTGGGTGAACACATTGATTGCAGTAGCATCCTCAATTTTAGTTGTAATTGGAGGAATAGCATCGATTAGACAAATAGTTCTTGATGCCAAAACATATCATTTATTTGCAGATATGTAAAAAGTATAGCAATACATACAAACACCAGTGCTAAGTTTCATTGCAATTCTATTAGTCATCTCAAATCAAGCAATTCTTTCAACCGTGTGGATTCTCTGACCCACTATCTTGTTAGACATTATGTTTTAACAGCTTCATGGTTGTGGGCAATGCACGTATATAACTGCTGGGATTTAATAGTTTATCACGGCAGAACTGTGCAGTATTATTCTTTAACATGTAACATATTATTAGATTAATGGTTGTAAGCCCACAATGTTGTGTGGGTGCCAAAGATGTAATTATAGTTGAGTGATTTAAGACATTATGTTGATTGAAAAGAAATCTAAACAAATCAAAGTAGTCAAGGAAGTGGCCTTTAGACGTGTGAAATGGAGTGGAGAAAAGGCACCAGAGGAGTTACAAGAAAATTGTTACTTAGAGAAGTTAAAAAGAACAAGAATTAACACAGGACATCGAATGCATGAGTAGTGATGGAGGTTGTTCTAGACTCCTGTCTGAAGGATTCGGACCTGCGATCATGAAACCAGCCAATGTGCTGGCTCAGTACCATTAAGAGCATTTCCAATGAAAGAACTAATTTTGGGTTTTTAAAGTTACTTTTTGTGGGTTTCGCAATGTCATGTAGGATTAAGAAGTTTCATCATTTTTTGTCTCCAATGGTAGAATCTAATTTGGGTTCTTAACTTACTTTTTTGTGGGTTCCACAATGAACCCCACATTTTTATATATTTATATAAAATTGTTAATATTGAAAATTAAAATATTTATAATAATTATTTATATAAATTTTAATTAAAAGAAAAATATCAAAAATATTATTAATTTAATTAAATTAAATACATAAAAGTAAAAAAATAAAAAATATTATAAATTTAATTTATTTATTTAATTAATGACAAAATACAAAACATTAGATAAATATAACATAACGACTAGTTTGAATAGCGACTATTTTAAATAACGGCTAGTAGAATAACTAATTTTAAAAATGCCAAATTTAAATAATGACAAATACAACAACTAATTTGAGAAACGACTAGTACAATATAAAACTAACTTAAATGCTTATCTCTAATCATATTACATAACTTTTCATGATCTTTACGTTGTCTTTCTATCAATTTAGATGTGTCCATGAAGAGAATCTTCATCTCCTCTAACTTATTTTGCTCATTTCTAGCTCGAACCAAGTTTGCCATAACAATCATTCTTTGTTGATGTGCTTTGTCATCATAGTGAGTTCACCATCATTAGAAGAAGTTTGACAACTTTTGGTTTGTTCTTCCTTTTTAATGCCTTTGTTCCTATTGGGCGAACCAAAGGTGATGCAGGCTTGTATTCTTGACTTGTTAGCATCTCTGGGTTAGAGGATAACGAGTAAGCCCTAGAAGCAGAATTCTTTTACCTTTTCAAATAATTTTCATTTGATTCTGCTTTCCATTTAGGTTCATATGTCAATAACCTCCATGCATGCTCAAAAAGAAATAAACTTAGAATTTAGATCGAGAAGTTGAGAATAAAATTGAGGAATGTTGTGCAAAGTATAATTACCAATAGCATTTCACATGCCCAAATTTTGCAATGTTTTAATCTAAAAAAATTGTAAAACCAAAAATTAATTTGTCAGTGCTAGCAACATAGCAAATGATTAAAAAAAAATTAACACGAAAGATGCAAAAGTTATAGGAAACGTTCAATTGCACAGCTATTACTGATGACAAACAACGTTCTTTGTTTCAGACATTGAAGATAATGGTAAAAAAAATTGACACCCTTCCCCCGTTTTCCTAAAACCCCAAAACCTATTTCCTCTCTCCCTTTTTCATTTTTCTTATGCCTTCCTCCCCCTTGCTTCTCTTTCTCATTTTTCATTTATGACTCCCCTCCTCCTCCTTTGCCTTCTCCCTTTCCACCCCAAACATTCCTTGATGCCTCCCTTCCTCACCCTTTACCCTCTCCCTTTCTCCTTTTTCCTTTCCCCCTTTCTTTGTCATTTTAGTTTATGCCCCACCCATGTTCGTGATACCCAAACCCATTTGACTTAATGGGGAGAGGCAACGGTCGTGATGCTGCGGTGGCGGTGGGTTCTTCGAAGGAGACCTTGAGCTCCCTACAGATGTTGTGGTTCAATGGCATGGAGATTCCTCCACCAGTGTCAACTTTCCATTGTCGGCATCGTGCTCCTCCATTTCTGAATGCGTGTCGAGTTGCATCTCGGCGGAGGCTTGATCTGCTTGTGGAGTTCACCTTCCGATCAGATGCAACGCCAGCTTGTGTAGAACTGTTTTTTTGTGTGTGTGTGTAGATCTGGATTTTTATTGTGTAGATCTTGATTTTTGGATTTATGTTGGATCCGTTATTTTGTGGAATTTGTTGTGTAGATCTGGATTTTTGGGCATTTTTGTTGGTTTCCCTCTTGATTCAGTTAAGATTGTGTGATTAAGTTTTTTTTATTATACGAAACGGGTTCTTTGGGGTTCTTCAGTAAGAACCATTCTTACACAGTGGCTAACACGCTAGATTGCTTCAACGCCAAAATTTTTTAAGAACCGGTTCTTACAGTTAAGAACTTTGTTAGCTTTGTGCGTTGGAGATGGCCTTAAATTCAATAACTGATCCATAAGGTCGAGCATTGAGTTGCCAAGAAAAAATTAAATAAGCTTCTCTCTATAAGTAGAAATTAACTTATGCATAAATTAAAATTAACTTTTTGGAGAAGTTAAAATCGTTTAACTTTTCTAAAAAGCTTATTTTAACTTATTATATAAGCTAATTTTAGCTTATGGGATAAGCTTATTTTATTTTTCTATTATGAAAAACTTTATCCAAATAAGACCTAAAATAAGTTGGAGAAAAAATGTTGAAGTTAACAAAGTCTGAATGATTATATTATAAAAAATATATTAAAAAAGTTAAGAAAGAGAGTTAGAAGTTATTTAATATAGTAGTGGAAAGTAGTGAAAACTGGTTACCATGAAGCTAATAACATTAAGAGTGAAAGAAGGTTGGAACTTGGAAATGAAAAGGAAAAACTGTGTAGATTTTATTTACACACATTTCAATTTTTATATATTAATATAAATATATGATCAATAGATGGCTTTGTGATAAATACATTTTTTATTTTGAAAAAAGTAAAAAACAATGACTTGCTTTTTTATAATCGGAGTCGAAATGAAATACAGCCACCAAAAGGTGAGATATATAGCTTTTTCTTACAACAACCAAAATGTTCGATATATGACTTCTGTAAGAATTATTAGCAAAGGAAACTGTATTATTACTTCAACAGAAAAAGTATTTATACAAGTAGTGAATAGACAAAAAGGAGGATTTGTAATATGCAGAAATTAGTTGAGTAACAGAAAGCTAACCACCCAACAATAACAGAATAACTGATTCTGTCAACAACAGAATAACAGATTCTGTCTAACAACTTCTTCACCGATAAAGTTATAAACTTTCTTGCAAATAGATAAAATTAAAAAAACTTATTTAAGTAAACTTGTTTAAATCTTCTAAATTGACAAAAATACCCTTTAAAAGATAAAATATAGTTATAACGGTTGATTAAAAACTCAACAATTGAGATTTAATAATTTTATATTTTTTATATATGGGTACATACTTTTTTCAGAATTGAAGCACTAATTAACAATTATAATTGTACTTTGTCCTTTAAATATATCCCTTCACTTTAAAAGAAACAAATGTATACAACCCTAATTTTTTTACACCTAATTTTTATATCTGCCTCGAATTTATCATTTTTTCAGCTTTATATTTCTATTTCTTCCAAGTATATATACACTCTTTGGGTTGTGGGGAATAAAAAAGGGTGCAAATTAAACTAATACTATTAAAATTTAATATAATTACACATGATATGTTTTCCTTTTTTAACTCTACATAAATCTCTTTTAATTTATAAAAGAATATAACACCGTGTATACTTTCCATATTAATTTATTAAAATAAATATTTTGGGGCATATGAAAGCGAATGGTGTGATGAAGGACGCGAATGACGTTATAACGAACAACTAACAACTAACAACCTGAAGCTACAGTCTTCCAGAATCCAGATGGAACGTCGTATACTATCTATCAACTGCCCAAACCAAAGTTCATTCCATATATATACACGTGCGTTATTGTTTCATTTAGATGCGGCTTTTGATTGCTATTGCTATTGCTATCTGGTTGTTGACGCTTGAACAAGAGAAACACGTACAATGAGAAAGAAGACTGAAATTGGGGTGAGCGAAGAAGCAACCAAACCCAAAGAACCCACACCTGTTCCTAACCTCTTATCTTTCTTCTCTAATTTCAAGTGCCCTTTTCTCCCACCCAAACCGAACCGTCAACCTTCAACTCTCTTTTCTGTCTTTTCATGGAATATCAATAATTTGACTACTAAGCGTCCGAAGCCCAGCGTGGCACGGTTTCCCAAAACCGAAGGGGTGGTGTCACCTCTGTAGGCTGACTCTCACCGCTCTGTCACCCCCGCCAAGAAATCCCATACTCTTATACTCTGCCAGGTATTGTCCCTGTTTTATTTACTTAATACCAATGTTCAATGTGGGTAATTACAGTTCTCATTTCAAGCCAAAATTGCATTCATATGTATCATATCATATCAGGATCAGGGTTTAGGGTCTCTCTTGGGGCTTGCAACTCTTATTTATGAATCCATCAATGTTAGTCATCCTTTCTTTCTGAAAAGGACAAAGAACTTCACGTTTATGGACTAAGCATAATTTGTGTGGTTTAACTATTGTATGGCAAGAAATTTGTATTCATTTTGCACTCTCACCACGTGATTAAATTAGGATTTCATTGATGGAAAGTTTCTTCTTGCCCATCTTACTTGTATGATGCTTCTTCAGGCTCCAACTGTTTCTTTTTCTATCTTTTTTTCTGTCTTGTGTTTCTACGACCTACGTTACGAGACATGAACATAATTTTTTACAATTGCAGCAATCATAATGTCATTATTATAAGCACAAAACCTCATAGTTGTCTGTTGAGAATATGATTCGGTGAATGTTTTTGAGAAACTTTATGGTTAACACAGTGACGATGTACTATTATGAAGGTTACATTAGTTCTGATATTTCTTGAGGTGTCATTTGTATATGGATAGTTTTATGTATGGTTTGGGTGCCTAGGATTAAAGAGTTATCGATCCCCCCCACGAGTCTCTACTTCTATCCACCCATTTGGGTAGTTTCCATTCCTACCAATAACTGCCCTTCTGCCCCTACACTTGTGTCATGTTGTGTGCACGTTGACATTGTCAAGAAGGCTGACAGGCAGTCAATAAGTGTTGGAATAAGAGGTCATTGGTTTCAAAGTCCAGAAAGATGTAGCATGGGTCACATGGGATGAGAAGGGGGTTACTGGGTTAGACTGATCAGATTAAGACCTTTCCCTATGATTTTCAGTTTTATTAAGTGGACAGCTTGATGGTGTTATGGTGAAGTTTGAAATAAGTATTTTGTATATGTATGAGCTTCCAACTAGCTAGTTTTTTGTTTTTTAGTTTGACCAAGTGGGATATTCCATAATGAGCTGTCCAGAGACAAGATATTCGCCAAATAGGTTGCTTAGTCTTGTTGTTCAATATAATGTTAACTCCTTACTCCATTTGCATTTTCTCACAACGTTACTTTGTTTGATTTCAGGTTTATGCATTGGCATGGTTCTACATTTCAAAAATGATTGGGGCAGGGGGGAACGAGAGCAATGGTCCAGGGGGGCCTACCAATGATAAGAGGAATGGTCCAGGGGAACCTCCAATGATGAGCGCAATGGTCCAGGGGGACCTACCAATGATGAGAGGGCTGAAGGAGGGCATTCTGATGATGGTAGTAATCGATCTTCAAGGAATGAATAGAAATTTTCATTAGCTGTATACAGTGATATGTCAATACTCTCATATTCTCAGTATGAATGAAATTTTGATTCATTTGCTTTAAAGAGCCAAATATTGTAGAAGGGTGCTCTTTGTCATATACCAAGAGTTGCTGAATGGGTACATATTTTCTTTAGTATCAAATGATGAATAGAAATTTTCATTACATGTATACAGTGCTATTATACTCATCAGTGTGAATAAAAATTTGTTTCATTTGCTTTAATGAGCCAATTGTTGTAGGAGGTGCTCTGTCATATACCAAATGTTATTGAATTGGTACATATTTTTTTTAGTATCAAATGATGGCATCGATTCTTTCGTTTCTGTTCTCAAATCCCTGGTCGCCACATGTCATTAGTCAGCGGATTAATCTCTAAATAATCTTTATATGCATTTCTCAAATGTTTCTAGATCGTAACTAACCCTTAATTTTTTAATTTTTTTATTTAGCTGGTGTGGTGGCGCAAGTCATATATTTTCATTGTTTTAAGTTGAACGTATTTTTCTTATTATTTTATGCAGAAAGTTGTCGTGGCTAGTATATAGAGATAGCTGTGATAGATTAGTTGAAGTATTTAGTGATTAGTTATAAATTAGTCCGCATGTATATAATCACCTTTTTCATTTTAGTGAATTCAAATTCTGAGTTTTTTTCTCTCGAATCTTCCATTTCATTTCTATTATCCACGGGGAGTTTGTTTTCCACTTCTTCAACATCAAACACCAACTGCATCTTCCTTCTCATCCAATGTGTGGAAGTAATAAATTCAGCTTACAAAATTAAGTGCTTAGAAATGTAATTTTTTCAGCAGGAATCAAACGCAAAATGCCGTTTAATTTATTCTTGAGCTTGCAAATGATGAAAAGGACTATTATCTATGTTATTACAAATTAAGTGCATGTTTGTGAACTGCTTGTAAATTTGATTTTGAATGATCTTAATATAAAATTAAGTTAAAATTGAGTTTAAAGTGAATTCATTTATATTTCAAAATTTGTATATCAAAAACAAGTTTTCAATAAAATTTAATATGAAATTTTCAACTTAACATAAAAAGTATTATTATCACTTTTATTACAACATACTTTTAACAATAAATTTTAACTTTTTTCATTCAAACATAATTTAAGCTATGGAAGACAACCATTTGTTGATGTGGCATGCTTGCCTGAGTGAATTGAAGGTTTTTTTTTTTTTAGTATACACTACAGGTATCTTCTATTGAAGATAATTTTAGTTCGAACAGGATAAGGTCATTATAGACAACAAAATTTTTCTTCTAAGTATTTAATGTAGTTGTATACCCATAACTCGAACTTGAGACAACTATTTAAGCTAGAATAACAATGCGCCAGTTAATCTATATGCTCAGTGGTGAATTAAAGCTTGCTTTGTTATTGATGTGTTAGGCATTCCCTTTTTAAGATGAAGATAGCTTGTTTCTTCTCTGGTCCTGTTTGTTTTTCATTTCTAATGTATAAAAAAAAAAACATAATTTATTATTATAAAATATCGTTTCTAAAATTCAAATATAATTTATTTTTATAAAATCTTGTTTCTAAAATTAACTTAGGGAGTGGAAGCATCCTTCCAAACATGCTATAGACGTTTTGTTTTGGTAAATAGTTTAAATTGTGATTGTAGAATGATATATTTTTGTTGATTAGTTAATAGACCGAATGGGATTTCCTGCAGCTCATTTCAAAATTACAGGGTGGGCAGTCAATATTACAATTTGTTAAATTTAATTACATAAGATAAATTTATCATTTAATAAAATTAATCAAAGATCCAAATTGACGCAATTCTCTTCAAAACTATGAAGAATCTTAATACGTGTTTGGTTCTGTGTTCAATTCATGTCCAATGGTCTATTTACCCAAAAGCTTATATTTGCTGCTTCTACTTTTCATGTAAATGATGTGCGCACAGAACCTACCAACACGGAACCAAACAGGCTCTTAATCCATTAACGGTCTGTTTGGGAGACTGGAAATGGGTAGGAAATAGGAAGGAGATGATGAAAATAGTTAGGTAGGAAATAATGTGGGTTGTTTGGTAGAGTAGAAATGGAGAAGTGAGAATTTAAAAGGTGATGAGTCTCACCAAAATATGTTTTCGTGCAAAACAGGTGAAAAACGAAGAAGAAATACCAACCGAAGCGTTAAAATAGTTGACTATTCAACTTTTTGTGCATTGAATGTTGAATATGATAGTCAACTATCAGATTGTGATAATTGACTATTGTATTTTCTTAATCGATTATTTAATTTAAAATTTTAATTTAATTTTTTTATTTTTCTCTTTCCTAATTCTCATTTATTTCTTTTAAACCAAACATTTCTATTTCTATTTTATTTCTCACTTATTTTTATTCACCTATTTCTCTCTTCTCTATTTCCATCCATTTTATTACTCACTTATTTCTTTCCTTTCTACTAAACATACCTAAGAGACTGTTACATTTGTAGTTATATTAATCGCTGGTATAATATTTATGTTATTTGCCAAATCTTTTGTCAATTAGATATTAATTTTGTGGTGAATAAAACTAATTTTAAGAGGAGTAAATTTTAACCTTTTTCTGTTAATTAAAATTGTGAGAAAGACTAGCAAAATACATTTATATGTACACTTTAAAAGTAATTCTTTATATATTCAAATAAAATTAATTATTTCAAATTCATTTTAAAAATATCATTCTCAATTATAAATAATTTTTTTAAATCAATTCTTTTGAAATTATTTCTCTTAAAAGTAATCCTATTAAAGTGTAAAACAAACACACACAGTTCGGAAGTAAAAAGAAAAATAAAGAAAAAATAATGAGATTTTATATAATATTTAGTTTGATTGAAAATTAAAAAAAAGGTAAAAAATAAAAAATTTCTCTCCATTTATTTGATTAGATATAAAAATATATAAATATAATTTTTATTTTACCCTTATTTTAAAGAATTGATACTTAACAATGAAAAGGAATAATATTGAGAATACTCTAAACATGTTATCAAAATTTACATCTCCACTTAGTAATAAAGAGATGAAAACTTTTAGTAGCAACAATTTTTATTTTACTTTTTTCCTTTCCTGCTGCAACCAAACAAATGATTATATCCTTTCTCATTCTTTTGTTTTTGTGACATTTTTTCCTCCCTTTTTTTATTTGTAAAATTAAGAGTAAATTATATCTAGACTTTCTAAGTGTTCTTCAAATTTTGTTCAATACTTCTTCTTTTTTACCTTTACATTAAGGACAAAACTCAGATGCAGTTCTATATGTATTGTTGGTGTTATTCTTTAACTAGAATTTGAGTTTTACCTTGGTAATTCACAGTAATAAAAGATTCCATTAAATGTCAATATGAATTACTGAGATAAAACTCTAATTCTAATTGAAAAACAGCATCAAGAGCACATACTGAACTGCATCTAAGTTTTGTTCTTACATTAACTTATTTAATTATTTAAGACATATTACGTTGTGTATTCCTATGACCTAAATGTCGCCCATTTTGTTAACAGAAGTTCTCCACATAATTTGCACATGAGTTTTGTTGAAATTTTGTTTCCAAAATGTCATTATTTTCTTCTATAAACTAATGTTAAATGAACACAAAGGAGGAAAAAAAATTGCAACTCTTCTTTCTTGTGGTTGTTGGTTTCCATGTCCAATCACACTGCTCAATCCTTCAAGCTTCATTTCATAGTCAACATTGTCTTTGTTATTGGTATGGGTTTTGCTTTAGTTGTTTCCTTCTTTTGTGGTTGCCTCCCATAAATTTCTTTGATAAAATTTGACAAACAAATTGGCATCTTTTGACATTAGTGGTAGTAGTGGAGTAAGAATGGGACATCAAAAGCGATATTTTCATTGTGGTAAACCTACGAAAATATAAATTAGTGGAACTGAAAGCAATTTAAATATCCTATTTTACACTTGTAGAGATATTGTTTGCAATTTTTTTGAGTGCTGTGAAAGAAATATGGAAAATGAGTATGAAAAGTTAAAGACAGAAATGAAATACATGAAAAGGGAAATAGCTAAACTCAAGACAGAGTTGAAAGTGGCTGAAGTGTGAATAGTTAAAGCAAAATGTTGTGACTTGCTCATTTTTAATTGAATTGTTATTGGGACAATATTTTTGCAAGTAGTGAAGTGTAGTCGTTCCTTATTTTATTTTATGTCTAAATGGTTCTTATTTTAAGGGTAATTAGTCCTTATATGCCATTGTAAGTGGTCCTTTTCAAATCAAAGTATATAAACTTCCATGCTTACATAGTGTTAAACTTTCATTATGTTATTGTTGATTATGAACATTGGGTGACTAATTGTCATTTCATTCTCAAATTATTTAAGTGAGTTCTCAAATCAACAGACCCCACAAATTGAAGCACTAATATAATGACAAATTGCATTGATGATAGATAGCGTTCAAACATAAAGACTTTGTGCATTTACAAAAAAATCTACACATGTTCTCTATAAACTAATAAGTTGTGCATATACAAAAAACTTGTATGTACATACAAAATCACAGACCATACACCCCCCAAAAACAACTAATTGATCCTCACATATTGCACATGTTCCCTTTAACCAATAAATTATGCATATACAACAAACATGTTTACAAATCCAAAATAACAGTCCCTATACCCCAAAAGACAGCCAAATGAATTGTTCATGTTACATTGAAGTTCCTATAACAAAGGTCAACTATTCCCTAATGACAGTCGTACTTGCCCTGGTCCTATTTTTTGCTTTGATTCTCTGAACTCTTTGTATTTCTTGTTTTGTTGGAAGATACATGTCGTGACTGTGTATTGAATTGTGTTTGCTTTGATTAAAAAGAGACAAAGAAATTAGAATTTAATTTGCACAGGTTGTGAAGCAAGCAAATTATAAATTACCAAAAAAAAATGAGGAATATACCAAGTGGTGATTGCAAACTACATTGAACTTGTTTGTGACTGACTGGACAAGTTGAGAAATAGGGACATCAGTTTGCATAGATTCAGGCTTTCAACTAGGTTGCATAGGTGGAGGATTCCCAATATTTTTCTAACATATTCCAAACTTTTGTAACTTACTAAATCAATTCAAATGTTCACTATTATTTTTCAAAAAATAAGAAAAATAAAACAAATTAATGACATGAAATGAAATAGGATGATTAATAATGAAAATAGAAAGTTTCAAACATAAAAGAGGTTCCACAATGAGAAGGAGAGATAATTAGAATATTGAATACATAAAAAAGTTGAAGAATAAATAGTTATAAAAAATAATTAATAATTAATACATAAAAAAAAATTAATAATGTGTAGATTAAAAAATTACAGCAATAACTTGGATAGAAAATTATGAATTGATAATAATAATAATAGAATTTAATTTTAAGTAATTATGACTCTTAAAATAATAATTATGAAATAAGTTTAATTTTTATGCACTGTCAGTGTAAAATATTTTACACTATCAGTCAATTAAAAATTATGGTTGAGATAATTTTTAAGATAGCTATTGTAAAAGTCAACAAACTTACTATACATTAGGGGTGTTGATAAATCGATCCAATCCTATAAAAAGCCAAAAAAAATTGATCCAAAAAGTTAAAAAACCACATAAAACGAAAATCAAACAAATTGAAAACCACAAAAACCAAATTTTTTTAATCAAATTGGATTAAATTTTGGATTTGATTTTGAAAAACTGAACTTATACATATGTGTATATTTTTTTATAAATTTATGATATTACTCATATTTATTATGTAACTTATATTTATTTATGAAAAATATATTTAATTAAAGATAGTTTTTTAGTAACTATTTGAATAAAAATATATAAATATAATTATCAAATTGTGTAAATTTATTTTTAATATTCTATATTTAAAGAGTTATACCTACTATTAGCTATATAATGACAATATTTGATATTTTTAATTATTTTTTATTTTGTTTATTATATATCTATTTATTTAATTCTTTATCCAAAGAAAAATAAAATTAAAACTAAAATAAAAAACTAATCCAATCTAAACTACTTTAAATTGAATTGGATCGAATTGTATTTAAATCTCAAACAAAACCGATTGGATGGTGAATTAAGAAAACCAAAGTGATTGGGTTGGATGGTTTTTCTCTTCAAAACCGATCCAATCCTATCCGCAAACACTCCTACCATGCAGTACGAATTGTGACTGAATAATGGTGTAAAAATCATTTACACTATGAGTGCATATACTATTTTCTCTTATAAAATTCAATAATCTTATTATACATAATAATGTATAATTAGATGATGGTGTAAAAAAATCTATATTATTAGTATATTCTAATTAAATTCATAATTACAATATTGATAATAAATTTATAACTTTAAAGTAAAAAAATCAATGAAAAAATGTTTTTAATAAAATTTATTACTTAAATTAACAATAAATAAAATTGATTTAAATAATAAAATTTCAATTTGTTAAAAATAGGCTAAATTACTAATTTAATTCCTTAATTTATTTATTTTATTTAATTAGGTCCTTCTATTATTTAAAGAATAAAAGGTTTAATTAAGTCCATAATTTTTAAAAACATTCCAATGTTATCATTTTCATAAAAATGACATTCATTTTTTTGTTCAATGTAACACTAAATAACATGAAAAATGTAGTGAAAAACGACATCGTTTTGGACAACAATATAACAATAGAGCATTTTTTAAAATTATAGGATGTAACTGAGTATTCTAATAATAGAAAGACCTTGTTGAACAAAATAAATAAATTAAGGGATTAAATTAATAATTTATTTTATATATTAAATGAGAATAGCTATTTTGAATGAGAATGTTTTAAGCTGCTATTATTCGACGAGAGTATTTTTAGTTGTCATTATTTAATTAGAGTTTTTTTAGAAATTTTTTAACCATTTATCTATTTTAATCTATCATTTTCAATATCTTTAATTCTAAATTAAATTTTAATATTTTTTAAAAAATTATTAATAATTAAAAATTAATATTGTATTACAATAATATTATTGTAAATTTAAAATATAATTTATATATTCAAAAATATTTATTTGTTATAAATTTTAATTATAATATAATTTATATATATTCAGAAGTATTTATTTATTATAAATTTAAATTATATAAAATAAATATTTATTCCTATGTAATACACAGTTAAAATACTAGTTTAGCCTTAAAAATATAATATTTTTTTTTGGGACATGCCCACGACTGCAGGATGGAGTAATGGGCGAAGCGAATGAATGACGTAGTAAGTGGTAACAACCGCAACCGATACTCTCTCAGAATTCAGATAGAGCGTTGTATACTATCAACTGCCCAAACTTAATTATATCTATATATATATATATATATGCGTGTTAGGGTTTGGTTTCAATTTGACACAGCTTTTGATTTGATTGCTACTGCGGTATTGTTATCTCCGCCGCTAGAACAACAGAAACGCGATGGCTAGAGACACTGAAACTGCGGTGCCTGAAGAATCTCCCAAACAATCCCCACCAAACCTCTTTTCTTTCTTCCCTAAATTCAACTTTGAACTCCCTTTTCTCCCACCCAAACCCAAACCTAAACCCGAACCTCAAGAACCGAACCCTCACCAGGAGGCTCCGAAGCCGAACGTGGTCCGGTTTCCGAAAACCCAAGTTGTGGCGGTTTCTTCTTCGCCTCTGCAGGCTGAGCCTGATGCTAACGGCTCCGCCACCGCCAAGACAACCAATCCTTTTATACTCTGGCAGGTATTGGTTAGCGTTTTGACTTCCCTTTGTTGAAGCAAAAATTGCATTCATATGTATGATATTAGGGTTTTGGGGGGTCTCTCTTGGAACTTGCAACTCTTATTTTTGAATCCATGAATATTGTTAGTTATCCTTTCTTTCTGAAAAGAGTCAAATCAGTGATGAAATTTGAATATCTGTCGTCCCTGAATCGTCAAATTAGTGTGACGTGGACAGTAATTTAACCCAAGAAGTGCGCGTTTAAGGACCTGACTTTACAATCTCACATGCATAAATTAGGATTTGGATGATTGAAATATTCTTCTGGCCTAGGATGGTTTGAGAGGTACTCCGTTCTACTTGTCTTTTGTTTCTGCGCCTGTGTTACAAACATATGAAATAAATAGCCACGAAGAATGAAAAATGTCAACCAGTAATCATAATGTCATTATAAGCACAAGCATAAGAAACATCATAGTTGTGTGGTCAGAATATGATTCGGTGAATATTGTTGTGAAACTTTATAGTTAATGATAGTGACTGATGATATTATTAAGGAAGGAGGTTACATTAGTTCTTATATTTCTTCAAGTGTCAATGTATATGGATGGTTTTATGTATGGTTTGGGTGCCTAGGATCAAGGGCTTACCGATTCCCGCTAATCCATCAGCATCGCTAAACCTGGAAATCTCAACCCCTCCTGTCCTGTGCCTCTTCTCTGGCTTCCCTTTCCACCCATTTGGATAAATTTTCTATTCCTAGCATAGTCACCAATGAATCCCCATCTGCACCTACACTTGTGTCTTGTATGCATGTTGACGGTTAAGGAATGAGCCTACAAGTTTTTGCTAAGAAGCTGATATTCTGTTCTGATATCCCATGTTCCCAACAAATAGTCCAGTTGTACTTTATATTTGATAATATTGTTATCAAAATCAAAACTACCTTAGATAGGATCATCTTATCGCAACCGATATATATATTTTAAATGTCCCTTGATTCTAGGAGTTAGCTTTTAACAGCTCTCGTCACTTGTGTATATATACATAATACATGTAAACATTCAAGAGATAAATGCACTCAGATTATTCCCCTAAATTTCTTTCTTGGTATCAGAGTAGAATATCAGCTTCTTAACAGAAGCTTGTAGGCTCATTCCTTAACTGCCCCCCTCAAACGAGTAGGTGGTGTGTAAGCCATGGCTTCTGTTGCTAATCCCAGCCAAAGGAATGATCCTCCCTTCAACTGTTTCTGTCAAGTTGGACAGAGACAACTACCTACTATGGAAGTCCCTTTGTTCTGCCTCTGACTAGAGGGAACAAATTAGATGGCTTCATTCTCGGGACAAAGAAGTGTCCTGAACAATTAGGACATAGATTGCTTTTTGTTTATTGATTTGACCAATTAGGATATTCCATGATGAGCTGTCCAGAGACAAATATATTCGTGGAAGAGGTCGCATATTCTTGTTATACTTCTTCAATATAATGTTAAGTCCATTTTTGCATTTTCTCATAAATTTATTTGATTCCAGGTTTATGCATTTGGAGCGGTCATGATTTCAACATGGCTTTGGGCAAAGTGGAATGAGAGGAAGGGTCGAGGGGGGTCTCCCAATGATGAGAGGGCTGAAGGCAGGCATGCTGATGATGGTAATCATTGATCTTCAGACGATGAATAGAAAATTTTCATTAGCTGTATAAAGTGCTATGTCAATACTCTCACATTCTCCGTATGAATGAAAATTTGTTTCATTTGCTTTAAATGGTAACGAAAATTTGTTTCATTACCAAGAGTTGCTGAATTGGTACATATTTTCTTTAGTATGAGACGATGGCATCGATTTTTTCTCGTTTCTATTCTCAAATTCTCTGCTCCACATGAATATAATCACCTTTTTCATTTTAGTGAATTCAATTTCTGATTTTTTTTTTCCTCTCAACTCTCATCCATGGGGATTTCTTCGACATCGAACAACAATTGCTTCGTCCTTCTCATGGCAATGTGTGGAAGAAAAGAGACAGCTACAGAATTAAGTGCTTAGAAACGTAATTTATTTTAGCATGAACTAAACGCAAAACATCTTTTAATTTATTCTTGAGCTTGCAAATGCTGAAATGGACTATAAAGCATTGATTAAAGATACTTCATTATCAGAATGATTTTTTAAGCCACAGACTTATGTGATGTGCATCGTGATAGATTATTATCCATGCTGTTAAGTCTTATACAAAGTGTGATGAGATTATTATCCATGTTATTACAAGTTTAGTAGGCGTATTCTTGTGAATGCTTGTAAATTTGATTTTGGATGATCTTAATTTTGTAAAATTAATTAAGTAAAACTTGAGTTTAAAGTGAATTGGTTTATGTTTAAAAATTTGTGTATAAAATACAAGTTTACACTATATGAAATTCTTAACATAAAATATTATTATTATTATTGTTATTATAACATACTTTTAACACTAAATTTTAACTTTGTTCAATCAAACATTATTTATTTTTATAAAATCTCATTTCTAAAATTAACATGTGTTTGGAGTTGAAGCATCCTTCCAAACATGATATAAAAGTTTTGTTTTGGTAACTAGTTTAATTTGTAAGTTTAAAATGATATATTTTTGTTGATTAGTTGAGCGAATGTTTTTCTCGAGTTCTACGTTTACAGTTATATTAAAAGAAATGTTATTTGTACAATAATTTATACAATAATACTTTTATATGTCTCTCTTTTACACAACATTTATTACATCTCATAATAATAGAGAGATAGACACAAAAAGTGTTATTGTACAAATTGTTGTACATGTAGCATCTTTCTTATACTAATTGCAGGTGTAATGTGTTATGTCATTTGCCAATTTTTTTGTCAATTAAAATTTAATTTTGTGGTGAATAAAATTAATTTTAAAAGAAGTAAAATTTAACTCTTTTTTTGTTAATTAAAATTAATTGAGTACAAGGCTTAAAAATACTCTCTCTTAACATAAAGCACTATCTAGAAGGTATTAATGGTTCTTTTTATAAAAGGTTTTATGATTTCTATGAAGCATTTATTTTTTCTTTAGGTATTTGCCCCTATTAAAGACTTTGAGTATCTATGTCTTTACTTGATAGTGATGCATAATACTTTCAAACTTTAATGTTTTCACATCACCCACAATAAGGATGATTAACAAGGGTAAAATTGGTACATTATAATATTTTAAAAATTAAACTAATAAAACTAACTAAGTTAACTATTTTTATTGGTTTGTGTAATTATATTATAAGTATCTTATAATAAGGATCAAAGGGAGTATATTTATATGTACTCTTCAAAAATAATTCTTTTTTATTCAAATAAAATTAATTCTTTTAAATTCATTTTAAAAATAGTATTCTCAAATATAAATCAACATTTACAATCCCAATTGTTTTGGAATCATTTCTTTAAATTAATCCTATTAAAGTGTAAAACAAACACACACAATGGGAAGGAAAAAGAAAATGATAAGGAAAAATATAGAAAAAATATATGGAGAGTTTGTATAATATTTAGTTTGATTGAAAATAAAAAGAAATTAAAAAAAATATTTTTTATTCTCTCTTCCCCTTTATTTTGATTAGATACAAAAAAAATCTATAGACTTAATATTACTTTGTTTCTTTCACTCTTCTTATCACTAGTTGATCGTCTACTAACATGCCCGCGACTAATCTTACGAGTATTATAAACATTATCTCAAATTTACATTCCTTTCAATTAGGATGGTAATTCTACCCATATCTTATAGGTACTCGCAAAAAATTATCCGCAACGGATAGGATAAATACCTGCTGAATGGAGATGAGATCGGGGGTGGATATTTCTTCGCAAAATTTCATGGGGATGGGTGCGGATATGGGTACGATGGTACCTACCCGCCTCCCCCACCCCCCACACACACACCACACATCACACCCACCACACTACATATATATATATATATATATATATAAATATCTCATTATAATATATTGAAAGAATACTTATGTGATTATTATAAACACACACACACACACCACTCTTAATTTATTTTAATAGAAAAAAGATATTGAAGATTTAGCGAGCACAAACAAAAATAATAATTTAATTTATATTAGTGTAAAACACTTTGATGCATAAATCCAAATGAATTCACCATATTGCCGCATCATATATTAATGAATAAGATAATGTAATAAAATAATCAAATTTTATTAGATTTTTGTGTAAAAAAGTTTTGCACTCACATTATATATAAATTAAATTTCAAAAAAAATCATACCTCACTAAAAATATTAAATTATATCAAAAGATCAAATTCTTTTTTAAATACATGCATTGTTTCTAAAATATTATTGACAATATTTATAGTTATTGTTATTGGTGAACGTAGTTTTTTTAAATTAAAACAATTTAAATTTTATTTGATATTAACTATATTAAAGGATAGATTGAATGTATTTGTTTTTTTTATATATTGATAGTGAAATGTTAAAAATAATTAATCATAAAATTATGATCAATAATTTCGTAGTTGATAAAAAAAATAAAATGAGAATTGACAAATTGTATTAAATTAATTTTGAATATAAATTTTGTCTAAGGACTCATATTCTTTTACCAACACTTAAGTAAAGTGTGGGTAGAGAATGCAGGTATGGGTAGGGGTGTTCATAAACCGATCCAATCTAATGAAAACCGAAAAAACCAATCCAAAAAATCAAAAATTGAATAAATCGAAAAATTGAAAATTGAAAACCAAAACTTTTATTGGATTGGATTGGATTTCGGATTTGATTTTGAAAACCGATCCAATCCAATCCAAACTGAACTTATATATGTATATATATTTTCACTTGTAATTTTTTAATATCACTCGTGTTTATGTTTTTATTTCTTATATAGTTGTAAAATTATTACATAAATTATACTTGTTTATAAAAAATATATTTATTTAAAGATAGTTTTTTAGTAACTATTTGAGTAAAGATACATAAACATAATTATCAAGTTGTATATATTTATTTTTAATAATATATATTTAAAGAGTTATACTAGTATTAGTTATATAATGACTCATTAATGAAATATTTGATATTTTAAATTATTTTTTAATATATTTATTATATCATATTCTTTATTTAATACTTTTTAAAAAAATAATAGTAAGATTAAAACCAAAACCTGATCCAATCCAAACCGTTTTAAATTGGATCGGATCGGATTGGATTTAAATTTTAAACCAAACTGATTGGATGATGAATTAACAAAACCGAAGTGATTGAATCAGATGGTTTTTCTCTTCAAAACTGATCCAATCCAATCCGCGAACACCCCTAGGTATGGGTATATAGATACCCAGCAAGTATGGGAATGAGGATTAAAATTGCTACCCATACAAGTATGAAGCCGGATATGGGTATTTTTTTTAAATGCAAGTATGAAGACGGGGTATAGTACCCTACTCATTGTCATCCCTAACAAAGAGATGAAAACTTTTAGAGGTGACAGTTTTTATTTTATTTTATTTTATTTGTGAATATTTTCTCTTTTCATGTTACAACTACATAAATAATTATATCCTTTTCTCATTTTTTTTTTCATCACACTTTTTCCGATCTTTTTTCTATAAAACTAAACAAAGCATTGGTGCATGTTTGAGGAGGATTTTTTTTTAAATTATCTCAAAAACTAATAAAAATAAATAATTATATTTTAAAATACTACTTTCGTATTTTTTTATTTATTATTTTTTAATAAAAATATTTTTTATTTATTGTTTTTAAATTCAAATATGATATTAATTATTATTTTTATAAAATATAGATAAAAAGTTTAATAATTATACACTTTCAGTATAAAAAGTTTTAAACTGTCAACTAATTAGAAATCTATCATCATTGATATGACTGTTAAAAGTAATGCATTCTCATATATAAATAGAATGTCCAAAATTAAAAATATAAATATAAATGATATATTAAAAAATTATAAATAATTTTAATAATATAAAAAAAAATCTTAATTTATTGTCAAATAAATACAGGGAATAATGAATATCTGGCAAATAAATAAATAAATAGGAAGCGAGTTTGTCGTCGCTTTGGGTCTTTTGGTTTGTACCTGCGTGGCCTTTGTTACCTCGTTTCGGTTTTCTCTGTTAACACACAGAACAGAGGGCAACACCGCAACAACAAAACAAGAACGAAGCATATCCCCTTAACTTAACCGCACGTTTGATGACGGAAATCGTTACATCCTCCGTCATAACGTCGTCTCTGACTCCTCTCCTCCGTCACAAACCCTAACCCTAACCCTAATCCCTCTTTCTCTTAATGGCCACTGAAGATTACCCCCTCATCGACTCTCCCTCCCACGCGCAGCCTCACCTCCACGCGCCCACGCGCCACCACTTCCCCTCCTCCTCCTCCTCAAGTCCCACCACTCTCCCCGCCGCCGATTCCGCCACCGCCGACTACTACCCCCACACCTCCTTCTCCGACAACTCCGCCGGCCCCGCGAAATCCGTCCAAACCCCCAATTCCAAGGACGCCGCCGCCGCCGCCGGCAGCCCCTACTACTACAACAAGAAGCTCAAGTCCGCCGCCGGTCCGGATCCGGCGACCGACGCGGCGTTCCGCTGCGGCGCCGGGGATTACCGGAAGGACCGCGAGGAATGGAGCGACACGGCGATCGCGTGTCTTTTGGAGGAGTACATGGAGAGGTTCAACCAGCTGAACCGCGGCAACCTCCGCGGCCGTGACTGGGAGGAGGTGGCAGAGGCGGTGGGGGAGCGGTGCGGCGGCGGAGAGGGGAAGCATCACAAGAGCGTGGAGCAGTGTAAGAATAAGATTGATAATTTGAAGAAGAGGTATAAGGTGGAGCTTCAGAGGATTGGGAGTGGTGGCATTGCCACTAGTCACTGGCATTGGTTTAAGAAGATTGAAGCTATTGTTGGCAACTCTCTCACTGTCAAAACTCTTTCTGATGATGACAAGGCTGATAGTAGTGCTGGTGCTGGTGCTCATTCTTCTTCCATGGCTAGACAAGCCAAGAACAGGTCTTAGTTTTTTGATAAAATCACCTGTTTGTTATTTTTGTTGTTTGTTGGTTATGTTTGTGCATTTTTGTGTTTGTAAATGTTTTATGATGGATTGATGTGATGTTTTGATTTTGCCCTAAGTTATAGTGCAGTTTGGTTTGGTTTGTCTAGTGGAAAACTTGACATGGTCAGGTGTTACCATCTCGCCGTTTATTCTTTTAAATCTGAACTTTAAAATAGAAATATATTGTATTGATAAAGTTTATTCAAGGGTTAGGATCTCATGCAGTGGTAAAGTCACTGCAGAAGATCCATTTCTGTTCAGTTTTGGTTTTACTAGAAATTTGGATTTTGATGGCAATGAGGGTTGGTGACTTCGACTGTTTTGTATTTTATTTTTGCTGATAATTGGTTGTTGGTATTGTTGTTTGGTTAGTGTGGCTAACTCTGCCTCCTGAGACAAGGTTTGAATTTCGTGGTAAACTTGGTATAGTTCAGTCTCTTGTTGGTGATGTTGTGACAAGACGTGCTTTTTAGTTGTTGATAGCTTCTTGTTGCTTGCTTTAGTTGTTGGTTGTTCATGGCACGTGTCATAGGTGCATGAGATATTGGCATGGTCCTCTGACCGTTTGTGATGAATCTGTCAGCAGATATGCACCTAGCAATGCTGCGGTGGCAAACAATCTCAAAACGAAACCAGCTTCAAATCTAAAATGGCATAGAGTTTTGTTTAAAATTAGTGGCTCTGCTTTGGCTGGAAACTGCCAGAATATTGACCCCAAGGTGCCAGTTTTGTTCCTGATTCTATTTAACATTCATTGAATATTGGTTTTTGAGGATATTTGAATGAATAGATTGTGCTTCCTACTCTTAGAGACTTAACTGGAAAATGCAATTCAACTGCTTCCTTCCATCATTAGGTGGCAATGCAGATTGCTAGGGAAGTGGCAACAGCTTGCCGCCTTGGGGTGGAGGTATTCCCTTGCCTTCTTTAGTGCTCAATAATTTTTTTTACGCCAGAGGTTAGTTTGCGTTAGCGTTGTCTAAAGCTCAATTTATATATAGGTGGCTATTGTTGTTGGTGGTCGTAACTTCTTTTGTGGAGATGCATGGGTGTCTGCTACCGGCTTGGATAGACCTACAGCATATCAAATAGGGTAAGTGATTTTAGTGCTTTGGTGGCACATAACACATTTAGTCCTTGATTGATTATTTATGATATTGTTTATACTCATTAACCAAATTTTTTCTTAATGATTGCATTTTGTAAGGCTCTATATGTTTAGAGTATAGGATGAGATTGAGAAAATACCATAGGATTTTGATTAAAAGTAAGGCAAAGTTTTTTATATTAAGCATATTGTTGTTGATAAGGTTATGCTGTGATGTATGTATGTCTCTGTGTGTGTAATGGGTTAAGTGATGTGATATCAACTTTGCAGTGTAACCAGCTTTCCTTGTTTGTTTTCTAGTATAATATTATTCTTTATTTACTAATGTTAACTTAAAATTGGCAATAGATCAATGGAATAATAGTTCCACCCCCACCCCCCGGGGGCAGTTGTTGATTGCATCCTGACTGTATGTTATTCTGTAAAATAAGTATGATGGCAACAGTTATGAATTCTATTTTGCTTCAATCTGCTTTGGAGAAGCTGGGTGTTCAGGCACGTGTTCAGAGTGCATTCTCAATGCCAGAGGTTGCTGAACCATATAACAGGCAACGAGCTATTAGACATCTTGAGAAAGGAAGGGTTGTCATATTTGGTGGTGTTGGTGCTGGCACTGGAAATCCACTCTTTACCACCGACACAGCAGCAGCTCTCAGAGCTTCCGAGCGTATGACCTTGCACTTCTGCTTTAGCATCTCATCTTTAGTTTTCTTGTTTTTATGTCAGTTATAATCGTGTGTTCTATAATATTCACAGCCTTGCTCACATCTGTATACTTGATGCTTGAGTAGGAGTGAATTGTGACCGTCTTTCATCTATGTTTTTCTCTTTTCAGTTAATGCTGATGCGGTTCTGAAAGGTACTAATGTGAATGGCGTCTTTGACTGCCATACCCGTAATGATAATGCAACACTTGATCACATTTCCTTTAGGGAAGTTGTTTCTAGGGGCATCACCTCCATGGATATGATGGCACTGGCATATTGTGAAGAGAATGGAATACCTGGTCGGTATTTTCTCACTGTTTTCATTCAATGTAATCATCCATTAAAACCTTTTTTTCTGAGGTATTCGTTCTCTCCAGTTGTAGTCTTCAACATGCTTGAACCAGGGAATGTTTCAAGAGCATTATGTGGAGATCAAGTTGGCACTTTGATCGATCAAATGGGTAGAGTGGAGCATCAGCTTCCTAGTTAATCATGTATATTGCTTGTAGTAATCAGATTATGGTATTACTTATAATCTTACCTAAGTAATTCCTTGATTCTCTGTTTTTTGTTTGTTTTTGAGCCGTTACCTGTAAGGTTGTAAGCATAATATATTTACCACGTACTATTGATTCATTAGATTGAAGAGGGAATAGACATGTAACTTAACTACTGAAGTTTTGTACTTTTAACCAATGTTAATAAAATAATATTTTCAAATAACGCTACTGGAAGGTTACTATTAGAGGTGTTAATAGGTATGGCTTGTACGTGTATATATTCAACATATTTACACTGCTCAAGTACTGTCTTGGAGGAAGTTTTCTTGAATATAGATATCGGTTTACGAAGTTACTGGAATAATCATTGTCATTTCAACGTGTGAAAAGTTTTTCCAATAAATTTCAACCACTGAAAACCAATAAAATTATAGAACCTGCCGCTTTTCCAATCCTTTATTCGTTTTAACACGAGCTAATGCGTCCTAGAACTTCTACGTATGTATCATATGGCGCCTTCCAATTATAGTACACTAATTCAACTCATCTGATCAGTCATGTCTGCACCTTAAGTAATTTTGTGGAATACTGATAGGTTGCAGGGCCGTCATCTACGACAGCTCAAGCTTTTCCAGTCTTTAGTGAAATATAAATACAAAAAAATTCAGGTCACCTTAAACAAATATTGCACAGGAGGAATTGACTCAGTAATGTACATGTCAAGGTCGATCGTCTTCATTAAGAAATGGTAACATTATTCTTGCCATACATTGATCCCTCAAGGTATGTTAAAAACAGAAAAACTTGATCATCTGTACAAAATTGATCTTATTCAAGAACAATTACGATGTAATCAGCGACTATAATTGTCCCCAGATTTACAATTATACACAGCATATAAAAATGTGGACCACCATGATGCACATCAACCCAATACTATCATGTACTATCAATATCCCCAAATAGATGTCTGCACCAAAATGATCTCCAGCCAACTCTTATAGCCTGTACAATTCCCGAGACCCAATAAAAATGACAGGGTCCACTACTTCTCCCCATTTTTTCATCACAAGGAGTGTTCAAAAGAATTAACACTATTCTCATTGCACAAAGAAACCAAAATTGGTTATGCGACTATTCACTGCCGGAATCTTACAGGAAGTAAATTCCCTATTCACTCAGACTTGAAATAACTATCATCAATTGACAATTGGTCAAATGCATCAAAATTTGCCTTCAGACCAACATACTGACTACCTAGTTGAGCACAACCACCATTTGGCCACCTGCAGCCTCCAACTCCAGAGCGAAATGGGCATAGAGTTTCACATACCCGACCAATTGCATTGTTTCCATCATCATCATGATCATCTGCTGTAACTGGTACTAAAACAGACAGATCCTTTTTGTCATCACGCACATTACTAATTGATTCTTTCCTAGAGGAACAACACAGAATGTCTGGGTTGCTTTCAATGTCAACTGTGCATTCACCACTACCAGAGACATGAACCTTGCACCCCATTGACTGAATTGCACGCTTTATGGCCATATTTTCTTTGCTTATACTCTTGGCCATGTTCATAGCTGAGCTGTTTAGCTGCTTCTCACGTCGTAATTCTGCATTCAATGACTCTATGGAACTTGTAACTTCTATAGCTCTCCTTTCTGCCATTTCTTTAGCCTGTTACCATCCCAAACAGCACTAGTAATGTTAAAAGGAAAAACCAAACAGATCAACAGTTTCATTCAGGACATTGTAAAGAAATAGAGAATTGTTTTGATAACTGATAAGAAGAAAGTACAAGGTGGCAACCAAAATTAAGAAGCCACAAACGTGTGTTAATCAGTAATGGCTTTCCACAAATGAAGGCAATGACTTTTAAATCGGACATAGTCATAATCAGAAAATGGAAAATAACTAACTACCTTCTGCATCTCAGAGTATTTCATAACTATGTTCCTGCATTGTGCTTCAATCTCCCCAGCTTGTGCTTCTTCTGGGCAGGCCCAACGAAGGTGGAATTGGGGCCACAAAGTTGGGGCTAATGCTGCTGCTGGGGGCCGAAGAGGACCATTATGCTTCAGTGGATCATAAAAGGGATTGTAATGCACATGGGAACCTCCTTCTGATGTCCGCAAATCAGCCAAGTACACCCACAGACATCCACATGCCTCAAAAACATTGCTTTGCTGCCTCTCCTTCTCACTAAAAAAATTACAATCAGAACGAATACAATAACCAGCATCAGGACAACTGCAATTCGTCCAATACTTATTTCACATTTCCCTTACTCTAATCCTCGTACATTTATCATTTTATAGACACACACAGATACATAAAGAAGGGGAATGTTCTTTAGACTAACCATTTATAATACTGACAAATATTTCAGGTTCTAAAATGAAATCATCAAACCAGTATTACGTGCTACTACATGGGTTATATTACTGTGTAGGGATATTAAAATTTGAGAGAGATTTTGTATTCTGAAAAATGAATTGTCCCATTACAAAAGGTGAAAGATCATCTATATATAGCTGTACAAGAGAGTACCAAAAGGTTAACCACCTGCAACTGAGTTACAGAGTACAGCTGTCAAGAAACTAACTAAACCCAACAGATAACTATAGTAAAACAGTGGTTATACACAAACTGATTTCAGAGTAAAACTCTACTATAACAATGGTTTAGTACCCTTGGGGTATAGATATATACCTTTCAATGAAAATTAAAAAGGTTAGGTTTTACAGAGCTTATTTAAGCAAAGGAAGATATTATTGACAGTATACATCTTCAAGATGCGAATGTAATTAATGACAACAGAAAATGCTGACTGGGTCAATAAGCAGGACATCAAATCATATAAATGCAAGTATAACAAGATGCAGTTTGATATAACGGATAGAGAAAGATTAAATGTTTTGAGAATTTGCTGACACAAAATCTTATATTGCTAGGAGATGCTGGTAGCTATAGTAAATTAGCAAACCATACACTACGAGAATACTTTTTTCCCAGTGAAATAACAATTTTTTCAAGGGATAAAAAATGAGACAACTTTTCATAACAGTTAACTATATCAGCCTATCGGCAAAAATTTCATTTTGCTATAATATAGCCTTAAATCCTGAATTAAGTCTCACAAATGAAACCTACTCAACAGCCACGTTGGTATCTTTCACTACATTCAAAGTGAGAAGAGTCAGGAAAAAGCATGCCAATGACCACATCCATTCCATAGAGAAGACAAGTTGCAAACAAAGGAAGTACCTGTTACATAAGAAGTTTCCAAAACGACAAGAAAGCATGCAGTCTACGAAGTCCACCAGGAAAGCCTGGATCATATAAAAGTAGAAGTTACTAGAAGGAATGATACTAGAAAGAAAACCATGCAACAAACAAATATTCAAGGATACGTACCGCAGAAAACTCAAAAGCAAAAGGATACATCCGCAATAATTGCGAAACACAATCAACCCACTGAAAACATATACAAGACAGTAAGCTCACAATAAACACAAACACTGAACATAACTATTATACGAAATGTAGATTCAAGTAAAAGACAAGCTGAAATAGGTAGAAAATTACATTTCATGCATACATAACAACAATGTCATTAAATGGATTTGTGTACAAGGTCACCAGTAGTAATGAATATTTACGTCCCCCCATCCCAAAAATAAATACATAAATGAACCAACCATTTTTTCAAGTGATAATACAAATCACCCTTAAAACTGAAGAGCATCCCCATAGAGAAATATAAATTAAACTATAATAAAGATTGTCCAACATGTGTCATACAGGTATCAGTGTTGGAAATAGGTCCAACAATTTGACACTTTAAGCAAGAGAAGTGCATGTGCTTCATAGCTTTCAATAGTATCAAGGCTAAATTGTACTTTTGGTCCCCCTATAATTCTCAATCCGCAATTTTGGTCTTCCTATTTTTAATTTTGCGATTTTAGTCCTCCAATTTTTAAAAATCACGATTTTGGTCCCCCTATTTTTAATTCCGCGAATTTAGTCCTCAAATTTGTAAAAATTCACAATTTTGGTCTCCCTATTTTTAATTCCGCGATTTTAGTCCCCCAAATTTTAAAAATCCACAATTTTAGTTTAACCGTTAAATGTTCATTCGTTAACCGTTAATGTCTCAACGTTAACTATGACGTAGCACTAGTCTGCTAAATATTATCTGCCACATATTTAATCTAATGTCACATCATAGTTGATGTTGAGACATTAACGGTCAACAGATAAACATTTAATGGTTAGACCAAAATTGCGAATTTTTAAATATTAGGGGACTAAAATCGCAAAATTAAAAATAGGGAGACCAAAATTGCAGATTTTAAAAAATGGAGGACTAAAATCGCAGAATTAAAAATAAGGGGACCAAAGGATTGAAAATTATAAAGGGGACCAAAAGTGCAATTTAGCCTACCATCAAATTTGAAGTTATATTAACCTTCAAAGAATAAGCTTAAGCCATTCAAAAATAAAAATTAAAAAATGAAGCAGGTACTGAAGCCTTGATTTGAAGATGAGATTTCTAGGAGGGAAAAATGCAGAGAAAAGATATAACCCAGTTGATTAATTATAAACTATGTCGATTAAATGATGCCTAGAGGTTATTCAATAAACAACAACAATAAGCTTTTTCCCACCGGGTGGGGTTGGCTAATGGCTATATGGATCAATTGACAACATAGTATCCTATCATATTCGTAAATCACATCTACAAACCATTTAAATCTAAATCTATAAAATAAGGAGCCAACCTGCAAAAAAATGGGAGAATAGTCGTTGGAGTTATGCGAGTGAGATGAAGTTGGGGTTTGCGACGAGAATGTTCCTGATGACTGGCGCATGGGTGATGGGGGTAAGTTGCCAGTTGAAGACTGCCTAGATAACTCAAAAGGCATGTTGCCAGTTCCAGAGACAGATGGCATTCCCACCCGATCAGAAAATGGATGACCAAAAGCAAGCCAGTCTTTTTCAATGAGTGCCTGCATAAGGAAGAAGAACTTGAAGCAAAATTAAATAGCACAAAGCCACATACATTGATTCATTTTCAAAATGTGATAAAAACAGATAAATGGTTGTTGATTAGTGTGAAATGAGTTTAACTGTGATATCAAATAGTAAATAGAAGGAAAAATTGCGCAGCTTATAGTGGCATTGAAATAGAAGATATTCAGTTAGTTGTGTAATGTCAATTCCTTACCTGAAACCCAGTGAATGTCCGATAATATGGATCAAGCAACAAATTAGCAAGTGAAACCAACTGGCTTGTCCTATCCCATCCATCACTACCAAAAAACAAAAGGGACACGGGGTAAGGTGCAGTGCTAGATACCAAACAAACTTGAATATCATATATAGGCATAAATTGAAAATATTCAATTTAGATTTCACAGTTTTAGACTAGTGAGAAAAGACATCATTATAGCACCTGCAATGTACAAGAACAGAAGCGCTTTCTATTGCAACACGAGCAGCAATCCAAGCTGCACCAGCCAACACACTCTGAACATGCAGTAACCATCCACTGTCCCCAAGGGTTGATACTGAAGCAGACATACTACTTAAATTGCCACCACCCCACGTTGACCCTCCTTGTCTCTAAATAAAACTCATAGAAACAGAGTCTAAATACAATTCACATAAAATTAGAAACACAGACTCTGTTCATTGATCCCGATCCCGCACAAAATTAATCTAGCTAATCATAAAACTAGGGGTGTTCGCAAATTGAATTGAATCGGTTTTGAAAGAAAAATATTTGATCCAATCACTTCCGTTTTCTTAATTCATCATCTAATCAGTTTGGTTTAAAATTTAAATCCAATCCAATCTAAAGCAGTTTGGATTGGATCGGTTTTCGGTTTTACTCTTACTTTAATTTTTCTTTGGAGAAGTATAAATAAAAATTAAGATATATAATCAACATAATAAAAACTAATTAAAAATATCAATTATCTCATCTACAAGTCATTATATAGCTAATAGTAGTATAACTCTTCAAATATATACTATTAAAAATAAATTTACACAACTTGATAATTATATTTATATACTTTTACTCAAATAGTTACTAAAATATTATCTTTAATTAAATATATTTTTCATAAATAAATAAAAGTTATATGATAATTTTACAAATATATAAAAAATAAAAATGTAAATATGAGTGGCATCATAAATTTATAAATAAAAATAATAAATATCTGTAAGACTGTAAGTTCTGCATGGGTTGGATTGGATCGGTTTCAAAATTAAATCCGACATATCAAATCCAATAAAAAATTGAGGTTTTCGGTTTTTTGATCCATTTATGAACACCCTTACACAAAACAGTTCAGTAGAACAGTATTAAAAATGCCACTAACTCAAATTCTTGCCAACTTAAACAGTCCTTATCATCAATTTTGGCAACAAATTACAACCAAGCACAGAGAATCATTTGTACCAAAATCCTTAAACGTTTAACCATGCTGGATGATTTGTAGAGGAATAATAGAAGCACTTTTATACATACACCATGGTCCACATTCAACTTCTTGAAATCAACCAAAAAGTTCACTACAATAATTATGGGAACAAAATTTACCAACAGCTCCAAAGCATCAAGCATGCCATTTTAATAGCCTACTCAATACATCCAAAGACACAACAGATAAAACCTTTTAACATTTATAGACTAACCAAAAAAGAGGACATTCCATCCGATGACGCTTTGCCATGAGTGTCCATGTATTCTCGGAGCCGAACAAAGCTCTCTCTCATTGCATGGATGTTGTCTATCCCCAAAAAGACTATCTGATAATATAAAATAAGAATTTAGACAACTAGAAAATAAAGTCAAATTTATAATTATAACTTGAAAACCAAAAACCACAACTGGATAATTCAAGCTTATTAGACCTCAGATTGAAAATAGTTTGATGATGATTCTGAACCACCTCCCATGGCTCCATTAGCCAATGCATTTTTCCTTGGCCGTGCATCAGCAATATATAACTTTCTGAAATACAATAAATATATTTTTCATAAATAAGTATAAGTTATATGATAATTTTACAAATATATAAAAAATAAAAATGTAAATATGAGTGGCATCATAAATTTATACATAAAAATAATACAAAATGACTACACGTTTGCCTTTTCTAGAACGAATTTGATAATTCTCTCCTTGATTTTTTCCCTCCAGATATCCGTAAGACAGTAAGTTCTGTATGGGTTGGATTGGATTGGTTTCAAAATTAAATCCGAAATATCCAATCCAATAAAAAATTGAGGTTTTTGGTTTTTTGATCCATTTATGAACACCCTTACATAGAACAGTTTGGTAGAACAGTATTAAAAATGCCACTAACTCAAATTCTTGCCAAATTAAACAGTCTTTATCATCAATTTTGAAAAATTTTCAAAAAATGCAGAGGATTGCACACCCTCCCCCCCCCCCCCCGACTGAAAAAAAAAGATACATAATTACCTGAGGATAGCATCATGTATTCTGTCAGTTAAATATTTAAATGGTGGTATAATTATTTATGGAAACACAAGGACTTAGTCTTCACCTAATGACAAGTTAATAGTTATTCCTCAATAGGGATGACAATTTTCCCCATCATTCGAGAATCCACATGAGAACTGCTCCACTTGGGGCCACAAAGTTCAGGTGGTTTTTTCCCAGCAAGGATGGGGAAGGAAACACCCTCTGAAAGAGATTCAGGTACAGGGGTGGGGAGTATAAGGTTTAAGTATAATGAAAATTATAAAATTATCCTTAATTATAAATACACCACATATAAATGACTTTTTAGTCTTTTTCTTAATAATTAATATATAAATATCTTTTTATTTTAATATAATTTAATATATTCAGTTTTTTATAATTATATTTTAAAGTAAACTTAAATTTGTCATCTAACTTTATTTTTTTTGAAATATTTTAAGAATGTATTATTATTTATTTTACAATGTCAGAGATCCCCCACCCCCCAATGGGGAAATGACAAACAGCAAAAAGAATTACCCCCTTCGTGGGGAGCAAGGATGGGAACAGGGAAATAATGAACAAAAAGGGACGGAGTGCAAGGAGGTACTCTCCACCCCATGCAAGTGCCATCCTAATCCTCGATATAATATCAAAGCCTCTATGAACAAGTGATCCGGAATTCAATCCTTACCGCCCATTCTTCATACTTAAGTTGAAATTCAACACAAGGTAAAATGGGAATGTACGTTGTCCACATACCACAATGCAAGAGTATAACATTAACATACATATCTTACCTCCTTGAGCCATTATCTAGTTTGCTGCAAAGCGCAGCCACGAGTTTTTCATCAATGTTGCTGCAGGCAAATACATGAAAAATCTTGTCAGTGTTCTGTTCATTTCATTTCTTATAAAAGAACTTATTCAAAGAAGTCAGCAACCCTGGCCCCCCCCCCCCCCCCCCCCTAAAAAAAAAAAAGAAAAAAGAAAGAAATCACTATACCATAAAAAGCAAGACAAAAAATTCAGGCATTTCACTCCAGCGACAATATACCCCTAGAAGAGAACACTACTAATGTTTTTAAAACTAGACTGAGCATTGAACTGATTAAGACATTGATTCAAGGTTCAATGTTTAACAAGATGTCCTATATTGAACTCATTACATCCATCCAAAGTGTCATTAATTGCAGGTGGCAGCTAATAATGGCAAGCCAAAAATCCATCATAAAAATATGGCAGATGGCATTGTGGATTATGACTGAAGCATGGTGGCTATGAAAAAATACATAATATATACACAAAAAGTATACTAAAAAAGCTGCAAAATGTAATAAATAAAGAAAAATTAATAACATACGAAGAAAAATAAACTAGAAACCAGTGAAATTCAGCAAATGTATCCTAATTCATAAATTTATGGAATAATATCAAACATCTCAGACTATGACTTAATTTTTTTGTTAAAAGAAAAAAAGATTAGAAAGAACAAAATTTATTTGTCTCAAAACTTATTTGTAAATAAAAATCAGAATTTGTCAAAAATAAAATATTGGAAGAGAGTATGATTAGAACAGAACAAGGAAGTAGAGACTAAAGAGTATGTCTCAAAATGTTTTGGTTTAAAGTATAGTATATGAATGTTTGTTGTTAAAGGAAACAAGAGTATGATCGATTGGAAAGAACAGAAAAGGGATAGGAGAGGAAGAGAGAGAATAGAATAGGGGGGGGCGAAGGGAGAGGATGGAAAGAAACAAATAGGAAGAAAATACCAAGCAAGACCACCATTGCCTGAGAGTCACTGGAGACTTGCAGAAATGTCTGGAGGAGGGCACAAGAGTAGGAATATGGAGCAGAGAAGGGTTGTGGGACCGAGAGGGAAGAGGAATCCTTGTTTATGCAAAGGGCGCTATATTTGTGTGAAAATGGAAGAGTGTAAGTGTAACTATTCAAAACACGAGTCATGTGAGAGCTGGGCTGTGACATTTTCAAATTTTCAACACCAAAAACTAAATTGCATTTCTAGCACGTCTTCAAGATAGCCACCCTTCAGAACAACCCTAAAGTTGCGTCTTCCACCATGGGTGCCACACCAATTGTGGCCGGCATAAGCCGTCACGCCATGCACTTCTCATGGTGATTTACACAGAATTCGAAACACCATTCTGCCATTTGACAACACTGTATCTAGAACAAACAATTTGTTTCTTTTTGCCTTTAAGAGGGTGTATTTAATAAAACAATTAGCATTACCTCCTCATATTCATCATAAGACCAACTAAGGGTTGAGAAGATCGTGCAACAACTGCTCCAGTCACTATAGTCATCAGTTCCATATAGTTAGAAGGCCATCCTTGTATTACAATAATAAAATGCAAAAGACAGAAGTGGAAAGAAAGTAAAAATAAGAAACATAGAACTGGGCCAACTACTTAAAAAATGAAACCTAGATTCTGCACATACAAGGATGACACCATGAAACTACAGGTAGTCGACATCTTGCACGGAAGCTGCAAGCCTGGAGCACTTCATCATCACTAGCATTAAGACAATGCAAGATAACAAAATAGTGGTTCAGCAGTCTCAACCTTATCAATATAAACAAAAGTCACAACTAGTGCAAAAGCAGAAAGTTCAGCCCTCAATAAATTACCTAATGATCTTTGGAACAACCAAAGCAAATGGATAACTCTGGCACATTGTATAATTGGAATTCACGCTACTTATTCTCCATAGGTCATTTGACAAGGTGAAAGACCCATTTTCAATTATATTGATTGATGCACGATGAAAACCTAAGCAAAGAAGCCGAAAATATTCATCCAATAAGCGCACCAGTGGAGTAGTGTTCTTAAACCTAGAAGGTCCTGAAGCAAAAGCATAAAGATCCCATAGTCTTGCTGGCTTTGTACACCTCAGTAGCGCATCAAATACCACACGTCTCTGTAAGATTTTCATAATCGACATTAGATCCCAAACATGCTAGAAGAAAATAAAAAGCATCCACTCAAATGTTCATTACAACATTCTCACTGGCTTACAACATTTAAAAGTGCAGCTTACCCAACTACTTCAGATATTTTATAAGTTGTAAATTATAATGAAATGATTAATAGACCAACAAGAATTCCAACTATTACAAAATATAATTAAATTTCTATATTTTCTCTTAATTTTTTGCCTTTTGCTGCCAATGAAAGTTAGCTCAATAGGGAGGGTCAAGATTCAAGCTGCACTGATGTAAAGGTCTTGGGTCTGATTCGTGCTGATGATCCATCTGTTAGATCAGATTAAATCAAATCCAGAACAATTCTCGTAAGTGCTGTTTATTGATGAATTTTCAGGGAACAACGGGGTTCCACTGAAGTAGGGAAGTGTAATACAGAAAGAAATGATAGATTACACCTGATAGGATTGTTGAAGAGCCTATCCTCTCCTAACCACCTTCCAACTAACATAACAGAATGCCTCTCTGATCTCAATTTATCCTATTTATACATTTCACATTATTTCTCATTACAATGGGTCCTATTAGGCTGTCCCTGGCCCATCTTTATTGGGCCTGTGCTTCCCATGAGTCTTCCTTATGTAGGTCTCTCTAATTGGGGGTCTAACACCATCATCCGTAGGCATCCCCTAATTGTGGTGCACTCTGCCTTGGTTGTGTAATAACTTATGCACCTCCTTAATTTTTGCATAAAAAATACTTTCAATAAAAAGTTAATAGAATCCCACATACAGTCAATAAGAAGAAATGGAATTGTTCTACATGTAAACCAAGCTCTCATGCATGACTGTTGTAAATTCCAATACCAAAAACCAACCTTAAATGCTGAAGCCCCAAAAATTTATAATAAGAGCAAAAGCACCATTCCAGAATGAATACATTAATTAATTCATTAGTAGGAGATATCTAGAAGAGAACATAAAAAGTTAAAACATCTCTCCATGTTTGGGGATTATCGACAAAAAGACCTCCTGTGAATAGAAACAAAGGTTTGTGATTCATTCTATCCATGAATGATGAAGTAGCGTATGTGTCTCAAAGACTCGTTTTAAGCTGCTCATACGATTCTTATGGCATGTAAAGAATTATGGCTAGGTTGTGTGCAGTTTCCTTCTAAGATAAAGAAGGAAAAAGGGGAACTAAATTGATAAATTAGGAGTATTCACAAACAGCATTTCAGTTGAAAGAGATGTCAATGACATTTTGACCGTTTTATAAATATGGACTTCAAAAGTATTAAATCTCCACACAGTAAATATTTAATAAACCCAAGATAAAACTGAGAGTTACACCATTTTACAAGGTCACAACTACTGTCATAGTAGAATTACCTGTTTTGTACGTGGCCTGAAACTGAAGACTATAATTCTCATATCTTTTCCTGCATACGTGAATATAGTATTTTCTTTAATAAAAAAATTATTAAGATTTAAGACAAAGATAAAAATACCACAAATTTGGAGGATAAAGAATCCCCCCTTAATAAAAAAGGAAAAAGGCAACACAGAAAAAAAATATATATCATTGCAGAAAGCTGCCCAATTTATATTATAAACTATAAAGTAAATCACTAGAAAAGACCATGTGCTTTACACCAAATAGAAGCGGCATACAATGCACACTTGTATCAATTAATTATTAAAAATAAATCCATGAATAGTAAGAACTAACTAGCTAGTAAGACCTCCAAATTCAAAGTTACACCCAGTTCAGGGCCAAACTCAAAACAACATTGTTCCAAATAAAAGTGGCTTATTTTACAACATAACAATAAAAGATTTCAAACTATAACTACAGCCAAAGCATATACCAAAAGAGCAAGTAATTTATGCTGCCCATAAATCTGCAATACATTATGCAATATAAAACCAACTTTGTGCCTTTACCTAACAACTAAAATTTCTAGGAAAGTTGGTGCTTGGCATGGTATCAAAGCTTCTATGATCATGTGGTCAACATTGCAATCTTTGTCAACCCCATTCTTAAAAAAAGTTGAATTTCAGCACAAAGTAGGACAAGCATGTAAATTGTCCATGCTTTAAGCCCAAAGGGATCTTGTGTGAGGAGGCATGTTAGAGGTATATAACCAATCTTGTACATTATTTTTAAGCATCTGTAACAGATTGTCTCAGTTGAGCCCATTAATGAATGTTATCCAATTAAAAGATTCAAACCTTGTAGTTTAGGATTTCCAAATGATTTTGTCTAAAGAGGAACCTTTATATGGAATTACAGTTCAAATTGTGAAGTATTTTGTAAATCATATCAAAACATGAGATGAGATTCAGAAGCACAATGAAAAATAGCTACAAATATATCATATAAATGATGTATTAGATATATAGTGCTCAATATAGGAATAATAGATAAATTCATGAGTATAATAAAGTCTCCCTATCAATACAAACATAAGCTAATGAATAAAAAAATCCATAATACACAAGATATTAAATTCGGTAATTCTATAAAAAAGACCACCTGACAAGTATATAAAATAATGAATGGATAAATAAATAAAATAGGATTTATAATGAAACTCAAATTTCTAAATATCTTGGTTAGAGAATATCTTTAAACCAACTTGATTCAAAAATAAAACCACATCAATCACACTCAAATTCCTAAATATTTTCATTAGAATTTATCTTGATTTGTATTTGATTGGAAAAATTAAAACCACCAACAATCACTCAAAGATATGAAAGGGGTCTAAAAGAAAGAACCACATAATGTGCTGAAGAAAAGACCAGATTTTAGGCTCTCTCTGGGTCACATTGAGTCACCAATGACCCATTTCTGCAACCCGTACAATGCCTGAAGATGAAGTGCCTGAATCACTTCCAGCACCAGAATCACAATTTCCAATCTGACATGCATGAGTCCAGCAATTCAGAATTCAGATAACAATTCCAGCCATGCTCTGATTTGCTCTCTAGTTCATATCATTGGATGACTGAATCATATTGACAATTTCACATGATTCAAATCACAAATGGACATTTTTTATAACACTGTAAGGGTTTTACAGCAAGCATTCTCAAAGAGCACGAAGTTCAAACTCTCTTATTAGGATTTCCAGAGAAGTAAGATAAAGTAAAAGTGAAAGGCATCATAATCTCTGATCTCTCCATCACTCAATTTTTTCTAAGTGTAAGTCCCAAACTAAATGAAGAGCCTGAGTAGTGTAGAAATTTATACAAAAAAATTTATACAATGTAAAGAGATTATAGAGGTAAGGAAAGGCATCTACTCTAGGAAAGTGATGCTTCCCACAAAAGTCTCACCCAAAACTTGATAGGAGTGTCATCATCCTAACTAAGAAAACCACATTTAAAAAGACAAATATCTATCCCCTCCTTTGATGCTTGTTTCTTGTTTTCAAAGCTCAAGGACAAACGGCACTCTTTTTCTTCAACATGATGTCACTCAGCATAATTAAAGTTGAAAGTTTAACATTATTTAGAAAAAATAGGTCATCCCAGGACTTTGAAGTGTCTGTCACTTTTTGTTTTAGTTAGGTGCTGAGAGTGAGATGAGGGTGGATTATAAGGCTTTTTGGAAGTGATATTTCTCTGCAAGATTGTTGCACCTTTGGCCAGGCTTTAATCCCAGACTTTTCTGGAAAACTTCTTTCCCACACTTTCTGTTGGGCAATATTATTTTCTTACCTTTTTTGGGACTTCTACACATGGGCTTCTAAGGTATATTTTTATTTGAAATGCAAAAGATTGAAAAGGTATTTTAATCTGATGTATACTTTTCCTTGTATGATTATTTTTTGCAATCCATTAAAGTTCTTCTCTTCCAATAAAATCTTCATTTATACAAGGCGGCATGAAAAAATAATGATGGAGATAAACATAAACTAAATATTAAACTTGACGGCAACCATACCATTCAATCAAAATAAATCCTTGAAATACCTAAAAAATCAGTAAGTCCCCTACTGCTAGCAAAAGTTCTAAATTGATCAAACTATGGTCCTCGTCAACTTTTAACATATTCTGTCCATTTACATAACAACCTTGAAGCAGATTAGGTTAAACAAGAGGGAGGGAGGGAGAGAGAGAGAGAAGTTACAAAGACTACAAGGACTCCAACTATTTTGGCAATATGACAACAATCACTCTCTTCATCAAGTAAAATCTTAGGAAGGACCCATATATCTTGACAAACATCATTGCCTATGACCAAAATACCAAACATAATTTTGGCCAAAATGCCATACAGTTAAAAAGTGGAATTCCATACAGTTAAAAGTAATAGGATTTCATGATATTAAACCTCCAATCAGCTGCAAGATTTATCTTCCATTTAATAATTTATCAGAAGTATCTACAAATCTTGCATAGTAATTTCATTAATTGCATATTTAAAAGAAAATATCAATCAAGAGGAGCTTATGCATACCAATCACCTGGAGCAGTCTCTGTGTTGGCGTCTTGTCTGCATAACGAGTATTTGACTGAACCTTTACAACCTATATTTAAAAGAGTAATGCATAAGGTTCCAAATAATCACGATAAAAGTAGGAACCAGAATCAAGACACACAAAATACACTTATTTGTTGATAACACACCATATAAATATCGCTCAAAATTTTCAGAACAATAATAGATATGAGAAAGAATATGGATATTCATTCCTGTGGCTGAGTGGATATGAGCACATGAACCAATGGCACAAGTCCGTCTAATTGGCAAGTCAATCAAATCAAAAAATTCAGAACCATTAAAAATAATTTTTTATAGAAGAAACCAATTAAAATATCAAAGTCCTATTTTCCCTTCATGAATCACTCTAGGTTCATACTTTGTGGGTAATGCAATGTTCTATTGGTGGTAACCACAAGAATTAGAAATGATTTAAAAACTTTAAATATTCTACAACCAAATACTAAATTCTAATGTAAAATAATATGTGTGCGCGCATGCGCATGTGTGCATTGAAAAGGGAAGGAAAAAAATAAGCAATGAGATAGATATGATTAAAAGGAGGCCAACCAAACTCGTACAAAAGGGATATGCACACGGTCACTCCAAAATCATTATTTGAATTTCATTTCACATATATCTGATTATAGTATGTCAAAATATTTGTTGACATATATGTGAGGCAGACAGAGAAGGTTCATATCAATCTAGTGCAACATAACCAAATTAAATAACAATATACACAAGAAAATAGTTTGCAGAAAACATTGCATGAACTTACTATCTTGTTAAACTTCTCAATGGCCGCTAGTGGTATTGTTCCAAGGGCAATAACTTTTCTAGTTCCCTCACTCTAGAAAATTCAATGAAGGAAATCAGAGAATAAAGTCGATACAGACTATTTACAGATGAATAGGCAAGTAAAAAAATTTCCCAGACAAACAGCAGAAAGTAGACACATAAAAATGCACACCAATCAGCAACAGAGCACGGGAGCTTAATTAGCCTGATGATAGGATGAAGGTGAGGCAACTAATTGCTGGCAAGTATATACAATAACAGAAACAAAGAATTTGGCACAAGAGAATAATGTACTGTAAACTAAATAAATAATTCACATTCCATACAATTACAGATGGTAATGTACAGTATATGAATCAAATGTTAGATTCTGCAACTGCAAACCATAAGTGACCTACAAGACGAGAGAAACACCAAAGCTATCAGATTTTAAATGGTTAATCAAGTGATACCTCACCACCACGATACTAACAATCAACATAAACACTTCCCCTTTCAATCAGCGTCTTCATTTTTCTTCTCCCTCTCTCTCCACTTAATGCAACACACCATTTAAATTTTTTTTTAAGTATAGCTGTTTTTTAAAGGCAGTTTCTTAGTTTTTATCTGCCTTTAACATCACAATACCCCAAAAGCCAGGTCCTTTCTTTGTCAAATCTCCTCTGCTCTTCTCAACTCAGCATGTTTCTGATTCCACTGCCCCTCTTCTTTCTTCTTTATTTTTTCATGCTTGCTTATTTTTTCTCAACTCTATGCAATAAGCATCTTTTTTGGGAATTTGGTGAAACCTTAAAGCATTACATGTCCCTTTTCTCTTTTACAGCTGTTCAAGGAGATTTTCTTAAGTGAGAGACTGCACTCTGAGGAGAGTGGATGTTGACCTCTACTTGAACATTGTTTATTTGGCTATTTGAGAATGGTCTAGGGATTCTCCAGGTTTACTTTGCAAATTTTTGGGGAAAGACCCTGTTGGAAATTGAGTAGTTTCTACTTATAATATGTCTATTTGAACATTCTCAAATTTTAAATTAATTTTCAATTTTCATCACTGGATTTGGAATGTTTTAAAGCCATGTGAACCCATGGAGGAAGCTGTTAGGATCAAATTGTAAGGTATGGGACTTGAAAGCAAAGGACATTAGGTTTGGGTTTTCTTAAATATTTAAACTTAATCAAGTGTTTCCACAACTTCCTTATTAGTCAAGTGGTCAAGCCCAAATCAAGATTCAAAAATTCTTCAAACAGTAGCATGCCATGATTTTTCAACCAAAATCTTTAATTATCACACCAGTATAAATTTATATTGTCTTTCCTATGTGTATTCAGTCACCTTTCTAGGTTGCAGGCATTTCCTACTCACAAATTCAAGACTGCTCCTACATCATAGTACCTCATAAAAAACAAGAATTCAGAAGTTGTGTAGAAAATATTACATAAATGAACTTACCAGAAAAATAAGACGGAAATTCGTCACCATCAGCATGCCCGCATCATCTGTGTTAACAAGAACAACACCATGTCCCTGAAAATAAACACCAATACCAACTTAATTTCATACAATGGATTCAAATAAGATAAATGTGAATTTAAAATATTAAGACTTGTATTAGTAGTAAAAGTTAGCAAAAGGTTCACACCAAGAGAAATTTCTTGGAGCATTTGCTTTCCTAGGTATAATTTCATCCTGTTTTATTGCTAAAGGATCACATTGGAGAGGAATCAGAGCACTTGCTTTCCTGGGTATATTTTGTTATAGTCCATACAAGTCAGGATTTCTCCAAAATTTATCAAAATCATCAGATATTTATGAGTTCACAAATGCTCAGATTCTCTTTCTCTTTTTCCTTTCCGAGTGTTGTACCACTTTCTATGCATCCCATATATTTTCAAAAATCCTTGGTAATTCTAATTAATTTGTTAACCATTTAAGAAATAGGCCTACTTTTGCACCTCAAGCTCAACATGATTTCAAAGCAAAACAATTGTCTTTAAACCAAGAGAGTTCAACTTAAAATAAAGCCAAGGGAAATTATCTGGAAAGTACATAGACTAAACTAAATATTAAATTCTCTTTTTATCATTGCAAAAGTCATAATTAGACATCTATGATCCCCCCTCCGCCTGCCTGAGGGAATACATGGCTAGTCAGTCATCCATCTACTACCTAAAAGGCAACAGTAGTTTCACTTGGCTTGTCTTATTTAATTAAAAGTAAAACAGCCATCCAATTTGATTCAAAATATGTGCCACTTCATAAAATCAATAAAGTATTCTTTTTTTTTTCCCAAAAAAATACGCTTATTTATTGGTATCTCACCTAAATGCTTAATTAATTCATGACTACACTCTATTTTAATAAGGGTATTTTAGTAAAATTTCTCATAGTAATGCAATTAATAATTTCCTGAAGATATGCACATTACTTTAAATGACAAATAATTTGAAATGGAGGGAGTAATATACAACAGCTAACATATAGCTTGCACCAGGCCACTTCATAATTGAGGAAAATATTAGGGTCCATTTACTTCCGTTTTCGCTTTCTATTACAAAACTGTCACCTTGTTTTCAATTTGTTTCCTGTTTTCAAATATTTGTACAAAAAACAGAGAAAACAAAAAAAAGAGTAGTTTTCACTGTACAGATCTTTGAAAACAGAAAACAGATTAAAAACAAAGTGATAATTTTGTAATTAAAAAGTAAAAACAGAAAATAAAAACAGAAGTAAACAGACCCTTAATTCTTCAGTTGCCCAATTGCAAAGATATGAGCAGTGTCAAATAAAGTAATGAACATATATAGGAGGTATTTGGTTAGTTGGTATCTTATTTTCCCAAATATTTGGACGCCATTTATAAGACATTTAGGTATATTATTTAATATTTCGAAAAAAATTCAATACTCTAGTCCAGTATTTAATATGTCATAACCAGGTCAAAGATCTTGAATTTTGAGTATTTGTCTGTTTTTGGAAGCAACATCATCTAACAACTTGAGCTTGTGGCTAGATAGTCTGGAGCAAGGAACACTACCCCGCACTTAGCACGGAAAGTCCTATCCACCAGCCCCCATTCCCACCGAGAACTATCCTTCATTTGGTTCCATAGTGAAGGGTGCCCCACCAAGGCTTCATGACCTTGTGTGAAGAGCCGCTGTTGCAGGGAAGGTCTAAAGTGTTCTGAGGCATCCCTTTAGCTGATGTAGCAAGTGACATCACCATTTGACCCATCACTATCAATCTCACCTACCACCCCCTTGTCCGCTGAAACACTCAATCATCAACAGTTGATCCTGAAGAATGAAGACATGTAATCATCAGCCCACAATCCTCCAACATGTAGTTCGATGTTCTTTGTCTCCTGGGACACGTACTGCATATGTGGCAATTGAGCAGCGTGGCCTGACAGAGCACATCTTTAGCTGAATCAGCCTTAAATGCTTGGTAGAAGATTCCCTGGAAGACAAGAGGGACACCCCCAAAAAGCTAAGGAAAAAGGGATTTGCATCTAGAGAGAAAAAAGAAACCTACGAGTGAGAGACATTCTTGAAACCTTAACCTTGTTGAAGGAAGTTTCAGCATCCTAGCTATTTGCCCAACATCCCTGTTATCGTATCATCTAGAGAGCAGGAGAAGTCAGAGAGGGTAAGTCCCATCCCACTTCCAAGGAGACCAGCAGTTTTGGTATTAGTGCTTAACCGAGTGCTCTCAATTAGGCCAGGCTCAGAGTATGCACTCACTTGGGTGCTTTGCAGCGGCCATCCTTTATTTTCCTTGCAATATTCGTTACATTTGTTCTCTACCAACCACGTGATCGAACTTCAAAGAGCAATAAGCCAAGACCCATTAAATATACCCCTCAAAGAGCACATGAACCCACTTCCAGAGCAATCTCATAACCAAATATTTTATAAACAAGTTTCCATGTAAACAGAAAACTAGAATGGACATTTGCCAAATACTAACATACTCAAAACAGATACCAGATGTATCACACAACCTTGCAAATCAATATCTGTACTATCATATTCTTTAACTGCATTGAATGCAATGACTCAGAGCCAATTAATAGCTGCAAGACAGAATTTCCATATGGATATTCAATTGGCAGATTGTTTATAGGTCACACGTGTCAAACTCAGCAGCACACAGCAATTCCACAATGTATTAGACTATTACGCATTCACACAGAGCCAACAAACATGACAGAGCTACTAACTCTAATCAAGTTTTCAATAAATGCAGCAAGCTATCTAGGTGGGCAAAGAACACAACAAGTTCATTACAACTTAAGATTCTGTGACGAATCTTTGCAGAGCTGGCAGCAAACACTATATGTATTTTTGGCAAATCCCCTTATCACCCTTACCATTCTCTGCACTATTCTCATTCCTCACATGCCACACGCATTTGCAGACTCAGCACAAACAATAAAAACCAGACTAATTGATTCGGAAATAAGACTTGAAAATAAAAAAAACCACAACCGCTCCACAAATCACACAAGAAACAACCTAGATTACCAAAACAAAAGAGACAAACGGCGAATTTTGAAGATTCTTCAAAAGGAAATAAAAGAGAGAGAGAGAGAGAGAGTAAAAGGTGTCATTGCGTACTTCGGCTACAACTTGCTCCGCCTCGAGCAGGAAATCGAGATTCGCGTGAGAGACGAAGCGCGAAATTGGCTGGAAATAAATCAACGAGAAAGGTAAATAGATTGAATCGAAAAATGAAGAAGGTTAAATAAAATAAAATGAAACAAAACGAAGAAGAAGAATAATAAACGAACCTCAATCTTGGTCCATTCGATGGCGTCCCAGCTACCGGTGCCTTCCATCTTGGAGGACTCGGAGGCGTCCCTGAGAGACGTTGTTCGAGTGGCGCGGTGTTTCGGCACGTCCATGCCGGCGACGGCGGAGGAGCTTCGACTCCGGCGAGTGATGTGAGAGAGAGAGAGGGTTACGTTATGTTCCGTTGAGTTGTGTCGAATCGAAGAATACCTAACGTTCAAAAGCGGTTTGGGCGATGTGGTAAGTATCGTGCTCCCGCGTCACGTGAGCGAGCAATGTTAATAAGTTGTGCCAAACTTGTAGTTGACCCGCCCCGGTGCTCCAAACCAAGCTATCGTTATCTCTCTCTTCTTAATAACCCCTTCAAATTTCAATTTCCACAATTATTATTGTCTCTACTGGCCACAATTTTTTTATTTTTAAAATATAGTTTATAAATTACTTTAAAATATCTATTTTGTTTATATAAGAAAAAAGTCCTAATTTATACATCACTTTTTTATGCATTCTTAAAATCATCTTCTTAAAAGTTTAAACAAACAGATTCTTAGTCATCATACTTTAGTACATACATGATTTTGGTCCTTTTATTTTAATTGCTCTTGTTTGGTCTTCATTGTTTCTAACTTATTAAAATCAAGGTTCTCATTTCAAAATTCATCCAAAAATTAATAGAAATATAACATATGTATAAGGTGACATTGATTCTATAAATTGGTAATATAAGATGGGTCAAACATTTAAATAAAAATTAAGAAAAAAAAAAAAACTTCCATTACATTTTTTACATTTTTCTATTTTTATTTAAATATTTTATACATTTTCCTCTTTATCAATTTGTATAATTAATGTACAACTGAACACATGGATCAACTAACGCAAAATTGTTCCAACCAATTTGAGCACTAATATGTAGCTATATTAAATACTTTGAGAGGAAATTTTACTGCCCATAGTAATCATATTTGACTCAAGCAAGATTATTTCTCATAAAAGATGCTTGTGATCTCTACCAATATATACATATATATATACATATAAGACAGAATCCGTTGACACCAGGTGTAAGAGTTAGTCAAATTACACCTTCAATAACTTTTTGTATAATGTAAATTTAACCAATTCAACCGTTGAATTTGATGTTCTTATTAATTAGATTAAGTATACAAAATTTCATACAATTCTAAAATTATTTAATAGTTTATTAAATCACTTTATTTTAACGTATAATATGATATTAAAATATATGTAAATATTCAATATTAGATAACATATTTAGAAATGTCCAAATGATGTGAAATTTGATATACATAATCATAAAGATAATATCATCAAATTCAACGGTTGGATTGGTTAAATTTGTATCATACAAAAGTTATTGAATGTTTAATTTGATTAACTCTTACACCTGGTGTCAACAAATTATGCCCCTATATATATATATATATATATATATATATATATATATATATATAATCAATGTCATAACATGCATGTGTTATATTTCCATTAATTGTTAAATAAAGTTTATGATGAGAGATTTAATTTTAATGATTAAAGGATTATAAAAATTAAATGTGAATAATTAAAATTGTAAGTATCAAAATCACACTAAAATATAAAAATAAGATTGTAATTAAGTCTAAACAAGGTAAAATATTGCTTTAAAATATAATAAATTTTACTAAACAAAGTATTAAAATTAATATAAATTATTTTATATTATGCAATCCTTTTAAATTAAAATGTTGTTTTAAGTCTCAACTGATCTAAATCAAGTTAAGTAGACTTATTTAAAAAATATATACTAGAGGATATGAAGTGTTTGCACGATATTGTACACTATAAACACATAACGCATATTTGAAATACGTTCCTCACTCAAAAATCATATCAAATGAATCTTTAGCATCAAAGTTAAAACTAAGAGCTTTTACTCTGACCTAATAAACCACAATCATGATACATGATTTAGCATGTTTGGAACTGATTTGATAACATGATTTATCACGTTCAAGAGCCCAAAAACGTGAAAGTAAGAATTTTTTGCTTTAGTTAATAGTTGCTTTCTATTTCATTTCATAATTACTCTTTTTTCATTTTATTAAATAAATAAATAAACATATATATATATATATATATATATATATATATATTTATATCCACCTAATTTGGTACTGTTTGTGCCTAAAACATTCGTACTACATGGTGTTGTTTTATTTAAAAAGATCAAATTTTGTTAACTTTTAATTATGGCCTTATTTAAGAAAAAATCAAATTTCCCATCACTTAAACCAATAAACATTAATAAAAATAATTTGTTTTCAGTTAATATGTAACATTCTTTTCGATAAAAGACAAATGTTTTATGCTACTACTATATCAAACTCGAAATGTTGGAACGTGAAAGTAAAAGCTTAAGAGTGTGTTTGAATGTGTATTGATAGAATTAAATTTATATCAACGTGATTTTATAAAATTGATTAAGGTTAAAATTGATTTTAAAGTAACGTAATCTTTGTCTAGATCTAGACAACAAATATTAAAAAAGTGGTTTTTTAAGAAAATGTTGTTTAAATACTTAGAATCAAAATGGGATTTTAAATGTGTAATTACCAAAATGGATTTTAATGTCGATGTATACTTCTTTTATAATATAATTAGCTATTTTGATATATACATTTAACTTGTGAAATAAAACCCATAACCCTTATGAAAACATTAAAATTGAATGACATAAATAATAAAAGGATTAAATTAGCATAAGCATCAAGCATAAAAATCTAAATTAAAAAACACAAAAAATAAACATGTAAAGTGTAATACAACTTTGTCATATAAGTATAATATTAGCTATTTTTCGAATGAACAAAACTTAGGTGTAGTTCCTTGGGTGTTTCTGGTGTTGTTTCCCAATTAAAATTGAAGTTTCACTTAGGTAATTTGCATTGATCTTTAATACGTGCAAATTATTGAAGTGAAACTCTAATTTTGATTGGAGAACAGCACTAAAAGCACCCAAAGAACTATACCTAAGTTTTGTCCTTTTTGAAATTGGTGAAAGTACAAGGGTAAATTAGAGAAAATATAAAGTAAGTGTTATGGACTAGGCCAAAGCTCAATCTTTCCCATTCTATTAGAAAGTCTAAGCTCATATAAAGAGACTAAGAAGAGAGAACAAGTGATATTATAGTTTCACAAATAAGCACAACAATACGTGATAGGTGTTTGCAAAGGGCCTTAGGCTCTGTGATACCAACCTCAGCCTAAATCTAACACATATATACCCCCAAATGTCACTATTACAGGTACTCGCATTGATTACAATATTACTTTAAGTGGGATCATTACTAACTTAAGCATTAGAGTGCCCGTGTAAATACCCCCATCATTAGTTGTATGATTTGGAGTAGAGGAATTCAAATCAAGCTTATTTTAGTTTAAAGCTCACATACAGTAGTCTGAAGCTCCAAGCAACTAGAGTTTGGTCCGTCATTCACTACACTTTGGACCAAACAACTAGTGCTGTATGTGGGAATCCAATAAATCTAATTCCCATCAAACATGGTTAATACACGAAGATAAGTAAATAAAGCTCACAACACCCCAAAAAATGTATGTGTGATGTTACCCTAACCCAACAACAACAACTAAATTGAGCAAGATGGGGTGAGGAATTCGTCACTTGTGTTACAGTAAATTGACCCAAATGAAGGACAAAATGGAGTAAGGGATCCACATGATGAGGCATCACAACATCTCAAGGAACAAATAAGAGAATTACTAAGGAACCATAAACCTAGGGGAGCCCAAAATGACCTTGAACAACAAATTTGACAATTAGAGCAAACGTTATTGCATAATCACTGTGCCTAGAATGATGAACCGTGTTAAGACCCAAAAAAGTGGTTACTTCTTATCACACCTTTGCAATTGGATCTGGGGTGGCTTCAGTCCAACACTCATTGGTGGAACATATTACAACAGTCAAAATAACTAATGGATATTAATCTCCTTTCGTAGTTGAGCCTTACATAGGGCAGAAGGATCCCAATAAACACCTAGACCCATTTCTAAATGAGATGTTATTTATAGGTGCCCTAAATGCAATAATGTCTCAAGCATTCGTAAGAACTTTTAGGGGTGAAACACTAACTTGGTTCTGGTCCTTACCACCCATGTCGATTAGCAACTGGGACAGCCTTGTAATTGTTTTTGTAAGGAGATTCATAATGGAATGTGAGACACTTAGGGTTTCGCATACATTAGCAAAAATAATTCAATTACTAGAGGATTTTTTGAAGAGTTTTTTGGGCAAATTTTACAAAGAATCAGCTTTAGTTTCTAATTTATCTGAAAACATTCAACTCACATTATAATAGAGTCAATTTAGAAAGGCACTTCATTTGCTTTATCTGTGGCAAAGGCAAGACCAAAGAATATGGAAGAATTCAGAGTTCGTGCAACTAAGTATGTCGAACATGAACAACATTTGGAAGCAGTCGAATTAGATGTCCACACTTTGATGCCAAAGGTAGAAAAAGGAAAAGAGTAAGAAAAGGGCCAAAATAAAGAAAATAATCAAGGAAAATATTTCGGTCCAAAGAAAAAATGACTGTAAGATTGGTCAAGAAAAGAATTGAGAGTCAAGTTTAACAACTATGCCCATTTAGTCACCAACCAAGTGAAGATTTTCAAGGAAGCATAATCTACTGAAGTCACTCAAGTCTCTCAACTACCTCTAATGAAGAGGAAGGTCCCAAAAATTCCAAAGAAGTATACGTTTTTCATCAAGATTATGCTCAAGTTTATGTACCTCATAAAAAGTCATCATTATTCATTGAAACCTTTAATGCAATAATAGATAATGTTCTATGACCACAAAACTTCATTATTACCACATAAACAGATTTGTTAAGACAAAGGACGAATTTGTAGTCATCAAATATTTTGATAATAACAAACAGTTAAAATTATATGTCCTTACGCTATTGTCTGATCTCTCACTCACATCATCGTCTGATCTCTAGTTTGCATTATATCGTCTGACGTTTTTTTTTTCAAGTCAATATTGTCTCATCATTATTTGTATAAAACTTTGTAACTAACAATGCTTATAGACGATGACAACGTTCTAAAATGATCTGCATATCAATCGGAGTGTAAGCTACCTCGAAACGTATTATGCCTATACACCTACTCTCAAGGAAAGTAAGTGAAAAAGCAGGAATATGTGTGTGAATGTCAGAACAGAAAAGCAGACAAGACAACTGCTAAAAGATTGAGTACAAGAATAGAAAAGATAAGCAGACTGCTTTATCTTATCAGATGACTAGTTGGTGAAAAGCATTAAATGCTACATTTAATGCTCCAACGACTCTCTTCATCAGACGAAGGTCATCTCCTACAAAATACTCAACGGATACTTTTAAAAAAGTATATAAATAGAAAAAGAGACCTCCTTCAAGTTGTTGTCGAATTCACAAGTGTTGTTGATATATTTGTTGCTGAATCCATATATTCATAACTGTTTTTGAGAAAAGAAAAGTCTTTGTAAAATTAGTTTGAAATTCTGTTTTGAACTTCAATTGTATATTCGTCTGATAAGACGTTAAACCCAGTGAGAAAACTCACACAAATCTCTTTCTTCACGAGATCGATTGAAGCCTGAAGAGGCTTTGTTTCAAAGAATACTTGGGTGTTTGCTTGGAGAGGCAAGTGAAAGACTACTTGGGTTGAGCCTGAAGAGGCTTGTGGAAAGAATACTTGTAATTTGTAAAGTTAAGTGGAACAGTTGTTGCCAAGAACTAGACGCAGTCTCTGAGGTGAGACAAACCAGTATAAAATCTGTGTACCTTTCTGTTTTGGTCTTTCTTCTTTCGTCTGCCTTTTAAAAACGTTTTGAAAATCTTTTTTATCTCTCTTCAATAATTAAGTTGTTTTTTGAAAAGAAGAAAGGATTGCGCAAATTGACCGTAACACAATTCAACCTCCTTTCTTGTGTCTAATTTGTCCTTTACAAGATTTATAGTTTGTTTAGATAGAATTATTTCTACCTTAAATTACTATGTCTTAATGTAACTTTCGTATGTAGCATAAATGCCTCAATATTTTTTGTCTCTCGTCTTATTTTTTGGTTTTAGTTTGGTCCTCTAAGTTTAAAAAGTTTCACTTTAGTCTCTTAAAGTGTCTCTATTAGACGAAATTGGTTTTTTCGCTAATTTTTTGTTCAATCAGTGTTAATATTAACTAACATGACAAACATCCATCTAATATGACATCTCTCAGTACGTCACGCATTACCAAACCGACTAAATTAGGATTGACAAAATGACTAACTTAAACTTAAGAGATCAAACTAATATCAAAAAGTGAGATGAGAGACCAGAAATGTATTTTAACCTTCTTTTTTTTATTATTTCATGTGCAGAATAAGACAAACAGGCTTTTATATGGCTAATTGTTTTCATTTCTCATCAGTGACAGATCCACTTGGTGGACATTGGGGGCAATTGCCCCCACAAACTTTTAATTTTTTTTTTAATATAATGTATATGTGTAACTATAAATTGTCCCCATAGTTTGAAACATAATATAAAAAACTAATCAATACTGTAAGTATTGCCCCCACAAAATTATGTGTATGAATATTACCCCCACAACATAAAATTTCTGAATCTGTCCCTGTTTCTAATCCATTCCCACATGACGTGTATCAACAAGGGATAACTTCTACATTTCTATCGTGACGTACACAAAAAATGTTTAGCAAACATACCCTACATGTTTGAATAAGTGTTTCTTACGCACGTTAACTTTAAAATTTACGGCTCACATGCAGTAGCGACTTTTTATTGCTTCACACTATACGCATGTCAAGTGGCATATGATGCAAAACTATAAATCCAGTTATATATTTGACACGACCACTCTAGCCAAGATTCTCCAGATTGCATAACTGATCTTCTCATGGCCATTTTAATTTGGCGCTCGTATTGAATAATTTTTCCACGGAAGGGTTTTATCTTATAATTAAGAAGAGCTTCCATGGTCTCGACTTTCTCATACAGCGATTAGATATCCATCCACAAAAATAACACAAACAATGTTTGAAATTGAAATTTTCGAATTAGAACATTTTTAAGAAAACAAATCTTTCTGTTAATAGTTATAAAAATACCACTTTATTTAATTATGTATCCAGTTTTATTTTTCACAAATAATCATAAAAATATTATTTTCATTATCAGGACAAATTTTTAAAACAAGAAATAAAATGAAAATAATATAACATTTTTGAAATTGTTAATAAAATATAAAAACAGAAAATATTTTTACATACCAAACGTAGATAGCACTTTGAAATCTTCATGTCTTACCATTCAAAAGATATCAATATAGAAAGATCCAGATTGATAAAAGCTATACAATTTAATACATATAATGCTCATAAATATGCACTCATAGGACAACTTTTCAAAGATGAGACCTGCAATCTAAGTTAAATCAGCTAGGATCTCCTCAAAGAAAAATAATACTAAATATTTAAAAAGAACATTCCTCACCAAGAACGCATTCTGACACTAAAAATTCCATAACTATGTGAGTATTTCTCTCATGCTCCATCTAGCACTTGATTCACGTTCATTGAGATTCAAGAAGCCAGAAGATTGGCGTCTCTGGAAATCTTCATCCCAATCAATAATTGTCAGGGACTGCACTTTTGTTGAAAAATGAAAACTGCCATGAGCTTCATGAAAATTGCTTATCCACTCAGTTGAGGATATCGATTATCTACCCCACCACTGCCACAGTCTAGCAGAGCTTTTTTATTGAGCTCCCTAGCATATCTCCACACATAATTCAGACCCACAAGAAGCTCAATGATTATTGCTTGTGTTTTTTCTTGACTTGCAAAGTAAAGGGTCTGCACCAGCAACACATTTGTCCCGGAAACAAAGCAATGTTGCTCATAACTTCTCTCAGATTGCCATTTTAGCATGTTGTGAGCAAGTGGGGCTAACCATTCTAATATACCCGTCATTGCTGCGGTCCATTCTTCTGCTAGACCTGCATCATAGACTGCTGAAGCCATGGCCTTGACATATGGCTTTAGCTTGGTCCTAAGAGCAGCTCTTAGACGTCTTGGTAACATGTTGTACAGATCATCTCTTGCATCAAGACCAATCAAGTATGGAGATGTTGCTAGCTTCTCAATCATGATGATAACATTTGCATAGTGCACGGCTAAAGAGGCAGCACCAAGGGAATCAGATGGAGGCTTTAACCTGCATAGGTAACTGAAAGTTGATTGAGTGCGATGAACCTCTTTTCCAGGAGTAACAAGGCTTGCATTGGCATCATTGGGAGTCTGTGTAGCTAAATGAGAATCATTTGGGCTTGAGTGGCTGTTAATAACAGAGGAACCATCCGCAGCCATAAATCCTTTGAAAGGTTCTACTTGAGTCAGTCGACTGTGTCTTTCCTTCCCACTTACAGTGGTTGATTGGCCATGAAACTTCAAAATCTTGCTGTTTTTATTTGTTCCATTATCTGGGACTGGCTTTTTTGAATTTCTTCCAAGAGGACCTGAGAAAAATTTGATACTTCTATTCTTTGCTGATATCAGGCCTGACTTTGTGGATGAGTCTCCACTATCTGAAGGCAACATGCTGGCTTTATTTGTTCGAACATTTGGACGAGATGTAGCAGCAAAAACACCGAGGGGTCCTGAAGCAAACCTGGCATGACCTTTGCTGGAGGGTTGGGCTGAAGGTTGCAATAATTCAGAAACCGATCGATTGCCATGAGCATGATCAGAAACTGATCGATTCTTGGTTTTACCAACATCTATAATATCTTGAATTCCGAATACATTGTTGATCCTACTGAATATTGTAAATAAAGATCTTGCTAAGAAATGTACCGTGTAATCATATGTCCTGTTCCACAGAGAATTAGCCTTTATGTTCTTCACCTCCAGCCTCTTCCATGCAGCCTTCTTTTGATAGTCAATTAAATTTAGTCCATCTGACTCAGTGTAAGCCTTCATTCTTCCAAGAGTTTGCTCAAGATCAGCGAGCAGTTCCATCTCTTGATACAAAGTTGCATTGGTAGATATAAACTTTTCCATCCTTTTTACCTTTTTATCCATTTTCTTGAAAGTGAATCCCCACCGATATGGATCAAAACCAAAAGTGATAAATTCATCGAAGGCATTCTCAAAACCTTTCAAACTTGGATCACTGCATTTCTTCCCAAGCCTAGCCACAGATTCAGCCACATGTGCCATATTCTCAAGCATCTCAAGACTGATTAAACGTACAATGAAATTCTCATCATCTGAAACAAGCTTTCTGATACCCACTGAATTTGTTATCTCTTCTCTCAACTTAGCAACCTGTTTATCACTCAAAGACTGCCACAAATTAACAAGCTTGGACATCAAGCTTGCAACTTCAAATGCTAATACTCCAATCACTGCTTTCTCAGAATTAGTATCATCCTTCCGTTGAGTCTTCCATAGAGTTCGAAACCATGATGCACCAACCATTGCTTACCTAAGAATGGTAAAAAAAATGCTCTTTAAGACAAGTCCTTGGTCATAGCTCTGCAGTACTCAGCAAATAACACAAAATAAGATTGTCAAAATGGGCATTAAGTATCCAGCTACCAGACAAATTTCAACCTGAATCAAATATTTTATGACGCTGAGTGTAAAATGTTATAGCAAAGTTAATATCAAATATTTTTAATATCACTAATTGTCAGTTAAAACTTAAAAATAATACAACAAAATTATGTACTTAGTCTTTTTACAAGCTTCTTTTGGCTACTCTGTCCCATGGAAAGGGAAGCATGGGGCACGGAAGATTGAGCTTGAAGTAATTAAATTTGGCCTAGTGCATACTGGTTTGTTCCTATTACTTACTGCATGCTGCATGCAGTGGACTATCCTAACATCTTATCCATCCGACCATGCCAAACTATTCCAAGCATTTTGGTTTGAAAGTTGATTATATCATCTGCTGCAGTTTTGAAAATTTTACATGTTTAAAGTACAACAATGGTTTATTTGAGAATTAAAAAACATCTTTTTCCACTTGCAAACCAATCTATCTTTGCCCTTAAACTGCTTAATTCAAACCTTGCCTCATGAAAAACAACCTATTGGTTGCTCCTCTTTAGCATTTTGATGCAATAGATAGATGGGGCTAAGGTAAATCACTTCATCATCTTATAGCTTAATGATTTAATTACTAATTCTCACCAAGAATAAATAAAAATGATTTAATTATCAATTTTCCTATGTCTTGGAACTTTTGGCAAAATCTGGCAAAAGCAAACTACAAAACATTTGAAATGGATATCTTAGGGAGATTGAAAAAGTTATATCTACCAAAAGTAATTGTATTGTGGATTAAATAAAACGGTGAAATAATTCTCAGTAAGTTCTTAATTTTGATTTCAAATTGTAGTTAAAAAAGTTCGACTTGACCGGGGATTAGTCATAATAATCTTGTATAGTTATCAACCATGGTATTACCCACACCAATAGACCCAAAAAGAGTAATTAGAAAATGCCTGAATTTTTTAACAAATAAAAAGGAAAAGAAAAGAAAAAGAGGAAATAGGCCCAACAAAAAATAAAAACAACAGATTTTTTCTATTTTACATGATTTTGCCTTAGCATATAATTCTGAATATATATTAACTTCTTGCATCAAATCCACAATTTTTTTTTCTGGCAGATGTTGCTGGAGAATATTTACTGGTTAAAGAAAAAGAGCAACATAATATAAACCAAAATCTGGAGATTTTATTGTTTCTCTATTCCCCCTCTTTTTCTTTGTTTACTTTATTAACAAACAGTAACTAACCAAAATCACAAGCTGAAAGGAATATACTTTTGGGGGGAAATAGTACACCACCCCAATTCTCACTGCAATTACAAAGGAAAATGACACAAACCCATGAAAAAGAAGATGTAAAAATCACAACTTAATATGCACTTTGCAACTTCTCAGGCATCTAATTTACACAAAAATCAAAAGTGACATGGATGCACATGTCGGAGACCCAGAAACTCACCGATCACAAAAACAAGGACTTGCCCAGGAATCCTTCAGCTAAGAGCAAACAGTGGGAAATGGTAAGTTGGTAACAGAGAGAGAGAGAGAGATTGAGAGAAAGGGAAGTATATGGAAGTTGTGCAGTGAAAGGAAAAGAAGGCGAAATTGCAGAGAAAGCGAGTGTATGGAATTAAAGACATGTCTTATTTTCTTTGTTATTTTTCTATTCCCCCGTTCACACGGTCTCATAATTTACGAGAATTAATTAAGTTTTATACTTTTATAGTTTAATAATGGTAGGTTTTACTACTTCATAAAAAAAGTTAGCAGTTTTGACTAGCATAAACTTTGGTCTTTTTTTTTTAATTCATGAATTCGAATCTTGTGTGCACGGTTGTTCTTATGTTTATTCTTATATTATAAATCTAAATCTTTACATTTAAATCGAGCATTTTTAAATTATTGTAATATTAATTAATTCTTATTTAAAGTTAATTATTAAAGTATAACACATTATATTAGTATATATTAATATATATGTTCTGTTTTAAATAATTTGTTTTTGTAATTTCTTTCCAATTTATATTTTTAATATTATAAAATATTCATTATCAATAATAAAAATATCTATTATTTTATTTTATTTATTTTTATGTATAAATTTTATTTAAATAAAAAAATTTATATAATACACAAGAAATTTGATATTTATATATATGGCTTAATTATATTTTTTATTTCCTTAGTATGGTTGAAATTCAATTTTTTTTTTGAAATTGATTCTCACTATTTTAATTGTGTAATTTTGGTTTGTCCATTAAATATTGAATGTCAAGTTATTAGATGGACCAAAATTATACAATTAAAATAATGATGATCAAATTCACGAAAAAAAAAATTGGGGGACTAAATTCAAATTTCAACGATAATATGAGAATCAAAAGTGTAATTAAGCTTATAATTATAATACATTGACAATGTAAAGGTTTTATATTATTATCTTATCGTAAATTGTTATGTATAATAAATTTTATTGACTTTTATAAAAACTACTTTAAAAGTCATATTTAGAGCATGTTTGGGACAACTGAAATTAGTTTTGCAACAAAAAAAACTGTTTGTAAAATAATTTATATGTTTGGGACATTAGATGAAATTTGTAAAAAGCTTTTTTTTTTTGAAAAATAAGCTAAAATATTGCATTTGAACTTATGTAGCTTATGATTATTTTTCAATAGCTTTTTTTTTCCTTTAAAAATGTAAAGTCCAAATTACTCCCAAATTTTTCAACAACTTTTTTCTCTTCCAGCTTTTTATCCAGTAGTTTCTACCCTTTTTTTGTAATTTATTATGTAAAAGCTGATTTTTTGTTGTTGTATCCAAATGAAATTAATTAATTATTTTTAATTGCTTTTCAGCAAATTTACCAAAACAAAAACTGATTTTGATCATAAGCGATTATAACAATATTCAATTATACATATAACCAATTATTGAAATAATTTAATTTTTACAACTGTCTCAAACACACTCTTAGTTTTATTGATTCACACTGTAAAAATCTTAAAATTAACAGTACATAAAAATTAAACTCTTTCTCTATATATATCATATTAGGTGTGAATTTTTTTATTATTTTGAAAAATTAGAATATTTAATTACAATAATTAAATTAAAATTAATGATTTAAATTACTTATTAATTATAAATCCTGTGTTAATTAAAAATCAAATGAGGTTTGTAATTAAATACGTCATGTGAACCATTAATTTTATGTGTAGTTGAATATTTTCATTCTCATAAAGTTCTCACATAATATCCTTTTTATATATGGATGTATCAAGTAAAAGCTCTTTGTTATTGTTAAAAATAAAAATATTTAATTACAATAATTAAATTAAAATTAACGATTTAAACTGTATATTTAATTATAAATTTTACATAATTTTTTAATTAAAATTCACATGAGAGTTTTAAAAAATGACGTGTAATTTATAATAAAATACTAGTTTCATTTTTAAACGATTTTACTTGATATAATTGGTATTTATGCAACTAAATTATGATAATTTTTTATTTAAGATAAAAAAGATATGCACTAACAATTTACACTAACATTCAATCACAAACTACCATATGCGGTAAATTTGTTGACTTTGATAATAATTACTTTAAAAATCACACCAAAACTTATTTCTAATTAGTGTAGAATCGTTTACACGAACAGTACATATTCATTAAACTCTTTATTTAATATATGTTTATTACACAAATCTTTTCAAGCATTACAGATCTGGCGATGAAATATTTTCTCACCCAATTAATTATTGCATCCAATTTTTTATTTGCATATTGGAAAATGTAATTAATATTTTTGTTTGTAATAAAATTATTTATTATTTATATATTTAATATATTTTTATCTCTCTTATTTATTATTTTAATAACTATACTATTTTTTTTCTTTTTTGATAAATTTAAATGTAAGATTATAATTAAAAAACAACAGTTCATGTTATTTTAAATTTTAAAATTAAAAATAAATAGAAGTATTTAAATTTAGTAGCTAAAAAATGAAACTAGTACTAATTAAATACGGAGATTTCTATTTTCTAATTCTATGATATCTGAAAGAAATCAGGAAGAAAAAAAAAAACTCATAACACCATTAGACGTATTGCACGCGTCAAGAAATTAATTATAGTTGGTCAATGGATATATTTAAACTTTTCTTTTTTCACATATATCTTTTATAACAAAATTAAACACTTATATGTGACTGTGAGTGCGTATCTCTCTCTGAGAAGATTCAAACTGTTGTTCATCAATCATCGTCTTGCGCTGTTAGTGGTTGTTTTGATATAATGACAAATTACAAGCATAAATAATAGCACGTATCTCGTATACTATTTTTATTATTATCTTCTTCTTTTTTTGTTAAAGATCACAAATATCCTTAACTAGAAGTAATTCTACTCGAGTCAGATATAATTAGGTTTAAATATATTTTTAGTCTCTGTAAAATGAACAAATTTTAATTTTAGTTCTTGTAAAAAAATTTCTTTGGTTTTCATCCCTCAAAATTTGAAATCATTGTTTTTAGTCTCTATTATTATATGACACTCGTTAACTGCTTATGTATTTAGCAAAAGGTCAAGTAATCATCTCAAATGACTCCTACTAGTGTGTGTAGTACCATTTCAGTATGTAACATTTCTAAAAAAATTCTAGATCCCTAAAATAAATATTATTTATTTGCCTTAAAATACATGTTAAGGACAAAAAAATAGTAATTTCATATTTTGAAGGGATGAAAATTAAAGAAATATATTTTACAGGGACCAAAATTAAAATTTGCTTATTTTATAAAAACCAAAAATGGTGATTTCAAATTTCAAAGGAACAAAAATAAAGAAAAAATTTTATAGGGACTAAAATCAAAACTCGTTTATTTTATTGGGACTAAAAATATATTTAAGTCAATATAATTATTATGGGACACAAAACTCTTCTTCTGAGTATTTAACGCAATTGTATATTCAAGACTTAAACTCAAGACCTATTGATTAAACTGAAACAATCTCGTACCAGTTAATCCACGTGCTTGATGGTTTTGTTTTTTTTTACATATCTCGTATACTATTTGTAAATGTATATGAAAATTAATATATATATACTACACACACACACACACACACACACACACACACACATAAATTAATTTAATTGACAAACATATTTTATTGATAGTATAAATAAAATTAAGATGAAAATATTTAAATTGATTTAATTATTAAAAAATAACTAAGAAATATCTCATTATATTTAATATTGATGATTAAAAAACTAAATATTAATTTAAATTTAAACTTTTTTAATGAATTACTACTTAAAGAAAAAATGACGATTTAATTTTGATAAAGGAACTTAAGACTTTGGCTTTGTTTGGTTCAAAAGAGGAGAGGAAATGAATTTTAAAGGAAAGGAGGAGAAATAATCCTTTTCTTGTTTGGTTCATAAAGAGAGGGAAAGAATTTTAAATTTAATTTCCTTTTATACTCTGTAATTTTGAATTTCAAAACATAAATATGAATATTTTAGCCAATATACTTAAAATGTTTTAAATTCTCCCTCCCTCCCTTCCAAATCCTTAAGGGGAAAGCAAAAATTGGATGAGAAATCCCCCTTCCCTTTCCTCCCCAAATTTGAATCAAACAATAAAACTTTATAAAAATTTCTCCCATTTCCTCTCCTCTATTTTCCCCAACATGTCACAAATTTTTTTAAAAATACATAACTAACTAGTATGCATGAGAATATTACTAATTAAATGATTTTTTTACAATAAATTTAACATTCTATAATATTTTTAAATTTTTATTTTTCATATTTATAGAAATATACATTAGATACAATTAAAAAATTTCTTGCATTCTTAAAATTGCATCTGAAATCACACAATATATTATACATATAGAGGGGGGTATTTAATGAAACAATATTACAGTGCGTGTGTTGAACAATATTATATTAGTGAAACAATATCATCGACCAAATATGAATTCTTTATTTAATTAAAAAGAAAAGATAAGAGTGACATAAAATATATAATATGCCTCATGGAAAAAAAAAATATTTAGTTTGAAATATTTGTTCAATTTGAGACCAAATCAATAGAGTCAGTCTTCATCCGTGGGGCGTCAAAACAGATGCATGATACAATTGGTAGCGGGACTAATTCAATGGGAAGATAACAGTGTTCAACTCCATCACAATCATCCATGAGTGGCAATTACGCGCAATTGTGCCCTTTTACCAATATGGCCTCCACGTAGTCCAGATCTGGCCCCGGATATTAAAAACGGAGCCAAAACGGTTGCATTAAAATATATTTAAAAGAATGACTTAGATTTATTATATGGTAGAAAATTTTGTATTATCCAATCACAATAAATATTGACTTCTCATTTAGAAAACAATTGACTTCTTAAAACAATCAATAATCAGTTTTGTTTTCAAGGTCAAGTTGTAAATGACGCGCTTCAATTTTATATTTCTGGAAATTATCCTAGAATTACAACTTTATTAAATATGTGTAAGTAAGAATTATGTAGTTAATTAATTATTACTTATATCAATTGTCCGTTTTCTTTGGTTTAAATGTGTTCGAAATTCTTATAAATATAATCATCTTTGTTTTTAATTTTATAAAAATTAAAAAATTGATATTTGATTTCTATAATGTTCATCATTGTCTATTTTGGTTGTCTCACCCATAGCATCTGCTAAAAACAAGAGATCCATGCCCTTAGGAGCTTCATAAAGTAACACCATATGATCCACACAAGTTGCACCCATTTTAGCACATGAAAATTAGTACATTGGTTCCCTCTCTCCATGTGTGGAACAACTTACAATCTTACTCCCTTTGCATGTATTCTTTGATCATGGAGATCTCATTACTATAATGATGATAAATCGGTGTATTCCCCTCGACAAGCTCTATTGTGTGCTTCAAGTTTGAATAACAAATCACTTGAGTGTAATCAGTATCCCAACACATCTTTAGCCCGTAATACAAAGTTATAATCTCTGCAAACAAAATATTAGAGATTCCCACTCTACCCTAAAATCCTTTCAAAAAAGTGTCAGAGTGATATTTGACCAACCTTCCAAATTCGCCTAGCCAAGATTATGAATGGCACTACCATCTACATTTAAAACCACATGATAAACATGATTGATTCTCACAGACTCTATACTGGAAATATTAAACATAGGATAGGCATGAGAGAAACTCCCCAACAACGTATACACCATGCAAACAAGGGAACTAATTGCTTGTGATGAGTGCTCAAAAATCAACGCATTTGTGGAGCACCAAGTCACCCACATACTAGAATTATGATGCCTGCATTATGAATACTATCTCGCATCCAATAGGGCTAACTCTCATTTTCAGGCGATGTGGTGGCAATAGCTAAACCAATTTGCATGATGCCAAAGTTGTTGCATGTTGGGGCATGCATACAAATAGTGGAAATTGTCTTACTCGTCATATTACAACGATGACACGTCTTTTGTAGGTGATACCATGACTTTGGAGAATGACTCGGGTAAGAATAGCTCTGTGGCAAAGTTGTCAAAAAGAAAAATAGATATTGCTAGGCAATTTGGTTTTCCAAATCCACAACCAATTATCTTGGTTCCGTGGTTGAATTGAAGAAAGCACAAACCAATTATAAGCTCTTCTCACTATGTACAACCCAGATAAATTAAGGGACTATATCAAAGTATTTGGTAAATTTTCCACTAAAAAAGGGTGTATTGTGTTAATTCTCTGCTAGATATTTAGCAAAATAACCTAGGGTTATACATTGGTCGATTTGGGTTAGGTTTGGCTTAACCTGTTACCTAAACCGATCAAAATAGTATGAGTTGGGTTAGGTTGGGTTTATGCTTTTTTTTAGTCAAACCCAAACCATGACTGAGTTGGTTTGGGTCAGTCAATCGGGTTCATCTATTTAAAATTTTGTTAAATTTTAAAAAAATTGTATTTTTTTTTCTTACAAATTTTGACACATTATAAAAAATTGTATTTAGTGTTATGGTCATTTTTTTCTTTTAACAAATTTGCATACAATTTAATATTTCACTACTTTAGTGTGTACATTTCCAGCACAATAAAACAATGTGATCAAAGAAGGCACAATAGCAGTAATGCATAAGCGAAGTGTGATCCGTAAATAAGACAAACATACATATTTACAATTACATAGTTTGCATAGAGTGTGACATTGCAAGGAATTCAACTACAATGTGTTAACGCTATTAAGTAGCTCAAAAATAAATGTTGGAATGCAGTTAGCTACAAAAAAAAAAAAAAAACACAGAATGAGTATAAACACCAAAGCAATAATGGCCACTGAATAATTTGAGTTTTGATGACAAAAAATACAACATTTTAGATATACAGCACTATAGTGAAAATAACAACACTCGCCATCCTCTAATTTATAATACTTGGATTGGAACTTTGCATGTACATTATATTTATATATTGACTAAAAAATTACAAATTGAAAGAAGCTTCCTATAATTGGTAACTAATTATTATTTATTAGTATATAAAAATATATGAAAAATAATAAATTTAATAAAATGTCACGTCAGCAGGTTGGATTTACGTGCCCATAAATCAAAACTCGTTACCCAACCCGTACTTGAACAAGTTTGAACAAGTTGAGTTAGGTGTGACCTAAACGCTCAAAGAAACCAAACCGAAGTAATTAGGTCGGGTCGAGTTTGTAGGTTACCCATACCCGTGAACACCCTAAAATACCATCGCAAAATATGATAAATTCCAACTACCATTTTGCCACACATCTGACACCTTAAGATTGGTGTTATGAACTTGTACCCAAGGAACAAAATGAGAAAGAGCATTTGCCAAGCCAAGGATAAAACCAAAAACTAGATTCCCTATCGCCAAATTTAAATGAGTAAATTACACTGACGTCTCTAAGATTTTTCCAGATTGCACATAATTTTCCTGTTTTTTTAATGTTAACAACAACCTTCCTTATAGGGATACGCGATGTAATGTTTTTCAAACAATTAAGGGGGTTAGTGTAATGTATAGGGGATGTTAGTGTAATATTTTTCAAACAATTAAGAGGGTTAGTGTAAAGATGGAAAAAGGAAGGGTATTGTGTGCAATTTGAAAAAATCTCGAGAGGTGTCAGTGTAATTTATTCAATTTAAATTGATACCCATCCTCCAAATACTTTAAGGCTTTTATAATTGCATTCCACTACGTGGATCCTTTAACACACTTAAATTGGAAAAAACTACTACCTTTGATATATTTATTTGAAAGGATTAAATAAACCCATAATTTGTTGCTTTCTTAAAGAATCTCCTAAATCAACTTTCCAAGCATGGCTACATTATGAAATTTCCATATTCAAACTCCCAAGCCATCATGATTCATAATGTTCGTTATTTTACCCCAACTAACCATATGCATGCCACAGTCATTGGAGCCTTTCCAAATAAATTTGCAAACTATTTTATCCAAATGATCACAAACGTATTAAGGGAACTAATTAAGTTGCTTGCCATAAGAGGGGATGCATGAGAGACATGCATTGGCTAGTGTCAATCTGCATGGCTTATTAAGTAAACAACTCTTCCAAGTCCCCAACTTGTAAGAAACGCGATCCAGAATATGAAGATAATCTTGTCGCGAAGGTCTTCCTTAGAACATTTTGAACCCCAAATACTTATCCAAACTTATAATAAATTGGATGCCAATAATGCTTGTAATCTTCTCCCACCTATCACGAGTGATTCCCCTATAAGTATAGATTCTTGATTTCTCCAAACTCACTTTGAGCTCGAATTGCAAGCAAAATCTTTATAGCACCTTTAAAATTGAACGAGCTTGAAAAGGTTTAGATTTGGCAAATAAGAGAACGTTGTCGGTAAAAAAATCAGTGGAAAATTGTTGGGCCTTCTCTAAACATTTGAACCAATATCCATTTCCTAACATTCACATCTTAAGCAATCATCTCTCCCAATCTCTCCATGCAAAGAATAAGTAAGTAGGAGAAAAGAGGATCTTCTTGCTGTAACCCTCGCTCGGGAGAGAAACTAGTGGTTTTGCTGCCATTCCATAATAAAGAAATTGTTGTGAAAAAAAATCACGCATTACCAGAGAAATAATTACATCCGGGAATCCCACTATTCTTAATGTTTACTTTAAAAATCTCAGTTCAAGTGGTCATAAGGTTTCTCCAAATCTAGTTTGAAAAATTCATCTCCTTTTGTTCATTTAGACTTGTGTGTATGGTGGAGGATCTCCTAAAAGACAATAGCATTATCTGTTGTGCCCCGACTAGAAATAAAACTACTTTAAAGAAAGCTAATCAAATCACTCAACAAGGGTCTCAACCTATTAACCAAGACCTTTGAGACGATTTTGTAGAGAACATTGCACCAAGTGATGGGTTTGAATTCCTTAAAGTTAGTAGGATGATCCCCTTTAGGAATTAGCACTAAAAGAGATTCTGCAACTTGGGCATCAAAAAACCCCAAATTAAAAGCATCTCTAGCCAAAATCCAAATATCATCACCTACCACTAGCCAAAAAGTTTTGAAAAAGACAAGTTGAAAAGCATCCAGACATAGAGCTTTGTAGGATTTCATACTCATCAGCACCTTATGAACTTCTTCCTTAGAGACAGGCTGAATCAAAGTGAAAGAATGTGCTGCAAAATTCTAGAAGAGTATAGTACTAATATATGTATATGAAAAAGTAAAGAACATTCTAGAATACTCTTGTAAAGTATTCACAATGTATTTAGAAAATTCTAGAAACTTATAGAAATATAGCTATAGGAAAAAGTAGAAAAGCTAAGAGAAAAGTGGAGAAGACTCTAGAACAATAAAGTCTAGATATTTTTAGAACTTTCCTTACATGCCTATAAATAGGCAATTGTATCATCATTTGTTGTAAGCACTTCCAAAGCACTTCCACATATCAAATAAAGCCTTATTATCATTCACTATCAACTACTTCTATATCATTCAACACCTTTACACATATTTTTCTAAAATTAACAGTGGTATCAAAGCTACGTTCGATCATCTACTGGGCATAGTGATATTATCCAACTACTTCCAAAAAATCTAACTATATTCTCTACCAATCCCATATTTTTTTTCCTAACCAATGGCCAATACTACTCAACCATCATCTATTCATGTCCCTATTTTTACTAGAGAAAATTATGATTTTTGGAGTATTAAAATGAAGACATTTGTTTGCTCTCAAGATCTATGGGATATTATAGAAGATGGATTCATTGTTCCTACAGACATTTCTACACTAATTGCAGCTCAAAAGAAGGAGCTAAAGGAAAACAAGCAGAAAGATTCAAGAGCATTATTTATCTTGCAACAAGCAATAGCTGACACAATTTTTCCAAGAATAATCGGTGCCATGAGTACTAAAGAAGCATGGAGTACACTATAGGAGGAGTTTCAAGGAAGTGTCAAGGTACGTGCCGTTAAACTTCAAACTCTAAGACCACTACAAGAATTTCGCGTATTTGCGAGGGAATTTAGCGAGGGAAATAGTCCCTGGCAAAACCCTCACTAAATTGCGAAGGGTTAGCGAAGGATTACATTCCCTCTCTAATCCCTCGCTGATCAGCGTCGAAATAATCAACCCGTCGCAATTCCTTCACTAAATTGGCTAATTATTTAGCGAAGGAATATTCCTTCGCAAATCCTTCGCAAATTACCTGAAAATTCTTCATTTCCTTTTGAAAAATGGAAATTTCTTTTAGCGAAGGAGTTATTCCTTCGCAATTTTGTCGCAAATATGCAAAAGAAATATTTTCTCGCAAATCCTTCGCTAATCCTTCGCAAATTAGAGAAGGAAAACAAGTTTTCACAAATCCTTCGCAAGCATGAAAATTTTGATATTAGTTAATAAGTACAATTAATATAAAATAGTGTTTGATATTCCATTATTTTAGAAAGGAGAATTTAAGTCAAGTAGTATATTAATTTTTGTTAAAAAATATCATTTTAATGATGAAAATTTAAAAAATGAGCTAATTATAAGAGTTTTTTTTTTTTTAATTTATCTTTTACATTAATCTCAACATCTAAAAACATATTATTCAAATAATTTTAATTTAAAAATAACTTTTAAATTGAAAAAGTTATAAAAGTTATTAAAAGATTTAATTTAATTTGTTTTTTTTATAAGGCCCTTCATTAATCCCATAGTCTACTACAAAGAATTCTTAAATATGTATTCTTAATTATTATTCAAAAATAAATAATAAAATCATTTTATAAAGAAGATCGCTTTACGAAATAACATAGACCTATTTTAAGGTTTTAAAATATTTTATTATATTATCATCAATAATTTTGTTTATTTTGTTTTCTAGCTATGTTAACTATGTATTTGAAGTTAATTTATTTTATGGTTTTTTAGTTATTATTTATTTTATGTCCTATGTATTTGAAGTTAATTTCTATACTTAAGTTATGTTTGGCCCAGCTTTTTTTGGGCTTAAAAGTTACGTTAAAGTTAAAGCTCAAAATAACAGCTTTAAAAGTAAAGTAGAAGTTGTTTGGTAATAAATTTAAATTTACTTAAAACTAATTGTCTCACTTAATAGAATAATATATATATTGATAAAATAAAAAAATTATGTAAAGTTAATTTTTAATTACAATTATGTAAAATTAATTTAATCAACACAAATTTATTTTAATGTTAACAAAAATATATAAAAGTATTCAAATATATAAATTTAAAATTTTTACTTTAAAATGTCAAAAACTATTTTAATTAATACGAGTTAATTTTAATTCTGATTTATAAATACTTTAGTATTATAATACTAATTTCAAAAGTATTATTTAAAAATGTTGTATTATTTTTCAATAATATTTTTAGAAGACAAAAAATAATTTATTTAAACAGAAGTCAATAATGTCAATATATTTTAAATAGTATTTAACAGATAATTGAAAAAGTATTTAATAAATATACTGTTGTAATTAAACATGAAAAAACATAATTACAAAATAAAATTTAAAAAAAGAAATATAAATTAAATTTAAAGAATAAACATTATAAATATTTTTAAATATAAAATTTTATTTAACTATATTATTCACTCATTTTAGTAGCGTTTTTTTTATTTCATGTAACAAATATATTAAAATTTTTAATTTTAAAAATGTAAAAAAATTGTTTTAATTAACAAAAAATAATTATGGTGCATGATATTTTAAAGAATATTTTAAAATTATAAATATTTTAAAATATAAGAAATTTATTTAACTATATTATTTACTCGTTTCATTAATGTTTTTTTATTTTACGTAAAGAATATTTAAAAAGTTAAAAATAAATAATATTTTTTAATTTTCTAAAATAATAATTTAAAACAAATTAAAAGCTTAAAATAAATACACATAATTTAAAATGAACTAATATATGTGATGCGCTAAAAATACGCTCAAGGGCAAGCGTACCCTTATCGCAGTAGTAGTAGTAACAAAAGGACGTGAGTCCAGATATCGAACCCAAAGGACTAAATGGTGATTACCAGTTTCCAGAGATTCTATATTGTTTAGGTAAAATTAAATAGGTATTGGGTTGGTTCAATAGTGATAAACGTAAAATAGGAATTGTAAAACAAACAATGGCAAGTATAGAGAAATCAGAGAAAAATAGGCTTAGGGTTGTGGTTTCCTCGGTGCTCTTAAGTTCCTTCACATCTAATTCTAATTGAACCTCTTATATTCGTCAATTACCAATATTCCCCTACGAAATTTATTGTCAATTGTTGGTCATAAATTGCAATAGTCCTTTCTAAGTTAATTTTTCCAATTGATCATGTGAGATATTAAAACCCTAGGAAGGCATGAGGAATAAAAGGGAGGATTAAATTAATTATTTAATCCAATTGGAAATTAGGAATGAAGGTTGATCATACGACAAAACCCAATTTGATTACCCTACACGTCTACCAATTAATTGCGGTACGGCCGCTGTTCAATTAATCGATTCAAAACATACAAGGGATGATCAATTCCAAGTAAGAAAATAAAAACAGTAGAGCAATCTAATTAACTGAATAGAAATAAGAATTCAATTAAAATTAAACATTTAGGGGTTCCAAACACTAAGTACACCACAACCCTAACAAGGAATTTAGCTATTCATGACAAAAGAGAAATCATAATTTTAAAGATATACATCAAAAGGAAAGAGAAGAAGAAATCTTTTACAGAAATTTTTTTTTTTCCAGTATCTGACTCTGAGTATCCTATTGCCCTTCAAGAATCTTTCTCCAAAAGCCAAAGACAAAAAGAAGAATTGAGAAGAGAATAGAGATGAGATAGCCCTCTTGTGCTTTGCTCCTCGCTATTTGTAATGTCCTATTAGAATTTTAAAGTAGAAGACTTAACCCCTGGTCCATTCTGCCTAATCTAGGTCTATTAAAAATTCAAATAAAATTAAAACTTGGACCTCGACCCGCCCAGCGAGGTTGGAAACCCGCTGGGCGGTTTTCGGAATTCACTTCGCTTTGACACCGGGCGGGCTATCCAACCCGCCTGGCGGAATACCTCCAGGACAAGTCCTGCTGGGCGGCCTTCAAGGCCCGCCGGGCGGGTGTAACTTTGTGCACTCCATTTTATGCTTCAAGTCTTCTTTTTGGCCCGTTCTCGTGCTTATAGGTTTCTTTTAAGCCCACTTGATAAGTATATTACTCCTCTATACCTGTGGATTAGATTTCTTTTCTTTGCTCAACTAACTTCCTACATAAAATTCAACAAATTAAGACAATTCATGTAATTTTAAATAAAAAGGTTAGAAACACACATCACATGAAATCCTTCATTAATGGTCTATTTTCTCAAAATTTCCAATGAGTTAATGCAAAATCATGTGAACTTGCTCTATAAATCTACATAAATATAGATTTATCAATATGTTAGTATTATTTAATGGGAAAGCCACTGAAGCACTCAAATTGAAAAAATAGTGAAAAATTAAAAAAGATGGTATTTTTTGTCACATTGGGATTTAAAGAGGTGATTAGGGAAATAAGCTTCATATAAGCTAGAAAAAAGCTCCCTGTAACAACTTAATTATAAACTACTTTTTTTCAAATTTTGTTCTATGAAAATAAATAGCTTATTTTTTTAATAGATAGGTCAAACACACTCTTAATTATTTTTAAGAGTTGAAAAAGAAATATATAGACAAATTTAATTATTATAATTACTTATTATAATATAATGAAATTAAGTGATTTAATAATCTTTAAAAGAAAAATGATCTAATCCTAATATCCTAGCAAATAAGAGCGCGAACCCACGGAGCCAAATTGCAAGTCTAAATTCGAACCCTATCCCAAATTAAAACAGAACTTTCTGTTACTCTTCTTCAATTTGAACCCTAACCCCAACCCCTTCTTGAGTTCGTATCTCCTTGTTTCTCTTCACACCAACCTTAACCTCTTCTTCTCTTACGCATTTCTTCTGCCTTCCGGAGTTCATCTTTATTCTGGCTTGTGAAAAGAGCTGATCTGTGGCTCGTTCTTGGGCCTTCGATTTGTCAGGCAGCTAGGAGTGAGAAAGGGTAGCAGCTTCTTCTTTCAAAGCCTTCTTCTTGTGTTTGTTGATTTCGCTCTTAAAGCCTCAGTTTAGCAGTGCGCTTCCCTCTTAAGTGGTATGTGCCTTACCCCTCCACGTAGGTAGCTCGAAAGCTGTTTGCACCTATAATGCATAATTTTTGACATAGTCGTTAACTCCAAACAACTTTTGATCTTTAGATTATCTCAATACGTAAGGTGTTTTTTTTCCGTCTGTAATAGCTTTAGAGAAGGGAGGATAAGAATATGATCCTATAGATTTGTATCTAAGGACATTCAGCAATATTTCCATGTTGGAGCAATCCAAAACTAGCTTGTTATCAAGCCTATGAAAGAAAGGCATACTAAGCAGCTCAAGGCAGTATTTGACTCGTAATGATATGGTCTAGTTAGAATAATATAGATATTGCAAGGTTAATTAAGACTTTTTTTAATGTAAAGAACTGTTATAATAATATAGAGTTTTGCAAAGTTAAATTCAAAGTCGTTATCAAAAGCCAAGAATAAAGTAATAAGCAAAACATAAGATGATTTGACATTTTGTCATTATGTCTTTATTTATGGATTAAAGAATTATCTTTTGTTTGTTATGCTTGAGTTTTAACATGCTGGCTTGTTAATTATGTTAACCACCTTGTCATTAGTCAAAGGATATTTGGAATTGTTACGCTACCCAAGGATCATTGAGTTTCCTCCTTGAATAGTAGATTTTTCTCACCATTTAGTATCATCTTATCACAGATTGCAAATTATTGCTTTTCCATTTGCGTTCTGCAGCAATTAAGTAATATGATGCCCTTATCTGTAATACTGCTCCTGTCTTAGCATGTGCTGGTACTAGAGCTCCTAAGGTATCTGGATTATATGTTCTAGGTCTTCCTGTCATTCTTAAAGGCTAAGGATTATAGTATGACTGTGTATTAATATCTTGCTGCCTAAGGTTACTAGGTTGGAAGCTAGGCATTCCACTATAACTACTTCCTGGAACATTTACATTATTATAACTATTGCTTCTGACATATTTACTAATTCTGTTTCTACTTGGGGGGTATCCCATTTAACTGGTTTTTCTTCGACTAAATCTTCATCATCCCACCTAGTTTCTGTTTCAAAAATATCAAATATTTCATCCACCACGCTCTGCTCGCACTCTGATGCAAAAGGGTTGGTGAATTCTTCTGTACTTTTAATCTTAGGGTAATCACAATTTTATGCAATTAATAACTAACAATCATCTATATTTGGAACTCTATCAAAGTCTTGTGTCCAATCATAATTTGGGTATGTTTCATATAATTATGCTATTTTTATAGATTCTGTATCTTCTATTCCTGGCATTAATGCTAGTTCATCTTCTTCTTCTCTGTCTTGGGGTATAGTTATCTTATTATAGTCTAAAAATCTAAAGCTAATAGACTTATCTGTATTTTTCCAATATTCTAGATTACTAGGTTGTGCTGTGCTTCTATCGTCTAGTGAAATATTCCATTCTCTGCCTAATTATGTACCAGGAAAAGCAGGAACTAGTGGAGATAGAATTATTATTAGACAGAATAATACTATAATAGCATTTTTAGAAGAAATATCTAGAAAATTAGATTTCATTATATCAGAAAGAGCAAAACAGAAGAAACCAGACATAGATTAGATTTAATTATGTTTTTCTAGATCCTAGTTGTTTATACCATTTGTTGAATGAAATTCATTTGAGGAACCTTGGTTGGGCCTTGAATGTGTATGTTTGTGAGGCCTTACAAAATGATTGATTTGCCTTTAATGCTAGTTATTGAATTTGATTGCTAACTTGCTTGTTATATAGTGCTGCAATGATTGAAATTATGTTTGTCTAGATCCTAATTGTTTGGCCTTGAATGTGCATGCTTGTGGGGCCTTACAAAATGGTTGGGCCTTTAATGCTAGTTGTTTGAATGATTCAATTTCTGAAACTGCTTAGAATAGGTTATTTTCTTGTAGCCCTCAAACCCTTTTTATCCACCATTTCTATTGAAATGCAATTGGGTGCAAGCATGCATATTTGACACAAAAGGTTATGCTCTTGCTTCAATTTAGTTCTTAACTTGGAACTTAACAAAGTGCTCATTCAAGAAAGCTATTTTTAAAAAAAGAAAAAATGAAGGCCAACGACAAATAAAGTAGACTCAAATGCTATGATTAATTTTGTTTTAAGTCCTTTATTTTCTACTGCATATATTTCAACTTTTCAATGGCAGGCGGAAATAGCATTGATGTTTTTGTGGCCTTCTCTTGTAAAAAAGATAAATACTCTTTTGTTAGGGAAATGGATAATGGCTTTCTTAAGTTTAATATTTGATTATTCTCCAATTGATAGTCATTATATATTGTATTAAAAACCTGTTGTTGCACTGTCTTAATTATCTATTTGTAACGACAGGTAGCAGGCTATACTTAGATTTTGATATGAGGAATTCTGATATAAGGATTAGTATTGAACTATACATGGTTCTTTTGAGAACTTGGTATCATTTGGTATTTTTATTGATAAGTGGATTAGTATTGAACTATACAGGGTTCTTTTGAACTTAGATTCTGATATAAGGAATTCTGATATTGAATTAAATTTCATATTATATATCACAGGAGCTAGAGTATAAACGTCCCATTTCTTATAGTGAATTGTACACCAAAGTTCACAAAAAAAGGACGGTGAATATGTCTCTAATAAAGCGAAGAGTTTCATTGTAAGTGTTTATTTTAAATGTAAGATTAAACTTTGTTAATTTATTTGCTATCTTACTAAAATTTTATTTTGTTATTGTAGGAATCATATGAAAATGCTGTAGCAGAGAAATATGGAGAAGATAGATCAAACCATCCTACAGTTGATTCTGAAGAGTGGTTAAAGGCAGCTGGTGAAAATAAAAAGGGTAGAATCCACGGCATTGGTCATAGCTTGGATCTTGCCATTAGTACTGCACATGGTTCATCTTCATCGGTTATTGGTCCCTCTTCCACAAATCCTGCAGAGGATATCACTGCAATAGCTACACAGATGGAGCAGTTACAGACACAGTTGCAGACACAGATACAAGCACAGATGGAGGCACAGGCATAGATGCAGGCACAGATGCAAGCACAGGTAGAGATACAGGCACAGATGCAGTCACAGATAAAGATGCAGGCAGAGATGCAGGCGCAGATGCAGGCACAGATGCAAGCACAAATGCAGGCACAGATGCAAGCACAAATGCAATTCTTTCGAACAGAGATATTGCCAGCCTTAAAGACATGTACACCACTGTCAATCCAACAACATAGGAAGGATCAAGAACATAACTGATGATGATGTTACCGCACTTTAGTTTGATTAAGTTATGTTTTTTATTTTCTCTTTGCTATAAGACTGGAGAAGAGGGTATTTTTAGTTCACACATTTATGATTAAGTAATGTTAACCTTTTTAGTGTTTAATTTTTAGATAATATATTTGGTACAATTTTTTGCATTTTTATGTTCTTAGATTTTTTTGATAAATTTATTTGCCAAGTTTCAGACAGGTATAATTTACATTTCGTAATTAAATATAACAAATGTTAATAAAAAAACAAATGAATAATTTGCGAGGGATTTGCGACAAATTGATGAGGGAATATACACCACCATAGCGACGGTATGGCGAAGGAATGGCGAAGGAAGTTTTGCGAAGGATGTGCGACAAATTAACGAGGGAGTATATGAAGGGACTTTTGCGAAGGTTTAGCGATAGAATAGCGAGCGATAATTTAGCGAAGAATTTGCGAAGGAAGTGCGACGAACATTTTTGCGAAGGAATTGCGACGGATTTGCAGCGGATATTTTGTGAGGGATTTGCGACAATTTTGCGAGGGGATAGAGTCACTAATTACCAAAGGAATTGTCTACATTGAGCATACATTTAACTAGGAAGTTTGCGAGAGATTGGCGAGGGAAAGCGACGGATTTTGCGACAAAATAGCGAAGGAGTAGTTCCGTCGCGAATTAGCGACCTGAATTTAGCGATAAAATAATCCCTAGCCAATCCGTCGCTAATCCCTCGCAAACTTCTTTAGCGAGGGATTGGCGACAGATTTGCGAGGGAACTGTTCCTCGCTAATTTGATATTTTCTTGTAGTGGACATTAGTTTGAACTAATAAAAATGAAGGAGTCCGAAACCGTAAAAGATTACTATTCTAGGATAAAAGAAATAGTTAGTCAAATGAGAGCATATGGGGAAAATATTATTGACAAGATAAATCTTGAGAAAATTCTAATTTCTATTCGCCATAAGTATGATGCTATCGTGACTATGATTGAACAGACCAAAGATCTATTTACCTTGTCAGTGGCAAACTAATGGGCTCTCTTGAAGAATCTGAGCAAAGATTGAGCATGCATGATGTAGATTTTGTCAAAAATGTCTTTCAATCAAAGCTCAAATTACGGTCTCAAAATAAAGAATATAGAGGAAAGAAAAATGGAGAAAATTCTAGAAATAAAGAGAATTCTAGAAATTTCTCTAAGACCAATCAAAATAAATATCCTCCATGTGGCATCTGCTAGAAGACAAGTCACTTGGAGAAAGACTGTTGGCATCGTGGAAAGCCATAGTGTCAATACTGTAAGCAATTCGGACATGTGGAGAAGAACTGCCGCAACAAAAACAAGCATTAAGCAAATTTTGTTGAAGAGTACGATAGTGAGCAACATCTTTTCTATGCTACCCGAGATTCCATTGATGAAGCAAGTGGAAGCTGGTATGTGGATAGCAGTTGCAGCAATCACATGGCCAAAGATAGAAGCATCTTTAAGGAAATTGACAACTCTATTAAAGTAAAAGTTCAATTGGGAAATGGCATCATGGTGGAGTCCAAAGGCAAAGGCACTGTCATTGTGGAGACAAAGAAAGGTACGAGACTTATCCAAGACATCTTACTTGTTCCCAATCTTAAAGAAAATCTCTTGAGTATTTGCCAAATGATGAAGAAAGGCTATGCTTTACACTTTGAAGGAGATACATGCACAATCTATGATAACTATAACAAAGGCAGGAGATTGCCCAAGTTAAAATGGAGAAAAGAAATAGAAGTTTCCCAATAAACTTCAAATATACTACTAATGTTGCCATGAAAGTCTAAGTTGATGATCCATGGCTATGGCATCGAAGATTTGGCCACTTTAACACCCATGCCTTGAAGCTGTTATACCAAAAGAATATGGTGAGAAACCTGCTATGCCTGAAAGAAAATAACGAAGCTTGTGAAAGATGTCTTCTTGAAAAGCAACACAGATTACCATTTTCAATTGACAAAGCATGGAGAGCTAAAGACGTGTTGGAGTTGATTCACACTAACATTTGTGGACCAATGAGGACACCGTCACTCAACAATAACAAGTACTTCATTCTTTTCATTGATGACTTTTCTAGAAATGACCTGGGTATACTTTATTAAAGAAAAATCAGAAGTCTTTAGAATATTCAAGAAGTTTAAAGCTCTAGTCGAAAAGCAAAGTGGGAAACATATAAAGGTACTTAGAAGTGATCGAGGCAAGGAGTACAACTCACACAAGTTTGATAAGTTTTGTGAAGATGAAGGCATTGAGCGTCAACATACCGTTGCATATTCTCCGCAACAACATGGTGTGTCTGAGAAGAAGAATTGTATAGTTATGGAAATGGCTAGATCAATGTTGAAGGAGAAGGGTTTGCCTAACACTTTTTGGGCATAACCTTCTACATACTTAACAGATGTCCGACTAAGGCAGTACAAGACAAGACTCCTACTGAGGCACGGAGTAGGCGAAAGCCATCAGCTAAACACCTACGAGTATTTGGATCTATTTGCTACATACACGTTCCTGATGAGAAGAGCCATAAGTTAGAAGACAAGACTATACAAGGCATCTTCTTGGGATATAACACACAATCAAAAGGCTACCAAGTCTACAACTTGCAAACAAAGAAGCTCATTATCAGTCGAGATGCTGAGGTCGATGAAAATGCTTTTTGGAATTGGGAAGAAGAAAAAGTTGTGAGAAACAACATTCCTATTCCAATGTAACAACCTCAAGAAGAAGTTGAAGAAGTAGCAGGGGATCCAAGTACGCTTCCTCCACTTACACAACAACAAGATTCGTCACCAGAGTTTACTCTAAGACGAGTAAGATCTTTGGTAGTTATATATGAAACTTGCAACATAGCCATGCTTGAGCCTGAATGTTATGAAGAATCATCAAAGAGGCATAGACAACTAGACAAATGCAACTCAAGTATTGTAAGACAGAAGATCAAATCGTAGACATTTTTACGAAGGCATTGCCAAGAGCAAGATTTGAGCATCTACGAATAATGCTTGGAGTTTCTGAAATTTGCATCAAGGAGGAGTGAAAGAATGTACTGCAAATTTCTAGAAGAGTGTAGTACTAATATATGTATATAAAAAAGTAAAGAACATTCTAGAATACTCTTGTAAAATATTCACAATGTATTTAGAAAAATCTAGAAATTTATAAAAATGTAGCTATAGGAAAAAGTAGAAAAACCAAGAGAAAAGTGAAAAAAACTCTAGAACAATAAAGTCTAGATATTTCTAGAACTTTCCTTACATGTCTATAAATAGGCAATTGTATCATCATTTGTTGTAAGTATTTTCACATATCAAATAAAGTCTTATTATCATTTACTATCAACTACTTTTATATCATTCAACACCTTCATACATATTTTTCTAAAACTAACAAAAGCTTGTCTCCTTTCCTCAGACAAGGTAGGCAAGACAAGGCGGTTTTGATCTCCTCCTACACCTTTAGTAGTACAAAAAAGATATTTAAAAAAAGCCATTGCCTCAATTTGAAGCTGTTATGGATCCGTACCCCATTCACCAGAGGGGAGGAATAAATCGCGGACTTTATTCTGCTTCCTTCTAACAATTGTCTGAGTATGAAAGAACCTCGTGTTTCTACTTCTTAGGTGAATCTACTGCTTTCTGGATTTCTAAACCCAGAAAGTTTCTTCTTGGGAAAGGATATCTTCATATTCTTGTAGAAGGTTCTATTGGAGAGTTAACAGAGAAAGACGATCCACAGTCTCCAGCGTTCTTTGTACACCCCTAAGTCAAGCTTTCAGCTTTTTCTTCTTTGGAAAAATATTACTGAAAACCTATTTATTAAAAATCAAATAATCATGCATTACATTAGACGGGGAATGAATGACATTACCAACATCCTTCTTCTAGGCATTTTGCACAAGGATCGACTAGTCCTTGTGACCACACCAAGCCGCTTAAAATCTAAAATGGAGGCCTTCTTTGGAAGAAATATAATTACCACATCTCAATAGAAGAGGGTTATGATCTGATTGTCGATGAACTAGGTGCTCAATAATGGCTTCCAGGAAATCCAGGCACCACCTATGATCGCAGACACCTCTATTCGGTCTCCTAACGACCAATGTACCTCCTATACACTAACACTGCCAAGTAAATTTACTCCCAAGATAATCCATATCCATCATATCACATGAATTAAGGCCTCAGATGAACATGTTAGCCTTGGACTGCGAGAACACCCCACCCCCCTACTCTGATGATGAGATAGTATCATTAAAATCGCCAATGAGTGCCCAAGGCCCATCAATCACCGTTCTTTGGTGTCCCAGGTAATCCCACAATTGTCCTCATAAGGAGTAAATGGGGCTAGCATAAATCCATGAAAGCCACAAAGAGACATTGCCTGTGGAAACCTTTAAGGTAAAATATTGGTGTATAAAGCCTATTACATGGAAAGACAAAGAGAAACCTTCCTGTTTCAAAGCCCAAATTCCACCATAGTGGCCCCGGACATCCTCTTCTGCCACCAGAGAATGGCCTTCCTTCACCCCTAAACTTTACAGATTGATTGAAAGAAAATACGAGTCTCATAAAGAAAAACCAACGTAGGTTTTTACTGAACCAATAATTCACGCATGTGATGATGGCTTCTTTTACTAGCAAACCCACGAACGTTCCATGAGAGTATATAAAAATTGTTGAAAGCAGTCAATGACACAACCATAAAAAAAGGGATCCACCAAATTAGAAACTATCCAACTGGAATAGGAGATGAGTCTTCTGCCACTATGTCCACCTTAATTGTCTCATTATGTGCTTGCTAGATACTGATGATGTCGACACATTAGCTAGCTTAGCCTCCCATCATCAATTGGATCAAGTGGGTGTGGCTCATTAAGCCAAACCATTCTATTTGGGGCCACCACCCTGTACATTTAAAATTCCAAAATTATTGTGACTAGAGCCTACTCGCATATTTGGATTACTGGCAAGATGTTGTGCGTCATTTTCCCCAGCATGCTTGCCATCCAATATGTGATTATTCCCCTTCGTAACTTGTGTACATAAAGTTTATCTTTGGGCAGAATTTGTTGTGGAGCACATGAGTTCATTGCCTCCTTATTTCCTAACGTCGGCGTCCCTCTGAAGCATTTTTTGCGCTACCAATTTTTGCTCGGACCAGCCACACGTGAATCATTATTAATGATAGTATCCGCACTACCTGTCATAATCCCGTCATTAATATCAAGATTGAGTGCGTGAAATCAATCTCCACGCATACTCTAGCAGACCGCCCACGGGAAGCGTCCATGGTTGTTGTCGTGAACTTGCTGTTAGCAATAATTTTTCTTACATTCCAATAAATATAACAATTTCGTGTTTATGTTTTTATAAAATATGGTGATTTTTATTTTTATTCTCCACTAATATAACATTTGTTTCAGTTTATGTCATTATGTTTCTGCAAAATATAACGGTTTCTGTTTTAGTCCTCACTAATTGCTATTATGATAGGAATTAAAATAAATACGACGAATATTACAAAAATAAAAAAAAATATATGAAAAATTATAGGAACTAAATATAAAATTATTATATTTACAAAAAACGTAAAATATATTTAAATCTTTTTCTTTTTTACATGTGTTAAACATGTTACCGCACCGATATTATAACTATAATCAGAATATTTTGGAAAAAAAAATCCTGAATAAATTACTAAAATTTAAATTTTGAATAGGCCAATTGCCACGATTGGGACTTAAGGAAGTGACTTCTAGAAGTTTAAAGTTAAAGTAAATAATTTAACACTATTTCAATAATATTTTTGGGTCACCATGTTATTGGTATGAAGTATAAATCGGCTTTTTTGATGATTAATATCAGTCAGAAAACTTAATTTGTCACCTTTAATAGGGTCTCTTCTTCTAATTATATTTTTTTTATCTACAAGACTCGAACTCGAAATCTTGCTTAAAAGATCTGAACTTAATTCAACTCAACTAACGACATGTTGGTTCACTATTTCATTAATATAACACAATATTGTAAAATAAAAATTATTAGAAGTTGATCAAAAGTATACTCTAATTTAACCTATACACTCATTCGTTCATCTTTTGTTTTTAGTTATAAACGAACTTTAAGACTTATTATATTATTAGGGTTTATTTGAAAGAAAAAAAAAGGTAATAAATTAGTTGAAAGTTAAAAAAAGTCATTTTTAACGAAAATGGTTAACTTGTTGATTTAAAAGTATTTAGTAAAATTAATTATATAACTAGTTAATAAAAGTATAATAATTTTAAAAGATATATTTATATGATTTTCATATATTTTTTACAAAAAAATATTTTTAAGTAATATAATTTAGTTAATGCTAAATTCTTATTATTTTTATTTAAAGAATAAAAATTTTATTGAAAATTAGTGTAAAATGTAATAATTAAAATAAAAATGTAATATAAAATACCTAAAAATTGTATACGCTTTTTATATAAATTTTATTTTTTAAACAAAAATGTATATTTAAGTAATATAATTTAGGTTTTTAATTAATATTAAATTCTTATTATTTTCTATTTAAAGAATAAACATTTTATTAAGAAGTAGTGTAAATAATGTAATAACCTACATTTATATTATAAATTGGGATACACAATTTAGAATGTGATGTTTTCACTCTCTCAATTAGACATTATCGATATTTTTTTTCTCTTCTCTTATTTAGAAGTGTATTTCACACATTATTTTTGCAACTTAAAAAAATATTTTTCAATTATTCTAAACTACATTCTTTTTTATCTCTATTTTTATACTTGATTTTCTTAACTACTTATTCCTTTTAATTTACTATCTTTTATCTCTATATCTTTAAATTGAATTTCAATAGCCTATTTAAAAGAATTTGTCCATAGTTAAAAATAAATTTATATCACAATTTAAATTACTCATTTTAAATCTAAAATATAATTTATATATTCAAAGATATTTATTATGAATTTTAATTATATAGAAATGAACATTTTTCTGTACAATATAAAAATACTAATTTTAATTAATGCTTGAGCTAAAATACCAGTTAAAATAAACAATATAATATAAAAATACCTTAAAAAGTATAACAATTAAAATAAGAATTTAATTTATATGAACTGCTTGTGTATATATTTTTTATATAGGCATCCAACAATAGAAATTTACTTTGTTGTCATATCTTAATAATGAATATGATGATATGACAATAAGATGAATTCTTATTAGATGTTTATGTAAAAAAATTTACGCTAACAATACATATAAATTAAATTCTTAAAATAAATGTTTAGGATCCTTTCAATTACATTTTATTATATTATTTGTAATTGTTGAGGAGGAAAAAGAAAGAACAATAGTAATTTATAAGTTTAATTTTTTTTTTCAGTACAAAAGTTTAAATTTAATTTAAGTAGCATTTAAAAAAATCATTTACTAAAATTTTAACTTATCAAACTTATAAATTAATTAAATAAATTATAAACTGCCTGAAATAATTTTTATGAGGTAAAAAATGCCGACAAAACTATAAGCAAAACGCTCTAGGTGTGATTTATTATCAGGTAAAAGCCAGATATTTTTTGATTCATTTTAACTTATTTATTTATAGGTAAAAGCCAGATCTAAAAACAAACTTAGTGTTACTTGTGAGTTGTGATCAGGCTTCTAAACAAAAATTATCTTTTACTTACTTTTTTTTATGAGAATAATAGTCTTGTATTATTAGTCCAAATTTTTTTGCATTAGCAACTAATTAGATATGACTTTTAAGAAGTTAACAAATTTATCATATATGAGTACATATAATTCGACGACATCGTAAAAAAATTTTACTCGGTTATAATATATTATCTATTCTATTTTTATACAAGAAGATGAGTCTAGAATTGGGCACGAGGATTTATCACATACCCGTAGTTTTTTATCTTTATTCTTGCCTGCCGATATTCCAGCCACTTTTTATTTGAGTTAACTTAGAAAGAAAAAAAAAGTTGAACGAATAAATACTTACGTGGGCAGAAAACTCATCAACAAATACATAAAACTATAATCTATACTTGCTAATTTACAAAGTCATCAACAATATTTATGTACAGTAAGTACATAAAAAACCTTACATATTTCTACACATAATAATTATCGTCAACAACACAAAATCAGAATTAAGTACACGCAAAATTTCCTTCTACTTAAAGGCTAAAACAAGGTAAACACAGCTTTGGTTAGAGACTCTCGCGGGTGATTCTCTCAGTTTGGGTAATTCTTTTTTGAAAAAAAACAAAGAAAAATAGTATTGGGCCTTGAATCAGTTTGGACAAATTGATTGGTGTCTCCTTCTAATTTGGCCGTTGCCTCACGCTTAGGGCTTAAGATAAAAGTGCATTTCGTATTCTCTACTTCATTTTTAAAATGAATTGTATAATGATTTGTGATTTGTGTTCAAAATGACAGTGTTTGATTAGCATTGCTGAATCAGGTGAGGTTTTATTTTGTTGAAAATTATACTAGATGAGGTCATTTGTCAAGGTTTGTTTGGCGTTGTTAGGAATAAATTAATAAAAAACTTGTAATTATAACATTATTAGTAAGTTAACCTCAAATTATTATAATTGTACGATTTTGGTTCCTGGCACTAACAGTGGAATTTGAACCCCCTTACATTATATTTCAACAATAACCACTAAACTAGTAAGTTTGTTTGGTATATGAATGAAGATTATAACATATATAACTTAAATGGGGATTAAAATTCTACATATATTTACTACTACTAAATAAATAAATGTATCTGTGTGTGTGTGTGCAGATGGATGGATGGATGGACAGATAGATGTATGTATTAGATGTTTTAAAACATGCAAAATTTATTGAAAATATAAATTTATTTTATATTTTAGTCATTAAAATTTATATTTATATCATATCCAATATATTTACATTTATGTAGAAATATACTAATATATATTTATTAATACTATTTTATTAATAATATAGAAATAATATTAATAATAATATATATAAATTTATTTATTTAGTAGGAGAAAATATATGTATAATTTTAGTCCCTGTTTAAGTTATATATATATATATATATATATATATATATTTTTTTTCATTTAAATATTAGGCAAACTCATTAGCCTAGTGGTTTTTGTGGAACTATATATATAGGGAGGGTGTTGAATCCTTCCTCATACATTTTGACAATTTTTTTCTCCTATTTTCCCACACCAAGTGACACATCAGTATTTATTTCAACTGTTACATTAATGTCATGTTGTCATGTTAGTTGACATGTCAGTCATCAATATCACATCAATATCATGTCACATCAATTATCACATAAGTCATTAAATGCCACATCAACAAAATCTTTTGAATATTTAATTGAAAAGTGGTGGATAAAGCAAAATCACACAAATGTGATACTTGGGATTTTTTTTTTAACGTATTCAATCAAGTGATGTGTCTAATTTACACTTTTTTCTTATTATCATTATTTCTCAGTTTTGGTCTCCTCATTTTTTACTTGTGTAAATGTGGATCAATCATTAATTGTTCGCAAATAAGTAATAAAGATGATGGTGTGGAATTGTGTGTAACATTCTCTCTTTTCTGGTCTTTCTAATAAGAAAATTATGAGATTGTTTTAATAATTACTAGTATTATTTGTCTTTGCAATTGTCGTTGAAATTATTTTTTATATAAAATAAAAATTTGAAAGAAACTCTTAATTATTTAATTATTAGTGAAAATTTTACAAACTTAAATAAATATAGGATTTAAGACCAAATAAAATTCTGGTAAAGAAAAAAAAAAAGACTATTTCATGAAAATGAGTATTGTAAAACGCTTCTTAATATTTTAAGTGTTATTTGTGATATCATATTTTTCCTTATTTGGAAATAAATAAATAAATGCGTATTCTAAAGCTTGTCAATATTTTAACATTCATATTCACAACTAATTATGAAATTATATTTCATCTAAACTCAAACAATTAAAATAACTTATAATTAATTAATTCTGGAAAAAAATGATGGATTTGGTTAAATTAAAAATCTGTGTTTGAATTAAAATGGATTTTGTATTCCAAGAATCTGATTCTTTTGCGTCAATATTTTGAATATTAGAAATTCTATTTTTTTTTTATGACACATTTTATTTATTTATTTTACTTAATCAATTTCATCTAACGGCTTGGAACATTGGGAAAGGGTCAACCGTTAGATTTTTTTTTCAGTGAAAGGTAGATTGGCACATGGCACTGTTCAAACACTACACCTGGCCCCATACGTGTAGTGACGAGAAAAGAAAGAGAGGTTACGTTACGTCTTTCTTATACTTGGTCATCGTCATATCCTCTTCCCTCACATGCACGGTCCTTTTCCTACCATCAACAGATTTCAATTTTCCCCCCAACCTCAGCTCACTCCCCAGCTTGCGTGGTAAGTTTAAAATTAAATATCTGTTGATAAGATTTCATGGTATGAATTTATGACTGTATTGTGACTTGGAATTGAATGATAATGGTTCTCCTTTGGGGTTAGTAGTTAAAATTGGCTTAAATTGATTGATTATATGAACGGTTAGAAACTAAATAGGGGAAAAGTGAGTGCAACCTACGTTAGAGAAATTTTGTTTCTTCTCCATATCTAGCAGTGTGAGAGACCGAGAAAGGGAATTGAGAGTTATTCAATTTTGGGAATGCATCAAGGTAAAGTGATGGAGTACATACATTTTGGTATCAAGTTGGTTGTTAGCTGGTGATGTATCAAGTGGAGTCCGAAGTAGAACTGTCAAAGTGAGCTAACTTAGCTCACTTGGGTTGGCTCACCACGGGTTGAACAAAAAAGTAAGTCAGCCCGACCCGACTCACTTTTAGGTGAGCCAGAAAATAGTCAACTTGGCTCAACCTACCGCGGGTTAGGTAGGCTAAACGGGTTGACTCGCATAAAATAAAAAAAATAAAAATAAAATTCAAACATAATTTTTAATTTTTTTAGACAAAATATTATAACAATTAAATATTTTAATTTTAAACTAATGTTATGATATTTATAATTATAAAAGATAATTACTAAATAAGGATGGGATATGTATATATAGAGTATTTTTTTTAAAAAAATTATTATCCCGTGAGCCAACCCAGCTCACCACAAGTTCAACCCGGGTGAGCCGCAAACTAAGTGAGTCGGGCTCGTTTTTGCTTATAATCATGGTGGGCTGAATTTTTTCAACCCAACCGACTCAAACCCGTGGTGGACTTGGTTGGCTCGCCGGGTTGTGGCTCACTTTGACAGCTATATCGAAAGGGAGTCCAGTTCGTGAATCATGCACAAGAGAAGATGAGTGCAGTGCGTCTCCAATTGCCCTTGCAAAAAAAATAATATGATAATAAAATAAATAAAACATATATAAAATAATTAGCTTCATAGAGAGATGCTAAATTTGGGTTATCATACACAAGTCTTGTCAGCTCAACCATCCTTACCCAATTAACCACATAGGAAAACAAAAAAATTAAATTAAATATAATACTACATCTTTGGGCTGCGAGAGTTTGATGGCTCACTCATGGAGTCATGGTTGGACTGCTAGCATGGACTAGTAAAGTTTAATTGAAGTTATGATCAGATAAAGGTAACAAAGTATATTTTTGCTATAATATAAATAAACTATAATATTATAGTAAGAATGACAATAATAATAACAAGATTGATCAAATTAATGATATTAATAGTTATAAATTGAGTAATCATAATATTTAGTTTAATGCAAATATGAACTTGGGTATAAAGAAATAATAATAATAACAACAATAATAATAATAATATAAATGATAATATTAAGGGCAAGATTCATAAATATTATAAGTAAATAAAAAGATATTAACAGTGATAAAAATATATATTTCTAATTCCTTTAATGAGACAAAGTAAGTGGAAGAGAGTATAAGGTGAGATTGTCTATAAAATTTAATAAAATGTGAGAATAAAATTGTACATTCTAATTCTTAAAGGATGAGTAAAAGTAAATACAGATGAGACAATACATGTAGAACTTACTTGTGTTTTGAATTAATTCTTTATTATTGTTGTGATTAATTAATTGTGAATTGATTTCACTTAATGAGTTGTTTATACTGCTATATGCACAGTTGTTAGTCTTTTATATTAGAATTGATATCAAGTAAAGACATTGGAATTATGTATTATAACTCTATAAATTATTTTTGCCAAAATCAAATATCAAAGTCTGTCAAACAAATGAAAGTTTGAGATAGTGAATTAGTAACTATTTTTAGTCTCCTAAACTTCTTTTAGTCTCATTCTCTCTCAACAAAATCTAAAATAAGCAGGTAGCTTGAGCCTTACTGGGCTAGCTTGAATCGGTCTTGACTATGACATGGGCTTCATCAATTATCAAAGTCTGTTAAACAAATGAAAGTTTGAGATAGTGAATTAGTAACTATTTTTAGTCTCCTAAACCTCTTTTAGTCTCATTCTCTCTCAACAAAATCTAAAATAAGCAAGTAGCTTGAGCCTGACTGGGCTAGCTTGAATTGGTCTTGACTATGACATGGGCTTCATCAAATCAGGCTAAAAAGACCCACAATCAGCTAAAAAGACCCACACTAAATTCAAGCTCAAAAATAATCCAACTCTTATATTTTATCAGGTAGGTTTAGGTCAGCCCAACTAGCCTGGCCCATTTTGCTAGCTCTAAACATCGTCATCCTTATTATTTATTTAATGGACAATTAATGATTGATCCACATTTGCACAATTAAAAGATGGAAGTGACCAAATTCGAGAAATGACGATAATAAAGGGACAGAATGTGCAAATTAGACATATTAGTTATTTGAATGCCTTCAAAAAATGTCACATAATCCACATATGCCATGTCATAAGCCACATAATAGTGTTATGTCATCATGTTGTTATCAATTTGACAAAGAACTAATAGTTGGTCTAAATTTGCAAAATTAAATTAGTAGGGGAACTAAATTTGTAAAAAAAGTTAAGGGACGAAATTCACAAAATAAGAAAAAAAGAACACAAAAAATACAACTAAGCCTACAAATCACCTCAATTGAATAGGAAATCAAAACTAAACTTCATAAGTAAAACACTTCAATTCTTGTAAGTTGTGATTATAGGCCTAAGATTTCTTATAAAACTCTTTCTCATTTCTTTAAGGCATGAAATTAAGATAGGTTTAGAATCATAAATTATATTTTGGTTATGCAAAGAATTAACACATATAATTATAAATTTTAATTAAATTATGATTCTATTATGATATTTCTAATCATTGATAGTTAATGGTGGGGTTACGTCAGGTTTGATTAAAAAAAACTCTATGGTTGTGTTTGGATGAAAAATTTTAAAATTTCAAAGAATTTGAAATGCTTGAAATTGAATTGTTTTGATTTAAATTTTATTCATTTATTAAATGCTTTGTTTGGATAAGTCACTTTAAATTTCTTAAATTTTAAATTCTTAGTCTGGATATAACATTATAATTTTCACCATATGCAAAATTTAAATTTTAAATATATATTTGAAAATTGAAATTTTAATGTTAAACTTTATAAAAAATAAATGTAAGCTAATTTTTAAATATTTAATAATTCAAAAATAATTTTAATATTAGATAATATATAATAATTCTAAAGTAGAAATATTGATATTTTTTACGTCAATATCAATAAAGAGAAGAGATAGAGAAGAAAGAGAGAGAAGAGAGAGAGGAAGAGAAGAAAGAGAAAATAGACATAAAGGTGAGAGAAGAAAAAGAAAAAGTGAGCATGAAAAATTTTAAATTCTTACTTTTTAGGTAGAATTTGAAATTCTACAATTTAGATAATTAAAATACCTTTACAAATTATTAGAATTTAAATTTCTTACTAAATCTTTTTCCAAACAACATATTTTACCACAAAATATTTTAAATTTCCTAAAAAAATGAATTGTCCTTTTAAAAATTCTCATCCAAACACAATGTAAGGGTTACAATAATAGCAAAATGAAGGGAGGGAGTGGCAATAGTGATAGAGGATGCTAAGTGTGATGACAACGGTAATGACTAGAGTCATAGTAATAAGAATGATGGTGACAATTCCAACAACAACAACAGTGTAGTAATGGCAATGATGAAGGGGTAACGATGTTGGTAATTGTCACAATGTACTCGAAGAATGCTATAACAAGATATGATTGAAATTTATGAAAAAAATATAGGAAGTCCCTATTAATTTTGTTTAAGATTAAGAAATTTTGAAAAACTCTTTTATGTTTAGAGAACTAGTCTTTGAAAATGAGTTTGGATTTACAAGTTTGATTATGTATAGGAAATGGGGGAATTGAATTGCACTACATCTTTAATACATTAATTTGAAAAAATAGTCACCTTATAATTGTACAATTATTATTCATTTTTAAAATGTTCATTTTAACTCCAAAATAAAACAAGGAATTAAATAAAACTAAGGGAAAATTGTGAATTTATTTTTGGTTAAATTATTCCGTATGTCCCTGAACTTTTAGATAATTTTTAATTAGGTCTATATACTAATTTTTTTTAATTGAGTCCTTAATTTTTTAAAGTTTTTTTAATTAGGTCTCTAGAGTTAAATTGTTGTGAATATTCTGTTAACTTAGACGGAATATTTCCTGATAAGGACTCAATTAAAAAAAATAGTAGAGAGACCTAATTAAAAATTATTTAAAAGTTCAAGGACCTACTCAATAGTTTAACCTTCTTTTTTTTTTTTATCTTGATTTTGCCTTTGTTTTATTTTAGAAAAAAGGGGAAATTATAGAAAGGGGCAGAAAGCTTATTTCAATATTCAAATGTTGTCACATTATTATTATATGGCTAAATTATATTTTTGGTTCCCTTATAATTCTTAATTCGTGATTTTGATCTCCTTATTTTTAATTCCTCAACTTTAGTCCTCTAATTTTTAAAAATCCTCAATTTTAGATTACTTATTTTTAATTCCGTGATTTTTGTTCCCAAATTATAAAAATTTGCAATTTTAGACTAACCATTAAATGTTCATTCGTTGACTATTAATATCTCAATGTTAACTATGACGTGACATTAGTCTATTAAATGTTATCCGTCACGTATTCAATCTAATACCACATTATGACTAACATTAAGGCATTAACAGTCATCAGATGAACATTTAATGGTTGGGGAACTAAAATCACAAAATTTAAAATAGGTGTGAAGTATTTACTGATTTATCGATGACTAATTTTTGCCGGAAAATTTGGTTAACCACTTTTATGAGGTATCTTCTCACAATCACGTTTTTTAATCCACAAGGCTCAAACCCAAGACCTTATTGGACTAATATAATATTAGTAAATTAAAGGTTAAACTATTGAGTAGGTCCCTGAACTTTTAGACAATTTTTAATTAGATTTCTATACTATTTTTTTTAATTTAGTCTTTAATCTTTTGATTTTTTTTAATTTGGTCTCTAGGATAAACGAGAATCAGATGCAAGTTAACCTTAGGGACTCAATTAATTTTTTTTAAAAGATTAAGGATTTAATTAAAAAAAATTAGTATAGAGACCTAATTAAAAATTGACTAAAAGTTCTGGAAGTTATAAAATAATTTAACCTTTATTTTTTATCTTGACAAGAGGTTTTTCTGTTTTATCATATCCTTTGGTACAGTAGGGAACTCAAAGTTGCGTCGTTCTAAAAATTGTGAATCGAAATTTTAAAAAATTTATAAGAAAGTTGAGCAATTAATTATGCGATTGTGACAATAAATCTTATACTCGATTCACTAAATTATCTAAGCTAAAGTGACCTTTTTCTAAAAAAGAGAGAATTGACAAAATATCTCATCTAAATCGACTCTTTAAAATTTTATAAAAAACGGTTCACGAAACTCTCCTAACTATAATGTTCCTTTTTAAAAAAATTAAGAATTGACAACTTGTCACATCTAAATCAATTCCTTAATTTAAGTAGAAAAATGATAATAAATAAAATTTTATAAAAAACGTGTTCCGCCAAACTATCTCGAGTAAAGTGTTTCTTTTTAAAAAGAGAGAGCTAATAAGTTATTTCAACTACATCAAGTTGCCAATTTACATTAAAAAATAGGTATAATAAATAAGATTTTATTTTGTAAAAAATGATTCACCAAACTATCACTGTTAAGAAGTGTCCTCAATAATTCAAGCTACTGTCTATCTTGGTCCTAAATTACAATTGATTAATTATAATAATGTGAAATAATGTATAAATAAATATCGCCACAAAAAATGTATAAATAAGTATGATTATCTTTATTTAAGACATGAAAACATGCAGAAAGTTAATTTAACTTTTCTGAAACAAACGATACATTTTAAAAAATAAAGTATGAAATTATAATCTCTCATAAAAAAATCACCATATAATTTAGTATATATACAACATTGAACTTGTGTCTATATACAAATGTCATGATAGTCTACCAATATATAATTGGTCAAAGTGAAATTGGGTTTAAATTTCTTAAATAAAGTCATAAGCTTGAATTTTATGACGAAAAAGATGTGCTTGAGAGAAGAAATTTTACTAAAAATGATCAGTCAAGTTCTCCGATAAAAATTAGTCATCAATAAAATTAGTGAATATTTTACATCAATAAGACTGTGACCCAAATTTTTTTTGTTATGACAGTCTTAACGATGGTTGTAAGTTGTAACATGCTTATTTTATCTTCTAACATATATTTCCTATTTTAGTGCAGTCAAATCCAACAAAAAGTACCAAAGAATAAAAAAAGAACAAGGTAAGACCTTTGGCAACCTTTCGAGAAACCTTAGCAACTTTTTGGTGTGGAAGAGTAGCGGGTGTCAGCTAACAGTCGCTACTTGTTTTTGGAGGCAGCCGTTGTTTAGTGGAGTGAGTCTAATATCGTGTTCGTGCCGTCCGCGTGACTCCACAACAAAACCAAGGCGCTCTGTCGCCACCAGTAATAGACATGCACGACCCTGATACATAGATATACACAAATCCACCATCCTTTTCAGCCCTTTGTTTCATACAACTAATCATTCCTTTTACCAAGTACCCTAAAGATATAAATAACATATGCATTCAAAATATAAATACTTTTTATATTATCATTTAGAATAAATTATATTAATATTTTTGAAAATTTTTCAGACTGTACATAATTTTTTTATTTTTTTAATATTTACAACACCTTTTTTAATAAGGATACACATTGTAATATTTTTTAAATAATTAAAAAAAATTAATGTAATGTATAAAGAGTATTAGTGTAATATTTTTTAAATAATTAAAAAAATTAGTGCAGAGATTAAAAGAGAAAAAAAATCGTGTGTAATGTGAAAAAACTTTAAGAATGTCATTATAATTTACTTTATTATTTAATTATAAACTAACATGGATAATAAATTTGTTAATTTTTAAACTAATTATTTTAAAATTCCTATTGTATAAAATTTTTAACAAAGATAGTACATAGAAATCAAACTCAATTAATATTTGTTAAAAATTATAATAAAATTCCATTAATAATGTTTTTGATTATTATTTTTGTTTTTAATTTCTTAATCTATACCTTAAAATACCGGTTAACATTTGTCATTTTGGTAATTGATATTTCCGTGGTTTCCGTTGCGGTCCGCACGTGATGACTTTGGTAAGTTCAATTCCACGACGCGTGTTGCACTGTGATAGGCCCCGCTTTCCTTTCTAGCACAGTTGCTACTGGCGCTTCAATCACTCGCTTTAAAAGTTGAAACACACACATACACATACATATACACTTCCTATTTGTATTTACTTTTTAACTTCCATTCTTCAATTTCATTACATTTGACAGTACAACACCTTTTATATTTAATTATTTATTGTCCATTCTGTCTCATTCTATAATTGCTTCTTGCTTTGATCGATTCAGTGATCAGTGGTTTGGTGGTGACTTGAAACTTGAAACTTGAAACTTGAAACTTGAAGGATGCAGTCTAGCCCTTTACTTCTTGAAGAACCCATTAGGATGGCATCCGTCCTGGAGCCATCCAAGCCTGTCAGCATCTCCTTCTCTCTCTATCTCTCTTTTTCATTTTTTTTCTTTCAACTGTGATGTGTTCTGTTCGTTATGCTAATTACTATGATCTTGTTGTAACTTGAAAGCACTGTGGTCATGAGAAAGCAATCAACTTTTGGTGACCCTTTTGTGGTGTTGTTATTTGGAGTGCATGAGCGGTATTGGTGATGATGCTTTTGATTGCTAAATGCTGAGGAATTTGGCGGATCAAGTTGAAAAATGACTGTGATTGATGATATGAAAGACATTTCTACTCTGACAAATAATGCAATTGATATGGGATTGTGCTGGTTTTGTTAAGCACTGTGATTCTGAGAAACTAATCAGCTTTTAGATTGTTGCTAAGGAATTTAGAAGATCGAGTTGTAAAATGACTGTCATAGACGAATTGAAAGACATTCTTACCTTTACATTGAGTTAGAATTTGCTAGTCAATTTGATTTGGAGTCAAAGCAACGGTGTGATTTGAAATGTTAGTCTTATAAGCTATGGAAGTTAAGTAGAAAGTTTTTGAGATCTTAAAAGATAGGGTCCATGGATCGCATACAATTTCCTATAGAACTTTTAGTCCATATTCATTGAAGATTTTCAGTGGTTGTCAATGTGGATTTTGATTGAAGTGTTTGAAATGCATTCTGCAGACTTTCTTTCCAGCTATGACAAAAATTGTTGGCACACTTGGTCCAAAGTCACGATCAGTTGATATAATTTCCCGTTGCCTTGATGCAGGAATGTCTGGTATTCTCCCGTTACAACCTTTGATTACATGTGATCCTTGTTTAAAAATTGATTGTAGTTTTTCTTTCCATATCGATCTCACTGTTTCTCCTCTTTCCATAAAGGGTAGTAAGACGTGAGATTTTTGGTTATTTTGTTTCTTATTGCTATATCGTCAGAAAATTAGAATAGCTCAGTCAATTAGAATCAACTGTGCTTGATCAAGTTCGATGGCCTAGTAGTTTCCCAAAAGGGAAAAGAAATACAAATAACCTATTGCCTTCTAGCTTGTGGCAGTTTTTTTTTTTTTTCCCCATGAAAATACATATCACGAATAAATTGAATAATTGTGTTTGTTGTTCTTTCATTATAGTTTGGAATGGCCCTTTCATGTCTATAATCTGCTTCGGAGTTATCTGTTTTGTCATCTCATTCTTCTTTTCTTCCCATGTGCTAGTGGCAAGGTTTGACTTCTCATGGGGTGATCCAGAATACCATCAAGAGACATTAGAAAATTTGAGAGCTGCTATCAAAAGTACCAAGAAACTTTGTGCGGTATACTTGTCATATGTTTGCTGTTTATTTATTTATTTTATTTCATTTATCGTACATGCATGCATATGATGACTTGTGACAGATCCATATTATGACTTGTGCAAATTTCTTCTGAAGGGTAATTAATGTAAAATATATACGTGCATTTTGGTCCAATTCCAGGTTATGCTAGATACTGTGGGTCCAGAATTACAGGTTGAGAATAGCACTGATCGCCCAATCACCCTTGAAGCAGACGCATTAGTTGTCTTAACTCCAGATCAAAACAAAGAAGCTAGTTCAAATCTCTTACCAGTAAATTTTAGTGGGCTAGCAAAGGTCAGTGTACCTTTTCCATGTACTTTGTATTTTTGGGGTTTGCAATATTATTCTGTTGAATAAGTATGTTGTGTTCTGCCTATTTTTGGGTATAGTCACTACATGCATGTTAGCCTCTTGCACCTTTTGAAATTGTTTCTGTTAGTTGTTTTCTTGTTGCATCTTAGTGTTTCATCCAGAATGCACTCGGTAGATTCTGTGATGCTTAACTGTGGTCTGTGGAATGACTGGTTTGGTATCATCAATTTGTGGGATATTTTTTTTCATTTTTTTGTTTCAGTCCATATTTAATATTTCTTCATAGTTGATAATGATTTTCTATGCCATATTTGATTATTCTGAATTTTCACCATGGCCATTTGAAAAGGCTCAACCGCTCAAGTTCCTACATTTCTTGACTTGTGATGCCTTTATACTACTTTACTTTTGTAAACCACTCTGTATTGATTGGCAAGGATTAAGCCCCATTGCAGCATCTGATACACAGAAGCTTATTGTTTCTTATATTGTTTGAATTTTTAGTCAATCAGTTGTATTGGTACAAGCTATTACTAAATGAGCAAAAGGAGAATAGGTCAATCCATGTTTTTTCCATTCTATGCAGATGATAACTGTTCAACAGGTTATTAAATGTTCATCTGAACATTATTTGTTGGGGAAAGTTAGAGGAAATCTATTATTATCTTTAAACTTACTGAGTTTAATACCTTTAGGCATGGTGTCTTCAGAATCCGTGGTCTCTTGATGGCAGATATGTGTTGCATTCTTAATGGTAGCAGAAAAAGATTGCGATCTTGTCCCAGATATGGCTGACTAAATTTTGTTGAGAAAAACGAAATAGAAGTGGGCACATGATCAAGATCAAGAATGCAACATGACATTGCTGCTGTAGGAAAAGGAGGAAGAATCTATAGAGGAAACAAAGTCTACATTATAATGGTCCAAGTTTCCTCTGTAACATGTTGTAGTTTGAAAATATCTATAAGGATTTGCAAGATGAGTACAGAATTTTGCACATCACTTTTCTTTGCATTATTTTACATAACTTAGTTTCTGCACAGGTATGTTGACTCTGCGCTGGGACCTTGTGCAGGAATTGCTATTTGAAAGTTATGTCAGAGGAAAGTGATGTATTCAAAATTTTGCATGATTGATTTCCCTAGTTAGTAGAGAACAAACATACTGTCAACAATAGTCCAACTGTGAAGCAGTTTGAACTTTATTTGTTTGAAGGCTCCCAACAGGGTTTTCTTAAGCCTCGCTAAATATCCCATAATTATTTAGTGACATGTCAAAAAATATTATATTGCTTTTATAATATGCTAATCATAATTTTCCATATGATAGTAATCAAGGGATTCTCACTAATCAGTAGCTCTAACCTGTCAGTTGAGATGGTGAGGAAATTTTTTTAAGGTTGATGGACTTTCTATTTTCCTCTAACTTCTGATCCTATTTCTGCCTGTTGTTCTATAAGTGGTTTTACAGGTTTGTATGAGTTTGTGGGACTATGTCTTTACCTTTTATATTTCTCATAATGTACATTGATTGTGTGTACAATGTGGTGTCTCCTTAACTAATGTGGCCATTATTATGCAGGCTGTGAAGAAGGGTGATACTATTTTTATTGGCAAATACCTGTTTACAGGAAGTGAAACAACTTCTGTATGGCTGGAGGTAATGCAATATTGGATTGACTAATACAATCTTAATGCACATACAAATATTTTATTCTGATTAAGTGATTATTTTAATCTTTTGCATATGTTATTGGAATTCCTTTCTTTTGACCTCCTTAGGGTATGTAATTCAGTTATAGGCTAGTTATTCATATATACTATTTGCACAAGTTTGATGGTCAGAGATGCTAATTGAAATGAGTTTCCTGGCCTTAAGTAGACTACTATGTGTCGGAGTTACAGGTTTTGGGTTAGAGAAGGTAAAGAGAGAAATACAACTAACAGTAGACTACTATACTGTGTGTCACAATTGCGGCTCAGTAAAATACTTGTTATATGATTATTACGATTTATGATGTAATACAATTCTCTAACTCAATACTTCTATTTATACTAATAAATAGTTTAAGCACTAGTACTACTAATGCTAGTCCAAGCCCAATAACAATAATACTATAACAATATCTTAATATCTTAATTTGTTCTTCATCAAAATTACATATACAGGATATTTAATTTGGATTCCAGTTTTTGATGATTTATCATTTCCAGTAGGCATTGCCTTGTGTTTGTTTCCATTTTCCTCTTTTCCTGCTTACCTCTTTTTTCATTCTTCTCTCTTTGTCTGTTCTTTTAGTCTATATTAGTGCTATAAAATGGAAATTTTGTTCTACATCAAATAATAGACTTGCCACATGTATGCCGCATTTGTGCAGTTAGCTTTGTAGGAAGCACTATATGAGACAGAGTGCAGAAAGTAGAATATTGACAATCCTACTGTCACTCAAGTAGTTTTGCTTTCATAATGCAGGTCAGTGAGGTGAATGGTGATGATGTCACTTGTCTTGTAAAAAACACTGCTACACTCACCGGATCATTGTATACTTTACATGTCTCTCAGATTCGTATTGATCTTCCTACTCTTACTGATGGGGATAAGGAGGTAACTAACAAGAACTTTGAGCAAAAAATAGATTGACATAATGTGGTGGAGTTGCCAATATACTTTGAGAATGAATCCTTCAATTTTTATCTATGTTCATGGGGAGAGTTGAATTGTATTTTGTTGTTGAAATTATAGCTTGAGTTAATGAATGGTTGAAACTACTTAATTTTTGTTGTACGATGGCTTATCTTTCTGTTATTTAAATCTAAATGTTCCTCTTGACATTTTTACTCACTCAATCAGGTAATAAGCACATGGGGTGTTCGAAACAATATAGACTTCCTTGCATTATATACCCGGCATGTTGAAGATATTCGCCATGTAAGGAGTATTACTTCAAGTTTATCTTATCTCTTTTATCACTAGTGAATCATTTTTGTTTTTAGTTTACCTCAGCCTTAAAAAAAATAAACAAATGCCGGCATTTTTCATTTTGCAGGCACGTGAATTTCTCTCTAAATTTGGTGAACTTAAGCAGACACATATTTATGCAAAGATTGAAAATGTAGAGGTAAGAAACTTCAAGATCTTTTGAATAATGAACTCTCCAATTCTATGACAGAAAAATGCTGTAGTTCAAGATCCTTTGGTGAGTGTGCCTAATTGTGATTCTAAAATGCATCTTTCTTATGTAAAATTATTATAGGGACTGAAACATTTTGATGAGATATTGAGAGAAGCAGATGGTGTTGTCCTCGCTCGTGGAAATTTAGGGATAGATCTCCCACCTGAGAAGGTCAGCATTTACTTCTGGACAGAAAATTCCAATGTTATATATGAGATGTTTCCATTATGTTTAGTTGTATTTTTCAGCATGAAGGAAGATTTGTGTCTACTTGTGGCTTTTACAGCATTTCTTCCTCTCTCCAGTATAATAGTTTACTAGAATCTTCCTTATATATTTATGGATTTGACAGGTGTTTTTATTCCAAAAAGCTGCTATTTACAAGTGTAACATGGCTGGAAAGCCAGTTGTTGTCACACGTGTTGTGGACTCTATGACTGATAATCTAAGACCTACTCGTGCTGAAGCAACAGATGTTGCCAATGCAGTGTTGGATGGTAAATTCCTTTTGTTATATTTGGTGAATCCCGTTTGATTTATTTTGATAATGATTGCAATACAGAATGGTATAAACTCTAGCATTTAATACATGTGCATGTTTCTGTTATTCATTAATATTCCTTTTTAGTTTTTTGTGTTCATCACATTATGCATAAGTATGCCTTGTATCTTTCATGTCTAATTTTTTCTCCTCTTTCTTTTTGATCAGGCTGTGATGCAATTCTCCTTGGGGCAGAGACCCTGCGAGGACTATACCCTGTAGAGACCATTTCTATAGTTGGAAAAATCTGTGCTGAGGTAAGTTTGTGCTTCACGTTTAAACAAATTCCTATAACATTTTTCACGATAATAAAGTTATTCCTGTCACTCTTGTTAGATATTTGGGGTAAAGTTCTCTTTCGTTATCTTATAAAAAAATATTCAAGTTTGAGGAGGGTTTCAGTTTCACATGTGTATATTCATTTCCTTGGTCTCCTTCTCACTAACTTGTTTTCTACTTCTTGTTAGAATGGTAATTGCTGGTATCCACAAAATGATTTGATTTGTTTTACTAGTTTGTTAAGATGTATTTTAGATATAGAAATTATCTCACTACCATATTTTGTCTTCAGAAATGATTTGTCTTCAGCTGTTCGTAATTATATCATGTATTTCCCTTTGGTCTTTAAAAATCTGATCAAACAAGTTTGAAACAGTCTTCATTTTTCTCTCTTGCTTTTCCCTTGTCTTGCTGATGATGATCTATAATAAAACAGTTTGTTGAGCTTGAAATTACATTATGATTTTCTCATTATGATAAATTTAATGTCATTCATTATACAATGATTACTGTTTGCCCTGAAGAGTCAGGATTACTTCCCATTAATAGCTGTTGTGTGCAGGCAGAGAAAGTTCATAATCAAGATTTGTATTTTAAGAAGGCTGTCAAATATGTGGGAGAGCCAATGAGCCATTTGGAATCAATTGCTTCCTCTGCGGTACGTTTCTTGGTTGCTTTTTGGATTGTTTATATGATTATTTTTCCATCAACATTCTTCTATTACCTTGCTCAAAGGATTATGTACTTATAGTAATACACATTGGGAAGTAAATTTCTTTTTGCTGAAACATACAGGTTCGAGCAGCTATCAAGGTTAAGGCCTCTGTTATTATTTGCTTCACTTCATCTGGAAGAGCTGCAAGGTTTCATTTTATCTCCTTCTATGATTTCGCATTTGTTAAATTCTTTCTGTCAGTAATTTACTTCCATGTTGGATTTAAGTTATTGGCACTCACTACTCAGTTATGTTCTATTCTCTTGCAATTTGATGTCTTGCTGACATATCATTAATTATTTGTTTATTGTGTATCTATGTAGATTGATTGCTAAGTACAGACCAACCATGCCTGTGATGTCTGTTGTCATTCCTCAGTTAAAGACAAATCAACTTCGATGGACCTTCACCGGTGCTTTTGAGGTATGTAATTTGACATTAGCTTTACATGAGTATTGAAACTGAGTTGGGCTACTGAAACTAAATGTGGCAAATTCACATAGATGCTAGGGATAAATCCTGATGCTGGCCAACCTTTGAGTCAGCTTTATTATTTTTGAGTGGTTACTTTCCAGAATTCTGTAATGGAGCTAGATACTAAACCCATATTGAGTTAGCTGCTGTTGAACTTGACCAATTCAAATTATTCAAAGAAAATGTTTGCTATTGTATTAGCTTTTTCTACCATTGAGAACTTCAAATCTTGATTAAGAGTGTAAAAATAGTTTTATACTTTTATGCTCATGCTATCAACTTTCTAGTATAAATTTCCTAGTCTTCACAAGATCATCTATTCTAGTTTTATGTAAATATATTTTTAACAGGCTTTTGGTTTCAAAAACAAGGTCAATTTGAATTTTTCTTATTGGAAAAATTGCTTGTTAGCTTTTACAACCACGTGAAGAAACATCTCTTGTTCCAATACTTGGTTTGATAGTGAAAATGGTTTGAAAATATGCTGCTGTTCTATGCCTATATGTATATTTCTTTTCAGCTTGAATTCCCCTTTTATGCTTTGTTTGGATTAGAAATGAAATAGAGATGAAAGAAACAAAAAGAAAAGAAATAAGGATAGAAATGAAAGAGAAATAGAGTAAAAGAGTGTTTTATTATTTCAACTAAACTGAAAGTTTAAACATGACATTGAAACTAATCACTTTTTGCTATCTGGTTCCTTTTATGACCCTATGGCAGGCTAGGCAATCACTTATTGTGAGAGGTCTTTTCCCTATGCTGGCAGATCCACGACACCCGGTAAGAATTGTTTAACGTCGATTGATATAATGATGTAACCAAGAACAATGCTAAAACCCTCAAATTCCTATTATACAAATTCAATATAAATAAAACAGGTAACAGTACCTTATATTTGGCAAATCAAATAAACGTAATCCTACTAGCATAACTCAAGAAATCCAGATTCAAAATAGGAAATATAATGCTAATCCAAACATAAATAAGATATTCCAAGGCCCAACACAATTACACTATAAACCCTATTGATCATAAAATCATTTTCATTCTAATATCATATCCCATTTTATTTATTTTGCATGACAGGACCATTGGCACGCCCAATTATTTATTTGCACTCCCCCTAACTGCTTTTAGTTTTAATTGCCCTCAATTAAATGCCTTTATTAAAGCCAATCCTTAAATTGTTAGGTATGTTTGTGACCTTGCACTGTTATTAAGGTTGGTGATTTTGTGGCTTGGTTGCAGGCTGAGTCTAAAAGTGGAACAAATGAATCAATTTTGAAGGTTGCTTTAGACCATGGTAAGGCTTTTGGCATCATAAAGCCACATGACCGAGTTGTTGTTTGCCAGAAAGTGGGTGACTCGTCAGTCGTGAAGATCATTGAGCTCGAAGATTGATTAGAACTTATGCGTCATTTGATTTCAATTTTCATGGATGCATAATAAAACTCCTTCTGAACCTTTTCATTCTAGCGTTTTATGTGTCATTAAAGTTACAAACATAGGAGATGCATATTATAGAGGTTGCCCCACTCATTTTGCTGATTTCAGTCATGTAATCCAGTTTTACTATTTGTTGAGTGATTTAGAGTGGGAAAGAAACTTTTTTGTCTGATTGTTTTAATAGGCAAACACAGTTTTGAGCTATGATGGTATGAAAATCGAAAAAGTTATATTATATCAGTATTTTCTAAAATTGTGTTTTGTTTGTTTGAATGGGCTTGCATATTGTTAATCGGAGTGATAGCCAGCTCTGAAATCAAGCAAAGTGTGTTGATTTTTCGGCTAGTTGTGTTTAATAGTAGACCATCGAAATTCGAAAACGAAATTGATTATCTTCTAATGAATTTCATACTGAAAAGAAAAGGATGAATCATTAGTCACTTTGTGGAAATCCTTTTTTTAGTTCAAAAATTCTTTTTGCAAATTAGGGATGACGATAAATAGAATTTAGATAAACTATTCGTGTACATACCTTCATATTGAAAAAAAAAAAATACAAAATCTATTTTTGATACTATTCTTCAATTAAAATTTTGCATTTCATTTCGTTAATTGGCGCTGATTTCTAATGTTGAATTTTATCAGTGATTTATCAAGGTAAAACTCAAATGTGATTGGAGAATAGCACTAAGGTACTACAGCTTAATTTTCTCGTTTAAAAGTCTTGTATCTAGACTCATATTCATGTGAGTAATAACTTTAGTCCAGTGTGCTCATACTTCATGCATATTTATCTAGTGACCCATCACCCTCATTTTAGTTCAATGCGTCTATTTTTTTTTTATAAACTAGTAAAATATATTATTATTTAAAATTAAAATTAATTATAAAAAATAATAATACAAAAAAATTAATTAAAAATGTAATATATATATATCTTAATTAAAAAAATTAAACGTTTCAGATTCTAATTATAAAATATGATAATTCTGTAATTATTGAATTATATATATATATATATATATATATATAGGTGTGGGTCTGCAACAGCTAGACAAGTTAGATACTATAATACCAACACCTGCACTCGCAAATTTTTGTAAATTATCCATATCTAGACCTAAATTTATTTGATGGATAAAAACCTACTAATGACACGCAATTTTTATAAGTACTTACTGTGTCCGAAATCCAAATCCAAGTAGCATTCCTTGTCAAACCTCTGGTGTTGCTTTCAATCAAATAAAAAACAGTTTTTTTTAAGCTCAAATCATTTTGCGGTGAATACCATTATAAATCACATTCTAGGGAATTTTCAATTTATATATTGCCAATTAAACATTTACCCAAAGTCAAGATTTAAGATGTTAGGGATGGAATTCATGTGAACGAAATGGTGTATGAAACTCATCCAAATTGTCTAAAGCTTGAACATTAAGACAGTTCGTCTATTCTTTTACTACGTCAATGGACGAGCTAATGTCAAATCTATGGCTATAATATCGCTAATAGCTAAGTTCGTGCAACTATTAATCAAGTTAAATGAATCAAATACCAAACATTTCAGCTTTGCGAGTAGCTATTCAATGATTAAACCGAAGGTGTTACCTTAAATTGCAACATATTCATCAACGTATCCAATCAAATATTGACTTGATGGGGAGATTTAGCCAAATTCCCAATTATTAATCCAACCGCTAGGCCAAAATCCTGGTACAAAAATTAAAGATGAAATGCTGGAGAGAAAGAGCCAGAACAGGCCGATAGATGAACATTGAACCAAGAGTACCATTGTGACAAATCATGCCATCACTTAAGTCGGATGACAGATATGCAACACATGAAAAGAATTTTTATGCATCCAAATGTTGATATTTGAATGGCTGTCCATACAAAACTCTTCATACAAAATTAAACATCAAAGAGCAGCAAAGTGCCTAATGAACAAAATTTCCAACATGCTTGAATCTCAGTTGTTGGAAACCTAACGTTAGATGGTAACTTGGTGGGTATTTTCTCAGGATATTTAGTAATTAGACCCAAGATATTATTATACAAAAACTGATGAGGCACAACAATCGAAAACTGTTTCAGGAAAAGAGATAAAAGTGTAAAGGACAAAAATGGGGATGCCATGCAAGTTTGATCCAGGTTGTGGTGGATCCGCATGATTGGTCGTGAGAAGTCCAATCAAGTAACAGGAAAATTTGTTGTGCGTCATTATAAAAGAAGTCGTCTTATATCACTGAAGTTTGATTGCAAAGCAGAGAGAAACGCACCTGCAAAATGTTAAACCACATAAGCCACCATTTAAATAAGCGTACCTTGGTGGATTGCTCAACAACGGTTCATAGGTGCTATTCAATACGTTTCACACCCAAGATCTCTTTTATAGTCGGTTATTAATGGCAAAATGACATTTTATACGACTAGGTGAAGTCTTCCATTTCAGTTTGTGTATATTAATTAATCAAATATCAAACAGATTTAACCAATAATTTACCTACAATTAACCAAGTATCATCAGAATGTAAGTATATTATTGGTTAACTATCTGTAGATTCAAAGTTAAATAATTTGATACTTGGTTAGTCAATATATGAGTAGAAATGGAAACTTCTTTACTAGTAGTTAATTATGTTTGTTTTTTGAGTTAAATTATGTTATTTAGTTTTAAAAAAAATTAATATGAATTGAATGGAAACATCGTAGTGAGTCATTTTCTCAGTATTAATCCAAGAAACAATTTAACCATACATGAAAAGCCATGAATAGGGTATTTGTTATCATGCGCCAACAAGCACGTAGTCATATATGCAAAAACTGTGTTCATTGTACTGAATATACGGCAATTTTATTTTGTGATATTTTAGCTGCTTTGATCCTAATCAGCGTTGCAACTTCGCAAACTAGAAGGCATGAAAGTAACAATAATCAAACTTCTTCCTACTTTCCATTGACCAACTAAAGTGTTCCAGTAACACATACCTCCAACTTTGCCATCAAACACACGATGATCAGCAGACAATGTCAAGTTCAACTTAGTGGCAATTGATGGCTTCTCAATTCCTAGCAAATAAATATCAATGTTAAAACAAATTGAAATTTTAGCATTTAGTGGCACATAGAGAACATCCATAAATTTATACCATCAGCTCCAATTACTGGTTCCACAACTTTGTTGCCTCTCCCTACAGCAAGAATGCAAGCCTGCAGCAAATGATAAACAAAATAATAAAAAGGATTAGAGCCACAGTAACAAGAACAAACAAGGCTCGACAACTTGGGTACCTGTTCTCAGACTAATAAACCAGGCACTCTGAAAACTCTCTTTCAAAATAGCATATTTTCATCAAATGTAAGTTCTGAAACCAAGAATGGTAAACCTGAAATCCAATGAACTGTTTCCAGTTCTTTTCCCTCTTCTATAATCAATCATGTTAGGAATTAGCTGTCCTTGGTTCACTGTGATGGTCTGATTCTTCATTGACATAGTATAAACTATAAATTAAGAGTATATAAAATAGATTTTGCTTTCTCTTTACCAAACGAACAAAATAGGGGAGTCAAAGAATAGGAATAATTCCATGAAGGGTGTGCAACTAAAGGGACTAACAAGAATATCTATAAACCTGAAATCTCCAGTTCTCTTTCATTTTTTCTTTCTTCTAAAGAAAATCAAATTAGGCAAAAAACATGCTTGGTTCATCATGGTAGTTTGCTTCTTCATTGATGGAGTAAATAGCAGAATAGAAAAAGTATAAGTTGGTTTTTCATCCTTACAAAGTAATAAAATATTAGGAGTAAGTTGAGGAATACTAGGAATTAATTGAGCTCACATGCAAAAGATAAAATAAAATTACTGATTTTAAGAAAAGTTATATATCTTTATTAATCTATTTATGGGTGAGTAACTGGTATTGGACCTGCACATATTCACAATCCACTTGGCTACATCCACCCCTATACTAAGTAAAAATTAAATAGATTTGACAAGCAATTTTGCTCTTACATAAGGCTAGTAAATTAGATGCTGTAAGTACAGGTGCGTGTGTGTGTGAGAGAGAGAGAGAGAGAGAACCTGAGGGGGGTTTATAATAGCACAAAATGTATCCACAGGAAACATTCCCAAGTTTGAAATGCTGCATTAAGGCGTTGTGCAGAGCTCAGAATTATTACTTTTGGCATAGTAAACGTTTCTTAAGAAACATGATAAATGGTGAATTTCCTAGGTTGCATGACAATATAAGTAGTAAACTCACCTGAAAGTCCCCCCTTGGAATTCATGTGGCATCAACTTGCCGGCACGTGCCTTTGCAGCTAGTTCCTTGACCTAAAGTGCAAACAAACTATCAAAGTTGCACAAGAGGCAAACAAGAACCTTACTTTCCTGTCTTTCCAATATTTAAATTTACTTAGGAAGACTGTGAATGCCTAAATTTAACACAAAGAGATAAGAAGTCCAAATAAAGTGATAGCCAATAGGCCCTTAACACTTGTATAGAAGAGGAAAATATGAAGGGCCCAACAGGCCTGCTGGTTTATGAGAGGAAAAAGAAGAATAACCAAAAGGGATGAGGAAAGGAACATTTAGCTAGCAGAGAGAGGGAAAATCAAAACAGACTGGTGACAGGTGGCTTGGATGTGTGGCGGTGAGGAAATTCAGGAATCAATATACAGTAAACTAGAGAGGGAGGAGGAAAAATATTGAAGTTCTTGGAGCGCTACCTGTACCACACCAGCAACAGTCATATTTTCTTTCTTTCTTTTTTTTTTTTTTTGGTTGAGTATTCTGTTATTAGAGGAATCTTCCTCAGCCATAAGGAGCTTTGCTCCCTGATTTCTCAGTTAATAGCATTCGGTATATTCCAGTTTCTATCATAAAGTCAATAACCAGAAACCTACATAAATGAGATAAAATTACCTCTGAGGAGATAGCAGATATTGTCTTCTGATCGGCATTTTTTATTATCGGAGTCATCAAGCCCTGTAGTCAAACAAAAGGTTGGAGTGCTTCGTACAATGATACTATCATACTGACAGTTAAACACAGTCAATTACCTTCTCAGTGGCAACTGCTATGGATATGTCAACAGAATCACATAAAATGACCTCACCCTTCTCAACATTCCAGTATGCTGCCATAATGAAAATTGGATTTCAGCACTAGAAACTCCCACGAGAATAATTCAGTTTTAAGAGCGGGTATGCAAATGGGAAAGTAAAGAGCAATATATCACAAACCAAACCAAGAATATAACATATCATAATCAAGTATCCAAGCACTTGATAGTAGTTAGTAATTTAGGCTCTTGTTGCTCCAAATTGGCATGGCATGTTGGGTATAAAATCCAAAGAAATGGACAAAAATAAAAGAGAAATGACAGGTACATCAACACTACACAATGCACCAGGAATATAAAAGTATCCAAATCTAGAAACCAAGTACCAGATTGTTCAGACAATTATATAACAACATTGTAATAGTTTTTAAAACTTGATTACAGCACTGTGGCAGAGTATTAAAAACAAAGCAGCAAAGATTAATGCCTGCTAGCTGGATTCATACGTGATAATTTAGGCACATTCATCACTTCAAAACAGACTTGATATGTTCAGCATAAAATCAGAACATATGAAGGGCATTAACTTGAACAAGAATAACCATAAACTTGGTATGTTAGGAATCAGGATTTGGCTACACAAATCTCAATTAAAAATTAATTGGCAACTGTTAGGACATAGGACATTATTCATGTTTTAGAGGCCTTGTTATTTTATTAATCATATTGGGTTGGGCTATGCTAGCTGTACTCAGCCGAGATTATTGGTATAAATTTTATTGCTTAGTATCTCAAACATATCATATCATAAGAAGAGGGCATATCTAGTAAAAGGACCATTTTTATATGAGAGTAAGAGGAGTACATTTGAGCCATATAATCATACATGGATGATTAAGATTTAATGTCATGTAAACACTTAAAAAGTCATGTGACTTTTAAAAAACTCACTTGACTTGTGTATTTTAATCTTGATCATTCATAATAAAATCTAATAATTAATATTTATTCCTCTCACTAGATACATCTCCTCATAAGAATATCTTATCAGTGAAATATGTTTCTCTCATTCCTTCTTTTTCCACCAAATCCTCAACATTTCCTTTTTTGAGGAGTTAAAAAACCCTTGAGATATCAACTTGAGCAGTACTATTCACCATGATCTAATCCCATTCTTATTCTGCTGTTGAGTTTTGGATGTACAGAGTTCCTGTGTTTGGTTTGGTGCCATCTGTTTTCACCCTATTTTAGTGTTTGGTGACTGTCAATTTTTCAGGCACGCTTTCTTGTCTGGCACAATTTCTGTCTCCAATTCTTGCCTTTCCTCATGTCTGACTAGTGATATGATCCTACAAATGGAATCAGAAGGTTCCAAACAATGGGAGGCTGAAGTTTCAGGTCAATTACCTCTCCATGTACTACTGTAAGCCACCTCTCTATGACAGCACTTTGGGCACTTGCCAGCACATGATGGCATGTCCAACTGTCTGTCCACCTTTTCTAGCCATTTCTTCTCTAAGTCAGGTCTACTCGCTCATTTCAGTCAAAGTCAAGGCTTTTCTTTTCCCTTCTTCTCACCAAAGATCATGATCGCCTCTCTCTGCGGCTGCCATGTGTTGTTTGGCTGTTAGTCTTAAAAAAGTATTCATGGGAAGCTAGCCAAAAAAGTGTAAATGAGCTGAATTATTTGTAAATTATTCGAGCCCAACTTCTTAAATATTCAATCAAGCTCATGTTTTACTAAACACATAAGCTCAAGGTTGACTTTAGGCTTGACTATAAAAATGAGCTAAGCTCAAGATTTATAGGCTTGAGACATTTAAACTTCAAGAATAGCTTGTGTGTGTGTGTGCATGCTCTATAATGATAAAAAAATGTTAATTTTATATAAGAAATGGGTATACAAGGTATGTTGTAACTTGTAATTTTATCTAGAAAATTATCAAAACATAGGATCCTTTTACTCTTTTCTATTTTTATTTTTATTTCATCTTGCATGAAAATGTCTATTAAATACTCAATTAATAAACTTAAAACTATTTCAAGAAGAGATTTGATAAAAGGGGAAAAAATAATGAAGTTATAAACAAGCTAACAAATCGAGCTAAAGCTTCATATGTTTAAGCAAGCCAAACGCAACTTTAAATTTGACTCATTTAAATAAATGAGCAAAGCCTAAGCATTATATATTTTCATAAGCCAAGCTTATGCTTCAAGTTCTTGGCTTGACTCGACTCTTTACACCCCTATACAAGGCTACCACTTGGTTTTGTTTCTTAGGAAATCTAGGTTAGTTTATATTGATTGAGTTGGCTTGAAAAAGCCTTTGCAAGAATGGTCTGGGAGGTTCAACACAGTTAGCTCAGCAGCTTGGCATATGATAAACGGTGAAGTCAGTCACTTCGTTTTCTGATGCCATTATTCACATAATGGGAGCATCTACCCAATTGTATGGGTAGATGATATTATTATAGCAGAAAAAGAATAGTCAAAAATCGTTCTTTGACCAATACTAGAACCCAAAGTTAACTCCCATAAATAAAGGATACTTTAAGCAAATTATTGGTAACAAGATTCCATAGTTTCCATACTACAAAAACAAAATACTATATTTACTTAAAAATTGATGAACAATAAGCAGGAAAGGAAATCCACAGCTCTATTAAATAAATATTTTGTGATTGGAATCCCTACTAACCCTAAGACAATTAAAGGCAACAAGAATGGATAGAATAATACTACCTCTGGTCTTATATATAAGTAACAAATGAGAGTATCATTTTGGTCCTAATTATAAACAACAAAGACCCATTTTTAAATATATTAATTATTCATTTCCTTTTCTGCCCTTAATTTATTAATAAGACTATTTACAAGATACTTATCAATTTCCCATGCATTAAATATAGCCAACACTTAAAGTACTTTATTTCAAGGGAATTTTTGGAACAAAATTTAAATTTATATAATTATTAATTAAAATTAACTAACTTAACTACTTTTATTGGTTTTGATGATTTAGTTATTTGTTCCTTATATATAGGACCGAAGGTAGTGCTATGAAATTATTTACCGTTTGCTTCTGGTACATTTCTGAGAGCAGCAGCTACAACTTTGATAATAATGTCATTCACAGAAACTTTAACGTCATACTGCTCTGCAATCAAGGAAGAAATAAAGGATATATCACATTGCAAAAATAACATGACCAAGTGTATAACATTTGACACTTCAATAACAACACAACAAAAGTCTTATCCCACTAGGTGAGGATAACATCTTACGCATGCCAATGAAAATTTATTACTGGTCCATACCTTTAAGATCCTTTCGAAGGGAAAGAAGAGAATCCAGTATGACATCTGACACATATCACATGGAAAGGAAAAGATATATTAATTAGTCAGTTCACACGTGAATTAGTTTGCACTTTGCAATAATATGCAGGGCATTGGGAACCAAAACCTGATGATAAATATAAGTGTGGTGTATTTTGTTTTGATTCCAATAATCTCTTGGCGATCACCTACAAAACAGTCAAAAATATTAAGAGACAAGTCATCATATATTTAGGGGGCGAGTGGAAGGAATCAGAGCTGAAATTTTCCCAAGTATTCATGTAGTTGAGAGATGTAAATAGAAAGGATAGGACATCCAGAAACAATCAAAAACATTAAAATGAGATCTGCATCTCTGCATGTATACCAACAGCCAAGGACATTCTTTTGGGGGGAAAAATGTGTCAAACACACTCAATAGAGACCACAAAAACAGTTTTGAGTTTTCTGTACCATATTAGGTCCAATGAGTGATGACAAACATCTACCTTTAGATATTTGAGTAATCAAATCCCAGCCAGAGACACCAAACGGTGACTGCTTGGAGTCCCTTTCATATACTGTTCATATATCCTTATTTGGCAAGATAATTCTCATTACTGTGCAACATGCTCCCTGAAAGAATTAAAGAACCTTATTCATAAACATGAAATATTCGATGGACCTACCTTGCGAATTTGACTATTAGGAAAATCTTCATAAGCATCTGACGGCTTTAAGTCAGACTTTGACTCTTGGGAAGCTGCAACTTGTTGATGACTTTGAGATGAAGATGCCTTTTCTTTAGATGAAGCAGGCTTTGGAGACAATTTTCCTGACTTAATTGCAGAAAGAACATCCCCTTTCAGTAGGGTGCCATAAGGACCAGTTGCATTCAATGTTGATGCATCCAATCCATACTCTGTAATTAGCAACTTTGCAGCTGGACCGATTCGTGCTATATTCTTTTTCTGAGCTTTGACCTCGCTTTTAGTGTCACGTTGGGTGGCCTTCTGTTGGTTTGTTGAGCTGCTGCTAACAGAATTCTTTATAGCTGCAATATCACTTGCATCTTCAACCTTGTAAAACAGCAGGTAGCGTAAATATTTTCATATACTCCAGTGCTCTTCATAACAAAAACAAGGGATAGCAATTTGGTAAACCAACCGATAAATATATATGATATTGTCAGACATTTTCTTAGTTTGTATTTCAAAAGAAGATGCATAAATTGTTAGACCTCAATCCTCACCCTGACACATTTCATATTGCATCCGAAGAAAGTTACAAAATGGCACAAAACATTTTCACACTTACTGTTATTGCAATAGGGTGTCCAACCGCCACTTCTTTTGAACCTTCTGGAGCAAGTATCTTAGCCAGGTACCTAGTACCCCCCACCCCATTCAGATATAAATTAGACAGCTAGAAAGTGAAACTTTATCAGGAAGAAGAAAGGAGGAGTACAAATAAAGCTCGTCTCTAAAATAAATCAACTAGAACAAAAGCATTGTACAAAAAAATTGGGTCAGAAATTTGAGATAAATAAATAGCAAGATTATAAAACAAAAGTGATTGTAATCTACCACAAATTGAGAGAATGGGAGACACCATTCTCCATTGTTACTTCTAGTGGAACTTTAATTTTCTGCTCAATGGAAACTAATCAGTACTAGTCATGTCTATAAACACTTCGGTAAGACATCAGACATGTAATGAATATGTTTACTATCCATATGACATGGCCCAAGTCTTTGCTACATTCAAAAATAGTTAGGATGCGACATCATGGCCAAATAACTATTTGTTTAACAATAACTCAGCATGTTGCAATGTAGATTGTAGACAACCATACCAAACAAACAGAACATTTTCAATGAATGGCTTTCAGTATAGGGAAAGACTATTACCCCTCTTCAAGAGTTTCAAATTCAAGTGTAGCTTTGTCTGTCTCTATCTCACATAATATGTCACCCACTTCAATCTGTTAGATAAATTAGATGTTATCACATATCAGACAAAAAAATAAATGGGCATTAGTCGCATTGTTCATATTTTAAAATATTAAAAAATATATGAAAAATAGAATCTCTATTAGAACTTTAGGTTAAAACATAACTTCAATCTGTTAGATAAATTAGATGTTATCGCATATCAAACAAAACAATAAATGGGCATTAATGACTCACATTGTTCATATTTTAAAATATTAAAAAATATATGAAAAATAGAATCTCTATTAGAACCTTAGGTTAAAACATAACTAACCTTGTCTCCTTCTTGTTTCCTCCATTTAGCAATGTTTCCTTGGTTCTGTGCAATAAAAAAGGAAAAAAAAAAAATGAAGACTAGTGGCTCCATGGAAGGAAAGAAAATTTATGCCCACAAGCAATAGTTACAATGAATAGTATCAAAATGTTCTCACCATTGTCGGAGACAAAGCTGGCATTTCAAGAAGGACATGAGGTGGAAGTTCTGATGCATTAATCGTAGTAGAAGTTGATCCTGGTTTGCTCTCATCTGTAACATCCTGATTTGTTGGTTTCTTCTCTTCAACACTGGTCTCACCCCCCACGGAAGCAGGAACATTTTGGATGTCATTTGCATCCTCAACCTTTTCAAGGCCCATAGTTAGAACATACATAATCAAATAATTAAAATTCAGAAATTAATTGAATCCCACAAATTAATAGTTTAAAATCAATTAAGTTAATGATTATATGAAGGACAAAAATTGTTATTAGATTTATGTTTTACCAAAATCACAACATTTAAACTGCATATTTTTTAAATGGATCATTAGAAACTGAAAACTGAAATAAACTTCTTACATCCAATTTGCAAGTAAATTTCAATATGTTATTTAAGCCATTAATTGTGTGTGTGTGTGTAACACTTTCTTATTAAATTGGTGCAATGAGCTAAAGGCAAATCATGTTTTAGATCATGTATTGAGAAATTTCTATTAGCACCTCAGAAACCAGAAAAGCACATATTGGGACATGCAAGGAAAACAATTGTGAAGCACAATTTTATCAAAAGAGATGAAATATATCCAATGGGCATAAGAAATCTTGAAGGAAAAACAAAATTACAAATTAGTTTGTCCATAAAAGTTACTTTCATTTGCAAAATGCAATGATGTTGGAAGTAAACTTTGCAACGGAATCCATATAACAGTAATGAGAAATGCTAGCAATACACTCTTTTTAATACGCTCCCTACTATTAGCTGAAATTTATTGAAATCACATAATTTTGTGGGTCCCACATCATATTTAATAAGTCTCACTCATGATTTTGCAGTTTTCAATAAATTTTAACTAATAATAGAGTGTGATAGAGAGTGTGTTGGAAATTATGATGGCTTACTGTTATTGCAATTGGTTGTCCAACAGGTACGTCCTTTGAACCCTCAGGTACCAATATCTTAGCCAGAAATCTGCAGGAATCATTCAATTACCATAACAGACACATTTTATAGGTGCACTAAAATTTGCATGCCTCATGATCTACACTCATCAGTCAAGTATATTGAACCCTGATATACTGATATATTAAAGGCCAAAATGCACAACAAATAAACAATGAGAAATTTTTTTTTAAGATAACCAATTCATACACTTCTTGGTCTAAAATGGACATTTATGCATTAGACATGCATAAAAAGACAGAAGATGGCTAAGTGAAAAAACAATTAATGACTACAAGTCTACAACAACTCATGGGTGGTTTTCTCCGTATTTATTGTTAAGGATTAACTGAGTATTGTGTTTGACAGCTACCAAAGTTAAGAAAATTTTCTTGGTTTCTTTCTCCTATAAAAGTGTAAAGTTTTATCTGAGACTGGTTTCAGAGCACCAAGTAATATTTTTACGCTTTGATCTTTGCCACTTTCATGCAGTGCACATGCGTAGCTATCAGCAGTAAGTAGGGCAGAGCTCAAGCTGTGTTTATACTCCAATAGGCTTTAAGTGAAAGTGTACATTGAAATTATTAGACATTATTCATCCCCCACTTAAATTCTAACAAAACGGCTCACATAATTTCCTGAAGGCCTTTGATGTGGAGATCCTTAGCTGCTGGTCTATCCAGAATTATTCACCAACAACGCTTCTGATTTGTTACTTACCACTCAGAAAGAAGTAGAACAAACACACTAATTTTCTAGAGGTAAGAAACTCAAGTGTATACAGGTTAAATTACAGGTCAACCAAAACATGGGAAGAAAAAATTGAAAGGAAGAAAAAGAAAATTACCCCTCTTCAAGACTTTCAAATTCTAGTGTAGCTTTGTCAGTTTCAATTTCACATAGTACATCCCCCACTTCTATCTGTTAGATTAATCAGCACCAATGTGAAAATGATTAATTAATTCAAGGAAGTCAATCTCGAAAATGAAAGCATCAACACAGACAGAATCATGATCTACAACCATCAAAATATAAGAACTATATAGTAACTGACCTTGTCTCCTTCTTTCTTCCTCCATTTTGCAATATTGCCTTGGGTCTGAAACCAAGAGATGAGGTCAACAACACTCCATGGAAGCCCTAAATGGAATAGAGATAAAACAAAGAGAAAAAAATTGTTCCCCAAGCTTACCATTGTAGGAGATAAAGCAGGCATCCCAAGGACATCATGTGAAGAATCTATCAAGGGGGGGAAATGATCAGAACATAACCAGATGCACATGACATAATATAAGCAGATTATCCTCTTTAATCACTAATATTTAGTTAAAATAGCAAAAATAGCAAGCAATTAAAAAATGATAAAAGAAGAAAGCTATTGAGATGTAGAAAATTACATAGAGAACAGAGGATAAGGAATCCTCCAAACCAAAAAAAAAAAAAAAAAGAGTTGGGATGGGATGGGAGTCTTGAGTGAGTACACACAAGAGAGAGAGAGGAATAAGGTCAAAAAATAACCAACAATGGGTTTTTTCTTCTGGCTCGCTATTTGTTTCAGTTCACACAGCATGACCCACAAGTTCATGGCTCTAAGGCTCCAAAAGATGCACAAATTTTCTAATAATCCCAACAGTCCTACTCTGATCCCACAAACTGGCAATCCTGGGGGTGGATAGGATCACAGTCATTAGACACGATGTTGACAACTGTTATGGTTCAGAGAAAAGTAGAGGGAGAGAGAGAGAACTGAATCTGAGAAAAGAGAGTAAAATGATTTTTACTCACCGCTGAGTGTTACAATGATACAGTTTGTATACTCACTACTAAAAGTAGTTACAACAGAGCTAACTGTTTAGACTAGGGACAGGTGTCACTTGACAGCTGTCAAACTAACCTATAACAGGCTTATACTATTGAACTGATACCCAAGAGATAGCAGCAGTAAGCTGATCTCGATACATCATTCACATACACCCCTGCAAACTCAAGGTGGGTGAGGTGTAGTAAGCTCAGCCACATTGAGTTTGGTCCTAAGAAACTGAAACTGAGTTGGAGAAAGAGGCTTTGTGAGAAGGCCTGCCCATTGATCTTGAGCTAGAATATGAACCACAACAAGCTGCTTTTGCATTACTTTTTCATGAACAAAGAACAGGTCAATTTCCATGTGTTTAGTTGGAGCATGGAGAATAGGATTGTGAGCAAAGGCGACTACACTCTGATTGTCACAGTGGATGCGTGGAGTTGAAGAGGAAACACCAAGATCAGTGAGAAGAGTTTCAATCCAGAGAAGCTTTGCAGTGACTTGAGCTAAGTTGCGATACTCAGTTTCTGTACTTGAGCTAAGTTGAGCTAAGTTGCTTTTTTCTGTACTTGAGCTAAGTTGCAATACTCAGCTAAGCAGCCCAGTCAGCATCGCAGTAGGCATGAAGAGCCATAGAAGTAGAGGTAGCAGCAGGAAACAAGTGAAGTCCAAAGTGAATAGTAACCTTTAGGTATCAGAGGATGCACTTGATAGCAATCCAATGTGAATCGAGTGGTTTGGCCATAAATTGGCAAACCTTGTTTACAGCATAACTAATTTCAGGCCTTGTGATGGTGGCATACTGCAGAGCACCAACCACAGATCTGTAAAACGTGGGGTCAGCAAGAAGATCAGAGCCCTCCTTGGAGAGTTTGCAACCCGAGGCCATGGGCAAGGAGATGGATTTTGCTTCAGTCATATTGGTTTTGTTCAATAAATCTCGTATGTATTTACTCTTAGTGAGAATAAGAGAGCCATTCAACTAAGGGCAAACTTCAATACCTAAAAAATAATCCAAATTGCCAAACTGTTTTAAGGAGAAAACTGAGTTTAACCAAGTAATGAGAGACTGAACCAAGGAGTGTGAGCTGCCTGTGATGATAATGTGTTGCAAAGCTGCCTTAATTGCAGTCACCCCTAGCCTGCCTTAGTTGTGGCCTTTTTGGGGGCTGCCTTAATTGCAGCCTCCAGGATGGTGGTTGAGTCCCACATCAATTAGAGATATGGCTTAAATAAAGCTTATAAGGCTTGGGCAGTCCTCATCTTATAAGCCGGTTTTGTGGGATTGAGTTAGGCCCTAAGCCCAAATTCTAAGATAGTGTCGTCCACATAAACCAAGAGATATACAACATTAGTAGCTTGATGATAAACAAAAAGTGAGGGATCACACTTGCTGGCACGAAACTCAAACTATAGAAGAGTTTGTTGCAATCTATTAAAAGGAAATAAACAGAGGCATATTTGACTGAAACTGTGTCTGAATACACAACAGATGTATGTTTATATAGGCTTATTACATTGATTATACATAAATAGAGAATATACTGTTTCCTCTAAATCAGAGATTACATGCCTATAAATCATAATTATTACAATAAATATGGGATATTCAGTTTTGATTTCAACACTCCCCCTCAAGCTGGAGCATATAAATCATATGCGCCTAGCTTGGTACAAATATAGCCAATTATCGATCCCCTTAAGGACTTGGTGAAGATATCTACCAATTGGTCACTAGCGTTGACGAAACTCGTAGTAATGTCCCCTGACTCGATCTTCTCCCTGATGAAATGACAATCAACTTCAATATGTTTGGTTCTTTCATGGAAGACGGGATTAGATGCAATATGCAAAGCTGTTTGATTATTACAAATCAGCGTCATTTGCATAGACTCTTCAAACTTGAGTTCTCTGAGAAGCTGCTTCAACCAAATGAGTTCACAAGTTACCAAAGCCATGGCCCTGTATTCTGCTTCAGCACTAGATCTTGTTACAACATTTTACTTCTTACTTTTCCAGGATATCAAGTTTCCTCCAATTAGCACACAATACCTAGAGGTAGATCGTCTGTCACTGGGTGAACTAGCCCAATCGGCATCTGAGTACCCAACTATCTGAGAATGTCCTCTGTCTTCATACATGAGGCCTTTACCTAGAGCACTCTTAATGTATTTCAGTATCCGAATTACGGCATTCCAATGGTCCTGGCAGGGAGAGTTCAAGAACTGGCTTACCACACTCACAGTAAAGGCAATATCTGGACGAGTGACTGTGAGATAGTTCAGCTTTCCTACCAATCTCCTATATCTCCCAAGATCTAATAAGGGCTCCCCCTAATTGGGTAGCAATTTGACATTAGGTTCCATAGGAGTATCTACTGGTTTAGCATTTAGTAGACTAGTCTCTTGAAGGATGTCAAGAGCACATTTCCTTTGACAAATTATCACACCATCCTTGGATTGAGCCACTTTGATACCTAGGAAATACCGAAGCTTACCAAGGTCTTTAGTCTAGAACTATCGGGAGAGGTACTGTTTCAAATGGAGGATGAATTGTTGATCACTGCCTGTAATCACAATATCATCCACATAAACAATGAGGTAGATGCATCCCTAATGTGAATGGCGATAAAAGACAGAATGGTCAGCTTCACTTTGAGTCATACCAAATTGTTGTACAATGGTACGAAAGTGGCCGAACCAGGCGCAAGGGGACTGTTTAAGCCCATAGAAGGACCGACGAAGACGACAAACCATAGTAGAGGACTCCCCCTGAGCAACAAACCCGAGAGGTTGCTCCATGTAGACTTCTTCATCAAGATCGCCATGTAAGAAAGCATTTTTAATATCAAGTTGAAAGAGAGGCCAGTGACGAATGGCAGCCATGGACAGTAGCAGTCGGATAGAAGCCATCTTAGCCACTGGAGAGAAGGTATCAATGTAGTCCTGCTCATAGACCTGGGTGTATCCTTTGGCCACCAGACATGCCTTGAAACGATCGATGATTCCATCAGGGCCGACTTTAAGTGTGTATAGCCAACGACAACCAACAGCAGATTTGCCAGGAGGGAGGGGAACCAAATCCCAGGTACCACTGCTCTGTAGGCACACACTGGCAATGCAAAGGAGAGTTAGGGATAGACACAGAAGAAGAGAGGCAAGTATAATGCAAAGGAAAAACACGGTGATAACTAAGGATAACATAGTGAGGAGAAGGGTTGCGAGTAGAACGAGTACCTTTTCGAATAGCAATGGGCCAATCAATGTCAAGTTGCAGGCCCGGATTCGATAAAGAGGATGGCGCCGAGGAAGAGTTCAACATGGGCTTTATTATATCATCAGGAGCCGGTGTAAAGGCTGGTGTAGGGCGTGGGCAACGTTGATATGTGCAAAGGGGTTGCACTGCCAAGGGGTGCTGCTGGAACATCGTGGTTCACCTCAAGGTTATCCGAAGAAACAAAGGGAAGGAGGACAAGGGTGGGGGAATCAGGAAGAACAGAAAAACACATGTCGAGAGGAGAATGAGCAGACTCGAAATAAAGGACAGATTCAAAGAAGGAGACATCAACAGAGATGAAATACCGTTTAAGGGTCGGCGAGAAGCAACGATATCCTTTTTGTGATCAATGATAACCCAGGAAGACACATTTGATGGACCTAGTAGAGAGTTTGTCAAGGCTCGAAGTGAGGTTGTGAACAAAGCATGTAGAGCTGAAGACACGAGGAGGAAGTGTATGAAGTGGTGAATGAGGAAAGAGAACTGAATGGGGAACCTAATTATTGAGGACAGATGATGGCATGCGATTGATGAGGTAGCAGGCCATGAGGACAGCATCACCCCAGAAGCGTGGGAGAACATGACCATGGAGAAGAAGAGTTCGAGTGATGTCAATGAGATGTCGATCTTGCGCTCAGCCACCTCTGTTTTGTTGAGGGGTGTGAGCACAAGATGTTTAATGAAGAATGCCTTTCGACGTCATAAAGTGCTGAAACTGATGAGAGAAATATTCACGTGCATTATCACTGCGAAGAGAGCGTATAGGAATTCCAAATTGGGTTTGTATTTCATGACAAAACTTTTCAAAAAGGAAAAACAATTCAGACTTGCTTTTCATCAAACATAACCATGTACAACGAGAAAAATCATCAATAAAAGTCACAAAATATTTAAAACCAGACGAGGGTAATAAGACGAGAAGGACCCTAAACATCGGAATGAACTAAGGTAAAAGGGGACGTAGCTCGTTTATTGATGCGATTGGGAAACGAAGTACGAGTGTGTTTCCTAACTGACACGACTCACAAGGAAGGGTGGACAACCTGGAGAGACTGGGTACCATTTGCTGAAGTTTCAGATAAACCAGGATGTCCTAGCTGAGCATGGATCGTCAGCAGAGAGGCTGTGATCGAGCATGCTTACGGTGTCACGGAGAGATAATAGAGGCCATAAGACTCACATCTGACGCCAATCATCCATCCCGAAGTCCGTTCCTGCAAGGTAACAGAATCTTTAGTAAATGTAATGACAAAGTCATGGGATTAGGTAAGACGGTGGACAGATAGGAGGTTAAAAGGGCAATCTGGGACGTATAAAACAGACTCGACGGTGAGAGAGGAAGGGGGTGGGTGGTGCCAATTCCTTTGGACTGTGTTTAAGAACCATTAGTAGAAGTAATGACAGGTAAAAAACCAGAGGTAGAAAGGGAAGAGAAAAGAAAGCGGTTACTAGAGATATAATCAGATGCGCCTGAATCAAGGACCCAAGGACCCAGAGGAGAATGAGAGATGCAAGCAATAAAATCAATAGTGTGTGCAACAGAAGCAGTGGTACCAAGGAAGAGGGGTGCATCGATCGTAGGTAGAGTAGAACCTATAGAAGCCATATAGAAAACAGAGTGAACAGTACCAGAGGCGTCCGATTTGCAAAGGAAGTACCGTCAAACAACCACAGATGGAGACAAAAATTGGGGGGTAGGGGCGCATAGGGGGGGCGACCCAGTCGACAAAGGAGCGGCGAGAACTGAGCCGCGACACGCCTTCATGCGCCGATCTGGGCTACTGTTTGGCACGGCAAAGTCGGCGCACGTAAGGGAGCGTGAGCCGGCTTTTGGGGAAGCAGTTCGAACGGTTGTATAGATCGACAAGAGGCGAGCCAGAAGGGGTAGGTGGTCGCAAAAAAATTGCCAGAGTGACGCCGGTGACCAGAAAAGAGAAAATGATTGGAAAAGTGAACAGGAGGAGGACACAGTTCGCAGAAAAAAATTTATCACCGAGGGACAGTGGGTCCACTGGGAAAAACACGAGATGCCTCTGTCAGGCTCTAGATACCATGTTAGAAGGAAATAAACAGAGGCATATTTGACTGAAACCGTGTGTCTGAATACACAACGGATGTATGTTTATATAGGCTTATTACATTGATTATACATAAATAAAGAATATATTGTTTCCTCTAAATCAGAGATTACATGCCTATAAATCATAATTATTACAATAAATATGAGATATTCAGTTTTGATTTCAACATAATCTATCAAACCACTGTCTAGGAGCCTGTTTTAGGCCACACAAAGCTCTATTTAATTTGCAAACTAGAGAGTGGTCTGAAACTTCAAATCCTTGAGGTTGTTGCATATATACTATTTCAGCGAGAAAGCCATTGAGGAAGGCGTTGTTCATATCTAATTACAGCAAAGGCCATTGCCTAGTGAGGGCTAGAGTCAAAATAATTCTGATGGTGACTGGTTTAATCACTGGAGAAAATGTCTCATTGAAGTTAAAGCCAGGGATTTGATAAAATCCCTTGGCAACTAACCGAGCTTTATAGCAATTGATAGATCCATCTGCATTTTCCTTTATACAAAAGACCCACTTACAACCAATAGCTTGTCTATTGGGAGGAAGTGGCACAAGAGTCCAGGTCTCATTTTTCTGTAGGGCATCATATTCTTGCTGCATAACAGCACGCCAATTGGGATCTTGTAAAGCTTGTTTGACATTCTTCGGTTCAACATGTGCCAAGAGTAAAGAAGGATGAAGTCTGTGCTGAATAATACCAGATTTAGACCGTGTTTGCATGGGGTGTATATTGGGAGTGCGAGACGGAGGAGATGATGGAGCTGATGTGGGTGGATAGGAGGGCAAGGTTGGTTTAGTGTTTGGTGGGGAAGGCTGAGGGGGAGTAGACTTTACAAGTGGAGTTGAGGCAAGAGGTAATGAAGAGGATGGTTGAGGAGGGGAAACTAAAGTTGATGGAAAATGGTCATTGTATGGAAAACGAAGTTCATTGAATACCACATCTTTTGAAATGAAAAGTTTACCTATGGGAGAGAGACATTTATACCCTTTATGTGAGGTGGAATAGCCAAGGAAAAGACATTCATGTGAGCGGAAATCAAGTTTATGAGAGTTGTAGGGTTGAAGGAAGGGAAAGCAAGCACAACCAAATACTTTGAGGAAATTATAATCTGGCTTTTGATTGAAGAGAACGGTGTATGAGATAGAAAAGTTGAGTGAGGCTGTAGGTAACCGTATGAGATAGATAGTAGTAGTGAATGCGTAGTCCTAGTATTTGAGAGGTATAAAGGCATGACTCAGAAGCGCTAATCCCAGCTCAACTATGTGTCGAGGCTTTCGTTCCACCACACCATTTTGGTGGTGAGTGTGATGAGAATCAAGAAGGGCATTCAAGAGGAAAGGAAAGAGCAAAGAGGAAAGAACCCTTAATTAGGTCAAAAGGGCCCAAGAAGAAAAAAATTAAAGGAGACGATTATATAATTGGGCTAGGAACACCTACAAGAGAAGAGTAAAGAGACCCAAGGAACATTTAGAGGTGATCAACACACTACAAGATCAAGCCCAAAAAGGGAGAAGATAGCCCAAGATGGTGCACTTAATTCAAGTTGAAGAAGGCCCAACTTAGCGGACTTAATAATGCACCAACCATGGGCCTGCAACCTAAATTTTATTCAATTTAAATGTTTTTAGATCATATTTTAATTGTAATAAATGGGCTGATTTAATGCTAATTAGGAGCCCAAGTTTAAATCCTAGATTAAGTTGCTTTTGAATTGAATTTAAAATTGCAATTTGGGCCTTAAGCTTTCTTGGGCTCTTGTTTATGTTCTTTAGAATTAGGGTTAGCCTCCTTGGAATAAACTCTATAAATAGAGATGTAATTCCTTTCATTTGACAGAGTTGAATAATATTGAGGATTACTCATTTGTGAGTGTGAAAGAGCGTTGGCTCCTCTTTTTGGTTCTTAGATTTGAACCTTCTTGGTTCTTATCAAAGGTTTCCATACCTTTGTGGCGAATCTTTGCTTGGCTTATCACTCTCTATAGAGTGTGGCGCCTTTTGCCATTTTCTTTCCTTCCCGTTTTCTTTATTTTATATCGTTTTCATTTTCTTGTCTTTTTTTATTTTGTATTGTTAATTCTCTTGCTATTATTTTTTTGTGCGCAATTTACCTTAATTCTCTTATCTATTTGCGCAAGTCTTATCTTCTATCTTTCTTCATTTTCTTATTCCTATAATTTTTGTTACAAGATAACCAACTCAAGGACGATCCGTAAAAACAATATGAATCCAACCCGGATCATATCAGAGTGTGTGGGCAAGTGAATCTGTTAATGACTCCCAAATCTGTAAGATACTTTGTTAGAGGTCTAAACTCACCTCCCCAGTCAGTTTGTAGAATTTTGAGGGGAGTTTCAAACTGCAATTCTGCCATAGATTTAAACTATTTAAAAACAATAAGTGTGTTAGACTTATTTTTAAGTACATAAATCCAAGTAAACCGAAAGTATGCATCCACAAAGCTAACATAGTACAGAAAGTTATTAATGAAGGGCATTAGGGATGGCCCCCATAAATCATTGTACACCAATTGTAACAGAGTAGTGTATATAGTTGTTGATAGAGGAGAATGTACACGGTGAGATTTGCCAACACAGCAAACTGAGCAAAACTGAAGAGCATCTTTATTAGAGTGAGGTATATTACACTGTGTGATTTCAAGTTTAAGTGTGTGTGATCCTTTGGATGCCCTAACCTAGCATGCCACAAAAATTGAGAACTAGAAGATACAATTTTATGATTCACAAAATCTGAAACTAAACAACTAGCTTTGTTGGATACCTGAGTGCAAGGTTGTAGGCCAAGACTTGAGAACCGATAGAGTCCATCTGGACCAACCTAACCACGAACCAGAACTTCACTAGTTTCTTGAGATTTGACAACATAGTAGTCAGGATGGAACTCCAAAAATACAGAATTATCCTTGACAAATTTACTAACACTTACTAAGTTCTTGGTTATAGAAGGAACATGTAATAATTTGTTTTAAGTGCAGAGAAATCTTGGGATTTAATGGAGCAGGAAAATGCGAAGAGCCCAAAGAGTATATAACCAAACCTTGACAATTTCCAATGAAGATTTGGTCAGGACCTTCGAATGGACCAAGTTGTTGAATATTTTGTGAATCACCAAGTACATGAAACGATGCACCCGAATCCGGGTACCAGGTGTTGTTGTTGGCAGGATCAGAATCAGTGACCATGGCGCTGGGTTGGTTCTAAATCTGTGGCCGTGGTTGAGTGTTTGATTGAGTCCAGGTAGAAGGACCAAAGTATGAAGGAGACACACCATATGTAGCATAATTATTGGCACCATGTGCAGCATAAGGATCTACACTATACATAGCATAGGGATTTGGAGTTGCAAATTTCTAAAACTCGTGAAAATGTGGAGAAGCCATGGGCTGAAAGTGTCGATCATAGCAATGAAAGCAATTTGAAGCAATATAATCGAACGGAAAACAGACTTGGCACTGCACATTGGAAAATCGGCCATCGTGGCCTCAACCACGATTGTAACGTCCTCCGCGACCATGACCTAAACCTTGAAACCCATGGTTTTGAGAATCACCTTCAAAGTTCTGAGCAAGATCAAGTTGTGCAGTTGTTGATGTGGATTGTTGCTACGAAGAAGTGTTCGCAGGAGTAGTTCAGTGAGATTAACAATTGCAAATTCAGAGAGAAGCTTCTTGCGGAATTTCTCGAGTCGCATTTCATGTGCAAGAAGAAGCGCCTCAACTTCTTCAATCAAAAGTGGTTCAAATTTATTTTCAATCATCGAGATAACAAAACCATAGTCCTGTGGTAATCCTTTAAGAATCACATCAATGTGTTCTTGAAGAGAGATCAGATCACCAACGGAAGCCAAAGAATCCACTAGGGCTTTGATGAACAGTAAGTATTTCGAAACAAATCGATCTTCTAGGGTTGTAGAACACAGCGCCATGCGTAACTATCGTGCCTTTGCACAAGTTTGCTTCTGAAAATATTCATGAACTTTCTCCCAAAGTTGATAAGATTGAATACTCCCAAGAAGACGTGACAAAATCGAACTCGAAAGTGATGACTGCAACCATGAGAGGAGCATCTAATCTTGTTGCTCCTAAGCAGTATAAGCAGGATTAACAATTCCTGCATCTCGATCTGATTCGTTGAGAAATCATACAGGAACGTTCAGACAAACCACAAAATGTTGGCGATGAGCCTTGATAACTACCCCTACTTGCTGACGCCATAGAAGGAAATTATTTTCATCTAATTTTTCAGAAATTGTATGTGAGAAGGTAATAGGTGCAAAGGATGGGGGAGGAGGAGGTTCTTCAGCCATAGCAGGACCTTCAAGCTCTAGATACCAAGTTAAGGTTCAGAGAAAAGTAGAGGGAGAGAGAGAACTGAATCTAAGAAAAGAGATTAAAATGATTTTTATTCACCACTGAGTGTTACAATGATATATACTCACTACTAAAAGTAGTTACAAAAGTAGTTACAACAAAGCTAACTGTTTAGACTAGGGACAGCTGTCAAACTAACCTATAACAGGCTTATACCATTGAACTGATACCCAAGAGATAGCAGCAGTTAGCTGATCTCGATACATCATTCCCAACAACAATGGCTTAGTCATAGGTTAACAGTTGTAGTGTGTACAGTTACTGCCACCTGTCAGTGTCAATGACAGGTAGATTCAGTTAGGCTGTTGTTCAGTTATATATATCTGTAGTGTACATTCAGTTCACAAACTCAGTTTACTAATGACAGAATATAGTTAGATTCATGAGCAAGCTTTCAACTCTCCATTCTCTCTCTTTTCCCTTCCCTTCTATTAGCTTCCCTTGGCTTCTTGATAACTAATACAGCTAGGCTGCTTAATCTCTTTGCATTGAGACTGAGGTCTCAGTTCCCTTGAAGCAACCATGACCAGAACACCTAAGATAAAAATTCTTGACGGAACACGCATTAACAGTTTGACTCCCAAACACAACATGCTACATCCTCTTCCTTTCCCAGCCCCATCTCTTTTATATGAAAAAAATCTGCCAATTTCTCTCACAGCCACTGGGAGAGCATTGGAAGGTGGTTAAGAGAATTCTTAGATAGCTAAAAGGGTCTATACACCATGGTCTTCTTCTTCAACCAGCAACATTACACCAAACCAATCCCACTATTCACCTATTGTGATGTGGATTATGCCTTTGACCCAAATGACAAGAGATCAACATCTGGATCCTTTATCTACCTAGGATCCAACTAATTTCCTGGTGGTCCAAGAAGCAACCCCTGGTTGATATGTCTAGTACTAAAGCAAAATGCAAGAGCTTAACTAACACTGCTGGCTAGTAGCTGAAATTCTGAGTATCCAGTCCTTGCTTGCTGAGTTTCAGTTGCATTTTAAAATTAAAACTACAAGAATTGTGTGACAATCTTAGAACAGTCTCGCTTTCACACAATCCAATTTTGCAGTCAAGAACTAAGTATGTGTTTGAATTAGTTGTGCTGTGAAAAAGATTATTTTGATAATCGATTATATGAAATAAGTTTTATGTTTGGATGTGTTAGGTGGTTTGGACATGTACAAAGAAGGCCTCAAGAGACACCAGTGAAAAGAGTAGATTGTATGGCTTTTAGTCCAGTGAAGAGGAGGAGAGGGAGATCAAGAAGGACATTGGAGGAATTGGTCAAGATGGATCTCACGGTAAATAATATCTCTGAATCTTGGGTCTTTAACTGAGTCGAATGAGTCGTGTGATCCATGTAGCCAACCCCACCTAGTGGGATAAGGCTTTGTTGTTGTTGTTTGAATGTGTTAGGTGAAAAGTGTCTTTAAGATAATCTATTTTGTTTGGATTATCTAAAAAAATCATTTTTTATAGTAAAATTACAAAATAGGGTATAAAGTTATTTGCAGTAGTTAGTTTTGTATTTAAATTAATCAATTGTTGGGGATAAAATGAAAAAAGAAAAGTTAGCGAGAAAATAAAGTGTTAGCTTTTAATCATAATCTCCGAAATTTTGTTTAACATCAAAAAGCTATTTTCTTCATTAAGATTATAATCTTGGATTAAACACATTTGAATGCTAACACTTAACACCAATAACTTTTTTCTATCAATCAGATTATAACCTTCAAAAATAATCTCATCCAACCATGCTCTTAACATATGGAGTTGGATATTTTCTTTGTAAGGGCCCAGAATGCAGATATTCCCACTAAAGCTATATCCCTCCAAAGATTCACTACCTTAAGTGACAAGCTCAGGGTGTTTAATTCCACCATGAGTTTGACCTGCTGTGAATGTTAAAGTATATAAAAATATAGGCTACGCTAGCTAAGTTTGTAAAGCCTGTGTGACCTTAATTCTTTAACAGAATTCAGTTTCTGTTGTAATGTTCACTTAATGTTACTATGTTAGTTGGTTGTTTAAGTCTATTGTAATAGACTCACTGCCACTAATGCCGCTGCATCCTTCTGTCCCAGTCCCACCCCCACTAAATATCCATCTCTTCCTGTATATGAACACATTACCATAGTCTCTCAACTTTCTATGCATAAGGTTCTCCAATATTTAGTTTTATAAGACATTTGAGTATAAATGAGAAGGCCAAAAGCAGCAAAACATGATGTCACCTCTTGGATTTTATAGCTGATATACATATTATGTCACTTAAAAGAAAAACAAATAGACATCCAACACAAATATGCCATAATATTTCAACTTAAAAAGCTAACAGCATAACATAATTCACATGAAATCTCCAAAATAGGAGCTTCCATAACCAGCTCCAGAAAGAATACATCGTAAATAAGAGAAGCACACAAGCATGTTGAGTGAAGCCAGAAAACATAAAACCCTAAACAAGTAGGAGCTTGTGAAAGTCAGGAAATGAAATGTTAGGTACCTGAAGATGAAAAGTATTTGACATCAATCCACTGCCGAAAAAAATTGAAAGTTGTCAGAGAACATCATAGTCATGTTTGGATTTTTATCCATTTAAATGCTAACCTTTGATTTCAAAGATCTGTCACGAACTCCAGTAAGCCTAGACCAAGATGCAGGCCTGATACACATCACCATTAGTTAACTGCCATGACAAAAGTCAAAAATGCAGAAGACAGCGTAGAAAGTTGAACTAAGAGAATGATGTGACAATTATCTGACATGCCTAACGAAGAGAATGACAATCCCACCACCCGTCCATAAATTGGATGTGCTGGAGAGAATGTCAGGCCAACCAATGGAGTTCAAAGCTGACCAAATGAATCTGAAATGGATTGAACCCCTTGATGCTAATACTTAAGTTAATGAGTCTATGTTGGTTTGGTTTCACAAGAGTCTCAAGCCAGGTCAACTTCAACCCTAGTAGTCGTAATAAGATATTCTCTATTTTGTTTAAACTAAAACTCCTTATATCGAAGTTCAAACTAATCCCATAAGTAACAATGGAAACAAGACTACGACCCTATTTGGATAAAATTCTCCATAAGTACTTATAAAAAAGAAAATAAGAAGATAAAATGAATTGAGTTTCTCCCATAAGTTAAAATCAGCTTATGCATTTAACGTTATAAAAGTTCTCTTATCTAACTTCTTTAAAAGCTGAGATGCATAAGTTGATTTTAACTTAGGAAAGAAGTCTAGTTTATTTTCCCTTCTTATTTTCTTCTCCTAAGTGCTTATGCAAAAGTTCATACACACAGAGCCTGAAATAAATCTAAATTCACAGATAATGAGAAAAAACAAAGAAACAGGGTAATGGATGCAAACCTTATATTCTTATCACCTCCCACGGAAAAAATCGTTGAATTAGAAGTTCTGTGCGAAAAAGATGAGCCGAAATTGTACGTCAGAAGCAGCATTAAAAGATGAAAAAAAAAAAAAAAGAGGAGCAAATCGGAGTTATAATAAATAATGTTAAAAGCATGGCATTGTTTCAAAAGTAAGGAAAGCAATTGAGAAATGAGATGGCAAAAGTAAATGATGCCAGGAAATGATATATGTATGTAGATGGATCAAACGCCCAAATATGAAAGGGAATAATAACAATTAAAATGAAAGGAGGATCCAGGCAGATTGAGCACGAGTGTTGTGTCGGAGTTGAGTGCATAACTGACAGCTCAATAGGAAATTATAGGGAGAAGAAGGAAGCGTACCGAGAGAGGGATCTGGTGGGAGGAGAGAGGATGCGAAGGGAGCGAGAGAAAAGAGGGTGACGAAGGCGCGAGAGTGCCATATCCTTGTTTTCTGAGTGAGTGCGTCGATTTGATTTGATTCAACAGAGAATTATGGCTGCCACCAATTGGGACTCTTCTCTCCTTAGTTGCTTTGTCTGCGTATAATTTTCCACACACGACGGGTAGGCGAGGTTATTGGTGTCTGTTTGTAATACACACGTGCACCCTGTGCCGTGTCAACCACCGTTAGCGGCGTTTTCCACACCGGCGAGTTTATTTTATAACATTTTAATATATGAGAAATGCCATAACAACAAACTCTCTAACAAGCGCATTTAAACACACAGTTGAAATTTATGAAAAATCACATATTTTGGTCATCTCTCTTTTTATTTAATGAATTTGTCTCTTGACTTTATAATTTTCAATAAACAATAATAGAGTAGGTTAGAAACAGTATGTTAGAAAGTATAATGTTAGTATTCTTTTTAATACTATCTCCATTTTTTTTTAAGTGTCCTTTAAGGTTTTTATGCATAAACAAAAAATGCAATAAATTTTCTTGATTTCTATAAAATGGTTTTGAAGTTTTTTATTATACCCTTACTCATTTCTACTCCACAATAAATGCATATTAGTTGTAAATGTGTAAATTAATTAAAAATTAGGTGAGAAATAAGGATATAATTGATAAAGAAGTGATTAATGTTATCTTAAAGTTTGAAAATAACAGATAAATAAAAACAATTTTTTTTAAAACCGACAAGTAAAAAGGAACGGAGAGAGTATATTTTATCAAATGATAAATTTTATAACTTATTTTGATCATTTTAGGTTTAATACATCAATTGGTCTCTAAACTTTTGAAAAAAAATTAATTAGGTCTTTAAACTAGAAAATTTTGTAATTAGGTCCTTGATCTTCTACAATTTTTGTAATTGAGTCCCTATAGTTAGTTTGTAACAGTTTGAAACTGTCAAAAAATTTACAATTTGTGGCAGTTTTACTATTTCCAAAGACTCAGTTACAAAAAATGTAAAAGATCAATGATCTAATTATAATTTTTTTTAGTTCAGGAACTTAATTAAAAAAATTTCAAAAGTTTAGAGACCAACTAATGTATTAAACCATAATTTTAATGTCAAATTCATAAACAAATTTGCATATAAAGTTTTTATTAAATAAATATTTAATTAAATTATTTACTCAAATATAATCTAAGTATTTAACTAGGTTACTTATGCAATCATGCATTTATTTTAATATTTATCTCCCTAACCTCAAACTCAGGTACTTATCTTACACACTAGTCTCTATATATAGAGAGAGAGGAGACATGTTTAGTAAGAATGTGAGAATCATAAATTTGATTCATATAATTATATCTACATTACCAAAATTAAAAAAAAAATTGTCGAATAAAACTTAAAAAGTTGTATATATTTATATTTTAATTTTGTCCATTTAAATAATACTATATCTAATAATTAATATCTATTATTTTTATTTTTCACAATAATTATGATCCTTATTTTACTACACTAATTTTAAGATTTTGTAATTAAGACTGTATTTATTAAGGTAAATAAACTATTATTTTTTATCTTATTTAACTATTGTAAGGGTATGACTTTGGTACATGTTATAATTAGTAGGTTTCAATGCCCACTCTCACATCGTCAATCATATTTTGGCATGTATCATTACATGTCCTGTCGTATATAATAACACATTTTCTTAATATTGCAACTTAGTCCTAGGGACCTATTAGCAACTTTTATCTTATTTTTTTATTTTATGTTTTTTTTTTTGAAAGTGAAATTTGATTTGTTTCTCTCACATTTGCTCATCTCCACCTCCCCCCAATTTTGTTTCTTGTGAACCCTAGAAGAACAACTATCTTCATGGCATCGATTTGTGCAATCACGTGTCCCATTTTCCTAAAATTAAGCTAATTAGGAGCAATATTATCACATCTCTCTGTCTATTCTATGGCCATTTTCTTCTTAGGAAAGATCAATATTGTGTTTCGTTTAACACATATTCGTTTGCATCCACTCTCCTAAGAGATTAAACTGCTCAATAGTCCTACAATCATCGTTTAATCACATAACGTTGTTATAAACCCAACAAATGGGGTGATGTAAGTTTTGATTTATGCAACGTCACAACAAGCATCTACATTAATCGTGAAGGATTTTAGAAGGCCTCCTATGTTCGTCAGTCTTGTTGGCCTATTCTTTACTACAAATTAGGGTGTCATGAGTTTGCTGATCAAGTTCACAATTCTTGATAATTAGGGTGCAAAACTAAACGTTTTATGGGGGTTATTGCATTATGGATTATATTCAAATTACTAGTTTGCTTTGCCTCAACTTTGAGACAATTAGCAATTTAGCATATAGAAGACCAAACAAGTAAGGGAAAGACAAATGCATCAATCAACACACATTCATCCCAATCATATAAATTACAACATACGGTTAAAGGATTGAGGGCTTACCAAGACAAAAGAACAACTACAATTCACAGAGCAAGAGGTGGCAGCAGAATAGGGTTCAGAGATAGTACAAAGAGCTAACGTATTTTAGGGTTTTAATTAGGAGGAAGACAATATTTGAATGAAAAAATAAAAAATAAAAAATAAGATAAAAATTGCTAATAGGTCCCTAAGACTTAGTTGCAATATTAAAAAAAAAATAGGTATTATTATCTAACATGGCGTGTAAAGACACATGTCAAAATATAATTCGACAATGTGAGAGGGGGCATTGAAACCCCCTAATTACAACATGCACCAAAGTCATACCCCTATTGTAAAAGCTTGTTTGACTTTAGAAACTCCTTTTCATTATCATGTTAGAATTATTTTTTCACACTTCTTATGTTCAAACATTCTCAATACACCTTTTTTTTTCATTCTCAATCTCATCGAATATTATTTTTGAAACACTCCATTAATTTTAATATAATTCATATTAATTTAATTGTTAGGTCAAGCTGATGACAATGTGAGTAAATTTTTTTCGATTTTTATAATAAAAAAATTTGAAGTTTAACAGAATTTATAAATGGTAGTAAAAGATAAAAGATAAATACTATATATATATATATATATATATATATATATATATATCATTAAATTGTATATCGTAATTTGATAATACATAATAGTTATAAAATACAAAAAATCATAAGTATATCGAAAGATAGATACTACCTAACCCAATATATACATTAAAAAGGTCATATGCAGAGCAATGTTAATCTACCGTATCCCTCAAGGAAAATATTATAAACTAGATCTACAAATCTGAAGGAGTATCCTCTGACTCGTCCTCAGCATCATTAGGTGTTACTGTCATCTTTAATAATCGCGATCAATCATACAAGGAAGAAAAACAATAGAGTGAGGTGTTTTGTTCTAAAATTATTTTCACATGTATGGTAGGAAGTCCATAAAATACAAATAAAACACTATTAACAAATGGAACCTAGGGTTTGTTCTAAGTTGTATTAAACTAACCTTGACTTGGTATGAATTCATACTTGCCATTAGTAAATAATAGTTCTCAATAGAACCTAGGAAGTAACTAGGAGTACATATATCTCTACATTATTATATGGTACAATCCTCATCATTAATAGGGAACAAATATCAATCAGGACATCTATTTACAGAAGTATACTCTCATACCAATTCTAAAATGTTGAGCAATTGTTGAGATTATAGAGCTTGGTCAAGTGAATATCCCAACTCACGAGCGCTACCTAAGTCATTGAGACTTTCACCATTCGATGCCTACTCCCAAGACCTCCTCGAATAGGTCCCTACCTTTCATTCCTCAGCGTACCAAACTGTAACTTCCCTAACAGGATGTCATGTCATTGCATGTTCCTTGTTTTATATTACTCACTAATGTATTAATTTATAAAGGTTCACTTTGGTCTCATTAAATTTGAGCACCAATACAATTTCTACTAATATCTCTGTCTTATATTACAAAGATTTGATCCATACATATTATTCATATAATTCATATTAAAACACATAATTAATAATTCAATAAAAATAAAGACATAAAAATTAAAACAAAGACTGATAATTAAGAAATAAATCATTTAATAGTAAAAGAATTTCATTAAAAAAAATTCAAGCTTAAAAAAATAATTAGAATTTTATCATAAATTTAAAAAAAATCATTTTTTTAAAATTTAGTATTTTTAAGTAAAATGTGTCAACAGACATTTATAAAGCATAATTAGAAGTATTAAATAAGCTTTAAAAATTATGAATTTTTTATAGATGGTCACTTAATGTGTCTAGACCTTACTTGAACAATGAGAACTTAAACTAAAATTTCTACAATAGTTTTCTAAAATTAAATCCATAAATAGCTCATTGTATGATTTTTGTGCATAGTTTTATATTATGACATTAATTGTTTGTTTATTTTACTATTTTTACTAAACCATTTGAGTTTTACTAAAATTTGGCAACATAACAATTTAATTATCTTAATGTGAGCAGTATAATAGTAAAACAAATCGTTCTAAATTTAAACAACTTAATAATTATACTATAACTATCTAAATTTGAGCAGCATAACTACTTAATAAGTGTATTATAATTATCTAAAATTGAGCAGCACAACTACTTAGTAAAAGTTTAAATTAAAAAGAAAAACATTTCCTACCAACATGCAAGGTAATTGAAATTTAGAACCAATCACACTCCCTCCATTATCTCTAAGGTAGTTGTCGAAGATGAGAGAATTGTTGGTGCACAACTCATAGAATGGAAGCTTAATAGAAACTAATGAAACTTTAGTGTAAAAAAAAAAAATTTATGGAGAGTAGTGGCTATAGAGGCTTTGTCCAACTTGAAAGAGGAAGAGGAGGTGCTAAAACAATGCCCATGAAGGTTGCTATTTACAGGGAATGAAAGGTGCACATCTGTCCCTAAAATGACATAAGCCATTATATCAAAATTTCAAATTTTAATTTATTTTTTATTTAAATATAGGGACAAATAACCAAGTAGGTGATGAACCACCTTATTCTAGAGTTGGACGTGTGATACTAGCTATCCCCAAAGCTTTCCTTGTAAATTTTACCTGTAATTAGATTAGTCAGTATCGATAAAATTGCCTAAACTTGATTAAATTAATTTTTAATATCAAAATAATTAATTTAAATATAAATTTGAAAAAATGTATTATTTTTCATCAAAAATAAATTTCTAAAAATAAATTTTAATTTTTTATTAATTATTTTGAATTATATATATATATATATATGTTGTATTTTAAGCTTAGAAATTCATATTAAATCCATTTTAATTCAATAAATGCTCAAATTTTTATGAAAATTCTAAAATTACATATTTTACCTAGAAATGTACTAAAAACATTATTTTCATCATTTTTGGATGTCAAATCAATATTAATTTGGTTTATTTGACACCTAGGGATATTTTGGTCATTTTACACTAAAATTCCAAAAAAAATTCAAAATTATATTTTAATATATATGACATGATTTTAAGCTCAAATTAACATTTTAATGTCAACTAAATCTTTTTCGTGTCAGCCCTTAATGCAAAAAATTAAGGACAAAATCGTCATTTTTTAATTTCGCCTAATTTCGGCTTGGAAAAATTATTAAAAATCATGATTAGATAGCTTTCGACATTTTGAGTTTAACCGTGGAGATTAGAATTTTGAGATTCTTTCCCAATTTTTCAGAATTAAATAGAAAATAATTAATTAAGTAAATGTAAGGGTGTTACAATTTTTATAATATAAAATTATCAAAATTATAATATAAATTTGATTGTATCATATCATTTTATTGAATAAAGTACATAACAAAAGAATAAAATTTCAATTTTTGTTATTCTATTTTTAAGATAATAAATTTTTTGAAATAAATTAAGATATAAAAAAGTTATAATGATTTGAAAATATATATAATTACCGAATTTCAATTTATAACTAAGTAATTAAAATGTTGTTACTTTATTTTACACTTATTAATTAGTTTAACCGTTAAATTTATAAAAAAATCAATTAAATACCATAGTTTATCAGTTTTTCGATTTCAGTTTCTACCTAACACCTTTCAACTAGCTTTTAAAATATATTTAAGCAAACAAGTTAATTAAATGCTTAACTAGTTTTAAAATTCATTTATTTCAATCTTTTTTTTTTAAATTCAAGTTTAAAAATCAAAAATTAAAAACTTACAATCATCTCAAACATAGCCAAAGTCTTTAATTTATTTTATTTTTACTTTTTCACTTAAAAAATATATTTTAACAAATATTCAAAGATAAATGTAGATACTAGCAAATATATATAAAATCTGTGAATACCCACTTAACAGAACCTTGTGACATAGGGCAGGTGACGGAGGGCTACTACCTGCCTCGCTCATTACCATCCCTACCTGTAACCCATTTTGAGCCCACTAGACTTGAAACCCACTCGATGAAATGTTATTAGAGTCAAAACTTTAAGCATGAATTAAATATTGGCCTTTTTACCCCGATTTAGGCTCATATTGCAAAAACCCATACAGATTGGGCTTAAACCTCATTTTAGAAGTTAGAAATAAAGATGGATTTTTTGGCTCGACTTGCTATAATATAGGATCTACATTAAGACCTAACTTGACCCAAACTGTCTAATCATGGCCAGATCTGGCTTTAGCTCGCAAAAAAATGGTACAAAACCATGTTTCATTATGCTTGGACCTTATTTTAGAAGCCTGAATTATATGTAGCCTGCAACCCGCATTAAGCTTATTCAAAACCCAATTTGAACATGTTGGATTAAACATAGGGCTTGAGTTTTAAATTTTGTGCATGAATTAAATCTAGACCTTTTTAGTTTGATCTAATCATGACCTGATTTGGGCTTGATCAACAAAAGCCCGTAAAAAACTTAAACATTTTCTTTTTTATTTTGTTGTGTTTCATTCAAGATCCTCTCGTCAAATTTCATATGAAGAGTTTCACATTTTTTAGTACATTTTTTTTAAAAAAAATTATAAGATTGACAATAAGTTTTTAAATTTGGAAACAAAAAAAGTGAAACTACAAATTAAAAATTGAAAATTAATTTTAATTTTTGAAAATTAAAAACTTAATACTAAAAATCATCCCAAATACAAAGGATTTATTTGATTTGTTAAAAAGTATGGTACTGGACAATATAAAAATAATTGTTACGCATTTAATTTGAAAAATGATCTTGAGACAACACAACCCAAGTGATGATGGACAAGACAAAAACTTAATTTTTTGTTACTTAGTGAACCATAAGACAACTTTTTGTTTTAAGTACAAAATACTCAAAAGACAAAAGTATCTCATTATTGTCGTCACCACCACAACTACAAGCATTGGCATTGTTATTGCCACTGTCGCCACTACCACCATTACTGTCCACCGCCACCATCACTATTGCTATTTTCACCACCACCACTATTGTTGCTATCACCACTGTCACTGTCGTTGCTACCGTCACCTCCACCATCGTCCCCCTAACACACCCACCGCCACTGCAGCTGCAACCACCACCATCGTAGTATTAAGATAATTAATATTAAAAAAAATGTTGCAATAAATTTCACATTATTTTGTTTGTGTTGTCTATTGTCCACCAAATAATATACAAGACAAAAAGTTGTCTTATAACTGAAGTGTTTATCCTATACTATTCTCTTATGTTGTACCTTAGTGTGTATAAAACATATCCAAAGTCTTATTTAAATGATATTGTATGCTAAAAATGAAATTTATGAACTATAAGTTATAGGTATAGAAAGTTTTGGTATTAATGATTAAATTAATTTGAATTGACTAACTATAAACGATGATAATTTTAAAAAATGGCATAATGTGAGTTACAGTTACTCGACGTAGGAGAAACAATAAAACACGCTGAAAGAAATTAATTTAAGAGAAATCTTTATTCTCAAAAGTAAGGATTCAAATTTAAAATATAAGAGTTGATAATTAAATTAACAAATTATTGGATTATATATAATTATATAATAACACACACAGAGATATAATTAAAAAAAAAATGGGAGAGAGTGAAACGTATCCTTGCTGCCTTCTACCTATTCTCATATTTAATCAAAGAAAATATATATATTTAATTATTATTCAAATTTTATAAATTAATACTAGGCTTGACGGAAAATTTAAAAAACATCAATAAAATAATTATTTATTAATTAAATTAATTTTTAAGGTTTAAAAATTAAATGCTTGTATTCTTATATTTAAGATATTTTTTTATTATCACTAAAAGAATAGATTATGAATTAAAAATTCACTTAAATATTTTTAAATTTATATTTTATTTATATTTAAAATACTGTTTAATATACAAGACATTTATAATTTTGATATAAAAATCAAGTGTAAAAATATCAAAATTCTAATGAGCGTAAGGAGAAAATCCTCAATCAATCGAGATTTGATAAAGTAAGGCTCTATTTGGTGATCAAGATATGATAGGAGAGGATATGTAATTATTCTATTATGTTGTAATCTATTGTTTGATAACGTTATCCTTCCCCTTATTATCTTTTATCGTTCTAGCTATATTTCTTATCTTGAAAATAAAGCTGGGTTAGATAGCAATAAGATAGGATAAACTCTCTTTTATATATACTATATAATATGTTGAATATTATGATAAATACTTTATATTGTGATGCAATATTATTTTTAATTTTTGGTAAAAAAAATTTAAAAATTTTAAATTCAAGTTAAAACTAAATATATCCACACAATATATTAAATTAGAACCTCTATCTCTCACGAGAAAGTTTTTAACTATCATTCTTTAACAAAAACGTCTTTAGCTATCATTTTTCAACGAGAGTGTTTTTAGAAATTTTTTAACCCTTCATATCTTTTAATCTATTATTTTCAATATCTTTAGTTTTACATTAAATTTTAATATTTTTTAAAAGAAATTATCAATAATTAGGATGAAATTATATAACAATATAAATTGTATATTATAAATTTAAAATATAATTTATATGTCCAAAAATATTTATTTATTATGAATTTTAATTATAATATAATTTATATTACGTATTCAAAAGTATTTATTTATTATAAATCTATGTTATATGAAATAAATATTTATTTTGTGCAATGCACCAGTTAAAATACTAATTATACTAAAAATCAATTAGAGTTAGCCTAACAGTGAAGAATAGTTTACACAAGGTCTTAGGTTTTAATTTTATTATTGCCATTGTACACCAAAAAAAATTAAAAAGCAAGATGTTTTGTGCACCAACGAACAAACACTTAACTTCTCTATCATAAAAGTTACCATATTTTAAAATTAAAATTTGAATTTAATAAATACTTATACTACAAAAGTTATGAATTATAGTTTTTATATATTCACCCTATATATTAAATTAGAACATCTATCTCTCATAAAAACGTTTTTAGCTATCATTCTTTAACGAGAGTATTTTTAGCTGTTATTATTCAACGAGCGTTTTTATAGATTTTTTCAACCTCTCATATGTTTTAATCTATCATTTTCAATATCTTTAGTTCTATTTTTAAAATCAATTATCATTCATCCTATATATTAAATTAGAACCTCTATCTCTCTTGAGAGTGTTTTTAACTGTCATTATTTAATGAGAACATTTTTAGCTGTCATTTGTAAAAGAAAGTGTTTTTAGGAATTTTTTTAACCTTTCATATCTTTTAATCTATCATTTTCAATATCTTTAGCTCTAAATTAAATTTTAATATTTTTTAAAAGAAATTATCAATAATTAGAGTGACATTGTATCACAATATAAATTATATATTATAAATTTAAAACATAATCTACATGTTCAAAGATATTTTTTTATAACGAACTTTAATTATAATATAATTTATATTATATATTCTGAAGTATTTATTTATTATAAATTTATATTATATGAAATAAATATTTTTCTGTACAATGCACAGGTTAAAATACTAATTATACTAAAAATCAATTAGAGTTAGTTTAATGTTAAAGAATAGTTTGCACAAGGTCTTAAGTTCTAATCTTATAGTTGACATTGTATACCCAAAAAATACTAAAAAGTAACATCTTTTAAAAAAATTTCTCCAATAAAATTTGAATTTATTAAATACTTATACTACAAGAGTTATGAGTTATAGTTTTTATATATCTATCATAAATATTAAATTAGAACTTCTATCTCTCATAAGAGCATTTTTAATTATCATTTTTTAAGGAGAACATTTTTAGCTGTCATTCTTCAACGATAGTATTTTTAGGATTTTTTTTTAACCTCTCATGTCTTTTAATCTATTATTTTCAATATCTATAGTTATAAATTAAATTTTAATATTTTTTTAAAAATATCATTAATTAAAATGACATTGTATTGTAATATAAATTACATATTGTAAATTTAAAAAATAATTTATATGTTCAAAAATATTTATTTATTACGAATTTTAATTATAATATAATTTATATTATATATTCAAAAGTATTTATTTATTATATATTTATGTTATATGCAATAAATATTTGTTCTATACAATGCACAAGTTAAAATACTAATTATACTAAAAATCAATTAAATATAGCCTAACGATGAAGAATAATTTGTACAAAGTCTTAAATTGTAATCTTATTGTTATCATTGTACACCCAAAAAATACTAAAAAAGCAAGATGCTTTGTGCACCAATGAACAAAAACTTAACTTCTCTATCATAAAAGTCACCATATTTAAAAAAAAAAATCTCCAATAAAATTTGAATTTAGTAAATACTTATACTAAAAGAGTTGTGAATTATAGCGTAAAGGCATCATAAAAAGATAGAATTGGTACAACACTAGTACAAAAAACACATACAACAATAAGTTTTTACATCGATTGCCAAACAATTAATGTAAACAAAAACGCGATGACAAACTTATAAATAAAAGCAACAATTTTACATCGATTATTAGTTTAACAGATGTAGAAACTATTTTCTACATCGGTTACAAATTTATCTGATGTAGAAAGTGCTATTTTACATTGGTTAAACTAATAACCGATGTAAAAAGGTCTATATATGCCTCCCACGATCTGATTTCCCTTCATTTTGCGAAAGCACTCTCGCCTACTCTCAACCCCTAAACCTTATAACCTTTGTCCTTCCTCCATCACCGGCGTTGTTAGCCCTTCTCCACCACAACCATCATTGTCGCCAACACCATGACTTGCGCATGTCATGCGGCACCTTCGTCCCCAACCCCAACCACCATGGATGCCTTTGCTGTCAGGATGCCATTCGTCACCATAATGCCCTTCTTTGCCGCAAGCCCCTCACACCTCGTTTTGTCTGACCCAAAAGGTAAGTTTTCGATAACTGCCATTGTATTGTATGTGACCTACATTGTATCTATTTGTACTTATGTGACCTTCATTATATTTGTATTTTGTTACCCTTTTTTTGATTGTATAATTTTTTTTGAGGTTGATCATGGTAGGTAAATAATTTATTGAATGATATTTATTTGAAATGTATGACTGTTGAAGATTGTCATTGTGTTGTGTTGGCATGATTGGCCACATAGAGCTTAGTTGGGCCTTGTGTGTTGTTGTTGGTTATTGATTAGATTATTGGATAGTTTTACAAATGTGGTATATATTGAATAGATGTAAAAATATGGAAAAATACTAGAAAACAAATGAAACATTGTCCGATTTTCCATAGAAATTTTGAATTGAATTGTCTTATTTGTTGGTTAATTAACAAAGAATAACAATGGCTCTATAAAACTTAGTTGGGCCTTGCGTGAATTTTTCATATTTGGTAATTTCAATTGTATTACTTTTAAGGATGCCAAATACATGTCCTGCGATCAATATGAACCCCTTCACACATTTTAAACAAAAGAATATTTTTTCTTTTTAGGAGCGCAAAATTGCTCCTTTTTCCCATCTTCTCTCTTCTCTCTTATAGTAATAATTAGGATTTAGGAAATATTATGATTTAAATGTGTTACCATGATTGGTTAACACTTGTCCCTAGTTGTTACGCGTCTTGCAAACAGCAACATAAGGGTGTAAGTGGGCTAGTTGGGTTGGGTCCAACCATGTTTAAGACCCAACTCAATTAAAAATATTCGGGTCGGGTCGAGTCATTGGGTTAGCCAATTAAAAATTTAATATAATTTTTATATTCAAAAAAATAGGTAAAATAAAATACTTAATTAGTTCAACACATTTAATGCATGCTCAATTTAAAATACAAGTCTAACCACACAAATTCAACACTTAAGAAAAATATAATATATGTGAATATTATAATATTTTAATTCTTTTTATTAATAAAAATATAGGTCGGGTCGGGTTGGGTTCAGAATACATCAACCCGTAATCCAATCCAATCATAATTAGGTCAACAAAAATCAACCCGACCCAACCAATTGAATTGTAATTGGGTTGGTTGGGTTCACGAGTTGACCACGACTCGCTTACACCCCTATAGCAACACGAGGTTAATGATACATTCCAAACAATAAAGCACTTTTCTTGTTTTTTCCTTTTCCAAATGCAAAATTGTTTTCTTTTTCCTCTCGAGTGATCAACGGAGAATGTGGAGTCGTGAATCCACTCTTTGCTCTCTCATAGTTAGGATTGAAAAGTCAAAGGACCAATAGTATAGACAATAAATAGTTCAATAATTGACAACTTTCATCCATTTTCACACAAATTTTCTTATGTTTTGTTTTAACCTTGGAAGTAAAACCATGTGGTAGGTCATAGGATCCTTCACACTCTTTTCCACCATTGTTGTCGCATCTTTATGATTTTGAGAAAGTCTAACTCATTATGACTAAATGACACATTGTAAAATTGTTGAAATATGACACAACTAAGAACTTATCACTTCGAACTTTATATTACACATTTGCTACTTTGCGCTTAGCAATCACTCTTTCAATCTTTTCAATCCGGTCTTCAAGATCATAGAATATTACACCCTATTTTCAACACAACAATCATATATGTCTCCTTCCTTACTTGGTTTTGATTTACTTCTACTAAGTCGATCAAGGTTAGCTTATGGTGAGCTGAATGACACACTGTGAGACCAATCATATCCAAGTAAGGAAATCTTATCAGGATTTGATACTATTGATGTAAAAGAACCAATTGAGAACCTTGAAAGAGTGCCTGCTCAATATACCCTGTTTTGTAAATTTCTCTTATTCTATAGCTTTTTAATTTTCTACTCTTTTCTATATTATTTGCAAAATATACTGATAATGTCTTCCTATATTACATGGCATTTGTGAAATCAAGTTTTCATGACGATGATGGTGTAAAGCTAATGGGACAAATAGTATGTTAGCTTCTATTTGGGTCAAATAGAATATCCTCTTATTCTATTTTGTCATGTCTGTTTCACACCAATATTGCCATAATGACTTGGCTTCGCAATGCCCTAGAATATATGAAAACATTATTAGTAGATTTTACAACCAATATAGAAAAGTATAATTTCAAAGAAGTTATAGTTATAAGATTAATTTTCATAACAAAGTTTAATAGGCAATCGCTCTTTCAAGACTCTCAATTCGGCCTTATACATCAAAATATCAAATCATGACAAGACTTCGTTACTTAGATTTGATTGTTTTCACTGTGTGTCATTCAACTCATCATGAACTCACCTCCATCAAGTTGGTGGAAGTAAATCAAATTCAAGTAAGGAAGGAGACATATATGACGATTATGTTGAAAGAGGGTGTGGTATGTTATGATCTTGAAGACTAGATTGAGAAACTTGAAAAAGAGATTACTAAGCGCAAAGAAACACAAATGTGTTGAATAAGGTTTGAACTGATAAATTCCTACAGTGGTGTTATGTTTCAACAATTTTACTGTGTGTCATTTAGCAATCATTAGTTGGCCAACCGAGGCCTCATAAAGGCGCAGCTGTAGTGGTGGAAAGAAGGTGGAGGATATTGTGATGCATCACCTGATTTTACTTCCAAGTTTAAAACAGAACAATGAGAGAATTTTGTTGAAAAGGAAAAGTTGTTAATTATTGAACTATTTAGTGCATCTACTTAGATTAAATGTTTTAGTGATGAATAATTTGGAAATGAAAAGGTTTATACTACTGGTCCTTTAATTGTTGTTTTTTTCAATCCTAAAATGTCACGACTCATCATTCTCCGTTGATCATTTCACTTTATTGTTTTAATTAACATTTTATCCTCTCGTGTCAACCTGCAAATATTCAAGAATTCACATCCATCCATCAACTCCAACTTGGATTACATCCTCACATGTGTATTTAGGTAGTTTATAATTATATATACTTTAAGTGCTTTAGAAATGTATTTTCCTATTAGTTGTAGATGAACTTTATGTTTAGAATAGATTTAGGGACTTTACAATTGAATAGAATTGTGTTTAGGAGCTACCTTATATAATTATGTTTTAATGTATTTTGAATTTAGCCTACTCGCATATGATTGTATCGTACACTACCAGTCTGGGTGTGTTTTTATTTTCCAAGTTTTGAGAAACTTATAAAACAGACAAAATATTAAAAAAATATGACTTTCTACATTGATTAAAGCCTCAACCGATGTAGAAAGTCACCTTATACACATGGAAATTGACTTTCTACATCGGTTAAAGGATGGAAAATCACATCTTTGTACATTGGTTCATACTAGAACCGATGTAGAAAGTCTTTTTTACATTGGTTCACAGTTCGATGTAAAAAAGCTCCACTGTTTACATCGGCTAGATTTACATCGGTTCATGAACCGATGTAGAATGCCTAAAATGACCAATGTTAAAAGCTTCTATTGCAATAGTGCAAGTTAGGTTTTTAAGTGATATATTCGAAAGCATAAAGCAAAATCAATGAAAAGAGTGTGCCTAATTCGATTTCAAAAAGTTTAAGTAGTCGGGGGAAATCATTTATAGGAACAAAACCTCAAAATTTATTACCCTCCAAACACAACCTCCTTCAGAATTTGTTTTATATGCATGATTTATATAACTTATTGCAATTTCTATTTTGACTTTTTTTTTTATTTGCAATATTAGATATGGGAATGAGATTAGATTATCAAATAGTTTCTTTCCATAAATCCTAACAATATTTCTTTTAGTTTGCAATCTCTTCATTTGAGATTTAGGTGATTTTTCTTTATTTATTACTCCCCATATTTCTCCTAATCAAATTTATAATTTTTTGTTTATGCCTGGTTTTTTTAAAGATTTCATTATGAATACAAATTCTAAATGGACCATATACTAGCATATGAACTTGAATAAAAGAATTTATGCTTGGTTTTTTCACTGTTTTTTCTCTTTTTTTGTACTTTTTATAATTGTTTTAGTGTTTCTTTGTTTTGTATTTCTAATATTTTAAGTTATGCTACAATATAGTATATATTGAGTAGCTTAAAAGCAATTGTTGAAGCTAAAGGTAAGCCAAAATGAAGAAGCATAGGCCTTATGGTATTGGCCACTATAAAATAGGCTAAAAGACACTCAATTTTTCTGTAAAGAAGGTGAAAGCTCATATGGATCCATGATCATCCAAGAACAACCCCTTACTGTCTTAAAATGCAACTTGTGGATGACATGCAAACCTATAAGATAAATATTATTATTAGTAAGAAGTTCAATGTTTTCAATTGTCAAGCCTCTACAAAAAATATAGTGTAATTATGATCATTATTTGATTTTTGGAATTACTATGCACAATGTACTCAATGAAAGAATAATTAGAGAAATGTGTGTGAAAATCAATGCTACCCATGCAATCGCACAAGTATTATGCTATAAGTTGTTAAAATACAAGACATTGGTTTTGTAGCAAAGAGTTATGTGATTTCTTTCAATTTTTACTTATTTTATTTATGGATCAAGATTGATGTTGTTACTTAGCATTTTAATTTTGATTTTTTAGTTGCACCTACGTTTAAGGGTTGGATTTTCTACAATGGTGTCTTTTTTCTCCCAAAAATAAAAAAAATACAAAGATAAAAAAAATTTGAATGTGTTAGGATAGATTTTGTTTTTTTTCTCTTTAAAAATGCATGTCGATTTTAAAATATGTATATGTGATTTTTCCTCTCTTAAAATTAGCTAACAACCAATAAAAAATAAAAATATATGATTAACAAATATAAAATATAACTAGTAAAGACAAAAAAAAAAAAAACAGAAGACATTTTCTTACTTTTTTTTTGTTTTCAATTTCTAAATTATGGTTTATTTGTCTTTACAAATATTTTATATCTTTTACTAACAATTATTTCATTTCAGAAGCTTCATTTGTTCAATAAAATTGTTAAGTAAAATTATTTTTTACAATAAAAGGATTGGGTGCAATTGTTGTTCTATATCATATTATAAACTTTTTTTTTTACCATACTTTATTTTTAATATGACTATTTTGTTTATATTTTTAGCTTATTTTATTTTTTTATAATTTATTTTAATTTATTTTTTTAATATATTATATAAGATTAAATATATCTAATTTTAATTAATTTAATTACTATTAAATCTTTTACGATAATTAATTATAATCATAAAATTTACATAATAGATTTGACCCGTGCAATGCATGAGTTAAAACACTAGTTGAAAATAATAGATTGAAAAGATAAGAAGTTATGAAAAATCCCTAAAAAGTTATATATATATATATATGGGAGCATATTTAGTGAGAGAGCTATTTTTATATGAGAGTGAGAGAAGTAAATCTAGGCCATACAACCATACATGAATGGTCAGGATTTAATGTCATGTGACCACTTAAAAAAGTCATGTGACTTTTTAAAAATCTCACATGACTTGTGTGTTTTAATCTTAACCATTCAGGTAAGATCTAATCGTCCAGTTTTATTTCTCTCACTCTCATATAAAAAAGACCCTCTCCCTAAATATGTTCCTTATATATATATATATATATATATGGGGCAGGATCCGTTGACACCAAGTGTAAGAGTTAGTCAAATTACACCTTCAATAACTTTTTGCATAATGCAAATTTAACTAATCCAACCGTTGAATTTGATGTTCTTATTGATCCTGCCCCTATGTGCAATTTTAAAAAATATACAATACAAGTTATCATTTTTAATAAGAATCAAATTGATTATGATGTAAATTATCCTTTTGAATAGTAATTAAATTAATTATGATGTAATTTATGGTATTATTAAAAACAGTAATTTGCATCATAATTAATTCGATTACTATTAAAAAGAGTAATTTATATCATAATTAATTCAATTATTATTGAAAATGGTAGCTTGTGTTGTATATTTTTTAAAATTATATCATAATTAATTTGATTATTATTAAAAAAGGAAATTTGCATCATAATTACTTCGATTATTATTAAAAATAGTAAATTATATCGTAATTAATTTAATTTTAATTAAAAAATATAATTTATATCATAATTGATTTGATTAATATTAAAAGGAATAAATTATATCATAATTAATATTTCAATTAATTTTTTAGAAAAAATTAACATAACGAATATACAACGAAATATGTTTCCATTATGTATCGAATACATAACCAAAACGCATTTTCATTAATAAAATAGGAGTGGAAAGAAGTGAGAGAAAGAGTAGAAGATGATAGAGACAAAATGGATATTTTACACCTTTTTGTAAAAGTTGAACGTGAAAAAAGAAAAAAAAAAGGGGGGGGGGGGGGGGGGAGAGGGGCGTAAGAATAGAAGTAGTCGCTACCCTTTGGGTCATGGCCTTTACAATGTTTTTCACACGCCTGATGATGGGCTTTCTTAAAGTATCGACACTGAATTCTCTAATATTATTGGGCTTGCGATTGCCCACGCATCAAGATGAGATATCGTGGACAGGGTACGAATTATTTTTCTTATAAAACTGTTTCGAAATTGGCATTTAATTCTAGAGTGTGACTTTTAAAATAATAAGTTACTATTCTAATGTACATGTGTCACATAATAAATGATTAGCATTGTTGAGATATATTTTGTAGACATAAATATTAGAATAAATTACACTAACATTTCTTGAGAATTTTTCAGAGTGCACACGATATCATTTCCTTTTCTATTCCTACATAACATCCTTAATTGTTTGAAAAACATTACACTGACTTCCCTTATACGTTACACTAACCCCCTTTATTGTTTGAAAAATATTACATTGTATATCCCTATAAAAAAGGTTGTTGTAAACATTAAAAAAACTAGGGAGATTATGCACAATACGAAAAAACTTCAAGGTGTATCAGTGTAATTTACTTTAAATATTAATATTGTGATCATTTAGGTACCTCTACCTTGATCAAGACAAATCGGTTCACTAAAAGTTGCTAAGGCAATTTAGTCTTGAATCAAGATCCTTTAAATGATTTAGACTTAACCAACATTATGTTGATTCGAGTGGAACTAAGCTTGAATCCTTTAAGCAATGTCTTGAGTTTGAATCTTGTAGATAAACAAAAAATGTGATTGGGAGGGAAAACTCCATTAAAGGTGGTTAATCAGGTTTCCAAACGAGAATTGGTCATCAGTAAAACTAATGGATACTTCGCACCAATGATATGATAACCCAAAAAAACATGATTTGAACTCATTTAACATCCCTTCTCCTGTTAACACTCGTTATGAGGTTAGTCTAATCATATATATAAGAGGCTAATGTATCCTTAAAAATGTCAAAGTACATCACATGTAACATCACTTGTACTTTATCACATTATGCATTTTGTAAAAAAGACATGATCAACTCTTACGCTTGACCCAAGACTAGGTTTGCAAGAAGTAAATGGTTTTCTACCTTTTAACACCAAGGTGAAGTGGTTGATAAGTAATTGTTCATGTTGATTAATAATTGTCCTTTCTCTTTATCAGCATCTCACACCTATAAATATCATAACTCCCTTTACTTTCAAGTAACTTTTTTTTTTTCAAATATATTGTTACTCTATCTTTTTTTTTATTGACTTAAACTAAGGATGTCAATGGGGCGGGGTGGGTACGAGTAGTAGTCATCCTATATCTACCCATATTTATACGAGTACTCGTTAAGCGGGTATCTACAAATTTTATATATATTTGAGGGTATTTATGGGTATTTGTAGATATTTGTTAAAATGTAAAATTTTAAACAAAAAGTAAAAAATAAAATAAAACTAAAAATACAAATTTTTAAAACATATATTTATACTAACAAAATAATTTTGTAACATATAGTGATAATAAAAATAAATAAATTTGAAACATATATATTTATACTAAAAAAAATTAAAGTAATTTACTTTATATATAATTAAAAGTATTTAAATAATTATAAAGTATAGGCACTTGTAGATATAAGTAGGAGTGCTCGTGGATTGATTTGGATGATTTTTAGCTAAAAAGTCATCCGATCCAAACATCAAAAGAGCATGCAGTTCAGTTCGATTTGGATGGCTTTCACAAAAAAAATCCAATCCGATCCATCCAATCCAATAAATGCGGTTTGAATTGGATCGGTTGATTCAGTTGTTACCGACTATCTTTACCGATTCTTTAATTTCTTATTTGATGGATGCCTTTACCTTTTACAATCATAAAATGACCTATGTTTCTATTTTCTAAATCCATACATGAGAAAAATAAGATATGTAAGAGAAAAATAAGAAAACTAGCAAATAAACTAGTAAAAGAAGTCTTATACACCGAAAAAAAATCCACAGCAAGTGATGGGATATTGAATGTGAATGAGAGAAAGCAATTCAGCGAAGAGGGATTCTATTTTAGAATTTTTGGAATAAAAAAAATTATTAATGCATAACATACTAAATGCAAGGTCGTTTACGAAGCCCATCAATAAGCCCACTCGCACAACGCACAACATTACATAACATTTCATTAGTTCACTACTTACATTTCGGTCGGTTCGGTTTGGTTCCAAAGCCACCAACCAAAAATTGAACCGAACCGATCAGTTACACTGCAAAACAATCCAATGCAATCCAAAATAATTCGATTTGTTTCGGTTTTCAATTATTTAGATCAATTTTCAATTTTTTTTTATCAGTTTGGATTTGAACACCCCTAAATATAAGTTTGGATTTATCAGTTTGGATTTGAACACCCCTAAGTACCTTACTACCTGTTTCCATCCTGTTAATAAACAGGTATGCATTTAATATCTATAGCATATTTTACTCATAGATATCCGTGAGTACTATTTTTTTTTTGCCATCTCAAACTTAAACATTAAAATCTTTGCATGGGTCACCACATTTTCTCCACCGTACTCTAATGTGATTAGAGTAGCAATTCACCCAAATAAAACTTCTACATTTGAATATTGTGTTTTACTTCAGAGCTCAGATCAAAATTTAATCTTAAACTTTTACTAGCTAAACCAAACTAATCATTATGTGTTTAGTAAATGTTTAAATTAAGTAATTACATTAAGTCATCAAAAATTTAATTAATTAAATAATTTTATCAAAAAATTGAAAATGTTATCATACTAGTATTTTTTTTTTATTATTCGGTTAGTCTCTTAAAAATTAATTCATTATTAAATTTTACTTTTTATATGTCATTAAATTAATCCTTTTATATTATCATTATTTTAGAATTTAAAAGACTATTTTTGTAATATTTTTTTTAAAAATAATGTAATAACATATATACATTTTAAACTAACGCCATCATGCACATATTTTTAAAAGATAAACTTAAACATTTAATTTATCTTTTTTTTTTACCAAAAAAAAACGCACCCAACAACGCAAGGAAAGTAGGGGAAAATTTTGATAGTATAAAACTTTGATCATACTGGTTGATTAAACGAAAATTTAGCGTGTTAGGGTGAGCACATGTAAAATTGATTTTGAATAATATAAATTTTGCAAAATTTATTTTAAAAGTGAAGTGATTTATATTTTGATATTTTTATTTTAAAAGTAAATTAAAAATATCTAAATTGAAAATTAGTGATAAAAATTTAGTATTAAATTTTTTTATCTAATGTAAAATTTACTTAAAACTATTTTAACTTAAAATTAATGTTAAATTGAAAATTAATTTTTTAATATAAGACTAAATATATAAATATTTAACTAAAGTTAATTAGTATTTTAACAAGATATTAAACGATCAAAATTCAAAAGTCAATCTAAAATCGCACTTGAGAATGCACCCAAAAAAAAAAATCAATAAAAAAAAATGCACTTGATTTGTTCGTGCTGTTAGTGTGAGGCTGGTGTGATGTGATCAAATGGCCAACAGGCCCCGGCGCCCGGCATTCAGCTGTTCCATTTCAATGCTGTCTTCAACGAAATCATAAGTGAAGAGTGACTAACAAACTCTACACGACACTACAATTGTTGATTGAAAAAAATAAAACTAATAAAAGTAGCTCTGGTGGTACGGTAAACAACAAAAGGAAAAGGGCAGGAATAAATGACGTTGGAGGAAAGTACTTCTGCTGAGGTCATCTTTCTTACCATACGGGCAGTAGGGCGCTTTCGGATTTGAAGGTTTCGGGGTGCATTCATTTCAACAGGGGTGATTGCGGAGAATATTCGGTATTATTATACACGTTTTTTTCACTCTAAGATGTTGCTAAAGCACGTTAGCAATGAGCAAAATTTAAAACAAAAAAGTCACGGGTATACATTTACATTCATTTCCACGGATCAATTTTTTTTTTTTTCTAAGCCACGGATCAAGTTGTTGAATACATTTTTTTCTCTCGACGACAAAATTTTCCCGTTCCAATCAACAAACCCCCTTGGGAAGATGCTCTCCCGGTACTGATTAGGGCCGTTTGGAGTAGTTACGAGTTTTTTGTTTTTGGTTTTTAAATGTAATTTTTAAAGCAAAATGTGTTTGGTTAAAATGAAGTTGAAATGGTTTTTAATTCAATTTTAAAACACTTTTACATTTATTTTCAAAACAAAAAAAAAGGATTTGTGAATTTGGTTTTTTGGTTTTTTTTTTAAATACACATAATTATATTTGACAAAAGCCTTTTTCACCACTACCACCACCACAACCGCCGCCATTGTTACCACCACTGTCACTGCCACCACTACTGCTGCCGCCATCTCTGCAGCCGCCGTCACCACCACCACCACCGCTACCATGACCACCAGCACCACTACTACCATCACCGTTACCATAACTACCACGACCATGACCATGGGCATCGTCTCCACCACCACAAGCTTCATCACCACTACCATTATCACTACCACCCCCACAACCACGACCACAACTACCAGTGCTGCTACCACCACCATAGGCACTGTCACCACTACCACCACCGACTCTACCACCACCATCACCATCGGCATCGCCACAATCACTACCAGTACTGCCACAACCACCACCATTGGCATCGCCACAACCGTCACCATCGGCATTACCATCGCCACCACCATCTTTGTTGTTGTTACCACCACTATTGTCGTCACCACACAAATATATTCTTAAACTAATTTTAATAGAATAAGAAATTTCAAAGTGAGTTTATTTTGAAACCAAAAATTAGGAAAAAAAAACTAAAACTAATTTTTAAAAACTAAAAACTAGTTGTAGTTTTTGAGATTTTCAAAACTCACAACCAAAAACCACCCCAAACGGGGCTTTATTGAACAACATAAAAATCATTGTACTTTGTTTAATTTGAAAAAATTATGGAATAATATAAAAGGAAGGAAGATAAACATAACAAAAATATACTTTTTTATTACTCAATGAATTATGGGACAGTTTTTTGTCTCAATTGCCAAATACTAAAAAGATAAAAATACTCATTTTTAGTTGCTATTTAATAATTATATTTTTCTATATCCTCCATCATCATCATTGCCGCCGCCACCACCTTTGTCACCATCACCATTGCCACCACCATCACCCGCCATCATTACCATTGTCATTATCGTCACTGCCACCACCACTGTTGCCGTTGCTACTACTATCATCACCCCACCATTATCGTCTCCACCACCACCACCACCATTATTATCGTATTAAGATAATTAATATGAATTAGGTTAAGATAATTTATATTAAAAAGAATATTGCAATAAAATATATATATATATATATATATATATATATATATATTGTGTTGTCCATTATCTACCAAACAATGTATATAATAAAAAATTGTTTTATAACTTAAGTATTTGTCCTGTGTTGTTCTTCTTGTGTTGTACTTTAGTGTGTATCAAACACACCCATAAAGACATGCTGTGCGAGTGTACCCACATATCATATTTTCAAAGTGTGACACAAGTGGCTAGTAATTTGGACTAAGTATATGATGGAGGTAAAATTTCTAATTATGTAAATAAAGCAGTATTTGTGGGTAGAGAAGTTGTCCTTTAACTAGTACTCTACATTTTTAGGAAATTAATCTCATGGCTACCAGCTATGGCCATATCCTTGGGTCCAATTCCAAATCTTAAAAGAAAAAAAAAAAGTGTGTCTATGTTTCGTGTATCACAAATCAATCCCGACTCATGAGTTGTATAACTCATTTTGATAAATGATAAATAGTGTATGTACTAAAAATGTAAAATATTTAAGTATTCAATAACAAATTGTAATATATAAGTTTGTTTATTTTTATAATAACTATCTTAAAAATCATATTAATAATAATTTTTAATTAGTTAGTAGTATAAAACTATTTATAATGACAGTACATATAAATTAAACTATTTAATAAATGTTTATATATATATATATATATATATATATATATAGTACTCCATATGTATTCATAATGTAAATGTTTCTTAAACTATCATTTAATCACAAATTGACATGTATAATAAATTTGTTGACTTTTATAATAATTATTTTTAAAGTTATACTGTGATTTATGATTGATTGACGGTGTAAAATTTTTTACACTAACAACACATACATATTAAACTCTATATAAAGTCAATCAAACTACAAAATTGATAAAATTAATTGGATTGAGTTAATTTTTGGATCAATTTCATAAATTGATCGAATCTAAACATATCGTATTATCCAGACTTAATTATACAAAAACCTTTCTACTGGTATTTTAAGTCAAATTTAATTAACTCTTGCAGGATTAATTATATTGATAATTAATTTAAAATTGTTTGGACTTTATTTTAATGTTTTATTTTTTTCAACTTGTACTTTTTATTGGATGAGGTTATTGAAAATCTAGAATATCTATTCACACAATCACACTTTTTACTTGGAGAAAAAAGGATATATACTTACACCACAATTCAATCATAAACCACCATTAACAATAAGTTTGTTGACTTTAGTAATAATTATCCTAAATTTACTCTAAAGTTATTTTTAATTAATTGACATTATAAAATCTTTTTTAATGACAATGTATATCTCTTAAACTCACCTACTTTTTAGCTTTTATAGTATTATTCAAATTTACCTTTATTTATAATTAACCATCGGGTGGTGATATTGTATGGACCTTTTTTTTTTTTTTTTTTATAAGCGAGATTGTATGGACCTTAATAAGTTTATTATTTATTTTTATTCATAAAATTACTCTATTCTTAAAAGTTATTATTTTATTTTTCTCTAAATAACTTTTTTAAATAGGGATTCTATTAATTGCTATAAAAACTTATGTCAACTAGCTCGATGCAACCATTTCCCCTTTCTTGCAACATCAATCACAGATATTTATGCATATAATTAAAGTTACTAGGTAAACAAAGAATAAACACAAAAATATCTATTTATTATTTTTATTATTAATATAAAAATACTGTTTCGTTAGTAATTATCTATATTGAAATCTTTTTAAAAGGTAAAAATTAGATGTAACTACACGGTTCCTGTTTACAAATTATTAAAACAACATGTATTATCAAATGAGAAAAAAGTCATGCACTGACATACACTGTCATCTAATCACAAACCACCATTTATTGTAAGTTTGTTAACTTTTATAATAAATACCTTAAAAGTCACATCAATTATAATTTCTGATTGGTTAGCAGTGTAAAACTTTTTTACACTGACAGTACACAACCATTAAACTCTTATCAAATTGTGTTCTATGATTTTTTAAAAAGTCAGATAATCATGAAAATATATTAAAGACAAGTAATTTAAATAGAAGCAATGAAACAAGATGAATTATTCTCATATGTGATTAAAAAATTGATTTTAGAAGTGAGTTATTTAAAATTTTATATTAAATGATAAAATAATAATATAAATTGAGTTTAACTTTTATAGATTATTAGTGTAAAAGATTTTTACATCATCAATCAATTAGAAATAACTTTACATATGACTTTTAAAGTAATTATTATAGAAGTTAACAAATTTATATTTGAATAGTAGTATAAAAACTTTAACACTATTAGTATATTTTAATTAAATTTATATAAATTTTCCCTTTTAAAGTTTTAAATAAGGATAAATTTTAAAAAAAACTTTTACTTAGAATATGTTTGACAAAATTTTAAGCTAGTTTCTAGCTTTTTTTTTTAACTAGTTGAAATACTTGTTTAATCATATTGTTAGTGTTTAATAAACAAGCTTATTTCAGTAGTTTATAACATTTTATAAGATGCTACTTCAAGCAGAGTTTTAGCTTCTAATTTATTATATTTTATTTTTTATCCTTAAAATAGTTATTAAAATCACTTTTTACCTTTTCTTTTTTTTACATCAGATAGTGTTTTATTATTTCTTTTTGGTTTATTTGCTTCCACTCATCTAAAACTAAAAATGTAATTAAAATAATTTATCTTTAAATAAAAAATTATAAGAGTTTAAAATTGATTTAAAAACTAAAACTATAATCACCCAAAAATATCTTTTTTTTCCATAAAACGAAATTAAAATTTATATATACATATATATTTTTATCATTTTATATTTAACATGTACTTAATCGTATAATTTTATCAAACATTTATAATTCAATAAATTAGCTTAATAATTTTCAGCTAACAACTTTAAGCTATTAACTAGTTTTCCAACTTTCATTTAGTTTATTAGCTATTTTTACCACACATAGTCTTAGTATATACGCTTTGATGAATTTGTCTAGAATAGATTATGTTGTGTTTAATTTTTTATATTAAAATTTCCAACCGAAAAAATAATTCAACTGAAATCGATATAATTTGGGTTCGATGAGACTGAAATTATATAAAATATCAGAACAAATCAGGTGACATAATTAAAAAAAAGTCATTGAATTGAATCAATCATTTTTTTTAATTTCAATATAATCCAATACATAAATACTTTTATTCACTCTACTATTGTGACTATGTTGTAAACTAAATATAACGAACGAAGAAAATAGAAAAAAAAAAACTCAAAAAGGAAACATGTATTAAATGCCAATTATATTTTTTATTTTTATTTTTTTAATCTTTACCTTAGTAATTAATGTTGATCTTCAATATCTATTTTTATTGTGTATGATCCTAATGTTTTTTCAGGTTGCACATAATTTTCTTATTTTTTTAATATTTACAACAACCTTTCTTATAGAAGTATACGATGTAATGCTTTTCAAACATTTAAGAGGAGTTAGTATAGGGATAAAAAAAGGAAAGGTATCTTGTGCAATTTAAAAAAATCTCAGAAGTATTAGTGTAATTTATTCTAAAATATTATACTACAATTTTGTCAAGTACTAGTGGGCTTGAGCATGTTTTAGATTTTGGGGATGGAATGTGTGCAGGACCCAACTTTAATCAGCTCAGGCCTAATGTTAGTTTTTATAGGTTCAAATTTTAAAAATTAGATTCAATGTGTTTTAAGGATGAGTTCAAGTTAAAAAATCTAAGTTATTTGAACAAATATATATTAATAATAAATTTTTTGATTTCATTGATAATGTTTTATATAACATAGTATTATATTTATAATGATATTATTTATTTTGATATATATATTCTAAAATATATTTTAATTTAAGTTTTATACTTCTTTTATTCTATGATTTAATTATACATAATGTTAAGATTGATATATTATAATAATAAGTCGAGTTAACCCAATATTGTCCTTAATGTTTAAAGTCTTGATTGGATCAAATTCGAGTTTAAACAAATGACCCTAACAAATTTTCGAGACAAATAAAGACAAAAATAAACCCATTTTAACCCATCTCACGATCATTCATTTGGATTTGGAACCTAGGTAAAAGCGCAAGTCTCTTTCTCTTTTCCGTTAATGAACGGATTACATTTAGACAGATTCTCTGGTGAGGAACGAAAGTAAGTGCTCCACGGTGGACCTTGTATATCATTAGTGATATTTGGTTCATTCAATAATTTTTTTTTTAATGTTAGACATTTTTTTAAGATTTAATGCCATTTATACCCTTATTTAGCACGACACTTAGGGCTTTCTACGTCTTCCTCTCTCTCTCTAAATCAATGTTTTTAAAACTGAACCGGTCAAGGCACTAGTTCAAGGTTCAATGTTCAACTGTGGTCGAACTTGTATTAATAAAATAATGATAATAATTAAATAATGGGAAAAGAGTATTTAACTCCCCTAAACTTGACTTCTGTTGTAAATGGACACCCTAAACTTTAATTTTATCCTAATTGATCCTCAAAATTTATTTCATTTGTAAATAGACACCATGAACTTTAATTTCATTCCAATTGATCTTTAAATTTTACCATTCTTGTAAATAGACCCCTTAAACAATTCATCTCAATTAATCCTTAAAATATACCCTTTTTATAAATAGTCTTTTATATTAAATTCGGGACAAAGAAGAAATCTCAATCATTTATTTGTTTTAAATCCTAGTCATTTATTGGTTTTATTTTATAAATCACTTTTCCAAACATTAAAACATAATAAAATTTAGAATTAAAAGAATCAAATAAATTTTTTTTATTGTTTTTTTTTCTTTTTTCCAAATTCATATTTTTGTTATATTTTAATTATAATATATGAAGAAAGTAATTGTAACAAAAGAAGAGAAAGATTAATGAATGATTGATATTTAAGATAAATAATTTAACTCTAACTTGATAGAGAAAAAACTATTTGTTAAAGGATAAATTTTAAGAATCAATTAGAATGCGATTAAAGTTCAAGGTGTTTATTTGCAAAAATGGTAAAGTTTAAGGATCAATTGGAACGAAATTAAAGTTCATTATGTCTATTTGCAAATGGAATAAAGTTGAAGGATCAATTAAGATAACATTAAAGTTTAAGGTGTCTATTTGCAAAAGAGGTAAAGTTTAAGGTGGTTAAGTACTTTTTTTCCCTTAAATAATACATAAATAATATTCAAAAAAATATAATATCATAACTTTATAATACTAAAAATTAAAATAAAACATATTTTTATAGGTTATTTACATTTACAATATCTACAAAAGTACAAATCCAATATGTCATGATACTTAAGTATAAGTTTTAACTATACACATTAATGTTTTTTAATAAAAACAAGTTTATATTTAAAATAAAAAGAAAATGAAAAATACTTTATGTAGGTTTTTATTTTTTTTAAGAAAATAAAATAAAATAATGTATTAAACATTTTTTATTCACCCGCTCTGAATCGATCTTTAGCTGATTTTTGATCAAATTTTTAATTTTTTGACTGATTTTTCTTTATGCCAGTTTTATAATTTATTTGAATTAGTCAGGTGATCAGTTTTTTGGTATGGTTGGTCTGGTCTGAGTTTCAGAATATAGCTTTAAACCCTCCCCTCTCTCAACGGCGACGACCTTGATTTTACTCTGTGGACGATTCTCACCAGCGCCGGTTTCGGCTCAACGGAGACGCACGAAGACGTTGCTGGAGTGGCGATGGAGGTGGAGGAGGCTATGGCGGCAGCGCAAGGGAAGGGGTCGATTCTGCAATAGATCTATTAAGATCTAACTAAATTTTGCCTTTTGTTGAATCCTAGAGATAGTGATTAGGGGGTTTTGTTCAAAATAGAATTTTTTTTGGTTTGTGCATTAGAATGTTGGATCATTACTTGTGTCACATTTGATCTGTTGGGGTTGTTCGAGAGTAAGAGGAAGACGGTGATGGTGTTCACGTCAAAGTGTTCAGCAGCAGCGAAGGGTTGAGTTTCAGGGTGGCGGAGGTGAAGGACTTCAAGTGAGGCTGCAAGGGACGACAGAGGGGAGGAAGAGGAGGCGGGTAGTGACGGCGGAGGTGTCCGAGGTGGCAGCAGAGGTCGCCATCCTGGACTTCTCACCTGTTGTATTATTGAGAACAGGGACAAATATGTAAAAACATATATGCTATTAAAAATAAATAAAAATCAAAAGCATTACTATTAGTGGAGTACTGGTTGTCCTAAACTAATCAACACCGCTCACTTTTATTATAATACATGCAACGGTTGTAACACAATTTGTCCACAGTAAACCACCTACAGCCACCGTAAAATTTGTCTTACATTTAACTGTACAACCCACATAAAATATTTATTCTTTCTCTTTTTATAGAGGAACCAAATGGCGGAAGAAAAACAACTTCAACATTTTTTATTGTCTCCACCTTCCTTCCTTTTTTTTTTCACCTAAACCAAACATAGCATTAAGTTAGTAAGTTCTAAAATTTCTAAATTGGAAATATATACCCTTCAAGAAAAAAAAATATAAAAGAAAGTTACGTTATACATAATAAGATATGATTACAAAGAAAAAAATGTTAAAATATATAAGAAAAGATATAAAATTAAAGTGTGAAAATATAATATTATTTTAAAAGTTTATTACATTTTATCAATTAATAATTTTTTTCTACTTAATAGGTATTAAATTTAATTTCTTTTTAAAAATATTTACTTATTTTTATTAATTTTATATGTTTATTAAATTCTATCAGTTTTTTTTTACTTATAATTAGTATGTAATAAATTTATTTTTTTAAAAAACAATTACTTATTTTATTAATTTTATATCACGAATTTTAAAAAATGAATAATTATTTTTAAAAAATAATTTATATTAAACAAATTCTTAATCTTAATTATGCATGAAATAATTATATAACTTGATATATATATATATATATATATATATATATGACAGCTTTGACAGGTCTTGTCGTGGTAGTATGTACTAACACGTGAATGAGGATACTTGGATGGGAGTACTATTTATGAAAGTAAAATCTTCAGCTGGCATGTTATATACTCATGTATTTAGGGTGTTTTTGATAAAGAAGAAAGAAATAGAAAAAAAAAAAAAAAGAGAAGAGAAAAGAATAATAAAAAAATATGTGAGAAATAAAATAGAAATTAAAGTTATTTGATTGAAAAAAATGAAAGAAAAATTAATTTTTTGAGGTTATTTTTATTTTAACTATTATTATTATTATTATTCATTTTTATTATTAATATTATTTTTATTACTAATAAAAAATATTATTAATATATTTATTTATTTATTTACTATTATATTATTATTATTGTTGACAGAGGGGAGTTGGTATACGAGAAAAGAAGCAAAAAATTGGTTTGGATCTTAACCAAACCGATTTTCTACTTTGTTGCAACACAGTAGATCAACGTGTGTATGATTTCCCTTTTAATTTTCGCATTTTAGCAAAGAAATTTAAAGGTGCATGGCCCACGTTTTTGTGTGTGCAAAAACCTTCCATTTCTACTGAAACAAACAAAAGAAATTTGTTATTTTTCACTTTCTTCTCTTCTCTTCTTTTATCTTCTTTTCCCAAATTTACTCCAACCAAACAGACACTTAATTTTCTGCCCGACTCCTTCCACCCTTTTCATCTCTTTCAATTTCTTTGGTACAGGTGAAAAGGCTGAGAAATTAAGGAGAGTAAAAAATAGTGAGGGTGTTAAAAATTGAAGTTGTTTAATTGATATGAATTAGTGAGGAGAGAAATTAAGAAGTGGTAAATCTCATGTTAAAAAGAATTTCATTTATCGTGCTAAAATAGTGAGAATTATCATAGAAATGAGTCTGTCATTAGTTATTAATCGATTCCACCCTCTTCATAATCGATTGTTGTATTTCCTAATTGATTTTATCCTCTTCATAATTGGTTGTTGTAATTTTTTATCCCGCCATTGTATAGCTAGGTAATTGATTGTCCAGAAATGGCAATTGATTGTCTTTTTGTTGCATTGGCAGATAATCAATTGTTCCTTCTTCAAAATTGATTGTTGTCATTTTTTTCTGCCTGTCGCTGTGGTGCCAAATAATTGATTGTTTTTTAATATAATCGATTGTATTTTTTTGTATCACCCAAAAATCGATTCTTTCTATCTAAAATTGATTTTTTTCCCCCACCCACTGTATAGTTACATAATCAATTGTGTTAAACGTAACATAAGGGTAAAATAATATTCTTATTTATATTCTTGTTTCTCTCCTCTCTTCTCTTTCCATCAAAATCAAAGAATCTTATCATATTATTTCTTTTTAATTTCACTTATATTTCTCCTAAATGAAACAAGCCAAAAATTCATCATATATATTTATCTATTTCTCTTTTTTCCATTTCTCTCTTTTTTATTTTTATCTATCCTATTTCTTCACTTGCAAACAAATAGAGTGTTTCTCATTTACAGACTGTCTCATGCGCTTTGCTTTCTCTCTTACATGCACCATCAATATCTATTCTACTATATTAATGATATAATTGATGTGATGTGTTATTTATATAATAATTCATACAATAATTTATATAACACTATTTTTTTATCTATTTTTTTTTCCATCACACCATTAATTACATCACATACTTTTCTCTCCTCTCTCTTTCTCTTTCCCTTTTTATCTTTTTATTGCACAAATAACATTTCTCATATTTGATTTAAGAAAAAGTAAAAGAAAAAAAGTGAAAGAGAAATAAAAGAAATGAAGTAAAAAGTAAGATAATTTTTTAAGTTGTGTGGTTGTGTAAAAATAAAAAAATATATGTATATAAAATAATAAAAAATCTAAAATAAAGAAAAAAAGATGTATAATAAATAAAGATATTTTTGGCTTTATATTCATGTAGCCCCTGTCTCAGTCCCTTTCTCTCCAAATTGAGAAAAGAAAATAAATAAGTGAGAATCGGAATTATTCTTTCTTTCTTTCTTGCTAAACACCCTTCCAAATAGAGAAAACATTGATTTTTTTTTCTTTCATATTTTTCTTTCCATCACAACTCATTTCCTTCATTTTTTTCTCCCATGCCAAACAATGTAGAAAAGTCCACCTTTACTTCCTAGGTGTCACACTGTCAACTGCAACATAAATAATGTTTCCGCCCAATCCTAAGTTTTTTTTTTAATATATTGCAATCACATGGCCGAACCATTTTCTTATATTATTAAAAATTTTACTATTTTAGTCCTTTATATAAGCAACAAATGATAATGTTTTTATATTTTAAAATATAAACTATATGATGATAAATATATGTAAGACAATTGAGTATAACACAAAGTTTTACAGAATATAGATTAAAACCATATCAATTAAAATCATTTTAATACAGTTTTGTATAAAATAACAAAAAAAGGCATTGATTTATAATTTTCACATTGTTTATGTTAGAATTTTATGTTTTTAATTTTTCAAAACAATTTTGACTTTTTCTATGTCAATATAGTTATAAAAATAATAATAACGACATTAATTGAAAAACTAATTTGTTTGATGAAAATATTTTAGAAAATTAAAATAAATAAGTATTATTAATAGTATTTTATCTATTTTTAGTTTTAAGAGTTGTGGTTTCAACATAAATCAAATTGATACATAATAGCATGTTAGATTTAGTTTTAAAAAGTTGAACATTATAATTAGGCCCAAAGTTACTCTCTAATAATTTTTATTCAAATCATTTATTTTTTTGATTCTGGAAGTTAAACCAAACATATTTAAGAGATAAATCAAATTATATTGCTACAATGTATACCAATTATTATATTACTAATATTTTTATATATAATATATTTTTTATCTATCCAGTTATTAAATTATAACTACATATAAGGAGAGTATAAAAAAGATTGGTTTATAATTTAAATTTATAATAAATGCCAAATGTAAATGTTATACAAAATTTTTCCCGCTCAAATGATATACACTCCCTAACAAACAAAAGTTATGATTTACTGACATTTTTGTGAAATAAACAAAGGCTATATTCCAAAATATAAAAAAAAAATAGTTATTTGAAACTTTTTGTATTTTTAATTTTATTGATAAAAAATATTTTATTGATGAATTGACTAATGAATTTTGTTTGTACAACATTCAAACTTAAAGATGTTTAAAATTTTATTTTTCAAAAAATAAAAAAACTAATTTTTTATTAATAAAATAATATTTAAGTAATAATTCTTGCCATGCTTGGTTTCATTATTATCTTCATTTTTTTCTCTGTAAGTTTTAAACTTAAATTAAGATGTATTTTGACATTGAAATCGTATGTTTGTAAAATAAAAAAAAATGATCACAAATTTAGATATTGAAAAAATTAGTTTTTAAAAACAATTAATTAATTTTTGATAAAAAATATTGTAATGATATTTTGTATAATATTTTTATATTTTATTTTTTTTATAGATATTTGATTTTTTAATTTAAAAAATTCATTTAATTATTATAAAACTATATTAATGATAATTTACATCACATTTTGTTTTCATTTTTATATTCATTTTCTATCTTCTTTTTGCATGAACTTTAAAATAAAATTGGTAAATATTCTTTTATTGTAACATGGTTACTTTTATGCTATACAATTTTTTTTTAAATATCAAACATTATCAAAACTTAAATTTTTTACCCTTATAATAATGAACTTAAATTTAGTTGATAAAAAATATTTTACCAATGATTTATTTTGCGCATCTTTTACATGTGTTTTCTATTATTTCCTCTTTGGATTTTGAAAATAAAATAATAAATATTCTTTGCATTGAAATGGTAATTTTGAAAAATATATAAATTATGATTAAAAACATAGAAAACTGGATTAATTTATAAAAATATTTTGATCATTTTAAAAATAAATTAAAATATAAAAATAAGACATATGAAATATTATTTTTAAATTTATAATCATTAATTTAATTAATCCAAAATTTTAAACTTTAATCTGTATTATATTTTCTTTTTATTTTTGTAAACTATTTTTTGCTTAAAATTTGAAAATTTTAAATATCACTTATATCGTTTTCTCCAAATAGGTCTTTGAGAACCTATAATAAGAGTGTCAAAAATTTTCTCTTCTTACATATTATATATTTAACTAGAAACTAATTCAATTATTACATTGTTGCTATGGTTTATGTGATTTATTCATTAGTCCAATTAGTTTATTCTCGAGAAAAATATTAAATATTTGTGATTTTGTACATGTGCAAATGCTATGAAGGCTTTTTTACATTTTTTTTCTTCTGTTTTTGAGTCAATGAAAATATAGTATAAGTGTTTCACATATTAATTAGTAATTTCACTCAATAGAGAGTGATCAAGTCATTATAAAAAAAATATTTATATAAATTAGTAATTAAATAACATAAAAAAAAGTGTAACAACGTGCATAAGCACAAGTGCTGTACTAGTTTTATTTTAACAGATCAACAACAACAATAATAATTTGTTTATGTTATAATTATAACATAAAGTTATATTTTGTGTTATTTTTTCTTTCACAATTATCATGTTATATGTTGTATACTATTATATTATTATATATAAAATATTGTGTCACTTTTGTATATTATAATAAAATAATAAATTATAATATTTATTATTGTTTATCATCATAAACCCACATCCACACCCTATACATACATACACAATGGCGAATCCGAGACCTTGGGTTAATGGGGACAATCTATTTAAAAAATAAATAATAATAATAATAATTATCATACATATAAACATAAAGACATACATGTTAAAATAATAAAATTTTAATATATCTAATCAAATAAATTACATACCTTATAATTGTTTTCTACATGATTTCATATTTTAAAATTGTTGAATGATCAACTCATTGTCAATAAAAAAATAATAAATACATGAACGGAGTAAAAAATTGAAAATAATGGATTCAAATATATAAAAATAAAAAAGGCAAAATATAAAAAATTAACATATTTATTTGTAATTTTATCAAATTAAAGGGGTGCATTTGCACACTCTTATTTAATTATAAGTCCACCCTTAGTAGTGGGTTCAAATATATTAAAATAGAGGGGGCAAAATATAAAAATTTAACATATTTATTTGTAATTTTATCAAATTGAGAAGGTGCATTTGCACACTCTCATCTAAGTTTGGGTCCGCCCTTGTACATACATACATATATATATATATGTGTGTGTCTGTGTGTGTGTTCTATTCATTTATGCGATTTTTTTAACTATTTATTTTGACAATTTAAACCTTTTCCTACTTGTTTTCATCATTTTTATTTTTATGTACGATTTTTCTCTAATATGAATTATTATTTTTCACCCATTTTTACTCATTTGTGTTGCTTTTTGACTCATTTGTTTTTACTAATTTTCATGGTTTTTTATTATTGGAATAATTTTTCTCACCCTTTTTTTTGTTCATTAATTTATAAGTGTTATCATTAACATAAAGTTTATATTTTGATAATGATTATTTATACACATAAAATATCTATTGTCAGATTAGGATTATACACAAATATGATTGGTTTTACTACTACTACTAATACCTTTCATTGACAACACAGAATTATTTATAATTTTTTTATAAAATAAATTTAATATTTTAAAAGCCAACATCCATGTAATTTGAAAAAAAAAGGAAGAAGATCTGAATTCATTTACAACTATTTATATATGAACAATACAATTTGGTACGAAATGGATTAACAAAACCACACGAATTAAAATTCAATGAGAGAAAGATAACATGACCAAAGGAGAGAATAGAATAAAATTATCTTTAATCGGAATAAAACACATCATTTGTAACCTTTTTTTATTTTTTTTTATAACACATCATTTGTAACCTTTAGGACAACCAATTTTCATACTAAATATCACTAGTCTCTAAATATAGGATTTGGCTCGTATTTATACATAGGTTCTGGTAAGAGTTAATTATCACATTATTTTGCTTACTTCAACTATTCAGCACTCTGCGCATTCCCATATCCGAATAATACAGGTCTTCCCACTTGGTAATATTTATTGGAAAAATGTCGGTAACATAATTTTTAATATATTCTTTGAATATATTTTTTAGTATTAATTAAAATTTATTAATAATTACAAAAATTTTGTAAATTTTTCTTTTTGTTTAATCACTCTCATTCATAATTTATAAATTTTAATAAATTCTAACAAAAAATAAAGAGTGTGTAAAAAAAGTATATTGAAGAGGGTATTACTAGAAGTCCAATATTTAATTATTTACTGACTCCCCTATTTTGTTTTATTTTTCTCTTGAAAACCTATCTCGTCCTTTTTCTTTGCGAATATGGAAGCCGGTTAAGTGAGTGGTGACTGATGAGGGTGTACTAATGGGTGCAGCCCAGTGTTATAAAAACCGGCTTGGACCGGAAACCAGACATACAACCAGTAGTCAATGATTGAATTGGATACGCTATCAACCCGGTTTGACTCGGTGGGTCAACCGGTCGAACCGGTGAATCGGCCGGTCAAACCAGTCAGCTGATCTGGATCAATTCAAAAATTTATTTTTTTTAAAGTGTTAAACGACGTCGTTTTAACTATAAATACTAAAAAAATAATAATTCTGACTTATAATATAATTTACATATTTAAAAATATTTATTTACTAATGATAATAATCACCAAAATCATAAATGCAGGTATGCGTATGACATAAATGTCTCTTGTATTAACATGAATGCATAACCTTCATTCACTTGTTCTTGTTTGTTTGTCGTTAATGCGTAATCTCTAGTCCTTTTACCTCCATCTTAAATATAATTGTTGATTGTTTATTTATTTATGGGTTACACATCACCATTAAAATTTAATTTAATAAATTTTATAGGTATGAAATTAACATGTCATGAATATTTTCAAATTTTTTAATAGAGACCGAATCAGGTGGTTCAATTAGTGACCCTCCGGTTCGACTATTGACCCAGTGATCCAGTGTCCTAACCAAGTCAATGACTGGTCCAAGTTTTATAACACTGGTGCAGCCTTGTGGGGAAGCAAAGAATGTGATGGCCAGTGCATATCCTTCTTTTTCTTTATTAAGACAAATAAATAAATAAATAGCGCTGTTGTTCAAGATACGTTGAATGCTCATTATTTTCTTATGCTTACCAATTTTAGCATATACGGAATGATTTACAACTCCCTGGACCATGAATTGATGAATGCGATGGCCAGTGCATATCCTTCTTTTTCTTTATTAAGACAAATAAATAAATAATTAGCGCTTTTGTTCAAGATACATTGAATGCTCACTATTTTCTTATGCATACCAATTTTAACATATACGGAACGATTTACAACTCTCTGAACCATGAATTGATGCACGACAAGGCTAGGCGTTGGCTTAAGTTGGTTGTTTTGCGAACATAAATTCTGAGTTCACCCTGTCTATGACATAGACTTTAAAACAAAGAGAATCATACAAATTAATTTATACTGGAACGTGAATCCGTGTGATGTGCAAAGGGTGGAGTAATTAAATTTTGTATTATATAAAGGTATATTGACAACTTTGTTGATTTCTTATATTATTGAGAAAGAAGTCATATTAGTTAAAATTTTTATAATAAGACACTGAATATACTATGTTACTATGGAAAAATAACATCTCAATTGGATATGAACTTATTTATTAATTAGATAAAAATAATAGATAATTGAATACACTTATTTTGCAATATAACTATAAATTTGAATTTTACAATGTTACATTCTTGATGTCAAGAAATTTTTATAAACAAATTAAATAACACAACAAAAATCAAATGAAAATGAGAAAACTAATTTTAAAAAAACTCACAAATAATTCCATTAACACTATTTTTATAGAGTTCGTTAGTTTAACATTCTTTTTAGCAAAAATGTTGGAAACAAATTAAAAAAAAGGAGGAGTGAGACATTAAAATCTCATACCAAATTTTTGTTATAACCTGACAACAAAAAAGAAAAAGCATGAAGGAAATAAGTACTAAGGCCTTTCTTTAACATTTCCTCAAGAGACATTTTCTCACACAAATAAATATACTTCATCTTTGTTTATCCCACAACCAATGACATTCAATGCTTTCTTCCTCACATGATGATTGTCTTTCTTGTCCAGATATAATGCTCCAATGCTCCACGTTGTAATTGAATTCAACCTCCTGAATCAATGATAGCATGGGATTTGTTGTTCACAACCTTCACAAAAAGGAGCAAATAATTCATGCATACAATACTTTATATCAAATCTACAGTACCCTCTAGGTAGAAGTGGTATGAGAACTACAACAATATGACTTGAAAAACCTACCTCTTGATAGTAAGAAAAAAAAAAAAGGGTTCACTTAACAACTTATGACGATATGGAAGAGAAACATAAAACAGGTATGTATTGCAAAGCTAGAAAATTCTAAAATATATTGACAAATAGATACACATTCAAGCACATACTTGTTGAATTTTTTGATATAGTCATTGCAACTCAATAATTGTTGAAAGAATATTCAAACCAAAAATAAAAAAAACACTTACAAGGAAAATTTCTAAATGTGGAAGCCAAGTAGATAACATTTTTTCTTCCTTAGCATGAATAGTTTTTTCAACACAATCACAACACACTAATTTTTGTTCCCTTAATGTCGACAATCTCCTTTGTTTCTAAATTCTTATCTGATTCTAGAATATATCTAAGCTCTGAATAGTTTTTCAAGAAGTTCACAAAATCATTCCTTATACATAACCCACTGACACATAATGTACCATTGATTAATTTCAAATTCAAAAAGCTTGAGCCAAAGCCCACCAGAAAGGGAATGCTTATCAAAAAAGGAAATGCTTATCATTAATATAGAAAACATAATATTTATTAGATAATTGGAAATAGTTAAAGCCCACCAACCCACTCACATCGATAATGAGTCAATCAGTAATTATTCTACAAGAAGAAGAACAGATATAGAGAAAAGATGACAAAGTGAGAATGGTTTTGTTATATATTTTGCCAAGATATCACTTAATGACGGAATTAATATTACATAATTTCATATAATGAGTATTTAATCTAGCAATTATAATTTATGAGAGAAATATCCTTAGTTTAGGTGAAAAGATACTTTTTCTATCTGACAACAATTTTATTAATAGTAATATTAATATAAATAAATAATAATAGTAATAATGTAATTTTGAAAATTCAAAGGAGTTCCTATTAAATGCTATAGCATAAAATGTCTTATTTATCTCTATTTTGAGCAACAAAAGTTTGTTAAAGAAACTAGTTTACTTTCATATTAAATTATTTTGATAAATAATTTTCAGTATAAATTTCATATTAATTTATGTTTGCAATAAATTTTACATTAAAATATTAAATAAATTAAAAATGAAAATACTACTCATTAATGTAATTTATTTTCGTAATAATTTGCATATTAATATATTAAATCATTGAAATATGAAAGTACTACTCATTAATATAAGTTATTTTTGTAATAAATTCTATATTAATATATTAAATCAAATAAATATGAAAATACTACTCAATAAATCAATTATTGACTAAGAGAGAGAGGTAGAATTTCACATTCTTTCAACCTATTATTTTATAAACTCAAAATGATTTTCATATTTTATATTTAAATTCTCCTATTATTGACTGATTTTAATCGATCAATAATTTCATATTACATTCGAACATAGCAATTCATAATCAATAAATTCGTAAAATATGCATGATGGATTGTATTAATATTATTTTAATAAAAGGCTTTTTTTATTTGTTATAGGTAATCAATATTCTACATTAGATTTACATTTAATGCCTATGAAACCCTAACAAAAACCCTAAAGAATCCTATATAAAGCTACCCTTTCTTTTATATATATAAAAATAAAGATTCAAATTCATTCAAATTGTTTCTTTCAAATTGAATCAGTTTTACTTAGCTTATAATATTGAATTTGTATTAAAATGTATTGATTTATTGATTATAATCAGTCAATTATTTGATTTCAAATTATAATTTCAAATTTCAAATAATTATAAATAATAGATTGTTTGAATTTGAAATTGTCTCTCTCTAAGTCAATTTATGTTTTAATGAGCAATATATTTGTTTATTTATTTATTCAAATTCAAACTTGATTCGAATTCATTTATTCAAATTCAAATTTGATTCAAATTCACTTAAATTTATTTATTCAATTCTAATTAGCTAATAATGTGGACGTTTATTTATTATATCATTCAATAATTTTAAATAATTGTAAATAATTATTATATCCGTTTAAATTAATATATTCTACGTAGGGTTTATTGATGAGAATCAGTCAATTATTTCATTTCAAATTTCAAATCTTTATAAATAAAATCATTATGAAAATACTAATTAATGTACCTAAAAACCTAATATCACTCACTAATGCACCAAAAATCCTAATATTGCTCATTAATGTTTCAGAAACCCTACAAAATCTTATATATATATATATATATAAAGATGTGGGTATTGTCATTTTCCAACATCAATATAAATAAATAAAATTCAATGTCCTTGAATGAACAATGATGATCGTTAGAATTTACCTTAAAAAAAATTCAAATTGGTAAATGCTACAGTAATAATGTCACAATATCAAGATTTTTTTAAATAAGTTTTTTTTTTTTATAAAAGAGAGTATGATTACTATTAAATCATTTAATATAAGAAGGAATTGATACACTTCATTTAAAATTTAATTTTATGATATTATCGGTGTATAAATTTTTATATAATCAATAAATTAGAAATTGTCTAAGATGATTTTTAAAATAATTATTATAAAAGTCAACAATTTTTAATTATATAACAATCAATAATTCTATAATATTATAAAAAAAATACATTATAATTGCATTTTAATTAAAATCTTTTATTTAATAAATAGATATACGTTTACTTGGCTTCTTTATATGAACATGTTCTACCAACAGAAGTTAGGTTTGGTGGAAGGAGCTAGTCTCCTACAACGTAAGTGAACTAAGATTTGAATCTGCACTAAAAAAGGTATCCACAATTAGTGACCAACAGTGTCTCGAACAGGGTTGTCTTTAAAGGATGATACTTGTGGAAAACCAAAAAAATGAAATTTTCTGGACCCTTCTCTAAATGATTTGGGCCTTTGACAAATTAAGCCAATGTGCTGGCTCAATAACTAAACCCCACTAAGTAGACTCTTACAATTGCAAAACACTAGATCATAACATAGAATTCATTAGAAGCTCAATGATTCTTATAGGATTCACTTAGAGAAGCATTTTCATGCCACCTCATGTAAGAAATATCAGGATAATTAAATTAAGATCGATATAAATAGGTCATAGAGACATAAGGTAAGCCTTTCTATGATTTTTAGACTTAACTTTCATCCTGCAAACACAGACTTAAGAATTGGAGTCCTTGCCGGTACACAGCAAAAATAATGAATTAGTAACCAAATTTAATGTCAAAAAATTGTTTTTTCCTCGCTAATTTCATCATCACAAAATGTTAATGCCAAAAATTTTAAAAATTAAATATAAATTATATTCATTACTGATTTTAATTTTCTAGTAGTAATACATTATTAGAGTTTAGCTCATGAGAACTAGTAGAGATTATGTCTGAGTATTCTACTCTTGTGGACTAGTGGTGAACAAAACATATATTTTCTTTAATCCCACGCCTCAACTTCCATATATTATATTTGCCACTCAAATTAAATATATGTTTAATTACACCCTAAAAAAATATGTGTTTAATTTTGATACACTATCAATGTAAAGTTGTCAAACTATTAAAAATTGCTCACATCAATTGGAAGGTTTGGCACCTCGATGTTGTAATATTCCGAGCACTGATGAGGACGGGGAGTGATCATTGGTGCAAAAGAGATGAGGCATGGATAAGGAGCAGCTCCTGGTAGGCTTCTAGTGGGAGGGACACATGAATGAATCTAATACACACCAGAATGAGAGGGATCCAGAGGCTGTGCAGGTATGGGACTGTACAATTGAGGATAGCTTAAAAGAATTAATAAGTGTTACCTATATTAACAAGATGCACAAACTTTTCGGTAGCCTATAGCTTAAGAACTCCACAGTTAAGCGTGCTTGACTTGGAGCAATTCTAGGATGGGTGACCTCTTGAGAAGTTTCCTAGGAAGCATATGAGTGAGGACAAAGCACGTTGAAAAGTCTTATGTTAGTTTGTGGGGACAGTCTTCAATCTTGAAAATGGCCAGGCGTTACAAAGTGGTATCAAAGCAAGGCCTTTCTCTAGTACGGTGTGGTTTGAGGACGAACCTAGCTGAAATTAATGGGCATGTAACATCCTAGGTGCTGACGAGGGCGAGGAGTGATCGCCGGTGCAAAAGAGATGAGGTACGGATAAGGAGCAATTCTTAGCAGGCTTCCAATGGGAAGGACACATGAATGAATCGAATACACACTAGAATGAGAGGGATCTAGAGGCTGAGGTATGGGACTATATAGTTGAGGATAGCTCAAAGGAATTAATAAGTGCTACCTATACCAACAAGATGCATTTACTTTTCGGTAACCAGTCGCTTAAGAACTCTACAATTAAGCGTGCGTGACTTGGAGCAATTCTGGGATGGGTAACCTCCTAAGAAGTTTCCTAGGAAGCGTGTGAGTGAGGACAAAACATGCTAGAAAGTCTTGTGTTGGTTTGTGGGGGCAGTATTCGATCCTGAAAGCAGCCAAGCGTTATAGAGCACTAATGCAACACCCCAAATTATTTAAATATAATAATATTATTATTATTATGCAGTGTTTCCTATGTTCAAAAATTGTGAAGTGATTTTTTTTCATCACGAATAATGGGTACATAAAATTTTGAAATACAATATTACAATTTCCTAAAACTGGTTATACTAAAAACAAACTTTACTCATACAGAATTAAAATGGTCGAGAGTTGCCACCGAAAATGTGAGAAGATCCTGTCAAGTTCCTACGGCACTATATTAATGTTGTCTACTGCCATCTACGGGGTAGGAAACACACAACAAACAACAAGCAAAAAGAAAAGAAAATAACACATAAACAAATAAAGAGGGAGTGAGGTTCTAACTTAAGGTATCAATATGGTTATAAACATCAATGGAGTCTAACCTAAAATACAATCATAATGAGATGTAATAAATTTGAGAATTCGCATTATATCTAAGATAAAAATCAATCAATTGTAATGCAAGAATGCATAGATGCTGACTCATGATCAAACACAATGGATAGGTATATACATGTTGACTCGTCTCCATTGAGGACTATCCAACAATAAAGTAGCATAATCAGGAGCTCATGCTCCACCGACCAAAGCATGCTAAATCAATATCAATAGTCACCTAATCTAGAATGGGAATAGCATTAAGTGATTCACCAACCAAAACTAGAATGTGAATAGCCTTTGGTGGTAACAGGTATGCAGCAACACTCTCCACTGATCATGGATAAATTGTAATGACTTGTGAGGAATGTTAGTGTGCAAATCGTCTTAACCACGGCACAGAGTTGCGACCCTCTGGCCCCTTATGGGATGACGTGCACCAAACATTCTTGAGGTCTCCTTGGCCTCCACTACAAGATTCACTCCCCATCACAGGGTGTAGCTACTCTGAGACCTTAGGTTTAACAACAATGATATGATTATAATCCGTCTTATTATAATTGATATTAATTAAGTATTTTAGTTTGAGGGTCTCAACTTCCCTCAATACAGTTTTTCAATTTGCCAACAATAGGCTTCACAATAAATCCTCCCAATCAGAGGTTAAAATTTCAACAAGTTCACTCGATATCAACTCTAATATAAAAGACTAATCACTATACACATGATACTATGTTCAATATTCATTCAATAAAATCAATCACAACAATAGTAAGGAGTTGAATTTAACTACATGTAACTTCACTCATATACTCTTGTCCTTCCTTACTTTCACTCATCCCTTAAGGATTAATAATTAATAGCTCTTCACCACCTGGGGCTATAGTATGTTCCAAGGGTTGGGCTTTTAAGTATAACTTTAGAATAATTATTAAAAAAATTAACAATCTTATCATATATGACAATTATGAATGCCAATCCATGAATGTATTATAATTATATTTAGGACAAAATTTAGATGTAGTGCTATAGGTCCTGTTGGTATTGTTCTCAAATTAAAATTAGAGTTTTACCTCAGTAATACGTGTTGACATTTAATGAAATCTTTTATTACGCAAATTATCAAAGTAAAACTTTAATTCTGATTAAAAAATAACACCAACAATACTTATAATATTGCATCTAAGTTTTGTCCTTATATTTATTGATTAAATCATATATAACTTCGTAACATTACTGTCTTCCATTTCACGCAACTATGTATAGCAAATATATTAGAAACAGGTTTCATTCCTTAAATGGAAACTGTTTTCTAAATTTTAGGAGTATGTATTATTTATATTAAAATTATAATACTTAATATGTATGATTATATTTTTTTCTTATTTTAATCTTTTTAGATAAAAATAAGAAAAATTCAACACTATATATTATTTTGAGTGACAAGAAGTTTGATTCTCTTTAAATAGTTTTTAATTTTGACTTTTATAAATAAAAAATAAACGTTATAAAATCTTATTTTCTTATATAGATTTACCTGACTTGATTCGGGTTAATCGACACTGTGTGTGTTTGGTTGCACGTCCTTTACGTGTGTTTATCTTGATTTCACGTCAAAACTATAGAAAAGACACAGAAGCTACTATGTGGAGCATCAAATTTACGCACACCTAAAGCTAGCTGACACGTAACCAAACATCTACTCTAATGTACCCAAGTGGTTGATCATCCATATAACATGGGAGCAAAGGAATACATTTGATTCCTCTAAAATAATTTATTTATTTTACAAAGAAATGGAAAAAAATTAATTATTTATAAAAAAATCAATTATTGATATTAAATATACATACATAACAAATTATGAAATTATTAAAAAAATTATCTTATTTTTCTCATCTATACATAAAACTTCTTTTTCCTAAATTAATTTCTTATTTTAATTTCATGAAATCTCACGAGGGCACACACACACACACACATATATATATATAATGAAAATAGAATTAATTATATATATTATTTAATTATATATATAATTATTTATTAATTATTAATAGGTGAAATGATTAGCACTTTTTTATTTTTTGTTTTGTCCCTTTATAATTGTAAGCTTGTGATTAGACATTAGTATTTTATTTTATTTTTGCAAAGCCACAAATTAGATATGCAACTCATTAATGCTCATTGTTGCATACAGAGTCATGTAATGGTTTTACTATCATTTGCATGTCAGTTTAGATGGCCCTAATCTCTTAAAGTTCTTTTTGAAAGTTTGTAATACTAGAATTTGTACATTTCTTATTCACATAAGTGATACAAGTTACACCAATAGTTGTAGGATGTTTTTATATTTTTTTAAGTTCCAAGGATTTCTTTATATTACATTGTAGACATAGGATTTATTTATCGTACATTAGTAGTCATAGGATTTATTAGAAGTGTGGATGATTTAAGGTTAAGTTTTAGAAGTTTATTGGAAGATTTATATTACATTGATTTTAGATTATGTTTGGATGATTTAAAGTTATGTTTCTAATGATTGTGACTTGTGTTTGCATAATTTAAGATTATGTTTGGATGATTTAAAATGTATGGATGAATTAAGAATATATTTTCAATTTAGTTGTAGAAATTTTTTAATTAATTTTTTTATTGATTTATTGACTTCACACTTAAGTAAAACATGTGTAGCGAGTGCAAGTATGAGGATAGGGATCAAAGCTACTATCCACGCTGGTATTGGAGCAAATACAAATATTTTTTTAAATGTAGGTATGAGAACGGATACTATAGTACCCTACCCAAATTCTACTCATTGTCCTGAATCTCACTAAGTTTAGTTAATTGCTCTACTACTTATTAAGGATATGCAGAGTAAAGTGATTTAAACAATAAAATAGATAACAAAATAGTACATTATCAAACAAAAAAAAGACTAGAAGTACAATTTAATTTATTTTAAAATATAATTAATTTTATTAACGTTTTTTTTATTAAATATAGACTAATTCAACTTGAGTTTATTAATTTTAAATTAAGTTTAAAATAAGTTAAATAAGGTAAAATTTATTCTATTTATTTTAGATTTTTTAAACAAAATTTCTTTCAATTATCTTTTATAAATGTCCTAATTTTTTTTAAAAAAATCATTTTAAAAAGCTACTCTTATTTTTATTTTCTTAAAACTACATTTGGTCCAACTTCTTTTAAAAAGAAATGAAGGAAAAAAAAAAAAAGGAAAGAAAGAGACCAAATATACTCAAGTCTAGCCCACTTCAGCACTAAGTAAAAATAAAAATAACATTTACATGTTTTCCATTGTTCACAATAGGTACTATCTTAAACGCATTAACAATATTAGTATTTTTTTTTATAACTTTTATCTTCAGACGAAATGCAAGAATTCATTTAGTCATCCTTAATTACTTTAAGATTTTTTATGAAATTCTTCTCGAAGAATTTCTAGTGTACGTATGCTGTATAATTTTACGCTGTTTAGGGTGGTGTCGAGCTAGTAGCCTTTTCTCTCTCCCTATCTTTTTAGAATAATCTTAGGAAAAAATTTTAAAAATGTATACCAAGTGACAAATGCATGACTTACAATTACAAGAATGTGTAGTATGTAATGATGTGTAACATATGGCTAAGAAGAATGTACGACGTATAATATGTAGATTGTTTGACATATACTCCTTCCGTTTCTTTTTAATTGTTGGTTTTTTAGAAAATTTTTGTTTCTATTTATTTGTTATTTTTAAAGTACAAAATAACATTAATTATTTCTTTGTCAATTATACCCTTATTTTTCACCTAATTCTTAATTAATTTACACTTTTACAAATAGTATGCATTTATTGTAGAGTAAAAATGAGAAAAGGTATAATAGAAAACTTCAAAACTATTTTATGGAAAACAATAAATTTTATTGCACTTCTTGGTTTGTGTAAAAAAACCTTAAATGACACTTAAAAGGAAACGAATGTAGTAATATGTGAAAAATATAATGCATTACAAAAAAAATGTAAGACATGTGGAAAATGCGTGGTATATATGGTATATTAAGAATATATGACGTATGAAAAGTGTATGATATTATTAAGAACGTATGTATTCAACACATGAGCATGGGTGGTAGTGAGTAGTGACCTGTGAAAATATATGCATGTAGGTATGCGAAAAAAAAAGTTGTTTTACCCTAAATAGGTTGTCAACTAATTCAATCTATTACTGCACATTTTATGGATGTTCTAAATCCTAATGACATGTTTGGATTGGAAGAAATAAAATAAAAAAGAGCGAAAAAACACATATAATAATACATTTTGTTGTTTAGTTGAAGAAAAAATGAAAAAAAAAGAGAGAAAATTATTTTTTAGAAACAAGAATTAGTTTATTTTCTTTTATTTTATTTTCTATACAAATCAAATCTCATTTTTTTTCTTCTATTTCTCCTAGTTTTTTTTTTTTTATGCTAATCCAAACAAAGGATAAATAAAAAGGCTCACAGATTACCCTTATCTTTTAGATGAAAACCCAATTCCAAAAGACCATCCACCAAAACAAAAGTCACAATACGGTAGACTTTGATTGCAACGACAACTTGAGGGAAAGAGTCAACAATTCGTAAGACTTCGTAATAACATTGTCAAAACAAAACTCTTTCCAAAATCATCCTTTGTCCAACTCATCTTACGTAACTATTAACTACTCAAGGTTTTAATTTTTAACCACTCTTGTTTCCAATTTTTATTTTTAAATTCTGAAAATTTCAAAAAAAGAATCCTGATCAAAATTTGAGTATTCACAATTATTATTTTATTATTATATGCCAACATAAATATTATTAAAAAAATAAGAAAGCTGTAAATTGAGAAAAAATATCCTATTTTCAATCCAAAGAAAATTAATCACTATTATCATAAAAAGGTTGTCGATTTTTATATAATTTTTTAAAAGGGCCTTGATCAAATTTGAGTATTATTTACAATTGTTATTTTATTGTTTTATTTCAACATATATATTTTTTAAAATAATAAATAAGCTATAAATTGAAGAAACAAGGGTATTGGTTTACATCAAATTGACTTGATCAACTAATATATTGTTGGTCCGGGTGAAATTGGGCTCAAATTCCTTAAGTAAGATTTCGGATTCGAGTTTTATAAATCAAAAAAATGTGTTTGAGAATGGATACTTCACACCAATAACATGATTATCCAAAAAATTGACTCTATCAATTTGACCAATCAAATCAAACTAATTAGATTGATTCGGTTAATCGATTTATTTTACTTTAATTTTGCACAAACCAATTATAATTGAATCAATTCTCCAATTGATGCGTTTTTAATCAAAACTATTCCAATAACTTGATCAAATATCTTTTGAATTTTTAGATTAATGTATTTCATATACTTTAGTGCTTAAAAGCTTTCTTTTACTTTTGTCTTTTCTTTTTTTGTTCACATTGCTTTAATATAAGATTAAAAATTTAAATAAAATAAGCAATGATCCAATATAAAATATACATTATAACCCAATCATCCAAACTAGTGGTGGGAGATTTAGATAGTTTGAACAAGGTCTTAAGTTCAAACTTTGTTGTCATTATTGCACAAAAAAAAATCAACAATTTTATAAAAAATTTCCATCACCAATTACTTTATATTTTTTATCATTATGATAGAAAAACTAAAATGAATCACGTTTGACAAAATTATGACATAAAGTAAGTATTTTGTAAATGTTAGAATTTGTGTAAATGATACTAATAATTCAATGATTAAAATAAAAAAAACTACTTAGATAAAAAGGATTGAATAATTAATCGAATGGAGTTTTTTTATAAAGTTTCTTGTTTTATATTGTTAAAACGGAAAAGTTATAAATTCATTTATAATAATTAATTTTGTAATCAAAAAGAGTATAAATTCATTCGTAACAATAACTTTTATATTTGAAACAATTAATTATTGAGAGTGAAATAAAAATAAAAATAAATAAATACTAAAATAACTTTTAATTATAATCTAAACAATTCAATATTTTTTATTTTTTATTTTATAATAGAAATAATAAAAAAGTAAAATTATTTTCTTACCAAAAACCAAACAGACGAGAATATGCATCCGAAACCAATCAAACAGGTAAAAACCCTCCATCACCAGCACGTATACGTAAATTTATTATTTCATCTATGGTAATAATAAATGGAATATTCACATTTGGTGTATACATATTTTACCATTAAACTGTTCCTTAAATCATTCATTACTTTCTTTAAACTACACTTACACCCCACTGGGCCACTACTCTATGCAATGCACACTTTCATTTCCTACTTAATCTCCATCCTCTCTCTCTCTCTCGTTTATTTTACTTTATTTTTGAGACAACAAATACATCTTTTTCTCCTAGTAAATATAAAAAAGATGTCAAAAGAGATTAATTTAGTATATATAAAAAGGATATCAAAAGAGATTAATTTATATTGGTATAAGACTTTAACATTCTTAGCAATAAATTTAAATAAAATATAATTTTTGTTAATCTAATTATGAGATTATCAATATTCACTATTTTAATGTTTATGTTAAATTTTGTAAGAAAATAACTATAAAAATATAATCAAATATTCTTATTTTTATTTATTTTAAAAATACACTTGATATTTATCTTGATGCTTATCAATAATGTATTAGCTAACTTAGGATTGGTGTAACATTATATTATGATTCGTATGATAATATTTTTTAATTTAATAGTAAATTTTGAAATAAAATTATCCAATAAAAGGTTATAAATAATAAAAGAGTGTTAACATTTTTTTTAGGTAAATTCAGAGTATTTCCTAGTTAAAAATTAGAAACTAATCTCTTTAAGTACTGAAATTTATTTAAAAGCTTGATCTTTCTCAATGGATATTCTTTTATACACACTAACCTAAAAATGAACTCCTGGTCACATGCTTAAAAAACATAATTATCTATCAATTATACCATACCATCTTGATAAAGAGTTTATAATCTTATACCTATGTAAGTTAACTCATACACGAGAAAGAATTCACATATTTCATGAATAAGTTTTTAAACCGTGTAATATCATTTTGATAATTATGCATGTTAAATTTTAGGTAAATTTAACATTTATAAATATGTATTGTTATAGTAAACATTTATTTATATTTTGAAAAAAAATATTTTCTAAAATAAAATTAATTGATGAAGAATAAAAAAATTAAATTTATAGAATTTTATAAATAAGGCTTGTTTTTAAAACAACTATATGCACACACACACACACACACACACACACACATATATATATATATATGATTAATCTTCTTAATATTTTATAAAAAGAGTTAAATAAAAACTAAATATATTTAATTTTTCAGAAACAAAAAATGTATTTAAATTTTTTATTCATTTAATAAATACAAAAAATTATGAAAAAATATTGTAAGAGAATTTGAAATTATTATTCATATAACAATTCAAATTTATAAATTTAGCAAATGATATTTTTCAGTTTTTACTATTATATCTTTTCACAAATCCTCTTAATATTATCTAAAATAAATATTAAATGATAAAATAGATTCATTTAAAATTGTTAAAGATTCTAAGAATTTAAGTTGAATATAAATACATTATAAAACTTTTTTATATTATCATTTAATTAAAAAAAATTATACATGATAAAATTATTAACTTGTACAATAATAATTTTAAAAATCTTATCTAAAACCACTTTTAATTGATTAATAATATAAAATTTTTATATTAAAATAGATAAAAATTAAACTGAGTTATCGATCTAGACAAGGCCATAGCCCATAGGATCGAGGACAGTATCTGCGGCACACTAGACGAGAAATATGGGTGGCAAGCGAAGCGACACTTTTTATCTTCACTCGCATGACACCTTTGGATTGACAGCGTTATCCAGAACGCTGTCGTTGATTGCAGTATGCCAATATTCAAAAAAGGAAACGCTGTCGCTGCAATATCCAAAAAAAAAAAAAGACGCTGTCGCTGAGTGCCTCGCTAACCTCGTGTATAAAATTTATTGCAGGTTTTTTTTAGATTGATTTTAAAAATATTATTCACGTGTTTTATTTTTTTCTCATTTTTTGGGAAAAAATGTTTTGTAAAGTATTAACAACACATTTTTTTAACACACACTTTATTATTAGTTAAAACAGAAAAAAAAAGTGTTAGAAAAGGTGTTCAAAATTTATTGAAAACACACACTCATTCTAACACAACTCATTTTAATACTTCTATTTTGATTTTGTAGTTTTCAATAAATTTCAATTAATAATAAAGTATGTGTTCAAAAAAATGTATTAGAAAATGTGCTGCTAATATTTCTCAAATGTTTTTAGTTTCTATGTTTTTGGTCAAACATAGTTTATACTTTCATATTGGCAAATTTGGTACTCAAATTTAATCAGTAGAGATAATTAACGGTTAAATCTATATATTTTTTAAAGTTTAAGGATCAAATTAATCGATATGATAGTATAGAGATCTTGACCGTGTTTAAAAGAATTGGGACTAAAAACACATTATTTCCTATTTTTTTATCAAGGACTTTTTATTGCATAATCATATTATTAAGTTTTTTTATCTGTCTTATAAAAAAATTAATTAATTATTATTTTTCAAATTTTAAAATAATATTAATTATTATTTTATTAATTGTTACAATAATCAATTAAGGAGGTAAATTACATATTAAAAAGTTATAAATAATTTTAATAAAAATAAAAAGATTAATTGCTTTTTTAATGTATATATTATAATTTTAGACGACTGATAATAAAAAGTAAAGAAAATTATCACATAATAAAATCTTAATAGTAAAAAAAATATTTCTCACACGAAAATATAAAATTCATTTAATTTTGTTTTTTAAATAATATAAAATATTTAATATAAAATATTTTTTACATTATATACTTATTGATACACAATGAAAAACCTTTTTATTACAACATGAAAATTACTTCAGTCATAATAAATAATATAAATCTCACTTTTTTTTTTGGCGAATCTCATTCTTTATTTTAATAAATTTTATGTGAACTTTTCTAATAATAAAAAATACATTAATAACATTTTTTAAATCTGATGTCATTTATTTTAAATAATTGTATTTTTAAAAATAATTAAATATATATTTAATGCATTTTATTATTTTATGAATGAATAGTCTATATGCTGACATGGTAAATGATTTTACATTATCATTCAATCTCAATTACCTTGTATGTTAAGTTTATTGTTTTTCACAATATTTACCTTAAAATAACACTTATCATAATTTTTGATTAGTTGAAAACGGTGTTAAAATTTTTACACTAATAATATATAGAAATAGGGTTGGCTAACTTGTTCCAAGTAAAAATGAGGTTAACCCTATTAAAAATTATTGGTACAATTTTTTATATTATACTAACCATTTTAAGTATATAAAGAATTACAATAATTATTTTTTATGGAGTTATTTAACCCTATTTTTACTTAAAATAAGTTAAACAAATCCTATAAAAATTAAGGCATGTTTTTTCTATATTTATTTTGCAAATTTTTGATTCATAAGCCAAACAACACTTACTTCATATCACTTCTGTTCTGTCTAAACCGAAGAATTCTCAACGCAAAAAAGTTAAATGTTCGCTGCAAATGGTACGTAGACAAAAAGCATAAGCACATATAATAAGATTTTTTATTTTTTTTTTATAAACTATAGGTATCTTCCACTAAAGGTAATCTTATTTGAACCGAGTAAAATCACTATGAGTGGTATATAATATGATTCATTATAAGTGATATATTTGGGAGTTTGAAATTAATCCTATTATAACTAAAATTATTTTTCATAGAAATAATTTTATTTTGGGTAAAATATGTTTTGGTCCCTCTAAAATTTGTCAAATTGGGTTTTAGTCTCTAAAATTTTTTGTCCTATTTTGGTTCCTCAAATTTGAAAATATATCATTTTTGGTCTTCAAAATAACATTTAATAGCGGTTATAAAGAACTATCTAAACTACTTGGAGAACCAAAGGTGGTGTATTTTCAAATTAGAGGGACCAAAATAAGACAAAAAATGTTAGAGAAACTAAAACTGAATTTGACAAATTTTAAAAGACCAAAAACACATTTTTCCCTTATTTTTTGCTTAGTTCATTAATTTATGATACAAAATTTACTGAATTTTTAAAAACATATTCATTTTTATAGTTAAAAATGATCTATTTTATTATTTAAACAAATTTTTTTTGCATATTTTTAAATGTTACTTAAAAAACAATTTTTACATGTTAATTATTTGAAAATTAATTTTATAGAAAATATAAAATAAACAAACTCTTATTTAATTGGATGTATAACTAACAAGTGGTTTGTTTAAATGATATATGTTTGTTTTCACTTAAACAAGATACTGCGTCCAAGTTTTGTGTCTGTAAAAATCTTCTATTGGGAGAGTTGGTCTTTTCATGTGTAGTAGCTATTTTTTTTATGAGTTTAATGATTATGTATTATCAGTGTAAAAAGTTTTATACTGTCATTCAATCAGAAATAACTATTAATATGACTTTTAAAGTATTTATTATAAAAGTTAACAAACTTACAATAAATAGTAGTTTGTAATTGGGTGACAGTATAAAATTACCTTACATTGTCAGTGTATGACCATTAATTTTTTTTTATTCAAATAGAATTATCTTCTGTGGAGAATGCTTGCAATTTCATATAAAAAAAAAATTGGATGCATAGAATTTCTCAAACTTCAATGTTTTTTAACACTATGTTTGTTACGCGAGAAGTAGTGCGGAAGTACAGTGAAGACGAAAGAAGTGCAGAGAAGTGTACTATTTCTGTTCGTTTGGTAGAGCAGAAGTGGCGTAGAAATTTTTAAAATTAGTGTGGGCCCCACGTCAAATTTGGTCCGCTCAGTTTTGCGAAGAAGTGAGAAGTTATTTTTTTCGTTAAATACCCCGAGCTTTTTTATTTTATTTGTCTCCAATAATGCCATATATTCGAATATGGATTTACCATATTCGAATATATATAGCATAATTGTATTTTGATGTTTTTTTGCAAATAATTTAATTAAAAAAATAAGAATATAAGTGTAATTTTATTTTTTCATTCTAAATTTCTAAAAGTCAAAAAGTAAATTTTTACTTTATTTCTTTTCTACTTCTCTCCAACCAAACAACTTTTATTTTCATTCTATTTATTACCTACTTCTTTTTTCTTCTTCTTTTTTACCTACTTCCTCTCTCTTTATTTCTCTTTTCTCTACCAAACACAGCGTAAATGTCAAGCACCTTCGATTTGAAACTTTGGAATTATTCATTACCGCACAGGACGTTTGAAAGAATCAAATAATGGAATCTTTTATTAATTACTCCCTCCATTTTTTTTGACGAGATTATAATGTTTTATTAAAATGGTCTTGAAAATTGTGATACCAAAAATCTGTGAAGACAGAAGAGAAAATCTTATAGACAAACGAGCATATATATCAGTATGTCAGTATGTCACCCGCTGGTAGGATTGATTATCCTCGTACTCCTCAAAACAATTATCCTCGTAAAATAATATGATAAAATAGTAAAAGTTTTATCAATGTAAAAAAGAAAATTAGTCTCAGTCAATTAGAAATCGTTTTAGTTCTGATTTCTAAAATAAATATTTTAATATTTAATAATTTTTAATTTACTTTTATATTATAGACTAATATTTTATCCTGTATAATGTAAATAATAAATGTTTATTTTTGTATATTTTAAATTTATACTACCTTTGTTCTTATTTAAGTGTTGTTTAAGTTTTTATACACAATTAAGAAATGCAACAATTTTTTTTTTATTTTCATAAAATAGTTTTGAAGTTTCTTATTATATTCTTTTTTCATTTTGCTTTACAATAAATGTATACTAATTATAAATGTGTAAATTAATTAAAACTTACGTAAAAAGTAAGGGTATAATTAATAAAAAAATAATTAATGTTATCTTGAACTTTGAAAATGACAGATAAATAAGAATAATTTTTTTCTAAAAAATTGACAATTAAAAAGAAACAGAAGAAGTAATAAATAAACATTTATAAATTATATTTTATATTTACGATAAATAATTTATATTGTAATACATGATTATATTTATTTATTGACATTTTTTTTCAAACAAAATATTGAAAATTAATCCTCTCTCTATATAAGTAAAAATAATTATTTTGTATGAAAGTGTTTTTAGGAATCATTCTTTAACAAGAGTGTTTTCAGGATTTTTCTTTAACAAGAATTTTTTGAGATTTTTCTTAACTTCTCATTTCTTTAAACCTTTCATTTTCATCTTTATTTTTAAATTAAATTTCAATATTTTTTTTTAAATTCAATAGTTAAAAAAATCTTGTATCACAATATAATTTGTTTATGATAAATATAAAATATAATTTATATGTTCAAAAATATTTGTTTAATATAAATTTGAATTATAATATAATTTATATATTCAAAATTATTTATTTATTATAAATTTTAGTTATATAAAATAAACTTTTGTCTTATGCATTGTACATGCTAAGATACTAGTTTAGAAATAAATAAGAAAAGAGTAAATTAAAAGAAATAAGCAGTTAAGAAAATAAAGAATACAAATAAAGATAAAAAAGAAAGTGGTTTTAGATGGTTGCGAAACAAATATTTTTGGCTAATTGTTAAATAAAATAAAATTTAAAATTAAAATTAAGAAATATATTTAAAGAAATAAAAAACAGAAAACTAAATGCTTAATATATAAGATTAGGATAAGACATGTGGATCAATGATAGTGAAAATAACTCTTAAAAATGCTTTCATTGAAGGACAAAGATTCATATTTATGATATAATAGTAGATTGCAATACCCAACTTAATGAATAAGACTCTCATAGTCTCATTCTCTTCACTTTTTCAATTAGATATTTTCAATAATTTTTCCCTTCTTCTATTTAGATGTACACTTCATACGCTATTTTTGTGACTAGCTAAAAAAATTTGTTTCAATCATCTGAAACTATGATTATTTTACTATTACTTGTATATTTAATATTATTGTATGCCAAAAAAACTTGTATATTTGATATTCTTAACTACTTATTCTTTCTAATCTACCTTTTTTTTGTCTTTATCTCTAAATTAAATTTCAAAACATTCTTATAAAATAAATATCAATAGTTAAAAACAATATTATATAATTAGTTATTAAATTAGTTAATAAATGTAAAATGACATAAAAAAACATGTTATATATATTTAATAGACAAAAAAGATACACTTTAAGGCAATTATAGTTTTTGATTTTTTTTAGTTGATTTTGATCTCTTATTATTTTTTATTCATTGATAAAATATTATATTTAAAATTAAAAATAAACAATATAATCAGTGTAATAATTAAAATAAGTAGTATAGTATTAAATGAGGTGGCAAATAAGAAATTTTATTAAAATATTGAATACAAAATGAAAATTTTCTAATAAATTACATTTATAACTTCAAATGTTATTTTAAATAAGAGTTTAATGGTCATACAGTGACAATGTAAAGTAGTTTTACACTGTCATCTAATTACAAACCACTATTTATTGTAAGTTTATTGACTTTTATAATAAATACTTTAAAAGTCGTATTAATGATGATTTTTAATTGGATGACAGTGTAAAACTTTTTACACTGACAGTGCGTGACTATTAAACTTTTTAAATAATTAATAAAAAAATGCTATAAAGTATTGAAATAAATTTTTTTATCAAATATATCTATTTTAATAAAAAAATATATAAAGTAATTAATTAAATTATATATTAATTGCAAAAAAAAAAAAACGAATTTTAATATAAAAGTATAGTTAAGTTAATTTAGACATAAATTCTAATTATATTTAATGACTCAAATTTATTTATAATAAAATAATCTATTAACCAAGCAATAAAATAAAAATAAATAAATACATAAGCAGCCAATATAGAAATAAATTAGAGTAAATATTTTTTATTTTTTTCAAGCGGATCGACACTATTTTACATCCCGTACATAGGCCGAGAGGCACTGAAGCCAAATCAACCTAGAACAAATTAAGTTGTACATCCGAACTAGAACAAAGTTACAGTCGCATAAAACTTAGGTGATTAAATCCCATCTTCTGCAGCAAGATACATGAATGAATGATCACGTTACTGAAATCCTGCTTATTTTTATTCGTAAATCCAGGCTCAACAACCCAGAGCACAAAACGCGTGAAAAGGAACTCAAAGCTAGCACCATTATAACGAGAACGCAAACTAAATCAGAAGCCATAATTAGTTGCTGTTTATGATAACTGGAATAGCTCGCAGGGATTGATCCAAGTCCATGTCCTTAGGGTCCATGTTGTTCTCAAGTTTCCAGTCAAAAGAGTTGATCAAGGACCCCAGCATCAAGTGCAGCATCCTGACGGCAAGGGGAGAGCCAGGGCATATCCGTCGACCACTGCCAAACGGGGTGAGCTTGAAATTTCGACCCTTCACATCGATGTCAGAGTCCAGGAATCTTTCTGGAGAGAACACATGCGCGTTGTCCCATATCTGCGGGTTCCTCCCGATGGCCCACTCATTGATGAGCACTTGGGCACCCTGTGGGACCGTGTATCCGCACACTTCCACGTCCGTTTTGGCTCTTCGTGGCAGTAAAAGTGGTGCCGGTGGGTGCATGCGCAGACTCTCTTTTATCACCGCCTGTAGATATGGAAGCCTTCCAACGTCTGATTCCTCAACGGGGTTGCCTGTTCCGATGGTCTCCGCCAACTCCTTCTTGGCCTTTGACATGGCCTCCGGGCTGTGCATTAGTTCAGTCATTGTCCTTTCTAATCCATAGGCCGTTGTATCCGTCCCCGCAACAAGTAAGTCCTGTTACAAATTAACCATAATTAAGATTGATCTCTTTCACTCTTTTTGAGAATTATATATTATTATGTCTTAAGATTAACTCTTCATGTTTCAATTGTTATAACTAAAAAATCATTTTTAACTATAAAAATAATAAAAAATAAGTTTAAAAAGAAGAATGTTTACAACTTAAACAAATAATATGATGTATGTAATTATTATAATTTAATATTTATTATTTTTTTCTAGCCCCCCTTTAATATAAGTTTCTAGATCTATCCCTGTATATACTCTATTTGATATCGAATATAAGTAAAAAAATAAATAATTTAATTCATGCTAATTAAGATAATTAGTTAACATCATTTAATTTTATTAATTTCATTTAAAAAATAAATTTTTCTCTTAAATTTGCTCTTCATTGGAATTTAATATTAAAAATAAAAAAAATGTTATTGAAAATAAAATTTCAATTAAATAAAATATATTTTGAGAATGGTTTCATTAAATAGAGTAGAATTAATTAAGATTTACTTATATTCAATATCAACATATAAGACTTTTTTTTTTGTTTATATTCTAGACTAGAAAGAGTGTGATATGTTGAGAAATTTAAAGGTTTTGACACTATTATTTTATTTTTTTTACTAATATTTGAACGAGTTTCTATTTAATGAAGCACTCTCTCGTTTTTAGTAGGTGCAAACTCATTTAATTATTGACATAAGAACAACTGTACTAACATCCTCATATTTGTTTAAGTACCGCATCAGTTATCTATTTATAATCTTGGATGAAGATGGGAGCACCGAAATTTCGAACGTGTCTTTTAGTTAAGTTGAATTGAGTGAGATAAAATGAGCGTTTCCATTATGGTTCTGAGTTGTATTTTAGCTGAATGCGTGAATCTGTTAAAAAGTGAATTCTGAGAATCAAAATCTAGCGAAACGACACAACAAAATTAAAAGAGAGAGAGAGATGAATATACATACAAGGAATAAATGTTTGATCTGCTTCTTGTGTATCTTCTCGCTACTCCCTTCAGATATATCCAGCAAGATGTCTAGCATGTCGTTGTTTGTGACATAATGCTTCTCTTGCCTCATCTTCATCCGTTGGTCGATCAAAGGGTCCAACACATCGAACAGCTTGTCAATGTAATTGGTGGTGTGCCTTCTAATGCCTTGAGGATCAAATATCCTCAACACGGGGAAGTAATCCACCAGATTTGGTGTCCCTGTTGCTTTCAAGAGAGTCCCCACGACGTGCTTGTACTCACCATCACCTACAGAGGGAACAAAATCCTGAGAGACAAACGTGTATGACAAAAAGTTAATGCAAGCCATGAAGGCCGCTCTTCCGATATCCACCGTTTCGCCGTTAAGGCTTCTCTGGCGGATATCACCGAGGAGCTCCTGCAGTTTCCGGCGTCTAAGGTCTTGGCTTGCGTCGAGGGTCTTGGTGGAAAATAAATTGCCGTGGCATATCTTCCTTAGTTCCTGCCAAAGGGGTGAAACCGGGAGGAAGACCAAGCTGTAGCGGTTGTGGTTGTAGGCTGTGGTGATGTCGGGGTTTGTTCTGTCTGAGAATAACGTGTCATGGGTCTGGAGAATCTCTTTGGCTGCGTCTGTTGAAGAGATTATTACGGTGGTGGCTTGGCCTATCTTCAAACGCATTATCGGGCCATAGACCTTGGCAAGCTTGGCCATTGTCTGCTGTGGCTTCTTGTACAGTTCGACGGAGTTTCTGATGATGGTAGGAAGGGAAGGTCCTGGTGGAAGCTTGTACTTCGATTTTCTGCTTCTTTCGTGCAGGAAACGAACACCTTGCATGAGGGTGCACGCCAAAAGGAGGAGCAACGTACTGCTTACTACAGTATCCATGTCTGGGGTCAACAGTGACGAGAAAAAAATGTGTCAGAAATTAATGAGACTTGTGCTAATTGCATGGACAAAATGTGGACAAATAATTGTACGTTTTCGGCAGCATAGAATTTTTTAATTTTTTTTCCTTTTAAAGTGATTATTGATATTTTTGTCGGTGGCAAAGTTTGTGGTTTGAGACGAGTGGCAGTTTTGCCATGCGTATTTTGCTGGTGGTGGCTTGAACGAGTAAGGGGAGAGTATTGTCTGCTGTGATATATAGCAGGAGCATGATTTTCACAAATCTTTTGCATTATGTTAGTTACATGGACAAAAAGTAGAGAAATAATTGCACTCTTTGGACAGCATAGATGTTTTCTCCTTTGAAAGTGACTAATCATATTTTTGTGGTTGCAAAGTTTTGGTTTGGGATGAGTGGCAGTTTGGCCATGTGTATTTTGCTGGTGGTGACTTGAGCGTGTATGATGACGGTTTTGTCTGGGATAGCAGGAGCATGACTTTCACAAATCTAAAGCATATATAGATATATATACAAATACCGAAGATTTTCATTCATGATATAATCAAGTGAAAAAAAAGGAAGAGGAAACAATAACTGAAACTTGTTGAGAGAAAAGAGCTGCAGAGCTAAGGACTTACCTCTCTGAATTAAGCACCAAGAGGAACCAAATACCAAGACCCCAAACCCAAAGGATTCCTGCCACCTGCTTTCTTGTTCTCCTCCTTTTATAGAATCAAGGCCCTCTATGGTCAGTTTAAAATAAACTGTGAAGAATTTTCACTGTTAAAATAATGCATTTTACATGAAATAGTTAATAACGAATTTACCAAATGAATAGCGTACGTGTACCTTGACCGCAATACTCAAGAGTTTTATTTTGAATTGAATTATATTATTTATATAATTTTTTTATAATATTTTTTTCTTTTTTCTTTATCATATTAGTTAAGAGTTGGACAAATGGCTAAATAAGTCAGTTCGGTTTGTCTAAGGTCCGTCTATATTGACCTACAGTTTTAACAAGCCAACTCGGTCTGATCTGTGTTTGTTTTCTGTAGCTTGGGTTAAATGAGTTGGTTCGTAAATCGAAGATTAAGAAAAATGAAAAAAATACAAATATGTAAACCACATATTAACTTGTTAACTTGCATACCAAACCCAATAAACAAATAGATTACGTGGCCTTGACTGAAAATGACCACATTTTAAATGACCTGCATTTTACAGGACTCGTGACTCGCATGAATCGTTAAACAATCAAACAAACTGTCCGTAAAACCCTTATATGTGTCCAATTCTATTTAGGAAATTACTATGGTACTCAGATAAATAAAACTGTTTTGAAACAATTAAGTTTTAGACCAATTAAAACATAAGTTGCTGTCATGTCATTCTATTTTGTCATACAGTGGAAGAAACTTTTAGTATGCCATTGTCTATTACCACTTACACATGAATTTTCATTATTTAGAAAATGAATGAATGGAAACTTTTGCTAATTTTTTGAAAGCACAACAAAGAGAGGGGAGTTATCGGTGTTATAAAGGTGGTTGCGAAGGTTGCCACATGCCATGAAATTGTAAACGAGGATCATCTCCTTGTTATTGTTGCAAAAATCAATGAGCCAGACGAGATGGCAGTGGCAGAATTACTGCAAATCTGGGCACCATAGTAATTCCCATGAATAGAAACTGCAGGAGAAACCCTAAAAATGGGGATGGGATACAAACATGAATGCATGAAATACGGGCCCTCTCATTGTAAGGCATAGTGATACTTGTCATAGGAAGAAACGTTGCTTTCTTACCAGTTTTCTGTTATTTATGTTATTTCCTTTATGGTTATTAAAATTTTCACTATTTTCCTTGAGACAAATTATTGAATCAGCAGTTCTAATTCTTTGGGATTTTTACTTCTTCTTCTAGTGTGTTTGTTTAAAAGATACCAGTTGCTTTAGAACCAGTAGATTTACTGTTGCTGCCTTGGATTACAGTGCTAGTGAACTATTTTTTTAAAATAACTATTTTTTAAAATCAACTGTTTCAAAACCCTTCAAACGTGTGGGAATACTGTAGAATTTCTTTTCTATTTATGTCCTTTTTTTCTCTTTCCTCTGCTGGTGCATTCTTGTTATACATACGATTTCTTTTTTGAATTGCACGTGACCGGGTCCCATTTTAAAAAAGCTCCCTGGGGTACAAACAAATTGGGTGAGCAGCCTTTTCGATGCCTTTGTACCATGTGATTAGGGGTGTGAAAAAAATAGTTATCTCAAAAAATGGACCGAAACCGAATCAAATCGAACCATTTTTTAAAAAATGATTTAGTTTGGATTTTTTCTAAAACATTTTATTTTTTAGATTTGAATTGGATTGGTTTGATTATCTGTTTTATACTCGTATATGAACCGATTTTTCAAAAAATCAAACTAATTTGCTTTGTAAAAAATAGATCGGTTAATCAAATTATTTTTATAAAATGATTCGATTTGAATTTTTTTAAAAATAGATCTTTTCATAAATTTGGATCGGTTCAAATTTTTTGCACATCATTACATGTGATGCCCCACATGTACGTCATCCTACGCATCGAAACCCTGCTTTGGATTGGTGCATGCGGGCGAGTGCTACGGTGAAACCACTAAATAGTGCTTCACCCATGGACCAGTAAAATACACACAAGATATAATAATAAAATAATAAATGGTGAAGATTTTATTTTTTAAATAAAAAATATTTTAAAAAATAAAACATATTTATTTTTAAAAATTAATAATATATATTTATTTTTTTAAAGTAATATTTATTTAAAAAATCTAAAAATATTTTCTTTTTATTGGTTCACCAGTGAACCGCTTATTTAGTGGATTTACCGTAGACATTGCCGGTGGATGCGAATGTGAATGTAAAGTGTAACTTGAAGCTGATCCAGTGTCGTTTTATTTTTTTCAGTAAAGTATGAGCTATATGGATTTTAGGTACGTTTACATGGATTTATTTTTAATTTATTTAGACTTATTTTATGACACAAGAATTTGTATAAATGTTTAGGATAATTTATGAAAATACTTTATGTGTCTATAAGTTATTTTTACCTTATTTCAATAAGTTCTTCGCGATAATTTAAAAAAATAACTTACAACTTATACGAAAATAATTTAGTGTTATTTCTTCTTTAATATAAAAACAACTTATACTTAAGTACTTAAATGATAAGTATATATTCAATAAACAAATAATTAATTTATTTACCCAAACGAGCTCTTAGTTTAAAGAGGTTTTTTTGAATTCTAATATTAGACAATGGGCATTCATCACGTAATTAACTTTTTTTAAAGTTCGCACAAAGTCGTGTTTACGAAGTAAAATCTATTTAGTATATGCAGAGTGCAGCTTAAAGCTGATCCATCTCTTTTTTTTTTTTGATGTATGAGCTATGGGATTTAGTGTTTGTTTGGATTACAGTTAGAGATGCTCAAAAGTACTTTTACTTTTAAAGCACCAATTACTTCTTCTTTATTTGTGCCTTAGAATGAGAGAATATGCATTAAAATTTGCAAAAATACATTTCTAACATTAATCCAAACATAACCTTAGTCTATTGAACTTTTATTGTTTACTATAGTATTAGACAATGGGCATTCGTCATGTGACTAATTTTAATTATTTTTTAAAACTCAGGCAAAGTAGTGTTCACTGAGAAAAATCGTATTCACATAGAGAAACACGAACCTTCAAGATGACTAGGAGAACAGAAAATTAGTTTGAGTTGGAATATTTGAGTAGAGGATAACTATGGTTCAGAATTTTTTATATGAAGACGAAATAAAAAATATGAGGATATTGGGTATTGTTTATTTATTTATATATTCATTTATATATTATGGAATCGCATTCATTGTTTTCAGACTTTAGCGTTATAAAAACGGATGAAAGGGTCCACTGGAAAAACTTGTGCCAAGTCTTAACTACCATCTGTATGTCCTCTACTCTTTAATTATATTTTTATTTATTTAAGTGCCGGTCTAAATAAGTACCATTTTATGACCTCTTATCTTTATTTTTTTATTTTTTAAAGTTCTACACTTTCTTGTTGGACATTCATTCATTCTTTTATTTTTTGTTTTGGTACGTACTGGACTTGGACTCTTATTCAGTACATATTATCTCAGTGCTACGTCCGTCGAGCCATAAATAATGTTTCTCGATCTAAATCTCCTTACATGTGTCTTAACGTCTCATGTGTCGTGTTTGGTAAAGTATTCTATTAAAAAAATTAAATAATTATTTTTTATTAAAAGTTTTCTATCTGAAAATAAACTAATCTAAGTACATATATACAAAATAATATAACATGTATTAATGAATCTCTTAATCTGATAGCATTATTAAGTTAAAATATAAATCGTGATTGATTATTTTGAAAATCGTAAAATTTCATGCGAGAACAGTTCATACTATATAAATACACACACAGCATAGCTGGAAAAACAAATAGAAAAAAAAGGGGAGGTGACGGGATGCTACACATTTTTGACTAGACACTTTTTCATTACTCAAAGACTTATTATTCCCTTCTTCGTTTCTTTTTAAATATTGGGTTTTATACATTAAATAAGAAAAGTAATAAATTTTCTTTTTTATAAAATAATTTAAAATTTTTTTTATTGTACTCTTTTTATATTTACTCAACAATAAATGTACATCAATTGTGAAAAATAAAGGTATAATTGACAAAAAATAATAATTAATATTATCTTGAACTTTGAAAATGACAAATAAATAGAAATAGTTAAAAAAAAAAACCAACAAGTTAAAAAAAACAAAGAGTATTATATAATTGTTTCCAATTACAATAATTGTTTTAGCTAGTTTGGACTCATTAATTATATGTGTATCATTGTTTCCAATCAGGATAATTATTTTAAACTAGTTTTGACCATGCATGCACTTGATGATGCGAACAATGAAGATTTCCTTGCTTTCTTTTGGTTTATTAGAACTATTTAGTAAGAAAGTGTGTTGCACGAGAAAGCAGGAATCAATTGTGGCGTTGTTTTATTGGATAATATCAAGTTAAAAGTTGAAAAATAAAAGTTACTTTTGACGGAAATCACGCGGTGCACCAGTGGTATAACTATTCGTCAGATTTCGTCTCGTACTATTCAGAATTTCTCTCAAAATATAAGGAAAAAATAAAGAGAAAAAAATGAATAGAGATCATTAATTGTTCTTTATCTTATAGACAAAGAGAAATACATAATTTTTAGGAGGATACACACATCATTAATTGCCCTATCTTTTAGAGATCCTTTCCGATGTTTATTTACAGGGGAAAAAAGTAGAGGTGGCAAATTAGAGCCAAAAAATAGTAGATGTGACAAAATGGACTATTCGGTTCATTGTAGGTGATCTGATGTAGGCAATTGGTTATAATGGTATGAGCCAAAAAGATCCAGATTTTATTTGATTTTTTAATTTGATGTCCAAGCTTGTCTTATGTGGGTTGTGAGCTTTTCAGACCGACCTGCCCTTTTTTTTAATTTCTTTTATTGAATTTTTTATTTTTCTTCAAAATTTGCTATTGAAATAGATTGTGATAATTATTTTTATTAACATATTTATTTTAGTGTAATAAATAAAATATAAATAATTAAGTTATTATATTATTACATTTATAAAAAGATTAAAATGTGATATTATGACAACCACTATAATTGTTTTTAATACAAAAAATACTTATATATTATAAGGTAATAATGTTTATTATTTTATAAAAGTTACAAAAAGAATAGTTATATATCTAATGGTCTATGCATATGAGCTTGTAAATGTTGCAAAGGTCTTATATCATTTAGAGGTGTCAAACGGTCCGGCTCGCCCTGCCTCGCTTGGGCCATCACTCTCTAGCAAGTTGGCTCGTCCTAGCCCGATCTATGTGCGATGCCTCTTTTTTTGTAGCCCAGCCCAGCCCTATGCAGGCCACCAGGTCATTGGGCTAATTTAGCCTTAACTTTTTTGCGAATTGGTTAACTTTATTATCTATTGTAATTTTTACTTTTTTTTTGTCAAAAATTATATAAAATTAAATTATTTAAATCATACTAAATATTTAAAATTAATACTTAAAATTTTAATTAAATATAGAGGAAAAGATAAAATTTTGAAGGCACGAATTATTTAGGAAGAAAGACTTGCTATAATGGGAAATAAAATTATAATTGCACGTATGTAAGTCTTTAATTTTTTTTTATTCCCTCTATCATTGCATGTGTGCTCCAGTGTTATATAAATTAATGAAATCAAAATAATTGTTGGGATTATTTCATTTGCGGGTGCTCGGTGATGTAGGCTAATTAATGGAGATTAGTGGTGTGGGTGTGCTACTGGTCTGGTGGTTGTTGTTTTTTTTGTTTACTTTATCCTTTCCTTTTTTAATTTTTTACCTATAATATATAATATGTTTAATTTGTTTTTTTTAATATAGGTACCGGGTGGGTCCAGTTGGCTTGCCGGGCTAAACAAGCCGGGCCAAAATAGTCCAATTTAGCGTTTTATTAGCCCAGCCCAGACCTTTGTCAAAATCAAATATCAAAGCCTATGTCAAACAAATAAAAATTTGAGATAATAAATTAGTAATTATTTTTAGTCTCAACCGGCTTGAGCCTGATTATGATGTTGTCCTTATCGGATTGGGTTAAAAAGGGCAGCATTTTATTTGGACTCAAAATATATAGCCCAAGCCCCAAGTTTTAGCTTGTGGACTTGAGCTAGCTCGACTAACCCGACCCATTTTGCCGTTTCTAAAAAAAAAGCTAAGGAAGGACAATTATGTTAGTGTGTGATTAGTTGGTCTTTGTGAACAGTGAAAATGATATAATTAATTTTCATGTAGGAAACATATGACTTAATTAGGTTGATGAATTTAATTAAGATTAAACTTTAGTCATGATTTTTTTTTTCAATTATCATATGGGGCAACATTCAATTACAAATTAACGAGTGAAATAGGTGTCAAATAAGTTTGTCATATCATAATGCAATAAAATGAAGCAATAGAATCGAAAAAAGTCACTCTAGTAGGCAACGAGAGTCCCTGCTTCACCATAGCATCCACAATTATGTTCGCTTTACGAATGACATTGGCAACAAATCAACATTTGCCCTAAGGATGAGAACCTTTGAATGTCATTAAACAACAAAAAGGAGGGATGTCTCTAGCAACAACCTTCCTTCTTGAACTTGATGTCTATTACGGAATCAAGTTTGATGATGATGTCACAATACCTTTTTTGCTAGGTGAGACTGAAACCATAGATAATGCCCCACATCTCTACTTGCATTACGATAATGGTCCTTTAGTTGGATAAGTAGCCAACTAAGAACCATCCTAAAAGGTCCCTTAGAGACCTATTGTAGGTAATTGTACGTAAGCTCGAGGAGTACGCACCATTGGGGTTGAGCTTAACCTAGTTTAATGGAGGTGTAGGCCACCATGTAAAAAGGGGAGTATAGAGGTTCATGTCAAAGCAGGATGTAGTCTTGTGCATTGACAAAATTGTCCTTTGTATGGATGAAGGCTTAAACCAAGTTGTTAGCAGTAATGAACTTATTTGCAAAAATAAATTCATTCCAACACTTTCATGGATGGTATGTGAACGTTCTAAATAGGATTGGTCAGTCTTAAAGGGATTTTGAGTGATGGCTCAAATTTTCTTTGAGCCATGGACTCGGTCCATCAAAAATAAATTTGCATGCTTGCTACTGGGCACTAGTTGGTCCCATACCATCTTTATATGGGAACAATTAGGGGTGGACATGAGTTGGGTTGGTTTGAGTTTAGGGGATATTTAGATCCAAAGCAATCAATGTTAATCGGTTTGGGTTGGATCGATTTTTTCAACAACAAAAAAAAAGTGGCAACCCAAACCAAACCAATCTAATCACATTCGGGTTGGTTTAGGTTGGGTCATCTAGCCACCTAATAAAATACCAAAAAAACAGGAAATCGTAATAAAATGAAAGAAAACTAATGAATAATAACAAAAGTCCAAATTATAGAATTACATAACAAAAATTATAGAATTATACAACATAAAAAATTTTAAAATAATATGGGTTTGGGTTGGTTTAGATTGGTTTGGGTTCTATATGCTTAAATCCAATACTCGAACCAATGTCATCAGGTTTGCAAATTTAAAATTTGAACTGAACTGATTATTCGAACCAACCTAGATTTTTCTCTTTGATTTGGTTCGGGTTGATCGGGTCATCATGTCAATCCGAACTAGCGTCCACCCCTATGAACAATCCCTAAGTGCATGCATGGAACTTTTGCGAGGGTGATTTTACACCTAGGGTATGTGGCACTAAGCATTAGATGTTTGTATCTTTTGCATTCATTTGTCACCATGGTGTCATGTGTGACCTTCTAAAGGAAAATGTAAAGCACAGGAAAAACATAAAAAGGTTAAATTGTGTTTTAAAACTTTTTTGCAAATTCTTTTGAAAAACGTATAGTCCTTTGGTAGGACAAAAGATAAATTCTATAAGATGAAAGGTTTTTTGTGATAAAACTTTTGTAACTAAATCCAAATCTTAGTCATTTATCTTTTTCTTTTAAAAAAATGAAATACTTTATAAAAGATAAGTTAAGGAATGAGATAAAGACATAGGAATTTTAATACTGGTTCATCTTAGCTCAAGATTATGTCCAATCCTTTGGTGCACAACCAAGATTTTAACTAATAGATTAACTTGTTACAAGTGTTCTTTCATACAAGCCTCCTTAGACTCAACCACAAGTGTTCTTTTTATGTGCTTCTTCAAGCAATTCACCCAAGTGTTATTTTTACACAAGTCTCTTTAGGCTTAGACCCAAGTATTATTTGAGCACAAAATCTCTTTAGGCTTCCACCAATTTCACTAAAAAACAAATAAGGGAAAATCACATAGACAAACAGATATCGGAGTTTAGTGCTTACTTTTTCTTTTCAACTCTAGAACACTTAGAATCTTAGTAGGCTATATAGTGATAAACTTTATGACAAGAAAAAGTTTGTGTTCTTGTTTTGAATTTTTGCGCATGTCTTCCTTTCTTTGAGCTTTATATAGGATGAAAAGAGTGTCCGTTGAGGGCTTCTCTTTGAGCTTGATGGAATTTGAATGTCGAAGCATTAAGTATAACATTTAATGCTTTCACCAACTAGTCATGTATGATAAGATAAAACACCTCACTTATCTTTCTATTCTCATACCATAACCGTATGACAGAGGATAAATCTCCTTTCCATCATAAAAAGTACTTTATTACACTTTTTACTTTTTAGTCGCACATCTTTTTATAAAGTTGGTATGTAGAGATTTTGACCTTGCAAAAGTGCTATTACGAGGCTTCATTGATATGCTTATATGGTAGGACAGTGTAAGATTTAAACACAATGTTTTAAGGGATTTGTCTGTAGGATAGTCTATCAATTGAAACTTAAGCCTTTTATTTGTTGTTTTCAAAACTCGTTAATATAAAAACTTAAACATTTGATTATTATTTTCAAAATACGTGAAGGGTATAAAACATCCTTTGATCCGACAAAAGATTTTGGCTTGCTTAGGGCTAGTCCAACGCCATATTTTTTTCTTTTCTAAAAAGGGTTATTGTTGTTTAGTGGTAATTCTTAACTTTTCAATTTCATCATGAAATTAATTCCTTGATGAAGCCTCGTTTTCAAATATGGAATTCTAAAACTTAAATCAAATATATTATGGCATTAATATTAGAATACCAAACAAAATAATTATTATGGACAATTTTCATGTGACATTAATTTCTCTCTCACACACGTTCTTTCTATCTATTTCTCTCTCTCTCTTGTACCTGGGGTGGAACAATAGATAAAGCCCATTTATATACAAGTACTCTAAAATGTAAGCATATATTTTATATAAAAATGACATGTTTTGTTACATTAAGCTAATAACATAGTTTTGACAAATCTTACAAAGATATATCTCATTTTTTATACAATCTATTTGTAAAATTGTCACTTATCACGTGTAAAACAAAATACATATTATCATAAAAAGCTATTTCTTTGAGTATTATGAGATACAAAACCATTAATGATAACATCAACATCAATGTTTTCCATATAAATTTAATTAATTTATAGGAACTTACTACAAACTATTAACAATTAAAAGAAAACTTAAGAATTGAATTGGAAGAAGAATCAGGCATACAATATGAAGCAGATGAATGGGGAACTAAGATACACCTAATTAAATAGAGAAAGGCTAAAGCATTACAAAAAGTTTGGATTGAGAAAAAAAAAAAAAAAGCACTAAACATGTGTACAGAGAGTCCATGAATTCAAAATTTCCCATCACCTTTATATAAGGTAGAACTAAGCGCAAGGACAAGTAGTTTATATTTACCTCCCAATATTTTTTCCCATAATCACTTTAGTAGATAGAAGGATACATTGTTTCTTTTTTTATAAATACATAAATTATATTTTCTTTTATCTTATTTTAATACTTTTTCTTCCTTCAAAATACAAAGATACAATAGGGCATAACAATGAACAATCCTCAAACTTTTTGCTACATAAGAAAAATCGAAAAATAATTATGTAACTGACTATAATTGAATGATTAGTAAGATAAAATACTAAAAAACTGTTAGTTTAAAAGTAGTGGGTTTTGAAAACTTACATTGCAATTTATTCCTGTTGAAAAGTCAAGAATGCCAAGATGGATGGCTATAGGAATTTATTAAATGAAGTTTTTTTCTTCTTCTTCTTCGCAACTATCTTGACTTGTTTTTAGAACCCCTCAGGCCTAGGTTATTGCCCCTCCAACTTAAGCCTAAGGCCAACCCACTCATATTTTTGTGATAAGATAAATGTAAGTTATTTTGTAAGTACTATTTGAGCTTAGTAACTTTTCTTACCTTAGACAGAGATGCCATTCCCCTAAAAAAATTTCCTTCCAAAAAAATTCTACTAAAAACATTGATTGAAAGAATAGCCATATTATTTATAAAGGATTTTTTTATAGATTTATTTTGTAGTTAATTTTTTTAAATATTGAATACTTTTTATATTATTAAATTGATTTATTAACCAACAGCGAAAGGGCTAGTTCCCCACAATGTGGCAAACCAAGATTCGAATCTTCATTTTGAGAGGTGTCAACATTTAGTTTATAACTGTACCTCAAACAAGATTGTTTTACAAGAAGGTTACTTGTGGAAAACCAAAAACATGGATTACTAAAGGAACCCCTTCAACTTTCATTTTATTTAATTTAGGTTTTTATTTTTTCTCTAGTGTAAAGTTTTTTTACTTTGTCATATATTCACAAACTACCATGTATAGTAAATTTGTTGATTTTGATAATAAATACCCTAAAAGTCACACCAAAACTAATTTTCAATTAATTGATAGTGTAAAATCTTTTACACTGACCGTATATATCTATTCAACTCTTATTTTCTAACCGAAAATAATTAACAATATTATGTTGCATAAAAATATTTGAAAGCCAAACAAATATAAATATTTTTATTGTTAGATAGTCATGTTAAGATGAAAAAAAGAATTTTTTAAAATGGTAGATGATATTGAATATATAATGTTCAAATTTTAAATAACTAAAGCTAATCATAGTATGTGTTACTATTAGAATAGATTTCATAATTAAATATATAATGTGCGTGCAAGTTGAGTAGTATGATAGGATCTGATAATTGCACCATATAGCATAAATTAAAAAAAAAATACTCCATCAATTAATGGCATACCAAATCTTTTGGTCCAATGACACCCTCCCCATGCTTTGAACCATATAATCCACGTTATCACCAGCTAGTCACTAACATAAGCCATCGGCGGCTCTGTTCCTCACATGTCTGCCACTGTTCCAATCATTTGCAACTGGTAGGTATCAACTCTACAAAGTTGAACTGTAGGACGGAGGAACGGAGGCTAACGTGCGTAAGCTAGCAATGTCCTGCACAGTGCGTGACCTTTTTCTAACCGTTAGATGAAGTAAAGAAAAGTGGAAGGCTATGATTTTAAGTAATGAAACCGGAGATGGTATGTATTTTTGCCCCATTTTAAAAAAAAAAAATTTAACCTTGATTAGATAAATGTTCACATACCTCGACACAGTGTGCTGACTGGTTGTACTCTGTCATTGGTCCTCTCTTTTTGCCATTTCCTCCTTGAGTCCTTTTCCTTCTTTCCTACATTCATTAATAATAATTAATTAATATTTCATGTAAATATATTATTCTTTTTTTATTTAAATATATTTTAATTAAAGTACTGCTATTATCTTTTCGTATTTAAATGCAGATAGTTTTAAAATTATTATTATAATTTATAAATATTTTACAATAGATGTAAATGTGAAATTAAGATCATTAATTAATTTAAGTAATTAACAAATGATGATATTTGAGCATCACATTAAATGTTTGATTAATTTGGTTCAAAACAGGAAGAGTTCTCTACTAAATTTCAATACATATTCTCTATATATAAATTAGAATAATTATTTTAAACGAGCGTGTTTTAGGAACCTTTCTTCAACAACAATATTTTTAGTTATTTTTCTTGCAGTTTTAGGAAATTTTCTTAACCTCTCATATCTTTTAATTTATCTTTTTTATTTTTAGAGTAAATCACCAATTTAGTCCCTAAAATTGTAATGATTGGTCAAATTGGTATCTAAAATTAATAAAGTGACAAAATGGTTCTTGAAATTGTATATTATCAATCAATTTAGTCCCTGAACTTATAATAAAAGGTCAAATTGGTCCCTAAAATAAATAAAATGACAAAATAGTTCTTGAAATTGTAATAGTAGGTCAAATTGGTCCCTAAACTTAAAGGCTTAATTGCACTTTTTGTCTTCTAACTTTCAAAATTCCACAAATTATGCCACTAAATTTTTTTCTCATGCATTTTGACCCTAAAGTTACATATTTTTGCAAACTTTATCCTAATGTTAGGTGTTTAAAAAATGATAAAAATGTTAGAAATAGGATTTAAAACCTGACCCCCTCTTTTTCCAATGTGACCAAGGTTACTAAGTCATTTAGCTTGTTTAGCTTATATATAAAAAATATAAGTTTAATATTTTTGTAGTCCCTATAATATACTCGTTTTATACTTTTGTCGCAACCAGGGTCATGACGGGATTGCAAAAATGATATTAAAAAAAAAAAAGAAGAGGAGTCGCCACCATAGTTTATTAAGGGAAACATGGAAAAATCCTAAAAAAGGGTCTTGAACCAAAGATTAGATTTGGGAGTCAATTACGCATAGGAAGGTGTTAGCATCCTACGACATCCGTTATAAAAATGGTTACCCTTTAACTTAATGTGTGAAAATATTAGTTGTTTTATCCTTTTGCTTATACAATTATTAATCCTATTTTTTATTTATTATTAATACTATTTTATTTTTATTGTTTTTGAGATTGACATGAGTGGGTTCCTGCTCTAGGTATCCTCCGGTGCAATGAGGAACTTAGACTCACATAGTTCTTTGGGTAGAAAATCGTTTTGTGGATAGATTTTTTAGCTATATATTTTTGTTTTTATTATTTTTATAAGGATTATGAAGACATTAAATCTTAAACTTTTCTAGAGTATTATCTACAACGAAAGGCGGCCTAACAAATGCGAAATACTCTTGTAGAACAAAGTTATAGAAAATTGTGATATTCAAGTGAGTCCTAGACTCAACATGAAGAAAATGAAGTCTACATTCTTATTTTTTATTAAAAAACAAAATAGCAATTAACAAAATATTAATCAAACTTAAAATTAGATAAAATTTTGTGATATTCAAGTGAATCCTAGACTCAACTTGAAAAAAACCTACATTCTTTATTTTTATCTTTACTAAAAGAAATGCCAAATAAAAAATTATTATTTTTAGATACAATTTTGTGATATTTAAGTGGGTCCTAGACCCAACATGAAAAATCAATAAGCGTATATTTTCTATTTTTAAAATAGAGGGATTAAATTATCAATTAACAATTTTATTGAATAATCCTATATTAAAAAAAACGAATGATTGTAGGTCAAAATTGATATATACTTTAGTTTATATTTTCTTTTTATTATTTGAGAACAATTGAAGAATTTCGCTAATTACTAAAAGAAAATTTATTGAGGAAATAGAATGATATATATATATATATATATATAATGAATTTGTTCCTTTTTTAGAGAAAAAAAATGCGAATGACGTTAATCCCATAAATATTTATACCCTTAATAATATACCCCTGGATAGAGCTGTCAACATAGGCCTGACCCTCTTAGCCCACAAAAAGGGCAAGGCTGGGCTAAAAAAAAAGTGGCCTAAAAGGAATTGGGCTGTTTTGGCCTGGCCCGGATGGCCAGCGGGCCATGAGTTGGCCCAGTTTTATATATATACATAAAATAAAAATATTAATATCTTAAAAAATTAAAAAAGAAAAGGTCACACACATTTGTAAAAAAAAGAAAAAAGAAACTAATAGGGGTATTTTATTTTATAAATAAAATTCACTTAAAGATATATTTTTAATGAGATTATTGAGTAATTAAGTCAATTATATATGAATAAAAATGTTTGTTTATGCTAGAAAGTATGTAAAATTTAATTTTAAATATTTAATATGATTTAAATAATTTAATTTTATATGATTTTTGATAGAAAAAATAATAATTAAAATAAATAACAATGTTAATAGGTCCAAAAAAAATTCAGACCAAATTAGTCTAGTGGCATGTATAGGGCTGGGTTGGACTCAAAAAATAGAAGTCCGAACACAACCGGGCCGAGCCGGCCTAGTCCGCTAATGAGCAATGGCCTCCATTTTAACAGCTCTACCCCTAGATAACACGCTAATAGCTCGCGAATCACTTTCCTTATTTACGTTAACAGATTATTGTAATGCAGATTATATATTTTATTTATAGATTTGTGGACTCATCTTAGTTTTCGCGAGCAAGAATAGAATGTACGAAATTATTGGGCTAGGCCTATATTGTGGGGAATAGCAGCTTGGGCGAAACCCACATCCAGATAAAGATCCCCTGTGACACGAAGAGGGGCTTCGAGAAAGTCCTGGAGAGCAACATACGTGACGTTGCTGTCACCTCCACTGTGCCGTGAGCCTCGTTCGGTACGGCGGTTCTCCGGTGACGGCGGGCGAATCCTCCTCACGATCTGCACCATTGCGACGCGTGGCGGTTGCATTGCGAAGACAACGGTGGTCGGCAAATTACACGCGAGGGTTTGGAGTGCGAATCATTATTGCAAATATTGTTATTCCTCTTTTTTTTTTCAGGTTAATTTGATTAATACTTGTTTGGCCTGTTTGTTTATTTCCGGCTACAGCAATTTTGATTCATGCAAATCATCATAATAGTTTTGTGATGCAAGCTTGGTGCGGGAACCAGGTTCATATCACAACCAGTGTGCCTTGAGATCAAAAAGAGGTTCCAAATCCGATTTAAATTATTGAGAAGGTATGTGTAGACTACTGGATTTTAATTTGTGACCGTTTAGTGTGGCAATTTTAGAAATAAAACAGAGATTAATGTGTCTTCCTATGATTACAGATTGTGAGGATCAAACAAGAATTGGATACGGATAAGCGCAAGACATATTCCAAGCAATAAAAAGAACCGATCAAAACAAGAATTCACAAAAGTGACAATTCACAGTTATGAACATAGTTCATGCAGAAATCGAAGCAAGCAACAACAACATGAAACAAAGGAATATCTCTACGGTTTTCCTTCTCAATAGTCACGTTTCCTTCTCCCACAGAGTTACAGCTTCTTGTTCTCTTCCTTCTCCAATTAATAGCTACCCCTTCTCATTTCTTTTTTCTCTTCCTTTATATATAGACAAAGGTCGTAACTACTCTGACCTTTCCCTTTTCCTTTTATTTTTCTTGTTCTTTTTAGCTTTTGTTTTCTCTTTTTAGTTAATTATGGGCTTAGCCCAACAACGACCAAAAAACTCATTTATTCACTTAGTATGTTGGTTCACTTTTTATTCAATTCATTATTATTTTATTTTTAATTTTGTTATTTAATTTCAAATATTATTATATGAACTATTCCGATAAAATTGAGTGTTCACAACTTTTAGTCCTTATAAATTTTTTCTTATGATTTTGGTCCCTATAAAATTTAATTTTATGGTTTTATTCCTTAATGGTACTGATTTAGTTGTTATAAAATTATACATTTTTCATATTAATTCCTCTTATATTATAAGATATTTATTTTAGTCCTTATTATTTAAGAAACATCAAGTCTATTCTCCAATAGATGGTTGCCACATCATTAATGAATAATAACAGGGACTAAAATCGTAAAATAAAATTTTATAGGGACGAAAATCATAAGAAAAAAAATTATATGGACTAAAACTATAAAATGAATATATTACAAGGACCAAAAACATATTAAGTCAAAAATATATATTATATATATCATTGCTGCATTTGTTATTTACACTTTTGATCTCCTAAGTTTATGTTTATATTTGAATGAAAAATATTAAAAGTTAAGATGAAAAATTTATTTATTAAATAGTTTTATTTTTATTTTAATTATACAAATTTATAAATTATATAAATTTATTTAGTTAGTTATATAGATTTATACATTTTTCACCTTTTTATTTGTAGGATAGTTATTCATAAATAAAAATATAACTTAAATATGTTTTAAGTCCCTAAAAAATAAGTGAGTTTTGATTTTAGTTCATACAAAAAAATTTATTTGGTTTTCATTCTCAAAAAACTAAAATTATTGTTTTTGATCCCTACTATTATGTGACACTTATTAATCGCTTATGTGTTTCACGAAAGGTCAAGTAACCATCCCAAGTGCCACCTACTAGTGTCTATAGCACAATGACAACATGTGATACCTTTAAAAGTTTTGCTAGATTCTTAAAATAAAAATTATTTATCTACCTTAAAATGAACGTTAGGAACCAAAAATAGTTATTTCAAATTTTGAAGGGATGAAAATCAAAGAAAAATATTTTACAAGGACCAAAATTAAAAGTTGCTCATTTTATAGAAACCAAAAACATATTTAAGCATAAAAATATTTAATAAATAAATTTATAAGATATGACTAATAAATAATTTTATATAATTTAATAAATAAATTTTTATAATTTATAAATTTATATATTAAAATAAAAATATTTAATATATAAATTTATCATCTTAATTATTAATATTTTTTAATACAATAAATTTAAACATACACTTGGAGAACCAAAAGTGTATTTAACAAATGTAAAAATTATATATATATATATATATATATATATATATATATAAATTTATAAGATATGACTAATAAATAATTTTATATAATTTAATAAATAATTTTTTATAATTTATAATTTTATATATTAAAATAAAAATATTTAATATATAAATTTATCATCTTAATTATTAATATTTTTTAATACAATAAACTTAAACATACACTTGGAGAACCAAAAGTGTATTTAACAAATGTAAAAATGATAAATTAAACAAATTAAAAGATTTAGTAGTTTTTGTGGTTGTGAATAAGGAAGGGGTCAAAGGTTCAAATCTAATCTGCAACTCTTTTTTCCTATTCTTTAAAGGTTTAACTGTGCTTTAGGGGTTACATGTGCAAAATTTTGAATGTTATGACAAAATTTGGGAAATTATATAAGTTTATGGCACGAAAAAAACTTTAGGGTCAAAATTTGTAAAATTTTAAAAATCAAGAGGCAAAAAACGTAATTATTTAGTTTATATTATTTATAAATTTTAATTTATATTATTTTAAGACAAATTAATGTAATTAATACAATTTATTTAAAAAAAGCTTCCTCGTGTCAAAACCAAAAATATGAAGACTTAGTATTTCTCTATTGTTAAGTTTGTATATCATTTACATGAAAGCAAAAATGACAAAACTCGATGATACTAGAGTGTGGGGCCAACTTTGGTCAACATTGCATAAAGACTTTTATACTAAGCAGTATCAACAATTAGGGTTAGCTTTGGGTCAATATTCTTAAACTTGGTCATACCAAGGTGTTGGGTCAACTTTAGGCTAGTGGTCTTAAACTGATGATATATACTTGAGTGAATGGTTAAGTCCAAATGAATAGTCTCACAATAAGTACTACATGATTATAGGGTTAGGTTAAGATAAATAGTCTAACAATATTATCAGACTTGTGTTTAGCTAATTATGAGTAAGCACTTTTATATTAAATGGTATATGATATTAGGGTAAGCTTTGGGATAGTATTCTTAGACTTGGTTATACTAAAGTGTAGAGTCAACTTTAGGTCACTAGTCTTAGGACTTGTTTAAATAAATTTCTCCATAAGCACTTATAGGAAAAAAAATTAGAAGAAAAAAATGAAATAAGTTTCTCTATAAGAAAAAATTAGCTTACGCATAAGCTAATTTGTAAAAGTTTTCTCATATTAGCTTCTCCAAAAGCTTATTTTTAACTTATGCATAAGCTAATTTTAGCTTATGTAGAAGTTTATTTCATTTTTCCTTCTTATTTTCTTCTCCTATAAGTACTTATAGAGAAGTTTATCCAAATAGACTCTTAGACTTAGTGATACCTAAGTGTAAGGTCAATTTCGAGTATTTAACATAGTTGTATATCCTAAGACTCAAACTCAAGACCCCACATTAAGCTAAAACAGTCCCACGCCAATTAATCCATATGCTTAATGACAATTAACATAAATTATTATTAATATTTATATAATTCATACAAAAAAATATGATTTGGAATAAATTGTATTAATTTCATTAATTCATGTTAAAATAATATATACTTAATGATATAGATTAAAAATTATAATTTAGTTATTTTATATAAAACATCTTGATTTAAAATAATTCATATATAATAAAAATAATTAATATTTAAATAATTAAAATATTTTTCATTCAATATAAATTATTGATAATGTTAAAGTAACTTATATTGTATTTTTATCAATCAATTTATATATATACTTAATTTATAAAAATATATTTTATAATCCATACTTAAGTTATTAAACTAATTTATTTTCTTTAAATTATTTTTTACATATTAATAAAATTTTTATAAGTTATGTTATTACACAGGAAATGTTACTAACACTATTTTAAATATACTTTTTATTATTAATTAAAATATAATTAAAATATGACGTATTTAAACACAATTATTTACTTTTCATTACCCCATAACTCCTGCCCAAACACTTTTCTTAACTTTTTGACTCTTGCTCCTAACAATCAATTTAACATGATCAATTGTTATTAGTCCTAACATTAAAGTTGTGCATCTTAACATTTTAACCCTAAATGTATTAACCTTATGTAATAACTTAGATCATTCATTATAAATTCAAGATATAATTTATATATCCAAACATGTGCGAGTCTCATGATATTTTTTTGGGGTTAAATACATTTTTAGTCCTCTAAAAATTGGCTTGTTTTGGTTTTAGTACTCAGAAAAAAATTTCCTTAAATAAAGTCTCTCAAATATTAAAAATACCCTAATTACATTTCCGTGCTAAACTCTACTTAACTTTTCTGTTAAATGATGCCAACATTAGCTTCCAAATAAAGTACTTTATTACCTGAAGTGTCAAGTAATAATTTTTAATAAAAAATTGTGTAAATACTTTTACTTTAAGGTTAAGAAAATATGTGGTTTAGGGTTAAACATGTAATAATTTTATTCAAAAAGTATGTTACTAATATGACATGGATATATCAGTTGACATGGATGACCACATTAGTAGATTAATGATGAATGTGATGCTAATATGGTTATCATTTAACAGAAAAAGTAAACAGAGTTTAGTACAGGAATCTAATTAGAGTATTTTTAATATTTGAGGGATTTTATTCAATAATTTTTTTTCTGAGGACTAAAACCAAAATGGGTCAATTTTTGGAGGACCAGAAATATATTTAACCCTATTTTTTTAATTTCATTTTGATTGTTTTTCATTTCATCTTATTTGTTTTCATATGTCCATTATCCTTCTTTCATCTTTTACCCATTTCAAACAAACAATTAATATGCATGTAATGAGTGGTTTTAAATTTAAATTTTTTGAAATATAAATAAATGTATTGAAATTTAGTAGAGAATTTATACTGTATTGAACCAAATTAATCAGACATTTAATGTGATGCTCAAGTATCAACATTTGTTAACTATTTAAATTAATTAATTATCTTAATTTCACGTTTACATCTATTATATAGTATTTATAATATAATAATTTTAAAATTATTTACATTTAAATACTAAAAGATAATAGCAGTATGTTAATTAAAATATATTTAAATAACAAAAAAGAATATATTTTTATAAAATATTAATTAATTATTATTAATGAATGTTGGAAAGAAGGAAAAAGGCTCCAGGAGGAAATGTGAAAAGGAGGGAACCAAGGACAAAATACAATCAGTGTCATGGATATTTATTTAATCTGGGTGATTTTTATTTTTTTTTAAAAAGGGCCAAATACATACCATCTTTGTTCTCATTAGTTCAAATCATAGCCTTCCATTTTTCTTTGCTTCATCTAACAGTTAGAAAAAGGTCACGCACCGTGCAGGACATTGCTAGCTTACGCATGCTAGCCTTAGCCTTTCATAGATCATGGGCTCAGACTCAAATAAGAGCAAGCCCAATGAATTATTATGAACTAATTTACAGACTAGATAATTCAAAATTTTCTTTTTTTTCGAAATAAGACATTTATTAAAAATTCATTTTATTATTTCCAAAGTGAATTGGACTCACCATAAAAACAAATAATATATATTTAAAAAAAATCTATATATATATATTTTAAAAGGAATTGTTTTAAAACATATATAATTAATTTATTCACATTCATTTTTTTTATAAAAATTACCTGATTTTTAAGTTTCTATTCAACTAGTAATGGACATATGACAAGGACATTCTTTATCAATCCACAATTAAGCTTTTTTAAAAAATTTCTTCTTTAGTTATAAATTTTAAATTTCATAAATCCCCGCCTTTCATTCAACAATCAATATTTTCATAAACTTTATTTTCAAAAAAATATTTTATAAATTCCTTTCTTTCTTGTCAAAATTAAAATTTTCCTTCTTACATTCTTAAATTAAAATAAACTCACTCCTTTATTCCAAAATTAGCTTTTCATAATTTGCCTTTTTTGTTTCTAACATGTATTATTATCAATTGACTCTATTTTGTTTCCAAATTAAAGTTTTAACTCTGGTTCAAAATTATTTTTTCATAAATTATCTCCCTTTATTTTTAAATGAATTTTCTTCTTTCCAAAATTAATTATCATAATGGATATAACAGTTGTGGCAGATTTTAATTATGAGATATAACTAGTATTTTAGAGAGGGTGTTTAGTATTATCGTGAAAAATGAGAATATTTAATTATAACTATTAGATTAATTAAAATAAACTGTTCATATATTACATTTTTTGTTGAATTTAATATTTAAGTGTCTTTATTAGATACATTTCCTGTGTAATAAAAAATATTTTAAATATATAAATTATATTTTAGATTTATGATAAATAATTTATATTGTGATATAAGATTTTTTTAACTATTGATAATTTCATTTAAAAAATATTAAAATTCAATTTAAAGATAAAGATGAAAAGAATAAATTTGAAGATATAAGAGGTTAAGAAAAAAAATCCCAAAAGACACTCTAGTCGATGAAAAATGCCTAAAAATACGCTTGTTGAAGAATAATTCCTAAAAATGCTCTCGTTCAAGATAAATATTCTAATTTATATATAGAGTGAATTTCTTTTAAAAATTATTAAACTTTAATTTAGAAATAAAAATAAAAAGGATAGATTGAAAGAGATAAGAGGTTGAAAAAAATTCTTAAAAATGTTCTCCTTCAAGATAGTTATTCTAATTTATATATAGAAATAATATTTTAAATTTATAATAAACAATTATTGTAATACAATGTTCATTTTTAACTGTTGATAATTTCTTTTAAAAAAATATTAGGATTCAATTTAGAACTAAAAATATTGAAAATGATAAATTGAAAGAGATAGGAAGTTAAAAAATTCCTAAAAGTGTTCTCATTGAAAAATGACAGCTAAAAACGTTTTTATTAAAGAATAGTAGTTAAAAACGCTCTTGTTCAAGATAATTGTTCTCATTTAATATATATATATATATATTATAATACACATTATAAAGAATGAATTAATTTACTAAAATTTAACACATATTTTAATCTTCAAACATATTATTCTAAAGGTATGAATAACGTAAATAACTTAGTTATGTAAATAATATAATTCATTCCATGACTTAGCAATTTTATTTATGCATAACCGATTGAAAAATATATAAACACTACTAAATTAAGAAATATAACCAGTTAAATAAATATTTAATGTGTTGACATAGCAATATTAATAGTGTTAGATTTTAAATCATAAAATAAATTAAAAATATAATTGATTGGAAAAAAAAGACAAACATTACTGAAACGATATTTTTTTTTTAACTATAAAAAACATTGAAAGACTACTATAATGGATTTTTTTTTTTAAAAGTTTATCATATGTCATGCAATACAAAATGAAATATTTTTGTAAGCAAAAGTACAACAAAATACCCAAAAAAATTACAATTACAATACAATATCAAAATGGGTATTAATCATATTTTTTGAAACACTTCTTTATACAAAATATTCTTACTACTCTATATTCTCTGATTATCCTCATCACAAATTAACACCTTTAGGCCTGACTCCTTCTTGACTCGTGAAATTGCAACATATAATTGACAATGAGAAAATATTGGTCTAAGTAGAAAAACTTCAATTTGAGACAAACTTTGGCTTTGACTTTTATTTATAATCATAGCAAACCACACAATAAGAGGAAATTAACATCTTTAAAATTAACTTCATCCTTGGAATGTACACTTTACAACTAATGTTGCTTCTAGTTAGAATAGTAGCTCCAATAATATTTGTTCCTAACTGTTCAACAATGAGTCTGGTTCCATTACATAATAGATATATCAAAATTTCTCATAAGCATAACAAGAACAATTTTTTTCAACATTGACCAATGATCAGGTAGGTCAGAACATTTTAGATCATTAAAAAATTCAATTGTTAGGCAATCAGATTGAACACCAATTTCTCCATAGACTTTCAATATTGAATCTGAGCTTATAAACTCTCACATCCCAAACAACAAGCAAAATTTGTCTAAAATCACCATCTAGAACAATAATTTTTCCACCAAAAGATTTTTCAAAGCTGTTTTTCACTTTAAAACGCATGACATCCTTAAATGTTTTATCAAGAACTTCAAATGCCCATCTATTAACCATTGACGCTTCATCCCATATTATCAAAGAGGCATGTTACAATAATTCAGCTTTTAAACTTCCTTATTTATTACCACAACAAGAATCCTCATTTAACAACAATGGTGCAAATTGAGACTTGAGAATGGCTTTAAATTGTTCCAAGGCATTATTTTATTAGTTATTATTTTTGATTTAATCATTCCTGAATCATTCTTTAATTTTTCTCTATGAATGATCAAACGTTCTAAACCTTTTTTTTTTGCATCTTTCTTTTTCGGCGGTTATGTTTTGGTCTGAATAAACCCATTTTTCTATCATCATAATCTAAAGGAAATACACCTACTTAACCAAAGAAAAAAGGCAATACACCTACAAATTATAATCAAGTCTTTAATAACTGAATGAGGCCAACTAACTAATTTATTTATATGGCTTTTTATTATGTTAATATATATATATATATATATATATATATATATATATATATATATATATATATATATATATATATATATATATATTAATGGTTTGACAATAAAAATATTAATGGTTGATACTTAAAATATATCGTAATTTTATAACATATTGCTCATTTATATTCAACTATATACTCATAGTTTTTTTTTTTTTTTTTATCTATTGAGCATTTTTTTTTGGATTTTATACTTTTTTTTCCTCGTGCAATAGTCTCTGTTATATGTACATATTTTTTGTTTATATTACTTTCTTAGGAAAAGATATGATAAGATATTTTTTATTTAATTAATATTATTTCTATATTCTAATATGATAAGATATTTTTTTATTCAAAATTTTATCGCGTACTAATTTGACCATAGGACTACTAAGGAGAACAAAAAAAATGAATACACTACCTTGTAAAAATTACATATTTCTTGTAATAGGTTATTAAATAAATATAATTTTTTTTATCTACTTTTGTTATTCTCTTTCACAAATCTCATATTTCTTTTTTAATACATTCATTCCCACCGATATATCTAATTAACATGAATTGTAAAATTACTTTGCTACACAATTCCTTTGTTACATAAAGTTAAACAATTTGTATGACATAAATATATTTTTCTAATGTTATGTGTAAGAGTTAGTTAAAATGGTTATATAAAAATTGATAATAATAATTCAAAATTGAATTTGATTTATTTACATTACTATAAAATATTTCTACATAGATATTCAATAAAATTTAACTATTTTACCTCATCATCTTATTCATTATACGATGACACACATGCATCCATAATTCTAAAAAGATATTGATTTTTTTGCACTTTTATTTTTCATCATTTCTTTTTATCTCTTTCTTTTATTTTTGTTACATTATTTTTAAATCTAAGGGTACAACTAGCCTTGGTTGGGTCGGGTACAACTTTTTTTAAGACCCAACCCAATTAAACATAGTTGTGTTGGGTTGGGTCTTTTTTTTTTTTTTTTTAAAACGACTCAACCCAATCCAACCTTAATAAGGTTGAATAATTAAAATATTAAAATAATTCTAGATATTTGAAAAAACTCAGAAAAATAAGAAAAATAAGAAAATGAAATACTTAATTAGTTTAATTCATCTGATGCATGTTCAATTTAAAATACAAGTCTAACCACACAAGTCCAATATTCAAGAAAATACAATATATGTAAAAATTATAATATTTTATTTTTTTATTAATCAAATAACAGTTTGAGTTCATTGGGTTAGGAATGCATCAATTCTTGACCCAACCCAATCTTAATTGGGTCAATGAAAATGAACTCAACCCAACCCGATGAAATATAGTTGGGTTGGATCGGGTAGATCAGATTCGCAAGTCGATCACAACCTGTTTACACCCTTACTTAAATCTCTCTCTCTCTCTTTTCCCTCCTGTCTATCTTTTTTTTTTTTTTTTTATCTATTTCACACTTGGGGCATGAAAAAAAAGGCTATTTGAAAATTCATTCCAAAAAATGATGATATTGGAAATGATGTTTAAAGAATCTCTTCTTGTTTAGTGCTAGGACCCCACATTTTACCTACTTTAAATTCAAGAAATTTATCAAAGTTAACCAAAAAGGAATAAATTAATATAAACAACAGATTAAACACATAAAATTAAAATAATTGGGGTTAATTTATATTTTAACGTCTGCATTATATAATTTGACGTCACCAATATATGAAAGTTTAATTTTTAAACACAGGTCAGAACCACTTATAAAATAAAGTAATCATAAATGCAACCTAAAGGAACGCCACACACACACACAAAAATAGAGTTGTCCATTCATGATAATAAAATTATTGTTACCAATCTCCGTCGAAATGCAACGTAAGAAGCACGTGTAACCCTTTGAAAGTATGGACCAGGCCAACAAAAATAATACATTATAATGTGAGACAGAAAGAAAGGCCCACAAGGGAGTAAAGGTCATTTGTGGAACTCCACCTGTCAAATGAGCATTCAAACGTCATTGCTAGCTCAAGCGAGTTTTACTTAACTTATCGATTCGAGTGAATTCTACTTCAGTCTTAAGATGTATATATAAATAGATATTCCATCCCATTTCAAGATCCCTCCCCATATTCTAAACCCTAAATGAAAAAGATATATGTTGGGACTTTTGACCAACATATATGATTTTTTTGCCGATATATGTGACTATTTTGTTTTATAAAAATTAATAATAAATAATTTTTTATTACTAGGCTTAAAATTTGAGTTTTAATAACTTTATTCTTGAGTCAATCTTGATTGCCCCTGTGACAGTCCAAGCTCCAAATGACATATCATTAGTAGTTCTTCCTGTTAAAATATTTTAATATTATAATAATGGATTGTATTAATCAATAATTAAAATATTATTTAATTATCATTAATTGACAATTAAGGATTTTATTATTATATGTCGGTTATGAAATATTAGAAGATAAGTTTTGTGTTAAGAGTGACCTTATGATGGATTGGGTCATTCATTGTAAATAACCCATTGAGAGGTCCCTACCTGCTGCTAGGGATTATAAATTTGCTATCCCATTAAGCAGATTTACAGTGAACATACTTCCCTAGAAAACGGGTAGAAAAGCTCTCAATTCAGGATTATGTTTCTGTTCTGAACCCCTTTTGGGCCTAACCAACGTGGCTCGAGGCCCATGGTAACTAACTTACCATCTTACTGCTATATAAAGCATTACGTGCCTTCAGGTAAAAGCTAAGCCTTATTATTCACCTCTTATAGACATTGACTTAAGCATCGGAGTGTCTTTGCAGGTAACAACCTAGTGCTGCCACTCACCGGAGCCGCCGGGAGCGTCCACCCCGTTCGAGGTACCAAAATACCCACGAATAGTTTTCGTCTAGAAAGCAACTAATGGAATCGAGAATGAATTCAAGTTAGTATAATGTTAATTTTATATTACATAATATGTATAATCACATGCTATAATCTGTATCTATATGTATGCTATAGTTAATATTGTATTTATTTTTCTATCAATTGATATCAGAGCTTGGTTAGATACATTTTATAGTTGTTAATTGTATGAACATATTAGATACATTTTATTCTTAAATTAGTATGTAACGCGTCCTAAAAAGGGTTATATTTTATGCATGAAATCTGAAATTAATTGAGGGTTTTTGATCATTCGTGTAAATACTTTTGTATTTGTTCGTTTTTTATTGTGAATAATTTTTTTTTTCTCTTCGAACTCGTTCTTTTACGACGTTTTTTTTTTTCAATTTGAGATTCGCAGATTATGGTAAATGTTGTTTACAATAAATTGAGGGCTTTTGTAGATGAATGAATTTAGAACAAAACCCATCCAAGAACACTGTTTTTCGTTCATAAATGTGAGAGTATTTGTGAAAAAAACCTTTTCTGGACGTTTTACATATGTGCGCGTTTTGTTCGTCTTTTTTCTCCATATTTGAGAACTGGTTTCATCAAATTGAGTGAGGGGTTTCCTTTTTTTGAAAAAACGAACAAAACACATATAAGATTATCTGGTTTTGTTTCCGGAAATGGGAGTTTCGAATCTCTGTTGCGGGACGTCAAACGAATGCGTCTGGACGAACTGTTTTGCTGTGTAGCCAGTCTGTGCGTCTCGGATGTTTCTGCAATTTTTTTTAATATTATTTATTTAATATTTTTTTTGTGTTTTTTAAATTAACTGAACCGAAAATGAAGTGCAATGTGCAAACGTGGTTATACGGTTCCGAGCTTTTGTGTTTTGAGTCAATATCATGATTCTAGCATTGTGAATTGTTTATTATTATTAAATGAGGCTTTTTCACATGCTATATGAAAAGTGGTTATATAATTCTGAGACTATATATATATATATAGTATATACACTATTAAAAAAACTGTTTTTATTTTTATTTTAATCTGAGACTTAATTTAGGAATTTAAATATCATATTCTCATATTATGAACCTAAAATTTTGTGGAAATTTCCTATTGTGTTAGACTTTTGGTATGTGGTATTTTTCTTGGTATTATGTCACTATTAAGGAATTAATTTTAGGTCCTTATATAATTAAATATTAATTATATTATGCATGATATATAGATCATATTTTGACACGTATAATTTTTGCTTTAATTTGCGTAACTGTAACTCACCTATCGTGGGTATAGTTGTGTGAATTTATGTATTAATTATATAATTAAATATTATTGTTAATTTTATATTACATTAATAATAATTATATCCTATTGATATATTAATATTAATGTAATTTATTGTTGCACAATGTGTTTTTAGTTTTTGCTTATGTTAATCAGTTTTTTTGGCACCCTATTGGTATTAAGATCTTGGTAATATAAGTTATAGTACATTGTATTGTTGTATTATTTGTTAGGAATTCTTTTGACTAAACAATTTTTTTAATGGAATCACACGGTGGTTCCTTATTGTTTTAATGTTCAGTTTTCCTCCCTAATTGTGTTAAGACTCTAAATGGGACCAATTATGAGGACTGGAAAGAGTCTTTGGATCTTTACTTGACCATTGCTAATTTGGATTTGGCTTCAAGGGTTGAGAAGCCTGCACCCCTCACTAGTCAGTCTTCTGAGGCTGAAAAGATTTCTCATGATAAATGGGAACACTTTAATAAGGTGTGCTTGAAGGTGATTAAATATACCGTGGAGAAATCTATTAGACAAAGCACGCCAAAGAATGATAGTGCTAAGGATTTTCTAAAAGCTGTTGGTGAGAAATTCACGACTTTTGATAAGGCACAGAAAAGTCAATATCTCCCTTTCTTTGAAAAAACCAAATATGATAGTGTTAGTGGTGTACGTGAGCACATTATGAAGATGATACACTATTATAATAAGCTAAAGTCTCTTAAAGTTGAAGTTAGTGAAGATACTTTGATCTTCTGTGTTCTCGAATCTTTGCCTCCATAGTTTGATATTATGAAAACCTCATATAATACATAGAAATATGAGTGGTCAGTGGATGAATTGATTGCTATAGTTACTCAAGAGGAGGAACCCATGAAGAAGGCTAAGACCCATAGTATTCAATTTGTTGCTTTTACTTCAAGCACAAAAAGTGTAAAAAAGTTCAATCACAAAGGGAAGTTTCATTCTAATAAGAAGAAAGTTGGAAAGGCTATACAACATCTGGAACCTAAGAAGAAGTTCTTTAAGGGTAGTTGTAAGTATTGCAAGAATTATGACCATAAGATAGATGACTGCTATATTTTGAAAAAGAAACGGGAGAGGCAAGGTACATTTTTGGTTTTAACTTACTTCGAATCTAATGTGATTGATGTTCCTCCAAATTCTTGGTGGTTAGATTCAGGTGCTACTATTCATGTTGTGAATTCTTTACAGGGGTTCACAAGCCTGAGGAAGCCAAGTGATGTTGAGTTCAAGATCATTATGGGAGATGGAGCTGGAGTACCTGTTGTTGACATATAAGTTGTTTCTTTATGTTTACCTTCTTGACACACTTTATTGTTAAGAGATGTTGTTTATGTACCTTCCATGAGAAGGAATTTGATTTAAGTTTTAGCTTTAGACAGATGTGATTACAGTTTTGAGTTTGGCAGTGGCAAACTAGTGATTAATTTCAATTCAGTTGTCATTGGGTCAGGAGTTTAGTGTGATGGACTTTATATTCTAAATATGAATAATACGTTTGTTAACTCCGTTGTTGGGAGTAAACATAGTAGAATTAATGAGACTTCTTCTATTTTATGGCATAAGCGTTTAGGGCACATCTCTAGGCCTCAAATTGAGAGATTTGTTAAAGGAGGTATTCTTCATGATCTTGACTTCTCTGACTTTGATACTTGTATTGATTGTATCAAAGGCAAATTCATTGCCAAAACCCAGAATAAAGAAGCAAATAGGTGTGACAATGTGCTACAGTTGATTCACACTGATATGTATGGACTGATTACACCTATTACTATGGGTGGATACAGGTATTTTATTACCTTTACAGACGATTTCTTTAGATTTGGGTGGATAGATCTTTTTTAGGATAAATCTAGCTATTTAGAAGCTTTTAAATCTTTTAAGGCTGCTGTTGAATTGAAGACAGGAAAGAAGATTAAGTGCGTGAGGTCTGATAGAGGAGGTGAGTATTATGGCCTTTATGATGAAATTGGAAGAAACCTAGGACCATTTGCCAGATTTCTTGATGAGTGTGGGATTGAAGCTTAATACACCATGCCTGGTACTCCTTAACAGAATGGAGTTGGAGAGAGACGTAATCGCACATTTATGGATATGGTGAGATGAATGTTGAGCCATTCGTTGTTGCCTAATTTTCTTTGGGGAGATGCCTTGAGGACTGTTGTGTACATTCTTAATCAAGTACCCAACAAATCTGTGCCTAAAACTCCCTATGAGCAAATGACTAGAAGGAGGCCAAGCTTGAGACATTTTCATGTGTGGGGTTGTAAGGCAAAAGTTAGACCTTATAATCTGCAGCAAAAGAAGCTTGATCTCAAGACTGTTAGCGATTTCTTCATTGGCTATTGTGTGGGTTCAAGAGGTTGCAAATTTTATTGTCCTTCCCACTCCATGCAAATTATTGAGTCTGATCGAGCAATTTTCTCTGAGGATGATTTGGATAGTGGGAGTCATACACCACGACCAGTCACTCTTAGAGAAGATCGGACCATTGTTCCGACATTAGTGGTTTCTCTTCCTTCAAATGTTATGGTTCCAGTTATTCATACTGATGATCAAACTCTTGGAGGAGAAGAAGATATAGCGGCATCACTAATAGATGCTCAACATCCTGATGATATTGATGAAGTAGCTCCATTGAGACGATCTTAGAAAGTACGCAGGCCTTCTATGCCAGATGACTATGTTGTGTATCTTCAAGAGCACGAGTTTGATCTCCATGATGATGATGATCCTATCACTTTTTAGGAAGCAATTTTTAGTTTTCATGCTTCTGATTGGCTGCATGTTGTGCATGATGAATTGTCTTCCATGTCTCATAATGATGTTTGGGATCTTGTGGAGTTACTAATTGGCTATAATCCTGTTAGATGCAAATGGATCTTCAAAACCAAACGTAGTCCAGATGGTAAAGTTGAGAGATATAAAGCTAGATTAGTGGCAAAGGGGTATAGTCAATGAGAAGGCATTGATTATAAGGATACTTTCTCACCAGTCTCAACGAAAGATGCACTTCGAGTTGTTATGGCTTTAGTTGCTCATTTTGACTTAGAGCTTCACCAGATGGATGTGAAGACGGCTTTTCTGAACAGAGATCTTGTTGAAAATGTCTATATGGTTCAGCCTGATGGTTTTGTTGAAATAGGCAATGACCATTTGGTTTGCAGGCTTAAAAAGTCTATTTATGGATTGAAACAGGCATTTAAGCAATGGTATTTAAAATTTGATCAGGTTGTCACCTCTTTTGGCTTCAAGGAAAATGTTGCAAATCAATGCATTTACTTGAAGATTAGTGGGAGCAATTTTATAATTCTTGTTTTGTATGTCAACGACATTCTTCTTGCTAGCAACTGCATTAACCTTTTGACTGAGACAAAATCGATGTTGAGTAGCCACTTTGACATGAAGGACTTTGGTGAAGCTTTAGTTGTTTTAGGAATCCAGATTCATTGTGATAGGTCACGTGGTGTTCATGGATTGTCTTAGATAGGATATATTGAAAAGGTCTTCAAAAGATTTAACATGAATTCTTGCTCCTCGTGTGCTGCACTTGTGCAGAGAGGTGATTGTTGGATCGAGACATGCGACAACGCAGCGGAACTAAAATATTGTCCCCTTATTATTCAAATGAATGGCACAAATCAAGGCTAAAAAACGTAGAATAAAATAAGAGTTACCTCTTCCACTGAACGATGCAAGCGAGCGATCGTCTCCACAGGTGTGCACACAAACAAGCGTGCGTCTCCACGCCCACACTAGGGTTCTTCTCGGTTACTGTGCTAGCGGCAATCAGAGAGGAGTTTGATGACTAACCCTAATATTTTGTCTCTGTATTCATAGAGTTCGACCATACCTCCTACATCGTGTATTAATAAGAAGTAATTAGGGTTAAGGAGTGTCACTCATAATAGGCTCAATTCCAACAAATTGATCCATTAGAATAATTCTGGTCTAACCAATTTTTATTCCTAGTGGGCTTGTCTTAAATGTGTGACCCTATAGGTTCTCTTTATAATGGGCCTCAATATTAAATATCAAGTGCATATACCAACAATGATAAATTTTCTAAAGATCAATGTCTTCAAAATGATATAGAAATGACTGACATGCAAAAGGTCCCATATGCTTTTGCTGTTGGTAGTTTGATGTATGCTCAAGTTTGTACTTGTCCTGACATTGCTTTTGTTGTTAATGCTTTAAGGAGATACTTGAGCAACTTAGGTTTGGGTCATTGGAAAGTCGTTAAAAGGGTCATGCAATATTTGCAGGGAACCAATGATCATATGTTGACCTATGAGAAGTCTGATCAACTTCAGGTCACTGGTTATTCTGATTCTGATTTTGAAGGTTGCCCTGATGACTGAAAGTCTACTTTCGACTTTATTTTCATGATGGCAGGAGGAGCTATTTCTTGGAAGAGTGTTAAACAGACTCTTACAGCTACTTCTACCATGGAAGTAGAGTATGTTGCTTGCTATGAGGCTACTCGTCAAGCCATTTGGCTTAAAAATTTAATATTTAGCTTTCATATTGTTGAAAGCATTTATAGGCCACTTGTGATATACTGCGACAATACTGCTACCATGCATTTCTCTTAAAATAACAAGAGCTCTTCTTGTACAAAACATTTTGATGTTAAATACATGTTTGTTAGAGACAAAATTCTGGATTTTCAAACTCGGATGGAGCATCTTGCCACAAAGAACATGTTGGCAGATCCACTGACTAAAGTCTTAACTCTTGGAGCTTTTCAGAAACATGTAGCTCATATGGGTTTAGTTAAGACTTTTGATGTATTGGTTAGTGGGAGTCTAATATTATGTATTTCTTAAGAGATATGTACTAGATGATATCACTTTAATATCATATCTCTTATAGCATTTTTAGATGCTTGGACCATTGTCAGATATTTCTACTGATAAATTATGTTTTTCCATATTTTTTTTATAAGAAATGTGAGTGTTTAACATGTATGATATATATCCCTATCAAATATTGTTTTGCATCCTTAAAGGGTCATGTTTCTTATACTATTGTTTGACATGTGATTAGACCATAATTGTCATTCTAATCCTAATGGTTCTCTTATTTTAATGATTGATTAATACTATCCAAGTGGGAGAATGTTAAAATATTTTAATATTATAATAATGGATTGTATTAATCAATAATTAAAATATTATTTAATTATCATTAATTGACAATTAAGGATTTTATTATTATATGTCGGTTATGGAATATTAGAAGACGGGTTTTGTGTTAAGAGTGAACCTATAGGTTGGGTCATTCATTGTAAATAACCCATTGAGAGGTCCCTACCTGCTGCTAGGGATTATAAATTTGCTATCCCATTAAGCAGATTTACAGTAAACATACTTCCCTAGAAAGCAGGTAGAAAAGCTTTCAATTTAGGATTACATTTCCTTCTAAAAAGCGGCTCCAATAGAATCTGAAATGAATTCAGGTTAGTATATTGTTAATTTTATATTACATACTATTTATAATCACATGCTATAATCTGTATCTATACGTATGCTATAGTTAGTATTATATATTTCTATATATATAACCTAACCCATCATAGAGTCACTCTTAACACAAAACTCGTCTTCTAATATTCCATAACTGGCATATAATAATAAAATCCTTAATTGTCAATTAGTGATAATTAAATAATATTTTAATTATTGATTAATACAATCTATTATTATAATATTAAAATATTTTAACACTTCCCTGTTCTTGACTGCCAGACTATTTTTCCACAATTGGGCTTTCTTGTTTCACCAGTTCTTCTTCCAAGAAGTAAGTTTTTTGAACTTTGTGGACGACACCGCATTTTCTTTCTTTTTTACCTTCTACATCGAGCGCATGCCTTTTTTGAAGATGACATGGATTGATTCAATCATGTCTTTTCAGTTAAAGGCATGATTTTTTGTTTTCAATTTTGATGAAGGAAAAATGAGTCACCTTCTAGGGTTTGTTTGGCAAGGGTGAAATAGTGTGGAAATAGGGGTGAGAGGAAAGAAATAAGGGGGTGGGAAATAAGTGTGTATGTTTGGTACAGTAGAAATAGAGAGGAGGAGAAGAAAAATAAGGTGTGCTTTGGTACTGTTTATTTCTAGCTAAAATAGGGTGGAAAATAGTGTGGAAATGGGAGGGGACCGGGTATGAAGACCATTCTGCCCTTCAAAAAAGACAATTTTCCTACATAGCGGCTGTTCACGAACGGGAGTGATCGAACCACAGAAAAAACTAAGGAACAAATCGGGAGATCAGGAGGGGGCACACAAACAATCCGTTACAGAGGGTGAACGTGGGTCTGAGCTTCAGCTCCACGGCTTAGCAAGTCCAAAGAAGGAAGAACGTTGCAAATGATGGTCATGTGTGCAGATCAGGAGCCACCGTTTTTGTCACTGGCGGTCAGATCTGCACTTCCGGTCATCGGAAAACGGAGGAGAAGACCCAACCACCTTTGATTTGTGCAAAAAACCTGAGCTTCACTCCTAGGTAACCGTCTTTCCCCATTTTCGTACACTGTTCACCATCACCAAATGAGGCAAAAAATGGTTGTCCTCTACTCATGGATAATTGACTATTGCATGAGGATAATCGATTCTCCATCCTGCTGCAACAGTTTTCATGTTAAAAATTGAATCTAAAAATTTTAAACAAAAATGTAGTTAAAAATTTTAACTCTGGGAGGTTGGTTTAGTAACCATGCATGTAACTGTTATTAATCATTGATAATGTTCACAAATTTTTTCTATTATTTTAAAACCAATGACGTTTGGTTTGCATAAAACCTAAGCATGGACTTGTTCAATATTATTTCCTATTACATTGTAATTTATATTCCATTGTATATCGTATTCCATTGTATATACAACTTTGTTAGCTAAGTGTATGGAGTATAATGTGATACTTTATAACTATAACTGTGGTTGTTATTTGTAATGCTGAAACATGTGTTGAAATTGTTAGATGGAGAGGATTAATAATATAAAACAGAGCAAACAGAACATGTCTTATGATTCAATGGGAAATATAAACTGGACAAGTTGGACGAAGAGGAAATATTTACTAATAGTTTGGGAATTGAAAGCCAAATAATAAGTCATGCTCAAGAACAATTATAAATAAGGCTGCAAGTCAGTGCAATCATGCTATTGTGTTGTGTAGGCCATGCTTTGCATTTGCTTCATTTGATGTCATCAAAAATTCACATGTCGGTTAGTCATTTTGATCTTGAAAGAGAGCAAAGGCATCGCGAGTTAATGAGCTATCTAGTTCATATAGAAAGGTGTCGTGATATTATACGTATAGGGCCTGAAGCATTCATTTAGCTGTGTCAACAATTAAGAGGTACTGATATTGTTAAAGATACGATACGCTCTATTGTGGAGGAGCAAGTTGCAAAATCTTTACACATTATAAGTCACAATGTTAAAAATCGAACAGTGTGTTTCTTTTTCCGTCGATCGGGTGAGACTGTCAGTCACCACTTCCACACTATCTTACACGCTGTACTTGCATTAAAGGAAGAACTTTTAGTTCAACCATCGGGTAGGAATGTCCAACTACAAATACTTAATAATAGTAGATTTTATCCATTTTTTAAGGTACCTCTCTATATTCACTTTATGGTTTTGTTACTGTGTTAATTGAAACATTAAGTAAGATGGTAAATCCTTTTTGCACAAAGGATTGCCTTGGAGCCATAGATGGTACCCCTATCCGAGTGAAGGTACCAAGGGTAGAAGCCCCTCAATATCGTAGGAGAAAAGATTGCCCAACACAAAAATGTGTTTGTTGCATGTGATTTCAACATGAAATTCACATATGTCTTAGCTGGGTGGGAAGGAATTGCATTGGACTATAGGATATTAAAAGACGCATTAAGTAGGGAAGATCCATTAATAGTACTTGAAGGTTAGTGGTTTGTCTTCAAACGTAATTGTAAACTTTTGGTGTGTACGTACTGTAGTCAGTCATAATGTGACATTATGCTTCTAAGGAAATTTTATCTTGGGGACGCAAGTTTCATGCTTAAAAGAGAAATTTTGACACCGTATAGAGGTGTTCGTTATCATCTCAAGGAGTATTCAATTTGTGGACCACAGAATGCTAGAGAATTATTCAACCTTCGACACTTATCGCTTCGCAATGTAATAGAGTGAACATTTGATGTTTTAAAAAAACACTTTCTCATTATAGCTAGTGGTACAAAACCTCACTATGCATTTGAAACAATGAGAAATATAGTAGTTGCTTGTCACATACTACATAATTCTTTAGTTGAGGTAGATCATGATGAGACATTGCTCGCAGAAGTTGACCATGAGTTGCTTGAACATAAGGTGGATAGATCGCAAACACAACAACATGACAATGATTATAAACAAGGAGCTGAATTAAGGGATAACATTGCGACACAAATGTAGAATGATTACCGCTAATAATCACTTGTTTTTATGAGTAGACTATCAGTGTAATTTGTAAATTGCTTTGTATTTCTGAGTCATTGTAATTTGTATTCAAAGTTGTTTGTTTCAAAAATGACACTATATTCATATTATATTGTCTACCACATTCTATGCGTATTCAGTCCATAGGTTTGAAGATGAACAAAGGAAAAGGAATTGGATGTGATGGTAGTTAACCTCCTAGGGAAACTTGGAGGTGGTTCGAGGAAATGGACTACCTTCTAGTAACCACAATGGTTGACAAAGCCCATAAAGGACATAGGGTGGATGGTACTTGGTCGTCAGAAGCATATGCAAATGTGGTCAAAACTTTGCGAGCTTCTGGATTACCAGAAGTGACTAAAAATCACATAAAAAATAGACAAAAAACCTTGAAGGATAGATGGCGTGATGTGTTAATATGTTTAAAAGGTTAAGTGGTTTTGCTTAGTCTCCTTTAACAAAGAGGTTTGAAGCTGAAAATAATGTATGGGAAGATTTGATAAAGGTAATTGTTGTATTCCATGTTGGTTTATATTGTTCATACCAAAATGTTATTTTTTTAATACATTGTCATATCTTATAAATAGGCTAAACCTTTAGCCGCAAAGTGGAGAACATCTCAAGTTTGTCACCATGATTTCCTTGATGAGCTATAGGCATCCGATTGTGCATCTGGACAGAAGGGTTTAACACCAAGACAATTACATGAAGCACTGGATAAGGAAAACAAAGGCATTAACCTCAATGATGTTGTTGAGGATGCCACAATGAATGAGCCAAACACTAAAAACTTTAACGACACATAACTTGCCCCACAAAATGTTGAATCCTTCAGCCCTGGGTGTGCACAATCTAATTAGTCCATTGGGACGTCTGGTTCTCAGGGAACAAAGCGTAAAGCCCCCATGGTGGACATCATTGAGGCACAGATGGACAAATTAACTACAGGTCTTGATTGCGTTGCTGACGCCATTATTAGTGGAAATGCTTTGACAGATAAATTGTTTGCAGTTACTGAACGCCAAGTTACAATTGCAGAACGTCAAGTTATGGCAATTGAGAGACGTAACGAAATCATCAATGAACAAGTACATGTGATGAAGCAAAGCACAAATCGAGTGTATTCTGAATTAGATGTTTGGTAGTTGTTGACTGAAATGAATATCTTGGAGTCGCATTTACTTGTGCAACAACGAGTCAAAGAAGCGGTTATTGTTTGGGATACCCGCTGAAATATGACTTCAGGAACTTGTGAAAATGATGACCACTGCTGGCATGCAGTGACGTGAATTCAAAACATGTTGTATTTTGATGTGCTATATTAAGTACATGGTGTGGACAATACCTGAGGCTTTATTTGTTTATTTATTTTGTTGTATTCGGATACATAGAACTGATATGTATTTAGAAGTCCTTCTTGAAGGAAGTAACTGTTGTCAACTTGTAATTTTGAGGTCCTTTATGAAGGATAGTAACTTATGCTGAAGTTATGATTGGTTATATGTAAGTTATGCACAGTCTAATTATGATCAACATCTTGAATGAATGAGTGTTGTTAATTATGTCTATGTTGAGCTACCTTATGCACATTGTGTTAAGTCATCAAAGTAGTTAATTTATTAGATTCATTAACTTGTTCTGCTGAAATATTTAACTGTGTGTCCAATGTATTGCACTTAAATTTGTATTGTACTTATCCATTGAATTTGTTTATAAAGTTATCAATTTATAGGTCTTGTTATAATGGCTAGAACATCTAAAGACAAAAGAACAAGAGATGGCAAACACAAGAAAATAGTTGAGGACCTTACAGCAGAACAGACTTTTGCCCTTGCCAAGTTATTAGATCATAGTAGATTTTTCAGCAACAACACACAAATGGATATATATGTCGATCATTTTGCACCCACGAGACTAGTTGAGCCAAAGGTAATGATATTTGAATACTTTGAGTAGAATGGTTTTGAGTTTCAAAATTTACTAGAATATCAAGGACTTAGAAACTTTGTCTCATTTCGACTTGGGTACTTCATGGACTTGGTGAAAGTATTCTTTGCAAACCTCAAAATACAAAATAATGGTGACTTATGTACTGTCGGTGAAAAATTTTAAGATCGAATCAAGCCTCGTGACCAGTTTAGCATAACTGGCTTGAAGTACCAAGGTTTGAAGTTTGACCCTTCCAACATAAATGAAATGGAGAACTATGATCATGATGTAGCTGTGGTTGCCATGGTTAGAGAAGGGGTTCAAGTACGTAAGAAGGTGAATATACGTTGCTTGCCTGTTGAGGACAGATTATTACATTACACATATGCACGTATTTTAATGCCTCGTGGAAACAATTATGCATACCTCAGTGATAAAGACATCTTTGTATTATGGTGTATAAAGCAAAGGATTATGATCAACTGGTCACATTACATATGCTAGCATATGATTAAGTGTAAGGAGAAACGGATGAGGACCCTTCCGTATGCTATTCTCATAACAAGGATAATGAATACTTTGAAGTTGACCTTGACGGGGAGGTTGAAACAACACTTGGTTGGTCCAATTTTTTCAAAGATCGCACGCTGAAGTTGATGAAGATTGTGAAAGTGAATAGGGTGTGGCAATATGCTAATGGAGTGGCACAAGATGATGATGAAGATGATGTGGATGAACAAAATGAACCCTCATCACATGTTGGTGAGCAACCTCATGGTGATGATGTTTTAAATCGAATCTTTGTTGGCATACAAGATTTACAACAAGGATTACATAGTTTAGTAGTCAATGTTCGTGAACTTGATGCAAAGGTTGACTCGAAGTTTGATGAGTTTGGTAGACGTCTTAAAGGACTTGAGCATCTTTGTCACCATCAACAAACAAAATAGTTAATGCTTGATGTATTGTGTTTACCTTTCTAGTAAAGTACTTTGGGAATTGGATCTGGTCCTTATGTTCATGTTTCTCATTTCCATTTGAACCTATGTACTCGGAACCTTTTTATCCCTTGCTTTGTTTTAATCACACTTTGACATTAGCCTTTGTTGCAGTATTATTAGTCTTATTATTCAATTAAGTGTTGATTGGTTGTTAATCTTAATTATCAGTCCAATTATTACATCATTAAAATCTTAATCATAATATACAAAGAATTCATATTGACTAGTTTTCATACTTTATTTTGATAAAAATAATGTTATATAGCATGTTTAGACATAGCCAACCATATATTTTAATAGGAATGACCCATTGTCAAGAGCAAATAATCAATTATTGCTCTAGAATAGTGGATAGTTGACTATATAGTTATAATAGTCGACTATCCAAGCTCCTGCTGTTATGGTCATTGAATTTGCCTCTGTTGCTTCGTGATAATCGACTATTACTAGCCCATAGTTGACTATTCAGTTTGCAGCTGCCACTGTTCTCCAAACTTGAGTTGTTGTTCGTGTATGATGGTCAACTATTAGTTTAGGATAGTTGACTATCATTAGCTGCAGGGAATAATGTTTGTGATAATAGATTGTTTGGAATAGATAGCTGACTATTTTCATCTTTATTTTGCCACTGTCCAACCATAATATTTTTCTATTGTTTTGTATTAGTCTATTATTGTATTCTGTTCATATGCCAGACCAACTTCATGTAAATAAGGGCAAAAATGAAATACAATATTAATCTAATTTCTTTCCTTTCTTTCCACTCAAACCAAACAATTATATAATATTATTTTCACTTCTACCCCTATTTCTACACAATCAAACAACTCATATTTTTATTTTATTTCTTACCTATTTTTTACCTCACTATTTCTCTCCATCCTGCCAAACGGAGGGTTAACAATATTGTCCAAGAGGAAAGAGGTGGATACCATCATCAGAGACACCCTCGAACAGGTCCTCATCCTCCGCGACCTTGTCTGTCTCCAGCTCGGTCACATTAAACAAGAACTTTGAACCTATATCTATAAATATAGGCCTTTTCTTCTTTATTTGACAAAATATTCCAATTTTTTTCTTACAATCTATTTTAATTGTTGATATAACTATATAATACGCATGCGATAATATCAACAAACACAAAATGAAAAGAGGCTCTGTCATATATTAAACATGACGTGTAGGTGTTATTGTGAAATTTTGTTAAATGTCAATGTCAATATATAATAACCTACATTTACACTTGTTTCTATGTTCTCCATTTTACTTCTTTTTTGGATCAAAGAGGTGATTTCAAACATGTGAATGTGCTTGAATATGGTTTGGCTTTCAAAGGAAAAAGGTGTAGCTTTATACACAACCTTGTAATGCTGTACAGTACAAATAGTGAAACAACTTGAGGTTTTAGCAGTAGCAAGAAATTAAAATTTTAAATGTAAAGTTGATAATGATGTAGAATAATTTAGGGACTGTCGGAGGGTTGCAATTAAAGTTTCAATTTTTTTTTCAATGTAAATTTTAAAATAAAACATCTTTAATTAAGATATAAATTAATTTATTTTTAATTTAATGCTATTTGAAAATTTATAACAAATGCTAAATGATAACAAATAAATGTGAATAATATATCTAAATTGTAGAAGTGATAGTTTTTAATGAATGAAAGATTTTTACTTCAAATTAGATTTTTTTAATTCTTTAAACCAATTTAGTCACTAGAGATAAAAATTTTTAAACCAAGACATTCTTTTATTATTTTTAAAAGGGTTTTTTTTTATTTCCTTATTTCTTTACTTTTAAAATACAAGATTTTTTAGATTCATACGTATTAAAAGAGAACTATAACATTTGAAGAGAGAAAAATTATGTGTTTGTTTACTTTTGTTCAATATTTTTCATGAAATTAATTTTAAAAAATAAATAAATATTTAAATTAAAAATATATATATATTAATCATTAATTTAAAATTAATTAAATTATAAAACATTTCAATTAAAATTAATAGTAAATATATTCTTAACTTTTCACTTTGATTATTTGTTTTTAAAGTTATTCACGCAAAGTAATATTTTATAATATGTTAAATTTTATTTAAATCATTTGATATTTATTTACTTTAAATATATTACAAGAATATTTTTCACATCTTTTACAATAATTAATTACAGTCATAAAATTTATATATTAAATTTAACCCATGTAATGCATGGGTTAAAATGCTAGTAGAGGATATAAATTAAAATAGTTATATTGAATCAGAGTAGTTATAGACAATGTTTTTAAAATCGGACCGGTCAAGGCATTAGTTTAAGGTTCAATGGTTCAATCGTGGTCGAACCGATATCAATAAAATAAAAATAAAAATAATTAAATAATATATAAAATAAAAAAAATATCATAACTTTATAATACTAAAAATTAAAAATAAAATATAATTTTATAGATTCTTTACATTTATAATACCTACAAAAGTACAAATTAAATATGTCATGATACTTAAGTATAAGTTTTAACTATACACATCAACATTTATTAATAAAAACAAGTTTATATTTAAAATAAAAAGAAAATGATAAATACTTTAGGTTGGTTTTCATTTTTTTAAGAAAAAAAATCAAAATAATGTTATATTAAGCATTTTTCCATTGACCTACTGTGAACCGGTTTTTGATCAGTTTTCCTGTTCTTTGATCGATTTTTTTTAGGCTGGTTTTGTGGTTTATTTGAACCGGTCAGATGACCTGTTCACCGATTTTCCGATCCGACCAGCTGGTTCGGTATGGTTTTCAGAACATAAGTTTTAGGAGTTATTTTTTAACGAAAGCATTTTTAGCAGTTACTTTAACAAGAACGTTTTAGGAGTTTTTCTTAATTTCTTTTCTCTTTCAATCTATCCTTTTTTTTATCTTTATTTATAAATTGAATTTCAATATATTTTTCTAAAAAATATCAAATAGTTAAAAATAACCTTGTGTCATAATATAAATTGATTATCATAAATCTAAAATATAATTTATATGTTTAACAATATGTATTTATTATGAATTTTAATTACATAAAATAAACATTTTATCATGTGCATTACACATATTAAAGTACAAGTAAGAAGTTAAACCAAACACACATGGACAACTTTTACTTTTCATTTGGCCTTGTGTATTAGGGGTTTTTGATTGTCCGTGGATTGGATTGGATCAGTTTGGAAGAGAAAAAATACCTAATCTAATCGCTTTGATTTTCTTAATTCATTTATTTGGTTTGGTTTTAAAATTCAAATTCGATCCAAATCAATCTAAAGCAATTTTAATTAGATCGATTTTTGATTTTCAATTGATAATCTTTGTTTTTTATCTCTAACTTTTATACACCCCTATTTTTCATCCCTGCATTTTGTAAATATCCAAACTTCCATCCCTTATGTTCTTATTTTTTGAGAGAATTTAATTTAAATACATTGGCAGTGTAATTTTTTTCACACTATCATCCAATTATAAACTACAATGTATGACAAAATTATTGACTTTTGCAATAATTACTCTGAATACCCATAATGATTTCTAATTAGTCAATAATGTAAAAATCCTTACACTAATAATGCATAAAGATTAAGCTTTTTCTTAGGATGCCAATTGCCAAAAAGTATAATGGGAATATCATCACTATAGGTGGGTATATGGGTTAGTTTGATTCATTGTAGTTTGCATTTAAATGGGCCAGATTGGGTTGATCCGCTTATTAAATAGACCACTTTTTACTTAGTCCACTTCCAACCCACTTAATCTTCAATGTAATTGGCTGGTCGGCGAGCCCAATAATAAAAAATATAAAAAAACAAATGTTGTAAAAAAAGATAAAAAAAAATTATTAGAAAATTTGAATGAGAGCGTTTTTAGGAGTTATTATTCAACAAGAGTATTTTTAGATTTTTTTTCTTCACCTCTTATCTCATTCAACCTATCATTTTAATCTTTATTTCTAAATTAAATTTCAATATTTTTTTTAAAAAATTATCAATAGTTAAAAATAACCTTGTATCACTATATAAATTGTTTATCATAAACTTAAAATATAATTTATATGCTTAAAAATATTTATTTATTATGAACTTTACATATAATATAATTTATATATTCAAAAGTATTTAGTGGTGGAAGCTTGTGTCACTTATTCCTCAACTAATTTTTTTTTTCCAATGTTGGTTGATTTAACTTTCAAAAAAAAAGTTGGTTAAGGGAGTGACTTTAGCTACATCCATCAGTTTCTTAAAAGATGATTTCGTAGTTGAAGTCTCATAAATAGGATTAGATTGCATATCCTAACAAAAAATACATATAATTTGTTGTTTGCTATATGTGTTTTTCCTTCCAAATAAATTAAATTTAGACAACTATTTACCTTTGTGTTAAGACAAAGGACTAATTTATAACCCTTAATATTTTGATAATAACAAATAGTTAAAATATATATGTTTTTATGTAATCGTCTGATCATTCATTTGCAAGCAATCATCTGATGTTTTAAATGAATATCGTCTTTATCTTTTGATTAGATAAATTTCGTAACTAACAAATCTATCAGACGATGATAACGTTCTAAAAAGATCTGCACATCAATCAAAGCGTAAGCTACCTCGAAATGTATAAAGCCTACATACCTAGTATCGAGGAGAGTCAGCTCTTTTAAGCGAAAAAGAATGAATGCATGTGCGGATGTCAGAACAGGAAAACGAACATGACAACTGCTACAAGATTGAGTACAAGAATATAAAAGATGAGCAAACTACTTTATCTTATCATATGACAAGTTGGTGAAAGGCATTAAATGCTGCATTTATTACTCTAACGACTCTCTTCATTAGATGAAGGTCGTCTCCTGAAAAGCACTCAACGGATACTTTGGAAAAGCCTATAAATAGAAGAAGAGACCTCTTTCATGAAGTTCCTGTTGTTGTTGCTAAAAAATCATAACATCTTTTAGAAACGAAAAAGCTCTTCTCTTGTATACTTTGATTGTAAAAATTGTTTTGTGTACTTACTTGTATATTCGTCTGATAAGACATTAAACCTAGTAAGGTAACTCACCAATAAATCTTTTTTCAAAGAAATTGGTGGAAGCCTGAAGAGGCTTTGATTCGAAGAAGACTTAGGTTATTGCTTGGAGAGACAAGTAAAAGACTACTTGGGTTGAACCTGAAGAGGCTTGTGGAAAGAATACTTGTAACTTGAAAAAGTTAGTGAAACTTGGTTGTCGCTAAGAACTGGACGCAATCTCTGGGGTGAGACGAACTAGTATAAATATTGTGAGCATTCCGGTTTGTCTTTTAGCTTTCATCTGTCTTATAAAACGTTTTTGAAAATATCTTTGATCATATCTTTCAGACAATACGTATTTAACAAAAGTTTTGCGAAAATTTGCTATAACACAATTCAACCCTCCTTCTTGTGTTATCTTTGTATTTTACACTTTGTTATATCAATTATTTTTCACCACTCTTCATGGTTTTTCCTCAATTGAAGTCTACATAGAAATGCATTAATATTATTAAACATATGAAAATGGTAAAATGTCTACCAACATTTGACATGTAAGTAGGGTATCTTCAATATTTAACCTTAGTACTATTAACCACATGTGTTAAAATTTGCTTATCAAATTAGTCAATTTACGTTTATTAAAGTATGCCTGTGTGATGAATAGGATTTTTTTATGTCAGGCATATATTATAATAATTAGTTAAATTATAATTTATAGCTAATTTATATTTTTTGCATATATTTTTAAAATAAATTTTGTAACTATATATTGTTCATAAAAGTTAGAGAAAAAATTCTTTAAATTTTTTATATTCCTAAAATATTTAATTATTTAAAATGACCATCTTTAAGTGAGTAAAGTATATATTTTTTTAGTCAAAAATAAAATTTCTTAATTGAATTGTTTTTATGATATATATATATATATATATCACACACACACATACACATATATACATTGTTGGTTTGAAAGTTCCTTTAACATAGATCATGTGTACAAAAATTTATATTAATCCAAAATAATTTGATATCTTATTCATATTGATCAAAATGGATGTAATATATATTTTTCAAAATATACTAAAATATGAATTGTTTGATTACTTTTTTATTGTTATTCAACTTTGACAAAAATTGATACAAAACAATATTAGTAATATGTAATTATAATTCAATGATTGGATCGATAAAATCACAAACTATATGAAGTTATGATGGTATAAAAGTGGTGTAAATTATACTAGTGTAATTGATCACTCCCCATAGATATATATATATATATATATATATATATATAGATATATATATATAGATATATATATATATATATATATATATATATATATATATATATATAACTTTATTTTTATTAAATATGAAGTTGAAACAATTTTAACATTCTATAAAAATATTATCTTTTTATATAATAAACAATTTCAACTAATTACAATAAATCTTATATATATATATATATAATTTATGATTATAATAGAATCTTTTATACAAAGTTTTTATATTATGCAAGACACATATAATTTATTATATATAAATATTAGTGATAATTACATATTAATAATTTTTGAAATATTATCAAACTTATACACTAAAGACATTACACATGATAAATGAATTAATAATTATAGATTAATACCTTTGGTTTTTTATTTTATTTTTCACATTTGATATTGTTATTTTTAAAAAAATAATAATTATATATTTTATTAATAATTACACATATTGTTATTGTTATTCTTGTTTTATAATTATAGATTAATATCGAAGGTCATTAGCAGAAGTAGTTCGGCACTTGTGTCTCTTAACTAAGGACCGAGGTTTGATCCTCAGCTTGGGAATGGAGTCGCGACTGGAGGTACCATTTTACCCCAAAATGGGCCGACCTGGTGGGAGGGGGAATAGTTAGGTGTCAAAATAGAAGCCTCAATACCTCTTGGTTAGACAAAAAAAAAAACTAAAATTCATAAATATAATAAATGAATACATAATAACCAATAAATCAATGCACAAATTCAAATACTCAATAATGACACTATTAAAACTCATTATCCTTCCCTCGATATTTAATAATAAAAATGAAAAATAAATTATTTTATAAAATGTGCATTAAAAACCCATTCCCTAGTAAATGTCAATACGATTTATTAAATACAAGAAAAATAAAATATCAATAAAGAAAATGTCTAAAGTACTTCTAATTTTGGGTGAGAAAAAATGCGTTAAAATTTTCTTTTTTTTATATATAAAATATATGTCCCATATTATACCAAAATACGCTCATAATAGCAATTTAGGTGATAATATGTCTTCTTAAAATTCTTTCTTTCATAACTTTGAATTAAGTGTGCCTTTATATCACTTTTTTACATTATACAACATGTAAAATTGATACAAGGACACCCTTGCGAAGAACTGCATAATGGTTATCTTAGACTTTGAAAGAGAAAATTGATATAAGAATATCCTTGCTATGAGTTGTATCAGTTGCAAGTCATTAAATGATCTTATTACTAATGATGATATTTCTTCTTCTTTGGTTGATTTTTTTTTCCTGCAATTTCTTTTAATACTTTTAATTATTTTATTTAATCTTTTAATTAACTTTTATTTAAATAGATTGATCTCTTTTATTTATTGCAAAATCCTCTCATTTATTTTATTATCATTTATCATTTATCCTTTAAATCTTTTGATCCTTTCATTATTATTGATCCTTTAATTTAAATTTAAATTGATGATAATGATAATTGTTTTATCTTGCTTTTAATTACTTTTAATTATTCACTTTTAATTTCAATTAATTTGTATTGGTTGGTTTCTTTCACTTACTGCAATCTCCTCTTAATTTCTTATTGCAATTTCTTTTAATGCTTTTAATTATTTTCTTTAAGAGATTAATAGTTATGCATTGTTAGCGTAAAAACTTTTACATGCTCAATCAATCATAAATTATTATTGATATGAATTTTAAGGTAATTATTATAAAAGTCAACAAAATTATCATACATGATGATTTGTGATTGAATGACAATGTAAAATTGCTTCACATGGTTAGAGCATAACCTATTCTCTCTTTCCTTAATCCTTTAATTAATTTTAATTGATTAATCGATGACCATGGTAATAACAAAAGATTCCTCTTGCTTTTAATTAATTATTTTTAATTATTTACGTTTAATTTTAATTAATTTGTATTGGTTGATTTTTTTTACTTACTGCATTCTCCTCTCAAACTTTTACCGTGCATCTTATTTCAATGCTTTTAATTATTTTTTAAAACTTTTAATTTTAATTGATTGATTTTTTTACTTACCGCAATTTCCTTTCATTTATTTCATGATCACTTATCCTTTAAATTCTTTATTCCTTTAATCATTATTGGTCCTTAATTTAAATTTAAATTGATTTAAATTATCCTTCAAAAAAATTGATTTAAATTGATGATAATGATAATTATTTTATCCTTCTTTTAATGTCTTTTAATTATTTTTAATAATTTAATTTTTACTTTTAATTAATTTGTATTAATTGATATCTTTTACTTACCATAATTTTCGCCCAATTTTTTACTGTAATTTCTTTTCACGCTTTAAATTATGTTCTTTAATACTTTAATTAATTTTAAATGATTGATTTCTTTTTCTTACCGCAATCTCCTCTCACTTATTGTATGATATTTTTCTCCTGTCTCCTTTAAATTGTTTGAACCTTTAATTAGAATTTAAATTGATGATAATATGGCAATTATTTTCTCCTGCTTTTAATTTCTTTTAATTTTTACTTTTTCTTTTAATTAATTTGTATTTATTGATTTCTTTTACTTGTCACAATTTTCTCTTGATTTTTTACTGCAATTTCTTTTAATTTTTTAATTTTTATTTAATCCTTTAATTAATTAATTTCTTTTACTTACCACAATCTTCTCTCATTTATTTTATGATTATTTATCCTTTAAATCCTTTAATTATTATTGATCCTTTAATTTAAATTTAAATTGATGATAATGACAATGACAATTGTTTTCTCCTACTTTTTAATTACTTTTAATCATTTACTGTTACTTTTAATCTACCTTATATATTAAATAAGAACAGTTATCTTAAACGATAATGTTTTTAGCTACTATTCTTCAATGAGAGCATTTTTATCTATCATTTTTCAATAAGAGTATGTTTAGAATTTTTTTAACCTCTTATCTCTTTCAATCTATCATTTTCAATATCTTTAGTTTTAAATTGAATTTCAATATCTTTTTAAAATAAATTATTAATAATTAAAAATTAACATTATATATTGTATTACAAAAATTATTTATTATAAATTTAAAATATTAATCTATGTGTTCAAAAATATTTATTTATTATAAATTTTAATTATAATATAATTTATATATTCAGAAGTATTTATTATAAATTTAAGTTATATAAAATAAATATTTATTCTGTGAAATGCATAAGTTAAAATACTAGTTATTTTCTATTGGTTGATATCTTTTACTTACCACAATCTCCTCTCATTTAGGTATACTTACCACAATCTTCAACACATCTTCCACATCATAGAATCTTTTATGAATAGGCTTTATCTAAGATAGAAAATATTTTTGAAAATAAAAATATTCATAAAAGTTCATAAAAATGCTATCACACTTAGCATCTGTTAATTCGGTAGTTGACATAAAAATTTAGAATTCTTTACAGATCTTACAACAACAATTTTGGTTCAAGTGTTACAAAATTGCACATTGAATTTATTATTCTTTAGCCCAAGTTTTGTAAACTCTACAAATATTAGAATGATAATGGTATAATCAAGCAAGGTGCAGAGAGTGTAGAATGATAATTCAAATTATGAATGAGTTTTATACTTTTATGTGACACTGTTCGGGAATTAGAAGATAAAAGAGGAGAGAGAAATAAAAATGCTTTTCTTTTAGTTTATATATTTGAAATAAATAAGAAAAATGCAACTTTGTTCTTGTTTTGATAATTAAAATTTTGATTTTGAGAGAGAAAGAGAGAGAGAGAGTCAAATTGATGACAATGGATACTGATAATGTTTTTTCTCCAAAAATTTTTAAATTGAAAATAACACCTTGAGAAAGGGAAACTTTTGGGAGATCAGGTGCCACAACTTGAATTTCCCTAACGAATTCCAATTAAGGGGGAGGCAGTTAAACCATTCTTTCCTTCTTCTCCCTCATCTCTCTGTAACCAAAGGAACCAAGTTAATGCAAATTTTGTCTTTTAAGGAGCAAAAGAGAGTGTTATTTATTTATGGCTCCAATCCTTTCAACAAATATAGACGATACTCTCTACCTATTGAGCACAGGTCCAATTTGGCATGCTACAAGAACATAAAAGGTACAAACATTAACAATGAAAAAAAAAATAAAAGGTAAAATTAAGAAATATTGTACGTTAAATGAACACCAAATTTTGCTTGGTATTAATATTATTCATACTAGTAAAGGAAAGTAATGGAATTCATGATTATAAAATGTAAAAAACAGAGATCCTTTTGTGATAAATAAATAAAAGGTCGGATGAAAAAAAATTACCAATTCAATTAACACTAATTTTTGCTTGTTGTTAATATTATTCATATGTGGTAAAGGAAAACAATGAAATTCATGGTTATAAAATATAACAAACACATATAATTTGTGATTAACGAAAAAGAAATAAATAAAAGGTAAAGTTAAGAAAAAATATCTGTTTAATGAACACTAAAGTTTGCTTGTTGTTATTATTATTCCTCTATTACAGTAGGCCTTGCTGGTTAGGGTGTACTAGTGATGATGTGAGTTTTTTCAGTAATAACTTTCTTGAAAATTCTCATCCTTATTTATATTAATATAATCATAACTAAATAAAAAAAACAAATTGCAAGATATTGAAATTAAGAAGTAATCTTGAGTAAATGAGGAAATAAGTGATAAAAATAGATTATCAACTATTACAGTTAAAATTCAATTTCAAATACACAATAAATCCTTATCTTTATATTATTATAATCATTACTAAATAAAGAAACAAGTCACAGAATATTGAAATTAAGAAATAATCTTGAATAAATGAGAAAATAAATGATAAAATGAATTATCAATTATCAAAGTTAAAATTCAAATTCAAATATTGGAATTAAAAAGTAATATTGAGTAAATGAGGAAATAAGTGATAAAATGAATTATCAATTATCAGAATGTGAAATTTAAATATTAGTGATAGATTATGTAACTTACCATTTTCAATTCGCATTTATTGCTAAAATTCAAATTCAAATACATATATCAGATTCTATTAATTGCCTAAATTATTTAATTATCTAATTATCCATATTTTGAGCGAGAATAGAAAAGTAAATAGTGCTCCATTGTATAAGAATGAGTTTAATGGCCATGTACTGTTAGTGTAAAAAATTTTACACAATCAACCTATTATAAATCATCGTTGATATAACTTTTAAGATTCTTAAAATTTTTACAACAATGCATAAAAAACAAAGATGAAAATGATAGATTAAAAAAGACAAGAAGTTAAAAAAATTCTTAAAAATGCAACCATTGAAATTTTTTTATAAAAACACTCTTGTTTAAGATAAGTATTCTATAGAGAATTAAAATTCATAAAAGTAAATATTTTTGAACATATAAATTATATTTTAAATTTAAATTTTTAATAAATAATTTATATCATGATACAAAATTATTTTTAATTATTGATAATTTATTTTAGTATTTTGAAAATTAATTTAAAATAAAGATAAAAAAATAAAATAAAGAAACTAAAGATAAGAAAATCTCTAAAAAGATTTCATTTCCTAAAAAGATTTTGGTCGATAACTTAAAAAAAAAAAAAGGCAACCACAGCTATATATATAGAATAAGAAGTTAAACGAAACACATATTGACAGGTTTCTGCCACCATCAGGTTCTATCTCTCTCCTCCTTGTATGTTTAGGTATTGGACGAACGAAATTCCTCGCGTCGCGTCACGTTAATTAGATTTTCGGTGGCCTCAGAAATCATAATCTATTCGAAAGGGTCCAGTGATTTCGTCACTAACTCTGTTATTCAATACAGCAACATTTTGTCATTCCATGATTTCAAAACTTTGTTTTCTTGCATTACCTACACTATACCCTGTCTCCCTCCACTTTCACTTGAATCGCACCATGAATCGTGGTGGTTTTCATGCTGAATCGCGCGATTCTACAGCGTCCGATCTGAAAACCCTAAAAAACTAGTTTTCTTCTTTGCCTCTCTCCCACTGTGCTTTGTGTGTTTCTCTTTCCACAATCCACACTGATAGCGTTAACATTGTCCAAATAGTTTTCTGGTTGTGGATGCTCCATATACACAAGTTTGGTGTTATTTGTTTTCCTGTTAATTAAACTTAAAATAATTGTTTGACTGGTTATGTGGTGTTTGTACAGGTATTGAGGATACAACACTGCTTCGTTTGAACCTGTTGAAGGTATGTTGATGTAATCTCATACAGTAAGTAAGGTTTGGAAAACCTTACAGTACGAAAACCCGTGTTTATCAATCCTTTTTAATTTTTTCCTGTTCCTTCGTTAATGAAATTTTCGGTGAGACTTTGAAAAATCTAAGTTTGTATATATCAACCAAGTTAAACTTATCAAAGTATAGTGTATTTGAATTTGATCAAATGTTCAAAAATTTTGGTGAAGGAAAATGAGCCACCTGTTAACAACTTTGTCGAAGAAGAAAGAGGTGGATACTATCATCAGAGACACTCTCGAGAAGGTCCTGGTCCTCCGCTTTGGTCGTGCCTCTGACCTTGTCTGTCTCCAGCAAGATCACATTGTATGCTTTGCTTTTCATTCATCTTCTGTTCTTCCCGCATTTCAATTTTGTTGTTTCTTTTTCAGAATCAAAGTCATTTGTTGTGCCATCTTGTTCATACAGCTTTCTAAAGCAGCAAGGGATGTGTCCAAGTTTGCAACTGTGGCATTGGTTGATGTTGATTCCGAGGACATTCAAGTCTATGTCAAGTATTTTGACATCACTTTGATACCATCTACAGTGTTTTTTTTCAATGCCCATCACATGAAAATGGATTATGGGTATGGTCTCTGCTCCCTTTTTGCCTTCATTTCTCGCGCGTCCTGTTTCGGTTTTATTTGCGGTTGTTTCATTTCATGATATTTGTATAAGTGGTAGATACCGTGTCAGATGATTTACTTGTAGTTATGATTCCCATTGAAAATTCTCGCTGTCTTTGGAGTCCAATTGAATGTCATTTTCTAAAGAGCTTTAGTTGGTGTAAATACGTAATACTACTTTTTATTTTGTAATCTCTTATTCTGTAGAAGTTGAAAAAGAATTTTATTGGTAAAGTGTTGTGATCTTGTCATTGCAGTTTTACAAAAAAGAGATTCCCCCACCCCAAATTTTTGAGCTGTGTTTATCTTGTATTCTGACTTGTATCAATAAATTTAGAGAGCAAGTCTTTTGATATTTTTGCTATCATATGTAGGACTGCTGATCATACTAAATGGATTGGTGCTTTTCACACAAAGCAAGACTTCATAGATGTTGTAGAGGTACATATCCTTGTTTGTTGGACTAATTATATTATTCATGTAGATCTTTGATCTAATTGGAATGATCATAAATTGTTTCGACTGCTAATTTTTTATTATTTAGCACTAAATTTATTGTTAAGGCAGTAACTAAGATTATGAGGTAAAAGCAGTCTTGCAGATACTAAAATTTGCAAAAAGAAGATAAAAAGTGAACTTGCTGAATTTTCCCTACTTCTATTTGTCAACATCTGCTTTCTTTTTCTCTTATTTTTTGTTTTATAAATCTTGTCGTCTAAACTTCATCAAACTATAATCAAGAGGCCATTTGAAGTTTCTAATGAGAAAGAATCTTTCTTTTGATTGCTAGTTTTGATTTGTCTCGAGGACATATAGATAGTGGATCCTTTTGGATGGTGAGCAAAATGACTTACTGGCTTGTGTGAGCACTGCTATTTGCTAGCATGTTTCCCCCTTTTGTTAAATGTATTTGTTTTGACTGGCTTGGCCATTTGTAAATTGATTTCAGTTTTCAAGTATTTGCTGTTTTTCTTTTTCTTCCCTTGTCTTTTCTCCCTTGCCTTGATAATTGGACAGGAGATGTGTGCCTGTATGTCCGGAGTTCATTTATTTGGTGTTAGGTTAGCTTCTATATAACTTTACCCTCTTTTGGTGTTTGTGCTTGTAGTTTAACTGCAAGGGGAACACCAGGAGGATAGTTTTGTTATAAATTCTGTTATAGATTGTTCCTTGTGCTTCATTTCTAATGAAAATGAATAATAAAAATTAATAAAGAAAAAAAACACTAAAGTTGTAAACCAAATAAACACACTAGACTTAGTAGGAGAGGAGAAAGTGGTTCACTCAACAGATAAACAAAGGGAGTTTTGCTCTGTCATTTTAGTTAAATATTTAAAATTTTAGTTTTTCTCCTCAAGTGCTTAATTCCCAGTTTTGTCCTTGATAAATTGAGTACATCTTTGTTTGGCAACACTTAAATTTCAGTAATCTAATTGAATTTTTGTTTCCGTTTTAATATCATTTGTAAAATTCTCAAAACAATTTACAAATTGATTCCATGTATTTATTATCAGTATTCATGAATCTGTTTTTACATTACTGCAGGCAATATTTAGAGGAGCAATGAAGGGAAAGCTTATTGTGAATTGTCCTCTCCCTCCTGAACATATACCAAAATACCAGATACTGTACAAGGATGTCTAAAAATTAAACTCAATCCTTTCCCCCTGTTTTCTTTCCGTAGGGGTGGGGATAATTAACTTGCAAATAATCCAGTGGTAGAAACTGTTATGTTTTTGTTCTCGTCTTTCTCCCCTTTTGCTTAGCATGCGCAGACTCGTAAAGTTGAGCTCTTGTGTATATTGAATTTTTCGCATTCAGTTAGTTCATGAAATAAGAGTTAGTGAGTAGTGCTATTTTGATTTTTTTTTATATTTTGTTTTTTAAGAAAGAAAAATGTACCTGTAATTGTTCGATTTTAGGTTCAGGATCTGTATGCTGTGACCTGTGAGCGTGGTATATATTTGTCCAATTTGGATAATCTTATGTTGCATGAAATTGGTGAAGGAACCGAGTGGAATTGACATTGGTGAAATTAAAATTGACATGAAACGTTACTATGACATGGAACTGGTGTTTATATATAAGGTGCCAGTCACGTATGAATAATTAAATTATGAATAGCGATAATGAGAACTGAGTTATGTGAAAAAAATGGTAAATTATACTCTCCTGATTTGATAGATAATTAAATTAGAGTGTTATCTTTTTATTTTTTAATAATTATATTTTTTCCTTAAAAAGTAAAATGTTGCATTTTAATATAAATGAATTTCTTAATGATAAAGAATATTAATGAGGCTCTAAAGGACATTTTTATTCTACAACTTTTCGCCGGCAATCAATTTTAAACATTATTAATTTTAGAATTTTAAAAGAGGAAAATGACAATTTCGACATTTAAACTTTTACTAAAATCTTATTTCTTCTGTAAAGTCTTAAGTTCCAAACTAACTGATGGCAGTTAGGGATGGTAATAAGTAATGAACCTGATGGGCACCCACAAAAATTACCATAAAGAATAGATAATAGATTGGACAAAAATTTGTACTTAAAATTTTATCATCTTCAAAAGATTCGTCTCGCATGTAAAGTCACTTCCATTATGAATTTTTATCAATATTTATTTTAACCAACTGATTCTCCTCCATAAAATCATGTTTTACACCAAGAGATACTTCTAAGCTGAGTTGCACATCTCACTCATCACCAATTGTTAAACAAGTGTATGCAAAAAATCAAGTTGAAATTAAATAATTATAATAAGAAGAACTTGACCTATGACAATTCATTTTACTGCCATGATCTTGAAACTGAATTTGTCACTCACCACTTTTTACTCACAAATCGAACGGCCAGGGCCTCCTAAATTTTTGGGTTGTTGGATACCACTTACTTTGTTGTTATGATGTATCATTTTTAAGTTATTTTGACCACCACTTGGAAAATTGATCCATTGATTTAATTACAAAATTAGTAAATTGGTCAAGTGATTGATCAAGATAACAAATAAAATAATATGGTTAGAAGATTAGCGAAAAAACGGTTTAATGGGTGGAAAAATTAATTTTTATTTTAAATTTAACTTAAAAAACTTTTAAACCAATAAAAACTCAATAGTTACATAAGTCTACATATAAAATTTTATGCATAAATTATCATTATTTATTTTCTTATTATAGACTTATTATAATAATTTTTATCTTACAACACATAACATAATTCTTTATATTAATTTTAAATTTAACCTTATTTTCAAAGTTTTAAATTATTTATTAATTAATTTATCATATATTGTGAAAAATATAAGCTTAGATATAATCTAATTAGCCTTGATAAAATCAACGAATTACAAACTAATGTTATCTTACTCAATTTAAAAAAAAAAAAATGAAAACTACCATTGACCATTTGACGACAAGCATTGAGATAGGGAAAACAACTTCTGTATTGGTGACAAAGTTAACAATTTTACATAATATAACATTAAAATAGTCAATATTGCCCACGGTAAAAACATTCGCGTGTTGAAGTCTACAAAATAATAAATACCAATGCGTATATATTGAGGGGAATACAACTATATGTTTAAAATTGGTAATGGGTTTATTCAGACCTCTTGCTTGAATTGCTTGAATACAATTCATTTTTTTTTTCCAGATGTTAGGTGGTAATGATTATCCTCATGTTTTCATTTCTTATATTTTCTTTTTATTGTTATATTTTTTTTTATTGTTAAAGCCAGCTAGCTGATTGGGGTCTTCACATTTCCTTTTTCTAAGCGAAGGACACGTATGTATATATCTCCCATGAGAATAATAGGTGGTGATTGCCTGATTGGTGAAACTTTTACTGACGAGTATGTGGTTCCAAAAGTGCGTTGGTTTATGAGTCTGTTAATCAATCTCAGGAATATGGTATTCAGTAAGTAGCTCACGCGATTCTTTTATTTACAATAAGTAGCACACAAAAGTAGCTCGGGTGTCGCATTATTAGAATCTCCATATACTCTTATTGATTAATGCTCCCATTATTTTGCCGTTCTTATTTTTTTTAAAATAAAAATAGAAAATGGTATGTGTTGCACGTTAGTTTCTTCTTTTTTGGCGTATGTGTCCTACTTTCACGTTAGTTTCTTCTTTCGGTTATGTTTGAGGTATATTCTTTTAAAAGCATGTGTGTACATTTTGGTTTGGAATGGTTGTTTTGATGTATCATTTTAATATATTAATTTAAAGCTTCGTAATAAGTATATGGGTTGTTTATTGTGTGCGTCACTTCTCTCCTTTTTCGGGTTAAGCACTTGGGTTTAAATTGTTCTAAGGCATTATTTAATTTATTAGTTATTGATTTAATCATTCTTGGATCATTCTTTAATTTTTCTCTATGAATGATCAAACGTTCTAAACCTTTTATTTTCTGCTTCATTCTTTTTTGGCGGTTATGTTTTGGTCTGAATGAACCCATTTTCTATCATCATAATCTAAAGACAATACACCTACTTATCAAAAAAGAAGAAGAAGCAATACACTTACAAATTATAATCAAGTCTTTAACCACTGTATGATGACTAATTTATCTACATGGCTTTTTATTATGTTAGCAATATGTATGTGTGTAGGTAAAACAGTAAAAAAAATGTGCTAATATATTAGTAAACCAGTTAAAAAAAGTGCTAATATGTATCAGTAAAACAGTCCAAGGTTTGACAATAAAAATATTAATGGTTGATACTTAAAATATGTCGTAATTTTATAACATATTGTTCATTTATATTCAACTGTATACATGCAGTTTTTCTTTTTCTTTCTAACTATTGAACAAATTTTCTATTTTGATATTGTATTTTTTTTTCTTTTGCAATAGTCTCTCTTACATGTACATATTTTTGTTTATATTACTTTTTTAGGAAAAGATATGATAAGATATTTTTTATTTAATTAATATTATTTCTATATTCTAATATGATAAGGTATTTTTTATTCAAAATTTTATCTTCTTCGCACACTAATTTGACCACAGGAGTATTTAGGAGAACAAAAAAAATAATAAAGTACAACGTAAAAATAACATATTTCTTTTAATAGGTTATTAAATTAATATATTTTTTATCTACTTTTGTTATTCTCTTTCACAAATCTTATATTTCTTTTTTAATACATTCATTCCCACCAATATATCTAATTAACATGATTTGTAAAATTACTTTGCTACATAAGTCCTTTGTTACATAAAGTTAAACATTTTATGACATAAAATATTATTTTTTTAAAATTTGAATTTAATTTATTTACATTATTATAAAATACTTCTATATAGACAGTCAATAAAATTTAACTATTTTACCTCATAATTTTATTCATGATACGATGACACACATGAAACCATAATTCCAAAAAGATTATGATTTTTTTGCAATTTTATATTTCATCATTTCTTTTTTATCTCTTTATTTTATTTTTGTTACGTTATTCCTAAATCACTTTCTTTTCTCCTGTCTATCTTCTTTTTTAACTATTTCACACTTGGGACATGAAAAAAAAGGCTATTAGAAAATTCACGCCAAAAATGATGATATTGAAAATGGTGTTTAAAGAATCTCTTCTTGTTTAGTGCTAGGACCCCACATTTTACCTACTTTAAATTCAAGAAATTTGTCAAATTTAACCAAAATGGAATAAATTAATATAAACAATAGATTAAACACATAAAATTAAAATAATTGGGGTTAATTTTTATTTTAACGTCAGTATTATATAATTTGACTACACCAATCTATAAAATTTTAATTTTTAAATACATTAGGTCAGAACCACTTTTAAAATAAAGTGATTATAAATGCAACTTAAAGGAACGCCACACACACAAAAAAAATAAAAAATAAAATAGAGTTGTCCATTCATGATAATAAAATTATTGTTACCAATCTGATCTATTTATCAACAAATACAAAGGTACATTTATCAACTTCAAAATATAAAATATATGCTTGTGTCTTCTACTTTAATAACCACTTTAAACATTTGTTTTTTTTGCAGATCACTTTAAACTTTTAGAGTAATCTTCTAATTATTATTGCTCATTTAAGTAAAATAATCGTTATAATGAAAACTACTTTGACCTAAAAGATATAATCTATAATTAAATATATATTAACAAAAATGCCAAAACTTGCCAAAGAAACATAATCAAAAGCTGATATCAAAACACCTGTAACAGAAGCTGAATTTGTTGACCCATGATTTCAAATATTGATACATGGCCCATTAACTAAATAAAATGTTATACACCTACATGGACTGATCAATTTGGGTGTTTGGGACAATTGAAAATTTGAAGATTTCAGCTTTTTTTTTTTTTTTTTTTTAAAGTTTTTTGTCAAATTTCAGTTTGTTTGGAACATCAGCTGAAATTTTGTAAGTAGTTTTTTTTTTTCTAAAACATAAGTTGTTTTTTATAATCTGTAATATAGTAGTTTGTGAATTTTTTTACAACAGCCATTTTTCTTCTCAAACACATTATTTCTAAATTATTCCTAAGTTTTCCAACAACATTTTTTCCTTTCTGTTTCATACATATCTTTTTCATAATTTATTATATAAAAGTTGATTATTTGTTGTATCAAAATGAAATTAATTATTTTTGAATCATTTTTCAACAAACTTATCTGAACAAAAACTGATTCTAATTATAATCAATTATTGAAATAATCTAATTTTTACGGCCGTATCAAATACACCCCAGTTATGCTAACAAATCAAAAATTATAATCCCTGCAACCTTTCTGTAAGGCGACTGCACACATCATGGTAGTCCCCTTCCTTATGTAAGTTTTATTTATTTATCTGCATTCAATATAAAGCACTTGAATGCTAATAAGCATCCTGAATGATTTACCTAATAGCTGGAATGTTATATACATGCCATAACAACTTCAAAAAAAAGACACACACAAGTCATATTTGCTCTTTCTGACCATCCCTATTCCCACTATCTCCTTCAGCATCTTCTCTTAGTTATACTCGATAATTTGACTATGATTTCTTGATGAACTTCTTGCAAGAACTGGAGAAACCAGTTTAACAGGCACTCAAGATGATTGGAGAAAGCAAATGTAAAGTTTGTCGTTCTAATATGCACGTCAATGAATGTACAAATCAAAGCAAGTATCTTCTGTTCAGCAAAAAGTCATTTTCTTAGTCTGAAAGAATTACAGTGAGTACATCCACTTTCTGCCTATTGAGGTAACAATCATAAATCCAACCTTACTAACACAAAAGGCTTTCTTCGAAAAATTTCGTCTAGCGAGTCAGTCAAAACAACAATGGCGAATTACATAGGAGTATAGCTGAACTGTTTCATACCCACCATAAACCTATTTTGTCCCAATTCAACAGATTAATAAATGTTTAATTCATAAAAGGAAAATCAACCTGAATTTTACATAGAATAATACCAAGCCTTTTTATAATTCTGCCAGCACAGTCGCATTCTACTTGTCTCTCAGTTTGTCCCAAAAGAAGCTCCTTTGGAGGCTCTTCTAAGCCTGCAGCATTTCCAATTTTCCATATTCATTATGGCATTTTTCGTTTGTGACTTGAACTTCTCTTTAATTCAGCTTCATATACAGTAAATTAGCTTGGCAAGGTACAACTTGCATGTGGATATCCTGGCCTTTCTCGAATGCTTCCCAAGCCTGACTGTTAAGTTGCTTGAACTCCAAATCTTGTATGCTTCCTGCACCTTGTTAAGCTTCCCTACCAATTAGTATAGCAAGAAACAAAAAGAAATTAATACATATCAGTTTCAATTAAAATTGTATCTTTTTTAATTGTACAAAACCAAATTTGTAATATTGTTAATTAATGATTAAATGGATAGAACATCGATTTTTTTTTGGAAGGCACGGATAGAACATTGAATATTTGTGCCTTTGTGCTGATGTACTAACTTTGGCTAGGAGACTCTATTGTAGGCACAGTAAGTACTCAATTTTTATCAAGAAAGGCTTAAGTACAACTTCCCTTTCATCTTTTTCTTTACAAAAATGACTCATTTGTTGGTTTATGCCATTACTGACAAGTGACAAGGGCTTTCAGGGTGGTCCCTTTTGGAAAGTTCCAACTAATCGAAGGGATGGGGTCATCTCTAACTTGGTGGAAGGCAAAAATAGCAGTCGTGCTCCATTTCACAAGTTCACCACCCTCCAAACACTTTGGCAACCAAGGACTTGATTTAAAAGACTTGGTCCAGCTCTCTGGTACCATTTATTAAATAATTTCCTGAGCATTATGCACTTGTTGAAGCTTGTAATCACCAGGAGTTCAAATTGGATTTTTGTTTCGGACTCCAATATCAGGCCTCGTGCAACAGTCAGTCGGAATAGTTTTACACAGCTCAATTCAAGGTCAAACCACATCAAGCCCAACAAAAAATGCAAACCAAGGAGAGCCTGTACGTGGTGGTTGTTGTGGGACTCGGTTAGCAACAAAACCCTGTAAAAGTCCAGAAGATATAAATAGGGATATGTAGAATGGGCATTGTACGGGGTAGATTTTGGGGAAACATTCTGTCTGGTATCATTTGTAAATTGCGCTTTTGTTCTTTGTGAAAGGAGAGATCCTTTGTGAAAGAGAAACCCTTGGAGGAGAGTTTTTTTTTTTTTTCTCTCCTATGTTATGTTCATTGTCATTCTATCAATAAAATCTTTCTTTTCTTTTCCCCAATTCTATTTTGGGTTCAAAATAGTGGCAGAGGTTATTACTTCAAACATAAGTAACTATTGTGAAGTGTGGAGATCAAACTACAAAGTACATCCCTGCCGCCTTCATTCTTGCTTCTTGCAATTGAATGCTCTAGGGTCAGGGTTAAGAATTAATAAAGGTTTCATTTAATTGGCTTTTTAATAAGGAATTTGACCAATTCAAAAAGGCGTAATAAAACAGGATATTTTTAGAATTGGATGGCCCAATCCCGTTGTAAGATTGAATTCAGAGCCAATGTCAAAATGCCAAATGGGACTAAAAATAAAGCGTAAACACGAATTAAAGCTCTAAATTGTGCGAAACCACAATGCAAATGAAGGTTAGAGCACCAAAGTCATCGTTTAGACAAATTAAATGAGATTTAATAAGCATGAGATTGAGAGTGATTGATTTGATGATTGTACTTACATATTACATTGATTCAGAGTACTAACCACTGACAAACATTCTTTCAGTTTGCATCTTTTAAAGGCTTTAACGAAGATTCTTCTGATTTTCATCTGATCCGCGCCGTCCATCATCTCCCGTCGAAATGCAACGTAAGAAGCACGTGTCACCCTTTGAAAGTATGGGCCGGGCCAACAAAAATAATACACTATAATGTGAGACAGCAAAAAAGGCCCGCAAGGGAGTAAAGGTCATTTGTGGAATTACACCTGCCAAATGAGCATTCAAACATCCTTGCTAGCTGTTAAGATATAGATTCAAGTGAGTTTTACTTGAGTCTCAAGTTATCGATTCAAGTGAGTTCTAGTCTACTTCAGTCTTAAGATGTATATATAAATAGATATTCCATCCCATCTCAAGATCCCTCCCCATATGTTTCGTCTTCTGCATTCGCAATCGCCCCTGTGACATATCATTGGTAGTTCTTTCCTGTTCTTGATCCTGCCAGACTCTTTTTCCACACTTGGGCTTTCTTGCTTCGCTAGTTCTCCTTCCAAGAAGTAAGTTTTGTGAACTTTGTGGACCGCACCGCATTTTCTTTCTTTTTCACCTTACACATTGAGCGCATGCCTTCTTTGAGGATGACCTGGATTGATTCAATTAGTTGCTCCTCCTCTCTAGCATGTGCTTTTAAGATGTCTTTCCTTGCTCTGTGCTAAGGCATGATTCTTTGTTTTCAATTTCGATGAAGGAAAAAATGAGTCACCATTTAACAACATTGACCAAGAAGAAAGAGGTGGATACCATCATCAGAGACACCCTCGAACAGGTCCTCGTCCTCCGCTTTGGTCGTGCCTCTGACCTCGTCTGTCTCCAGCTCGATGATCACATTGTATGCTTCTCATTCATCATCTGTTTCTCTTGCATTTCAATTTTGTTGTTTCTTTTTCAAAATCAAAATATTTTTTTTTTCTTAATTCCACACTTTCCCATAATCAAGATCATCTGTTTTCATTTGTCGTGGCTTCTTGCTGATACAGCTTTCTAAAGGAGCATTTGATGTGTCCAAGTTTGCAACTGTGGCATTGGTTGATGTTGACTCCGAGGACATTCAAGTCTATGTCAAGTATTTTGACATCACTAGGACACCAGCTACAGTGTTTTTTTTCAATGCCCATCACATAAAGTTGGATTATGGGTATGGTCTCTGCTCCTTTGCTTTTTGGCTTCAATTTCTCGCATTCTGTTTCAGTTTTATTGGTGCTTGTTTCATTTCATTATGTCTGTATAAGTGGTGGATATTGTGTCAGATAATTTACTTCTTGTTATGATTCCCATTGAAAAGTATTGCTGGATACGGGTAAATTTTTCAATTTCGAAAAGTGATGAGATTTTCATTCTATTATTGTTGTTGTTGTTGATGTTTGAAAGAGTACCGGGTATTGAATCTAATGTGGATGGTGAGACGTGGATTTGAGAGAGTACCGACTCAAAGATTAAAGAGTTTTTACCTTCAACCAATAAATGCAATCTGAATTAATTTTCCATTCAAATGTTAGGGTTCGGTGGGGTAGAGGTCTTGAGAATTCAGTTTGGCTTGTGAAAGTTGTGCAACCATATGAAATGTAGTGAAGTTTGGGATTTGGGTCTAAATAAATGTTGCTGTCCAATAATAAAATTAAATGTTACACCTGTACCTATGAAAATTCTCATTATCTTTGGAGTCCAATTAAATGTCATTTTCTAAAGATCACTGCTTTTTTATTTTGTAATCTCTTATTCTGTAAAAGTTGAAAAAGAAGTTTGTTGACATTTTTGCTACTGTATGTAGGTCCCCAGATCAGACCAAATGGATAGGTACTTTTCACTCAAAGCAAGACTTCATAGATGTTGTAGAGGTACGTATCCTTCTTTGTTGGACTAATAATGCTAGTCATGTAGACCTTTGATCTAGTTGGAATGATTATAAATTGCTTTAATTGCTAATTATTTATTATTTAGTACTAAATTTATCGTTAAAGTAGTAATCAAGATTATGAAGTAAAAGCATAAAAGTATGCCTTAGTCTTGCAGATAATAAATTAACGATAATAAGATAACAAAGTGAACGTGTAGTAAATTTTCCTTACTTTTATTTGTTACCATCTGCCTCCTTTTTCTCTTTTTTTTTTTTTTATAAATCTTGGCATCTAAACTTCATAAAAGTATAACCAAGATGTCATTTGAAGTTTTTAATGAGAAAGAATCTGTGTGATGCCTAGTTTTAATTTGTTGAGAGGACACATATAAAAATGACTTGCTGGCTGCTTAGCCATTTGTAAATTGATTTCAATTTTCAAGTATTTCATGTTTTTCTTTTTTCTTCCCTTGCCTTGATAATTGAATAGGAGATGTATAATTGTATATCTGGCTGGAGTTTATTTATTTAGTGTTAGGTTAGCTTCTGCGTAACTTTACCCTCTTTTGGCGTTTATACTTGTAGTTCAACTGCAACGAGGAACCCCACCAGGAGGATATAGTTTTGTTATAATGCTTCTATAAATCACTTTTCTGTTCCCTTTCATTCTAAATCCTTCAATACGTGGGAGACGGACCAGAGCCATCCTTGTGCTTCATTTTTACTGCAAATGAATAATAAAATTTAATAAATAAAATAAAATAAAAAACACTTAAAGTTTTAAACCAAATAAACCCACTAGACTAGTAAGAGAGGAGAAAGTGGTTCACTCAACAGATAAACAATTTCTGTATTCTAATTGAATTCTTTTGTTTCTGTTGTAATAATTATCATTTGTAAAATTCCCAAAACAATTTACAAATTACCAGTTTATGGTGGAAATCTGGAAATGTTTGCTTATCAGTATTCATGACACTGTTTTTACGTTCCTGCAGGCAATATACGAAGGGGCAATGAAGGGAAATCTTACTGTGAAATGTCCTCTCCCGCCTGAACGTATACCAAAGTAAAATACCAATGAGGACAACCCAGCCATGAAATAAGATTAGATGATTATTAAAAATATTATACAAAGGCAAATAGAAAAATGATAAATGGCTAACATGCCAACTTATGCTTAATGTACAAGGAACCAGCCCTACGTATTTGGTTATATCTGGCACGAGACAATATCATAGCCACAGATTTCAATTAAATATTTCAATATATATGGTTCAACGAAAACCCTTTTAATTAATTTAATTGAGTAATTAATTATGTTGGATGGAGATACATAATTTAACGTCTGACACGTGAGAGTGAAATGAAATGAAAAGAAAGTGACAATGCATTCAATTTTCGGCCGAGTTCAAATAGAGTAATTTTTTTTATTTCATTTTTCTTTGTAGTGGTGGAGGGACAATGTGGAGAGTTTTATAATTTACACTGAAAGGGAAAAGGGTTCTCTATCTTGTTTTTCCCCTTATTATATTATTCTAATTAATTAATATCTTTTGTCATTAAATATATATCCAAAATTATCTAATAGGACCACAACCTTTCTTCTTTCATATCCCCCACCACTTTGCGTGCTTTTGAATCTTTCAAGTTTCAGCTTAAGAGCCAAAGAGTTTCATAAAATACATATCAGCCTTAAATAGTTCCAATTAAAAAAGGCCAATTATCAAGAAAGGCACACAAAAACAGAATATGAAAGAGAAGCATATCAAGAAAGTCACAAAAACAGAATACGAAAGAGAGAAGAAACTTTTGATATTATTATTCGCCCTACTGTGGCAATACACGAAAGTTTTTATATACACGGTTGATAGAAACAGTTTTAACAACCCAACTAACTTAACTGACTATTATTAGCTGAGACCAAGGATCAATGAAATTGAAAGGTATACCAAATATGAAATATGGGACCATACATGTTTGATGAACCCCACGGCATGGCCAACTTTGTTTCAACCAAGAAGTTTCGGAATGAAGTCCGGGTCATCTTTTTCACTTTCACACTCCATTTTTAATACTTTCTATTATAATTTTTAAAATAATTTTAGACTACCCAACACGTATATGAATTCAAATATTGTTGAGATTTAATATAAATTGGTAAATTAAAAATGGTGCGAAGTACAATTTTTAATGAAATAACAAAATATGTTGTTCTTCTCTTTCTTTTTTATTCTTTTTTTTTGTTTATTATTATTTTCCTCTAATAAAATGTTTCCTTATAAACGTGGGTTTGCTTGTACGAGGTCCGTTAAAGTAATCACGAGTAATAAAATAAGAAAATTAAAATGTTGTTTTGGAAGTGACATTTCTGCTTTAGTGTTAATCTAAAGCCAATTACATCTATGTGGGTTCTTCATGCAGGAGCTTGATTGAGCCAATTAAAATGTTCAAGTTTTTTTATTTTTGACATCAATTAAAATGTTCTAGTTAATAGTGACAGTAGATGCAAAGTGCTACATTTTCATGCAACTATTGTTAATACCTTGCTTGAAGTTGGTTATTTGCATATTGGCCTGTAATCTTTCACAGCCTATCTTTTGTAGTTGATCTGTTATGATTTTTTTCCGCCAAGCTTTAATACCTTGTGCTTAAAGCTCGGTATGCTATGTTCGTTAATAAATTCATTTGGTGTAAAAAAAAATGTAGCGCGGGACAAACATTACTTGTCCGAATGTTTTAACTTGAGAATGTAAGTTAAATAGTTTTACCTTTCTATGTTTACCAAATTCTGCCATAAGAATCGTGTCATTTTGACATCTTGCTTGTGTTACATTTTTTGCTTTGGATATCGGGTATAGTTGGCACTACATATTTTAGAATAAATTATTTTGACATTTCCTGTTTTTCTAATGTGTACAATAATTTTTCTTATAGGAGTACATAGTATAATATTTTTCAAACAATCAAGAGATATTAATGTAATATATAAAAAGTGTCAATATAATGTTTTTTCAAACAATTAAGGAGATTAGTGTGAGGATAAAAAAAAGAGAGATATTATGTAAAATTTGACAAAACATCAAGGGAAGTTAGTGTAATTTACTCCATATTTTATGTTAGTCAACGTTGTACACTATTTTGTTATTTTTCTTTACTCATGTTATATTAACATTGTTTTAGACATTAAACAAGAACGTTTTGAACGTATATCTATAAATATAGGCCTTTTCTTCTTTATTTGACAAAACATTCCAATTTTTTTCTTACAATCTGTTTTAATTGTTGATATAACTATATAATACGCATGCGATAATATCAACAAACACAAAATGAAAAGAGGCTCTGTCATATATTAAACATGACGTGTAAGTGTTATTGTGAAATTTTGTTAAATGTCAATGTCAATATATAATAACCTACGTTTACACTTGTTTCTATGTTCTCCATTCTACTTCTTTTTTGGATCAAAGAGGTGATTTCAAACATGTGAATGTGCCTGAATATGGTTTGGCTTTCAAAGGAAAAAGGTGTAGTTTTATACACAACCTTTTAATGCTGTACAATACAAATAGTGAAACAACCTGAGGTTTTAGTAGTAGTAAGAAATTAAAATTTTAAATGTAAAGTTGATAATGATGTAGAATAATTTAGGGACTGTCGGAGGGTTGCAATTAAAGTTTCAATTTTTGTTTTTCAATGTAAATTTTAAAATAAAACATCTTTAATTAAGATATAAATTAATTTATTTTTAATTTAATGCTATTTGAAAATTTATAACAAATGCTAAATGATAACAAATAAATGTGAATAATATATCTAAATTGTAGAAGTGATAGTTTTTAATGAATGAAAGAATTTTTTTCTTCAATTTTTTTTTAATTCTTTAAACCAGTTTAATCATTAGAGATAAAAAAAATTTAAACCAAGACATTCTTTTATTGTTTTTAAATTTCTTTACTTTTAAAATATCTGATTTTTTAGATTCATACGTATTAAAAGAGAAATATAACATCTGCAGACAGAAAAATTATGCGTTTGTTTATTTTTGTTCAATATTTTTCATGAAATTAATTTTTAATTCAAATAAATATTTCAATTAAAAAATATGAAAATATTAATCATTAATTTAAAATTAATTAAATTATAAAATATTTCAATTAAAACTAATAGTAAGTATATTCTTAACTTCACTTTGATTATTTGTTTTTAAAGTTATTCACAAAAATAATATTTTATAATATGTTAAAATTTATCTAAATCATTTGATATTTATTTACTTTAAATATATTACAAGAATATTTCTCACATCTTTTACGATAATTAATTACAGTCACAAAATTTACATATTAAATTTAACCCATGTATTACATGGGTTAAAATGCTAGTAGAGGATATAAATTATTGAATTAGTGTAGTTTTAGGAGTTATTTTTTAATGAGAGTATTTTTAGGAGTTTTTCTTTAACAAGAACGTTTTTAGGAGTTTTTCTTAATTTCTTATCTCTTTCAATCTATCCTTTTTTATCTTTATTTCTAAATTGAATTTCAATATATTTTTAAAAAAATATCAAAATAATTAAAAATAACCTTGTATCATAATATAAATTGATTATCATAAATCCAAAATATAATTTATATGTTTAAAAATATTTATTTATTATGAATGTTAATTATAATATAATTTATATATATAAAAATATGTATTTATTATAAATTTTAATTACATAAAATAAACATTTATCATGTGCATTACACATGTTAACATACAAGTAAGAAGTTAAACCAAACGCACATGGACAACTTTTACTTTTCATTTGGCCCTGTGTATTAGGGGTTTTTGATTGTCCATGGATTGGATTGGATCGGTTTGGAAGAGAAAAAATCACCTAATCCAATCACTTTGATTTTCTTAATTCATTTATTTGGTTTGGTTTAAAATACAAATCTGATCCAAATTAATCTAAAGTAGTTTTAATTAGACCAAATTTTCAATTTTCAATTGATAATCTTTATTTTTTATGTCTGACTTTTAAACACCCCCATTTTTCATCCTTGCATTTTGTAAATATCCGAACTTCCATCCTTTAAGTTCTTATTTTTTGAGAGAATTTAATTCAAATACATTGGCAGTGTAATTTTTTTCACACTATCATCCAATTATAAACTACAATGTATGACAAAATTATTGACTTTTGTAATAATAACTTTGAAAGTCATACTCATAGTGATTTTCAATTAGTCAACAATGTAAAAATCCTTACACTAATAATGCATAAAGATTAAGCTTTTTCTTAGGATGCCAATTGTCAAAAAGTATGAATATTATCACTATAGGTGGGTATATGGATTAGTCTGATTCGTTGCAGTTTGCATTTAAAGGGACTGGACTGAGTTGATCTGCTTATTAAATAGACCACTTTTTACTTAGTCCACTTCCAACCCACTTAATCTTCGATGTAACAAAAAACCTTTGATTCTTTAATTATTATTGGTCCTTTAATTTAAATTTAAATTGATTTAAATTATCCTTCAAAAAAATTGATTTAAATTTATTATAATGATAATGACAATTATTTTATCCTTCTCTTAATGTCTTTTAATTATTTTTAATTATTTAATTTTTACTTTTAATTAATTTGTATTGATTGATATCTTTTACTTACCATTAATTTTCTCTCAATTTTTTACTGTAATTTCTTTTCATGCTTTAAATTATGTTCTTTGATCCTTTAATTAATTTTAATTGATTGATTTTTATTTTATTTTTGTACCGCAATCTCTTCTCATTTATTGTATGATCTTTTTCTCCTTTCTCCTTTAAATTGTTTGATCCTTTAATAATTAAAGATCCTTTAATTTAAATTTAAATTGATGATAACATACAATTGTTTTCTCTTGCTTTTAGTTTCTTTTAATTGTTTACTTTTAATTTTAATTAATTTGTATTGGTTGATTTCTTTTACTTGCCATAATTTTCCCTTAATTTTTTACTGCAATTTCTTTTAATCTTTTAATTTTTTATTTAATCCTTTAATTAATTTTAATTTTAATTGATTGATTTCTTTTACTTACCACAATCTTCTCTCATTTAGTTTATGATCATTTATCCTTTAAATGCTTTGATCCTTTAATTATTATTGATCCTTTAATTTAAATTTAAATTGATGATAATGACAATGACACTCCTACTTTTTAATTACTTTTAATTATTTGTTGTTACTTTTAATCTACCTTATATATTAAATGAGAATAGTTATCTTAAACGATAATATTTTTAGCTACTATTCTTCAATGAAAGCGTTTTTATTTGTCATTCTTCAATTAGAGTGTTTTTAGAAATTTTTTAACCTCTTATCACTTCCAATCTATCATTTTTAATATCTTTAGTTCAAAATTGAATTTCAATATTTTTTAAAAGAAATTATCAATAATTAAAAATTAACATTATATATTGTATTACAATAATTATTTATTATAAATTTAAAAATATAATTTATATGTTCAAAAATATTTATTTATTATAAATTTTAATTACAATATAATTTATATATTCAGAAGTATTTATTATAAATTTAAGTTATATAAAATAAATATTTATTCTGTGAAATGCATAAGTTAAAATACTAGTTATTTTATATTGGTTGATATCTTTTACTTACCACAATCTCCTCTCATTTAGGTATACTTACCACAATCTTCAACACATCTTCCACGTCATAGAATCTTTTATGAATAGGCTTTATCTAAGATAGAAAATATTTTTGAAAACAAAAATATTCATAAAAATTCATAGAAATGCTATCACACTTAGCATCTGTTAATTTAGTAGTTGACATAAAAATTTAGAATTCTTTACAAATCTTACAACAACAATTTTGGTTCAAGTGTTACAAAATTGCACGTTGAATTTATTATTCTTTAGCCCAAGTTTTGTAAAGTCTACAAATATTAGAATGATAATGGTATAATCAAGCAAGGTGCAAAGAGTGTAGAATGATAATTCAAATTATGAATGAGTTTTATACTTTTATGTGACACTGTTCGGGAATTAGAAGATAAAAGAGGAGAGAGAAATAAAAATGCTTTTCTTTTAGTTTATATCTTTGAAATAAATAAGAAAAATGCAACTTTGTTCTTGTTTTGATAATTAAAATTTTGATTTTGAGAGAGAAAGAGAGTCAAATTGATGACAATGGATACTGATAATGTTTTTTCTCTAAAAATTTTTAAATTGGAAATAACACCTTAAGAAAGGGAAACTTTTGGGAGATCAGGTGCCACAACTTGAATTTCCTTAACGAATTCCAATTAAGGGGGAGGTAGTTAAACCATTCTTTCCTTCTTCTCCCTCATCTCTCCCTAACCAAAGGAACCAAGTTAATGCAAATTCTATCTTTTAAGGAGCAAAAGAGAGTGTTATTTATTTATGGCTCCAATCCTTTCAACAAATATAGACGATACTCTCTACCTATTGAGCACAGGTCTAATTTTGCATGCTACAAGAACATAAAAGGTACAAACATTAACAATGAAAAAAAAAATAAAAGGTAAAATTAAGAAACATTGTACGTTAAATGAACACCAAATTTTGCTTGTTATTAATATTATTCATACTGGTAAAGGAAAGGAATGGAATTCATGGTTATAAAATGTAACAAACAGAGATCCTTTTGTGATAAATAAATAAAAGGTAGGATGAAAAAAAATTACCAGTTCAATGAACACCAGTTTTTGCTTGTTGTTAACATTATTCATATATGGTAAAGGAAAACAATGAAATTCATGGTTATAAAATATAACAAACACATATAATTTGTGATTAATGAAAAAGAAATAAATAAAAGGTAAAGTTAAGAAAAAAAATTTATTTAATGAGCACTAAAGTTTGCTTGTTGTTATTATTATTCCTTTATTACAGTAGGCCTTGCTGGTTAGGGTGTACTAATGATGATGTGAGTTTTTTCAGTAATTAATTTTCTTGGAAATTCTCATCCTTATTTATATTAATATAATCATAACTAAATAAAAAAAATTGAGAGATATTGAAATTAAAAAGTAATCTTGAGTAAATGAGGAAATAAGTGATAAAAATGGATTATCAATTATTAGAGTTAAAATTTAAATTCAAATACACAATAAATCCTTATCTTTAAATTAATATAATCATTACTAAATAAAGAAACAAATCACAGAATATTGAAATTAAGAAATAATCTTGAATAAAGGAGGAAATGAATGATAAAATGAATTATCAATTATCAAAGTTAAAATTCAAATTCAAATATTGGAGTTAAGAAGTAATATTGAGTAAATGAGGAAATAAGTGATAAAATGAATTATCAATTATCAGAATGTGAAATTTGAATATTAGTGACAGATTATGTAACTTACTGTTTTCAACTCCTATTTATTGTTAAAATTCATATTCAAATACATATATTAGATTCTATCAATTGCCTAAATTACTCAATTACCTAATTATCCTTATTTTGAGCGAGAATAGAAAAGTAAATAGTGCTCGATTGTATAAGAATTTCTTGCCTAGACTACTTTAAATTTATTAATATAAAGATAAAGATTAATATAAAGATAGAGTCTAATGGCAATGCACCGTCAGTGTAAAAACTTTTACACTGTCAACCAATCACAAATAATCGTTGGTATGACTTTTAATATTCTTTAAATTTTTACAACAATGCATAAAAAATTAAGAGATGGAAATGATAGATTGAAAAAGAAAAGTTAAAAAGAATTCTTAAAAACACAACCATTGAAGAAAAATTTATAAAAACACTCTTATTTAAGATAAGTATTCTAATTTATATAAAAAAAGAAATATATAGAGAATTAAAATTCATAAAAGTAAATATTTTTGAACATTTAAAATATATATTAAATTTAAATTTATAATAAACAATTTATATCATGATACAAATCCTTTTTAATTATTGATAATTTATTTTAGAATTTTAAAAATTAATTTAAAAATAAAAATAAAAAACAAAATAAAAGAGACTAATGATAAGAAAATCTCTAAAAAGATTTTGGTCGATAACTTAAAAAAAAAAAAAAAAAAAAAAGGCAACCGCAGCTATATATATATATAATAAGAAGTTAAACGAAACACATATTGACAGGTTTCTGCCACCATCGGGTTCTATCTCTCTCCTCTTTGTATGTTTAGGTATTGGATGAACGAAATTCCTCGCGTCGCGTCACGTTAATTAGATTTTCGGTGGCCTCAGAAATCATAATCTATTCGAAAGGGTCCAGTGATTTCGTCACTAACTCTGTTATTCAATACAGCAACATTTTGTCATTCCATGATTTCAAAACTTTGTTTTCTTGCATTACCTACACTCTACCCTGTCTCCCTCCACTTTCACTTGAATCGCACCATGAATCGTGGTGGTTTTCAGGCTGAATCGCGCGATTCTACAGCAACCGATCTGAAAACCCTAAAAAACTAGTTTTCTTCTTTGCCTCTCTCCCACTGCGCTTTGTGTGTTTCTCTTTCCACAATCCACACTGATAGCGTTAACATTGTCCCAATAGCTTTCTGGTTGAGGCATATGCACAAGTTTGATGTTATTTGTTTTCCTCTTAATTAAACTTAAAATAATTGTTTGACTGGTTATGTGGTGTTTGTACAGGTATTGAGGATACAACACTGCTTTCGTTTGAACCTGTTGAAGGTATGTTGATGTAGTCTCATACAGTAAGGTTTGGAAAACCTTACAGTACGAAAACCCGTGTTTATCAATCCTTTTTTATTTTTTCCTGTTCCTTCGTTAATGAAATTTTCGGTGAGACTTTGAAAAATCTAAGTTTGTATATATCAACCAAGTTAAACTTATCAAAGTATAGTGTATTTGAATTTGATCAAATGTTCAAAAATTTTGGTGAAGGAAAATGAGCCACCTGTTAACAACTTTGTCGAAGAAGAAAGAGGTGGATACTATCATCAGAGACACTCTCGAGAAGGTCCTGGTCCTCCGCTTTGGTCGTGCCTCTGACCTTGTCTGTCTCCAGCAAGATCACATTGTATGCTTTGCTTTTCATTCATCTTCTGTTCTTCCCGCATTTCAATTTTGTTGTTTCTTTTTCAGAATCAAAGTCATTTGTTGTGCCATCTTGTTCATACAGCTTTCTAAAGCAGCAAGGGATGTGTCCAAGTTTGCAACTGTGGCATTGGTTGATGTTGATTCCGAGGACATTCAAGTCTATGTCAAGTATTTTGACATCACTTTGATACCATCTACAGTGTTTTTTTTCAATGCCCATCACATGAAAATGGATTATGGGTATGGTCTCTGCTCCTTTGTTTTTTGCCTTCATTTCTCGCGTCCTGTTTCGGTTTTATTTGCGGTTGTTTCATTTCATGATGTTTGTATAAGTGGTAGATACCGTGTCAGATGATTTACTTGTAGTTATGATTCCCATTGAAAATTCTCGCTGTCTTTGGAGTCCAATTGAATGTCATTTTCTAAAGAGCTTTAGTTGGTGTAAATACGTAATACTACTTTTTTATTTTGTAATCTTTTATTCTGTAGAAGTTGAAAAAGAATTTTATTGGTAAAGTGTTGTGATCTTGTCATTGCAGTTTTACAAAAAAGAGATTCCCCCACCCCAAATTTTTGAGCTGTGTTTATCTTGTATTCTGACTTGTATCAATAAATTTAGAGAGCAAGTCTTTTGATATTTTTGCTATCATATGTAGGACTGCTGATCATACTAAATGGATTGGTGCTTTTCACACAAAGCAAGACTTCATAGATGTTGTAGAGGTACATATCCTTGTTTGTTGGACTAATTATATTATTCATGTAGATCTTTGATCTAATTGGAATGATCATAAATTGTTTCAACTGCTAATTTTTTATTATTTAGCACTAAATTTATTGTTAAGGTAGTAACTAAGATTATGAGGTAAAAGCATAAAAGTAGTCTTGCAGATACTAAAATTTGCAAAAAGAAGATAAAAAGTGAACTTGCTAAATTTTCCCTACTTTTATTTGTCAACATCTGCTTCCTTTTTCTCTTATTTTTTGTTTTATAAATCTTGTCATCTAAACTTCATCAAAGTATAATCAAGAGGCCATTTGAAGTTTCTAATGAGAAAGAATCTTTGTTTGAGTGCTAGTTTTGATTTGTCGAGAGGACATATAGATAGTGGACCCTTTTGGATGGTGGGCAAAATGACTTACTGGCTTGTGTAAGCACTGCTATTTGCTAGCATGTTTTCCCCTTTTATTAAATGTATTTGTTTGACTGGTTTGGCCATTTGTAAATTGATTTCAGTTTTCAAGTATTTGCTGTTTTTCTTTTTCTTCCCTTGCCTTGATAATTGGACAGGAGATGTGTGCCTGTATATCCGGAGTTCATTTATTTGGTGTTAGGTTAGCTTCTATATAACTTTACCTTCTTTTGGTGTTTGTACTTGTAGTTTAACTGCAAGGGGAACACCAGGAGGATAGTTTTGTTATAAATGCTGTTATAGATTGTTCCTTGTGCTTCATTTCTAATGAAAATTAATAAAGAAAAAAAACACTGCAGTTGTAAACCAAATAAACCCACTAGACTTAGTAGGAGAGGAGAAAGTGGTTCACTCAACAGATAAACAAAGGGAGTTTTGCTCTGTCATTTTAGTTAAATATTTAAAATTTTAGTTTTTCTCCTCAAGTGCTTAATTCCCACATCTGTCCTTGATAAATTGAGTACATCTTTGTTTGGCTACACTTAAATTTCAGTAATCTAATTGAATTTTTGTTTCTGTTTTAATATCACTTGTAAAATTCTCAAAACAATTTACAAATTGATTCCATGTATTTATTATCAGTATTCATGAATCTGTTTTTACATTACTGCAGGCAATATATAGAGGAGCAATGAAGGGAAAGCTTATTGTGAATTGTCCTCTCCCTCCTGAACATATACCAAAATACCAGATACTGTACAAGGATGTCTAAAAATTAAACTCAATCCTTTTCCCCTTTTTTCTTTCCGTAGGGGTGGGGATAATAACTTGCAAATACTCCAGTGGTAGAAACTGTTATGTTTTTGTTCTTGTCTTTCTCCCCTTTTGCTTAGCATGCGCAGACTCGTAAAGTTGAGCTCTTGTGTATATTGAATTTTTCGCATTCAGTTAGTTCATGAAATAAGAGTTGGTCTGTAGTGCTATTTATTTTATTTTTTTATATATTTTTTTTTAAGAAAGAAAAATGTACCTGTAATTGTTCGATTTTAGGTTCAGGATCTGTATGCTGTGACCGGTGAGCGTGGTATATATTTATCCAATTTGGATAATCTAATGTTGCATGAAATTGGTGAAGGAACCGAGTGGAATTGACATTGGTGAAATTAAAATTGACATGAAACGTTACTATGATATGGAACTGATGTTTGGACAAAAGGTGCGAGTCACGTATGAATAATTAAATTATGAATAGCGACAATGAGAAATGACTTATGTGAAAAAAATGGTAAATTGTACTCCTGATATGATAGATATTTAAATTAGAGTGTTATCGTTTTTTTTTTAATAATTATATTTTTCCCTAAAAAAATAAAATGTTACATTTTAATATAAATGAATTTCTTAATGATAAAGAATATTAATGAGGCTCTTAAGGACATTTTTATTCTATAACTTTTCACTGGAAATTAATTTTAAACATTATTAATTTTATAATTTTAAAAGTGGAAAATGACAATTTTGACATTTAAACTTCTACTAAAATCTTTATTCCTTCTCTGAAGTTATAAGTTCCAAACTAGCGTTCAGAAAATGTTCCAAACTAACTATTGACAATGTTGAGGATCAGTGTGAGAGAAATAGAACTTTTTAATTTTTTTTATATTAAAAAGGATTAAAGTGTAACGTATATTTTTACTTGTCAAGGAGAGTGCAATTTCTGTAATTAAAAATGAAAATAATATAATCTAAATATCTTCAAAGGAAGCAAATATAATTTACTTAAAAACTTATGTAAGTAATATTATTTTTCACAAAATGGTTCTTGTTGATAGCCTAGATCAGAGAAAAGGAAAAAGGGATGATCATTGTGAGAAAATCAAACATATACACAACTTAAATGATCTATGATAAAAACAATATTCGAATGCTACACAGAATCAATAGCAGCATGTCTCGGACGCTTCTTCTCGCGCGTTCATTTCACTTGCTGGTTTCACCCCAAGCTTCAAATGAATAACAAAATGCTTGAACTGTTTTGATGATCTGAGTGCTAGAACTGATTCGATAATCCAATGTTTGAAACATAAATGTTGTGTGTCTGTGGGCGACAGGGAACAACTGGGTCAGGGAACATTCTTGCTTTCTATGGTGTTGTAGTTCCCTTGTAGATTCTTCTTTGGTCCTGTCACATTGTGGGTGTCATGATTAGGAATAGAATTTGAACGATATGATTAATTCTAATGTAGATGGAATATGTAAGGTGGATAATTCTGATTAGTTATAAGTGCACTTGTGTATATAAAATTGTGGTATGAGTATTTGGACCTGTAAAACTTGTCGCAAACAGTTGTTGTATTATGTCTTTTCTTACTTTCTAGTATATCATCAGGCAAAATATTAGGTGCATCATTATTCTTAGTCTTGTGCTTTTACAGACTCTATTCAAGGCATATTCATTTGTAATCAAAACAGTTGTTCCACTTGTTGATTTCTATGCTATTGAGAAACATACATTTAATGTTTGCTAATAAAAATTGAACGTGAGTGCATTTGTGCTGATAATTTCCAAATTGTTCCTAGTTTCATTTCGATTGGCTTTTAGTTAATAGGATAAGTTTGATTCTAAATCAAAGGAAAATAGAGATCGAATCCAAATGTTGGAAGTCTACATCAATTCCTTTTCTTGCTTTGTTTAGTTGCTTGTATAATTCTTTTAATTGATTGTAAAATTCTAAATTTGCAAAATGAATTCAATTGAATTACTGATAGTGGGCAAGTCAATAAAAGGAAAAGGTTGGATTAACATTAGTTACTTTAAGAGTTTTTTCAATGAATAATTTTTCTCTTTTAATTAGATTTCACTAGATTTCTTTTTTAGATTAAAAATAAAAACGACAAATCAACTTGGGCCTCATTATTTTCAAGTTGGGCTATTTTTATCTAGAATATGACCCAAATGTTAATAGGTTTTTAAAAGCCTCAAGTGGCCTTCACCTTGGGACACCCAAAATTTTTGAAGATGAATGAAAAGAAGTTTACAATTATGAATAAATTTATTTTTAAAATTCGGTTAGTTTAATAATTAAATTTATTTTCAAAATATTTATGTTCAATATTTTATTGCTTGAAAATTTTTATTCTTTTAAGGATTTTTCTTTTCAATAAGTATCATCCGTAGAACACAATTTTGCTCAAGATTGAGCATTGAATGTGATCATCTCTTCAAACAAAATTTTGAACTACAATTTGTCACTGTGTGGGAGACTACCCCGTTTTCTTGAACCCAACCTTTGAATTCTTTGTTGTAAATGAATTCTTTTCAAGCATAAAAATAAATTTTTCTATGCAAAGATATACGTTCAACATGCTTGATATGGCTCCTTGAAGTGCTCAAAATTGTTTGGTTTGGTCAATAAAACTTAAGACTCAAATTTTTATATGCAAGGTCCATACAGCCTGGAGTCTTATTTACAAAATGAGGACAACCCAAGATTAGATGATTATTAAAATTATAGAAAGGCAAATAGATAAACGATAAATGACTAACATGCCAACTTATGCTTTACAAGAACCAGTTCTACGTATTTGGCCATCTGGCACGAGACAATATCAAAGCCACAAATGTCAATAAAATATTTCAATATATACGGTTATCTGAAAACCCTTTTACTTAATTTAATTGGGTGATTGATTATGTTGGATGGAGATACATAATGTAACGTCTGACATGTGAGAGTTGAAATGAAATGAAAACAAAGTGACAATGCATTCAATTTTAGGCCGTGTTCAAATAGTTTTTTTTTTTTTTTAATTTCATTTTTCTTTGTAGTGGTGGAGGGAGAATATGGAGTGTTTCTACTGAAAGGGAAAAAGGTTCTTTATCTTATTTTTTCTTTTTGTCATTAAATATATGTCCAAAATGATCCAATAAGAGACAACCTTTCTTCTTTCATAACCCCCACCACTTTGTATGCTTTGAATCTTCCAGCTTAAGAGCCAAAGAGTTACATAAATACAAATCAGCCTTAAATAGTTCCAATTAAAAAAGCCAAGGAGCAATGAAATTGAAAGGTGTATACCAAATAGTATGGAATATGGGACCATACATGTTTGTTGAACCCCACGGCATGGCCAACTCGGTTCCAACCAAGAAGTTTCAGAATAAAGTCTGGCTCATCTTTTTCGCTTTCACACTTCCCAATTCTAATTTGAATACTTTTTATTAAAAAAATTTAAAATGATTTATGATTACCCAATAGGCCAATACGGATTTGAATTCAAATATTGTTATTTAATATAAATTGGTAAATTAAAAATGATAAGACTAGGTGAGAAGTACAATTTTTAATAAAATAACAAATTAAGTTGTTTTTCTCTTTCTTTTTTATCCTTTTCTTTTTGTTTATTATTTTTTTATTTCTCTAAGAAAATGTTTCCTTATAAACATGGGTTTGCTTGCCGGAGGCCATTAAGGTAACCACTTATGAAATACGAAAATTAACATTGACAGAAGAATTAGAATTAAGTACCAAAGACAAAACCAATCAAAACATGAATACTTAATATTCAAACATTCAAAACTCCAAGGCCTAGTAGTTCTTATCAACTCGTTTGTCAAACCCTTCAAGTTAAGCTTCGAATAAATTAAAGCAATTACATAAACATTTATTTGGCAGATAAAGTGCTCATTTAATAAAGCCTTCCCCACAATCTTCTAACAATCGGCTGCTGCCAATTTTCAATGGAAGGGATCGAGGAAAATAAAATTAAAAAAAACAATAAATCATGTTCCAAAACTGCTGACCAAAATAATGTTCCAAAACTAACAAATTATTAGTCACATCGTCAGAAATGATCAGTAGAATAAACAAAATTTGATCGGGATATAAACAACTACAGAAAATCATTGTGTATCTTGTTCAAAGTTTTAGATGCTTAGATTATGACTGTATCTACGGTTCTTCTCGAAATGCATGTGTTGATGTTCCAACAGAATTAAACTGCACATTGGGCTTTGCCTATTGGAATTGACCTCATATAAATGGAAAGAATGATGCTACACAATAAAAAAAGTCAAAATTTTATTGGATGAAATGAAAAATATAAAATTACTCACCCATTTAAGGGAAAAAAAAAGGCATATAAACTAATTTATCAAAAATCTTGACTAATTAATTTAAAAAACAAAAAGGATGGGACTCCTTGTTATTATTCATATTTTCCTTTCTATGTTTGTGTGCATTCTAGTTCCCATTTTCATTATTTAATAAGCTAATTGAAATACAAAAAAATTGGATAATGTTACATTATTTCTGTAACATGTTTTTTATCAAATTAATACATTAATAAACCACTAAATTTATGATTTTGTATTAACGTTTTAGGCTGATAGGGTCTTGTAAACATAAATCTATGACATTTTATTTATTTTCTAATATTATTTTGTAGATAATTTTTTTAAATTAATGTGATATATTTATAATTTGTGAAGATTAATGTAATTAATCACTTAAAATAACCATTTTTTTGTTCCCGGTGTTGTAATTGAATAAGTCGATCTCCATATATTTAATTATTACTCTTCTCAGTCGAAGTTTATCATCTGTCATAATCTTAAATGCTACACATTTTTTTGTAAAAACAAAATAAAATAAAATTGTGTAACCTGAATCATCTTACTGCGAACAATGTTACCAATATTTAGTTGTAAGGATTTAACAAGAAAAGGGGGAAATAATAATATATTAAATTTGAAATAATTATTATCTGTTTAAATTTTTCACAAAACATGGGAAAATAAGTTTTGTTGTGATTATATATACTATCTTACAAACTTATCAATAGGGGAAAAAATTAAGGTCCATCACATCATATATATTAGCATAAAGTTTAGTGACTATTTTATACATTAATATTACGCATGAATAAAGACAACTATGCATCACTACAGCTACTGTAAGCCTATTATAAACTCTGTATCTGTTTAAAGTAAAAATAATCTTCATGGGAATTATCTAAATTTAATATAAATACAAAGAATACAAATATATTGACCAAGTTCAACGCATCAGCCACATCTGTAACCTTAATCAATTCGAATTCGCCATTACTTTTCACATGTAAGCTGATTGTAACTACATTCTCTAAATATTTGATTAATTAATCAGTCAAACGTTGGTAAACAGTTATGATTAAGTTCTGATGTATTTGGTAAAAACAACAACCACCCCCAACTCCTGACCAGCTCCTGATTAAATTAATTATAATATAAATCTGAAATAATAATGAACAAATTTACTGACATATATATTGCTTGCCATCAAAGATTACATTGCGCAATGAAATTGAGTTTAAGCTTTATAAGCAAAGTTATTTTATTCATTAATTGTTGGACTAAACAAGATAAAGATAAATTGTTTAGTCCAACAATTTTAAGTTGGAAAAAAAAAAAAGGAACGTAATGTAAATCAAGAGACTACTTTATCTCACAATTGAATTCCAACCATAAATCAGATAATTTTATTTACAATTTAGCCTTCTTCTTTTCTTCCGAGTTCCGACACTAATCCTGAAAAATAAGGGGAAAAACCCATACGGGCTGTCAGTAATAATTATAACATTTAAAGTGAGCTTTTAAATATATATGTGGGCAAACTGTTCATTGTGAATGGCTTAAGGATTTGAGTTTGAAGCATCACATGCACTATTGATGATTAATCAAATTAATTAAGTAACATCCTAGCTTAAAGAGAATCAAAGTATAATGGCCTTCCATGCAAACCAAACCGTACTTTTATATTTGTTTAATTAAAGAGCTACATATATAAGTCTACTTTATTCTCGTTTGATAAAAGAAACATGTTATTCTCATGATTGTTCGGTAAATATTAAACCAAAATCAAAAGTACTAACTTACCCCGTTAGACTAAGTAAAACATCAAATCAATTTTTAATGTCGCGAAACAATATAATATAATTGTTTTGGATTGTGTTTGAGGTTTAATCTACATAATGGGTTACTTTGACTCAAAATATGTCTTAGCTTAAATTGTAGGTGTTGATCGAAATTAACATTTGGGTACAAGATTTTCAAAAAATACTTAGGAACTATATATTATATCTTGGTTTGAAGTAAAGTTACTTTATCGTTACACAAAAACAAAGTAATATTATCTCTAAAAGATCTCGGGCCTCATGCCAAAGAATCTATCTTATCTCAAATTCATATAAATACAATCAACACCATTATATAGTTAAGCATTTATTATATATTGTCACTTTAATGAAAATATTATTGACTTGAGCATTGAAATGTCTTTTACTAGTACCTACCTATGTTCACGGTGTCTCAGTTATGTCAGAGAGTTGCACCACTGTCCAGTGATCTCGAATCTCGATCCAATTGGAGCCTACTTTAGCCAAAATCATTGCCAAAGTTCAATCAAAGCCAACAATCCCATCTCGAAAGCATCATTAACTTCGTTTGTGGGAATTTGGTAAATCCAATTCTCACCCAGCATGGTCAACACTAGACATCAGATGACTTGAGTTGAGGCGGCCTTAGATGGCCATGTGGAGGAGGCGAATCTACATGATGGCCTTGGTCCATCTCGAACCTTATCACCATGAATTCAATTAAATATGATTTCAAGTGGGTTCACTGAAGGTGACAACTTGACTAGAGCAAGGAACATGCATTAAGAGCTATTATAGGAGTACAAACTCAAAATGATTCCCAAAATACATAGATGAAGAAGAAAGCCACCCTAACAATTACTTTCTTAGATGTTGTTAATGGGAACATCATCCCATAGCATAATGACCCAATGGTTATTAGAGTAGTAATAGCGAATGTAAACATAGGGAGAATGTTTATAGATTAAGGAAGCTTGACTAACATATTATATAATCAGGCTTTTTATTAGATGGGGATCAAAAAAGAACAATTGCAACCTTATGAGAACAACATGGTAGGATTCACAGGTGATCGACTTCAACCCTTGCGGGTTACTTAGAGATGTTACTCACTATAAGCGATGAGGTGGCTAAGAGAACCATCCCTGCCAATTTTTTTGTTGTAGATTGCCCAAGTCAATGTAATGATTGGCCCTAGCCTTGCTCAATGCATTAGGACAATCATTTCCATTAAACACCTAACTATGAAATTCCTCGGTGTGGGATCATAAATGCTAATAGTTTGATCAACAAGTAGCTCAATATTGTTACAAATTTAGTTTGGAGATTGGTAAGGAAGATGGACAAAGGAAGAGAATGAAACTGAACAACTATAGCTTGATCTAGCCTGAGATCCTCTTAGCGAATTTGGATCCCATTATAGATGCAAGTGATGAAGTCAACTTGCAGAGACCTGAGCCTATAGGAGATTATCAACACTTTCATGTTAAGGAGTCAAAAGAAAATATTACCAATGTTGAAACCAAGTTATATTTCTAGTTGAAAAAGAGATTGTAGGATTTGTTGATGAAAAACAATGACTTGTCTGCCTAAACAAAGGCTGACATGCCAAGCATTGACCCAAAACTTTGTTTCCATAAACCATTTGTGAATTTGACCTTATAAATTAATGGCACAAAAGAAAAGACACATAGGATCAAAACATCAAAAAATGGTTCATGAGCAAAAAGACGAGTTGTTGAAAGCTAGATTCATTAGAGGAATTAAATATGCCACATGGTTGGCTAACGTCATCCTTGCAAAGAAGTCAAACAGAAAATGGAGGATCTATACCAACTACACAAATCTCAACAAGGATTATGACAATGGCCTTTTTCCTTTACCTAATATTTACATGTTAGTTGACCATTCCTCTAGTTACAAGTTATTATCCTTCATGGATGCATACTTTAATTATAACCAAATCTCTATGTATGCCAAGAATGAGGTCAAAACGACATTTACAAGATTATGCCCTTTGGGCTCAAAATGCTGGGGCAATGTATCTGTGGATGATGATCGAAGTCTTTAATGAGATGATAAGAGATGTGGTCAAGGTGTATGTGGGTGACATCATTGTTAAGATGATGATCGATGAAGATCATATTGAAGATTTGGAGAAAGCTTTTAACCAAATTAAGTAGTACAACATGCATTTGAATCCATTCAAGAGCACTTTTGGAGTTTTTTCAGGACATTTTTTGGAATATATGTTGACGAATAGAGGGATATAAACAAATGTAACTAAGTGTACGAAAATCCTGGATATGCAAAGCTTAAAGTCGGTAAAGAAGGTCCAATAAATGATAGGACAATTTGCCATCCTAACTTTGTTTGTGGCCAAAGATGTCCACAAATATTTAGCTGTTTACTAACTCTTGAAGAAAGGAAAACCTTCTAGTGGAATGATAGGTATGAACCAACTTTTCAAAAGTTGAAACAGGTCCTAACTATTCCACCAACCAACTTTAGTTTGACCTAATTCATGAGAGAGGATAGTAGTTTACCTGACAATGAATAATGAAGCATTGTGTTTAGCTTTAATCAAGGAAGAAGTGGAGGGCTAATGTCCAATATATTTCATTAGCAAGTTTCTTCAAGGGATTGAGTTGAGATACCAGGAGTTGGAGAAGGCAACATTTGCCTTAGTTTTCACAGTCAAGCGTCTTTGCTAATACTTTCGAGCACATCCTATAGTTGTCCAAACAGAGTTTCCAATTTGGATGATTCTATATCGACCAGACCTGCCTGGAAGAATGATAACATGGAGTATGGAGTTGTTTAAGCATGACAATACTAACCAGCCAATAAAAACTATTAGAGGATAAACGCTTGTTTATTTCATTATGGAGATGATAAAGTCAGAGGCAACAAGCACATCGAATGCATGGATCATATATGTTAATAGTTTATCAAATGCAAAGGGTGCATGAGTTGGAATAGTTCTGGAAGGACGACATGACTTAGTGATAAAATAATCATCGAGATTTGAGTTCCCAACATTCAACAACCAAACTGAGTATCAGGCATGTTTAGCTTGACTCCTAATGGATAAGGCTTAGAACCGAAGGTGGTTACAATGTGTAATGATTCAAAATTGATGATCCCTCAAGTTAAAAGAGAGTATCAAGCCAAAGAGCCTAATCTTCAACAATATTTGGAGAAAGTAAGAGAAGCATATGAGTCATTCAAAGAATCCACTTCCAACACATCCCTATGTAGCAAAACATAACAGCTAACATGCTATCTTGATTGGCTAGTATGAAGAAGATTAGAAAAAACAGATTGGTGATTCAAAGAAAATTGCCTAAACCTAGCATCTCAACAAAAGAAGGGGTAATGGAAATAAAGGTTAGACCAACGTGGATGATGGCTATCTGAGATTACTTGGTGAAGAAAAGAGTGGAGAGAGAAAAATCATAAGGCAAGTTGCTTAGTATTTAGTCTTCAATGAAAAACTTTATATAAAGATGGTTTCTCCATCCTTTTTAAAGTATTTGGCCAAAAAAAAAAGCAAGAGTATGTGCTGGCTGAATCACACAAAGGAAGTTATGGTAATCATGTAAGAGGAAAGGCCATTTCTTGAAAGGCTTTAAAAGTTAGGTATCACTGTCCAACTATGGTTCAAGATTTGGTTTAATATGTTAAAAAATGTTGCAAGTGCTAACAAAATGCTAACATTAACCACCTTCCAACAGGTGAACTTTGGGATGCATCCATCCCTTGGCCCATTTTATCAATGTGGAATTCTTATTGTAATGATTAATTATTTTATGAAGTGGATTAAAGTTGAAGAGTTAGCCACTATCACTTTGGCCAAAGTTTAGAAGTTTTTCTAGAAAAACACTATTAATGGATTTGGTGTACCCAAGGTCATGGTTATAAACAATGGTGTCCAATTTACTAATAAAAGGGTTTAGGACTCTTCTAGAAGGATTGCATCTAAAGCTACATTTCACATCGATTGAGAATTCTCAGACCAATTAGCAAGCAAAAGCAACAAATAAGGTGATATTGAAGTCTTTTAAGAAGCGTTTAGATGAGACAAAAGGAAATTGGGTCGGGCAAATGGATCACATGTTGTGGGTATATCAAACCACGCCCCACTTTTCTATTGAAGAAACACCATTATGACTTACCTACAAGGTAGAAGTTGGATCTCAATTGAAATTAGGAAGCCTTCATGGACAATGGTTAAACACCCTGGGTACCAAAGTCTACATAGTTGCGTTGGGCCTATCGATAAACATCGCTAATACCGAAGTCTATGTTGAAGCCTACATAGTTGTGTAGGACCTGTGGTTAAACACTATAAGGACCGAAGTTAAAATCAAAGACAACGTAAACACATAGAACTTATGGTTAAACACCATGGTGACCGAAAATCTTAATTAGTACATAGACGGTATCGAATATAAAGTCTAAACCGAAATTTGAGTTGGTTTAAATAATCAAATAAAAAAAGGAAAAAACTTAGTTAATTAGGATCGAGCAACAAATATAACTAAATTAGTTTGCAAACCAACCACAAAAATATAAAGTTTAATTTTGATACACACGTTAATATAAAAAATTACATTATTATCTAATTGGATAACATTTTAAATATGATTTTTAAAATAAGAATTTAGTTAAAATATATTGATAGTATAAAGTTTTTTTCACACAATTATCTAATTATGGATTGTTATTTGTAATAAGATATTTGATTTTTTGTAATAATTGATTTAAAAGTCAAATTTATGGTAAATTTTAATTGATTGATAATGTAAAAAAATTATAATAACAATGTATTAAAAATAAAAGTAATTATCATAAAAATTGATAATTTTCAATTATATGACAATTTAAGATTGGTTAGTAGCATAAATTTTTTTTACACTATATACTCCACTTAAATTCAAAAATATTAATCAACCTCTTTTAATTTGTTTTGTTTGCATTAGGCAATGAAAATTTTCTAACTTTTCAGTCAATAGTAGAAAGAATGTTAGAAAAAGAATATTAGAGAGAGTATTGCTAGCACTCCTCTAATACCTAATTCATTTTCATAGGTTCAATTCAAATCTTATTTTTTATGTAACCCAATCCAATTTGGCTCATCAACACTCCTAAGAAACAAGTTAGTGGGCGGCCTTGGTTGTTGTTTTATTATATAATGCTGTGCGAATACGATAATTCAAAAATTGACGATTCTACTTGTAACTCATGAGTAAGTATATTCAAACTTCAAAGCACTTGGCAAAGAGGCTTAAAATCTAGAAATAAGACAAGAATGTGAAGGCAAATTAAAAGTGACCTAATGCACAAAGAAATATTTTGGAAAATTTTAGCATTTATAATAATTAAGGTTGATAATCAATCTCTTAAGTATGTTCATCAAGATAATTATATTCTTAATTATGAGTATATAAAAATAACTTTAGTTAAAAAAAGTAAAATTTACTTTGACGATCTTTACATCTCAAAATAAATCAATTTTTGACTTTCAACTAAGGATAACTTTAGTGCACAAAATAAAACAATAATTTAAGTATATTATTACACAAATAAAGTAATACACATTATTAATTTTTACTTTTCCTTGCCCACACATTATTAATTTTTATTAAATAAATATTATGTTTATTAATGTATTAATTAACAATGGGCTAATACTTTATTAATTTTGTCCCCTTAATTAAGTATACTGAATTTATTTAATAATTTAACCTCAAACATATAGTACTGTATTTGGCTGCCAAGATGAAGAAAATTTTATATAAACAATTAATTTACACAACTTGTCTGATAACTCAATTAATTGCATACTAGTTTACACCTTATTTGTTAAAAAAAATCATTTAGTTTTGTAAATTTTTCATAAAGCTATAAAAAATATTTATTTTAAATTAATTAATTTAAACATGCATTAATTAAAGTTTTTGTTGTACACATGATTGTGAAGAGTATTCTTGATTGTTCACCAAGACTAATCTTCTTCTAGGGATCTAAAGATACTAAAGGTGAATTGTTCCCTTTCAATCAGGTTTTTTCTACACATAGTAATTAGGATTTGAACTCCTAACCACTTTTTAAGAGACTTGACCTATGACCACTCGGACTAACCACTTATTGTTCCATTAACAAAAGTTTGGCACATCATCATTTAGATTAAATAAAAAACAAAATTCTGTTTGACATTTTGTGTTTAAAGTTTTTTCGTTATAAAATGAATTTAATTATAATGCATGAACAATGTAAAAAAAATTATATTATTATTTAATTACATATTATTATGTATGATAAGTTTATTAATTTTTATAATAATTATTTTAAGAATTATATTTATAATTATTTTTAATTAATTGACATTATGAAAAAAATTATAGTAAATGTTTACTCAGAAGAGTGAAAAACCCTTAAATATCAAACTCTGAAATTTAACTACACTGTTTGGGTATCCTTTACACCGCACACGCAAGCCTACGGGTAGCGACCAGAATAAGATCCTTCTTGCAGGGATTCAATGTGGACTTAAGCCATCCGTCATTATGACACTCCCTCTTCTATTTGTTTCCGTGGGTGAGTGTGTCTCTTTCCTTGTCTTCAATATAACCACTCCTAATTAATAAACTTCCAACGCTCCAAGTCAATGCTCCTAGTTTTTTTTTTTTTCGATAAAATCAATGCTCCTAGTCTCTTTCTTATACGAGTGCCCCACCATAACTTGAGCACTAGTTGGATTTTTTGAGTAATATATAGGTGTTTGATCCATCGTTTGAGACCCATCCATACATTAATGCATATATGAACTCCACATATATATCCATCATTAAAGCTTCTGTCCATTCTAATTTGAGGGCTAGAGAAAAAAAAGCACATTCATTATTGTGATGAGCATTTTCAATTTCTCAATAGGAAAACATTTTCAGGATATTTAATCTTTTTGGGTGAATCTAAGGTATCCTCCAACTAAAAATAAAGAATTAATATCTTGAAATATTGAGATCTATTTAAGGGAGTGATCTCTTTTAACAGTTTTTTTTTATATACACAAACCTAAAAATCAAATCCCTAACCACATCCTTAAGGGGCAAGATTATCTACCAATCATGTCACGCCATATTAGTCCAACATTTTTAATTTGTAAGGCAGTAATTAATTAGGAGGATATTTTAAAGTAACTTAGACCATAATAAACCATATTTTCTCTTTTTTCTTTTCAAACTGAGGAAATAATTTATGAGACTATCTATTATAAAATTTTCTCTTTTTAATGTATATATACTGCTTCAACGTAATAAATTAATGGAAGACTTAAATATGTTTTTAGTTTTTGTAGCATATATAATTTTTTATTTTAGTTATTTTAAAATTATTTTTTAAATAGATGTCAATCCTTATCGTTACTTAGTTATCATTAACTTCTGTTTCATCCTGTCATGTGATGATAAGTCAGTTAATACAATTTTTAATTTAGTCCTTGTAAATATACACACCATTTTTATTTTAATCCTTCTAATATGTTATGTTTTTTTATTACAGTCCTTAACTCTTTAGTTGTGTTAGTAGTTAATGACGATTAAATAACGATAAAGATTAACGCTAAAAAATTAAATATTACATAAATATTTTGAAAACAAATTAAAAGAATTAAAATATAAATATAAATATATTATAAGGACTAAAATTATGTTTAAATTAAAATATTAGTCATACCCGTGTCTTGTACCAGAAAATGATAGTATTAGCAACCCATATCTGTCCTTCACATTATTGCATAGAATGTTAGAAAATAACTTATATAAAGATTTATAGATCAGAGTTGGATAAGCCACGCTTCCTCGCTCGAAGTGATTACAATTGCTCTCATGATGAAAGTTATATCTTTCATTTCTATGAGGAAGAATATCAAGAAGACAAAGTAGTCAAAAAATTCAATTAAGGTCGCTTTAGAATTCTGAAAGACGAGATAAAAATTATTCTCGAAGCTGATTTAAGGTACAGCTATATTGAAATTCTATGAATCGAATATAATTGAGCAAAGCTACAAAAATAGAGTTGATGATCTTATCATGATTTCTTGTGTGGTCCAGCAAGCAAACGTTTTGGATGTGATTACTTGTTTGACTGGATCATGACATGCATCACACAGTTGATCTTTGAAGGGTTAGCCAAATCTTGCTAGTATACCTAATCTCGCTTTATGTTTTCCCTAATGGCTCTAAATAAAAATATACACTAACTGTATTTTTAAATTAAAGTTTGCAACTAAAATTAAAGTCCAAATATTACAGTTTTGACGGTCTTTGCAATTACAATTAAGTGCATTTTTTCATAATTGTTTATGATTTCTGTGATTACTACAAAATCTCAACCACAATCATTATTTAAAATCATGATGTCAATCATTATTTTTCTCTTTTAGAAATTAATAATTAGATATATATATATATATATATATATATATATATACATATTTGATTTTTGAAATACATACATGAATAGAAATATTAAAAACACATAACATAAACACATTAGGATTGGCCTAGCTAGTAGTAAGAAGCTTGAATAATTTGAATAAGAACCTAGGTTCAAACCTTATTTATATCATTGTATATGTACACACGTACACAAAAAAATACATTATATAGAGTTGGTTTAAATATTATAGTAGCAAATAGAGAATTTTCAGAATCCATGTTTTCCACTTTTGTGTTTAGGGATCACAGTGAAAGTGAGGTTTGAAATTTGAACATACGAATTCAATCTAAGTGTTCATGTTTTTCAATTAACTCCTCAATTCATTCCATAGAAATTGGTGAAGATGTTTCTTGAGACTCAATTTGTCTCTTTAACTAAAGGTGATATGTGTTATTGATGTCATTCAGGATATTGATATAGAGGAAGATAAAGATTAATATTTCATCTAAAAGAGATAAACAAGGATGTGTTTATTAAAAAGAAAAGAAAAGTAAGGTGAAAACATAAGCTGGAATGTGGATTAACTGAAACACACGTGTAAACTGAGACTCAATAGTACTACCTAATCACAGATTCACAGCTGAAAATTTTTTAAGGAAACAATATTGATGTCACATATAATCAACCCAATTTACGCCCAAAAATAGGTACAAATAAAGGTGTCTATTTAAGCTAAGGGCATTTGGCACACCTACTGTGTTAGCTTTTGCAAGATATGTTTATCAGGTAGGATGCAAGATATATAGAAACCAAGGGCATTGATAAATGGAAGCAGAGTTTGTTAATTGGGTAACATATGGGCAAATGAGAGAAGCCGGAACTGTGTGTGTCATCAACTTTTTTTAATAGGTTCATAAAGTTATATATGGCTATAATTAACTTGCGATTCTTAAAATAACAGGTGCAGGGCGCCATAGATTACTACATTTGTATTTTCACTTCGAGGACCAATGCAGTAGTGTAGAAAAATACTCAAAGACCCCAATAAAGGTTGGTTTAGTTAGTAAGAATCAGACTTGTATCTACAAAGATGTGAAGTTAAATTTCGCTATCATTGTGAGCCTTGAAACCTATCTTGACCCTAGTAAGCCTCCAAAACTCAACTCACCTAAACTTTTATGAATCAAGAAAAGAAAAAGACAATCACGCACACAATGTTTGTCATAAGCATCTATATTTTGTGTTTAAATATGTCTATAGAAAAATTATAACACAAGAAAAAAGAAAAAGTTATGACCCTAAAAATATAATTAATATCAAAAACAAATTAATAACTCATATAATTGAGTTAGGATGTGTTTGACAAAACTTCCTTATAAGCTAGCTAAAAGCTTATTAACTATCTGATTGAATTGAAAGTGTTTCGTGAGATTGGCTAATAAGTTAGCTGATACATGTAAAATGATTACATAAAAGAACATATTCAGTTATTTTATTATGTGTGTGTGTGTGTGTAACACCCTAAATTTCAAGTACTATAAATAAACTATGAGGTAGCTCTTATTAAAACCCTTCTTATGTATTATTAGATAAAAGACGTCTTAAGAGTTATTGTTATTATTATATTATTATTGTATCTCTTATTATTATTATTGTTCCTACTGTTGTTATTATTATATTTATTGTTATTGTTGTTGCTGTTATTATTATTATTATTATTATTATTATACTATGTTATTGTTATTATATTTATTGTTATTATTATTATTGTTGTTGTTATTGTTAATTGTTAATGATACCCTAGTGTTAGAAATTAGTAGAAATGTTATAATAGAACCCAAAAGAGCATCCAAGGCCCAATAAGTGACTAAACCCACATGTTATAAGAAGGGAATAGTGAAAAAAGTTAGGTTTAGCCATTACAAAATAGAAGAAGAAAGAATTTAGAGAGAATGAGGAGAAAAGGAAGAAGAAGAGGAAGAGAAAGAGAAGGAATAAAGATCAGAGAAAGCCAAAGGAAACGGTATCGATGACACTTCTTATGGCGGTGCACTTACTCTTAGTCTAATTTTCGACAAGTTTAAGTTGGTACCACATGTGCATGAGTAGAGATTTAGGAACATAGCATGCATATGCATCCTGTTGTAGCGTGATATGTTGAAATGTACTATGTTGTAACTATGTGAAGTCTATGTGGCCTTGTTCATATGCAATTGATGTAATAAGTACACATGTGAAAATGTAATTGTGTTTTGTGATGAAATGTCAAGGTTATAGATATGTGATCATATTATGCATGTGTGTTATTCTTGTATGGTAAAGCAAAATGAGGTGTATATCTAGTTACTAGGTAAAGGATATGAAATAAACGTATGTTTGTAATTAAGATTGTCTTTGCTACCCTAAGTATATGTGAGAGGCTAGATCCTAAGATAGTGTTATGAGAGTGTGAACACCCAATTTTGTCTGGTAAATAAAAATAAAATATAAAAAAAAGAAAAAGAAATAAGAGAACTTTTGAAGAAAAAAGCTCTTTTTTTAAAATAAATAAATACCATGGAAAGACAATGTCGTATCTTGAGTTATACTTGTCCATTTGAGGTATTCTTTGCACCATTGGAAAGCTTGTAGAAAAATCTACAACTCATCTCTCTATCTCAAAAACCAAAATCAACTTCTATCTTGATGAAAATCAACCCCGAAGTGAGTCATTTAATCATTAAAAAACTCAAGTCCCACATTACCTTCCCTTCACTTAAAAGTCCCACATTGGACAATCTACATTCATGCATCTTCTCCTTCCCCTATATAAAGAGGTGCCTACCAAGCAATGAGAGGAGGCAAAAAAAAAAAACATCCATTAATTATGGGCTTAATGCAAAGCATGGAGCCTATGAAAGTTTAATCTTTTTTTATTATCTCTTTTATTTTTTTTTCTCTTGGAGCTTTTACTAGAAGCTTGTGGTGGATTGTTTTGTGTTCACCACAAATTATATCTTGAGGTAAATTAGTCTATCTTATCTTTTTTATATATATGTTTTATTTTCTTTTGTCATTGTTGTTTTGTTAAATTTTATTCTTTGTATGTCCTTTTTAAATTAGAAATATTTTATATTTAATTAATTTTTTAGAGAAAGGATTAATTAGATGTGACATCTTTTTAATCCTAAGGTTTTAAGGCACAAGTTGTGACAACTTGATGTCTTTAAACTCCTCTCTAAAATTAAAAATATTAAACTAAAATTAACTTGCTTCAATGGATTGACTTGGGTGTACACCTCTGTTGATTCTATTTTTAGGACATATAGACCGTGACGGTTTAGAAATCCTAAAATTTAATAAACAAAATTAAAAAATAACAACACACAAATATTTTCTACAAAAGAACTACGTGAGTCTGATTCTCCATTGCACCGGGAGATACGTAGGAGTAGGAGCCCACTCCTGTCGATCTTAAAAAAAATAAAATTTAAGATAAAATAAACATCTTTTTTATAATAATAAAATTCTTCTTGCAACTATTTTAAGGTGAGATAAATATCTTAAAAGTCATTAATAATTTGCTTAATCAATTAGAGGTAACCGTCTTAATGACGGACGTTGTAGGATGCTAATACCTTCCTTACACGTAATTGATTCCTGAGCCTAAAATCTAGTTTTGTAAACCATTTTTTTTTAGGTTTTTCCAATGTTTTTCCTTAATAAATATTGGTGGCGACTCCCTGTTTTTAAAGCTCTTTTTTGCCGTCCCGCCACGACCCCGGTTGCGACAGAGAGTTATAGTTGGATAAAATAGTTGTGAATGAGATAGAAAAAGGGTGAATTCCGACAAGGCGTAATAGAAAGGTATGAGACAAGTAAGAGGGAACAAATTGAGAGTATTAAGGTAAGTGTTAAGGGAATGTCAAGAGTATTTTAGAATATCTGTAGCCTTAGACTTGACACTTAGAGGACAACTTTAAATATAAAAAGGAAGAAGAGTAAAATCTAAACATGAAGGGTATAAATACTAGATAGAGTTTTGGGTAAGAAAGTATAAGTAATGAGGATGAATTCTTAGGTTGAGAGTGAGATAGTAAACTAATATAACAGTTGTGAGAATGAGAGAAGAGTTAGTAGGAAGTATTGACAATTAAAAGTTGTAGACCTAACCGTAGGTATGGAGAATTATGAGAAACCTAGTGAGGCTAAAGTCATGAGAGATAAGTGATGAAAGTTGTCCAAGTAGAAGAGTCTGACCTAGCCGTAAAGTCCTTAGAGCACTTACTAAAACATTATGTCTCACTCTATTAAGTTTTTCCTTTTTAGGATACAGGTGAAGACGTGTGCAGATGGAGCTTGGAGTCATGTGCAAAAAGACGTAGCCTAGTTTACTTTATTTCCTTGTATTCCTCATTATATTTTGTACGACACCTTCAGGTGATAAATGAGCTGTATTAGGCATGTATGGTATTTTATTGTATTATTCTTATATAAAATCCAATTATATTTATGAGTAACATTTGCATGTTGTTTCTATGTTTTTTTTTTCTTTTTTTTTGTTCTTATAAATCTATACTTAATTAAGGTAATACCCTGTAGGGTGTTACAGTGTGTGTGTGTGTGTATATATATATATCACATATAATATTTGAATTCATTTCTAATAATTTTATCTTTAAAATTAATGGTTACACAAGGGGTTATCAATATCATCATTACTTATGCGTATAAGTCGAATCAGAAAGCTTTTGAAAGAAAATTTGGGGGGAGATTTGGATTTTGGAGGGATTGCTTCAAGGCTTTCCACAAAAAGAAAAAGATTCTCATAAGCAAGGATTCAAATGGACATGTTGGTAGTGAGATAAGATAATTTATAGAAACTCATGGTGGTGGTGAGATAAGACAACTTACAAAAATTCAAAGACGTGATCTCAATATTATGAACACTTATTTTAAGAAAGGCGAGGAACGTACAACCACTTATAAAAGTGAAATCTCAAGGTTGTAAATTGATTTATTTTTGGTAAAAAAAATTTGATAAACAATTTTGCGAGGTAATTTAAGACAGAGTCTTACTACACAATATAGAATTTTAATCCTTGGTGTTAGCTATAAGAGACACTAAATAGAAAGTCAGACAAGTTAAAATCCAAACTCAAGTGATGGTAGCTTAAGGGAGATAAAAATTTTGATCCTTGGTGTTTGATATACATTCTTTGTTTGAATTTCTTTTCCATTCATTCTTTTTTCCTCTTAACAGTAAATAAAATAAATAAATAACCTATGAAATCAAATTATTATCAATAAAATAAATAAAAAATAAAAATGAACTGACTAAAAATTTTGGGTTGTACCAACTATGGACAAAAGCATCATAAGTATCCTTATCAAGAATAAGGATACTCTTCACAGATATTCATGTCCTTCAGCTCACCAAAGATGTATCTATTGGTGAGATATGTTTTAAAGGGCTCTCAAAGTTCCCTAACATGTTGGAGGAGTTTTTTTCTTAGCATTTTAGTATTTGGAATGTTGTAGGTAAGCTACAATACACAAATACAATGAATCACACACACACACGTGTGTATAATTACAAAAATTAATTATAAATATAGATACAAGTCGCATATCGTGATACTCCTTCACATGCTTCTCTATGTCATCTCCCTCTTTCTAGATTATAGATTAAGTGTAAAGGAACCAATGTAAAAAATACTTAGATTAGTTTCATGTGCAACTGATGTAGAATTATTTTTTAAATTGGTTCTTTATCAATTAATTAAAAATGTTGACCTCAATATTATAAAATTGTCATCACCTCACATATTACTTTGGTTTCTTAAAAACTGATGTAAATTATCTATGTAAAAAATGGTTTTTGTACTAATGTTGCATTTATAAATTTTAGAAACTAAATTGAATTTTTTTTTTCATTTTTAAGGACAAATATGTAAACTTTTAATTTTTTCTTAAATCGAATCAAATCTCTACTCTAATTTCCATCTTTTTAAAAGGATTTTTGAAAGGAAAAAAAAAAGGATTGTTTCCTTAAAAAAGTCACACCCAAGCTTGTGCTAGATAAATCATCAATTCCATAATAATTGTTTATGATATTTCCATTTCGTATTGACGATTAGAAGATTCTTTCTACATTTTTTCCACATTAATGAGTCTAATACTTAATTTGCCGTCATTACTCTAATTAGATTAAGTGGATGAGAATTATACCACTTATCCTAGGCATCTTTTGGTTCTAGCAAGAAGAAGTGAGCTTGAAACAAGGTATAGTCTCACTACAAAGGAGCAATCGGGAACATTAGAGGTTGATATTTCATAAACCTCATTATAAATGTCCAATTTAAAAATAATATCAAAATGTAAGCTTCTTGGTCACAAAAGCCACTTTGCTACTATAGTTTGGTCACAAAATATATTGGTTACGAAAGGAAAAGGATCTATAACTTAATTTATCTGTGTGTTCTCAGCCTCCACCATTATTGCCACTCACTATAACTTCAAAGTCAATGCTAGTTTCTTTGCGTGCCCATGGTATGCCCCACACTACCCTTCAAGCTACAATGAATTTAAAGGAGGACTAAAGCAGTACGATTATGTGAACCACTCGCTGAGGACATGCCATAATTAAGTTTGCTTCTGGAATAATATTCGCATACATATATGGATGAAACTAATAAAAACAAAGGAAAAATATTGCGTAACTAATTGTGAAGGTGTCAAAATAGAAAGGGTTAAGGAAAGAAAATATGAGAGTGCACACTATTTGTAAAAGGAATTCAAAATATATTGGACACTAGTGCTATTTACCAACTTTTCATAAAATATAAAATTTAAATCTTATGATATTATATTAATAATTATGTTCGTTCAATTTTAAATGAATTAAATATCTATATACATGTAATTTTATAATTCACATGTTCTTATATTTTAAATATATTATACGTACATTGATTAGAAGTGTGCGATCAAATATTAATTAGTTTTTTGAAATATGTAAAATTTGGTAAATTTAATATACTTAATCTAACAATTAAATTACATGACAAAACTTATTTCTAGAACAAGTATCTTTTTTGACATTTTTATTATTTTTTTTTGTTTTTATCTAATATTAAAAATTATTAAACAGTACAAGCGTATCCCAATACTTACTTTAAGAGTAAAAAATTATATATACCTTTATCTAACAAAGTTTAATCCCAAAATAGTGGAAGCCGCTTAAATGAATCTAATACTTCCAATTTCAACAAACGTTCGGATTATTTATTTCTTTTATCTTGATCCTGATGAATAAAATGACGAATATGACAGTACAAATAACTCGCTCAGATTTGGGAGTTTTCATTTAGTTTTAATATTTACATTTAGTTTAACATTGTCTATCCTAATTCTTGGTAAACCTTATCATATCCATTATGATTAAAATAACTAAAAAAAACAACTCATCAAAGTATCCTTAGTTTTGATCATAATAATATTGTTAAACTCACAAAATTTATTCCATGTATGAAATCCAAAATATTTTTAATTAATTAATAGCTCATATAACAACAATCATAATATGCTTGAGGTCATAAGTTATATCTTTGTCACATTTTTATTATTTCGAAAATGAAAAATTATCATATTTATAGTCTTGTGCAAAAACAAAAGAAGGTTATATATATTTTACTAACTAAAAGGATTTTCTTTCCAAAAGTCACCATATCCAAGCGAGTCCATTGAGTTTCCTCCGCAGTCATCAAATAAAACGAAATTATGAAAACATATAGAATACTCACAAATTAATTTTCGTGAAACTCAGTGTCCCAAAGTTTACTTTAAATGACTTAAAAGTCAACAAGCGCCTTCAATTTTTCTTTTGACAGCTGAAATATGCGTTTGATTAAGTTGGATACAAAATGCATGATAATGATGAGTGGCCATCAAATGAGTTTGGAGCAGACACCCTTAGACCTTAACAATGAATGTTCTACACAGTATTGTCCATAAACACTCGCATCCGTCCATTGACTAAGACTGTTACTTTCATTGTGAAGCTTCGGCTTTTCCAATGGCCGCTGTCAGCCTACACCCACGAAGCTTCTAGTATGAATAAAACACCACAAAAAGCGACACAGTTGAGAGGGAAACCCAATCTTGGATTCTTAATCAATATTATGAGTGACATCGCCATAATTCATAAGTTAATTTTAATTTCCCATGGTATTAATGCTTTTATGCATGAGTGCTTTTTTTTGGTGACGATGTATGAGTTGCTTGTGCTTTAACTGAAACATTCATTTGTTTATGTATTTCTTTAACTACTCTTTTTATGTATCACACCGTTTAACCAAGCTTGGAGGTGGAAAAGAAAACTCCAAGCTCATTCAAAATGATTTATTTATTATTTTTAAATAGCTCAATAAAATTTGATATTTTCCCCGTCTCATATTTCCTTTGGTCTTATATATAATACTTTTTAGTATTTCACAAGAATTAAAAAATATTGTTAATTGAATTAGTGGAACTAAAATTTTTAATAATTTGTGTAAATTTTTTGGGACTTCATTTTATAATCTCTTTTTTGCATTTTTATAATTAATGTATTTCTACTTAAATAATATTTTTTGCATTTTATATAAAAAGATAAATTGAATGATAACGGCAATTTTGATTAATAATCTTCTCCTATCTGCATGAGAGAGAAAGTTCAAGAAAATACATTTTGTAAAAAAACTATTGTAAAAAAAAATATTTTTGTAATGAAGGATATTTTTGTAAAAAAAACTTAATGTAATAGATCATTTGAAAGGGGAGTCTTAAAAAAAAAAACACTAAGACAGCTATTCTAAAAGATTTTGATAAAAAAGATGAGAAGAAGTATTATATATCTTTAGGTCTTTTAGTTTGTCTTAAAATATTTGTTACTTTAGAAAAAACAAGAAAATAATTATTATTTTGACTTAATTACACTTTTAGTCTCAGCACCTTAACCTATTTGTGATTTTATCCCTTCTATTTTTAATTGCTCTTATTTAATTCTTATAATTTCTTAATTGTTAAAATTATGTCATTCATCCCAAAACTTGATCCAATAATAAACATAAAGGCAACAACTGTGTGATATATCATTTATTTATATAGATTCGCAAGCCAAGTAAATTAATTATTCGCTTTTTAATAATACTCTATTTATTAGTGTTTTGGTCAAGTCTAATCAGTAATCAATTGATTAATGTAACTTTCTCAAAGCATTCAAAATGTGTATTATGTCTGTTTCCTTACCCTTTTGAGACGGTATATCCTTCGATCCTTATACTAGTCATTATTTCTTCGTATTTTTCATAAAAACCAGTGCTAACACAATCTAATCTGTCCATTATTCTCCCTAATGCTTGTAACCGATCCTAACTAGGTAATCAATTAGGATGTGGTGTCCTCGGCTTATAACAGATGTGTTGAACAACAGGATATGCTGCTCACACTGCTACCATTGAACTAGTCACAAATTATCCAAGCTGGAAGGTAAGTCAGAATATAGCCTATAAGGGTAGACAGCTCACCAGCCTTAAGCCAAAGGATGTAGAGACTTATGTAATATAATAGGTGAATTGTTCAAGCTGGAGGGTAGGTCAGAATATAGCCTATGAGAGTACAATTAGTATATCACTTAATTACTTAAATGGATTCACAAGTACCTTTTAACTCTCTTAATAAAAATATTTCTGTTAACAATAGTTATTTTGTCACTATAATTTGTGTAATTAATATTTTTCTTGGTTAATTAAAAAGTTGCATTATCTTAAAACAAATAATATGAGTTGGAAGGAATATCCATGAATTAATCAAAACCATATTAAAAATTTAATAACCATACTAATTAAGGTAGCACATGCATGATTTTTATTAAGTATAATCTCCTGTTCAAGTTTTATATATGAAAAAAATCTTTAATGAAAAGGTTAATTCCATCATATTATAGGTATTCTTACATAATAAAAAAAAATTAAAAATATCATCCTTAATAATTAGAAGAATGTTAACAACACTCTTTTTGATACTTTCTTTTCTAACAACTTTTATTATTGATCAAAATTTATTAGAAATCACAAATTTTGATAGACCCTACTTTTAAATGAAGAGAGAGACTTATTAAATGAAAAGTTGAGACCTACCAAAATTTATAATTTTCAATAAATTTTAATCAACAATATAGAGTGTTAGAGAGAATGTTACTAGTATTCCTCTAATATATTATACTTGAGTTAATTAAAATTAATTAAATATTTAATATAATATTCAGATATAATATGTGTTGGACAAAAAAAAACAGATCTGTATTAAAAAATACGAATTATTGTTGGAGCCCAAGGTCTTGACTAAGTCGGAGAAACAATTAGGGGGTTCATAAAACCAATCCAATCCAATGGAAAACCGAAAAAACTCCGATCCAAAAAACCGAGAAAAAACGAATACCAAAAACCAAAAACATTGGAAATTGAAAAAAACGAAATTTTTTATGGATGATTGGATCGGATTCGGATTTGATTTGAAACCGATCCAATCCTAATCCAAACGAAACTTAATCGCATATATATTTCACTGGTAATTTTTAATATCCTATGTTTATATTTATTTTATATATTTGTAACCTTATCCCATAAATTATACTGTTTTATAAAAAAATATAAATTTATTTAATGAGTTTTTAGTAAACTATTTGAGTAAAGATACATGAACATAATTATTAAGTGTTGTGTAAATTTATTTTTAATAATATATATTTGAAGAGTTATACTAGTATTAGTTATATAATGACTCATTAATAAAATATTTGATATTTTAAATTATTTTTTACACACATTTATATATATATTATTTATTTAACACTTTTTTTTAAAAAATAGTAAGATTAAAACCACAAACTGATCCAATCCAAACCGCTTTAAATTGGATCGGATTAGATTAGATTAAATTTTAAACCAAACCAATTAGATGATGAAATAACAAAACCGAAATGATTGAATTAGATAGTTTTTCTCTTCAAAACCAATCTAATCCAATCCGCGAACACCCCTATAAAACATATCATTTCCTTTCCCGCGAGGAAATACTGACTTGGTTTTGAAATGGTCAAAGGGTTCGTCTCCGCAGAAAAATAAAATAATAAAATGTTGATCGTTGACCACAATTCAAACGGATGATTAATTTACATGTGCAAAGAGTTTTCTAGATACAATTAACCAAAAGTTAAATAATATTAAATAAAAAAAATATTAAAATTATTTTAATATTATCTTAAACTTTACTTTATTCATATCAGAATTCCTGGCTCTTTTCCCATTCAATTTCAACTCCCCACATGTTAACATTTTTTGTCTCATTCAAAACATTTCTTAGATCGAAAGATAAAAATGAATAGGACCCTGTTTAGATCATTTTTTTCATAAGCATTTATAGGGGAAAAAAAAAAAATGAATTGAACTTTTCATGTAACTTAAGCTAAAATCATCTTACGCATTTAATTTTTATAGAAGTTCTTTTCATTTAACCTTTCCAAAAGTTAAGGTATATGAGTTATGGAGAAGTTTAATATATTTTATCTTCTTATTTTATTCTTCTATAAGTGTTTATAGAGAAATTTATTCAAACAAAGCCTATACTATAGGTATTTTCTATGGGAGACAATCTTACTTGAGCCAAATAGGATTATTATGGATGATAAACTCTTCATCCGAGTATTTAACGCTGCTACATACCCATGACTTGAACTCAAGATTATTGATTAAGTTAAAATAATTTCATGTCAGTTGATCCATGAGCTTAATTGTAATTTCTATTATAATTAAACTCATTTTCATACATATGTAGGACGAGTATATGTTATTAATAAATAGTAGATAAATTATCATGATCATAAAACATTAAGTTTAAACTTGAGTTACAAAAAGTTTATAAGGCGTATGTATGAACAATTATATATATGATTGCTCTTGATGTATAAAATTTCTGTTTGTTTTCTTCATCAGCCAAACCATAAGAATGTCCTTCGAGATTCTCTAATAGTTGAGTACATATATAATGGTGGATGAACTGTGGAGTTAATTCCATGTAACTCTTGGAGCTTGTGTTAATGGTAATTACAGAGTAACAAAGGCTAAAATTTCTCACGGCTCTAAATTCGTTTTTGTACCAAAGGACAAATGGAAGTGATGAAGCATTGTGTGAGCCGTCTTGTTGGTCCAAACAGAATCATCGTATCATAACAAGGAAAAGGCATTTGGTGATAATCTTCTCTATTTATTATTACTTGTAAAGGGCAAAAAGTTAGTTTCTCCTTTTGACCATTGTATTTCTTTATATTCGGTTTTATGGGAGAGGACAAGAGTGTGCAGTCAAGCTTGGCGAGCCGTCTCATTGGTCCAATGCTGAATCATACCAAGCTGCCGGAATGATAGGCGCTACCATTCAATACCTTTGGAGAATCATAACATGTATATCTTCTAGAAGGAAAGTGCATGTTGAAGTTTAGATTAAAAAAGTTGAAGTTTCATATTATTTTAATGTGTTTTTAATCAATTTATTTTTAGAAAAAAAATTCACACAGATTGTTGAGATAATTGAAAAGGCAAACATTATTCCAAAATACACACATTACTAAAAAAATATCATATGCTAACGGAAAAAATATTAGACGCTAGGATTATCTTTATTGTTGTAATTTTTATCTAATGAAACATAAATAATTAGTACAGATATTATAAGTTTACATTAATATTATGAATTTATGATTCATTATACAAACAATATAATATGCAAATAATGTATATCAATTTTTTTTATATAGACAGAATTGTCTATAATTATTAATTATTAATATAATACATTATATTATTAAAGTAGACCTACAATGATTTAATAGTTTATTTTTTGTTAAACAAAAATTATGCAAAAATAAATAAACAACACCTATATATATATATATATATATATATATATATATATTATGACGAATAATAACATGCACTTACAAGAGTTAAATCCTTTGCAAAAACTCACACTAAGATTATATATACAGTAGTATTGATAACTCGTGTGTTGCACCGGCTAGACATTTATTTTCATATGAAAATTTATTGTGAGGAGATATAGAATAATTTAAGTAAATGTACAGGATAGTTGATACCCTTTTCTATACAATGATGTTTATGGACAATAATTATTATTCTGAACATATCTAAAAGATTAACCTATAAATTTATCGGATCCCATGATCCCATCACTTGTTATTTATTGTTGTCTTGCAGAAGATGTTTAGTTGCTATATATATTGATTGTCCTGTTTACAATGCCTCTCACTAAAATAAGCAAAAAATTGCACAATGAACTTGAATTTTATCTTGTTTAGTTTCATTTTTAGTAGTAGTATATAGAAAATTGTTGGGAAAAACAAACCCCTTCTCTCACAACAATGAGGAACAGAACACATACAAATAATACCACATATAAAACAGCAGATGAATACAAATTTATTTAATGTAGTTTGATACATCTTGTCTACATCCACGAGAACATCTCAGTATTTATTTATCATCCCAAATATTCATCATATTACAACTTTTTAGACAAACTTGTGAAAACATCTCTTCACATGACCTTCTCTTCAGGACCAAGTGGTTATTCTCATATCAAAAACCTCTATTTATGGACCTAACATCCTAATATTAAAAGAAAAAATAAATTCCTAAAATAAAAAAATTCTTTAAATCAAAACAATATCATAGGGATTTAAAATTAGAAGTTTGAATTGTTTTTCCAACAAAAATAAATCCTTTTTTCTTCTCCCTATGTTTCCTTTTTCTATTTGGGGAGTGAAAGTGTCAAGTAAATGTTTTAGAAATTCAATTATTGAGAGATTAAAAAATGTAATAGAGAATTTTAGCACCATTCTTGGGACACTATAAGAAAATGGTAAAATAGAGTTGAACATTTAGCATTGGCATTGTCACTGGTGCTAAATGGACACAACCTTTCAAAACCCTATTCTAAAAATTTTGTAATACAAAAAATACATAGTGTTGGCTTGACCGACACTATTTTTTAGAAGTAGCATCAACCAAAGCAATGTTAAACAAGATATTTAAGTTAGCTTCAGTTTGATTGATTATAACTTCAACGATCCAATGACATAAAAAATGTTGATGGTAGTGTTAGTCATAGCGTTGCTATGTTTGTGTCATATTTTACCTCCCCGTTCCCTTTTTCCCTCACTTCCTTCTTTTCCCCCAAACCTTTGCCCATTCTCTTTTGTCTTCAACGTAAACTAGACTATTGGTCACCGTCAGCCACTATGTAAATCTCTTTCATTCTCTTGTTCTCTCTTTTCCTGTGTCTCTTTATCTCCCAATATCTTGTTCTCACTCCTTGTTTGTCACTCTCTCGTTTTAGACCGTCGCTGGTCCTCTACTCCTTTTGAGTTGTTGTCGAGTTCAATTGTCGTTGCCTAAAGTTTCTACATCCTAGAGTTGTCATCGCCTTACACATGTTTATCTTCTGCGTATGTCGTCAAGTTTAACCCAATAGAGTATTTTTATTATTATTGATGTTATTTTAAAAATTCAATGCAAAAGCTCTCTATGTTATGGCTTTCACTACATCAATGTTGGTGTTTTGGATATTGTAAGAAATCTATGTTACATTCTATTTTATGTGATCTTACTTTACTTTTAGTTTTATTGTTTTTTTTAGAGCTAGTTTTATGGTTTTAGTGATTGGACAAAATTTTGGTAGAGGATACTTAAATTTTTATACAGTCAAAATTATCAAAGTTTAACTTTGATGTGTTTTAACAATTTTTATATTATCTTACTATATTGGCTTCCTTAAACAAAGATTTCCTTGGATTTCTACTAAACATATGTTAAATTTGGCTATGATCAAGTGAAATTTAAGCTTATGGTCTTTGTATTACTTTCTTATATAGATGATATACAATTTGAAAGTATTTTTCATCTTAAAAGACTTATTTTAGTGGCTTGTCTATAATACCATTAGATGAAAACTTAATTAAAACTCTATAATTTTATTCTCTTAAATTTTTCATAATCATACTAAATAAATTTAACAAGGAATCTAACTAAATAAAATTAACATTTTAATTAAAAATAACCAAAATTTTGTTTCCAAACTAAGTAACTTACTAGTCTATGTTTTTTGAGATTAAACAGGAGGACTTTCAAAAGCATTTTAGCCAAATGAAAATGCAAATTAGTGAGGCCTCCGCAAGTGCAACACAAGAGGTTCGTGGGTCAACCAAGCTTGGTATTTAGCAAGAGGTTGCTAGTGGCAAGAGCGAGACCGTGTTCATGACATTGTAAATTTGTCCACAAACCTCCATTATGGTGTGTCATTGCTGACTTAGGAGTCTCAAACTCCTTCATTGAGCAATGAAGCGTTTGAGAAGGCTGCTAGAGCTGAGCAAAGGCTGCGACTGCTAAGGAGATGATTGTTTCCTTAGAAGTAGCACATGTGTGCTTTCATGGAATGCATGACAGCATTAGAGCACTAGTCAAGTTTGTGTACTAAGAGTAGGATGCCTAGACATTTGTTCTATCGTATGGACAATCAATCCTTAGATGATAATGAGGTTTGACTAAAAATATTTTTGTTTTTTTTGTCATTTTCTTATGTACTTTGACTATTATATTACATAAATGAGGATGACTATATTATTTTGAGGATTATTTTTATTTGTTTCTATATTATTATTATTATTATTAGTCTTTGTTATGTTTTTATAATTTTAACCTACATGTCCAGATTCTGTAATATCAATAATAATTTATTTGTTTTTAAATTATAAAGCTAGCATTGTCTAGACTGATGTTAACACATCACATCTAAAGTTAGCAGTCTATCTAACTAATGCTAATTCCAAGTAGCTAAATTTAGTGTTGGTTTATTTAATTAAGTTAGCGTCAACCTTTTTAAAAATAGTCACAACTTTCACTTTAGTGTGGGTCAAATCAACACTAAGTATGTTGACTAAAAAATGTAGCTACAACAAAAAATGCATTGGCCACATGGCCAATGCATGGTCAGCCTTAAAATTGTATTTGGCATAAGCTTTTATTTAGTAACGTCAAAAGCAAACTCTAGCGATGAATTTTTTAGTAGTGGAAATGAGAATTGAAAGTGTATTTAAAACTCAATCTGGCAACAATAGTATACTAGAATAAAAAATCTTAGAAGGCTACAAACATACATACATACATATATATATTATATATATATATATATCATTAAAAATATCTTACTATACTATATGAAAGTTGTAAAGGAAATAAATAAAAACTCATAATATTTAGAGGTTTAAAATAAAACAAGACTTAATTACATTTTTGGTCCTTCTACTATATTCCATGGACGATTTTGGTCCCCTAATTTATAATTACTTGATTCTAGTCTCCACAATTTTAAATTTGTTTGATTTTGGTCCACTTGTTAACTTTTCATTTGGAACTTATCAAACTTGTTGAGCTGACTGTGGGTAGATGACATGGGACATGCCATGAAGGCGATTAATGAGTAATGTTCATTTGAGTGTTAAGTTGAGTAGGTAGCTAAATTAGAAACTAAAGGAGGAAAAATGCCCAATATCTAAAACATTTATTGGTATTATAGGGACAGACAGTTTAGGGCTCACTAAGGGTTATCAAATGGGGGAATTTGGTTTGAATTGTGGATGAGTTCAATTCAAACCAAATTTTTCCTCCTAATAAACCTTGGTGAGCCCTAAACTATGTGTTCTCGTAACACCTGTAAATGTTTCACATGCTTGACATTTTTTCTTTCCCCCTTTAGTTTCTAATTTAGCTACCAAGTCAACTTAACACTCAAAGCAACACTACTTACTAATTGCCCAAAGGGCATGTCACATGTCATCTATCCATAGCCAGCCAACTCAATGAGTGTATTAAGCTTCGAATGAAAAGGTAATGGGTGGACCAAAAATTGAGCTAATTTAAAAATGTTGGGACCAAAATCAACTAATCAATATAGGAAGGGGATTAAAAGTGCAATTAATCTATTAATTTAAGATTTAAGTCTTACCACTAATTTATCTTATATAAGTATTTTTAAAGTTTAATTAGCCTAACGTTTTTAAAGTTTATTTAAAACTTACTTTATAGTGAGATCTTCAAAATAAGTTAATAGATTTATCTCTAAATAAGATATTTGTATAAATTAATATTTTAGCAAATAGGTATAAACTTTTAAATACACTAACAAGTATATATTTCTAAGATATAATAATGTTATATCTTGTTACAAAATTTTATTAATCCTCCTAATATTTTATAAAGAAAGTATTAAATAAAAAATAGTTTTAACTTCTAATATCATATGAACATATAAGGCTTAATTGCACTTTTTGTCTCATAAGTTTTACAATTTCGCGAATTTTGCCACCCTCAATTTTTTTTTTCACGAATTCTGCCCCCCAATTTTAAATTTTCGTGAATTTTGCCTCCAAGTAGAAAATTCACCATAATTAAAGAAAAAATTGCCATAAATTTATCTTAGTTGTGGTGATTTAAAGGAAAAATCGCTACAAAATGTTTTAATTGTGACAATTTTTTACTTGGGGGCAAAATTAGTGAAAATTGAAAATTGAGGGGCAAAATTTACAAAAAAATTCTCAGATGGCAAATTCACGAAATTGTAAAACTTGGGGGCAAAAAGTGCAATTAAGCCAACATATAATAAGCATTAAACATTTTCTTTATTTAATAAGATGATTAGTAAAAAAATATTACGAAGTTTTTTTCCAAAATATTATAGTAAAAAATTTTAAACAATGATAAAATAGGTCAATCTAAAAGACTTTTTGAATGATCTAAAATTAAACATTTTTGGATTTAATTATAGTTTTAGTTCTATTAGTTTGAACTGTATTTGGTTTTGATTTTCCAAGTTTTTTTTTCGAGCTTGTTAAATGCTTCTTCTTTCTCTCTCTCTCTCTCTCTTACAAATTTACTTCTATATAATAATTTTCATCACTCATTTTAGAGAGTGAAATTCACACTCTCTCTTTTTTGACAAAAATGAGACTCTCACCATTTTCACTATTTTAATTAATTAACTTTTTATGTTCTGTTAGTTTTCTCATTAGATATTGATCTTTACACACAATTTATGAAAGTGATATTGATTTTTGAAGATTTTACATTTTTTTCAAATTAAATTATTATTTTTTATGAGTATGTTATTATCTTTAAATTCAAATTTAAATTAAATCACATTTTATTTGTAATTATAAAAATAAATATTAAAGTAAATTATACTAATACCTCTTGAGGTTTCTTGAGATTATACATGACCCCCTTGCTGTTTTAACATTTACGCGAACCACACTTATAAGAATACCTAATTTAATGTGTTTCTTTGATAACATGGAGTGTTAGTGTAATGTATAGGAAGTATCCAGACGATGATTTCAAATAATTATGGATATAGTGTAAGGGTTAAAAAAAAGAAGTGATCAAGAAAAATTAGACGACATTTCAAGGAGTGTTAGTTTCTTTTTTTTTTTTTTTTTGCAAGGCAAAATGAAATTTATTAAAAGGAATGCCAAAACTCTGCACAAGCCGTGCAAGAGTTTGGTAAAGGAGGCACATTACAAGAAACCAAATTTCACCGATACCCTCCACAAAGAAAATGAAATTATCCCCCCACAGCTACTTCCACCCAATCAACTAAACCCATACTCTACCATAGACTCCCAATCCCAAAAATACAAGAGAGTTTTATAACTTCTTATATCCTATACATGTGCATACTTCACCACGAAATGTTGTGCTTACACTATATAAGACCACGTGCCCAAAAGCCATAACACATGCTGCCAAAAGTGATGGAAGAACAATGCGTATTACAATATTTTTAAATATTGTAACTTACTATTACTAATATTTTTAAGTTAAAATTAAATTGTATTAATTATTATTATTATTATGTTTATGAGTATGTTATTATCTTTAAACAAATAGTTGTATTTTATTTTAAGTTTTAATAGATCCTATTATCTTTAAAATATTATTATAATAATCATATTATTATCTTCAAATTTAAATTGAATGAATTTTTTTAATATTTTTATTGTGCAATGCACAAGATAAATATTTGTTTATATAACTAAAAATTATAATAAATAAATACTTTTCAATATATAAATTATGTTATAATTAAAATTTATAATAAATAAATATTTTTAAGCATATAAATTATATTTTAGATTTATGATAAACAAATAATATTGTGATACAAAATTATTTTTAACTATTGATAATTTTTAAAAAATTAAATTAAATTTAGAAATAAAGGTAAAAATGACAGATTGAAATAGGCAAGAGACTACAAAAAATTCTTAAAAATGGTCTTGTTGAAGAAAATTCTTTAAAAATGTTATCATTGAATAATAGCTCCTAAAAATGTTTTCATTCGATATAGTTATTTTGATTTATATAGAGAGAGGATTTGATTCATTGAAAATATAACAAATAATTTTTAATTTATATAATTAAATGATTGTATATAAAAAATATTTATTCCATACTTTTTTACATGGATTAAAATGTTAGTTAATCAAATTCTATCTTTTTATTATTAAATTTACTTAAAATTATAAAATATTTTTTACTTAAAATCTTCACAAATTAAACCGATTAGACCATTTTAAATTTTTACTAAAAAATATCAAGTAAAACATTAAATTTTATTTGAAATAAAAAATCCTAGATTTGACATTTTAAATTTCTATTCTTATCTCCTACCTTCTAATTTAATAATTTTTTTACTTAAATTTTGGCATTTAAACTTTTAAAATTATTTTATATTCTAAATTTATTATAAACCCTCAAATATTTGAATAGAAAAATAAGAATTTGTAAGTTTTAAATGGAAAAAAAAATGACAAAATGACCAAATTTACTTCATTTTAAAAATAAAAGGAATTAATTAGTTAAAAATATATAAAAATCAAAATTACACATAATACAAACCAAAAGAAATAAAAAAAATTCAATTAAACCTTTTAATGAATAAATTTTAAAAAGCTAATACATGAGTCTAAATCAAGTAGGTTTAATGTCAGCGAAATCACAATTCAAAAGCTTCTATTCTCAGGTTATGTTTGGCCCAATTTTTTTTGCCTCAAAAAATACTTTAAAGTTAAAGCTCAAAATAAGAGATTTAAAAATAAAGTAGAAGTTGTTTGATAATTTTATTTTTTTAGGTTTTAAAATTTCTTTTAAGCTAAAAGTTGTTTGGTAAAAATTTTAAAATTACTTAAAACTCTTTATCTCACTTGATAGAATATATATATATATATATATATATATATATATATTGATACAATAAAAAAATATTATGCAAATTTAACTTTTAGTTACAATTATATAAGATTAATTTAATCAACATAAATTTATTTTAATGATAATAAAAATACATAAAAGTACTAAAATATATAAATTTAAAATTTTAATTTTAAAAATGTCAAATATTATTTTAATTAAAAAAACTTAATTTTAAATCTCAATTATAAATGTTTTATTATATATAATAATAATTACAAAAGTATTATTTTAAAAAATTGTATTATTGTTCAATAATGTTTTTAGAAGATAAAAAATAATTTATTTAAGCAGAATTCAATAATGTTAATATATATTAAATAGTATTTAACAAATAATCCAAAAAGTATTTAATAAATATATTTTTGTAATTAAATATGAAAAAACTTAACCACAAATTAAAAAACTTAAAAGTTTATAAATTTTATAAATATAAAAGTTTTAATCAACTATATTATTTACTTATTTTAGTAACGTTTTTATATTTCTTGTAATATATATACATACATATATATATATATATATATATATATATATATATATAAATTTAAAAAATGTAAAAAATTAATTTAATTAACAAAAATTAATTTTAAAGATAATTTACAAATATTTTATTATATATAATATTAATTAAATAAATTTAAGTTATTAATTACAAAAGTTAAAATATTTAAAACTTTTATATTATTGTTAAATAATATTTTTAGAAGATAAAATTGAAACAAAATTCAATAATATCAACATATATTAAAAAGTATTTAACAAATAACCCAATAAGTGTTTAATAAATATATTGTTGCAATTAAGAATTCAAAAACTTAACTATAAATTAAATTTAAAAAAAAATATATGATATCTAAATTAAATTTAAAGAATAAAAATTATAAATATTTTAAAATATAAAATTTTATTTAATTATATTATTTATTCACTTCATTAATGTTCTTTTATTTTGTGTAAAGAATATTTAAAAGTTAGAAAAAAATATTATTTTTAAATGCTCTAAAATAAAAAATATAAAAACAAATTAAAACATTACAATAAATAAACATAATTTAAAATAAACTAATATATGTAGGTATTATTTAACAGAAAAGCCGATGAAGCACTCAAATTAGAAAAATAGTGAAAGATTAAAAAAGATGGCATTTTTTGTCGCCTTAGGATTCGAAGAGGGAATTATGAGAATAAGCTCCGTATAAACTGAAAAAAGTTTCCCCTACCAACTTAATTAGAAGCTACTTTTTTTTAGTTTTGCTTTATGAAAATAAATAGCTTATTTTTTAAGAACTTTTCATGAAATGTATTTGGCTCAACTTTTCCTTATAAGAAGAAAATAAGCTAATAAAAGTTGGTCAAACACACTTTTAGACTCATTTAGATAAATAACTTAATTAGGAACTTATTGAATAAGTACTTATGTATAAATTATTTTTATAATGAAGAGAAAATATGGTTATATTATTTTCATATTTGTTGTAAGTTGTTTTTATAAGATTTTTTAGAGAGTTTATTAAAATAATTTGAAAACAACATATAATAAACATATTATAGTCTATTTTTATAAGCTCTTCTAAACACCTATACAAGTGCTTATATAAGATAAATCTAAATTAGATATAAATAAGTTATTCCAAACTGCCCTTTTCTCTAAATGAACATAATTGGTATTAATAGAATGGAGTGAAATCCAATTTTCTTTCCTTCTTTCTTTTAACCATGAAATTAATGGTTGCACAAATTTAAAAGGATTAACTAAAGATTTAATCAGCACGTTCAAAAAGAAAACTAAAGAATTTAATTAGAATGTATTAATAATGTAATAATTTATTCATTGTCAATTAATTATACATTATTATATAATTGAAAAATGTTAATTTTTGAATAATTATTTTAAAATTTATATCTATAATAATTTTTAATTGATTGATAATATAAAAATTCTTATAGTGTATTAAAATTAAACTCATAAATAAATGGCAATTTTTTTAAAAGAAAAATCTGCTAACCGCATTATTATTTTATTTGACAAAACACAAACACTTTTTATTCATATTTAGTTATCCTTGTGTTATTTCTAGTAGACTTAATTTTTTTTTATCCCTTAAATTTGGGTCTATTTTTTTTTTGTCTCCTAAATTTAAAAGTGATTATTTTTATATCCCTAATTTAAAAATAGCTCAATTTTGATCCTTAAGATTTTTTTTCTATCATTTTCGTCTTCCTGATAAAGATTAAAAGTGAGTTATTTTCAAATTACAAAGACAAAAATATCCACTTTTTAATTTGGGAACCAAAAGAAAAGTAAACTCAAATTTAAAGGACCAAAAAAATATTTAAACCTTCATAGTATTACCTACTTCCCCTCGTATGATCCTACCTCATTTGATAGAAAAAGTATTTCACTAGAAATGACTTAAAAAATCGCTAGAAGTGTTTATTGATCATTCTATAAATGATAATCAAACAACTGTTTAAATATACCCATATCCTCTTTTATTCTTAGAATAGAATCTTTATTACATTTAGTGCCTGTTTAGAATGATTGAAACAACGAGAAATTGAAACAGACGGAATGAAAAATTTTCAAAAACACTTCCTTCCTCCGTTTGGTGACTTGTTAGAAAGGAAAAACAATGAAAGACTAGATGGAACCCATTATTTCTTTAATTCTTTTGATTTGGACGAAAAGGGAGAGAAAGTTGTTTTTACGCAAGTAATATACAAAATTACTCTTATTTCTATATGCTTTATTTTTTATTAGGGATATTTATGTCATTTTATATGCATATTTTTTCTTCTACTTTTTACACAATTAATTAAGAAAAAAGAAAACTTTTATCTTTTTTTTTCTCCTATCAAATAACTTAAATATCATCTCACTTTTTATTCTTCTTTTTTCCTTTTTTTTTTTTTCTTTCACTTTCTTTTCTAAACCAAGCGAAGCATTAAGTTTTGTTTAGTTTAATGGAGGGAAGGGGAGGAAAAGAAAAATGACAAGAGAGATTTTAATTACATATTTTGTTTGGTTAGGAAAAAAGAGAGAAAAGGAAATAATTGTATCATTGTTTGGTGAATAAGGAGAGGAAAAATTTAAGTCAAATTATTTTATTTTTTTAGATTTATTTTTCTTCATTTTCAAATCTCCTCAATATTGGAGAGAAACTAAAATTGGATGAGAAGAGATTTTACTCTCCTCAACTCCCCTCCTTTCCTAAAATTGAACCAAGAAAGGTTTTAAAAAATTCTTCCCTTTTCTTCCCTTTCATTTCGTTGAAACCAAACACCATGTTAATCACTTTATTTGTGACCAATATAAAACAAAGCGATATATATAACAATTTTTATTAGGCTGTGAAAATCTGCAAAATTTTTTTTATGAAAAATCAATAATCATGAAAAAGGAAATTACTAAATATGCCATTATGATCAATTATGGGACAAATATTTTTAACATGCCAATGTTAAAATTAAGATAAGTTTTTTTGTTATGGAGAGGTAAGATACAACGACAGACTACAGAGAAAAACAATTAGTTTTTTTTTTTTTTTTTTGAGGGTGCAATTAGGTATCTTAACTCTTAAGGAATGATTATTTCTTTTACGTCAAATGAAATAATTTTCCCCCAAAAATTCAAATGAAAACAATTATTAGTTTAATGGAGCCTTAACTTCAGGCCAAATATATATCTAAACATTGTAATAGTCATATCCACCCTGTATAAGAGCTTCTGGTTTATGGTATTATAATTTATTATTGTGCACATCTTAGTAACCTCCTCCCTCTTTCCTATTTGGAAATCAAAGCAAGTGGACCCACAACCCCCACTTGTTTGCACATTCAAATTTGAAACCCTGGCTTCTTTATACCTTCAAAACCAATCCAAAGATTGCCCTCCAATTACGACGGCCACGACTTGCTCAAGGTGGCCCTTTCGTAAGGAGAAAACTCTCGTTTTAATTTCTAAAATTACAAGTATCAGTTGTTTTAATTTTTAATTTTATAAATTTTTTTCTCTAGTCTTTTTTAATTTTATAAAATATTATTTATTTATTTATTGCAAAATGACATTGAGAAAAATTAAAATAAATAACTTTTTTTTATATAAAATTAGAGACCAAAATAAGGATTTTACAAAGAGGTTAAAGTGACTAACTAATGCTAATAATTTCAAGAACTAAAATGATTCTCATAAAAAATTTATTCTTATATATTATAAAACTAAAATACATATTTTGAAGAGCAAAATTTTATTCTCTCTACTTTCTTAATTTGTTACTCTCAATATTATTAATAGGCTTAATTACTAATTTAGTCCCTTAATTTATTTATTCAATTGAGTCCCTCTATCATTTTTTGCTCTAATTATGTCTTATTATTTTTAAAAAAAATTAATTAGGTTTCATAATTTTCAAAAATACTCCAATGTTACCTTTTTTTTTATATCTAAAACGATGTCATTTTTGTCCAAGTTTACACTAAACAGCTTGAAAACATAATGAAAAACAACATCATTTTGGATGATAAAGGATAACATTGAAGTATTTTTGAAAATTATGGGACTTAGTTGAACTTTTTTGAAAATAATAGGACCTAATTGGAGCAAAAAAAAATAGAGGGAACCAATTGAATAAAATAAATAAATTAAGGGAGCCAATTAGTAATTAAGCCCTATTAATATTATCTCTTTTTTTTTTTCATTTGAATGTGCATTTCATACATTACTCCTGCAACTAGTCAAAAATGTTCTCTTTCAACTATTTTGAATTGCTTTCCTTTATCTTTCATCTGCATTCTTGATCTTCTTAATTATCTATCTTTTTCAATTTATCATCTTTTATTTCAGTTTTTAAATTGAATATCAATAATTTTAAGAAAATATTAATAATTAAAAATAACCTTATATTATAATTTAAATTATCTACTGTAAATCTAAAATATAATATATATATATATATATAGTACTTTATATATTTAAAAATATTTTTTATTATAAATTTTAATTATATAAAAATAAATATATATTTCGTGATACACAATCTAAAATATAAGTTTAAAAACTTTAAAAACAAATTAAAAAAATTAAGCTTAAAAAAAAAGTAGAAATGATTTTTCTCAAACTTCAAAATTTGGAAACATTTTTCAAACAGAATATATTATTTTTTTTAAAACGCAGCCTTTAAGTTCAAGTTTGTTTACAATTCAAACCACTTATTATAAATAATTAAATGTTTTATGCTCAACTTTTATTGTATAGTACTTCAATAAAAGCTAATTTATGAAACAATTTCAATTATATTCCTATATTTATTACGAATTTAAATTGTAATTTAATTATAAATATAAAATATTTATTTATTAAGAACTATAATTATATATAAATAGATATTTATTCTGTATAATATGCATGCTAAAATACTAGTTAAGCTACAAATTAGTTACGTAAATATTTATTGTAAAAAAATCTAATAAATATTTACCACATTTGAACATAAGTAATATTGTAATGATAAAGTATTATATTCTTTCTCTGGAACATAGTTGACTGATACAAACAAAGCTTATTTTTAGTATTTTTTTAATGCTAATATCGAATTCAAAATTACGTATTTAATAAATTTAATTTTTTTCCAAACAAATTAACATACGTTAGAATAATTATACAATTTGGAGTATTATATACCAAAAAATTTAAAATAATATAATGATGTATTTAAATACATTATAACATTATTTTAAAAATTACTATATTTTAAGGGAGTTTTGTTGGCATCATTCTCTCCTCTCACTCGCGGATTACGTCATTTCGTGGGAAAGAGTTCCGCGTTGAAGAGTTGCGTCGTTCGTCATTGGCAGCGAGTACTATTTAACTCCACACGCGCGCAATTAACGTTAGACCAAATTATTGATTCAATTAGCCAATTAATAAACCCATTATTTTATTTTAAAAAGGCATTTAACATTAAGTGCCGAAACGGTATATATAGACTCCACCGAGGTGAGGAAGGTCCCGTCGCACAACAATTCTCAAAATTACAACCTTGCCCCCGTTAAAGAAAAACACACCCCCAAAAGAAAAACCGGGTTGGTTGGATTGTGTGAAATGCCGGTGACGGAGTCGCAACGCGGTGGTAGTGCCACGGCGGCTTGAGATCTTCCGGCGGCGCTGAGCATTTCTCCGGCGAGATGGGTTCGGGACAGATTGGCGGCGGTAACGGTGGTTGTTCTAACGGCGGTAGCGGAAGCTGTTGTGATATGAGTGTGAAGTGTTCGTGTAGGTGGAGATTGGAGAACCAACAATACTATAAGCGGTTATTTTCCTCTGGTTTCGTTTTCTTCTTCGGGTGTTTCGTTTTGTTCGGATCCATTGCCACCCTCTACGGTTGGCTCGCTTTTTCCCCTGCGGTTCACACCGCTCTCTCCCCTTTCGGCTGCCGTGACGACAATGAGGGGTCTTGGTCTATTGGGATTTTCTACGGTGACAGCCCTTTCTCGCTTAAACCCATAGAAGCTGTAAGTTTCTTCACCCTTTTTCGGGGTGGTGTTCATGTGCATGTCCGTGTTGATTTCTCGCTTGAAGTTATCGTTTCTTGAAGGAAAAATTGAAAAAAAAAAAAAAACAGATTTTTTTTTTGGTGGGGGTGTTTTTTGTTTTGGTGAACTCTGATGGTGATGAATTGTTTTAATTTGGGGTTTTTTTTTTGTGATGTGGGTTGGTTTTTGGTGTTGATTGTGTGCAGGTGAATGTGTCGAACGATGAGAGTGCAGCCTGGCCGGTCGCCAATCCTGTGGTGACGTGTGCTTCGGTTTCTGATGCTGGTTTCCCCAGTAATTTTGTTGCTGACCCTTTTCTTTTTATTCAGGTAATAATAGGTTCTTGTTGTCACCCTTGGTTCCTTCCTTCCTTCCTTCGTGCATGTATCTGGTGTTTCTGATTCTGTGAAACAGTTTTAGTACTTTCCCCTTTTTATTCCTCCTGTGTCTGTGCGTTTTTTGACCCGCAAAATCCTACATTTTTTTGCATACTGTTTTGTTTGCCAAGTCAGTTTTTCGATTCAGTTATGAATCTTTAAGGGAAACAGTGAAGGATAATACGTCATGTTATTACTATGATGATTTCTCTGGATTAGCTTGCATGTTTCTGGAGAAAAATTGCTTGGAGCTTTAATTTGACATAGAGCAATAGAGCTCTTTTCTGGCTGAAGGCAGAGGGAGCCTGGATCTATATATATATATGCAAGTAATGTTTTATTTGTTGCTCTTGAGATGATTCCCTCCTTGTTTGCTTAAGTGAGAAGCTACTGAAAAGTTGACGGGGAGGTCAGGATATGTCTAATTGTAATTTATGGCTAGGTAGGGCTCTCGTGTGATGTCTTGTATTTTGTTCGTATCTGCAAGGTCTTGCTCTTATCTGCAACGTAGTACAGTCCTTACTATATATGTCGTACTTAGAGAGGATTTGGTAGCAAAGCCATCAGTTGTTTGTGCTGTTAAGTAGCTAATAATAGTATTTTATATAACATGAAAAGTGGGCTTTCTACTCGCCATGTGTGTGTGTAGCACAAGGCGTTTTCCTTCTTTTTAATTGTAAGAGGATATTTTTTAAACCTTCTGAGTTTTAGTGCCATCGCTTGGTGGATAACTGTGATAATTGTGGTCCTCTTTTGTATAAAAAAAGAAACAGTGGCTCTTTTGTGTTGTTCGTTCATGCTGTATAATTAAAAAGTAAAGCTGGTAGGAATATTCCAAAATCTCTAATTTATCTATACTTTTTTCTTTTAATTTACATTTATGCATGATTTATTGCCAATCTGATTTTTCTTCCTTTGGACCATCATATTTTGTTTTGAAAAGGAAATAAACTGTGTGTCATGACTGGAAATCAAGTGTCTCTTTGAAATCCTTTTCTAAATTTATGAACAATGACGAATCAGAAGGTAAACTGAAGTTGAAGTGCTTTTCTAAGAGGATGGACGATTACTATGTATGGTGGTCATTTGGAGTGTTTAGGTTTTTTAAGTGTCTCTAAAAAGAGCATCCCAGTGCACAAGGCTCCCATCATTGTAGGAAAAATATCCCAAGTGTTGTTGTCAGGGAAAAATTTAATGGGTGAGTTAGGTTTAATATTGGAGAACAGGGTGAAATTTCTATGGACTTGTTCTAACAAAATGAATTGTGCCTTTCAAAGTATCCATGCAAGTTTACTCTTTGAACAGTATAATTTCAAAATAGATAGAATCAATTTTATTCCTTTCCCCACTCATTTTCTATTGCTTGTCAAAATTTGTCTGCTAAACTAACTGTCAGTTTGTCAGTAGCTTCAGACATCATTAATTTTTTTATGCATTATACAGTTTTGTATCTATCAGCCTTATGTCCACACAGATGTTAGTCCATACTCCATGGTGTCAACTTTTTGTCTTAGTCTGATATCTGAATTTGTATCATGAACATCTGATAAACTGTCTCCAAATGAATAGGTATAATTATTAAAAAAAGCTTATAAATATTTGCATGTGCACAAAGAAGAATATGAACGACTATGTAGATGATACATGATTGATGAGAAATATTAATGGAAAATAGGTTAATATCTCGTTTTGAGGTGTCTACAGCTTTGAAGTTTCGTGTTTTCTATATGGATAATCAGCATGAACCTATTCACTCATATTGGCATTGCAATTCAGGGAAATACTTATTACCTGTTCTACGAGACAAAAAATTCAATCACTATGCAAGGTGATATTGGAGTTTCAAAAAGTACTGATAAGGGAGCAACATGGCAACAACTGGGAATTGCCTTGAATGAGGATTGGCATCTTTCTTATCCGTATGTCTTTGAGCATGATGACCAGGTATTGTTCCCAAGCAAAATAATGTGTATGTTTAGTTATAAATATGATGCATATGAACTTGTCTAATGCCATTCTACTTCTCAAACTAATTACTGTAATTAAATTATAGTTGTTATAATATTCATTTTTTTTACTTGTTTGTAACTTCTCAGATATATATGATGCCCGAGGGCAGCAAGAAGGGAGATCTTCGTCTCTACCGTGCAGTTAACTTTCCTTTGCAGTGGAGATTGGAAAAGGTCATCATGAAAAAGCCCCTTGTTGATTCTTTTATCATCAATCATGGTGGGAGGTACTGGCTTTTTGGCTCAGATCATAGTGGTTTTGGCACCAAGAAAAATGGGCAGCTGGAGATTTGGTATAGCAATTCACCTCTTGGTCCTTGGAAACCTCACAAGAAGAATCCCATTTATAACATTGACAAGAGCTTGGGAGCTCGCAATGGAGGCAGGCCTTTTAAATATGAAGGAAATCTTTATCGGATGGGTCAGGACTGTGGTGATACATATGGGAGACGGGTGCGCGTTTTTAAGATAGAAACTCTCACTAGTGATGAATACAAAGAAGTTGAAGTACCCCTGGGCTTTGTTGAATCACACAAGGGTCGAAATGCTTGGAATGGTGCTCGATACCATCACTTAGATGTGCAACATCTGCCTTCTGGTGGCTGGGTTGGTGTCATGGATGGGGATCGTGTTCCTTCTGGAGATTCAGTCTGGCGATTCACTGTTGGCTGTGCTTCTGTTGCAGTTGCTGCTATACTCATTGTGCTATTGGGTGTGTTACTTGGATTTGTGAATTGTATTGTCCCTCTCAATTGGATCATTCATAACTCTGGGAAGAAGAATTTAACTTCCTTGTCTTGGGAGAGGTCAAATATGTTCTCTTCAAGAGTAAGACGGTTTTGCAGCCGCCTGAACCGAGCCCCAACGTTTCTCCGAGGTAAGATAAAGCATAATGCTTGTGCTAGGAGGTTTATTCTTGCCATAATATTTGCTGTGGGGGTTGGATTGATGTGCATAGGAGTGAAAAACATTTATGGTGGCAACGGTTCTGAAGAGCCTTACCCATTGAAAGGGCGATATTCCCAGTTCACATTATTAACAATGACTTACGATGCTCGACTCTGGAATTTGAAAATGTATGTGAAACATTACTCAAGATGCTCTTCTGTGCGGGAGATAGTGGTGGTGTGGAACAAGGGAGTCCCTCCGAAATTGAGTGATCTTGATTCTGCAGTACCAGTGAGGATCAGGGTAGAGGAAAAAAACTCTCTGAATAATCGGTTCAAGGCCGATCCATTGATAGAGACACGGGCAGTCCTTGAGCTTGATGATGACATTATGATGCCATGCGATGATGTTGAGCGAGGTTTTAAGGTGTGGCGTCAGCACCCAGATCGGATTGTAGGATTCTATCCTCGGCTTATTGCCGGGAGCCTGTTAAAATATAGGGGAGAAAAATATGCCCGGATGCATAAAGGGTACAACATGATTCTTACTGGTGCAGCTTTTATTGATTCTCAAGTAGCTTTCAAGAGGTACTGGAGCAAGGAAGCGAAGCAAGGGAGGGAAGTGGTGGACAAGTATTTTAACTGTGAAGATGTGCTCTTAAATTATCTGTATGCAAATGCAAGCTCATCATCAAGGACTGTTGATTATGTGAAGCCAGCTTGGGCAATTGACACTTCAAAGTTGTCTGGTGCGGCAATTAGCCGAAACACGAAAGTGCATTATCAATTGAGAAGCCGTTGCCTGATGAAATTTTCAGAAATGTATGGAAGTTTAGCTGGTCGTAAATGGGGATTTGACAGTAGGAAAGATGGTTGGGATGTATAGTAGGGAGTTTTTTCATAGCTAGGTCCTTGCCAACTTTTGTATTTTTCATCTTTGCGGGTATAAAGTCTTCTTGTTCCATACTTGTACCCCACTGTGAATCTTATTTTAGGGGGCTTTCCAATAGAATGTCTGCAACATGTAAATTGGTTCCATAATGGCCTTTTCATGTTATATTTTTTTAATTTGTGCCTCCAACCCCCGGGGGCTGATTTGTGATGGTGTTGGGATGGAAGGAAACATAGGGAGAGAGAGAGAGAGAGAGAGAGAGAGAGAGAAACATTCAAGAAGGATGAGGCAAATGGAAAATAGGAGTACAACTGTTTTCTAAAGACATTTCTTCCTTAGAAACTGTAATTCTGATCCTGGCATTGATTCTAATTTTCATTGCTTTTTGACTCTTTCTAAGCCTGTACAGGGTGGCTTTCTTTTATTCTTAGTTTGACTTTGGTTTCTGGTTTAGGATGGTGATGAATATGAACTATGACAGATGGGCATCACGAATGGACTAAATAGACCAGAAAGTGACGGCGTATTGTGTTGGTTTCATCTCTCGTAACATCAACATCTTTCTGTACCGTTTCATGGGAAAATCCAGTAAATACACAGCACACATTTTGCGCTATATGTTTGCACCAATTGACTGCTAGCTTCGAAATTGTTTTAGGTTTGATTGTAGCATAATGTTATGCTTATTTTTGTTACGAAATTGAAGAACTACGTTGCCGTGGCCCTTTGACAAATTCCGTTCAAAATTAGAATTAGCATCCCTTTGGAGCGGGGAATCGAATGTGCATGAATTTGCCTCAAAGCATGTTCAATTCTCATCATCCCCGCTATATGCATAAGAGCAAGAGTGATTTGTGATTTGTTGAATATTTATTAACTAATATTTTAGTTTGTATAACGTAAACGATAACTTTCTATTTTTATATGACTAGTATTTAGCAAGTATAATGTATAGGATAAATGTTTATTTTATATAACTAAAATATATAATAAATAAATACTTTTAAATATATGAATTATATTATAATTAAAATTTATAATAAATAAATATTTTGAACATATAAATTATATTTATATTTATGATGAACAATTTATATTATCATATAAGGTAAGAGGCTGAGAAATTTTTTTAAAAATGTTCTCATTGAAGAAAAGTTGTTAAAAATATTCTTGTTGAATAATAACTCCTAAAAACATTATCGTTTAAGAAAGCTATTATAATTTATATATAGAGAGAATTAAAATTTATAATAAATATAAATTAGTATTTTTGAATATATGAATTATATTATAAGTAACATATATCTATAATCTATAATAACTATAATAAAGACAATACCCACTTTTGGTTTTTATTTTTTATTAGACTACTATATCCTTTAATTATTTTTTGAATTATCCATTATTTTACTCTTTAACTACTCTCTAAACTATTCACTATACTCTTTGTCTCTCTTAATTTATTTTTAATTTTTAAAAAATGAAAGATAGGCACAGAGTGCCTTTCTTTCTCCTAGTAATAAATAAATACTTTTGAATATATAAATTATATTTTAGATTTACGATAAATAATTTAAATTGTAATATAAAATTATTTTTAACTAATAATAATTTTTTTAAAAAAATATTGAAATTCAATTCAGGGATAAAGTATTGTAAATTGAAAGAGATAGACAACAAGATAAAGAAAGTAGCTTGAGATGGTACAGACGAATTTTTATTTACTAATAGAGAGGATAATGTGTGAAACACATTTTCACAAAAAGGAAGAGAGAGAAAGTTGAGAATGTCTAATGGAAAGAATGAGAGTCTAACTCTTGAAATTGTTTATTCTAATTTATAATATAAGAATAGATTGTTAACATAATTAGGTAGAGTTATCCCTCCAATTTGCTGAACCAATCGTTAAAAATATGATGCTTGTATTGACAGTTCCAGGAGTCACAAAGCAGTAATAATTAATAATGAAGGAAAATGTTAAATGTACACTCGATTTTTAGAGGGTATGTATAGAAGGAAGAGAAAGATAGAGGAAAAAAAAAAGAGAGAGAGAAAGTGATAGATATAATAGACAGTGAAAAAAGAGAGAAAAAAATGAGATGACATAATAACTTATAAATTAAATTTGTACGTATTAGTCTCTGGTTTAATTTTTTATTTTTTGTTCAAACAATAGTCATTCTCTTAATTGATCCAAGGGTGTCTTTGAAACATCCAAATTTCCGGGGCCAATGCATCATCTTAAACAAGTGGGAGGGCTTTATGCATAGGTCAGGTTACCTCCATACAAGCAAAGAAGCTGGGTGATATCACGTTACAGCAAAACTTAAATTCAACTGCATTTTTTTTTCAGATAAGTGAAATTCAACTACGTTGAAAAATGTTACTAATCTATAAACAAAGTACGGTTATTTACTTTAATAACGTTTTGATATATCTTTTGTCAAAGAATTTTAACAACATTTTCTCATATGTTTAGCAATATTTAAAAATATTATATACTTTAAAAATACAATTTTTTTGGTACGGTAATAAAAGTATTTTAAATAGGATTTGGATACTGTAATAAAAATATTTTAAAAAATATTATATACTTTAAAAATACACATTAGTTTTAATTTTTTATTTTCACTTTGTTTTCTATTTTCTGAAGTTTATACAAGAAAAAGCAAAAACAGAAAATAAAAAAAAAATTAGTTGTTTCCTATACTGACTTTTAAAAACATAAAATAAAATAAAAATAGAAAATGAAACCAGAAAACAATCTCTTAAATCAATTGATCCCTAATTTAAGATAATGATAGAAACATATTTGAGATTCTTTCTTCTTTTTTTTCTTTTTTTTTTAAAAGAAACATTTTTTCTTGTACAGAATCATCATTGCGTTTGCGTATAGAGAAGTCTACCGGTTATGCATAGTATAGTCAGCCTTTTCAACCTCACAACACAACAAATACCCTACTCTGTGAGCTTTATTGTGAAGCTAGCTGATGGCATAGTGCTAGTTAGAGCTTTTCGAAATAATTAATTTTCGTTGAAGTTTGATACTAAAATGCAGGGGTTATAGTTGAATCCTCCCAAATGCTTTTTAGAATATCAGTATTTTAAAACTGAGCTTATGAGAATAACAAAAGATTTCTGGTAATTCATTAAGGGTTGTTTGGATATATATCAAAAGATCTTTTAGAATAAGCACTTTGTTATGTAAAAAGTAGTGTTTGGATGTATATTTTTTCAGTTTTTGGAAAAGTAAAAGCTCCAAGTAGAGCTTATGGTGAAACTAAAATTTTTAACTTATTAAATAATTATCATTTTGAATAAACACTTAAGAATGTATTATCCAAACACAATATTAGCTTATTTAAAAAGATCTTTTCATAATAGAGCTTCTAAATAAGCTTTTTTTCTATAAGTTCTTTTAGAAAAGTTCATCCAAACAGGCTTAAAGTGGCTTACCTAACACATACGTACGTATAATAGATAAATTTATGTATTTCTTTTTCTGTAATTGTTATGTTATTACCTAGTCGTTCTTCTCGCTCTTGAATTAAATAATGTCATATGTCTCTATATATACTAAATAGTCCGTGAAAGTGAGATTTTTAGGAACATTCATAGCTAGGGGTGTTTATAAACCGATTTAATCCAATAAAAAAAATGAAAAAACCGATCTAAAAAACTTAAAATTGAATAAACCAAAAACCGTACAAACCGAAAACTGCAAAAACTGAAATTTTTTTATTGGATTAGATTAGATTTTGGATTTGATATTGAAAACCAATCTAATCTAATCCAATTCAAAACAAACTTATATATATGTGTATATTTTTATTTATAAATTTATGATATCACTCATATTTACTATGTAATTTATACTTATTTATAAAAAATATATTTAATTAAATATATTTTTTTAGTAACTATTTGATAAGACATATAAATATAATTATCAAGTTGTTTTAATTTATTTTTAATAGTCTATATTTAAAGAGTTATATTAATATTTTCTATATAATGACTTATAGATAAAATATTTGATATTTTTAATTATTTTTATTATATTTATTATATATCTTACTATTTATTTAATACTTTATCCAAAGAAAAATAAAAATAAAACTAAAGTTGAAATTCGATCAAATCCAAACCACTTTAGATTGGATCGGATCGGATTTAAATCTTAAACCAAATCGATTGGATGGTAAATTAAGAAAACTGAAGTAATTGGATAGAATAGTTTTTCTCTTCAAAATCGTTCCAATCCAATCTGTGAATATCCTTATTCATAGCATTCAAATAGGAACACCTTAATTTTATGGGAATGTGATCAAACTCCGAATTGATTATAAAATGAGTTTAATTAGTCGATTTATCAGTGAATAAAAGAAAAATATTATCCCAATACATAAATAGATTGATCTTAAAATTACAATTTCATATAAAGAATTTGAGAACAACTTCTAACTAAAATATCTTTAACTTTTGCAATAATGACACATGTTAGTCTATTGTTTCTTCTTGATATTTCCAGAAATCAAATAAATACATGTATCATTAGTGTTGTTCTCACCCATTTTGCTTTCAACAACTAGAATTTGCAATATCTTACAAAATTGCATACTTATTGGGATAGGTTAGCCTTTTTTTTTTTGGGGGGGGGGGGGGGGGGGTGTGTAGTATAAAGGTTAGCCTATTTATGAAGTATCTATGAGATACTTTATAAATCTTTTAGCAACACCTAAGTGTATGCTTTTATATTTGAAATTTAGCACACAATAATACATATCTAATGGTATTCCTCCTTTATCTTCTTTGATTCAATTTTCCTAAAGTGTTCATAAGCTTGCCTATGACTTTTGAATTTTCATTGCGATCTTTTCTAACAATGTCTTGCCGTGTTTAGATAGACTAGCAAAGATTCCATCCTTTGTTTTTCGATTGGAATCGAAAGAATAAATTGTGTGCCTAACTTTTCGCATAAAATAATAAAATATCATTAATGGCCCAGAAGGTAAGTCTTCAACATGTATATTTAGAAGGGGAATGTCTTACAATTTGATTTAATTTTGATAAAAAAAAAATTATAGTATCAACTTTTACTTTTTGAAAAGATTTTCTTTTTACAAATGAAACTTGCTTAATCAATCACAAAAGAATTAAGAGTTTTTTTTCTTCGATACATAATAAAAAAACATACAAAGAATTTACATTTACCTCATTTCAAGGAGACAAATAAAGACTTGAAAATGTAATTTGTCAAATGCAACATCTTATATTACTCTACTCAACCAACTCCTTTAAGTTAATTAAGAGTTACTTTAAAACAAAACACGAGTATTTTAAGTTTAAAGATTACACAAATGAACGAGTCTCCAAATCAGAGGTTAGTAACTAAACCTCATTTTAATTAAGATTTTTTTTTTGGTATGAGATCACATATATCTTTTGCGAAAGACAATTTTGCGAGAACAGGATAAAATCACTATGGGCGTAGAACTTTTCATCTAAATATTTAATTTAATTGCATATCTAGGACTCCAAATACTAATTAAGACATAATGCATACAATTACAAATATATAATTAACTTGTTATGTAGCTTTAAGAAGGTTTTTTAAAATTCATTTTCCATCCTTTTGGTTATAGTACCTTTCAAACTACCCTAGCCTTGCTCTAAAAAATTGGTTTTATTTTATCAAGTTTGTAGAATATTAAAACTCATTGTTTAGTGCTAATAATTAGATGATTATCAGGTCTTGAACAAATTTTTAAATTTACCTTGCTACAAATCGATTCATTCTTGTATTGCCAAGATCAAAGTTTCATTTGAAATGGGTAAGACACATGGTTACTTTTATTAATAATGACTACAATTAATAACAATATCCTATGCTAACATTATCATGTCCCACTCCTCTTTTGAATGTACAATCAACTAACATTTAGTCTTCATACTTTTAGAGATATGAAATTAACAAAATAAATGACTTGAAGTAGGAAAAACAATATTCAATGCATTCAGCAAAATAATGTCTCTTTTTGTCTCAATGACTTGAGGTATTGTATCATATTTTAGAATCAATCTTCTTAACCTTTGTAGTGCTTGAATGAAGTTATCAACTCACTCTGACTCCACATAAGCAAGTGCCATGAAGAATGTCAAATCTATTGAAGTAACACCAACAATATCAAGTAATGGAAGCTGACATTTGTTGATTTCATATGTGTTGTTAATGATCACACAATGTGAAGTGCATTCAACAACTTTATGGAATTTGGATGTGTTGAGAATATATTTCTCATAACATCAACAGTGTTGACCCTTCTATGCCAATACACATACTGAGATCACATGGCATTAACTTCCGTAGATGTTGCATTTTTGTTATAGGACCTTTTTAAGAGACTCAATATGCTTGTCACAATTTATAAACCTGTAGTGACATTATCCTCATCATGATCTTTCAGTGTCAGCATTATGTTTATTGGCTGTTGTGTCACTAAGCAAAAACTTCTCTTTGGTGCTTAATCAACCAACATATGGATGACCCGCCAATGTTTCCACTAAAACATGGTTGTGAAGGACTAAAGTCCATATACTACATTAACTTTTTCATCATTCACCAATTTTTAAAGACCTTCCTCTTAATCTGAAAGGACTATCACTTTTTTCTAGTTTTGAATTACCTTGTAAGCTAACATATTCAGTGTTGCTATACTTTCCACTCCTTTCACAACCCAAGATTATAAATATCTTCTTTCGCATACATTTTGTGTTTGTATTTGACCTCACAATAATAAGAACAAAGCCATTTTCCCATGCAAATTTTGAGCCCAACTTAATATATCATCTTAGGTAAGAATGATTGGAACTTTAAATAAATGTAAGGTTATAATGTTCACATGCTTATAACTTAACAATAATATTTCACTATTCTATTACCTTTGCAATAGTGAATGCATTGCTGCAAGCCACAATAATATTTAGGAGTGAAACATCACTACAAGTTACAATCTCTCTTTGTTGCGAACTTATTTGGCATGTTCACTTCCTCAAACACCTTCATAACATAGTCTTTCATGTCCACTTATACTGGCCCACTAAACATCATTTAAAAAAATCCATGCAAATTAAAGTATTTCGAAAACTGAATTTTGTAATATGTGTTTTTAAATGTTTATATGTTTCAAAAAACATTTCAAAACGTAATCCAATTGTATTATAGAATTTAATTTTTGAAACATATAAACATTTTTAATAAGGTAAATTATATTGACATCCCCTGAAGTCTTGTCAAATTTTTCCTAATATCCTTCTCTTTTTTTTTACCCCTACATTAACCCCCTTAATTGTTTGAAAAATATTATATTGACACCCCTTATATATTGTATTACCCCCTTTAATTATTTGAAAAATATTATACCGTATACTCCTATAAGGGTTGTTGTAAACATTAAAAAAATAGGGAGTTTTGTGTAATCTCAAAAAATTTCAGGAAGTGTCAATATAATTTACTCTTTTTAAAAATTTGTTTTAGAAGTTATGGAACATAACTATCAAGGCTTCAAAAAATAAGTATTGGAACATATTCAAATTTTAAAAAAATCATTCCAGAATTCACTTTCTATAATACATTAAATTGCATTTCAAAAAATATCATAAAAGTTGAAAAATTATGTAGGTGAAATATTCATTGTTCACTAGAGAAGAAGAACCAAATAAAATAAGAAGAAGAATCACCAAGAAGCACAAACAATCACAAATAAAAGGGAAGAAAATCAACAAGTGAGACATGTAAAAGGAGATGTGCATTAACGATGAAGGTAGAAGAGGTTGTGGAAGATGAGAATATACGAGTAAGAGTTAAAATTGATTAGGGTATTTTTGAAAAAAAAAGTACGAGAAAAGGTAAAAATATAAGGAAAAAGGTGTGCAAAAAATTAGGAGTGTACATGAGACAAGTTGGGTTGGGTTTGGCTAAGCCTAATACTAAAATCGATCAAAATACTTCAATTTGGGTTAGGTCAGATTTGTGTATTTTTTCTGTCAAACTTGAATTGAACCAACCTGATTAATGACAGGTTGGGTTAGGTTTATTGGGGGTCTCGAAAAACTTAAATATTGTTTTATGCTTTTTAAAAATTGTAAATAATAATAAATAAATACACAAATATGTAAATAATGATATCACATCAATGGATTGGATCATTGAATTTGTGGGTTTAAAAATAAAACTTGTCACCCGAACCAAAGGTCCTTAAGTTTGAATGGGTCGAGTTAGGTTCAACTTGAGCAACGCCAAAATTTGAATCAATGTATTTAGGTTGAATTAGGTCGGTTTGAGTTCATAAGTTACCTAAACCCGTAAACAAAAAATAAAGCCCCTCAAAATGTTAAACATTTAATTATGTTAAACATTGTATTTGGATCAAGTGAACTAAAAATTTGGATAAATTATAAAATACAACATACGTATCAGTTACTAATAAGGTAAGTGATAATTATACGAGAAAAAAAAGTCATAAAAATAGTCATCTTGGTGAAAATGCAGTAATATATCAATTGAATAACTTTTCACTTAAAAAAAATACAAGACTTATATATGTTTTTCGTAACTGTAATTTAACATTTTCTCATTTTCATCTTTAGATATTTTTTTAAATCATCTCTATAAGTTTCAAACTTTTTATTTTTAGTCTTTGTTGTCAAATTTCATAAAAAAAACATTAGTTTGTTATGTTATGATGACATTGTCATGTGTCATGTCAACATAATGCCACATCATTGGTGCCATGTTAGCAAAAATGTCACATCAACAAAAAAGTGTCGCATCATTAGGGTTATGTTAGCAATAATGTCACATTATTGTTATAGCAGAGGGACGAAAAATGAAAAAAAAAATTATATGGACTAAAAACAATTTTTTTATAAAGACTAAAAATAAAAAAAAAGAATTTACAATGACGAAAAATGAAAAAAAATACATAGACTAAAAGAAAAAAAGTGACATACTTATAGGTACAAATAAATATTTAAGCCTTAAATATAATTAATAATTATAATTTTAATATAAAATAAAAATCTTAAATAACAAAAAAATATTTTTTAATAATCAGGCATTCTCTTAACCTTTCTTCACCTTTTTTTTCCTCGTTCAACATTATAGGTCACTTACACATTGCATAACCAAAGAATGCATATGAGTACATGTACTATCTAGTAGTAGTGGAGAAAGCATGACACATGTGACATGTGAGCATACGTGCTATCCAATAGTAGAGTAGAAAACACTTCAAGCTCTCACTCACCACATAACCATTCCTTCCCTCTTTAACATACATATACCTAATAAAAAAAATACACACTCTAAGCACTTTCGACAGGAGTGCACACACATGAATAATCAATTCATCACTTTTTTTTTCTAACTCAACACTCTCACACACTCACTTTTGTTTTACATTATCTTCCGTTTCTTTTATCACCATTCACAATAGAGCTCATATAGGCACGATACATAGGCTCGTATCTTTCTTCTCCGTATAACATTCTTTCCTTCTTCACATCACACCCACAATTGCTAGTCCCTTTGCACCTACATCACCCTAATGCACTAGGCATCACTACCACTAGTTGTGCTACTGCCACCACAGAGTCCATCGTGCAAAACCAGCTTACACCAACGCAACACTCTACAACCATGGTTATTGTCATTATATTATGGAGCTTATTGTCATTATGTTATGGAAATTTCATTTGGATGATTTCTAAACATGATGAATAGGTTAAAGGTTATGCACTTTATTTGTTTTCATTGAGTATCTAAATCTAGAGTTTTCTATTCTTTTAAGGTTGGTGGTTTTTTTCATACTTTCTCCTCCATTGTTGGATAACACGCCTGCTCACTTGTCTCATGCATTATTTCTTTTGAGATGGTCATGTGTCACTTCTCATGCTTTCTCCTTTACTATTACATAACATGTATGCTCATATGCATCCTCTATTTATGCAATGTGTGAGTGACCTTATAGTGTTGAACGAGGAAAAAAAGTGAATAAAGGTTGAGAGAATGTGTGATTATTAAAAATAATTTTTTTGTTATTTAAGATTTTTATTTTATATTAATTTTAAATTAAATTTATACATTATATTTAACGCTTAAATATTTGTTTGTGCCTATAAATATGTCACTTTTTTTCTTTTAATTCATGTATTTTTTTCATTCTTGTAAATTCTTTTTTTTTTAGTCCCTTTGTTGTAATGATCACATGACACTTTTTTGCTAACGTGGCATTATGCTGATACGGCATATGCTGACGTCATCTTTTGTTGACATGACACATAATAATGTTAGTAAATTAAAATTTTTGTAATGGAATTTGACAGTAGGAATTAAAAATAAAAAATTTAAAACTTATAAGGTTGATTCAAAAGAAAATTATAAGAATAAAAAAAAGCACTAAATTACGTAGACCAAAAACATATTTAAATGAAAATCCAATTACCATTCAAGTTACTATTTAACAACCGATATCATGCATTAAAGAAATGATTTGTGAAAAATATCAATATATTTTGGTGAAATCATAAAAAAAGCAATACTAAATTAAATATATAAAAAAATTAAACACCTTCATAATTTTACATTAATTTTTTACACCTTTATAACTTTTGCAAAAGAGTTTCTTTCCCTATTTTTCTCTCTCTTTCATATCCATTAGATTATTTCACCAGTAGGAAAGATATAAAGGGGAATGTAAACAAAAATGTAAATTTAACATTTTTTGAAGGACCAAATATGATAAAAAAGATCATTACCAAAAGTAATGGGGTATGCCAAAATAGAATTGCGACATTCTAGGTAAATATATATATAAAAAGCCACACAGAAACTCAGTTAGGTGGCTAGATCCCAACCAAAAAAACGAAACAAGCAAAACGATCCGGTCCATTTTTCCCAATTGAAATGGAGTCTTGTGATTGTCCGTTCGAATAGGCTCGGCCTATTCAAGTAATTATACTACATTCTTTTTTTATTAAATGCGAAGCATATAATTTAAAATTAACGCACAGACACACACAAAAATTAATGCGATTCATAACAAAACTGACACTATCTCTACTCTTGTCTTACGAGTCATTTAAAACTGAGACATAAGAATAGAGAAATACTCCTATGATTATTATTCTTAGTTTTATTAAATTTATTATCTAATTTTTATTAAGAGTTTAATGGTTATGCACTTAACTGTCATCCAATCACAAGTAACTACTTATTGTAAGTTTATTGATTTTTATAATAAATACTTTAAAAGTCATATTAATGATGATTTCTAATTAGATAATAATGTAAAACTTTTTACACAACAATACATAACCATTAAACTCATTTTTTATTATACCTTTTACTCATCTTATTGATTCATTTATCATTCATTTTTCTCTTTAATTTTATTATAAATATATAAATAATTAAAAAATAAATAAAAACAAAATTATAATTAATTAAATAGTAATTAGTATTGTTTCTCATTTTTAAAATGTTAAATAAAAATAATATTATTTTTCTAAAAAATTGACTCTTAAAAAGAAAGTAAAATCACGTTTCACTCAATCGAGCATACATTTGAATTCTGCATATGTTAAAACAACCTGGTTTTTTTAATACCAGTGTAATAATTAGTTTGTGGCATTTAAAATCAAGTTGTTAAAATCGAACATGTAATAAATCCACGAGACTTTAGTTTTGGTTCAACTATTTTATTTTATTTTTTTTGAAATTCAACTATTTGAAATTAGTTATCTGAAACTAATACCTAAAACTAAAACAGATAATACATTATTCATATTTTTTTTTGCAAAGAAAAGTGATATTTGGGCATTTAATAATTTCAAACACTTCTCTTAATAAAATTCTAGTGGCCTATCAAAAATTAAAAAAATTTCAAACACTGTATTACCACTTATAATTTTTCTTTATCTCTCTATCTAATTTTTATCACATCATATTACTTATGATACTTACAATTTTTTTCTATTCTCTCTCCTTATCTATCTAGATGTAATTGAGAGTTAGGTATCCACCAATTATTTTTCTTTTACAAAATAAATAAGATGACATATTTCTTCTCCTTTTCTCTTTTTCCTTTTTTTTTTAAATCAAACCATATAAAACAACTTCTTTTTCTCTCTCATTTCTTCTTGAATCTTTTCTCCTCCATTAAAATTTCTCCACTTTCTTTTAAATTTTATTATATTAACAACATTTTTTTTATAAAAATTCTACGAGGGAGGCACCTGTTGACATTTTCTTAGTAAATATAAATATACCGTGTACTGGTGTATGTTTTTGATAATGATAAGTGAACAAATATGTGATTTGCAGTCAAAACGGTCAAAGGATTGAATCCAATCCAATCCAATGTTCTACCCGAATTGGCATTGGATTATTCTATCTGTTGGAAACAGGACAATGACAGAAAAGCATGAAATTGCACAAAAGCTTGTAATCATATGCATTATTTATGCAAACACTCCACTCAACAACACCACACCACACCACACCTCACCTCCTTCTCTTCCCATGACAGGTGTTTGCGTTGTTCCTGATTTAGGCATAATAGCCACAAAGAGAGAGAGAAAGAAGGCATGAGAAAATGAATGATCTCCATCATCATTCCTTCCCCATGTGATGTGCCACCCATACCTCCCTCTCCCTCCCTCTCTCTAGGGATAGATACTTAGGGTTTTCAATTTCAATTTCAATTTCAATCAAATCCCAATCCAAAGCTCCCACCTTTCCCATTCATCCGCGAAATTCCCTTCGCCCTTTTCCTTTTCAGCCAAAAGGGTCTCCGGGGCTTCGCCTCTCTTTGACCGTTCCGGGCTCGCCTCCCCAGGCCTGTTGTAGAGAGAGAAAGTGCTTTTGTTCTAGAGAGAGAAGGTGAAGATGGGAATGTAGAGTGGTGCTGAGCTTCCTTCTTGTTGTTGGCGACCGAGCAATGTTGGAAATGGAGAAGGATTTTGATTCCAAGCTGAAGATTCAGGGGAATTCCTCCTCTTCCAATGGAAATGCTGGGAATGTCCAGAGATCCAAGAGCTTTGCTTTTAGGGCTCCCCAGGAGAATTACACCATTCAGGACTTTGAATTGGGCAAGATCTATGGTGTTGGCTCTTATTCTAAGGTCTCACATATGTACTTTGGTTGTTTTTGTTTCGTGGGTTGATGTTGGTTTACTTTGTATGCGTGCGTACAATGTTTTGATGGATAATACATGGATCCTGTAAATGATGTTGGTATTGTAGTTCTGTTGCTACATAATACATGTTGGTTGTTGGTTGCCAGTTGGATAATCATTGATGCTTATTTTGCTGTAGAGATCATTGGGCAATATGGTCATCCTTGTTTGCTATCTGTTGTTGTATTAAATGAAACACCGTTTGGTGTCTTCACTTGGGAATTTTGATTTTCAAGGGCGATTCTTCTTTGATGCTCTGACATGAATGGTTGCTAAAAGTGTTATAAAGACTGTTTGTACCCCCACCCCTTCCCATTCTCTCTGAAGATGCTCCGTTCATTTTACAGAATAGGAAAACATCCTACGTTTTCTGAGCTATGTGTTGTTTTTTGATATCGTATATTGCCTTTGCTTCTGCCTGTCTAGCTCTCTCACTTGCACTCTCTCTGTGTCTTGCTTGATTTATGATTTGGTTTCTTCTTTATTCAACTGTTTTGGTTGGCTTTGCACAAAAATTCTGATAATTGAAGGAAATATCTCTTATAATTTGTAACATTTGGGGACATATTTTTTTTTCTTTTTGTGTTATATGGTGAACAGTTGTTTGAGTGGATTTTTTTTTCCTCTTGTAAATTATCACCAAATATATTTCTTATTGTGTTTAAAGGTTGTGAGGGCAAAGAAGAAGGACACAGGAACTGTGTATGCATTGAAGATCATGGACAAAAAATTTATTACCAAAGAGAACAAAACAGCTTATGTGAAGTTGGAACGCATTGTGCTAGATCAATTGGATCATCCAGGCATTGTGCGGTTATATTTTACATTTCAAGATACATTTTCTCTATGTAAGTATTCCTGGGTGTATTTTATCTTTACACTCGCTTTTGCCGTGGCTTACTCCTCTCTGATATCTTATCAACTCTTCCTTTTGCTCCCTTGTTTGCCAAGTTGGTTTATATATTATTTTGACATTATCTTTTTTTTTTCCCTCTGTTTCTTTTACATTGGTGAAGACATGGCACTTGAATCCTGTGAAGGTGGAGAACTTTTTGATCAAATAACCAGGGTAAGCTAACATAAAACCTCAAGGCACATGTTCCATGTGCTGGGGTATAAATAATTTGTTTTGAAAAATCTTACATAACATGTTCTGAAGGCGTTAGTCCAGCAGGACCCAGATTTAGTCCTATTTTAGGTCTTAGTATAAAACATTAAAGCAATGATATTTGCTTTAATTTTGTTATACTCTTTATAATTTTCCAAAGAGAGGAAATTATAAACTGCACCAGAATTTCTTTTAACATGGGGTTTTCTAAGATTCAGGATAAATTAATGTTGTCTTTTTGATCAGTTCTCTGTATACACATAAGTGAACATTTTGAAATGAAGGATTTTTACACTTCACCTCTTGAAGTTTCTTAAATAACACTAAACTTAGTTTTGACTAAACCTACTGTTCACTCCATTTTACCTGATTGTCTAATCCCCATTCTAAATCTTTTAACAGAATATTCCTTTGAACGTTAAAATGAACCATAGTTAATGCTAGGAATATGAGATGGCATATCTTTAGATTGAAGATCTTACCCATGCAGTGTGGTGCCATGGTCAAATCCCTTCCCCTTAATAGTATCGTTTCAGGTGTATTTGTTCTCTCTTCAGAGAATATATTTTTCAAATTTGATTTCAATTTTTTTTTCATTGATCTTTTCTTTGAATTGTCAATCCTTTTTTTAGTTTAATATCTTCAATCTTCTTTAACAACTGTAACATTGACTAAAATCGAGAATTTTGGAGTGTGGGCTCTTGTCTTTGTCCTTATGACCCCCACCCAGAAAATTATTGAAACCAATTTATGTTACAGTTTCATATAACTTTTAGAGATTCACCAAAGCCAATAAAAAACAGAGCTGTTACACAAGTTATTAACAAATTCTTTCACTTTGTGATAAGAGGGTAAGTAATACAATGAGCACATTTGGTTTTGCATAAACTTGAGATGGGAAGAATAGTTTCTTCTTGTGTATTATTGAATGATTGATACACTTATTTATATACATGAGTGCTGAATCAATTCCTAAAGTTTAGGGATCATAATTAGGGAAACAAGGAAACTAAATGAAACTAAGAAAACAAAGAAAATAAGAAAACAGGGAAATGAGGAAATAATATCTCATCAAATCCTTAAATATAATCTCAATACTCCTCCTCAAGTTGGAGCATATATATTATATGCATCCAGCTTGTTACATAATATATATGCAATCCTAGGGCCTTGTAAAGATTTAGTGAAGATGTCAGCAAGCTAATTTCTTGAGCAAACAAATGAAGTCTTAATGATGTTATAGAGGATGTATTTTCTCTGAGAATGACAATCGACTTCTATATGCTTTGTTCTCTCATGAATAATTGGATTAGAGGAGAGATATAAGGTTGATTATCACACATTAACTCCATGGGTCCGATTGTGCAAAAACTGTAACTCCTGAAGTAAATGTTTTAGCCATAAGAGTGCTTGTGGTACTTGATCTGGCAACACTTTGCTACTTATTGTTCCATGAGATACGGTTACCACCCATGAAAACACAATAAACTTGAAGTGGATTGCCTATCACTTGCATCACCTGCCTAATATACATCTGAGTACCCTACAAAGTGTATTTTTTGTCAGTGTAAACAAGTCCCTTTCTAGGTGACCCTTTAATGTATTGAAAGATCCAAACAACTACCGGCCAATGACTTTCACAAGGAAAGTTAAGGAGTTGACTTACAACACTAACAGGAAAAGATATATCTGGTCCATTAATGGTGAGATAATTTAATTTTCCCAAGCTGACCCAAAAGTCAAGTTTAATTTTACAACACTTACAACACTTCTAGGAAAGGATGCCCTATCATGTTTACCAAGCTGACATGACTCACATTCCAAGGATTTCAAATGTAAAAGATGAGGAACCAATTGCCTCAACTTATCCAAACTTGAATAACCTAGACGACAATGAATGAGATCAGGAGACATAGACACAGCACATATAGTGGATGAAGAAGTTGAAGATAATAGAGACCCAATGATTCAAATTCTGCTCTAATTGTCTGTCCCGTACTTTGGTCTCGTACAAAGAGAGAGTCAAAATTAAATGTTATGGAACCATTGAGAGAACAAGTTAGTTAGTTGATTGATTGAAATCAAATTGAAGGGGCAACCAGGTACAAATCAGACAGAGTTTAGAGATAAGTTTGGAAGAGGTGAAACTTGACCAATATCATCAATCTTTGCTTTAGAACCATCGGCAAGGGTGGTGTGATGAGGTGTTTTAGGAGGTGAGAAGTTAGAAATAAGAGAGGTATTACTAACTATATGATCAAAAGCATCGGAATCTAAATCCATGATCCCACCAATGCGAAGATGGCAAATAGTAGGATGGGAAGAATGATTTCTTCTTATGTATTATTGAATGGTTGACACATTTATTTATATACATGAGGGCTAAATCAATCCCTAAAGTTTAGGGATCATAATTAGGGAATCAAGGAAACAGAATGAAAATAAGAAAACAAGGAAAATAAGGAAACAGGTAAATAATATCTCATCAAATCCCTAAACATAATCTCAACACATAATTTTAACATGAGAAAATCTTTTCAGCCAAGTGCTTTGTTTGCTGCATTTTGATAAGATTTTCTTAATGCAAAAAAGCTAATCCATGCAAGCACATAAATCCCTAAAATATTAAAATGCGATAGATTATATTATAAATCAAATCACATTAGAACATTTGGTTCCAAAATACAAATCCATAATACTTACTAGAACAAAGACTTGCAAAATGATGGCAGTGCTAAAATAGTATTCATCTTCCCGCAATATTTTTTAGAAGCTATCAAACTCTGATGTCCCATATTTGCTCAATTAATAACCAATTGCCCCCTTGCCTCCAAACAAAATTACTTGTGTACTGTCATATTTTCTTTATCATCATTCATCAGCTGTGTCAGGGGACTCTGTTAAGAAACTCTTTGTACTTTTAGTACTGTTTGGAATATGGAAGCTATAAATTTGTAAGCTAGTATCTTTCTGCATGCTTGTTACTGCATGATATCTACTAGCAAGCTTTCTGATTTCTATGTGCAGAAAGTTCGTCTAACAGAGGATGAGGCACGATTCTATGCAGCTGAAGTTGTCGATGCTCTCGAATACATACATAATTTGGGAGTGATACATCGTGATATTAAGGTAGTTCTGTGGCATGATTATACTGCATCATTGCCATATATGGCCATGTGAATATTAAATTTCTTCAACTGCAGCCAGAGAACTTATTACTTACAGCTGAAGGACATATTAAAATAGCCGATTTTGGGAGTGTGAAGCCTATGCAGGATAGCCAAATCACTGTCCTTCCAAATGCAGCATCAGGTAAAATAGGAGCAATGTGGAAGCTGCTTTTTATAAGTTTTATTTTATATTGTAGTTATATTTATTTTTATTTTTTTTAATTTCTAGACGACAAAGCCTGCACTTTTGTGGGAACAGCTGCTTATGTTCCTCCGGAGGTTCTTAATTCCTCTCCAGCAACTTTTGGGTAGGGACTAATTATCAAGTAATATAGATGAATTCTATGTTATGATAAAATTATTTCTGATGCCTTCATCATGATGTATAGCTCTCTTTTGAATATAGTCATTCACTTTTATCCAAAAAAAATATTATTTTTTGCGCCAGTTTTCTGTGTGTTGATTTTTCACTTCAGTTTGTAATTTTTTTCAAAATCGAGGATTATTTTTGACAATTCAGATGTTAAGTGTGCTCATGCACTGAGTTTCTTTATTGCTTTTGTTTCATAGCAGGTCCCCAAATCATAACTTATATTTTGTTTTTTGTTTTTCTTCCCTCAATACATCACAACAGGAATGACCTATGGGCACTTGGTTGCACATTATACCAAATGCTTTCTGGAACTTCCCCTTTTAAAGACGCAAGTGAATGGCTTATTTTTCAAAGAATTATAGCAAGAGAACTTAGATTTCCAGATTACTTTTCTGAGGAAGCAAGAGACCTTATTGACCGCCTCTTGGTTAGTATTATATGACCATGCACATAGAAATCTCAGCATCACTTATGTTCTATATAATTTTGATACACAGTCAATATGATAATAATGCATTATAGTAGATGAACATGAAAAAATATTACATTAATGGTAATACTAAAATTCATCGTTTAATGGTATATATGACAACTTTTTTAGCATTTTTTAAGTTGCATGCTGTGGGTTATTAATTTGTGAGATTTTAATTTTATTTAGCAATGCAATTATGATACAGGATTTGGACCCCAGCAGGAGACCAGGTGCAGGACCTGATGGTTATGCTACTTTGAAAAGGCACCCATTTTTCAAGGGGGTTGACTGGGATAACTTGAGGGCACAAATTCCTCCAAAACTTGCTCTGGAACCCGGGGTATGGCTTCCATTGCTTTGCTCTTTGAAATGTTATTTATGGACAATAAGAAAGGGAACCTTCATTTCTTGTCCTCTTTTGATGAACATAAATTTCTAACTCTTGTATAATTTTCACCTGTAGACTCAGTCACCTGCGTGTGATGATGTTCATGACTCATCATGGAGTCCTTCTCACATTGGGGATGGTTCTGCAGCTTTGGCTAGACAACCTGATGGTGCTACATCATCTTCTGAGGGGACTGGTCACATAACTAGGCTTGCTTCAATTGATTCCTTTGATTCAAAATGGTGTGTACAAACCTTCCTTTTTGGTTAGTGTGTTTTTGCATCCATTCATATTCTAGTGATGGGAAATTGGTATGATGTGTTCACTTCCAAAGTAATGATTTTATGGAGATCATTAACTCTTTATCAATCATGTCACCTTATAAAAGGCTCAAATGTTGGTATAATTTTCAAATTAAAGAAAACATTCAAATGTGTCCGAAAGGGTTTTTTTTTTAAGCTATATTCTCTGCATTTTAATATTTTAAATGATATATGCTATCCTTTATTTTATGTTTTTCATGCTTTACAGCTTTTCACATCAAAGAAAACTACATGGATTTATTTATCTTTTTGGAATACATAAATGGGAAAAACTATGTTAGTTTTAATCTTTAGTTGCTTTGCTCATCCTAAAGACAAAAAATAACAGCCATGTTGAGATATCATTCGATCAAATAATATTAATTTACATAGATGTTCTGCTATATATTCCCTAATATCCTCTCCCTGTTAGTGTTTAATTAAAAACATTGCATTGTAATAAAGAGAGAAAAAAATTCGTTCTCACTCACAAGCAGACAAATAACAGGAGATTAAAAAGAATATTTAGAAAAAAAATAAAAAGAAAGGCTCTTGTGTGCACGGTGCCTTAAGTCCCTGTTTACCTGGCTTGTCAACTAAGTCAAAATTTATGCTCATCTTACAGGCAACAATTTTTGGATCCTGGGGAATCTGTTCTTATGATCTCTATGGTGAAGAAATTACAAAAACTAACAAGCAAAAAGGTGCAGCTCATCCTCACCAACAAACCAAAGTTGATCTATGTGGACCCATCAAAGCTAATTGTGAAGGGAAATATAATATGGTCTGATAATCCAAATGATTTAAGCATCCAAGTGACTAGTCCATCAAATTTCAAGATTTGCACAGTAAGCTTTCTCTTCACTGGTCCTTGTTATACAATTTGCACTGTTTATAAATAATAGAAAACAGTATGTGTGAGAGTTCAAAGTCAGATTCCAAGGTGGTTATGCTAGTATTCGAAACATTTAAATTGCAATCTAAGGTATAAGTAATTTAGTGAATACAGGAAAGCATCAAAATCATGTAAGAGGCTAGCATATATGTTATTCCTTGACATCTAGAGCTGGAATTTGGTTTTGGTTTTATTTCTTAAACTTGCTAGAGATCAGCTGATCTTCATTGCATCACCAACAATATGGTTAGGCGATGTAGTCCATTTAAATTCTAGAAGCGAGAACAAGTGCAACATAAGCTGATTGTTAATTCCAGATATTGTTAAGGTGGCTAAACCTGTGAATGATTGAAAGTACTTTCAATAGCCTGATGATATGCATTAGGCACAAATAATTTTAAATTTTTCCTCTACCATCTGGCTTCTCTGATTCCTTCCTTTTTTTGATAATCATTATTATGATGATAAGACACAAGATTTTCATGATATGAAAGGTGTTTCCCAGAATTTTGAAATTGAAAGTGCGTGCAAGTCCTGCACAACTGCACATGGTATTGGCCACACAATATTAAGAATCTTGCATGTTTTTAAAATGGCTTATTAAATATGTATTCCTGTTTACACTGAACATAATAATGCGTGGGTATCCAAATTGCTGTTTCCCAAAAGGGCGTTTATATGATGTCAATTAAATTTAAGTACATAACATAACACCTTAGCAAACAGCATGACCTGAAAGGGCTTTGATTTAAATTCTTTTCTTGTCATATTTAAGATGTGATTTTCCCTAACTTGCAATCCCCCCTCCCCACTATAATTATTACATCTTAATTCTATTATATTGTGTTGTTCCAAACTTCACATTTTTCTTATTAAATGTAATGATGCAGCCTAAAAAGGTAATGTCGTTTGAGGATGCAAAGCAAAGAGCATGGCAGTGGAAAAAGGCAATTGAAGGACTTCAAAACCGGTGAATTTATTCTGCTTTTGAGAACATATTCTTTTAGATATCCTCATATTGTTCAGCAAGAAGAGATAAAACCGTTGACTGGCCAACAATCAATTATTCATTAAAGGAAAACAAATTTGCAGATTTTGCTGAAGCTGGTTCTAGCTAATTCCTCAACACAGCTTAATTTTGTGATGAGTTCTTCCATCCTCTTTCATACTTCGAAGGGATGATAAAATGTGGAAGTTCCAATTGTAGCTATGTCAGAGGTTGGAACCAATACTTTGTAAGAAAAAAATCGGTTTTTTTAATTATAAATTAACATTATGAGTTGGAAGATGATATCATTTTGGTTGTCATAATGTATGAATCATTGAATTGCTCAATTTATTGTTTCTTCAGTCCGTGGTTAGACCGTGAAGCCATCTTGAAATTTCAAAACGGATTTGGCCCTAGGCAATATGTAAATAATGTAGGTGAAATCTGGCATTTCGGCAATATGTAAATAATGTAGGTGTAATCTGGCATTTCTATGTAGTTTTACGCGGTGAATAGAAATATGTGTTGCTTCTTAACAAGCAAGTAGACTGCATTTGGTAGGCTCTGCTGTAGAAGTACATCTGCATAAATTCAATCACTATTTATTTGTTGTGCTAAGATAATGCGTCCAGAATCTAGATAATGAAAGCACATGCAATGAAGATAGACACTGTTGCACTTGTAACCAATCAAAATTTACTTGACGTGTGGTCCAGATTGCAGATGAAGCAAGACTATATACATTCATCAATCATTCCACTGACCCGAGACTTGCCATTAATGTTGATGTATTCTGATAACATATGGGGGAACAAATTGCATTGCACCCGTAGGTGAATATGACTATTCAATTCTACAGACATAATACCTAAAAGTTTGGTATGCTGAATTAATTGAGGTACCAAAAACAATTAACAAGGACTTCATTTCTTTGGCCAGATATTTTGCATAATTATGAGACTAGTTGTTAGGCTCAGAATGATAGTGTTAGGAAAAGATGTATAGTCTTTTTCAAAGTGACTACTCCACGTTGCGAAAGTTTTAAGTCACTATTTGCTTTTCACGTCCAACAACTGTAGGTGTACAATTCAATTCTATTAACTTCATCTTTTGATGTTACAAGGAAAATTAAACAGTGCAAACGATCACCCAAATTATTGGTAAAGGACCTATACTACGCTTTGAAGTGTGTTCCAAGTCTACTTCGGAGAGACTTTGATTCCAATTGAGACGAGACATGCAAAATTGCAATTGCACAAACAATATTCTGCCACGAAAATCTGCTCTCATCCATCATAACTAGTCTTATACCAGACCACTTAATTGGGATCCAATTCACGGATGTGGAAGTAATTTTCAAGGAGGCTTGGTGTCAATTGTGTTAGACTGCCGAGCGTTTATTATTATAATTTTATATATGTACTAAATTCTTACAATTTCTATACTAAAAAGTAGATATTTATCGTGTTAATTAAAACATCAACACGACCGAATATTTATAGTTATTCTTCAACAATGATTTTATACTACAAAATTTTAAAAATAAATCTGATACAAGTAATTTCTTTACAATGCACAAACTAGAGTTAATTTCATATTGCCGCACTCGCAGGAAAAAAATGAATGGAGAATGTATGTATGGCATTTCAGTGGAATTAGACCAGTAGGCTCCAAGAGTTAATGATGGAAAGTGAAAAATGACACTGCCATGGTAGCTAGTGGAACGGAGATGTTGTCATCTACTACCTTAGTAATGGGAAGGGACTCCACCAATGTTGCCACGAAAGAAATAAAAGCAACTCTAGGCACAGTGCTTGCCCAATCCAACTGCACATGTCCTAGAACTGAATAGTAGTAGAGCATCCTACATGCATTAATAATAGCAAAAGCATCAGTGTCAAAATCTACTTGGAACAATATCTTTTTCCATTTTGTATGTAACTTTGGTTCATATCCCTGCCATGAAGGCAGGAATAATGACCGAAGCTGATCTTTGAGTCAATTTCGTAATGAGTTAAGGGAAAAAGTTTTGTTGAAAAGTTGGATAAGATTGTAACACACCCAATTGAAACCAAGAACCCAAACACAAGCATAGATATGCTACCCGCCCAACTCTTTTTCTGATTGTAAGGAATCTTCATGGACCCATATCTTCTACCAATGATATCAGCTATACCTGCAAAACCATCAAGTTCAATGCCAGAAAAAGCATCAATTAGGTAAGAATGTAAAAGAAAGTTGTATTTATTATATTACCATCCCCTCCACACATCATTGCCAAGGAGACCACCCCAATTGGAGACTCACGCCAGAACACGAGAGCACATAACATCAGTATCAGAACATAATACAGGGGACCCCTCAGCAACTCTCTGCAGGCATGAATGAACATTTAATGCTTGCAACAAATTTGCAGGTTTTCACACCCCCCCTCCCTTTTCCCAAATGAGCAAATAAAACCAAGTGTCAAAAACGAAAGAAGACATTTACAGTGGATCTCCTTCTCGGGTCACGGATTTGATCAGTCCCTCATCAGAAGCCAGTGAGAGACCATTCACCAAAAGCCTCAAACAATTCACGAGAGGAACAAAAGCAGCAAAGTAGCGAGCCTTAGGGGAGTTGCTATCCTAGCATTAACATCAAAGCATTCAAACAAAGCAGCAATCAATGCAGTTCACACCTACCTCATATGGAATATGAAAAGATAAAAAACTTGATCTGAAACGCAGAAATGGGGCACCTGAAAATAGGCCAAGAAACCAGAAAAAGCAAGCCAGACAATATATGGACCAGCTTTCTGCTCAGACCCTGGCCAATCAATTCCCACAAACCCAGAGTCACATCATAACCAAGCACCAAAACTACCACCAACACACAAATCAAAAAACAAGACCCAAAACTCAAATTGAAACCAACAAATAAGAGCACAAACTTCTCCATACACATTTATAAGAAGAAAAAAAATAAGAAAGTAAAATGAATTGAAATTTTCTCGTAAACTAAAATCAGCTTATGAAGTTAACTTATATAAAAGCAGTCTCATCTGACTCTGAGGTGTATAAGTTGACCTTAACTTATAGAAGTTCAATTTATTTTACCTTCTGGTACGAGTACTTATAAAAAAATTTATACAAACAAGCCTAACTAAGAAACGGATTCAGTTATGGAAATTGTGTATCTGCATGCAAGCAGTGAAGTAACTAAGGTTGTACCTGGTGGATGATATTCCTCCGAGTGAGTTCATCAAAAACACGCACGAGGGCGTAACCGCCACCGAGAACACCGACGGTGGCTCCGGCATTGTAGAGCAGGTCTTCTGCTGTGGCGGGGACAACAAACCTTTGATCCAAACGGACAGCTGGCAAGATAGGAGAACACAGAAACCGGACAGTGTGGTTTGTTGTCGGCTTGTTCCAAGGAAAGAGGATGGTGGACGTTGGCGGAGCACGGCGGAGCACGGCGGAGAATATGAGTAGTTGAGAGGATAAGAGCGTCATGATTCAAAACACTAGAGGACAGCAGGGGTCACCCAAAAATACAAGCAGGGGTCACCTCTTTCATTTATTTGTGCTTAAATAACGCTGATTTATTTAATTTTTGATAGAACGCTGATTTAATTTTAATCTACTCTCTATGTTCACGAATTATAAATTAGCGAGCTTTTCTTTTTTTTTACAGATTAAAAATTAGCAAACATTATTTACGCTGTGTTTGGTAGCGGTGAATTAGCGAAGAAGAGAAGAGAAGAGCGCGGAAGTGAGGCGATGTTAATAATTTCCGTTCGTTTGATATCGATGAAATAGCGAAGAAGTTTTTAAAATTTTGGTGGGTCCCACGTTAAAAAACTTCGTCGCAAATATGCGCGGATTTGCGAAGAAATGCAAACGTTTAATGCTGTTTACGTTATTACCCTTTACTTTTTCTTACTTTTTTAACATTGTTGGCTTTCAAAAAAGCAAAAGTTGCTTGTTGCTTATCCTCATCGTTCTCCGGCGTTGGTTTCTCGTTGCCTGCGTGGTGGTGGTCGAGTTGATCTATTCGGTAATTTGAGCTCATTTTGGTCTCTTTAAAAAGGTAAGACTCTCTTTTACTCATATATGGTGAAAAATTATCCGATCTGTTTGTTATTCTGGAATAATTTAAGTGTATTATTGGTTGAAAATTTAAAATTTTTATGAAAGTTGGTGTTAAATATCGTGAGTAATTACAATTGGATATGGGGATTTGGAGTAAAATAATAGTTTGCTGTATATATCTGTATATTTTTTTTCGAAGAATTGAGAAAATATTATCAAAAAATTAGACAACAGTGTATGAAATATTCGAATATGTGATATGCTATATTCGAATATACAATCACATATTCGAATATGTGATATTTATTAATTTAAAAAATAAAATTATATATATATATATATATATATATAATTAATGATATATAATATAATTAAAATAAAATTATGTAGATGTAATTAAAAATAACTTATTATTTTTTTTAATTAATTTTAGTATTAATTAATGGCATGTAATTGTTGGTTGTTGAGATTTTTTTTTTCTGTTCATTTCAATAGGTATATAATGTATGGAATAGTGTGTGATTGTTATGTAACAACGATGAAAGGTGATGATATTGATTCTAATATGTTATTGTTTAAGACTTTTCTTTATATATATATATATATATATATATGCACACATATTAAAACATGTGTTTAAATATTTAGACACTATAATATATTATATTTTTCAAAAAAATGTCTTATGAAGGGATGAAAAACATAGACAATGACGAGTTGGATGAAGAGGAAATGTTAACTAATCAAATGGCTATGCAAGGACAAATAATAGGAAATGCCCAACAGGAGGTGCATACAAGAATGCAAGTTGCGACAATGATATTGTTGTGTTGTGTAGGACATGCATTGCATACACTTAATTTGTTGTCAAGGAAAAGTAATGCATGGTTCAATGAATTTGCTCCTCAAAATGAGCAAAGGCGTCGAGAGTTAATGACGTATCTAGTTCATACAGAAAGGTGTCGTGATATTATAAGAATGGGGCCTGAAGCATTTATACAGTTATGTGAGAAATTAAGAAACACGGGTATTGTTAAGGATAACATACGGTCCACTGTAGAAGAGCAAGTTGCTAAATTCTTACATATCATAGGTCATAATGTTAAAAATCGCACAGTTTCTTTCTTCTTCCATCGATCCGATGAGACTGTAAGTCGAATTTTCACAAGGTCTTACATGCTATAATTGCGTTAGAAGGTGAACTTTTAGTTCAACCATCGGGTAGGGACGTCCTAGCACATATCTTTAACAATAGCAGGTTTTATCCCTTTTTCAAGGTACACTTGTTGGATAAGAATTTGGTTTTTGTTACTTAGTTATTTTAACATCTTAAGAACTATGTAATTTTCTTTTTTTTCCAACAAAGGATTGCCTTGGAGAAATTGATGGTACTCATATCCGAGTGAAGGTTGCAAGGGCAGAAGCCCCTCGGTATCGGGGTAGAAAAGATTGGCCAACACAAAATGTTTTTGCTGCATGTGATTTCGACATGAAATTCACATATGTCTTAGCTGGGTGGGAAGGAACTGCATCTGACTCTAGGATATTAAAAGATGCATTAAGTAGGGAAGACCCACTAATAATACCCGAAGGTCAGTCAACATTATGGGTAATGTCTCCATTCTAAATATTTTTACAAATAGACTAGAGTGAGTAATCATAGTAAAAATTGCTGTGTAGGGAAATTTTATCTTGGGGATGCCGGTTTCATGCTAAAACGTCACATTCTTACACCATATCGTGGTGTTCGTTACCACTTGAAGGAGTATTCAGTTAGAGGGCCACAAAATGCTAAAGAGTTATTCAATCTTCGACATTCATCCCTCCGAAATGTAATTGAAAGAACATTTGGTGTGTTAAAGAAGAGATTTCCTATAATAGCTAGTGGCACAGAACCCCACTATTCATTTGAAACTATAAGAAATATAGTGGTGGCATGTTGTATACTACATAATTTTTTAGTTGGAGTGGATGATGATGAGTCAATTTTAGTTGAAGTTGATCATGAACTACTTCAGCGTGATGCAGATAGATCCCAAACACAACAGCGAGATCATGATTATAGACAAGGAGCAGATTTAAGGGACAACATTGCAAATGCAATGTGGAATGCTTATGAACATTAATAACAATTAGTGTTATTTACTTTTTAATGTCGTTGCATGGAATGTAATAATATTTTACTTTATGTAATTTGTTGTATATGAAGAGATTTACATAACATAAACAACAATTATATTTGAAGCCTTTGTGAATGACTTTTTTTATTCATATATTTTTCTTATAAGTATTTTGTTGTATATTATTTAAATTTATTTTTTATGTAGCAAAATGAACAAGGGAAAGGGACAAACTGGTCAGAGTAGTCAGCCATCAAGGGAGTTAATGAGATGGACAGAGGATATGGACTACATTTTACTAAATGCAATGGTTGATGAAATCCACAAGGGTAATAGAGTAGACGGTAGTTGGACATCTGAAGCATATGCAAATATTGTACAAACCTTGAGAAGTGCTGGATTAAGGGATGTTACAAAGAACCACATTAAGAATAGACAAAAGACAATGAAGGATAAATGGCGTGAAGTACATGACCTATTTAATGGTCTCAGCAGCTTTGCTTGGAGTCCAATTACTAAGAGATTCGAGGCTGAGGATGAAGTCTGGGATGATCTTATAAGGGTAAATGATGTTGCTGTTCATTTCTTTTGCTACATAAATGTTCAAATTTGTTTGCTTAATATATAATGATATATGTAGGCTAAACCATTTGCTGCCAAATGGAGAACATGTCAAATCCGTCACTATGATCTACTTCACGAGCTGTATTCTTTTGATCGGGCATCAGGGTATATGGGCTTAACTCCACAACAATTACATCGTGCTCTGGAGAAGGATAATCAAACCATTGACCTGAATGATGCAATTGATGATACTACAATGAATGACGAAGATGTGAGAAACTTTGACGATATTCAAGTATCCCCACCAAATGTCGGATCATTCAGTCCACCTTATGCACAGTCCATTCCATCTACAAGGACTTCAGGTTCCCGTGGAACAAAAAGAAAAGCACCTATGGTTGATGTCCTTGATGCTCAAATGGATAAGCTTACTGCAGGTCTTGATAGGGTTGCAGAGGCAATTATAAGCGGTAATGCATTGACTGAGAAATTATCTCAGGTGGCGGAGCGGCAGGCATCTATAGCTGAACGACAAGTTGTAGCAATTGAGAATCGGAATGAGATCATTCGTGAACAAGTAGTTGTGTTAAGGAGAAGTACTGCTCGTGTCATTTCAGAAGAAGATGTTTGGGATGCATTGACTGTCATGAATATCGGAGACCAATATCGTATGCAATGTTACGATTATCTTTGCAATAACGACGCCCAAAAGCGTAAATTATTTGGGATACCCGCTCATCTTCGACTTCAAGAATTAATAAGAATGATGACCGAAGCTGGTTTTTAGTGTACTGTAATATATACATTAATATTTAATATGTTTGTAAGAAGTTCGTTGACTGGAATTCAAATTAGATACTTGGTTAATTTTTTGTATGATCATATGCACCACTTTATCGATTTTGATTTGTAATTAATGCACTTTGTCACTGTAATGAATTATTTTGATATTTATGATATTTATATTGGATAATATTCATTGTGGGTAAACCTTGAGGCTGTTGTATATATACACATATGAATATGACTTTGTATCCTTATTTTTTTTTTGTATTCAATAGGACATTTATAATGGCTACTTCTTCTAGTCGTGATAAAAGAAGCAGAAATGGCAAAGAAAAGGCAAAACAACCCGAATCTCAAGACATTAATCATGAGCTGGCATTAAATCAAAGTGTCTTCTTTTCCAACAAAGATCAAATGAAGAATTACACTGGTCACTTTTTCTATAGAAAGTGGGTCGATGCCAAGATCATGGACTTCCAAGCATTCCAATTAGCTGGTTTTCAATTTGTTGAGCTACTTGCTTTCCAAGGACTTGACACATTTGTTGGCTTAAAGGGTGACATTTATCCAGACTTGGTAAGAGTTTTCTATTCCAACATGCTAATTCATCCAAATGGTGATTTATATTCTGAGATAAAAAAAACTAAGATTCGCATTAGGCCACAAGATTGGTTTGATTTAGCAAAATTAAAGTATCATGGCCACAAGTTTGAACCATCAAAAATTGAAGAGTGGGTGAATTATAGCCAACATGATGCTTTAACTTCACTCATGAGACCCGGATCAGAAGGACATCCCACAAAAAATGTAAGTAATTTAATGGTAGAAGATAGACTTATGCATTATGTTTATGCACACATCTTAGTTCCACGTGCAGGAAACTATACAAAACTTATTGCAGAAGATATCTTTATTCTATGGGCTTTGAAACAAAAAATTCCTATCAATTGGCCATATTACATAATACAGCACATGAAGAAATGCAGACAGAAAAATGATATGCCCCTTCCGTATGCTATGCTCATATCAAGGATAATAGAACGCTATCAGCTTGTATGCGATGAAGATACTGAGAGTACATTTGGTTGGTCTAGTTATTCTAACAGAAGATACCTGAAGAAATTGAATATTTTCAATGTTGATGGTGTATGGCAATATTCTCAACAAAGGCTACATCAACAACAAGAAGAGCCTCAAGGACCGGAAGATGAAACTGAGGATGATGGAGGTTCTGTTACAGCTCAACAAAACAATCAAGAAAATATGTTAAGTCAAATTTGGTCTGGAATTCAAGGCTTACAACATGGATTGGATAATTTAGCTATTAATGTGCGCCAGTTGGACCAACGAGTTGAGGAAAAATTTACATACTTTGATAAGCGATTTGAAGAACTTGAGCATTATTTTCAAAATAGGCCATCTGAGTAGATTATATTTTATGTTTTTCTTAATTGTCTGTAATATAAATATTCTCTGTAAGACTTTAACCTTAGTTGTGTTTGCTTTTCTATAAATATTAAATTTTATAAGACTTTAATCTTGCTTTTCTATAAATCTTAAATTTTATATACAGGTAATTTCTGAATATAATGTAATATAGTGATAATTATATGAAGAATATAGTAAATTATTACAATAGTATATTTATAATATTATTGTGGTTTTATTTATAATAACATAATACAAAATATATGTTATTTTCAAAAATTCGTGCTTTCTGTAATGATCATATATTCGATTATATGACTAAAATAATCGAATATATAGACACCATAAAAAATTGTCCCTCTGAAATCGCCATATATTCGATTATGTCTTTTAACATAATCGAATATATGCACACTTTCAAAAATCCGTCCCTCTGTAATGCACACATATTCAAATATGTTGGTAACATATTTGAATATAGGTACCAATATATTCGAATATGTTACAACATATTCGAATATATTGTTTCTGTATCGTTCCAAATCGGTAAGGTTATATATGTAATTTTATTATTTCACTCCAAATCCCCAAAAGTCAAAAAGCAAACTTCCTCTCTATTTCTTCTCTACTTCTCTCAAACCAAACAACCTCTATTTCCACTCTATTTCTTACCTACTTCTCTTCTCTTCTCTTTTCTTCTACCTACTTCCTCTCCCTCTATTTCTCTCCTCTCTACCAAACAAAGCGTTAGATATTGATACTCTTCCTTTCTTTACTTTCTTAATTAGATTTTCTTTTATGTTTTCTTGAGGTATGTTTCATGCACTACTTTGTGATTAGTTAAAAAAAAATTCTTAACCATTTTAAATTATTTTTTTATCTTTATTTATACATTTAATCTTCTTAAATGTATATTTCTTTCAATTTATTCTCTTTTCTTTTTTGTCTCTATATTATATTTAAATATATTTTTTAAAAATAAATTATCAATGGATAAAAGTATTCTTATATTATAATTTAAAATTTTAATTATTAATTTAAAATATAATTTATATATTTAAAAATATTTATTTATCATAAATTTTGATTATATAAAAACAAATATTTAATATTAGAATACACAAATACTAATCACTACAAACATTTCATGCCGAGCATTTTAAATTATTTTTAATTAAAATTAAAACTTTATATTAATAACGTATATATTAAATATCAGTTTTAGAAATTGACGCTAGTTATTGAGAAAAAAAAAATCAATTTTAATTAAAAAATTAATATCAAAATACATAGTGTATTGCACATGTGTTTTTTTTCCCCTTTAAATTATACCATAATTTTAATATATTAAAATTTACAATACATATAATTGTATGCATTGCTGATAAATTCATTTTAAATTTCAATTCCTTTCGTAACTTTGTGATTTGTAGATATCTTTTCAAATTATTAGAACGTAAATTCGAATGTGACATCAAATCAATGATATATTCATTTAAATATACTTTTTTCCTTTATAAATGTATTTTTTACCGAATTAGCAAAAATCGTCGAGTTAAGTGCCCATTTACCCAAAAAATTACAGGTACTTCACTGATAATGTGTTTAGTTTTAACTCTTAATATATTTTTAACACATTGTTTTTTATTAATTAAAATTTACATTTGTCTTATTAGTTTGGAATAAAAATTTATTAAATAAAGAATGAGACTGACATACTTAGTATGACTACATAAATTTCAATTAACAAGAAAAAATATATTAAAAAGATAATATTAAAAAATGCGTTCTATTTGTCAAAAAAAACCTCATATATATCATGACGGGAATTTTTGTTTTTGGAATTCTTGTAGAAATTATTATTTTAAAATTTTTAATTAAATCCAAACACGTGCAGATTTTTTACCAAAATATTATAAAAAAAAAACATTAATTCCCAAACTACTACACTCTCCACATTATTTCTCAAATATACCTCAAAATACTGTTCACATAGAATTCTCCCTCCTCAACACCCGAATTCACTTCTGCAGGTTTTGAATTTTTTGTATTATACCCCATAGATTTCGGGTCCTGGGGACCCGACTTCTTAAGGGGTCTCTCTCTCTCTCCGTCTCTCTCTCTCTCTTTTGCTTTTCTGATTTTATAAAATTAATTTTATTTCATTTTATATTAATTATTATATTCTAATTATGGCTAAATTTTATGACAAAAAAATTAAAGTTGTGGTTAAATTAAAATTTAGTGGTTAATTAAAAATTGAAAAATAAAGGAAAATTAATTAAAAAGATTTATTTTAATTAATGTTTTTGTAAAATTAAATTAGCTTATTTATATTTTTAATTATGAGGTAATTTTATGAAAAAAATTGAAATTGTGGTTAAATAATACATTAAGTGCTTAATTAAAATAAGAACAATAAAGGAAAAAAATTATTAAAAATAATTTAATTAATTACTATGTTTATTATATCTGTTAGTTTAGCTAAATTAACACAAAATAATATTCACAAATGTAATTAAAATAATTGATTGTAATTAAATTAAATAAATATTACAACAAACGAGCTACTTAATTTTCATAGTGGTGTCCAATTCCACACAATGGAGGTCGCCTACTACATGGAGGATTTTGACAAATTTGTCTACGTTGTCGCGCTTGATTTTTCTCATCGTCCACAATTGGCCAATCTTCATGCACAGCCTCATCTAAGTTCATATTTAAATTTGTCGGAGGCGGGTAACAAATAATTTGTATAATTGTTGACGTATGGTGTTGAAGAACTTCCAACAAGTTGATAGTGAAATGATGGAACAACAATACTTTGCATATAAGCATAAGCCAACTCCAATGTTCAAACGTCTGCACCAAACAAGTTGCTGATAAAGTCTCCTGCATTGGATGCAAATGGGTGTCGACAATACTCAAGATTTTCATCTACCTCTTGTTGTGATGGAGTGAATGCAAATGAATGACAAGCTATTTCCACGTCTTCATTTTGCATGGTCTCAACAATTGGGGGGCTAGGTTGGGGAGGTGTACTCTGTCGTCGTGCACGTTATTGTGTTGGCATTTGTTATGTTGCCAACATTCATGCTACGTGCAACCCATGGGTCTTGCAATTGTTGTGGCACAAATAGGAAAGGTATCAAATTTGCACAATACCATTCCATATAGTCACAAATTTTCTGCAAAGGACTCTGAATAGATTGCCCTTCTAAGAAGCTATTTCATTGTTCCTTACAAATTGCGAGCCATCGGCATGCTCTTCTACCTAGTTCATGTAGTTGTTTCCTCGCATGTATATTTGGTGGAGGTGATCCAAATTATTAGGTGAATCTGGTACATCTTATCATAGTCCAAATTGGAGCTTTATCTTGTTCGTTTGTTGCCATTCTATGACTGAAAAACAAATTAAAACGGTACAGGCACTCCACATTTTGGAATCCTTGAATGCAGGTGATGGCATAAATGTCTCACTCCCTCTGTATGGCATCTATATGAACTAAAAAATTAAGCATGGTTAGTAAATTGAAAATACATGTACGACAAAGAATAAGCTAGTATATATAATAACCTGGTCAAATTGCTTGTGATCGATTCTTGATCTGTATCTTGTAACATCACCATGAGGAGTTCCAATAAACTGTAGTCCCTTGTCACTCCATCTAGAATAAGATGATGTTCTAGAACGTCATGGCAACGACGATGACAACAACAACAACCAACAAAACGTAGGCCCTTTAAAGACCAACAATGCCTACAATTCGGCCCCATATATGCATGCTGTCAACTTGGACGCAATAGAAGAAGATCTAGAATTCATGCACGTGTTAGATCGTGAAGGCGTTTCATGTCCGACCCTTAGAATCCTTTACATTAGGATGCAGTTTCATGACAAAGATTCATTTTGTCTACTATTAGGGAGCACCACATCAAGAACCATGTGGACTTCAAATTTGTAAATTCTGACCAGCAAGTCTTCGTTGCAAAATGTCACATTGAAGGATGCGTTTGGAGGTGTAGAGTAGCGTTTGGCAAAACTTGCAAACAATGGGAGATAAGAAAACTACAAGAACCCCATACATATGTGTCACCAATATTATCTCAAAATCATCATAAATGATGATCAATAAAGAGATTGAGGCACTAGTAAGAAATAATCCATCAATCTCGGTGCCATTGTTGATTGCACATATAAAAATCACTAAGCAGTTCTCCACCACTTACAAAAAAGTGTGGGTGGGAAAGCAAAAGGCTATTTAAATGATCTATGACAATTGGGAGCAATCATACAAGGATTTATCACAATTGTTCCAAGTAATCCAAATGAGTAATCTTGGGATGGTTGTAAAGCTGCAGACACTGTCTTCTAACAACCAAGATGGTGACACTAATGTTTTCCATCGTCTTTTTTGGAGTTTCCAACCATGCATCGATGGGTTTCCCTATTGCAAGCCCATTATTCATGTGGATGGGACTTAATGGTATGGAAAGTACAAAGATACTCTCTTGGTGGTAGTGGCACAAGATGGGAACAACCACATTCTATCAATAGCCTTCGCCATTGTTGAGGGTGAGATGATAGATGCTTGGTTCTTCTTTCTCAAGTACTTGAGAAGGTATGTCACACCCCAACATGGTCTCTGCCTAATATTAGACAGACATGAATCAATAAAAAATGCCTACTTACAACAGGGAAGTAAGTAGACAGAAGAATATTTAGTGCATGTTTTCTGTATTCAACACATCACATAATTTCATGAGGCACTTTAAAAACACTGATAAAAAAAAATAAGCAATTTGTCAATATAGGTAAGTATTGCATACATGTAATTTTTATTTTTTTTTATATTCCAATGGTAACAAATTGACATTCCTTCATTCTAACTCCTCAGCATATGCCATGACAGAGTGGAACTTCTACTACTACTACTACTACTACAACAATCTTTGTGAAGTATGTTTAGAAGCCACAAATTGGCTCAATGAAATTCCAAGGTCAAAATGGACTCTTGCATGAGATGGAGGGCGACGTTGGGGACATATGACCACTAATCTCATTGAGGCAACAATTCAGTACTTAAAAAGACCAGAAATCTACCGATCTCAACATTGGTCCAAGCAACCTACTTTAGGTGCAATGAATTATTTGCTAGGAGGGGCAGAAAAGTGTCGGCAATGATAAACTCTGGCCAACAATATATAGAGGTTCTTAACAAGGCCATACAGGACAAACAAACAAAGGCCAACACTCATTACGTCCGTGACTTTGATCAAGATGGTTCGACATTCTGGGTGGACGAGTTGATTAACCCACTAAAGGAGCGACCCATAGGGCATTTTGTTGTCAGGTTGGAACAACAACATTGTAAATGTGGAAAGTTCCAGAAATTGCATATCCCATGTGCACATGTCATTCTGCATATAACCACATTCACCATTACTACATGTAATGTGTAAGTCCAGTGTACATGTTGAAACATGTATCCAACGTATATAGCGAAAGGTTCCATATGTTGCCCAATGAAGGGTCATGGCCAACACTTGAAGGAACGGAATTGTCCTACAATCTAGTTATGCGCAGAAATATTAGTGGACATCCAAAATCAACTTGTATACTTACTGAAATGGACATTAGAGAAAGGGTCAACCAAAAAGATGCTTGGCATGTCGCACCCTAAGACATACTAAAAATAAATATCCTAACCATGCTGAAACGTCAAGACAATCCTAATGATTTTTATTTCTATTTATTTTTTATTAATTTTTTTGCTTTATTGTTCTTATTTTAATTAAGCACTTAATGTATTATTTAATCACAATTTCAATTTTTTATAAAATTACCTCATAATTAAAATAATAATTAAAATTATAAATAAGTTAATTTAATTTTACAAAAAAAATTAATTAAAATAAATCTTCTTAATTAATTTTTTCCTTTATTGTTCAATTTTTAATTAACCACTAAATGTATTATTTAACCACAATTTTAATTTTTTTGTCATAAAATTAGGCCATAATTAGAATATAATAATTAAAATAAAATAAAATAAATTTTATAAAATTAGAAAAGCAAAAAAAAAAAAAAAACCCTTACGAAGCGGGTCAAAAATCTATAGGATATAATGCTAAAAATTCAAAACCCGCAGCAGTAAAATCAGGTGGTGGGGAAGGGGAATTCTATATAAACAGTATTTTAATTTTTTTAAAAAAATTAATGTGGAGACTGTAGTAGTTTGAGAATTAATGTTTTTTTTATAATATTTTGGTAAAAAATCCACACAGCACAGTATTTATTATTTAAGAGCACATTGTGCTTTATTGGTCTGTCACAAAAACAGTGAGTATCTCACGTACATACTAGTCTTGGTCCCTTGAGAGTGAAAGATAGAAGTATCATCAATAAAGTCACGTCCCAAGTGGAGCCAAAACAAAGCTGGATGAGCTGCAGAGGATCCGGACTTGCAGAAGAAAACACATTGGATTTTAGTGGCAGGTGGCTGGTGGCAGCAACCTCTTTATTACTTCCACCTGTCCCATCAGGCCCACAAGTCAAACGGATCAGGTCACAGCACCTACAGTTTGTGCAGTTGCAACTGTAGCGTTGCGTATATTATATGAGTATTGTTATTTTTAGGTTTAATACATTTTCTAATTTTTCAAAAAATTATAATTAGATTTTTAAACTAAAAAAAAATTATAATTAAATTTATAATTTAAAAAAAAAATTAATTGAGTTTTTGGAATCAATAAAATCATCATAAATTGTACATTATTTTGTTTATTTCAAACTGCAATAAACTAATTCTAAGAATTCAATTATAAAAATTTTAAAAATTAAGAATTTAATTATAAATTTTTTTAGTTTAAAGATCTAATTAATTTTTTTTTAAAATTCAAGAATTTACAGATGTATTAAACCTTATTTATATAGACCCTACCATTAAGGTCTATATTATATATACACACAAAAAGGTATTATTTATATAATAATTTATACAATAATATTTTTGTTTTTTTTTTATTACATCATTTATTATATTATATTTTTTTATTTTATCTTTTTTAATTCTACAAACTGTTATACGAGTTATTATAAAAACAACATTTCTCATATCATATTTAAATTGCTTCCACATGGGATGGTCCACATTTTAAAAATAGCTGTGACTTTTGACAGCCTAAACTCACAGTCTCATTTTTGCTAGCTAGTAATTGCCATTTTGCGAGTTTGTCTGGCTCCTAATATCATGTCATTCGTTTAGGACTGCTTGGGTGAAAAAAGCAGAGAAACATAGAAGTCAATTTCAACCTAGCCTCCGATGAATTATTTTTCTCAGTTTCCATGCGTTAGTGTACCAGCTAAAAATAGCACACTTTCATGGTTGCTCATGGAGTTTTGATGTTTTCTTAAGATATTATTGGGAATAAGATTAGAAAAAAAAAATAATATAAGAACATATTTTATATTTCTAAATTAAAAATTATATAAGATTTATAAAAATAAGTAAAAGAATAGATTGTTAAGTTTATATTAATAGATCATTTTATTTATTTTATTTTAAAAAACTACCATATTAAAAATATTTATCAACTAGAAAAATGTTACATTTTCTTTCTTTTGTCTTCTAAAGTTACATATCCTTATAATTCCTAATGTGATTTGGATCCACAAATAAGTCTCTCTTACGTTGATCATCTAATAGAGTATGTTTGACAAATATTTTAAGATAATTTTTAGTTTTTTTGACTACTTGAAAATTTTATTTATTAATAATGTTTGGTAAATAAGTTTATTATAGTAGTTTATACTATACTTTAAGTAGCATTTTAACTTTTAACTTCTTATATTTTATTTTATTTTTACCCTTTAAATATTTATTAAATTTACTTTTTACTCTCTTTTACATAAGGTAGGATTTCATTATTCCTTTTTTGGTTTATATGCTTCCACTAATCAACATAATGAAAATATGACATCCACTTAAGTGTATGTTGTTTTTATTTTATTTTAAACTAGGTTGAAAATATTTTACGATATAATATATGATTAATAGTATAATATACAATATAAAAATAATAATAATTAAAAGTAGAAAAACGTAATTTAAATAATTAATCTTTAAATAAAATAATATAAGGGTTCAAAATTAATTACAAACTAAAATTATAATTACCCAAAAGTATATTTTTATCTATAAATTAAAATTAAAATTTATATAAAAATATCATATAAACATGTTCATTTCTATCATTTTACATTTATCAACTATTTTAAAAGATAATTTTATCAAATACTTATAATTCAATAAGCTAGGTTAATAATTTTTAATTTTCAGCTAACAACTTTCTACTACCAGTTAGCATTTCAGCTTTCAGTCCATTTGATTGCTCATCTGGTAAGAGAAATTGGTTGTGACCTTATTTATTTACATTGAATGTACCTAGTTGAGCGATGCATGAAAATTGTAAAAAGTTCTTTAAGCACATCTATACATCTTGAATAACAATGATGAAGTTCAACTTACGTATCTGTTCATAAAGGCATGTTAAGAGAAAAATACCTTCAATTGAATGATAAAAGATTATTGAATGAGCATAAAATGACTCCTTTTTTTTATCTTAGTTTGATGACCAAGTTGTGTAGGATGATAATGTGTCTGATACAATAAAATGGCTACTATAGGGACTTAACTTTAAAGTCATTAGTTGGACTAGATATGTTATCAATGAATATTCCTTCTATACAAAAGGACCACGATGACAAGAGCACTTCAAAAAATAGTGAGGTTACGATAGTGGATGAATCCATGCATTTTGTTAGTGCAAAAGATAAAAATTCAATGTTGATATTCATATCTTATTATAGAGATATTGAGGAGATTTGGGAGAATGATTATACTAAATTTAGAGTGTCTGTTCTCAAATATAAGTGAATTAATAGTAATAATGGTATACAAATACATGAGTTGAGATTTACATTAGTTGATCTTAAAAGAGTAAGTTACAATGAGGAGCTCTTTATCATGATAGTTCAAGCAAAATGAGTGATTTATATCACTAGTCCACATAATAAAAGGTGGTCTGTGTGGTTATCTGTGAAAGAAGGATGAATTCTAGCGATGAGATTAATGAATAAGGTTTTGATATTTTTGAGACTCTTTCTTTCTCAACAAGGCTACTTAGATTACATGAAGAGGATGAAGACGACAATGTATATGCAATAAGAGATGATTATCACAAAGGAATATGGGAAAATACCTTCACATGAAATTTGAATAAAGGTAAATTTATTTTCTTATCTATTTTGTATTTTATATTTTAATTATGTCTATTTATCTGTTGCTCACCTTGTTTTGTTTTATTGTCTTAATAGGCACAAAAAAAATCCTCACTTGATCATAAACCTCATTGGATGCTATCATCACTATATTCTTACATGCACTATCTCTTAATTGATTATGTATTTTTAGTTGATCCAATAATATAACACATAATCCTTCTAATGTATCTTGATATACAAGATGTAATGTGTGTGTGTGTGCGTGTGTGTGTGTGTGTGGAGAGGGATCAAATTATATCGATTTAATTCTTATCCACTATTACACCATCAATAACATTATATAAAAGGTGAATTTTGTCAATTCAACAGTTGAATTATAACTTTATATTACTATGATTGTTTGTGTCAAATTTCGTCAAATTTGAAGAATAATAAGAAGGTAATCAAACGATTCATGTTTTAGTATATTTTGAAAAGTATATATTACGTTGATTTTGATTAATATGAATGAGGTATCAAATACTTTTTGATCAATATAAAATTTTGTATATATCATCTAAATGAAAGGAACTTTCAATCTAAAAGTAGGTTTTGAGAAAGCATTATCTAATTTAAAATTATTGAATGATGTAATAGTTGATAATAGTTATACTGGTTGTGAACACCCAATTTTTTCTGAGTTAAAAAGTTTATTAAAAAGATAGAAAAGAGAAACACTAAAAAATAAAAATAAAAGTAACCATAAAATATAAAAATTGGATCTAAAGAGTTTTTCATTGGGCTCACATGTGCTTAGAGGCCCATGGTTTAATTCAAAAGAAAAAAGATTAGAAAAACAAAAAAAGATATAACATAAAAGAGAGGAAGTATTAGCCTAGGTTCATTACAAATAAAAGAAAATAAGATAAGAAAAAAAGAAGAGAAGGAAGGTAGCATAATATGAAAAATAAAAGAAGGAGAAGGGGAGGGTAGTAGATTAGCAATGTGGAGAATTCTAGAATCAAGTTGGTTGCAACCAACTCAATCCTTTGGGTATTTTGTTTCGAAAAAAAGTTGAAAATAATTTTTAAAATTTGAGAGAAGGCGCTAAAGCCTTTGATGCTTATATAAGAGAACCTTTTCTCTCATTCTGGGGGACTTACAATCACTTACATTTTTCTCTCTTACAAAATCCTCCCACATCACTCTCTGCTGGCTCTTCCCTTCTACTAGTGGGAGGTATACCTCCTTTCTTCTTTTCATCATGTAGTCTCTCTTTCTTTCTCTTTCATTTTGCATCATGGAATAACTTAGCTTGATTCTGTGTTTCCATTGAGTATTGTCTTTACTTTTGCATTGTTTTTTTATTTTTATTTTTACCTTTGCTAGTTTTTACTGTCATTATACGTTTGTCTTTAAAATGAAATCTATGAATAAAATGCTGCTATTACGAGCTCTGTAGGTTATTGCTAATATCTCATTCTAGTAAGTATTGACGTGTGAGCATTTGGAATAGTTGTATAGCCTCCTTCAACACCACACACACACACACACTTACACTTTCTTTCGGATCTTTTTCTTTTTCGCACCTCTCGCGCACCAACAGAGGCATTGATTCTTTCTTTTTTAACACTCACCTCAGATATCTTAGGACCCGTTTGGGGTGGTTGTGAGTTTGTGGTTTTTGGTTTTCAAATCCAATTTTCAAAACAAAACGCGTTTAACTAAAGTGGAGCTGAAATGATTTTTAACTCAATTTTAAACACTTTTACATTCATTTTCAAAACTAAGAAAAAAGGTTTTGTGAATCTAGCTTTTAATTTTTAAAAATGTACACATCTAGGGATGGCAAAAAAACCTGTGCCCACGGATATTCACGGATAAAATTCGCCACGGGTAGAAAATAGGTACTTTAAATGGGTATCTGCAAATATTCTGAACGGGTATATCCGCTACCCGTTTATTAACGGGGCGGATACAAGTATCATGGTACCCGTACCCGTGGATATCCACTACCCGCAATTATATATTTACTTAAATACCCTTACGTATTAATATAGATAAAATTACATAAATTTATTCAAAATTTTCAAAAAGATTGTTCATTACGAAAGAAATCTTATACAATTATATTACAAGAGAAAAGGAACATAAATTTGTGAGCATTTAAACTATATTTTTTTTAGAAAAATTGTTAGAATAATTAAAATTTATGTTCAAAGTGATTATTTTAAAAAATAACTCTTTAATTTATAAATTCAAAGTGATATTTGCAATATTTTATAATTGTCCACAACACACAAAATAAATTTGTTATTTTTTTATTTTTTAAAAATATCCGCAGATATTCACAGATACTCGCAGATATTAAAAATATTCGCAGGTATCCGCTTAACGGATACCCGCGCGGGTAATGGGGCGGGTACGGGTACAAATTTTATCGGGCGAGGCGGGTAGCTACTACTCGTGCTCGCCTCGCCCTGTTGACATCCCTATACACATCACTACATTTGATAATGACTCTTCTCACCACCACCACTAACATTGTTGTCATCGCCGTTGCTGCTACCACTACCATCACCACTAGGAGTGGCAAAGTGGGCCGGCCCACCCCGCCGCCAACCTGCCGAAAACAGGCCGGGACGGGCTAGACTAGGGGTGTACAAGACTCGGTCTGGCCCGACAACCCGTCCTGGACTGAAGGCTTCGGGCTGGATTTGACCCGGTCTCCAAAAAGAAAAAAGGACAAGAAAGGCAAGACATTCCAGAACCCGACTTCGGATTGGGACAGGTTCGGGTTGAACCTCAGGTCACCTGGTCCGGCCCGATTATTATTATTATCATTACATTTTGGTAAATACTTTGTCATTTTGCTATCAATTTTCCAAGATTTACAAAGAGATAATTTAAAATAATAGAATCCACTTACTGTTGGCGGTATTTCCATTACTTTGGCGCAGTAAAAACAAAAATAGATTATTTGCTTACTTAAAGTTTAATATTGCTATCGCAACTCACTAAAGTTAAGCTCAAAATGGATGATTTGCTTTCCTAGATTTTAGAATTGCCCCTGCGACTTTCCCTTAATAGCCCAAGGTGCACAGAAAGTTAGTAGGTTTGAAAAAACAAAAAAAATGTGATATGCGATGTTAAAAAAAAATTCTATAAGAGATAACCCCTTAACACCCCCCCTCAAAAAAAAAATCTACAAGATATTTCCTCTCCAAAATGTCTAATACTCTCACTCTTTATGAATTGAATTTTTTATAAAGCAAAACATGAATGTAATTTCATTTTCTTTGGAGTTTATACATTTTTTTGTTATACAGAATAATATAATCTACGCAAAGAAAAAACTTTATCACGTGCAGTGTGGCTTTCTAATAATGTAATGTGCCTTCCTCTTCCCTCCACTCCTTGACTATGAAATCTAATTTTTTATTAATGTGTAATGTGTATTAAGTTTATGTCTTGAACTTCTCACCATGGTTAATGAGCACTATATAAACTTTTAGCTTACACTTCGGGTCAACTCGATGTTGTCTTACTTGGGCCCGGTCTTTGTTAAACCCGTGTGTTATCGGGTTTCTTCGGGTTGAGGATCGGGTTCGGGTCTACAAAATTGGCCTGGTTAAAATTTAGGGACGGGTTAGGGACATATATAACCTGTCCTAACTCGTCCCATGAACACCCCTAGGCTGGACCGCCGGTTGATGGCGGGTTGAATCTTCTAGCCCACCTCGTTTTAGGGTGGGTTGGGGGCCCACAGGCTGGCCCGCCAGAAATTTAAAAAAAAAAGAAAAAAAAAGTCATTAATGCTTCCATGAAATAAAAACATCAAAAGAAATAAAAATTTAAATTTAATTATGATAGATCCAAGCAAAGTTGAGAACTCCTGGTAGATAATTTTGATACTCTATCTTTCTTCAACATGCTAAAATAAAAAACAAATTGTTCCTTTTTATTCATATATGCTAGAACCAATTAATGGATAATACAACTAAAATCTTCAAGCAAACAAGCTAACATTGTGAGCAGCGGTAGTATATGCGAACGGAAGGGCAATACAAACAATAGAAAGTTACAATTAAAGACCTAAAACTAAAAGCAACATATATTAAAAAAAAAAAAAACTCGGCGGGCCAACCTGCCCCGCCTGTAGCCTGTTGGGTTTAGCGGGGCAGGCTAAGGCGAGTTGGCGAGGTAACCTATCTAACCCGCCCCGCCATTTTCTTGGCAGGCCCAGCCTACTTTGCCACTACTAATCACCACCACGACCATCAACGCCGTCACCACTATTACGGTCGTTGTCACTACCGCCACCTTTGCCGCCACCACACAAACATACTCTTAAACTAATTTTAACAAAATAAAAAAAAAATTGAGAAAAAACTAAAAACTAATAACAGTTTTTGAAATTTTTGAAACTCACAACTAAAAATCACCCAAAACAAGCCCTTAGCAACACACCACGCACTCATATTTTCGTCTCATACTTTTCCTTGCACGCACTCCACAATCTCACGTTCTTGGACACACAACACACTCACTCACCAGCACTCAATACACACACCTCGCGCTCTGTCCGCAGAAACCCACACACACATTACTGTCTTTTTTTTCATTTCCACGCAAAGAACACTACATCGCACACATTCATTCACATTCTCAACACAAATACTTAACCATTTCCACAACAATCGCACAGCAAGCTCGGCATCCGATCCTTTCACCAGGGATTAAATCCAGCACACACATCTCACCAAGAATTTTTTTTCAAGCATTCATAAAAAAATAATAAATACAACAGCCAATAAACACAGTCAACTTTTTTGTTAACAGCATTCATGAAGGGGGTTTCTGTTGTGCGTCCTTCTCTTCCTCCTCTTTCTGGTCCTCATTCGATCTTAGGGCTTGGCCGTTTTCTATTCTGACCGCTTTTCTTGCTAAGAATAATTGGTTGGGCTGGTACAACACCAAGCCCAACTCCTCCTCCTTTTATTTTTTTTTATTCCTTTTCTTTTGTGGGCTCCCCAAGGTTTTAGGCCCGATTCTTAGGTGGTATTTAAATGCAAATCTTGAGTTCTTTTTATTTGTAGTTTTGGGTTCTTTTATTTGGGCCATTTTAAAAAAAAATAGTAAACAAATTTTGTTAATAAAATAAAATAAGATAATATTGATAATTCAAAAAATTATAAAAAATAATAAAATACTAATAAAAGTTTAAATGACTACTTTGAAAGTACTTTCTATTTGGTCATTTACTAAACTTGACTCGTTTGGGTTGGACGACTTGATGATATTAAGTTTAATAATTAAAATCCAAAATATCAACTGACAAAATGTTTTCTATAAAAGAATTACATGAGTCTGATTCCTTATTACACCAGAGGATATGTAGGAGCAGGGGATTACTCCAGTTGATCTCAAAAATAATAAAATTAATTTATTTTCAAAAAAAAATTCTTCTTAAATAATTTTTTTAATAAATAAAAATAATAAAATTGTAAATAAATAAAATAAAAATATTTTCTTATTTTTTAGGGGTAAAATAATATTTTTGAAGCTACTTAATTTTTCCTGTTTAATTAGGGGTAATCGTCTTTATAACGGACATTATAGGGTGCTAGTACCATCCTTATGCGTAACATTCTTTTGGTTCGAGACCGTTTTTTAAGGGTTTTTCATATGTTTTTCCCTAATAAATTATGGTGGTGACTCCCTGTCTTTTATCGTTCTTTTTTGTCGTCCCATCGTAACCTTGGTTGTGACAAATCTTTTTTATACCAGTGTTTAAGAATTCATGAATTTCTTAACAAATAATTAGTAAGTATTTCATATATTATATGAGTTTTTAAAATTTAAGTTAAAATATATTAGTTTAAATGTCACAAAAGAAAGAGTAAATTTAAAAAATAAAAATATAATTTTAGGATATAAGTCATTAAATAATTGGGCAGAAAAAGAATTTTAATATAAAAAGAAAAAAATTTAAGTTATTAAATTTGAGATTTAAAAATTTTAAAACTTAGCATAAAAAAATTAACATAAAAAATTCTAATGTGAAAGCAAAATTTGAAAATAATTAATGATTTGAGAATTTTTTAATAATATACAAGTAATTATTAAATAATAGTAGAATCACATGTTAAAAAAGAAAGAATATAACAAAAAATATCCTCATATTTATAAAAGAAAACTCAAATTTATAACATAGCAATTAATATAATAGAGATTCTTAATAGATAAGCAATATGTAATAATTGGTTTAATATTTTTCTATAAATTTATTATTGCCATTTGGTATCAAATGAATTAGAATGAAACAAAATAATGAAAAATATTTTCAATTGGATAAATTATCAATACAATAATAGAATAATTTTATGAATTTAATTAGAATACATTGAAAGTGTAAAGGTTTTTTACACTGTTATCAAACTATGAATTGTCATATATGGTAAAATTATTAACTTTTGTAATAATCACGTTAAAAGTCATATTTAAGGTGTTTTCTAATTGGTTGACACGGTAAAAATTTATTACACTAACAATGTATCAAAATTAAACTCTATTTTTATTATGAAGAAATCCAAGCTAATAATCTAATAAAATATGTGTTTTGTGCATAACTAAATTATTAAATAGAATCTCCACAAAAATAAATATTCTATTGCAATATTATGTTATTTAGATTAAGGGTGAACATGGGTCAAGCAAGCCCAACCAACCCGATTAACCCAAGCCGACCTAAATATATTAGACTTGGTTTGAACAAGTTTGTAGGTCAATTCAATTTTTGAAATAAACAACCCAACCTAATCAATTTAGGTCTTAATTCCAGCTAATATAACTTGAGACCTGACTTGACTTAGTGATAAATAAATTTATTATTATTATTATTATTTGAGAAATTCTAGGAATACACTTTCTAACACATTCTTTTAAACACACTCTCATTTATTGGTTAAAATTTATTGAAAATCTCAAAATTTTATGGGTCCCACATCTTATTTAATGAACATCTCTCTTAATTTTGTAATTTTCAATAAATTTTAATCAATAAGAGAGAGTGTGTTAGAAAAAGTGTGCTAAAAAGTGTATTTCTAGCACTCATTTTACTCTCTTATTCTCACAACAGACAATGACTGATAGAGACACACAACCACCTAGTCCTTTCGTCCTTAATTCCTTTCTCCCAACCCTAAACACATCCTTGCCATATTTTTGTGCCTTGCCCAATTTCTTGTCATAGGCCAAATCATTGTTGCCCCCACACCACCACAGCCCATTCCTCCATCACTGTCTTTTGCCCTTTGCCATCTACTTTGAAATGATGAAATGCTTTCTTCTCTTTGTCGATTTCTACCCTTCTTTCTTTTATGTCAATTTTGCCAAAGTTCTCGCCGCCTCTCTCCCCTTTGGGCATGAACGAGCTGTTTATTAAAAAAATGTTGCTTCCCTTCTCTAAATTAGACACTCCCTCCACAGTAGAGTCCTAAGCTAAATCAGATTTGATTTTCCCATTTTCCTCCATTGCAGGTATATTCACACCTATTATTCAGAATCAATGATTTTGGGTTGATGTTTGATGTGTCTGACTTATTTTGAGTTGTTGTATGTCGTGACTTATATCAACAATTTTGGGTATATTCGCATTTTTTGTTTGAGTTGATCTAGTATTTGGTCTGATATTTCTAGCTTAGTTTAATTTGTAATGTTTTCACCCAATTTTTTCCATTTCCCCTCATTTTCCATTTTTTTTATTTCTGTTGGGTAATTTGAGACCTGATCTGGATTGAGATCCAACCAAGTTAGGTCAAAACTGAAAAGAAGAATGCTAGCATCACTCTCTCTAACACTCTCTTTCTACTATTGACTAAAATTTATTGAAAATCACATATTTTGATGGGTCTCACTTCTAAATCAAAAAAGAGACTCATTAAACATAAACTCAAATTGTAATATTTTTCCCAATTTAGTAATTTTTTTCATATAACTTTATTTAAAACCCTTCCTTAGATGATTTTCTTTACCTCGATTTATTAAGATAGAAATGCAATTAAAAAAATTAATTATGAATTTAATATTATATATATATATATATATATATATATATATATATATATATATTGATAGAAAGTACACTCTTATAAAATATATACTTTAATGATACTATGGTGGGGCAAACTCTCTCCATTGGAACTTTTTTTTTTTTTTTCAAATACAAAACTTAAATTTGAGATCTTGTTGAAAGAAAATGAAGTACATATCATTTGAATCATTCACATGTTAGAGATAGAAATACACTTAATCTTGCCAAGAAAGAAATTTAGTATTAAAAAATTAAAAGTAATTAAAGTTAAGATTTAAAAATTTAAAATCTTGATATAAAAATAATTTTTAATATATATTTTTTATTACCTTTGTATTTTTAAAAAATATTTCTTAGAGAGCACCTTCTTTTGCCTTATTGATTATTAACTCAACAATAGACAATATAATTTTTATCCATCGAGAGAGTGAGTTTGGTGTTTTAAAACAAAAAAATTTCGATGAGAATTTTTTCCATTTGACTTTATTTAAAACCATCCTTAATGGATTTATTAAGATGGAATGCAATTAATTCGGAAAATAATGTTTACCAAAAAAATCAATTCCGAATTTAATATTATGTACATTTAGATGGAAACATAATTCTTGCTGAGCACGTAGGAGCTATTTAGTTAAAAAGCATAATTCCAAAACCCTTTTTGTTTTAGGATTTTCAATACCTTAAATGACATCCTCATGAAAAAACAATCACAACGCTGTTTAATTTGTGCATTGCAGGGTCACAACGCTGTTTAATTTGTGCATTGCAGGGACACAACGCGTCACCAAACATCATTCACAATGCAAACGCGTCCTCCAAAGGTTGCACCCTTTTGCCTTCGATGAGTTTGCACCCATTCAAAACCATAAAACCGACCCACCACATTCCACATAGCCATAGCAAGGAACATGGACATGTTCTCTTTGTTGTCAGAACCTCTTCTTATCGCCATCGCTTCATTCCTTCCTTTCAAAGAAGCGGCAAGGACATGCATCCTTTCCAAACAGTGGAAGAAGATATGGCAATCAACGAGGAACATAGAGTTCAACGAACTCTTCTTCGTGAAGCCTGGTGGTGAATCTGAAGAAACCAAAGAGGCACAGAGAAGGGTCTTCCTCAACTACATCACTCACTTCGTTGAAAACTACAAAGGAAACGTTGTGGACAAGTTCTCTCTCAAGGTTTCAAACCCTCAAAGTTGTGCTGACACCGTAGAACGTTGTGTTGACTTTGCTACACGGCGTGGGGTGAAAGAGTTGAGGCTTGACTTCTCCGACCCAACATGGGAGGAGAATGACTTTAACAATCGTGATGCTTTGTTTCAATTGCCATACCATGTTTATGGGCATGCACCGCTTGAGGCTTTAGAGTTGAATGCATGCGGTTTTGCTATGCAGCCTGATTTGGTCAACTTTGTGGCACTCAAGGATATTTCTCTGGGGTGGATTGAAGTGAGGATTCCCACTGTTAAGACTCTTTTATCCACTTGTAGGAACCTTGAAAACTTGAGTCTGAAGAAGTGTTGGAACCTCGCACACTTTGATATGGGTGGGGAAGAACTTGGGTTGAGAAGGTTGCTCATAGACAATTGCCACTTTGTTGATGCTGATTATGTGGATTTCACCGCACCAAATCTTACCTTCCTCAAATATTCTGGGATAATGGGGAGTTTTCAAATAAACGTAAGCCCCTATGTCATGCAAGAAGCAGAACTTGACTTCACCCTTATGCCCCATTTCGATGAATGTGGCGATGCACTTTGCCAACTACTGCGTGATCTCAGTTGTGTTTATGTTCTCACAGTTTGTAGTTTCTTACTTCAGGTACGTACCAATGGGAAAATATGAACATACACCCCAAAAATTTTGGGGTGGATAGGGCAAGAAAAGAAAGAGATAAGAAGAAAAGAAAAAGATAAAGAGAGAAAACAATAAATGTGACAAGTGATATGGTAGAAAAAAAAAAAAACAAAAAAAACAAAAATGGGATAGAAGAGAGAGTAAATGTATAAATATAATTACTCTTTTCTTTGGTTTGGTTACAAACAACTTGATTATTTTCTTCTAATAACTATTTGTTTTTAATTTTTAAATGTATGAAAAAAAAGGCTATTCCCTCTGGAGAAGAACCGGCGCGTATCCAATGTGATATGAACGTGAGACATTTGATCATGAAGACTAAAATGCATAATCAAGAACTGTGGGGATTCATGTTTCTTCTTAACAGTTGTGCTTGTTTGGAGAAACTCACGCTAGAGATATGCCAAGGAAAAATATATCGAGTGAGTCAATTAACTTGGATTTTATATGCGACTCTTTCTCAATGGTTTTTCATATCAAAGCTTGAATGGAACATGTGTTGATGTGTTTTATATATATATATATATGCTTGTGTATATTTCAGCATTATATAGCACCCTATCCTTTGGACTTTAAGAAATTCTGGAAGGAACATTGCGTAATGTTTGAATGCTTGAGAAGAACTCTAAAGGTGGTGGAGGTGAAGGGATTCCGAGGGTCCAGGAATGAAGTGGAGGCATGCTGCTATCTGATCCAAGCTGGCTGTGTCTTGGAACAAATTATTATCAATGTAGTGAAGAAAGAGGCTGATGAAAAATTGGAAAAGCGCTATGCAAATGCAAGATGGTTACTCAAAGTTCCAAAGGCTTCAAGGAATTTACAGATATCGATTGTGTGAGAATATTATTTGCCAGCCATTTCGTTTGTTACTGTATTGTTTGAATGATAGAGATGCATATGTATTATTCAACAAAGCCTTCTGCTTTAAAAACATATGGATAATGATTGTACTGGACGTGTGTGTTATAATATATCTCTTTCCAACTGAATTTTGATATATTGTTTGAAATTAATTAAGGACAATATCCACCAGTAGCGGATAGATTAGAGGTGGGAGTTTGAATAATTTTGTATTCAATACTTTATTACTGTAATAAATTAAGTATTAGATTGAAACTTATTACAAACTACGTATATAATTCTGAGGTAATTATTATTATATATTTGTTTTAATTTCTCTTTCGTCTCATTTATATCCAATTTTTCTTTTTATTTTTCTTTATTTGTTATCACATCTATCCCTTTCTCTTCTTTTTTTATTTTATTTTATTTTTCTTTCTCTTTCTTTTCTTGTCATCTATACATCCCCAAAATTTCAACATTGTACTAATCCTCAGGCCCGTTTGCAACATTGAGTAACCATCTTGCACTTGCATAGCGCTTCTTGGAAACATGTAAGTAAATCTTCTCATACAGAGTTATGGTATCTCTTTTTTTACCCCGATGCGCAGATATCGCATTTGGTTGCATCAGACAATATAATTTCATATTTCAAAAATGATTTTTAGACACCCAAAACCTATTTGACAACTAAAAGAGATAAAAGATAGAAAATTATAAATATAATAGGTGATTTGATGTAAAAAAGAGTTAAAAAGAAATAATGGATGTTAATTAAGTGTTTGAAAAAGTAAAATATCTAAAAATATTACTCTTCCATATTTTTTTATCTTTGCAGTTGTTTTTGCTAGAGTCCTAATTTTTAGACACTCAAACACTCAATTGATATACTCATTTTTCTCTATTTCTCTTCTTCTGACATTATGTTATCATTATCCATCACATGAATCACTTATCTTTCCTTTGGTGTCCTTGCTATGCAGTTGCTTTTGCTATATGGTCCTGATATTTAGATCCAAACACTCAATTGACATCCTTTATTTTTCTTCTACGTCACTTTAACGCTCAATTGGCATCCTCTCTTTCCATCTCTTCGTTGACGTCTACACCAGGTTTCCACGAATTTTTTTCCCTTGCTATGAATAGGACACTTTTGTGTATACAATTTACTGCCACAGTGCATGTAATGTGACATTCATCTCTTGAATATTTTTTGGTGAGATTGGTTTTCTTAGGGACTAGGGGTGGTCATAGATTTGCACCGTGTTTCCTAGCTTCTCAGGGGAAGGGTTTTCTTAGGGAGTAGGGACTAAGGGGAGGGTCATATCATATGTTTGGAATTACTCTCACTTTTGATGCTTTGAACTTCAATCTGACGCCTCGGTACTTTCGCTATATTTCTCTGTTTTGATTATGGAAAATAGTTGCGAAAGGAGAAACTAATAACATATGTAGTGTTGCATGTGCACAAATTAAAATGGCAATTATTTATATAAGAAGTTTTAATTAGATGAGAGAACTTAATTGGTTCATGGAAATTCTAGTCATATGCATATATATAATAGTGAAATTGTTGCTTAAAATGTTAACATACCCCCTTTCATTATCACCCCTGCAACTGGTATTAATTAGGCCATGAAGAATGATTACCGAAGAAGAAATTAAACGCAAACAAGGAAGGAATATTATAGAGATTTTATGTTATCTATTTATAGCAAATAGCTAAAAGTAATAAAAAGATTAAATAACCTCTCAACTAGAGTATAATTATACGTTAGCTAAAATATTGCATGGGGTACTCGGTCTTGGTCTAAAATTATAATGGACTCACTATTATTCTCTTTGTGTAGTTCTTCATTTGTTTTCAAGCCTACTGTCCAAGTCTATACTTTTGCAAATTAACAAATAACAAGCAATACCTTATTAAGCCTCCAAATGGCAATTCTTAGAACTTCGATGGTAGTTCGGTATTTTCACCCTTCACGTCCTTCTATTTTATTAAATGGTACCATCATAAATGAAATATATTATCAGTAAAGCCGTAAAGGGGACGAATAAAAAGAGTAAAAAAATTGATTACTTGTAAATGGCTGTTCAAATGGTATAATGTCAACCCTTTCAAGCTCAATAACCTGAAGAACAGACTTGGGAGTTGCCTCAGAACACAAAGGAACCCATTCGAAATTAATGTCGTTTTGTGACATGCGAAACCTTCCACAAGCATTATAAAGCCATGGTTAAAAGTGCAAGATTGGATTGGTAACCCTTAAGCCATAGTTTATCATCCAAATATAAATATTTTAAATTTAATCCTTTTTGTGCGGAGCCGTTAATTTGTCATCCAAAGGATTGCAATAAAATCATATAACTAACCATTAATATCTTTTTATACAAATGCCTTCCAATAAATTTATGCATCTTGTAATGGATGTACAATTTTATTTTATTTTTTTCTGTATCACGACTTTTTATACCATACATCGAGTGAAGAGATCTAATACCAGTTTCTTAAATCATTCCAGAAACAGGGTCATCAACCACTTTCTATAGAAGAAGAGCTAGGAATAATAAACCGGGTCATCTATGTTTAAAGTAAAAGGCAAGAAGGATCACAACTTGGAAAGGTTGGAACTACAAGCAGCCTGAAGAATTCTCTTGAAGATTTTGAAAATAAGAAAATGAAAATCTCTCTTATACAAAAACAAGTAATAGATCTAGAGAAGAAAATTGCAACAGTGATAAAAAAATATTTAAATACTAGAACTAAAAAAATCAAATAAGATACTCAAATGCTTTATTTTCATTTTCCAGTCTCTGATTACATTATACCATGTACCTGACTGAGTTGTATTGAACCATTGGAACCATGCTTCCAATCGAACAAAGGCATATAGTAGTGTAAAAGAAGGGAAGAAATCAAGAAAAATACAGACATAAAAGGATCGACATTACAGTAATACAGGTCTATAAAAGAGGGGGACAATAAATAGAATCTTCATGTCCCATATATATTTAAAGCATATAAAAGTTTCCAGCAGCAACAAGATATTTCAGCAAGTATGCCACCAAACTAATGTTAGCCATGCTTTTAATCTAAAGTGATCTTCATGAATATAATGTACTTCGTATAAATTATCAAACTGACTCCATAAATACAATGTTACCACAGAAAAGATAAAAATAACCAAGCAGGAAATTGAACTCAATAATGGGAACATATTTGTAGCTTTCTTTTTGAAATAATGATTCTCGTATGTAGGAAAAGAAAAAAGAAAAAAAAGAAGGGAAAATTGAAAAGGAATATATATCAACATATATAATGATGGTAGTGATCTGTGGTCACGAAGGATATTATTAGCAACAAAAACTAACGGGGTTATAAGTTGATGAAAACCTTCGTATCCCACAAAACCATGGTGAACGATTCTTGTCCTAATCACGTCAATTTCCGACTCTCCTAGGCTATATTTGGATTACCATTTGGGTGGTCCAAAATTACTTTTATCCTACTAGTATTTATCTTTTTTCTATTCAGTCAAAAGACAAAATTTGTTGATGGCAGAAATTCGTTTCAAGAATCGAAATGATGTCAATTTTCAAAAATGTAACTTCTCACAATAATACTAATCAACAAATAAGATTTTTATTCATAGGACTTAGAATCAAAATCAGTTATGAGTTCTTTTTATTTGAACTAGTAATGTTGTGTTTTCAACTTGAGGGTATGAGAAAAGTTGAAGCCTTAATTCATATGTGATCAAGACTCTAATTAGTGTGTAGATAGTAAAATCCATCTTTTTCGGAAACAAAACCAAAAAGCTAAATCGAAAATGTGAATTCGATCTAAATTGTGAAGATTGTTGAAAGTCTTAGAAATATATGACAACATATTTCTAACAAGATAACGTGTAGAGAATGAAAAAAAAATAAGAATTCAGAAATGTCTTAGAAATATAATGCAATATTGACAAGAAATTTTGTAAAAGATATTGGAAAGCAAGAATTTGCAAATATCTCAAAAATTTTGAAATGAGTTTCAAGAAGAAAATGAGGTTAAGAAGTGAAAAGTTTAAGTTTTGAAAAGAAATAAGATGAGAAATGGTAATGCAGAAATGTAAATTGGGTTAAAGTTTGGAGAAGAAATCGAAGGAGATGTAGATTGCATAAAACATAAAAAAAGTAATAGTTTCAAGAAGAAATCAGAAGGAGAAAGAGATTTGCAAAAATGTAAAAAGAAAAGAGTTTGGAGAAGAAATCAAGATAAGAAATGATTCGTAAATATGTAAATGAAAACAATAAATCGAATTTAAAGACAATTGGCAAGAATGTAACAAACTTGAATTGATATGTGGGTTAGAACATACACATTACTCATTGAACTAGTAACCATGATGGAAGGTGTGTGTGGTGTTACAGAGATTTAGTGTAAGTGTTCAAAAACCAAAGAAAAATGGCTATCTAGTTCCTTATTTATATACTTTTTGGTCTAATAGTCAAATTACACAATTTACACATATAAAAGTGCCTAGGATTGATATTCTACGATGTAGGCATCTGTCTTAATCCGTGCGTCTTCCGATAACCACTTAGAACTGTCTCAAACTGCTTGCTAATGTGTTGTGCAAATTCTCCCACATGTTGTTGTCTTTGAAAATTTTGAAATCTTCGAGCGTCCTAACATTTGGTCATTTGTCTTCCACTTAATATTGGACATCTGAACTTCTATCTTTGTTTTTGATAACTCATTTCGATTCTGTCGAAAATCTGCTTCGTTTCTATCGAAAATCTTCCTTCAATTCTATTGAAAATCTTTCCAAACAAGGCTTTTTGTATTAAATTGGCAAATGAGTTGAAATTGTCTTCGACATCTCTTCTAATTCGATTTCTCTAAAAATTGTCAAACTTTAAGTGACACTAATAGATGCCCCCTGCAAATGTTTACTCGAGATATTTTGAGAGTGAACATTTTTTGATCAATTCTTGCCAAAGTGAAAATAATAAAAAGCTATATTTTGACACTTAGTCAAAATAATATATTGAAATACCAATTTCCAACACTTAGTCAAAATGTTCTCGAAATACCATTTTTTCCAATTTTCTCGAAATGTCCTTGAAAGACCATTTTTCAATTTTCTCGAAAAATGGTGATATCAACACCTACTAAACTCAATTTTAAAGTAATTTTAAAAACTCAGTTTGCCACTAAATTGAATTTGAGTTAAAAGTAACATAAGAGTTACTTTTAAAAACTCATTTTTTTCATTGACAATATTTATACAAGTGCAACATCAAATAAAAGAACTTTTGATTAATATTATCCAAACATATTTCACTTTGTCAATGTACTTTTGAACAAAAAATATCTAAACATAAATCACATTATAGTAAACTCATTTTTTTTATCAAACTTGAGTTTACCACATACTTTTAATTCAAACTTATTTTGCAAACTTTAACCCAAACATGCACCTAGTGTGTTTAAATCACGTTGAAAAACCATGGTAGTCTTAAAACTACTATGAGATGTGACAGCAAAAACGTGGTACAACCGTTCTTTCACCGTGCATCCAAACATACTATCCAACACCTGCCAGTTTATTAACAATCACCAACGGTGAAATCACTTACATTTTTAAAGAAGGTTAAGATGATAATAAAAGGATTCTTGCAGGTATAGCTTCAAACTTATTAATTTTATTTTTATGTAATGGATCCCGAGGGGTTTTTAATAATACTAAAAAAATTAAAAGTTATTTCAAATTAAGAAAAAAAAAAAACCTAGGTCATATCTGATGTGGTTAAAACTGTAAGAGAAATAAATGTGTTTATATTCTATCGGTCATAACTGATGTGGTTGTATTCTATCGGTCTACTTAATTAACAAAGGTATCTAAACCCTTTAAAATGTGAGGGCACAGAAGCAAACACCTAAAAGTAATGTACTGTAGCAGTATTCAGAAATATTTATACCTTTGACAATATAACTATATTTCAATTGGCATGAGCTTCCGTTATTGTACCACACGTGCACGCGCCATTACAGAAAATTTAATGAAGCTGGAGAATATCTTAATTAGTATGCACTAATTACCTGAAGTTGGCGAAAGGCAACTTAGTGGTTTAGTGATTTTGATCGAATATTTATAAAATGTACCACCCATCTAACATGTTTGGTATCAAACATAGAATCAGGTATTCCATTTAAAGAAATCATAGAATAACATTAATACTTTTTTTCTTTATTTCTATTCATCACATCACCTATTTTATCTCACATTTTTATTCTGATCTCTCTTATTCGTATAAATTACTATATATATTTATTATATGAATATAATTTCTCAAAATGAAATGCCCGATTCTAGGTTTATTACCATACATATTGAATGGAAGGTACTTTTTTTGTGTCTGTTATATTAGGAAATATTATGATTTATGAATGTCCTAGCAAACTAGTAACAATACACACAACATTTCCCTCTCTTTCGTCATTTTATAGCAATTTTATAGTAAAAGTGTGAAAGGTTGCTCCAATATATATTGTCCTAGTTTTATATTTGTATAAGTGAATATAAGACACCACTTGATATATGGTCATTGAACAATTTTTTGTTTTTGCTGAGGAGTATTATATGCTCTTGTTTATTTAAAGTTTAAAAATCAATTTTCATACTTTTCAATGAAAAACACATGTTCTAATATAAATATATGTTATAGATTAATTAGACATAAATTTTAATCAGATTTAATAGTTCAAAATTAATTTTATTCAATTCTAAATCAAATAGCATTTACCAACTTAAAAGTTAACCGGTGGAGGAGGAGGGGGGTGACATTTCAGATGCAATAATAAACTAGGGGCAAGAGTAAGAATGATAATAGTAATATTGATGGTTGTGGCAATGACAACTAGTGATGATAAAAGTCATGGTGTCAACAATAATAGTAGGGGTAGCGCAACAACAATAACGACAAAAACGATGACTTATGGTGTGGTGATCATAGTTATATAGAAGTGGTTACAAACTTATGATAGAGATAGAGGTAACAATGACAATGGTTGTTAGTGGTATCAATAGTGGCAACCATAGTGGTGAGTAGTGGTGAAAGCAACAACAATAATAGTGATAGTGGCAACAAATTAACTCATGGTAGTGGTAATGATGGTCATGGTGGTAGTATTAGTGGTAACAACAATGGCAACACTGATTTACTAGTGGCAATGGTATTAATGATCATGGTGAGTAGGAACGACAATTAGAGCTAAACCCAATAAATATTCACAAAAAAATATCCATGATGGGGTGCAAAATTACTTTTAAATGAGTTTGGCTTTGAGAACGAATATTTGCTCACAAAATTTTATAGTATAGGTATCTTACTATTCAACCTATCTCATGTAAGGGTGGCAAAACAGGTTTGATCTGATGAGTCGACCTACCAACTCGTCATTTTTGGCAAGGTGAGTAAGGTAATAGAACCCGCCAACCTGCCCAATCGTTTTTTATTTAATTATTTATTATTTTGGTCATAAATGTATATTCATCTAACATAGGACAAAGCTTCCAATGCCACATGAATGAGGATAATCATAATTTTATAGAAAAAGATATTTTGTTAATTTGTTTGCACTCCTACTAGACCACTTAATAAAGTTATAAATAATAATAAAATTATATGCCAAATTTATATAATGTGTATTAAAAATTATTGAATCCAATTCAATTAAATGATGCAAAAAATATTCAAATTCAATTGTTTTTTTTTTAGTAAATTACACTCATACCCCCTCAGTTTTTTTGAAATTACGCCCAATACCCCTATGTTTTTGCACACTATAATAAACTTCCTAAAAGTGTGTGAAATGTAACACTGATCCCCCCTGGCCATTAGATGCCGTCCACAACGTTTACCAAAAGTGAGCATATGCTGCTCACATGACCTTTAACGAATTTTTCTTCCGAAAATACCTTCATCTTCATCCTTTAAACTTAACTTACTTACCTTTCTCTCTCTATTCTTTATCTCTTCCAAGCACTGTCATACCATACGCGAATGACAACCTCATTGGAGACACCTTTTTCTCCTCTCTTAACATAAGGTACAATAGTTCAAATTCTGGTCGTTGATTTCCTTGAACCAAATATAGTATTTCCAAGAATTTTGCTTCAGTAGTTTCATTATCTTGGTATCTCATGTTAAGTTTGTGTTAGCTCTTTTACTTTATTTTTCCTGCACCATATACCCTTCAAAAGCATGTTTGAATTTTGCAAATAAATCTTACGAACCCCAACTACCATATACTCAACTACTTTCTGTTTTAATCATTTTGCATAAAACCTTGACTGTGTGTATAAATCTCGATGACCTTGACTGTGAAGTTTAACGGATGAAGGTAATGTATTTTTGAAAGAAAAAATCATCTAAGGTCATGTGAGCAGCACATGTTCACTTTTTGTAAATGTTGTGGATGGCATCTAACGGCTAGGAGGGTTGATATTACATTTCACGTACTTTTAGGAGATTTATTGTAGTGCACCAAAACAGAAGAGTATCAACTGTATTTTTGAAAAAATCAAGAGGGTGCGAATATAATTTACTTTTTTTTTTAATTTGGGTGGGTTGAAAGCGGGCCTAGTCAACCCGCTTTATTATGTTAGATTTTTTTAAAAATTATTTTATTAATTTGTTACAAGCATTAGATGTATATTATGTTTTATAATTAATTTATTATGTTGAAATTAAATTTAGTTATATATTTAGTTTGTTATATTTTATAATTAAGATAAGAAATGGCATTATTAAACGTGGCTAATTCATGTGATAGATGTCTAATTCTCTTAAATAAAGTTTAATATTTGAATTTTCTGTATAAAAAAAAAATCCTGGTTGAAAGTGTTAATTAACTCTCATATTGCGGATTTTGCAACTCAATTGCTCTTATGTGAAAGATACTTGTGCTTTTAAGTGATGTTAATTATTGGTAAATAGTAATATTATCTTTTTTCTTTTTTGTTGTCTCATTTTAATTATTTGAATTTTTTTATTAATTATTTGGTTTGTGTTTTATTAGTATTTTACTATGTCATTAAATTTAGTTAATTGTTAACAATTAACAACTTACCCAATAAAAAAAAAAGCAACAACTTACAAAATAATAAAAAGAAAATCACCATTAGATTTTTTTAGTTATTTTTGTAGTTAATTTTTATATTTTTAAAATTTTATTTTTTTATTTTTGGTTTGCAGGTCAACCCATTTATCCACAGGCTACACAGAATAAATACAAGGTTTTGCTATTTACACTCCCTCCATTATTAGATACACTCCCCTTATCATTTTTTTATTTTTTTTTTCAAACTACCCGGTAAACACCCTCTCCTTATCTCTTTCTCCTTCCAACGTCTCTTCCGGAAAAAAGAAAAAAAAAAACCCACACACACACCACACTCCTTCCCCCAATGGCCTGAACTTTTATGACAAACTCCTTATACATTTGGTCCCTTCCCTCCCCCAACTTGCTCACAGCCATCGACACCCCATTTCCTATCACCACCTTATACACAATCCCCAACCTACACTTCCCCAACACAAAAGTCAAAGCCTTCAATAGCTCATCAAGCTAAAAGCTGAATCCCTTATCAATCTTCACCATTCCCTTTCACCTCCCCTAGCCCCCTCCACCTCCACCTCATACTCATCATCCTCACTCCTCAAACCACTCACACACGCCAACCCACACCATCGAATTCCCTCTTCCCACAACAACTACACGCATTCGAATCACCACCCTTTTTCTTTCGATAAACATAAACAACAAGCCCAATAAAGGTCACCCCCTTTATTCGAATCATCCTCACTACACGTGTGTTTTCTCCATAAGAGAGTTATATGGAAGGGATAGCATATGTTTTTTTTAATTTCGAAAGAAAGTTATTTGGAAAGGAGCAAGAGATGACGAGAGTTTGTGTAGCAGGAGAGTTTGGAAAAAAAAAAGGAGAAAGGGGAGTGTAAATAACAAAAGCCACTAAAAATATAAAAGTCCGTTTATTATGCAAAGTAGGTCAAACTATAATTAGTCAACTATTATAAATTGTAGGTCAATGCAAACAAGTCTTAAATGGCTCCTTGACCCACCTATAGGCACAAGGGGAGAAGGCATATCAGCACCAAATTAACTTAACCAGATGTGTGGGCAAACGCAAACCCATGTTTCATACTAGGTTGTTTATAAACTTAAAACTCAAAGTGATTAATTCTAACAATAAACTTTAAGAATTATAACATTACATTTATGAATAATTATGTTAAATGATTATGTTTTTAATGTAGTATGATTCTGTTTGTATGATTTAATAATAATTTTTCAACTCAATTGTAACAATTTTTTTAATTAATATATTTTTTATTGATTTTACACTTATGTAAAATGCAAATAACAGGTATGGAAATCCAGATATCAAACAGGTACAAAAATTAAAATTAAAATTATTACCTATACAAATATAAAACCAGATACATATTATTTTCAAATGCAAATATAAGAACAGGTAATATAATACCTTTCCCAAATCGTACCTGTTGTCATCCCTACATGACAACAACACCGACGGTAAATCTGCCCGGCTGCAACTTACTAAAAAGGTGAACACGGGTTCGGAATATAAAGTTCACTAAGCAAAATCAGCCAAGGAAAAAGCCTCGATTGCAAAATTGAAAAGATATAAGAATAACTAAAAACAAAAACCTATAAACGTTTTATAAAAGGACATTTTTAGTGCTCTACCAGTGCATCAATTTTCAAGTAGTACACAGTTAAATATCACCTACTTTTTGAGAGGATTCACGAGTGACGCTCCATTACACAAATCCAAGCACTAATTTTATTCAAATGACCTATTAGCGCATACTCAAGAAAGTTTTTCTGTCAATTTTTTGTGTGTGTAGGTAAAGAAGATTTTTTAATAATAATAAAAACTCTAATCAAGGGGTCTTTAAGGCAAAATTTGGACATGCCTTAACTTGAAGGCAAAAACAACATCAAAGGCTAAAAGGCTGCAAATATGAAAGGCAACAAAAAATACAAATAAGTAGCTTAAAATCAATAGGGGAAAAAAGTAAAAACGAATACATGACTCAATTGGACAGTTAAATCATGATGATGCTTTTTTACGAGCAAACCGCTGTAAAGATTTTGGTAGTTCAACACCCTCACTAGTTTTCTGCTTCTTTCTTGATATGTTTTCCTCTTCTTGACTTTTCTGCTCCAAGTAGGGCCTCTTCACTCTAGCAATTGCCTCTTGCTTTTTCTGTACCCTTTTACCTGGCTTGTTCCTTCCTTTTGTCTTGTTCTTCAGTTTTATGCCCTTAGCAGCTTCAACGGCAGCTTCTATCTCAACTTCCTTCTCTTGCTTTGTTGGCTTCTCTTTTTTTGTTGGTTTCACCGTACCAATCTTGCTGGGATCCAGCATGATAGTCTCAGGTGGAAGCTTATCAAGAAGAGACCGTATTTCCTTTTCTCTCCTCTGTTTAGAAGTTTCAAACGGGTTTGCAACCCATGAGTCAAAGTTGGGTTCTCCTGCTCCTGGTATAAGAATACTAGACCAGCCCATGGAATGGCCTATGCCTAGAACATCTTCATATGGTCGAAATACTAATTTTCCTATCTGGTAACCCTTCACCATGGAATGAGTCATGTACTTGGAATAATTCTGGGTATCAGAAACATCACGCAGCACCTGGATCAATGAACCATTACCACAAGCAAGAAAGCCCTTTTGACTAAAATCCAGAGTATTTGCATGACCTGGTAAGGTTTGAAGAACCTCAAATTTCCGCAAGTCCCAGAGCTTAACTTTTTTATCTTTACCGGCAGTGGCCATCAAGTGGCCATTTGAGTGAAATGCCAGCGCTGAGACAGGCCCATGATGACATAGCATCTTGACAAGAGGAGCAGAACTGGCTGGCTTCCACATGGTAACAGTACCACCTGAATGACCTAAAGAAACAACCCCATTGAAGGGGTTCACTTGCATCACATTTGTACGTCCTAAGCCAGTTCGAAAATTACTGACCATGGTACCCATTGTAACATCCTGATAACGAAGTTGCCCAAATTTGTTGATTGTAGCCAACAGAAAATGGTTTTCCAGAAACTGAAGCCTCAACACTGGACCATGTTCCTGGAAAAAAAAGGAAACAACTCATCCCCATAAGGATGCATCCCATATGTCCAAACTCTTAATAAAAAAACTATTCAATACCTCATTAATAAACATCAAAATTGAAATTGACGTAATATACACTTTTAAAATATATGATAATAAGAGCCCTTATTTTATATTCTTATAATTATTCAATTTTGACAAAACTCGACACAAACAATCAAGGTAATATATAGTTATAATTCAACAATCAGATCAATAAAAATCAAATTCTATATAAAATTATTAATAGTGTAAGAGTTGGTGACTTAATGCAGTGTAAGTTGATCTCTCTTCATATATGTATATGGGGTGTATCAAGTGATAACTCTTGGTTATTGTGACAAGAGAAACGCTAGCAATATACTCTTTACTATTGGCCAAAATTTATTGAAAATTACAAAGTTTTGTGGATCTCCCTTCTTATTTAATAAGTCTCGCTCCTTATTTTTTAGTTTCCAATAAATTTTAACCAATAATAATATGTCTTAAAGAGTGTATTGCTAGCACTCCTCTTGTGACAAATATATATAGGGGGTGTAAGAGTTGGTGACTTAGTGCAGTATAAGTTAACCCCTCCTCATATGAAAGTTGATCCCTCCTCATGGATATATGGGACGCATATCAAGTAAGAACTCTTGGTTATTGTAAGAAATGAGAATTATAAATCTAAGTCATACAATCAATCATATATGGATTGTTTACAAGTTAATTAGTGGTTACATGACCACTTAAAAAAATCATGTGCATGTGTCTTTTAATCTTGATCATTCAAATATGATTAAATAGCTCAGATTTATAATTCTCATTTTTCACAAATATTAGAGTTCTCACTTGACACATTCCCTATATATATATATATATGCCCTCATTAAGTTCCACTACTGGTGCCTCAAGCCTATATTCATTATGGTTTAACCAACCTAATTGAATAAATGAAGGGGTGCCTGTTAGGAACCTGGATTAGAAAATACAGACAAGGATAGAAAGATTGTATTTCTTGATTGATTGCAAAAGAACAGAACAAAGGAGAGAGGTCTCTCCTCCTACGGTTTCCTCTTCACGAAGGATTTCTTCTTTCACAAAGTGCTCAATTTACAAAATAATACAGGACAAAATGAATCTTTTCCCTTCAATCCTCCTATTTATGTCACTAACCTCTAACTAACCAACTAAATCTAATATCCTAACTGTCCTAACTAATTTTCCCTTCCTTTTCTTCTAACTCCTAACAGTACCCAAATTATGATTAATTGCAATCTGAAGCAGCACTAGTAGGTACAGGATCCACAAGTTATAATCAGATTTCTGGGTACTAAAAGAATTTAATGAACGTTCAGATGAATGACATTAGAAAGAAAATATCAACTCAATATGATATTAAAAAGTCAAGCATCCCACAATGAATGGTTCAAGTCCAAAAGACAAACACTTGCCTATTAGATATCAGCATATGCAGGAACATTCCAGACTATGATAATACATTAATAGCTAAAATTTAAAAAAAAACAAAAACAAAAAAAAAATTGCAAAAGCAATATACCAACCTTGAGGCAGTGAAGCTCTGTGCCTTCTCGACTATAGATATACAGATACCTGTCAAATTTGAATATCCTAGAGTCATATACATGAACCACACTATATGTCTTCAAATAAGACAAACTAAATAACTTATTTTTTAAAGAGGAAAAATTCTAATTAGCTTTTCCAAATGATAGAAAATTTCAAGCCACAGGTAATCTCACAAGATTCACATGGATTAAGCTCATCATGCTTCCACAAAATGAGATAGAGAAAAGTAAAAATCTTAAAGGTTTATAAAACCCTTAAGTCTGCAATTTCATTTCTAAGTAATAAGCACGAAGCACATGGAATTATGTAAGAAACATAAAAACAAAAGCATTTGGAAAATTATGAGTTTAAACTTCATTTCACCTTCAAAGGGAAAAAAATTAATCCTAAAAGCATACCATCATTAAGTATAAGAATTATTGCCCCAAAAAAACCTAAAAAATGATGCATTGATGTTGTAAACTATGCTATTTTTTCAAAGTCAAATATAATTGTAAGTGTCAGCAAATTTGAATACGAGATGCAGGTAGGGTGCATCGTATCATACAAATTGAGGTCCCCTGTCCCCAGTTTTTTTTTATTAATGTTTATTTATATCACTCTCTTATTTTGAAAACTTCCCAACATACCCCTCCCCGACCACACTTATTTCACCATTCAGATTTTAGAGGTGCATTCATTGTTCGTTGTAATGGTATAGATTAAATATGCAAGGAACCAAGAACCTAGAGTAAACAATGGAATACCAAATCAAGGAAGAGAAATTACTTTTTCTGGGCAGCAGCAAAAAAGAGCTCATTATGCAAGAATACCACATCACGCACTGTTTCCCTTACCTGAAAATCAAAAACAATTTTTGAAAAACTTAATAATATCCATAAAATATATGGTAAATTGTAACCATTTCTCTGCTAGCATGAACTTAAGAGTCATATTTTAAAGTTTTTTTTAAATTAAAAACATGTTTTAAAATTTATAGTAATTACTAATTAGATATTTAAAAAAAAAAAAAAACTCAAAAAGTTGTTTTGGTGTTTTCTCAGTAACTAAAAATAATAGGATCTAAAAAACCTACACATCACAAAATCGCTTTTTTCAAAACTAAAACAAATGCATCCTTAAAGTTTTATTTAGACAAGTAAAAAGAATGCTTCAAAATATGTAGTCAATATAAGCACTAAATGATGCCATCTAAAGATGCCATGATGAACATCACCAATTGAGAATAAAAAATCAAACAATGTTCTTAAACATATAAAATATTAAGAAATTTATCAGTTAGTAAAAGTAAAACCCCACATAGCAAGCTCAACTAGGACTAAGCATACCTGAAACTCTCTAATTAGGCTCAGGTTTATCATGTCCACAATTCCCAGATGGCCCTTACGACCACCCACAGCCATATACCGGCCACTTGAAGTAAAATCCAGAGTGTAGGGACCAAGTTCTGCAAATATGGATTGTAAAGAAATACAATAAATGGAAATCAAGAAAATAACAAAGTTGTTTCCAATCAAAAGGGGTTGTGTGCAACTGTGCATCATTATATTGTGGAATAAAGTATAACAGATGAAAGGACATATAAATAAAACTTGTACAAAGCTGTTACAAGTCAAGGACAAGGCCAAAAGAAAGGAATACTATTTTTATGATAGAATTAAAACAAAAAACTATATCAAGTAAACATAAACTTTTCTGCAATTCTATTAATTATACAGTATACTGCTTCAATAACTTGTACTGAAATTAAAGTCATTGTCTTAAACCATAATATTTAATATAAAATGCAAGACAATTAGGGGGTAGAAGTCTCTTAGATGAGGGCTTATCAGTAATAGGAGTCAGGATTTAAGAGCAAAGAACTTATAGAGAAGATCATCTGCTTCTGCTACCTTTAAAAATATGCAAGCAATTACATGCAAGTTAGATTTGTTTTCAATTCTTATGCATTTGAACTGATTGGAGAAGGATTATTAGTGTGTTTGGAAAACACTCAATCGATTCTGAGTACCAAAACCATGGTGTCACCATGAAAAAATGGAAACAACTATTTGTTTCTTTGCTTTCAACATGGGGGTGGAACACGATTTTGAATCAACACACCGTTTCCCCAAACATGTGCTATCTCACCTATAGAACAATGGTTTGGCCTTGCAAGCCAAAAACTTGGATTTTCCGAGAAAGAAAATTAACTTCATACATCTTGCTTCTCACATCATGCCCCAACTATTCACTAAGTTACTGAACAAGTCAGATTTGCTTTCAAATTTGTATGTACTTGAATTGATTGTAAAAGCTCTATCTGATCTCTATCACAACGGCTTGGCTTTGCAGCCAAAGAACTTGGATTTTCCATAATGCAAGAAAGAAAAAGAAAATAAACTACATATATACATCATGCTTCACATATCATGCCCCAACAATTCATAATGTTATTGACTATATGTAAATATTACCATTAAATAACTTACAGGCAATCATCAGTATTCAGTAGGTCAACTAATTATTAGTGGTATAATACATGCTGCTTGCCACACAGTAAATAAATGGTTTATGGCTCATAAATAGATAAGATTCCAAGAGAACATTAAAATAAATCAGAGTCCAGAAGTCTAACCCTTCACGTGCACAAACAGTCAAACACACACCCCAGAGACTAATTCAAGCCCAATGAATTGCTAATTTGCTACTTCTATACAAATACATAAACTTTATGATAGTATCCTCGGCTCAACCACAGATCAAGAAAAGACCACATACGCAACTGGTGTATGCCATCAACAAGCGAGGATGAAAAATAAGGAAACAAACTCTAATTCAATTTCCCCTTATCCTTAATAGTTAATACTACACCTCTCTAACAAGTACATCAAGCAATTTCTATTTACATGATCTAACGATACATAAGTAGGTGCCACCGTACCAGGAAAAAAATTGGCTGAAGCATCAATACCAAAATATTGAAAAAGTTAAAATGAAAAATTCATTACTAACATTACATGTTACAACAGAAACGTAAGTCTGACCTGACCTAAGATACTAATAACAAGCAATCCATTAATAGTACCTGGTAAAATAATATCATATTGGTTCCTTGAGCTTGAGATATCTACTTCACGAGCTATTGCCTCCTGTTTGATCCTCCATGTCTTCTCCATTCCTTCAGCCTCCAGATAACCTCCTTCACTAGGCATAAGCCACTGCATAATCGAATTTCTACTTTTCTTAACATATAAGGCGTAATTAAGGGTAGGAATGGCATTTTAACTACAAAAACATCAATGTTGACCACAACCTAACAGCCTAATTAACTAATTGTATAAATGTCACATTTTAAACTTGCATGCAAGTCAAGTTTAATTAACTTCTCTTCATGCCAATTTTGAGCTTAAGCTTCAACTCATTCATTAATCAAGTAAAACCTATTATGCCAGCAAATATTTGACTTGGCAAGGCTCAAGAATAACCCACCATGAAGCAAAACACTCAAATAGGGTTATGCATCCAATTGTTTCACTTCATGAAAAAGCCAATCAAAAACCACAGCTCTTACTGAAATATGCAATCAAACAAACCACATCAATATTTTGCACAGGGCTTATATTTCATCAACACCCATGAACAACCTTTAGAATAATTCATTTATATATAATTTGTAAAAACAAAATAAAATAAAAGATTAACTCAATAACTAACCTTCTCAGCCTTGGCAGCAGCTTTTGCAGATTTTCCATATAATTCTTCCTTAACAGCTAGTTGACCCTTCAGCTTTTTATCCTTCAAAACCTGCAAATTATAGTTTACAAATTAATATTAAAAGGTTGCATTATCAAGCACCAATGTCTCAATTCCAATAACCTCAATGTCTTATACCTCCAAATTAGCACCTTCTCCTCTCAGATACTTCTTTATTCTCAGGTCTAGCTCATCAGAAATGTCCTGCAAAGCAATATAGTAAATCTAGAATCAAAAACTCGAAAAAGCATACATATATACCCAACACTCAGCACGCTCCATGATTAAAAGAGTGAAATAAAATTATACTAGAATATTAAAATACAATTACGAGAATCATCAATTTGATGGAACCAAGGACGATTCCTAATTCTGAATTCAATCAGATCCAAAGCATGCCTACCTTTTGCTTCTGCATTCGTTAATGAAAGAAATGAAATATAATGGATCGGGATTCTCTAACTTTGACACGCGAAAGTTAGAGTACCGTTCTAATGATGTGGACTATTGGATTAATACTTTGCGTTAGATTTTGACACATGTATTGGAAATTTTTAATTCAATCATTTACATCTTTTACTTCTTTTTTCTCCTACTCAACCCCTGGTATTGTAACGACTGATGACGTGCACATTGAAATTTTGTGAGATGGTGGGGTAAGACCTGAGGACCACTGTTGTCATCCGCCTCGCCTCCTCCCCGACAACGGCCCCAATGAGGTCCTCAAGCTTCCAGTCTGTCACACACACGCCTCTGCAAGCTGCCCGACCAAATGAGATTACGAAGTGTTTCTTGAAGTGTTTTCTGTCACAAAGCCAAATCGGATGTACAAATTTTGATTCTTTGTAGAATTTATATAATGGCAAGAGTATGATCAAGTTTTGCTGAACTAAGTGTCACATTGTTACATCAGAAGCAATCTTTCAATTCATTTTAAGAATCTTCTTATGCAAGAAGTGATTTTTTCACTATAAGCATTGTGTCCAAAATCCAGGCTGCCTCTGTGTATGATGCTTAATTGACTTATTCTTGGTTAGATTGTCCTCTTTCTAATCATATTCAATTTATTTTTGCAGTGAAAGGTTGGGACATGATTATCCCACGGTTGCGGAAGTTTTAATTTTACTGGTTATCATATACAGTATGTTATCTCTAGAGGTTTTACTTGATTCATGATAGATTCCAGCAAAACATTTTATATTAAACCAGCAACAGTGAACTAATTAGTAACATTAAAAAAAGATGAATTTAGCCCCCCTCGACTAATACCACTCTAAGAATGGGAAGTGCACAATGCCAGAGGAAAGAGCATAACCAAAACATAATAACAACCAACCATCAAATTCCTCCAATAATACAACAGCAAATTCCTTCAATAATAACCAACCATGTAACTAACTTCAATTGTACAGAAAAAAAGTATTATGCGGAAACAGTATTATGCAGAAAACACCAAAATAATCTTGAGTACAATGAAATTGTTTAAGTGGTGCTCAAATAGTGAACTGTATGAACATGACACGTAGGTTAAGGATATAAACAACAAAGTTTGATTACATTGACATGTCTCGGCATATAACTTATTTTGCAAGGTTTGAAGGATTTTGACAAAAGTTGTCACGGGTTATACATTTATACTGAATAATGAATCAATTCTAATGTCTTAAAGGAGGAACCCAATTGTTTGCTCTTTTCTAGGCTTTCGTTTTCTAAACTATGTATTTGGTTAGTTGCTTAATGTGATCCAAGATTATATGCCTTTTGCTATCTAAAAATTACAGTGGCATCTTATTCACCTAAAAAAATTTGTTGAGTTTCAGCTTCTCAGTTACTTAAAGTTCCATTCAACCTACTGCAGTCCCTCTTCCCCTAAGCATAAAGGGATAAGAACTCAAAAGTAAAACAAGAAAAGGTTTCTGGGTTGTCATATCATCACGTGAAGGTTGATCATTAAGAAATGTATGAGTAGGCTGAAGCTCAAGCTCCTGGTTACTTGTTAGCCAATGGGGCTAATTTCAACAACTTAAGCATATGCTTGGTTGAAGTCCATTTCTCTTTTCAAGATTCGAACACCGTAAGCTTTGAGGAGAAAGCCTATATATCCAACATTTCGTCTTTCATACCCTATTCTTATGTCGAATTATTAGGATTTGAAAGTAATATAGGCTATAAGCTCAAAGTAATAGAGAAAGTGACAGTAACATATATTCCAGCAATTCACTACCCACAACTACTAATCGATCATTGCATAGTATACGAACAAGAAACACGAGTTGAATGTAGCATTCATGAGTTGCGTAACGGTACATAAAACTCGTTGCTGAAGTACCTGTTCAGTGGAAGGCTTGTTCTTCGGAAGAGCATCGTTCTCTTGACTCTTACCCATCTTGCCTCGAGACGCGGCTTCAGTCTCTTTGGACGGCGGAACTGGCGTCGGAGAGAGAGAGGGTTAGAGAGGTTTTGTTTGGGGGATTTTGGCCTCGTTTGTGTCTGGGTCCTAATTTCTAATTATTTATGGCAAAATTTTAAGGATTAATTTTTTGGACTAATCTCCGTTGGTGACAATTTAGTTTGGTGACATTTAACAATGTCAAATATGGTAGTTTTTTTTTTTAATTTAATGACTATACATTATTGATGTAAAAAAATTTTATACTGTAAATCAATTAAAAATTACTATTGGTATGAATTTTAATGTAATTATTGTAAAAGTTTACAAACTTATCATATATGATAATTTATGATTAATTGACAGGGTAAAACTAGTGTATAACTTTTTTTTTTAGGGTAAATATGCTTTTTACTTTCTTGCTCTGATGATAAATTAATAATTTAAGGGAGATGTTTTTAGTTATTTTTATTCGTTCTATAATTTTTTTTAATTAAAGCTATATATAAAAATTTAATTTAGGTGCACATCTATCTATATAGTTATTTACATAAGTAAAATCAATTTGATCCCAAGCATTAATAAAAACATTGATCGTTAATTATTATTTTAAAAATATTTATAAAGATATTACACAGCGTTGAAAATTAATTATAAAATAATAAATTTTTTATATACAATTAAAATATTGATTATCCAGATTTTGATGACAATGCTAATTATTCATCATTACTTGATGAAAAATTTATGGCTTAAGTGTATTTTTGGTCTTTATAATATACCATATATATATTTTTTTTGCTTCTAATAAAATTATTTTTTTAAATGGTTATTGTAATTTTTTTTATTTTGGTCCTTGTTATTTTGTTTTAGTTATTGCAAAATACTCATTTTTTTCATTTTTGTCCTTATAATATGTTAACAATTTGCTTTTAGTTTCTACAAATTTTTTTCAAAGAGACTAACTCAAAATGAACAAAATAGTATAGGGACTATAATGAAAAAATAAATATCTTACAAGGGCTAAAACAAAATAATAAGCAAAATATAAAAAATAAATTTACAAGGACAATTTAAAAAATAATTTTACAAGGACCAAAACCAAAAAAATAATATATTGTAGAGACAAAAAACATATTTAAACCAAACTTTATTATGAAAATGATAATATTGTTGTATGTGTATATAATTTATATTTTTTTAATAGAAAGTAATAAAACAAACAGATATCCTCAATATTACACCAATGATAAATTGGAGCTAGGAATGACAATGGATAGGATACTATAGTACTCGTTATCATACTCGCATTTGAAAAAAATACTCGTACCCAGCCTCATACCCGTGTGGGTAGTAACTTTAATCTCTATCTCCGTACTCGTTGGGTACCTATATATCCATACTTGCACCCACTACCTGCACCTGCTACCCTCACTTTATTAAGTATAAAATTAATAAATCAATAAAAAATATTAATTAACAAAATTTGTATAACTGAATTAAAAAATTGTTCTTAAATCATCCAAACATAATCACACAAGTAACATTAGGAACATAATCATTTTTAAATGTAATGTTATAATTCTCTAAGTTAATTAAATCTAACAATAAACTTTAATAACAACTATATCATATAAAATATAAAATCATATATAAATCACATATAAATTGGTTGCACCTAAACTAGATTTTGTTTTATGAATTGTTTCTCGTTGCACAATTAAGTTTATGAACTGATATTAGACTTACTATATCTAAGGAATTTCACTTTAATGGTAGACCATGCTTAGAGTGTAGTACTAACAAGTTATAGAATAAATAGGAACAATATATTCACATTGAAAGGCATATAATTGGAATTTTTAACATAATAGTTCGAGTTACTGCATAATGTAATAAATATTTAACTTAAAGTGAAATGAGAATGAATTTAATAAGTCTAATCAAAGTTAATAATAGTCTATCAAGTATAATTTGGTGAGTCAACGATACCTTAATTAGATCAACATAAGTTTAGGAATGTCAAGTATAGAATTAGTCAAGGATACCTTAACTAGATCAACATAAATTTAAGAATGTCAAGTATGAAGCTTGCAAGTTATGCAAAAAAGTTTTGTATAATTTGAAAGTAAATACCATATAATTTGTCCTTAACATGTATATGAATAAATAATTAAACTAAAATTATATTTTAATAATTAATAATATATAATTACATATGTGAGATTATATATATATATATATATATAGGTGCAGGTATGGGACAGGGTGGGTATTATGATACTCATATTCGCAGTTATCCCTATTATTTTTTGCGAGTAAATACCCAGCCCCGACCCCATTCCCATTGAGCAAATATTTACTCTACTCATTGCGGGTGTCTTTTGTGGGTACCCATAGGATATAGGTAGAATTGTCATACCTAATTAGAGCACCTCTGATACATAATTTACGTTGTTGTGATGAAATTTACTCTAATACTAAAATTTAGATTCATGTATTGTCTGGGTATGTTTATATCATATACTATATATTTGTAATATTTGTATTTAATGTTACTTTTTTCAAATATAAAAAAAATTAATAATTATCAAGAATATTTAGAGATAGCTTAGATAAAATCCACTAGGGTTGGGCTAGTAAGGGAGACTTTGATAGTATGCATGATGTCATAAATTCTAATCTTAGTGCAACCATTGTATAAAAAAAAAAAGAGATAGATTGGATAAAATTACACCGAGAAAGATTCTTACACATTCCATTGTACATGAAGTTTTTAGTGTAATTTAAATAATTCACATCCTACTCAATAATAAAAATTCTCAACCTCTTTGGTAAAGTTAGTTTGGTGAGAGACAAGTTCAATATATTTTGCGACAATGAAGCCGTAGCATGACATCATATTATGCGAATGACACCACAAGAAAATGGAGTGGCAAAACATATGAATAGAACTCTTCTAAATTGAGCTCGTTGCATGCTCTCTAATGTTAGCTTGTCAATAAAAAAATTTGGCCAAAAGCTATTAATATAACTTGTTATTTGATAAGTAAGTCTCCATCAACTCCCGTCAAGTTAAAAACTTTTTTTTAGGTATGGTCTGATGTTTCAGCTAGTTATTTTGATGTAGGAGTTTTTGTGTGGTTCTAAATTGTGAACCGTAACAAATGTTGCGACTGCAATATTGCGGTTGCGGAGCTACCCGCAATGGCAACAGTCCACAATTGCAGTGTAAATTAGAATCACAAGAATTGCCGCAACGCATCCGCAACGGGACCGCAAAGAAATCGCAATAGAGCCGCAACACCGTCCTATTCCACTTTTTTGTAAAAAAAAACACAAAGATTCATACTTAAATCTTCTATTTTAATGGGTGTAGTCATGTGAAATATTGGAAAGGGAGGGAGGCATCTGATGATAGCTGGTTGGGGTGCTAGTAAGCTGTGTGATGTGTTCAAGGCAAGGAGAAAGGGTGAGGTGGTAGGAATAGGTCAGTAGGAGGGAAAGGGAAAAGGTAAGGTGGGAAAAGGTAAAATGCAAATATATCATAATTTCACGTCGCAACGGCCACGGCCGCAATCTGCCTTGTAGCAATCGCAATGCCTGTAATCTCAATACTCGCAACCGCAACTGCAACCGCAATTTAGAACCATGGATTATGATGTTTTGAAATTAATCCATTAAATTCATAATTAGAAATGTTAAGTTTAATAAACCATTCATGCTTCGTCCAGTAAAATAGATTGGTGATGTGAAAAAAAAAATAGTAAGTAGGTAGAGCTTGAGTTTGAACAACCAAATGAAGTATATAAAAGTACTTTAAATCAATCCATTCATGGAGAATAAGGTACTCCTGATCAACTGTCTCAAGAAGAATAACGTAAGGTTATTGAAGATCAAGAGAAAAATCCACAAGAACAACAACACTATAACATTATAAGAGACAGACAAAGCAGATAGATAAAATCACCTAAGAGATTTGACCATGCAAATATAATTTCATTTGCATTATCAGTTGCAAAAGATATTAAAATTCAAGACCTTGTAATATACCATAAGGGTATCTCCAGTGATGAGTATGTATAGTGGATTGTTGCCGTGAGTAAAAATATAGACTCTCTACATAAGAACCAAACTGGAGAGTTGGTGCAACCACCCAAAGGACAAAAGATTGTTGGTTGCAAATGGGCCTTCAAGGAAAAGGAAGGATCCTATGAAATTGAAACAACTCATTGTAAAGCTTGCTTAGTTGCAGAATGTTTTAGTCAAAGAAAAGGAATAGATTTCCATGAAGTGTTTGTATAACTCCATTCGAGTATTGCTTGACATGGTTGCACTGTTTAATTTAGAGTTTGAACAACTCAATGTCAATATTGTTGAGAAAAAACAATGATCACTCATTTTTAAATGGCAATATTGTTGGGATTAATAATTAATTATTGATATCTAAAAGAGTTACAAAATAGCACTAAAGCTTAAATGAGAATTATCACAAATAACTATTAATATTACCTCTATTTTGTCACATATAACTAATTATATGTTATATTGTCAAAAGTTACACCACCAAATGAGTTGTGATTTTTATTATTATAATGAGAAATATGCAAACTATGTACATTAAAATCGTTTTTTGGTAGACACCATAGTTATCCTTCACGGGAGGTAATTTTACTTGAGTTGGGTATGACTACTATGGTGGCAAAACTTTCTCTCCAAATATTTAACACAAATGTATACTAAAGACTCAAACTCAAAATTATTGGTTAAAGTAACGTTAAGATTGTAGTTTGTAATGAAGTGTTTAATAAATTATTTTAATGAATTATAATATTTGATATATTTTATTTTTTAGTCATATTTTCATTAAAAAACTTTGTCATTTTAATAAAAAAATAATATACATACTATCTTCAAAGTATTATTTATGATGAATCAATTATAATAAACTATAAATATATATAAAAGTTTACTTTCTTCATATATTTTTTACATATTTAAATTATTATTTTTACATTCAATTAAACTTGTGCAATACATGTGTACTGGTTTTTATATTATTTATGTATTAAATTTAATCAATGTTACGAACTATGTAATAATTATCATTTAATTGATCAATTTAATTCCTTATTAAAATCAAAGCTCAGGTCTAATTTACACACATGCACGTATACACATACAAACTCTTGAATAGAAAAGTTTTATAATATAAATCATTTGTAAATTTTTAAATTGAACTAAAATGATTTCATACCTCATTAATATATATTAAATTTAATGTAAATACATTTTTTAAATATATGAAAATAAGAATCGTTTAATAATTTTCTTATTATTGTTTAATTCTATAATATTTAACAAAAAACAATGACGATAATATATAATTATAATTTAGTAATAAGATTAAAAAATTATCTTTTTTATAAAGTTATTAATATTAATAATATATAAAAAGATTTTAATTTTCATGCATTGTTGGTATAAATTTTTTTACACAAAAAGTAAACAAATTTATCAAATATGATAATCTGTGATTAAATGAAAGTGTACAAAAATTTATCAAATACATTGCTCAAGCAGCAGTGACTGTAGCCTCCACCACAGTAGCGATGACGTTTGCAGTGTTGGGATTGGCACCTTCCATGTGTCTTCAAGAGTAGTCTTCATTTGTCGATGATGCATGGTGCTTCACGGTGGTGTGGTCCTTTTCTCTGTAAGATTTGATGAAGCTCCACTAGCATTTCTCCATGGGTGGTTTTGAAGCGATGGTGGACGATGAGACTCTGATCTTCAGTCGCACCAGCACCCCCGAAATGGCTACAAACTTTGCATTATGAAAAGCTCCACGCGACAAGTGATCTTATCTTTTCGGCCAACTGATTGCCTCTCTATCATCGCATTTTCTGCCAGATCCAAGTGGCTGCTTTTGTTGCAGCAGCCAACAGTTCACGCGATGAATTGTTGCAGTGATTAACCAAACCAGAGAAGGAACTTCGGTGAAGAATGACGCTATGAAAAAGGTTGTGACGGTGCTCGAGAACTGTTGCTAGAAGAACACCCAAGGTAATAGAAAATAAAAAAGGTCATAATTGAAAAGGTAATAGAAGAACATCTAAAGGGTATAAATGTCATAATCCTGAGGGTACAATTGCCATTAGAAAATAAAAAAAAAAGGTCTGATGACAAAAAAAAAATTGGACATAATTGAAATAACTGGTCATCAAACATAGACATCATGGACCATTTACAAGGACCACCTTAGAAGTCAGTGTATATATTTTTTCTCAAAAAATAATCTTATCCAAATTTCAGATTAAGTAGAGATAAAAAATAAATCTATCTGCCAACCTCCACAACAACGTGACTCGATCAGAAAATTTGAAATATAAAAGTAAAACCACCATCTTCCAAATCTAGTGTTGCCTTTCACTTATAAACCTTCCCTGCACTAAAACAGCAACTCGTTAGCGCCACTGTCCTTCTCTGACTACCATTGTTGTGTTGTGTTTGTGCATCATTTTGTTGTGCTCTAATCTCTGATGCCGTCCTTATGCATCTTCTTCCTGGTGGTTGTTCTCCTTTAGCAAGTGAGGTTCGTGACTTGTGATCCCAAATCCTAAATGTGTTTGTAGCACCAACTCTTTTTTTTTAACAACACTTGTGATTACACCACGACATGGTTTATAATAGGACAAAACTTACATATAGTTTGATATATGCTGTTTTTACTGTTCTTTAATTAGAATTGAAGTTTTATCTCGATAATCGGGATAATCTTTAATACAAATTTTTATTTTGCAAATTATCAAGATAAAACTCTAATTTTAATAAGAGAACAGTAAAAACAGCACTTACAAAAATGCATGTAAGTTTTGTCCTTCATAATATGATTATTCATTATTGCATAATTCTAATATTAATGTAATTATCACAAACTCATATTTCCATGTCAATAAAGAAATTTATCATGATACACTTACTCATAAAGTAACCTTTGTACCTACTACTGTATGAGCTAGCTAATAGTGAGAGATTTGGATAATTTATACAAGTTTCTATCATCAAATTTTGTTGCCATTATTGTGTGTGTATATATATATATATATAAAGTAACCTTTTGTGTATGTGCAAAACAATGTGAAAGCATTTTTATATCAGATAAAAATTAGGCTCAGCTTTTCATCCAAATCTAATCCAACATTGTATAAGGGCAATTAGGCATCAACTTGTTTTATTGTCACCATACGGCACACAGCAACGACATCGCTCTTATGCCGCGGAATCTTTAGCGAATATTTCCGTAGTTGACAATGCTTCTTCCATCATTGTTGCATTACTGGATCCATTTCCTTTCCATTAAACAAATCACTTCAATTTTTACAACCCTAAAAATTAATTGACTTTAATTTTTTTATTTTCTATAAATTTCCCCAGACATAGTTTCACATTTTTTTTTGTGGATAACTACATATTTTCACTTTCGTTCAAGCAACACTTGCATCATCGTCATAAAACCCTATAATCATACTCAGCAATCTTAAAACACAATATCACATTAAAAGGTGAGACATGTCTGTTTCGAACGCGTGCCATTAATTAATTAATAAGACTGTGCCTTGTTTCATTAATTAATTAATTAATTAATAATTAATGATTAAATAAAACAAGGCAAACCTCTTTCTATCCTCTTTGACTTTTTTCTTCTTCGGAGGCTCTCTTCTTCTCTGACATTTCTATTTAAATTTGCCGAAGAATCCAATTCAGCGATCTCCGAAGAGCTCCATTTCTTGGACCCCAATTGGGAAAAGGAGCGAACTTGGGATCTGGGTATTCAATTTCCGAACACTTTTCGATGGGGAATGATGCAGGGTCACCACAGGGTCCAGTTACATGCGGGTCGTGGATTCGGAGGCCCGAGAATCTGAATTTGGTGGTGTTAGGAAGGTCCAGACGTGGCAGTTCTTGCCCTTCTCTCCTCGAGATTTTCTCCTTCGATCCTAAGACCACTTCTTTGTCTACCTCTCCTCTGGTATTCCTCTAACACATATTATGTGTGTGTGTATGTGTGTTGTGTGCTTATGTATGCATGTGCGTCTGTAATTTATCCTATATTATGTATAGAGTGACTCATCTGAAACATTAATCTGTTTGGTGCACACCCTGAAAAACTGTTGTTTCTTATGTGTTGTGTTTGTGTATGTGTGAGCAAGCATATACTGTGGAGTGAGTCATTTGAAACATGAACCGTTTTGTGTATATCCTTTTGGTTTTTGGTTGAGAAACTGTTTATTGTTTTCTACTGAAGCAGATGGTTGGGGGAAGTGGATATTATGCACAAATTCTGTTGTTGAAAAGTATTTTTAGTGTTGAATTTCTGGGTTGATGAATGGAGGCAAAGTTTGGATGGGACTTTGGCTTTGCTTCTAATGATCTTTTTGTTTGGTTGATGTTTCAGGCCACTTATGTGTTGGAAGCAGAGGAAGGTGATCCTGTTGCTATTGCAGTTCACCCTGGTGGGGATGATTTTGTGTGCGCTTTCAGCAGTGGTAGCTGCAAGTAAGTCTCTTTTGTCAGAGCTTTGGGATTGAAACTTTGTTCTTCTATTTGAATTGATCCATTGAAAAGTACTTTCATGATTTGTCTCAACTTGCATTTCTAAAATTAGCAGTTACTGCCCCTTTCAATAATCTCAGAATTAGAAGTCCAACTCTTTTCTTCCTTTAACTATTCAAAGGACAAGATAAAACTGTAGACTCAGTTCTACCAAATTTCTTTCTGTCAGTTTCTTGTTCCTGTTTTTCCTGGGAACTAGGGGAATGTTTACATAATAGTTATTGTTGTTTCTTAAGTATAGATAGATGAATTTTGCCTTGAGTTATTATCATCGTATGATTTGTGTCCTCATTGGATACTGTGTTAGGATCCTACATAAGTTAGGTATATGGCCAAGGTACGCTTTTATAATGATTAATGACTTTGGCAATCCTGTCCACTTGAGTTAGCTTTTGAGATTTAGGCCCATTTCATTCTCATATAGATACCAAGTATGTGGTATGGGTACCGGTATGTGGTTTGTGTAGGTACTCAATTAGTCACTTTTTACGTTATTATTTATTACAAGACTTCCTGTAAAGAGAACCTGGAATGCGGTACTTGGTACGGTGAATTCGGTACACGGTACACAGGGTTATTGAGAGAATTCTGTAATAATGTGATATCAAAGTGTATTCAGTCCTGATGTTTGACCACCCGCACTCTGGTCCGGCCTACAAATTTCATGCTTCAGCCTCTAGATGTCTAGACCGGGGTGTGAAATCCTCCCATGGTTCTTAATTCTAATAGATACTGAACTGAACATATATAGATTGAAGTATTTCTCCATGGCTTGTAGATTGTTTGAGCTGTATGGTCGTGAAACAAAAATGAAGTTGTTGGCTAAGGAACTGGCTCCTCTACAGGGTATTGGTCCCCAGAAATGCATTACTTTTAGTGTTGATGGGTCTAAATTTGCTGCTGGTGGGTTGGTAAGCATCAATCTAGAATCCAACCAATTGCTTTTACTTTCTATACATCACTTTGAGTTTGATCCTGTATGTTTGACTTCTGTCTTTAACAAGTGTAGGATGGACATCTCAGAATTATGGAGTGGCCTAGTATGCGCATGATTTTGGATGAACCAAGAGCACACAAATCAGTCCGAGATATGGATTTTAGGTAGGTATAATAAACAAATCTATTTGGATCCTGCTAAAAGATGCATTAATCCATACAGGCATACAGCTAGTAGAATTGTGATAAATAATTGATAAAGCTGGTAACTATAGTAATCTTATTTGGAGTTCTTACAACCAGATAAGATAATTTTTGCTTTGCATGTTCATGCCTGCAATAACTTGACTGTGTAGAGATGATCTTTCAGACAATAAAAGTATGTTACTTGTAAATATCTTAATCCTGAAACTTTGATGACACTGATACTTACTATATTGTCCATCATTTTTTTTTTTCATACTTCAGTCTAGACTCAGAATTTCTAGCCTCAACTTCTACTGATGGTTCAGCAAGAATCTGGAAGATTGAAGATGGTGTTCCTTTGACTACTTTGTCTCGCAACTCGGTATGGTGTATTTGATTTAAGAACCTGAGGCAAGATCAGTATGCAGTTACTTGTATTGCTTGATCCAAATATTTCCTTTTGTCTCTTTAGGATGAAAAGATTGAATTATGTCGATTTTCCAAGGACGGAACCAAACCATTTTTATTTTGCTCTGTTCAAAAAGGTATAAGAGTATCTTGTTTCTAGTATATTCTATAGTATTGATTTGTATATTCTTCAAATCTTTTTGACCAGCAAAGCATGGCCTTTATTATAAATATTTCTATCTTTGAGCAGGTGATACTTCTGTCACTGCGGTTTATGATATTAGCACATGGAATAAAATTGGGCATAAGAGGCTGATTAGAAAGTCTGCTTCAGTTATGTCCATTAGCCATGATGGGAAATACCTTTCTCTGTAAGAACCTACAGTTATCTTCTGACTTTTGGGCATATGTGTGGTCATTGGTCAACATTTTTCTTTTATCTTTTGTCAGTCTTGATTTCCAAAATTTATCCAGATAAATTTCTGTGACTATTCCAAGTCTTACATCCTTAGCAAGTGAATGATATAGAATTTTTTATTTCTTTTGTTTTGGCCAATAGAATTTCTATTCAATTCCCTTCTGTTTTGCTCAGCAGTTTGCATGCTAGAAGGAAATCTTGTATCTCCTTGCTCCCCCTCCCTCCACCGTTCATTATCTAATCTAATGTAGGAAGGCAAATAACCCAATCTAAAAATGTTGGCCAGGAGGTCTTTCCTTTACCTGACTTCTCCCTAGAGTTAACAAACCTCTCAATCATAATCAAAACTAAAACTACAATAGAAGAGTGGAAGAGATTGAAAGGAGTCTGAAATTGCATTCTTCAATGAATACTTAAGCACAGAAAATTTATTAGGTCTTTATGAAAATTGAAATGTACTCTTACTATGAAGTTCAGATTCCCTTGTAGAGTCCTCCTTATGTAATAAAGTCAATCACTTTCTTAATTGTTATAGAACACCTTGTCTATATTAGGATATTTATTAGTAAGTATATTTATATCATTTGGGTAACAGAGTGGGATTGTGATTTTGGCCATGTTGCCAAAACTGTGAAGGATTGAAGAAAACAGTGTTAGAACTGATCTTGATTTTCCATCTTATTACTTTGTCTTTTTCTGATCAATAGCACTGCATTTATGTTTATGTTGCGCTAATTCCTTCTTTGCGTGTGTTTTCTTGTGAATCATTTTTTGACCTTTGCACACATAAGCTTTCTGGGTGATAGAGACTGCCGAATCATATTCTTCTGCGTAACTGCAGAGTTCTTTAGTTTGTGTGTTTACTGCTCTTTCCCTTTTCTAATTTGCTCATTGTTCTACCTTGTCATGTTCTTTTCTAATGTTTGTCTGATCAAATTAGCTTTCCAACTGGGCTTTGCATTTGTGTTTACAGCCTTTATTATAAAATTGCTGAAAGTCCTTTTCTTGCAGTTTTGGCATGGTATTAATGATCTTCATTCCATTTTTTCAGCATAGATTTTTTGGACATTCTGGACATTGTATTTATAAATGAGCTTTTAAAAGAAGGATCTTTTGTATGTGAGCTTTTTGTAAAAGATTATTTTAAAAAAGTAAAAGCTATTTTAGGCTTGGATGAAATATTTGAGAAGTACTTCTTAAATGCTGTTGGAAATTTCACAATAATCTGTGTTAAATCAAGAGTATCTCCAATTTAATGCATTAAAAGCTGTTGAAAAGTTGACTGCAGAGTGCAGATAAATTGTTAAAAACTCATTTTTGTCTGTCAGCTTGATCATATTTCCTTTTAGAATTGTAATAACCTTTTCAAAACTCACGACTGTAATTTGTTTCCCAGGAAACAGCATTACCTAAAATGACTAACCTTTTTCTGTTTTTTCAATTGTAGCTTGGGCACTAGGGTCAATGCCTTAGTCAATCTTTTTTTTAGGGGGGAAAGGGAGTTTAGCTGTTAAAAACGTAGTTATAAAGAAGAGTAAGTGATTGTTTGTTTTATTACAATATAAAAAAAGGTTTAAATATGTTGTGGTGAAGTAACTATAGCGCACTTGTAAACCATATTAGTGGAGTCTGTGGTACATCAGTTATAAATTACTATAATATTTTGATTAAAGAAATTTGAAGGCTTGTAAAACTTGTGATGCGATTTGCGCTTCACTTGTATCTCACATTACAGTCTATGATATATGTCTCCAGCATTTCTTCAGCTCATCAGACTTCTGTAATTCCAGGGGAAGTAAAGATGGAGACGTATGTGTAGTTGAAGTAAAGAAAATGCAGATATACCATTATAGCAAAAGACTACACCTGGGTACAAATATTGCAACACTTGAGTTCTGTCCCGGGGAAAGGTAATCTCTATGCTCTATTGGTTTAATTTGGCTCCTCTGATAAATATCAATTTATGTAGACTTGCTGAAACCTTTTCTGATTATCGGACACAAAGTTGGGGATTAAGCTATTCATTTGAATATTGGAACATGCATTGGATTACGAATTTATGTAGACTTTGAGTAAATTGTTGAAAACTCCTTTTTCCTTTTTTCAGGTATATAAGCAAGAAATTGGGAACTTAGTGGTTGGTGCATAGGGTATTTAGTTCATAGGGTATTTTTAATAACAATGTAAATGTTAGAAAGAAAAATTCCACTAGCCTTTATGATACTTACAAAACAAAAATCTAGAAGCTAAGGAGAATCTGTTTACTGCCAAAAAAGATAGATGGTTACAAAGAGAAGTAAATGATTTGCAATACTATGAATATGCTCTATCAACCGAGTTTCTCTCTTCTCAAATTTCTGGTCCTTAATGTTTGAGGATTTTTAATTTCTGGGGTTTTAGAATCCATGGATCCAATATTTAGAAGATATATATTTATTATTTAGGAAACATTGGGTGGATGTAACGGGTAGCCATGCATGATAAGTAGTTTTGAAAATACTAGGTCATGTTTTGACTCTAGCTTGAGAAATCAAGGAAAACCAGACAGAAACGTAGAATCACATAATCATACATGCTAAGAAAGGGATGCAAAAGATTCGGTGGCAAATCAGGACTGTAGATAATATTGAATGGTGAGACTGTTCATGTGACTGTCCTGATTACTTTTTAGCAAGGTGCGGTTTAACTGACAGATTACGGCTGAGATGGATCTAGAATAAGTTACGATTCCTTTATGAACATGATTAATATTAGCAATGGATTTTTTCCCATCATGATTAATATTAGTCAGAGTAAATGTGGATTTTTGAAATTGAACCTTGGTGTTAGAGAACCAATCTGACCTGAAAGTTTAAGTCATTGATAAAGGAATTTAAGTTGTCTCTCTCTCTCTCTTTTATAAATTATATCTAACACTCCTCCGCAGATTGCCCTTTAGACTTGAAGTCTGATTGCATGATCATAGGCAGTAATTTCACATTCAAAAAATATACATTCAATTAACCTAATAAATCATTAAATCTATTCTTTTGGTCTTGGCCATGTATTCACCTGGGCGTTTCTTGTTCAGGGTTGTACTTACAACCTCGGTAGAATGGGGAGCACTGGTCACTAAGCTGACTGTACCTAAAGATTGGAAAGGTCCTCTCTCACTCTCTCTCTTACACACATACACCAGCATGCACGCACGCATGCCCCCCTTCTTCCTTCTAACACCGTCCAATACTGTCTATTTAATTTGACATTTTAAATATCCTTTCAAACCTGCAGAGTGGCAGATCTATTTGGTGCTTTTGGGACTATTTTTAGCATCAGCTGTTGCATTTTACATATTCTTTGAGAACTCTGATTCATTCTGGAACTTTCCCATGGGCAAAGACCAACCAGCAAGACCAAGGTTTAAACCAGTGTTAAGAGATCCCCAGTCTTATGATGATCAAAATATTTGGGGACCAGTAGATATGTGATAGTGCTGTTGGAAACTGTATCAGGAGCTGTAAGTGGTATCAACATTTATTTAAGCCCTTGACTGTTATTATAAGCATTTACTTCTATTTTTTGGGGTGAAAATTCTGAACCGAAAGGCCATTATTGATATGTAATTTTAATGGAAACTTTAGGAATAATCAAATAGCTTCCTTAAATTTACAAGTTGCACATAAGGTTGCTTTGTAGCTATGTGATGGGATCCATCAAAGAAAGCACATTTTTGGATATCTTTCCATAACCCTTATTTTCATTTCTTGTTTTAATTGATAGCTTCCTAAAGTTGTTTTATGCTTTTGGTTAGGGAAAGAGGGGGAGTATTTGAATCAAATTACAATGTTAAGAAAATGCGTCGTTTTCATCTTTTATAGCGTTACGTTGAAAAAGAAGCACAGGGCAGACAGAGATTCAATCTATGGCATAGGATGAAAATTGGAATAGTGCAAAAAATTCAATTTTAAATGCATGTGCCAGCAAGGAATTTTTTATTTTTTGGGGACATACAGTATTCTGTTGTCAATCGATCTAATGATATTTCTTCTTAATCCAAGTAAGTATCAAGAGGTCAAAATTCTTCGTCAATGCTCGGTTTACAATATATATATATATATATTGGTAAGGATCAAGTAATTTCAAGAGTAATTTGTGGTAGAGTTACTCTACTCAGTAATTCTTAATATATATTAAATTTTAACGATCCAACCATTGAATTAAAAGATTTTGTTGAGTAGATCAAGTATATTAATTTTTATAAAATTTAAAAACTATTTGATATTTCATTAAATAAATTTAAATAAACGTATTATATATCTTTTTAAATTATAAGTAAATGTCAATTATAGGATGAACTAGTTACAAATGTCTAATTTACCTAAAATTTTATGTGCATGATCATTGACATAATATGAAAATATTCAACAGCTGAATCATTCAAATTTAACATATATTAAGAGTTATTGAGTGAAGTAATTCTATCAAGAGTTGTTCTTGGAGTAACTTAATCCCCATCTTATATATATATAGGAGAGGGATCAAATGACACCAATGTAACTTACACTAACTCTTATACCATTCAATATATAGAATGTGATTTTTATTGATCCAACCGTTGAATTGTAATTTCATATTATCAAGATTGTTTTTGTCAAATTTTGTCAAAATTGAATAAGAATAAAAAGGTAATCAAATGACTCATGTTTCACTATATTTTGAAAAGTATATATTACGTTTATTTTTATATATATGAATAATGTATCAAATAATTTTGTATTACTATAAAATTTTGTACAGATGATCTATGATAAAGGAACTTTCAATCCAACGGTGGGTTTAGGGATAAAATTATCCAATTAAAAGTTATTCAATACTGTAATAGTTGATGTAAGTTACACTGGCATCATTTGATCTCTCTCCATATATATATAGGAGTGTAATTAAATTACATTGGTGTAATTCTAAAAGAGTTATGCCAAATCCAAACCATTAATACAGAATGATCCTACAATTTATAATATCTTAATATATATAATAATTTTAACATATTTTGTGACAATCAATTAGTTAATTTTAATCAATGAATTAAATTATTTGATTTGATTTAATTGATTATTTGATTGATTTAACTTTCTAATATCGATGTAATTGATTGATTTATAATATCTTGATATATATAGTAATTGATTAGTTAACTTTAACATATATAAAATATTTTTTTTTTACAATTTTTCCATTAATAAACAATAAATATATATATATATATATATATATATATATATATATAATAACATTAATTTTAAAATATTTTAATTATTTAAATGTCTTTTTTATTCATTCAAACTATATATAATGTATGTTAATATGATTTTTTTAAATTTAATATTTAAATTTATGCATATGTTTAATTATATAAATAATCAAAATATATATAATAACATTAATTTTAAAATATTTTAATGATTTAAATTAATAGATTAGTTTGTAATAATCTATATAATAGCATAATTAAAATATAAAAAAGACATTTATATATAAGATTTGAGAAACATATGTTAATATATTTTTTTCAATTTAATATTGACATTTATGTATATGTTTAATTATATAAATTATTAAAAAATATATAATAACATTAATTTTAAAATATTTTAATGATTTAATAGTGATTCATTAGTTAACTTTAATGTAACATCTTATTTTTCCTAATGCGTGATTAAGTGTTTTAATAACTAAAAAGTGAAAAATTGATATATAATCTAGGTGATTAAAAGAAATAAATGAATTGTTGTTATGTATGGTATATTGCATGTAGTGATGATTTGATGTTGTTGGTTTGAAATTATGGTTTGAATTTAAGAAATTTGAGATATGTGCTTGAGCCAATTTGGATATGTTGTGAGAGTGATTTTGGAGTTTTAGGAGAAAACAGATAAGTTAGACCAATTTTAAGATAAGGAAAGTGGCTTTGTGAGATTTAGGCCTCAGTTGACCAAAAGTCCATGTGAGAGCTCCGGGAAGGTCGAATATATAAGGGAAAGGGAGGGATTTCCCCTCATTCTCTCATTTTCTTTCTCTCTCTTCAATTCTCTCTCAATCTCTCTCTAAAAATCTGAGGTTACTACAGGTGTTAAGAGGATTCTTAAGCCTAGTCCAATGTTGTTATGGAAGGAAGATTAATCTGTAGGAGGTTTTGGCTCAAGACACAAGTTTCTCAAAGAACCAAAATTCAAATTTGGAGACTTTTAGAGGTAAGGGAAGCTTCCAAATCGGTTGTTTTATGTTAATAACTATTGGTATGTTGATTTCTTGCTTTGTAATCGGTTGAATCTCTGTGGATGCTACCATTTTCGTTGGTTTTGGTTGAAAATGAGTTTTGGGATAAATTTTGAGATTTGGATGAGAAATTGATGATTTTGTGATGAAATGTTGATTTTGTTGTGTAATTTGATTTGTATGAACTTGGTTGAGGTGGATTAATGTTGTTGGAATACCATTGATTCGAAAATTTGAGTTATTTGGTTAAAAAGTTTGAGTTTCCTTCTAGAAAATTGTGTTTTTTCAAAAAATTGTCGCAGATAATCGATTATGGGGATCACATAATCGATTATCTAGAGCTTCAGAAACTGTTTTCATAATTTCGTTTAGGAAATAATCGATTATGGCCTTTGATAATCGATTATCTAGGTTTCAGAAAAATTTCTTCTAGTTTTGGTTCGGAAATAATCAATTATGGAAACCCATAATCGATTATCTCTGTTGAAAAATGAAATCTAATGCATTTTGGTTCAGAAATAATCAATTATGGAAGCCCATAATCAATTATCTCTGCTAAAAAATGAAATCTGGGGCATTTTACTAAATGAATATAATCTGTTACTATAGTACATAATCTGTTATTTTAGAATTGAATGTACCATGTAAAATTTCATAATCTTCATTTCAAAATGCGAAGTATTTTGTATATACACATATAAAAAGAGTAGTATACATTTTCAAAAGCTCTATTTGAGAAAAATAGAGAGTTGTCAAGTTGGGATACTATTTTCTTTAGATTAAAGAAACGAATTGTTTCGAAGGTTTTTACAAATCTCCATATTTACTTATTTTCCAAATGGTTTTCAAAGAAGGTTTTGGTTTTTAAATTGTAATTGATTGTTGGATTGGTTGTGAAGTGGAAGGTTGCTTAGATAGAACCTCCACTTATAGTGTATGATATTATTGACTATGTTGGAGGCTAGAATGAACTTGCATGGTATTGATAATCATTGTTAGACCACAGGTGATGCTGAGTAGACCACGTGGTAGTGTTATGCTGTTGTTGTGTTGATACACATATATAATTTGTTTTGTTGTGGTATTGTGGCTTATGCATATATGCATATGTTGTTGGTTGAGGTAGTATGGGCCTCATGCCATATGCAGGTTGGCATGGAAGTTGGGGGTGAACGGAGCTGCAGCTCGGATGGGCCTCCAACCTAGTGTCTGGATGAGAAGTGGGGTCTGAAAGCTGGGCCTAGGGAATGAGTGGATGGGTAAATCCTGCAAGGGGCCAAGACTATGCAAGCCTTGTGTTGCGGTATACCACCACCCATATTCACTTATCCTGACAACCATAAGCTTATCCAACTTATTAGAGTTTTGGCAATCCCTGAATGGTGTATGGCCATGGTAGGGGATAAGACCTAGTTGATCGCCCAAAATGTATAAATCTCTTGAGAGTCGTGTCATTCATACATTGACATATGGGGTTGATAACATAGTATGTAATATATGTGGAGCCATTTATTTGATGATTTAGTTTCCATATTGGTGTGATTAATGATTTTAAATATGTTGGATTAAACATTATATGTTAATCTTTGTTTCGTAAGCTTACCCTTGCCTTGTTTTGTTGTTGGTTGGATATCTTGTTGCTGTTGTTGTGTTGCTGTGACTGTGATGGTCACGTCATTTTGGCGTGGGAGCAGGGGGAGAGACGCCCACAGATCCAGCATCTCAAAGCTAATGGAGAAGGTCTCAGATGAAGATTTTTTGGAGGCTTTTTTGGGTAAAGCTTTTCTAGAAGCTCTTTTTATTTATTTTTGGTTTTTGATCGCATATGTTGTATAGTTGACCAGCTATAGGGAGTTTTGGTTTTGTATTTCTCCCTTAGTATTGTATATATGATAATGGACTTGTATACAGTATTATTCCATACCTTATATGTTTTAGAGTAACCTGTGGTTATTATTATTATTATTATTATTATTATAATATATATATATATATATATATATATATATATATATATATATATATATACATAGGAGTTTGTTTGTAGTACTGTGGCGACAGAGGGTAGTTACATTTAACATATTAAAATATTATTTTTTATAATTTCTCCAATAATAAATAGTAATATATATATATATATATATATATAATAACATTAATTTTCAAATATTTTAATTATTTAAATGTCTTCTTTATTCATTCAAACTATATATAACGTATGTTAATATGTTTTTTAATTTAATATTAAAATTTATGTATATGTTTAATTATATAAATTATTAAAACATATAGAATAACATTAATCTTAAAATATTTTAATGATTTAAATTAACGGATTAGTTTGTAATAATTTATATAATAGCATAATTAAAATATAAGAAAGACATTTATATAAAAGATTTGAGATAATATATATAATGTTTGAATGAATAAATGTATGTTAGTATATTTTTTAATTTAATATTCAAATTTATCTATATTTTTAATTTTATAAATTATTAAAAAATATATAAAAAACATTAATTTTAAAATATTTTAATTATTTAAATTAACATAATAATTTACAAAAATTTATATAATAGCATAAATAAAATATAATAAAGGCATTTATAATAAGATTCGATATAATATATATATTGTTTGAATGTTAATATATATATTTTAATTTAATATTAAAATTTATCTATAAATTCCATTATATAAATTACTAAAATATATATTATAACTAAATTTTAATTATTTAAATTTAACAGATTAATTGCAATAATTTATATAATTTTATAATTAAGCATAAAAAAAGTCATTTATATATAAACCCAAGAAAATATAAGATCCAAGATAATATATTGTTTGAATGAAAAGAAGATATTTATATATTTAAAGTATTTTAAATTAATTTTATCATATATATTTTACTATTTATTACTGGAAAATTATTATTAATAATTTCATAAGCAAATTAAAGTAAAAGTTAAATAATCAAATAATCAATCAAATCAAATAATTTAATTCATTGATTAAAATTAACTAATTGATTGTCACAAAATATGTTTAAATTACTATATATATTAAGATATTATAAACCGTAGGGTCATTCTATATAATGGTTTGGGTTTGATGTAACTCTTTAGAGTTACACTGGTGTAATTTGATCCCCCTCCTCCTCGGCTCTCTCTCTCTCTCTCTATACACACACACACACACACATATATAGGGGCAGGATCTGTTGACACTAGGTGTAAGAGTTAGTTAAATTACACTTTCAATAACTTTTTATATAATACAAATTTAACCAATCCAACCGTTGAATTTGATGTTCTTATTAATTTAACCCATATATATATATATATATATATATATATATGGGGCAGGATCCGTTGACACTAGGTGTCAAAGTTAGTCAAATTACACCTTCAATAACTTTTTGTAGAATACAAATTTAACAAATCTAACCATTAAATTTGATGTTCTTATTAATTAGGTCAACTATACAAAATTTCATACAATTTCAAAATTATTTGGTAGTTCATCGCACCACTTTATTTTAACGTACAACAAGATATTAAAATATATGTAAATATCCAATGTTAGATAACATATCTAGAAAAGTCTGAATTATGTGAAGTTTGATATACATGATCATGAAGATGTTATTACATAATTCAACGGTTAGATTTGTTAAATTTGCATTTTACAAAAAGTTATTGAAGGTGTAATTTGACTAACTTTGACACCTGGTATCAACGGATCTTGCCCCATACATATATATATCATGAAGAAAACCACTTATTTTAAGAATAAGTCTTGCATTGTACTCTACTTCATTTTTTTATAAAAATTAAATTTTATTAATTTAATTTAGTTTGAATTTTTTTATTAAATTGATCAAGTCCATAAAATTTCATATAATTTAAAAAATATTTGATACTTTATCAATTAATTTTATTTTAATGTATTATACAGTTTTTAAAATATAAATAAATACCGGCTATAAAATTGTATATTTATGAACATTTAATTTATGTAATATTTAACTTACATGATTATATAATATGATATGTCCCGTGATTTTATAGTTAGATTTTTGAAATTTGGATTAAGTAGAATAAGTATTTAAAATTAATCTTTAAAATAAGTGGTTTCCTTTTCACACACATCAAAGCATGGAAAGGTGCATAATCAAGTACATAAAGGTAACACTTATTATTCTTTTCGGTATTAAGGCTGTGAATTTAGATCGATCCAACCCATTCAAGTTAGCACTGCATAGTCTATTTTGAGTATTTTCAGATTAAGGGCCTGTTTAAAAAAATAGCTTAATTAATTTTTTTTAATAAGTTGTTATTATATAAGAATTTATGTTATAAGTGTTTAAAATTCAATAAGCTAATATATTTGGATGTATACGTTGATAAACGTTTACATAATTTTAAAGTGTTTGGATACATTACTAAGCACTTATAAGATGTCTTATTTCTAAAATTAAAAAAAATCAAATCATGACTAAAAATAAATTAAAAATTTAAAAGCTAACTAAATAATTAATATACTAACATTATATATATCATAAAAATATTAAAAATAAAAATCAATAGTCACCATTTACTTGTTTTTAGTTTTAAAAAATAAAAATTTAAGAATCATAAATTTAAAAAAAAACTATGTGACACAAAAAAATAAAATTCACCATACACTTATCAATAATTTCAAAAATTAAAATATATAATAATCAAAAAAATATTAAAACATAAATTAAGGTGTTAAAATTAAAATCATATACACAATATCTATATGTTTAGTCCTAGCAGGATTCGAAAGTGAGTTTTTTTATAAGCTCCACATAAACTATTCCTATAAGTTATATTAAAAAGCTTATGAAAATAAGCTAAAAACATCATTCTTAGAAACCCTTATAACATGAAATAAGTCTAAATAAATTGTTTATAAGCTCTTCCAAAAGGGGCTTAAGTTGAGTTGAATTAATTTAATTGTGGATTAAAAATTTATTAGTTCAACTTAATCTTACCTATGGGTTAATCCACGATCTCACTTTTTTTTTTTTAAAATTTGAATTTCTAAACTTTTAACGTAAGTTAGATGGGAACCTAACAGGAAAAACTTATTTAATACTGATAGCATAAAGGTGTCAAGTCCTAAAGTAAGTAAATGTGAACACTATATTATTTACATATTTTTAATGTTAAAATTATAATTAGTAGTTTTCAGCAATAATATGTCATTTTCTTATGTATTGGATATAATTAGATAATTTAAAAACTTTTTGTTATACTTTTTTTATAATTTTTCTTAAAATTTATTTTTCTAGCTTATAATAAAAATACAAAAACTGCTTTTTTAGTTTTTATTTTATATAAAAATATAACAATCATAAAATTAAAAATACTTTTTAAAAAAATTATCTAATTATTGTAAATTTTTTAACATGTTTTAAATTATAAAAAAAGATTTTTTTTTTATAAAAAAACAGAATCCACTTGTTGAGAATGTTATTTTTTTAATAAGTTTTTATTATTAAGTAAAATTTTATACTGATTTTGTTAAATAATTTCAACCTAATATTTACTAACAAAGTTAAAATGTAATTTTACATACGATAAATATAATGTTAAAATAAATCTTAAAGAATACGTCACCAATACTTTTATATCTATAATTTTAAGAATCATTCAAAAGAAAAACTTTATACAGTAAAAATTAACGATATCACGTATTTAAATAATATGAATATAAAAATTGCTCTCAAATTGATCCTTAAAACTTACATACATTAAATTAATTTTTTTTAAAAAATGCTTACTAATTTATTCATTTAAAAATTCAAATAATCATTATATTAGTTATGTAAAAATTTTGTTATCAAATAATTTTTTGAAAATTTATTCTGTCATCAAATCAATTGGTGAAGTTTTTTTATCGTTACTTTAGTTTAAATTTTGTAATAATGTTTTAGATGCTTGAAAGGTTAAGAAAGCAATTTTCAAGAAACCAATAGAGTTTGTTTGTTTTAAGTTTTAAAAATTTATTTTTGGGAATGTAAATTTGAGAAGAGAAATTAGGAATATGATATTTTCATATTTATTATGAGCTTTAAAAACTTATTTTTAAGTTTTGTTTATTCTTAGATAAATAATACTACCTTATTTCAATTTATTTTTATTCCTATAGTGAGAGGTGAAAAAATTATATTGTCATGAAAATATAAAAAATATTTTTTAAGCTAATTATAATTTTCAATTCTATTATTACTTTTTTTATTATTTGAAATTTAAAAATATTTTAGAAATATTATAATCTAAACTAAATGCATTTTTAAATTTATTTTAAATATTATTCTTAACTATAATCTTTTATACATAGAAATAAGAATAATTATCTTGGACAGGAGCATTTTTAGAAGCAATTATTTAATAAAAGCGTTTTTAGTTGATTTTCTTCAATCAGAGTATTTTTAGGGACTTTTTTAACTTTTTATCTCTTTTAATTTATCTTTTTTTATTTTTATTTCTAAATTAAATTTTAACATCTTTTTTAAAAAAATTATCAATAATTAAAAATAACTTTGTATCACACTATAAATTGTTTATAATAAATCAAAAATATAATTTATATGTTCAAAATATTTATTTATTACAAATTTTAATTATAATATAATTTATATATTCAAAAGTATTTATCTATTACAAATTATACTTATATATAATAAACATTTATTTTGTATATTGCACATGCTAAAATACTAGTTTTTCTAAAAATGTTATCCTTCAAAATGCAGTTCCTATGTGCGAAACCGAGTTTCATGATTTTCTAAATAAGTCTAAAGCCAACTTTAACGTTGTTCTTATAAGAGTTCTTAGAAATAAAAACTTGTTTTTATGAGTTTTTATCATTGAAATTTGTTGACGTGACAACTAATGTAGAACCAGTTCTTATATAAGATATGAGTTCTTAATATTAAAAAATATTTTGTTGATAAAAACCAATAAAAAATTATAAAGATGTAAAGTTTATTGTGAAACTTATTTTAAGTTTTTAACGATTTTACGATCACTGGAGTGAAATTTTGTTAATTCTTAAATCTTATAAATAATAATAGGAGCCACTAAAAGTAAATTAATAATCTATGAATAGGTTTATTATTGGAAATGCTCTAACACAATTTTTTAAAGTGAAAAAAAAAAACACTTTTTAACCAACGGAGGTGAATACAAATGGACCCACAAATATAATATTATTATTATAGCTGAGAGAGAAACGCGAATTTTGGTGTGAGTGTGATCTCGCTCTCGAAAATACTTAGTTGGGATCCAACAACATAATTATGCGTGAGGGTGAAAAAGGGTGTTGTCTTTTATGACGGCTGATTCACTAATTTCATGCAATTTTAAAAACAAAATATTAAAATGGGGTTTTTCGAAATATATTACTAATATGGGTCTGTTTTGATTGTTGACTAGTCAAACTCTGATTAGCAGAAATGGATCCATGTCGGCATGTTTTATTTTTTTATTTTTTTAAATTACACGTAAGAGTCCGATGTGGCTAAAAAAACGCTAGTGGGAGTAGCGAAAATCACAGGATGATGTCATTTTTGCTAGTGGGAGTCCGACGTGGCTAAAAAAACGCTAGTGGGAATAGCAGAAATCACAGGATGACGTCATTTCCGCTAGTGGGAGTAGCGGAAATGACGAGATGATGCCACATGGCATCATCTCGTCATTTCCGCTACTCCCACTAGTGGAAATGACAGGATAGCGGAAATGGTAGGATGACGCCACGTGGCGTCTCCCTGTGATTTTTGCGTATGAGCAGGAAAAAATATAGCATAATGTAAAACTTCGAAAGGGCATAACTTTTTACTTAGATGTCGGATTGAGGTGTTTTTTTTTTAATTCCATATAACTTTTTGAGATCTATGCGTTGGCAAATCTCGAAGGGGATTTAGGCCTACCATTTTTCCCAAAATACCTTTTTTTTAGGTTAACGAAGACCTGGAAGGAATTTATATGTATGCAAAAATCACAGGGAGACGCCATGGCATCTCCCTGTGATTTCGGCTACTCCCACAAGCGTTTTTTTGGCCACGTCAAACTCTTACGTGTAACTTAAAAAAATAAAAAAATAAAAAAATGCTGATGTGAATCCATTTCTGCTAATCAAACTGACGAGTTTGACTAATCAACAGTCAAAACAGACCCTTATCAATAATATATTTCGAAAGAGCTTCATTTTAATATTCTGTTTTTAAAATTACGCCAGATTGATCAATAAGCCACTCTCTACGCATACAAATACAAATCAATAAAAAGTGAGAAGAAGAAAATATCAAAGCAAATCCCAGTGCAGTGCAGTGCAGAGCAGTATAGTGCTACTGAACTCAAAGAAGAAAATATCATGAACTGTCTCTACAATCTTCCTCGGTTCGTTATTCCTTCTTACTTTTCAATCTCTGTATATTATTATCCAAATCGAATGAGAATGAGATTCCTGCTTTTCCAGATTCTCTGTTTTGCCCTTCGAAACAGTTGTTACGCGCCACCACAAGAATCTTCCTCTTTCCCTCGTACGCCATTTTCACTTCATTTTCCTTCTCGTTTCGTTAATCCCTATCTACAATAATTCTCTCTCTCATCCTCTTTTTTCAATGGTGGATACAGCGAATCGTCAGTAATTCTCGTCAAAATCCAAGTATGACACTCAAGGTATTTTCCGATCCTTTATTTATTTTATTTTTTATCTTAATGATGGTTTTGTACTTTTGTTAGTTCTATAATGTTGGTATGAGCAAATTACAATCACACTTTCCTGAAGTTTTTTGAGATTACATATAATCTCTGCTTTTTTAACATATATAGCAACCTCCCTTATAAGTATACACTGCAATGTTTTTTCAAACAATTAAGGGGTATTAATGTAATGTTTCTCAAATAATTAAGGAAGTGTAATGTTTTTTCAAATAATTAAAGGGAGTTAGTATAGAGGTAGAAAAAGAAAGGGTACCGAGAGAAATTTGATGAAATATCAGGATTGTTAGTGAAATTTACTCTATTGGTTTTGTTGTCCTTTGAAGTTTAATCTATTGAAAGCTCTTAGGATATTACAAAATGTTAGTAACCCTTAAATATGATTATAGGATTGGTTTTTGGTTGCTCAATACCATGGTCTTGAAGCTGAATCAGTTTTTGTGGTGAATACACTACGAGCTGGAATAATTAGACAACCTATGAATGTGTGTTGAAATCATGGAATGTTCATGGCATATGCTAGAATCTACCATAATCAATGATGGTGTTGTCGTTGGAAAGTTGTACATTTTGTCATTTTGGTGCATGAACGGGAACAAAATTAAATGTAAAGAAAACAAGGAGATATTGCTGTAGAAGTAATTATTAAAACCTAAAAAGTGGAACATCATTTGTTACTTCTATGCCCTGCCCTGTGAAATATTCATCCTCACTTAGGTTTGCCTATGTAAGTGGACTTACTGGTATCTGCTATTCATGTGGTTTCTGCTTCAAATTTCTTGTGTTTTCTAGAGAACATGATTGGCATTTTTCTTTTGCAGGCTGCTTCAGGTTCTATACCGAGTGCAGACACAAGTAGTGCTGATGAGAAGGAGGAAAAGTCTGAGACATATAGTCATAACATGACAGAAGCCATGGGTGCTGGTATGTTTAATCTTTTTGTGCTTCTAGTTCAACAATGATGTAGCCTTGTTCTGCTAGATGGAATTGGGTACATTGATGAAACATCATTAGGCCCTAACAGAAACCAAAATTTCAATATAAGTCCAGTTAGAGCAAGGTCTTTTTTAATTGTTTCTTCTAAGTTTTCTTCAGTGTTCCTTTGCCCCTTTGAATAAGACTATCTTCCATTTGATCTACTTTGCTCACTTTTGTTGGTTTTCTCCTACTTGGTGGGTATAAACCTGAGAGTATCTTTAGCTTGAAGCTCCGTGATCAATTGTAATTTATTTTTGGGGGTAAACTGTGATGAAATATTTCAAATTATGGGTATAAACCTTCATTTTGTTTGCTAAGATCAATTCTAACATTCTTAGGTTTGTAATATTCTATTCAGCTAATAGTTTGGATTAACTAAAGGATCGCTCTATTGCTTATCCTATTTTTTTGTTCTTTGAATAATTAATGTTGTTAACCCTTTCTAACAAAGTGCTACACAGTTTTGACTTATAGGCATGAATTAGGAATGAACTACAACTTCATCCGTCCAGACTTGATTGTGGGATCTTGCCTACAGGTATTTTTGTTTCAATTATGGATACCTGATCAAATTCTGTCAAATCTAGTTTGGTCCTCTGACTTCTATTTTTTTCTATCTCAAATTACCAGACTCCTGAAGATGTTGACAAGTTGCACAGAATTGGAGTGAAAACTATATTTTGCTTACAACAAGATCCAGACCTTGAGTATCCTAATCAATTTGTTTAATAAGATTCACTTCAGCATTTGAGACAAATACCACGTATTTAGTCTAGCAAATGAATCATTGTGTTTCCTTACAACTACTTAGATATTTTGGAGTTGATATTAATGCTATACGAGAATATGCCAAGACATGCAATGACATTCACCACTTGCGTGCTGAGATAAGGTTATTTATGTCATAACATTTTTATATCATAACTGTCAAAGAAATCATAGGGTTTAAATTGGGCAGGAGTAAAAACAAAGAAAGGAGGCTTTGAATACTGTGATATTAGATTGGTATGATGTATTGATAATATGATACAAAACCTCATGGGTTTTAATATATTACTTAGATATTTTAAATTATTCTAAGATACAGTCAAAATATTATGAGATATTCCGTAGATATTTTAATAGCAACCTCCCAAGGCAACACACTGAACTCAAATTGAACTGAATTATTATTAATTTTTATTTTATGCTATGAAATCCTTCTTTAAAACTATAGGTAGAATAATTCCTGCACAAAAATTTGTTACTTTGTTGTATTTTCTAAATATATTTACTTCTTACTGTTGAAAAAGAGAGAACAGAGACATATTTGACTGAAACCATGTGTTTGAATACACAACGGAAACGAGTTTATATAAGCTTATTACATTAATGATACATAAATAGAGAATATTTAGTTTCCTCTAAATCAATGATTACATGCCTATAAACTACAATAAATTCAGAATATTTTATTCTGATTTTCAACACTCCCCCTCAAGCTGGAGCATATAAATCATATGCACCCAGCTTGGTACATATATAGTCAACTCTTGGTCCTCTTAAAAACTTGGTGAAGATATCTGCTAGCTGGTCACTAGAGTTGATGAAGCTCGTGGTAATGTCCCCCGACTCGATCTTCTCCCTGATAAAATGGCAATCAACCTCAATATGTTTGGTTCGTTCGTGGAAGACAGGATTGGATGCAATATGCAAAGCCGCTTGATTGTCACAAATTAGCGTCATTTTCGTGGACTCTTCAAACTTGAGTTCTCTGAGAAGTTGCTTCAACCATATGAGTTCACAAGTTACTAAAGCCATGGCCCTGTATTCTGCTTCAGCACTAGATCTTGCTACAACATTTTGCTTCTTACTTTTCCAAGATATCAAGTTTCCTCCAACCAACACACAATACCCAAAGGTGGATCGCCTATCACTAGGTGAACCAACCCAATCGGCATCTGAGTACCCAACTATCTGAGTGTGTCCCCTATCTTCATAAATGAGGCCTTTACCAGGAGCACTCTTAATGTATTTGAGTATTCGAATTACTGCATCCCAATAATCCTGACAAGGAGAGTTTAAGAACTAGCTTACCATGCTGATAGCAAAGGCAATATCTGGACGAGTGACTGTGAGATAGTTCAGCTTTCCCACCAATCTCCTATATCTCCCAGGATCTAATAAGGGCTCCCTCTAATTTGGTAGCAGTTTGGCATTAGGATCCATAGGAGTGTCTATTGGCTTGGCATTTAATAGGCCAGTTTCTTCTAGGATATCAAGAGCGTATTTCCTCTGAGAGATCACCAAACCATCCTTGGATTGAGCGACTTCGATACCTAGGAAATACCGAAGCTTACCAAGGTCTTTAGTCTGGAATTGTTGGGAGAGGTACTGTTTCAAACGGAGAATGCCACGCTGATCACTGCCCGTAATGACAATGTCGTCCACATAAACAATAAGATATATGCATCCCTGAGATGAATGGCGATAAAAGACAGAGTGGTCGGCTTCACTGCGAGTCAAACCGAACTGCTGTACAACGGTACGAAAGTGGCCAAACCACACTCGGGGGGACTGCTTAAGTCCATATAGGGATCTACGAAGCCGGCACACCATAGTAGAGGACTCCCCCTGAGCAACAAACTCGGGACGTTGCTCCATGTAGACTTCTTCATCAAGATCGCCATGCAGGAAGGCATTTTTGATATCAAGTTGGAAGAGGGGCCAGTGGCAAATGGCAGCCATAGAGAATAAGAGGCGGACAAATGCCATTTTGGCGACTGGAGAGAAAGTATCAGTGTAGTCTTGCTCATACACTTGTGTGTATCCTTTAGCCACCAGACGAGCCTTGAAACGATCAATGGTTCCGTCAGGGCCAACCTTAAGAGTGTATAGCCAATGACACCCAACAGCGGACTTGCCCGTGGGAAGAGGAACCAAATCCCAGATACCACTGTTCTGAAGAGCACACATCTCGTCAATCATTGCTTGCCGCCAGTCAGGGTGAGATAAGGCTTCACCTGGATAGTGAGGAATAGACACAGAAGACAAAGAAGAAAGGCAGGTATAATGCAAAGGAGAAAGACGGTAATAACTAAGGTTAACATAATGAGGAAACGGGTTGCGAGTAGAACGAATACCTTTTCGTAGAGAAATGGGCCAATCAGTGGCAGGGGCAAGCCCGGATCCGGTAGAGAAGATGGCACCGGGGAAGGGTCTGACAGGGCCTCTATTATATCTGTGGAAGCTAGTGCAGGTGCAGGTGCAAGTGGAGGAATGGCAATAGGTCGTTGGCGACGGTGATATGCCTGAAGAGGTCGCACGGCCGGAGGCTCCCCTGCAACATCGTGATTCACCACAGGGGCATCTAAAGAGACAGACGAAAGGGGGACACGAGTAGGGGTACCAGGAGGAGTAGACAGACACATATCGGGAGGGAAGGAAGCAGACTCTAAATAAGGGATAGACTAAAAAAAGGAGACATCGGCAGAAAGAAAATAGCTTTGAAGGGTAGGAGAGTAGCAGCGATATCCTTTTTGCGAGCGATGGTAACCCAAGAAGACACATTTGATGGCCTTGGCGGAGAGTTTGTCGAGACCTGGAGTTAGGCTGTGGACAAAACAGGTAGAGCCGAGGATCCGAGGAGGAAGCTCAAGAAGGGGTGAGTGAGGAAAAAGGATCGAATGGGGAACTTGGTCATTCAGGACAGAGGATGGCATGCGATTGATGAGATAGCAGGCTGTGAGTACAACATCACCCTAGAAGCGTGGGGGAACATGACCGTGGAGGAGAAGAGTCCGAGTAGTTTCAATGAGATGTCTATTTTTGCGTTCAGTCACTTCATTTTGTTGAGGAGTGTGGGCATAAGATGTTTGATGGAGAATGCCCTTGGATGCCATAAAGTGCTGAAACTGATGAGACAAATATTCACGAGCATTATCACTACGAATAGAGCGTATAGGAATACCAAATTGGGTTTTGATCTCATGATAAAACTTCTCGAAGAGGAAAAAAAGTTCGGATCTATGTTTCATTAAACATAACCATGTACAACAGGAAAAATCATCAATAAAAGTTACAAAATACCTAAAACCAGAAGAGGTAACAATACGAGAGGGACCCCAAACATCAGAATGGACTAAGGCAAATGGGGACATAGCCCGTTTATTGACTCTATCATGGAACGTAGTACGAGTGTGTTTTCCTAACTGACAAGACTCACAGTGAAGACTAGAGATTTTAGAGAGATTGGGTACCATCTTCTGAAGCTTTGGCAAACTAGGATGTCCTAGCTGAGCGTGGATGGTCGTCGGAGAGACAGTGGTTGAGTATGCTTGCGGAGGCGTAGAGAGATAATAGAGGCCATGAGACTCACATCCGATACCAATCATCCGTCCTGAAGTCTGGTCCTGCAAGGTAATAGAATGTTTATTAAAGGTAATGACAAAGTCATGGGATTGGGTAAGACGATAAACAAAAAGCAGGTTAAAAGGACAATCAGGGACATATAACACAGACTCAACAGTTAGGGAGGGTAGTGGATGTGCAATGCCAATACCACTAGACTTTGTTTGAGAATCATTGGCAGATGTAATCATGTGTAAATGGCCAGATGTAGACAGAGAAGAGAAAAGGGAACGATTACCAGAGATATGGTCAGACACACCAGAGTCAAGCACCCAAGGACCCAGGGAAGGAGATTGGGAGATGCAAGCAATAGAATTACCAATTTGTGCAACAGAAGCAGTGGTGCCAGGGGTCTGGCGAGTCTCAAACCACTTGACAAAATCCTCATAAGTAGCCGGGGTAGCTCGGGGTTGATCAGCAAGCTGAGTGGTTTCCACCGGAGGTGTGTGAGCCACATTGGTGGGACGAGGTGGTTTACCATGTAACTTCCAGCAATGGTCAATGGTATACCCAAGGCGATGGCAATGCTCACACTTGGGACGATTCTTGGAGTGAGACGTCCCAGTGTGAGTATGTCCGGAAGTAGTGCTTTGAGATGCAAGAGCAGAGGTATCACTAGTTGTGGGAGTAGGGATCTCTATAGGGACCTTTGGTGGAATGCGGAGGAGAGCAGAAGAGGCGGATGTCATTGTAGGGATCGTGGGTGACCTAAGAATTTGGTCACGAGCAGCAAAATACTCTGGTGACAAGCCGTAGAGGGCAAGGACCACGAAAAAGGCACTCCGATTCTCTAGTTCCTTCTTAGCTTCAGTTGGAGTCGAGGTGGCAGGAGGTAAGAGTTCATTAAAATCATGCAGAGCAGCATGAACTCGCCCAAGATATGCAGACATAGGGCCATCAAAGCGCTGAGGGGCAATGAGGGTCATCAAATCATGGCAAACACTGTATAGGCGCTGCGTGTCATTAGTATAAAGGGCGCGTGCCTCGGTCCAAACTAATTCACAAGTGACATGGGGCCGAAAAATCAGCTTGATAGAAGGGTGAAGGGTGGATTTAATGATACTGCATAATTGGGCATCAATCTTTGCCCATTGTGCACGTTCACTTGTGTCAACAGAATCAATGGTACTAATGAGGTGGGCTTTGAAGCCCAGACCACTAATCCATAAGGTTATGTCCGAGGCCCAAGTGGAGTAGTTCGAACCGTCCAGTTTCTCAGTAGAGAGCGGAAAGTTCGGAAAGAGAATGATGTCTGCCTTAGGTTGAATTGAGGAGCTAGAGGAAGCCATGGTGAGTGGTAAAAAAAAATCGTCAAAACAGCTAACACATGAACAGTATCTGACACGCGGGTAGAAAACAGTGGGTGATCATCAAAAACTGATCGAATGGAGGCGAAAGTTGGAGGGTGAGGTCGTCTGGGTGGGGCGACACCCACGCCGAAGTCGCGGCCGGAAAGGACCCTCCACATGCTGCCACGCGCCGTTGAGAAGCGTTGTTTGGCGCAAAAGGGGGGAGGCACGTGAGCGAGCGTGAAACCCCAGATGGGGTCGCTGTTGACGGATCTGTGTAGATCGGCGACCGGCGATCCGAATTGTGGGGTTGGCAGTCGGAAAAGTCGTCGGAGCAGCGGCAGCGGCCGGCAAGAGAAGACACCGGAAAAACAGACAACGGCGTTGGAACAGGGGGCAAATTGGAGATGTACACGGTTCGCCAAAAACATTTTTTTGTCTCCAGGGACAGTGGGTCCACCAGGTAGGCACGGTCCTTGAGATGTCTCTGTTAGGCTCTAGATACCATGTTGAAAAAGAGAGAACAGAGACATATTTGACTGAAACCATGTGTCTGAATACACAACGGAAACGAGTTTATATAGGCTTATTACATTAATGATACATAAATAGAGAATATTTAGTTTCCTCTAAATCAATGATTACATGCCTATAAATTACAATAAATTCAGAATATTTTATTCTGATTTTCAACACTTACAACTCGTGGATGTATCAAAAATTCAATTTAGAAGTTACCATATATATTTAGGAGACATATCAAATGAGAAAGCATTTTTTTATGAGAATGAGAGGAATGAATATTAGCCATTACCATTAGATCTTATAGTGAATAACCAAGATTAAAATGTAAAAGTCATGTGATTTTTTTATGTAATTATGTGACTTAAACTTTAAATCTTGATCATCCATGTATGGATGTACAACCTAGATTTACTTTTCTCTTTTTCATATAAAAATGACATCCTCACAAGATATATCCCATATGTGTGTGTCACATATAGTAACTTTCTCACAATTAGGTACTGTTCTATATCTTCAACTATGGTTTAAGTCATATTCAACATTTCTTCTTACTTGTTTTTATGGTAGTAAAATGCATCTACTTTGGAATAAAACCTCTAATATGGTAATGGTATGCTATTTTTTATGAGTGAGGCAATGATGTGTGGTCCTACTGACGTTGTGGAGCTCATTGGGCATAAGGTCCTGGTTTTCTTTCTGGGTTTTGAGTTAGTTTGTTAATAATACTTATCCTAATTCTGTATGTGTAAGTATGCAATCAAATATGAAGGTGACAAAAGTTTGTTTGGTTGTTGATATTATAAACCTACAAATAATGATGAATTTTTATGATACATATCTTTGAATGTCCTCTCACATGTAAACTAAATTCTACATTTCCTTTTTTCCCCTGCTCAAACTGATACTAGCTTTATATTTTCATAACTTACCCCCTCCCCCCAAAATCATCTAGAAATAAAAAACTGAGAACGTTCTTGAAATTGCTATAAAAAAAGTGGATTTTTAAGATTTAGGTATTAGGTTGCAAATGAGCCAAAAACTCCAGCAATTAGGACAATTCTCTGCATTTTTTTGGGTAAGACTAGTTGGTAATGTCACCTTTATATTATAATTCCTAATTTCCTAGTACATATGGGTAAATATTGGTCATTTCTGCTTTAAATATATGTTGTACATTTTGTGTAATTACTAGCGTTTCTATTTAATCATGGTTTGTGTAACTAAACAGTGATATAGTCTGCATTTTACATTATGTTGCCTTTGTTTGTCATGTTCTTGTTCACATTATATGATGATCTAACATGGATGTAGCAGGGACTTTGATGCATTTGATCTACGGATGCGGCTTCCAGCTGTAGTTAGCAAATTATACAAGGCAATAAACTCCAATGGAGGTGTAACATATATACATTGCACTGCTGGACTTGGAAGAGCTCCAGCTGTTGCGGTATGTCTCTTGGTATCATTTATGTGATACATGTTACTTGCAGAATAGTTAACCTGAAATGTTTTGGGGTTAGTTCTAGGTATGGTAAAGGAAAGAATTTCCCATTTAACAAGTTAAATACAAAAAGGACTGGTGCTGAATGTATTCAATAACCTCTAACATGCTGGGTGATTTCAACAGGTTTTCACTTAAATATATTGATATGAAAGAAGCACCTATAAATCATTTTCAGTGATGAAAGTTTTTATGATCATCTCTCAATTGAGTTTTCAAACAGGCCTATAGATCAAACTTGATTTAGCACAATCATAAGGTTGTTGCCTTGCAATGTGGCAGTCACAGGTTCCATTTATAGAAACAAAATCTTCTCTCACAATTAAGACTATGTACATCTGACCCTCCCCACTCCCCAGACTTCACAATAGTGGGAGGCTTATGCATTGGGCCACCCTTTTTATTGTCCATCTTTTTTTCTCTGGGCTACTAGAATCATTTGAGTTGATATGGCTTGGACCCATGCCATCTGGTTGTATTCACTCCTAATATCATCTATAAAGAAAGGGTAGAAAAGAAATCCTAAAATCAATATTTTCTTATTTTCTCAATAGAGAAGTCTAAACATAAAATATGAGCTTTGTGGACTCTATATTCATTATTACTTTATTGTAGAATTTATAATTATATTGATCAATAGAAATTAGAAGAAAAAAAACAGATGCACAAGGAAAAATTATTTAACCTAATCACTGAAATCTATCATGAAGATAGAGATGAAAAAGTTAGTGGTGTCTAATTTTCTTTTTCTCAAATAGTGTGGCATTTCATGTGTATTGATTTATCTGTTTTGTAATTCTGCCACATCGGGTGTGTGTGTGTATAGGTTATTTACTAATAATTTGTTTTGTCTCAGTTGGCTTATATGTTCTGGGTTCTGGGTTATAAACTTAATGAGGCTCATACACTACTTCAGGTGACTATGCTCTATACTTCCTTTTTATTGTTTCACATTTTAAATGCATTGGGGGGTTCTTGGTAGATAATATGTTGCATGTTTTTCAGTACTCCTCTATATTGCTTGGATTAAACAAATACATTCTTTCCATTTTGATTTTCTTGTCAACGATTTTTGACGAAGGTTTATTTTAGGCTTCGTAAACCTATTTGTTCCACTAATTTCCTTAACTCACAAGTAACTCAAATTGAGTTTACAGCATTTGTGATTTCTGTGCACAATGATTGTGTAGCAATTACTGATTCTTCACGGTTATAGTTGAATCACTAGTTTCTAAACTTAGGTATTTGTGAATTATGGAACTGGGCAGTTTACGTACTGATAGATTGATTTTCTTACATTTAGTTTACAAGCATTCTTATTTAATATTTTATTTTCCTGGGTTCTTTTACTCAAAATTTGTGGCATATTTTCTAACTGTGTATAGCTCAAGAAATTATTTTAATATCATATTCTTTTTCTGCATGTCTTAGAATTTTCATTCTAGCAGTTTGGTCTTTGAGGTTTATAATTCTTCTGAACCAGTTTTAAATGCATTGGTGTAAAGAGAGAAATGAGATTGAAATATTGTTAAGTTTTCTTGAGCCCTTTTTTTTTTTTTCTTTTTTCCTTGCAGAGCAAAAGGGCATGCTTTCCAAAACTGGATGCCATTAAAAGTGCATCGGCTGATATTGTGAGTCTATTTGTATTTTTATATTTATTGTGCTTTACAATTTGAGTGGTAGCTTTGGTTATTCCATTACGGGTGTGATCTTTCCTGATAAGTCTTTTTCTCCTTGAAAGCTGACATAGTGACATAATTAATTTATTGTGAAATTTGAAGATGATGATCTAATTGATGGCTGTTCTTCAGTTTGTTTTTTATCTTTTTATTGGACAAGCATTCTTTAGTACTTTTCCGCTTTTTTTTTTTTAAAAAAAAAAAACTAACCTTTGAACTTTGAAGTGACTTTTTATCATTAACCATTATTTATTTGTGATACCCAGCTTACAGGCCTCAGTAAGAAGCCTGTCACTTTGTCATGGGAAGACAGCAATTGCTCAACCGTTGAAATTTCAGGACTTGATATTGGATGGGGGCAGGTGATGATTGAGCCTTCTTGTTTAGATTTAAGAAATGTCCCAGTTCCTCTATTATAGAATGTGTAACATTCGTTACATTGCACGGAGATATTATCATATAGCACCATCATCATTAACTGCTTCAATTACAGCCATTTATCATTTTGTTTTTTGACATATTCACATGCATGGTCTTTGGCTTCCTGTTGGGATTTTTGTGTTGTATACTTATTACCTTCAAGAATATTTTAAAACTATTGTGTGTACTATAGCTTGTGGATCTTGTTAGTTTGACTGTGACTTAAGAGCCCTTTTTTTTAATTTGAATCAGAGGTGGCTTATGTTTCAGTGTCAAAATATTTGAGAAAGGAAAATATGCTGCCATTACATCTCTTGAATATATTCAAACAACATAGATAAGAAATTATTGGACGATGAATGTCTAGATAACAGGTATATGCTTGGCCAATTTGCATCCCCAATTGTCATGTTTCTTTTCCTTTTCTTCATTGTCACTTGTGTTCTCATCTGTAAATCCTGGAAGCGTGTCTTCATCTAGTATAAACTCCCATTTCAAACTTTTAAAAAACACTATCTATGTTTATTAAGTAGATGGCACGTTTTATCCAAGGCCCTTAAAAGTTAGTAGCTTATAGTTGCTTATTGGATGTTACCAATTCTTTTTCTCACCACTGCTGCTATCAGGAATTCAGACCAACTAGGAGGAAATTAATATATCCGTAGAAATTGGCTGTTTGGTCCGGGCTGTTCAAAGTTGACCTGACTACTGACATCTTGCCAAACTGATCTGCTTAAAGGGGATGATATGAAGTGTCATTTCAGATTCAAAAACTTTTTATCTTCAAATTAATCTGAATTACATAGTTTGACTTATGTTTTGAACATATGCCTTGTGGTTGATATGAGTTTATGCTATATCTTTACTTAATCTTGATCTCTTTTCAGAGAATACCCCTAGATTTTGATGACAAAGAGGGTTTGTGGTTTCTCAAGAGGGAATTGCCTGTAAGTGAACTTGTTAAAACTTGGCTGCTGTTACTTGTTAGTTTAAATTTTGGTCTTATATTGATGAATGATCAAATAACTTGAGATCTGATCTCCAGCTGTGATTAAAACAATACATGGGGGAAAATAAGATAAAAGAAAGGATTATTTGTTTACAATGTTTTATAAATGTCACACATAATAAAATAAAATAAAATCTTAAATGAGACTTCATTTCTAATAGAGTAGCTTTATGGTATTAAGTTCTATTCTCTCAACCTTATGCATATGAGAGTAACTGTATTTAATAGCTCAACAATGTAGTAATAGTTTTAATCATGTGCACTAGATGGATGAGGTTCTTCCATAAGCTACTTAATATAAAATTACTATTGTCGCTTCATATCTATATTCTATAGACACAATTTGCATTTCTGAGAGAATTATGGAAGTAATTTCAGGGTGGATTGAGTGGCTATTTTGAAACACTCCTGATTTTATTTTATTCCTTTATAGGGCATCTAGGTGGTTAAAGAATTAAGATGTTGGAATGCATTTGCTAGTTTCTGGACACGCAGATCTCTCGTTTATTTCATTAGATTGATGAGAAATAAGTTTCTTGTCCTATTTATCAGGAAGGACTCTATGAGTACAAGTACATTGTTGATGGGGAATGGATATGCAATAAAGATGAGCTTGTAACCTCTCCTAACAAAGATGGCCATGTCAACAATTTTATTCAAGTAAGTTTGAAATTTCAACCAAATAGTTCACCAGAAATTTTGTGATTGGTAATTACTCCTTTGAATCCTAGGAAATTGCTGGAAGCTCGAAGTTAGAATAATTCTTGAGAATTAGTTCAAATATAAAATACAATGTACCACAACATATATTGCTCACAATCATGATAATTGTTACCTCCTAAAGCCTCTCCATGGGAATGGAATTTGCAGCCCATCTCATTATTTCACCATCTGACTCTAAATGTGTCCATTATTCACTTTAAGTCATTATTATATGTTTGTGCAGATTCTGTTATTGATTTCACATATTTGATCCTCTCCAAACAGATCCTTGATACAAGCAGTGTTCGGGCCTCCCTTTGGGAGAGATTGACTGGTGATGATCCTGATCTCACAAAGGAAGAACGACTGACAATAAAGGAGTTTCTTGAAGCATGTCCTGATGAGTATCAGTGAACCATCAATGCACTTGGTTGTTGATATGTAAAGTACTAGATGCACGCATACATGCTATCTGGTAAAAGATTGATTATAAACCTAAGATACGATCTCTATTGCAGTTATAATGCTGGGGTGCCAGTGTATTAAGTTCCATAGCAATCAAATGTCTGTAGCATTAAATGGCACCATGACTTTCAATGACTTAATAAGATGAGTTTTACATTTATAGCCACGTAGATGTTAAAATATTGAAGCCATAATGCTTTAATTACATTTAGGAGGGCGGAAAAAGTCCCAGTCCAAGGCAATAAATTACTGATGGAAGTAATTGTGTACCATTTTTCACGAAATACTTAAATTCAGCATATTAACGGTTAAATGAATAAATGGATAAAGTATTGCAATAGATTAACTTAAATTTAATTTTGATGGACTTTCGATGTTAAATTTTTCACTCAATTATGTATTGCTCCATTATTTAAAGAATACTACTTTTAATTAAGGATGACAATCGAATCTAAATGTAATGGATATCTATCTATAAGAATTACTCGTAATGAATAGGTTTTTATATATTAAGTGGGTTTAAATTTAGTTAAGAAAAAAATTATTCTTAATTTTTTATGGGAGTACTGTAGTATTTAACACACTATTCTTATTTGCATAATTTATTTATTACATTTCATAATTAAAATTTGAAAGATTTTTGAATAATTTTTTAATTAAGTTGAAAAGCTATGTTTATAATGTTTTTATTTAATTAAGTTAAATACTATGCTTTTAATCAATGTTCATTTTTAATCGGTTTCATAATTAATGTTACTACTATAATAACATTTATGTTTTATTAGTTTGTCAAATAATCACATTTCAGGACCATGTGAAAGAGATATCTTGCAACTGAGTCATTTTCAGGACCATATTTAAATTAACAAAAATGTAGATAATAGAAATGGATAACAATATGGACATTAAAGATGTTATTTCTGCAAATATGAATTTAAATATGAGTATTTTTTTTAAACGTGAGTTTGAGAATAAATAAAGCATCAATATGGATATTAATGCTTTATTCTAATGTATTTGTTGTGAAAACAAAACTAATTTTATATTCTGACAATGCATGATTGGATTTAATTTTTGTAAAAAAAAAAAAGTTATCCTATTAAAGAATGCTAGCAACACCTTTTTTAACACTTTCTTTCTAATTTTTTTTTATTATTGGTTGAAATTTATTAAAAATCACAAAGTTTGATAAGTCTAACTTTTCATCTAATGAGTCTTTTTCCTGATTTAGAAGTGAAATTACCAAAATTTGTGATTTTTAATAAATTATAACCAATAGTAGAGAGAATTTAAAAAAAGAGTATTACAAAGAGTATTGCCACTATATAATCATATACTATAACATCATAAAAGTCAAAAGAGTTCCTAAGTCATAATACTAATGTCATGATATAAAATCTTACACCAATAATACACAGAAATTAAGCGTGATGTAAAAGAGTTTTATATTCATGTACTGTCAGTGTAAAAAATTTTACACTCTCAACTAAATAGAAATCACCGTTGATATGACTTTTAAGGTAATTATTATAAAAGTTAATAAACTTACCATATATGGTGATTTATGATTTGATGACAGTATAAAATTACTTTATACTGTTAGTGTATAGCCTATTTTCTCTTGTTTAAATTATATATTTTTTATATTTGTATTTAGTACTTTTTTTAAATATATGTACATGAATAAAAGTATTATTTTTTAAAATATTTAGTATTATATTAAATATAATTACATTAAAATCGAGAAAGATGGTTAATTATATTTTTAATTGAGCAGATCTTATTTTCAAAAATATTAAGTTTATTGAAATTTATTATGATTTGTTCTTTCCCCAAGTAATAACAATGATGCAACACTTACATGAAATGTATAAATTCAAAAAGAATGTAAACATAATAAATATGAATTATAATAAATAATATATAATTATTTAATTTGAGTGTTTATTTTTGTTATTGTGGATATTATGTTAAAGTGTACTTGATTTTTATGTGTTTATAATTAATAATTTTTAAATGTATTTATTTTAAAAATTAAAATTTATTTAGAATTTGGTGAACTAGTGTGATTTTTGTTAAATAGATATACTTGTTAATTATTTTAAATTTATATTTTTAATCATTTTAAAGATATTAATTATAATTAGGCATAAATATGCTTTTGGTCCCTGTAATATATTGTTTTTTTATTTTGGTCCTTATAAAAATATTTTTTTAAAATGGTCCTTGTAAAATTCCTTTTTTCTTTTTTTTGGTCCCTATTATTTTGTTTGGTCCTTGTCATATATATATATATATATATATATATATATGTTTTTGTCCTTATAATATGTAAACAATTTGCTTTTAGTCCTTGCTAATTTTTTTTCAAAGGGACTAATTCAAAATAAACAAAATATTATAGGAACTAAAACAAGAAAAAAATAAATATATGAAAGGGATTAGAACAAATAAAAGGACCAAAATACAAAAAAATTTACGAGGACCATTTTAAAAAAAATAATTTTACAGGAACTAAAAACAAAAAAGTGATATTTTATAGGGACCAAAAGTATATTTACACCTTATAATTATGTGATATTGTTGAAGTTGAATTGGTTAACCTCGTTGTGGCATAAACTGAACGCTCTCGATTAATGTAATAAGATTTTTTTGTCATTACTACTACTACTATTATTATTATTTGTTTCTTGATTTTAATTTCATTACTTGTTACTTTTTTATATTATTTATATATAAGGATGATTATATGTTTTAGACTTTATATTTGATAATTTAACTATTATAAGAATGGTTATCTATAAGAACTATTATTTATATGTGTTACTATTTTTTTTTTAATATTATCACTTTCTATTTTTCATATGTTACTATTTTTATTTTTCTTTCTTTTTTTTTGTTGAGTTTTTATTTTTCATTCTAAGTGAATTCCAAAAGACAACATTCTTATTAATAATAAATACACTATTATTGTATACTCTACAACTGTTTTATATTTATGATATGTAAGGAGTATTTATTATTCTTTAAGGTCTTAATTTATGAGAATTAAAAATCATAATGTCTTATAATTGATCATTATGAAAGAACTATATTATTATTATTAGTAGTATTATTAATTATTATTATTATTGTTGTTGTTGTTTTTGTTGTCTTATTTTTATATTAAAATTAATCACTATTGTAGATTATGTACTATTTAAGTGATTAATTTAATGTACTACTACTATTATTATTCTAAAGGTCTAAACTTATAAGAATTAAAAATTATATTATTATTATTATCATTATTATTATTAGCTTTCAATTATCAAAACTATGTAATAATTATCATTAAGGTAATCAATTTAATTATTTATTAAAAGTGTTTTAAGAATATATAAAATTGAATGTTCATTTTTGTTATTATGGATATTATATTAACATCTATTTTATGTGTTTTTATAATTAATAATTTTAACTATGTTTATTGTAAAAATAAAAAATAACATGAAAAAAATATATTTAAAATAATATAAAAATTTATAGTGACACATATAATAATAAAATATTTTTATTCTTATAATAGAAATATATTCTTTATTTAGAAAGAAAACATAACATTAATTATGTATTATTACTTAATAAATACATACAATAATTAATATTATAGAAAGAAAAAAAATATTTATTTATATATTTACAAAAATACTACATTAATAGTATTAAAAATACATTAAATTTTTTTCTTACGTCTTTAGTATTATTTTAATTTTATTACTTGAATATATGTTTTATGAACAATAATGACTAAATATATATTTCATTATTTATGTATTTAAATATTAATTAATTGTTTTGTAAATATTTGGCCATTATTAATGACTAAAGATATAATTTAACTTAAATACTTTAAATATGTGTTTGGTCCCACTATTTATTTTCAAAATTCAATTTGGTCACACTATTTTTAAAATGTTCAATTTGCTCCCTCAATTTTCTAATTTGATGCAATGTTGTTATTTCCATCAAATTGGAGTTGACACTATCAGGTTTAAGGAAACCGTTGTAAAAAAAAGTCACCAATTAGTGACTATTTTAAACCGCCATTATTTAATTTTTAATTTATTAAAAATCGCCACCAATGGCAATGGTTTTTTAGCGACAGTTTAAAACGGTCGCTAATCATAAACCCTAAGGCATCAGTTTCAATTTAATAAAAAGGACAACATTGCATCGATTTTGAAAATTGAGGGACCAAATTGAACAATTTAAAAATTGTGGGACCAAAAATAGAATTTAACCTAAATATTTCTTATGATTTCTTTATTGATAAATATTAATTCATGTTTATGTAATAATTTTTTTCATATTTTTTTTATCTTTTTAATTTATTTACAATTTTTTATTATTATTAATTTATTTGTTTTGATATTTTTATTCAATGATTGGATTTTGAAGTAACTTTTATGAAATCTTGTATAAATTAACATTGAAATTCAACTTCATATTTAATGCAATTAGTAAATATAATTTTGCAAAAGTGTCTTGTTACAAAGTTCAACTTCATATTTATTGAAAAAAAAGATGTGAAAAAATTCAACATTTTATCAAAAAAGGGTATTACAAAAGTCAAAATTGATAGTTCGTATATCAATTATTATTGATGCTATTGCTAAAATATTTTTTCTTTGTATTCTTTTACTTGACATATAAAATTAATTCAATAATTTTTTTTATTTTATTGAAATTAAATTTATGATTAGTGTTAACAATGCAAAAAATAGTATGTAAAATGAAATAAAACTCAAGCAAATTGAGTTGAATTTGATTATGTAAAAAATTTCACTAATTGGATAATGTATTTGGTTGCAAATATATAAACATGTTTCTCACTAACAATTAATTGAACAAATACTAAAAAAAATTGCTATAAAATTATTTTTTTCTCATATATCTATAACTTCAAAAACTCATTTTACTCCTTATCACATGCTTCTTCTTTATGCGGTTGCAACCTAAAAAAAATGTGTACCAAAAATAAAGGATACATTTCATATTTATGGCTTTAAAATGTATTAGAATTTTCTATATACACTTTTATCTAAATTTGCCATTATTCTTTAACATCATAAAATTCTTAAGCAATCACGTATATTTTTTCTTCTTGCAAAATTATTTTGAACTTTTGTGCAATATTTTTCCCTATAATAACATACATATAATTGCCCTAAAACAAACAATATAGAAATTTAGCATAAAAGAATATATTGAGTCAAAGGCTAATGAATCAATACCAATAAAATCACTTTAAATTGTTAGAAAAAAAAGTGTTGATCAATAGAATAAAGTTGTGCAATGATATAACCAAAATCTTACCCGTTAGGCATAAATAAGAGATAGCGATAAGTAAACTACTAAAATAGAAAAAGAAATTAGAAATCACTAAAATCAAAATAAGAGGAACTAAAATGCTTACTCTTGTGGCATTTTGCTAAGCTTTATATAGAGAATGCAATCTATCAATCTAATGACCAAAGGTTTAATTAATAGCCATAAAAAGTATTGAATATAAAAACAGTTTTATTCTTTGTTTTAATATCATTAAATAGCAATTTAATATAATTAAATTTGTTAAATCTAATTAGGTCAACAACTGTGTATTCGTTAATATAATTAAATTTGTTAAATATAATTAGGTCATTTAAATTTGATTAGATCACTTATAAAAAAAAATTGATTAGATTCGATCAACGACTATTGTAAAATTCAAGTATTCATCAACAACTCGCATTAGTTCAAGTTTATTTTACATAGATATATAATTGTTTTAAATTTAACTATATATTTATAAAATCATTCGTTTTGAAATATATTTAACTTTTCTTAATATTATTGTAATATTTAATTTATTATAGTATTTAATGTTAACGAGGTATTATTTAATATAATATTGAAAATTTATGTAAGAAAAAATTCATAATATAAATAATTCATTAAATATATTTTAAAGGAACTAATTAAAAAAATTTGAGCATAGGTATTAATTTAATATTTAAAGCTATTATTATAGTATTTAAATATCTTACTTTTTCTATCATCTTTTGGTTTTAAATTTAATAAATATATTATATTTAACAAATACAATATTTAATACTATTTAAATAAATTATTTATTTATATATTTATAGAAGTACTACATTAAAACATTAAGTGTTACATTAATACCCATGTAATAAATGTCATTAATGTGAACAATTTAATTCTCCATTAAATAAAATTAATTCTATTAAAATTTATTAAATCCAACAACTATTAAAAAGATTAAGTTTGCATCAATAGCTTACATAAGTTCAAGTCTCCTTTACTATATATATATATATATATATATATATATATATATAGATGTTAAGACAAGTTGAAATACATTTTTAATGATTTATATTTGTAACTTATTCTTGCATAATTTAGTTTTTATAGTATTAGGTCTAAGATGATTTAACCCTTAGTTTTACGTATAACAAATAAAGAATGAGACTAATTATTTAGTATAAAGTTTAATGGTCTTTGTAATACAAGTTGTCTTAGTAGCTCGTCTTATAAAGAAGCAACTTAATACAGTACAACTTGTTTAATCTATTAGCAGATTCATTAATTTTGTTTGTAAGCTTCATTTGATAAGAAGACTATAAAGAACTCAAGAAATTTCAAAGTTATATAAGCTAAATGGCCTATATCGTAAGTTTGAGTCTTTGTCTTATTCGAAAGAAAAAAAGGGAGTTTATCAACAACATACCTAAAAAGTTGTGATTAACACACAAATAAAGCAACTAGACAAAGCTTCTTCAAAGAAAGTCTACGTACAAAAGCATAAAGTTGAAAACTTCAACATGCTACACAGATAAAGTATTGTTCTGGATCACCTCTACCTTACACCAACGTGCAAACTGACCTTTGTAGGGTGGAGCACTGCCATCACCCTTGCAACACTAAGTTAGAAACTCACCTAATCTTGGATTTCAAAACCATTCCCTATGGCTGACCTCCATTAGGATTGACGTCATGACATAGACCTTCACAGGTCAGCTCACTAGCTTGCACCTCGTCACATGTTCTCCATGACTATAACAGAATGTCACATAGGTCACGTGCATCGTAACGACCTAATATTTTTCTCGCCAAAACTACCACTGTAGAATGTGGATTCGCCCATCAAGTATGGATCTAATCTTCATTTTAACACTTCTCTTATACTCTCATTGGCTTGAGTGTCTAAGTCCTTGCAAGTAGCCACCGTTGGAGACTTCATTGTCACCGTGTTACAAATAAATATAGTTAGGAATCGTACCCTTGTCATATACTTAAATGACTCAAGCTACTAACTAACCGTGTAAATATAAAAATTAATAATTTTACCATATATGAGAGTTTATAATTGGATGTTAATATATATATATATATATATATATATATATATATATATATATTACATTATCAGAGTAATCAAATTAAATTCTAAAAATAAATAATTAACTTTTATTTAAACGGTAAAGAATTTCCATTCGTTCAAATACCAATAAGTTAATTACTTTTATTTTTAATTTTACATTTATTAAAACACATCATATCATATTAACAAGGAAAAGTATAATCATATAACTTTTAGAATTTAATAAACGTACACTGTCAGTATAGTTTTTTATCATTAATTAGTAAAAAAATATCATAAATATTATTTTTAAGATAATTATTATAAAAATTAATAAATTTATCATATACAATAATTTGTGATTAAATAATAGAATAAAAGATCTTTATACTACTAATGCATTATTTATTGAAAAAAAAAACATAGTGGATACAAAATCAAGCTAACACCTAAAGAAAGAGAAAAAAAAAAAGGAGACAAATATAAATATGATATTTTATTTTTTTTTGTAATCATGTTATAGGTACAGAATATCTACTGGCTTTGTTGATGATTAGTCTTTACCAGGAAACCTAGTTGACCACCTTTAGTAGGATATTCCATCCTACCCACTTTTTTTTTTCATCTACAAAATTCAAACCCGAGACCTTGCTTAAGGGATCCAAGCCTAGTACCAGTCGAATCAAATGATATGTTGGCATATGATATGTAATATAATGTAATAGAAAAGAAAGGAAAAAGGCAGAAAAAATAATAGATATCAATAAAATATATGACATAAAAATGTTCAAGTATCATCATTCTTATTTATTCTAACTTTTAGGGCTTGTTTGGTAGTTGGGATTGTTGGAACCAAAGACGTAGAAGCGTCTAAACTCTCAATGTTTTGAAGATAACATGCTTATTAATGTTTAAATCTTGTGCGTATAGACTAACCCTGTCACAGCTAAAGAAGACCGTCCAGTAAACATGTTAAAAACCATCCAACAGACGTGTTAACAACTGTCTAGTAAACGTGTTAAAGATCGTCCAGTAGACGTGTTAAAGACCATCCAGAAGACTCGCCAAAGAGGACCTACCAGTTGAAGAAAATGAAGTCGATCGTCCGATGAATAAACTCATAACAAGCCTCCAAGATCATATATTCAAACGGCTAAGTTTTCTAGTTTGAACGTCAATTTGATTTATGCTAAATCTTCCTCGTAACTGACATATTACTACTTCTGTAAACTAACGTTCAAATTTGTTTGAAGCATTAAATAACATCAACATCATTTCAAGTGCAAAAGCGCAGCAGAATAGATAAAGCAAGTCAACTTATCAAGCTGCCAAGACAAATGAAGAATGTTCAGAAGAATAGATCGCCAGCGCAGTCCTGCACCTTCCTTTTTAGTGCAAGTCTAAAAACTGCCATGCCTAACCTTTCTGAAAAGACAGCTTGCACGCTTCTCATTGCATAACAAGTCAAAATCCTCTACAACGGATCTTTTTCTTGAAGACTATATATATATGCATGCACCAACGAAGAAGCAAAGTACTGCGAAGTGAAAAGAAAAGGCAAAGTCTGTGAAAAAGAACAAGTACATAAAGCCTTTTGTAATACTCTGAAAATAGTGTCCACTGGACGATAACAAATATCTTGTAAAGATCCTCAAAGTGATATTGAGCTTAATCTTTCAAATCCTCACTACGTGAGTTGACCTTTCTTTTTAAAACACTTGTTGTGTTGTGAAAGCCTAAAGATGCTTAGTGTAAAAGAATACTTGGGTTAAGCAATCCAGGGTGATTGCGTTGTAAAGCCTGAAGAGGCCACGAACAATACTTGTAACCTAAGATTGATTAGTGGATACCTTCTGGGTGAAGGGATTGGACGTAGCTCAGGATGAGTGAACCAGTATAAAACTTTCTGTGTTTTCTTCTCTCTATCCCTACCCTTTAAAAACGTTTTTCAGACTAATCTTCTTGTTTCAAAAAAGTTTTTAAACGCACAATTCAACCCTCCTTCTTATGTGCTTTTTTCTTATTTCAGGGATATGATAGGAAAAGATAGGATAAGAAAGCATGATAGTAATATGATAGGAAAAGATAGGATAAGAGAGCATGTTAAGAACATGTAAAGACAAGAGCAGAATGAACTTTAAACCTATTTAATATTTGGTGTATACCAAATAATAAACCAAATAACATTATTGTATTATTCTATCCTATATTTGATATAGATCAAATAATGATATGATAAGATACAAATTATGTTCAAATAACAAAATTATTATTTTGTTAAAATTATATATATTTTTTGCAAATAATTTTGTAACATTAATATAATTTTGTAAAAAGTATCGTTTAATTTAATTTTTTAATTTTTACAAATTATAAAAAATTATAATTTTAATTAAATTATACAAAATTATTTTTTATTTATGTAGTTGCTTTTCTTAAAATTATAAAATTTATATAAAACTTTTAAAATTATAATTATTTTTCAAATATTTTCCCTTAAGAAATATTTGAATAACAATTATTTAATTTTTAATATTTTAATTAATAATATGCTATAAATTTACATGTCAAAAATATTATAAATACACAAATTTTATATAATATATATTGTTATATATATATATATATTATTAATATATATTACTATATATATATATATATATTATATTTACTATATATATTTTGTTATTTGTATGCATATTATATTATTATATATAATAATACTATATCTATTATACACACACACACACACACACACACACATATAGTATAAATTTATATATATATATATATATATATCATTTAATATTTGCATATTATATACATGAGATAGGATCCATTGACATTAGATATATGTCTAAAAGATTTACACCATATCTAAACTGTTAATAAAGATTATTTTTACGATTTATAATTTGTTAGTATATATAGAAACTTTAACCTGATTCGTGACAATTAATTAGTTAACTTTAATTAATTAATTAAATCTTTTGATTTGATTTAATTGATTGCTTGATTGATTTAACCTTTTGCTTTTTTTAATCAATATTTAACTTTTTGCTTAAATTATTTATTAAAATTCTAAATAGATTTGTTTTTGACAATTTTTTCTTGTAATAGATAATAAAATATATATGATTATGTTAATTTTTAATCATGGCATTAATAATTATTTACTATTTGTTATTGAAAATTAATTAAAGTTGAAAATTAAATGGTAGGGGTTTGATTAATTTAGATAAATTTAATTATATAAATTAAAAATTACTATGTTAACAATTGTTTACTTTAAATACTAAGTGATTAATTTATGTAAGTAAATAATTATTAACGGAATAATTAATAATTATTAAATTTATATAAATTAATTTAATTAATCTATATGAATTTAATTAAGTGTTTATTTAATAACTTTTTATTATATATTATAAATTTAATTATAAAATTTATTGAAATACATTAAAGAAAATAATAAATCATACAATTTTTTTTATTAAAATAAATATAAAGAAGTCGTAATGGTCACAACTACAGTATATGTATAAATTTATTGAAATATGTTATATTATAAATTTAATTATGAAATTAATTTAAATACGTTATAGAAAGTTTATTTTAATAAATCACAACAAAAAAAATGTTAAAATAAATTATAAAGAAATACGTTGTATTCACTTAATATATCTCCTTGAAAATTATGAGTTCTTTATATTTATTTTAATATTTTTTGGTGTGATTTATTGAAATATTTTTGCTTTATCGCATTTCAATAAATTTTATAATTAGATTTATAATATAAATCTTCATATGATAATTTTTTTATTAAATAAATACTTAATTAAATTTATGTTATTTAATTAAATTAATTTGTATAAAATTTAACAATTACTAAATTATTACGTTAAAAATTATTTGCTTACATAAATCATTCACGTACAATTTAAAGTAAATAATTATTAATATAATGATTTTTAATTTATATAATTAAATTTATGTCAATTAATTGAATCCTAGGCATTTAATTTTTAACTTAAATTAATTAGTTTTGTAATAATAAATAATTATTAGCACAATAATTCAAAATTAATATAATCATATATATATATATATATATATTACTAGTTATTAAGGGAAATTTTCTTAAAAAATTAATATGTTAATAATTTTAAAAAACAATTAATGTATAAAATTAAACAAACCAAACAATTAATTAAATCAAATCCAAAGATTTAATTAATTTATTAAAGTTAACTAATTGATTGTCGCAACATATATTAAAGTTATTATATATGTTAAAATATTATAAACCAGTAAATTAGCAATTTCAATTTGGTGCAAGTCTTTAAACTTAGACCTAATATTGATGGATCCTATTCTTATATATATATTTGGAGACTTTATTCTATTTTATTACTTCCTAACCCAACTCTTTCTCAGAATAAGAAATAGACTACATTAATAAAATAGGATAAGATATAAGATAATGTTATCAACTTATCATATTCTATTAGCATAATAAACAAGAGTTTAATGGTCATGCACTGACAGTGTAAATTAATTTTACATTGTTATTTAATCACAAATTACCATTTATTGTAAGTTTGTTGACTTTTATAATAAATACTTTAAAAGTCATATTATTGGTAATTTTTAATTAGATGATATTGTAAAATTTTTTATACCGACAGTACATGATTATTAAATTCTAATAAACAATTAGTTATAACATGATAGGATAACGAGGCCTTAAATTTAAGTAGACTTTTTGTTTATTTTCTTAATTCACATCAATGACAATGATTACACATTAAAAACAAATGTACATTGATATCTAGATAGAGAGAAAAGGACAAAGGGGGAGGAGAGAGAGAGAGAGAGTGGGTTCGGAAAGTTGATTCAGTAACAAAAAAGATGACAAAACAAGGTTGACAATGTGAGCGAGGCAAAACCAAAATGTGAAAAATGGTAACACTCCCAACATTAATAACACCAAAAGTGCCTACTCTTCCTTCCTCACTCCCTCTCCTCTCCACTCCCCTCTCCAAATCGCAATAAACTTCCGCGGCAAAATCCTCTAGTTTTATTTTATTTTATTATTATTATTCTTTTCCCTCGTTCGTCTTTCGATGGGATTGTCGCGCAACGCGGCGCCGCAGCCGGAGATCGACGACGCCGGCGGCGACATTGGATTCCACGCGATCCGCGGCGGATTCCCGTTCAAGCGGAACCCTAGCCACTACCGGCACCGCTCCTCGTTCGATCGGCAATTGCCGCGGTCGAGCAACAGCAGCGGCCGATCTCACCTCCACAGCCGCCTCACGCGGAAGGGCCTGCTCCTGTGGCTCTTCCCGTTCTCCAAGTCCAAGTCCGGATTCTACGCCCTCATCATCGCCGTCGTGTTCCTCTTCGCCCTCGCCTCCATGGTCATGCAGAGCTCCATCACCTCCGTCTTCCGCCAGCGCGCCGAGCTCGGCCGGCACCTCCCGGGAGGGTTCGGGTTCGGGACCGCGCTCAGGTTCGTGCCCGGCAGGGTTTCGCAGAGGTTCCTCTCCGGCGACGGACTCGATCGGGTTCGCTCGCAGCCCAGGATTGGCGTTCGCGCGCCCAGGATAGCTCTCGTGAGTTCCCTTTCAATGATTGGTTGTGTTGTGCTTCTTTCGATGTTGTTTGGTTGCTGATTAATGGACGATGGTGTGTGAATGTTTTGATGCCGCGTGGTGCTTTTGACTTGAGGATAATTGGCTGAGTTTGAGGATTTTGTTGTTTTGTTAGGATCTTGGTAATTGTTGAGCTTAGGTGTTTAGTTAATGCAATATACACTGATACAGTGTGTTTCATTTGAAGGATCCGTTTGAATTGTGACAGGAGAACCGTACAATTGATTTGTTTTGGGTTTTGTGTGTGTGTTTGGGTTGGGGGGTGGGGGGCGGCGGGCGCTATCAATGGAATGATTATGTTCGTTTGTTTCTTTCAATGTTGTTTAGTTAATGTAGCGTAGGCTTTTTTACTGATAGAGCCAAAACATTCTTAATTGTTTTAACGAACCATGTTGGTATTCTGCTTAATTAGTTGATTGAAGGATATTGGTTATTATGGATGCATTTTTTTGTAATGACGGGAGAATTTTGCATTTCGTTCCAAACTCTGGACTCGTTATTGGTCCTTGAGCATAAGTAACTTGTTCTTTTTCCCCCAGCTTTCAAATAAAATTCCGCCTTTTGATTAAGGCTAAGTGGAACAGAATGTCAATAATCTTGAAATATCTATGGCTTAGATACATTCCTGATCTGATTTTTGCTTCAGAAGTTTACCGTCTGGAAATAACAGAGTGCCCCATAGGCCAGACCAGAGTGAACTCCCTGGACTGCATGTATTAAGATTATATTTTGGATGTTATACATTGAATTAATTTAAAATGCTATTTTTGCATGTGTATAAGAAAAAAAATGAATAGCCAATGCTTGGAACAAATTGGTACTTTTGACATTTTTCCCCCTTGATTCCTATAGTATGAACAAAGATTGCATGAATTCTTGGTGCAACAATGCACGTACAAATGAAATTTGTAAAATTTGGGCTTAGGGCCTAACTCAATCCTACAAAATCGGCTTATAAAGTGAGGACTACCCAAAGCCCAAACCTTATAAGGACTATATTGGCCATATCTCTGGTTGATGTAGGATCTCAACCAAAATTCTACACCTTTGCCAATGGCATTGCAGCCGAGTGGCCCAAAGCTTCCTTAGGAAGCACTCAATACCAGGTTTGATACCCAGAGAGTGTCAAACTGTTAAAATACTTGCACATAGCATCTTATTTTTTCCATTGCAACACCTAGTCTTAGTACCCCCTTTGCCAAGAAAGAAGAAAAAAATAATGAGGAATTTCTTGAAATTATTTTTCTTGGGGATATAGCTTACTATATTTTAATTGATAGAAGGTTGAAGAGTTCAACATACTTGGTTCACTTAAGTAATGGACAAAAATTCTGCACCCTTTAGTTTCCATATAGCTTATTATTAGAATTTACCATTTCATAGTTGCTACACTTATTGTTTGGAACTTTTTATGTAAATCAAAAATGTCTGACAGAGAAGTGAGGGCTTACTTCACTGAATTGGTGGTCCTTGTAATATAGCATGCCACAAACTTCTAATTCTAAGTTATTAAAATAGGGTGATTACAAAAATAATGGAGGATAAAGAAGCTCTGTTCTTCTAGACTTCTACTGACATTGGATAGGCATGTCTATTGTTATGTTGTAATTCCCAAGTATCCAGTTTTCTAAATTTTATGTCAATCATGCATTTGGTATGGAAATCTTTATTCCTCTCTGTTATTCAAACAAAAAAGAGATGAAACCATACAAGTTACGACTTGTACTTAGGACAAGAATCACTATCTAAGAACTTCGATAATTACCGTCATGATTATGGGTTGTTTCATTGGTTGAGTAATGATAGCATCAGCTCAGAGAAGAGATTCTTGGCTTTTCAACAGCATATGGAATAGGAATATTTCTAGTTTGTGGTCCTTGGGCCAAAAAGGTTGACCTAAAATGTGTGGGCTAGTCATTTGGATTTTAGCCTTCTTATGTAGTTTTTTTATAAAGGAAAGAAAAAGAAGGGCCGATTACATTAACTTTTGTGTGCTTAATTGGGTTATCACTTATCCAACATCCCAAAATTCAATTGCGTCATTCAGCATAGTATCCTGCCTGAAAAAACATGTTAAATTTTATTACAATTACATGCTCTTAATATATTAATCTGTGCTTGTTTTGTCTATCAGATTTTAGGGCACATGACGATAGATCCCCAATCATTGATGTTGGTTACTGTGATTCGGAATCTGCAGAAGTTGGGTTATGTTTTTAAGGTACATTATTTGGATTTTCTGTGAGATATTATCTGCTTTATAGATGCTGATAATGATTTATTCCAAACCTAGGCCTGAGATCCAGGTCTTAAAATAATTTGTACTTGAATCATTGTCAAAATGAGTTACCTCTAATTGATGATGTAGCTTGTTATTTGTTAATATATATGTTTGGTTTTGTAATTAAGTATAGATTTTGAGAGGCCACACATTTTCCCTGTGTCTATTAACAGATATTTGCAGTAGGGCATGGGAAGGCCCGCTCAATATGGGAAAACATAGGTGGTGGAATCTATCCTTTGAGTACAGAGCAGCAACATCTGATTGATTGGTCAATGTATGTGTCTTTTACTAACTTTACTTTTCTTGTTTGATGCTGTGGGTTTAATTTGGGGTAACCTGTGTCAGTTTTAATGCTTTTAACATTTTTTTTTTTCAGTATATATGTTTTTGGTGTAATTTCTTGTTGTAATTTGATAGGTGTTTATTTAACTTTTCACTCCATTTTCCTTTTGGTTTCTCCACAGTTTTGAAGGTATCATTGTTGACTCCCTAGAAGCAAAAGAAGCCATTTCAAGGTGGGTTTTCTTAATCTAAATTGCAAAATGTTTGACTTCTGAACTGTGGGCTTTGGGGGTGGGTGGGGGGGGGGGTGGGGGGGGGGGGGGGGGGGGGGGGTGTCCAATTTGGCCTCCAGAAGTTGAAACAGCATTGCTATTCTTTGTGTGTTTTCCAAAAAAATTTAATCATGTTGCCTACTTTTTCAGTAAGTAATTGAAAAACTGTCCTATGAACTGAAGATCACTTTGATAGATTGGTTTAATAATTAAATTTATTCCATGGATCATGTAAATATGTTTTATGTTCATAGGTTGTACTTTTACACTTTGTTTGGCTGATTAATAGAGGAAATATTTTGTTTAAAATGAAAGTCGGGTGAAAATTTGTTTACCTTGTTTGGAAACATGGAAAATTTGATAGGAATGAAAATTAGAAGATATATAGTTTCCCATTTTCATTCCTCCTTTATGTCCAATAAATGTTTTTGTTATTTCCAATAAAATTTTAATGTTACTTATGTCCTAAGATATGCAAAAAGACAACACAGTAGCTCTCTTGGCTTTCTTTAAGAGTTAGGTATTTTACTTTTATTTTTATGTTGATTTTGATAATTTAAAATTTTTGCAGAGACTTGTAGATAGAGTAAGCTTTAACCAAATCTTGATATTCAGACTCACTATAGGTTTTTCTTGACCTTTTTCTTTATTTAATCTGATTGTTTGAAATTTTGCTGTCTCAAATATGTATCTTGTTTGTCCATTGATGTTTTCGTCTTCTTGTTTACAATTACACTTGTGTGAACACATTCTTCCGAGCAATCAGTCTGAGAAAATGAATTAGGAAGGCAGGATGTTTAGATGGTGGTTTAGGCCTTAAGAAAGGATGTGTTATGCTTTATTTAACGCTGAATGGTATTGGTTTATTGATGCATTTGCTTCACTGCTTGCAAGTTTTAATATTGAAAATAGATACAACCATCCCTAGAAGTCCTTGGAGCTGTATTCTGTCATTATTATCTTTGAAGGTTAATTGATGTTTAGACAGAATCCAATAATCTGGATTTGAACATTGAGGTAGTGAGCATTCTGTGGCATCTCGCTGTCCATTCTCTTCGGTTATAGGAGAAGTTTCGTCTTTGAAGTTCTGGATACTATGATTAGTGAGTTTTATATTTGTGCAGCCTTATGCAGGAGCCTTTTTGTTCAGTACCATTAATATGGATTATTCAAGAATATAGCCTTTCAAGTCGCCTTCCAGTTTATGAGCAAATGGGTTGGGAGCATCTTGTTTCTCATTGGAGAAGGGCTTTTAGCAGAGCCAGTGTTGTTGTCTTTCCAGATTTTACTTCTCCGGTAAAGATGCTGTTACATATGCTCAAAGATACAGACATTGACAGTATTAGAATAATAGAATCTGTTCTCCATTAGACTTGCCATAAATGTTTTGAAGCTATTGCTCATTTTTTATTTCTTCCTGTATCAGATGTTATATAGTGAACTTGACACTGGAAACTTCTTTGTGATTCCTGGATCACCGGTAGATGTGTGGGCTGCAGAAAGCTATAGTAAGACCCATGCAAAGGATCGGCTAAGAGAGCTTAGTGGATTTGGTACAAATGATATGGTGGTTCTAGTTGTTGGGAGCTCAGTCTTCTATGATGACCTATCTTGGGACTATGCTGTTGCAATGCATTCCATAGGGCCCCTGTTGACAAAATATGCAAGGAGGAATGATGCAACTGAGTCATTTAAATTTGTTTTCTTATGCGGCAATTCTACTGATGGTTATGATGACGCTTTACAGGTAGTCTTTCCTTCTAAGGTCTACATATGTTATGTTGATGACTTGATGCCAACAAAATATAAGACACTAGACTGCTCACTGTTTAAGCACTGATTGATTAGATATTCTAACCATCTCTAAGAAGTTAGTTGACAAATAATTGAGTATTTACTTTAAATTATTTGCACTTGTAAGGAGAAATATATGTAAAAAATTATGAAAACAATGTATAGAATTATATCTTAGGAAATTACTTTGCTGTCAAATTAGATTTAACTACTTTACCGTATTTGCGCAGGTTGATGTTCTTCAATGTTATTGTTGGAGTTTACTTGTCTAATAAAAGAATATATGAAACCAAAATTGAACACTGATGTAAAATTGCATTTTTGGGACTTCCTGGAATATGGCATGTGCTCAAGAATTGCTTAGCCATATAATTTTTCTTAAGATTACACCAGTTTTTTTAATCTTGCTTTTTATTTTGTGGTAAAAAACAACATTGTTGGAGGAAGCTCCTCCAAAAGGTTGGAAATTTGTTTAGTGGTCTGGTGGATGTATGCCAGGATTTCAATAAAAGAATGGAGTGAAATATGTTAGTAATGAAGTGAAATAGAAATTGATACCAAAGAAATAGAAATCTTGAAGATGAGCTCTTGGAATATGTTTGTGGCAATGCTCTGTTTTATTATGTTTAACTTATCTTTAGTGACATTATCTCAGCTTGAATATATTGTTTTTGAATTGTTTACTGATTTATTAGCTGTTGATGTAGGAAGTTGCTTCACGTTTGGGACTTCCTCATGGTTCCATAAGGCATTATGGCTTGAATGGTGATGTGAATAGTGTGTTACTAATGGCTGATATCATTCTATATGGTTCTGCTCAAGAGGTGCAGGGTTTTCCTCCATTATTAATCAGAGCAATGACTTTTGAAATTCCAGTCATTGCACCTGATTTTCCAGTGTTAAAAAAATATGTAAGTTTATTCTAGTTTTTCCTTTTCATCATTCATTGATTTCTGAAACCATAACTACTAGTCTACTACTTTCCTTCATTTTCATTGAGCTTTTCTCAATTCACAGATTGTGGATGGAGTTCATGGGATATTTTTTTCTAAACACAATCCTGAAGCTTTGATGAATGCTTTTTCACTTTTGCTTTCAAATGGAAGACTTTCTAAATTTGCTCAAGCAATTGCATCATCTGGAAGACAACTTGCTAAAAATATACTAGCTTTGGATTGCATAACTGGTTACGCAAGGCTTCTGGAGAATGTACTCAGTTTTCCCTCAGATGCTTTACTGCCTGGTCCTGTTTCTCAGATTCAACAGGGTTCATGGGAGTGGAATTTATTCCAGAATGAAATAGACCTAGACATTCACTTGTCAAAGAAGGATGGTGACTTTTTCAATGGAAAAGTTTCCATTGTTTATGCTGTTGAGCATGAGTTGGCAAGTCTTAATTATTCAACAAGCATCTTTGAGAATGGAACAGAGGTTCCATTGCAAGATGAACTAACGCAATTTGATTGGGATATTTTGAGAGAAATTGAAATATCTGAAGAGAATGAAATGTTTGAAATGGAAGAGGTGTGGTGTAATCTTCCAAATCTTCCTTTTCGACCGTCTCTGTTTCATCTGTTTGCAATTCATTGTCAGTTTATTTTAGTGATAGCTGGTTCCATAAAGTCATTTCTTTCTGTTGTAGGTTGAAGAGAGAATGGAGAAAGATGTTGGTGCATGGGATGATATATATCGTAATGCGAGAAAATCTGAGAAACTGAAGTTTGAAGTCAATGAGAGGGATGAAGGGGAGCTTGAGAGAACAGGACAACCTGTGTGCATTTATGAGATATACAATGGTGCAGGAGTGTGGCCATTTTTGCATCATGGTTCTCTCTATCGTGGGTTAAGCCTTGTGAGTATCTTTGTGCATGGTTAAGACACTTTATCTCTTGTTCTCTTTTAACCTTTTGTTTTCTTTCCTCTTTTTTCAATTTATTCCTTTCAAGTTCATATGAGATTTTGATCTATTTATCATTATGGTCTCTAGATGCCGTTTTTAAATATTTCAAATTTAGAGTGCTTCTGTTTAATTTTATTACCTCTTTTTTCCCTTACAAAGTGAGAGGAAAGCATTAGTATGCTATTAAATTGACTGTGTAACTTATCTGATGTATCTTAGATAATTTTTGCTCTATTTCCCTTGGGATGACCACTTGTTTGAATTTAATGAAAAAAGATTTAATTTTGTTACTCTTTTGTAAATCTACTGGAAATAAGTTGACCCTTTTTCCTGATATTAATGAGATATTATTTCTGGCAGTCTAGAAGAGCACAGAGACAAAGTTCTGATGATGTGGATGCAGTTGGCCGTTTGCCTCTTTTGAATGACACATATTATCGGGACATTCTCTGTGAAATGGGAGGAATGTTTGCAATTGCAAATAGGGTGGATAACATTCACAGGAGGCCTTGGATTGGGTTTCAATCATGGCGTGCTGCTGGTAGGAAGGTATTTCTTTTGTTTTGTTTGCAAATTTTTTCTTAAATGAAGTATAATAAACCTCTTTGTGATTATGAAAAGCCATGCTAAGTAGCTTTCAGAATTTAAAAAAACTCTTTAAGTTAGCCTTGAATTTAATTAAGAAAATAATATACCTTTTATTTTTGGTTATGCATCAATTGATGCAAGTATGAAAATTGGTTCTTTTCTTTTTTGTTTCATACATATGTAACTTTCTAATGTATGAAAAGTTCCTTTTGAAATTATTACTTGATTGATACACATCTTTTGTCAAAGCAGGTAGCATTGTCAGAGGAAGCTGAAAAGGTCCTGGAAGAGACAATGCAAGGGAATTTAAGAGGGGATGTAATATATTTTTGGGGACGCTTGGACATGGATCAGAGTGTCATATTAAACAACAATGCAATTTCGTATTGGTACATGTGTGACATCTTAAATGGAGGCAACTGCAGGTATATATTAGGGAATATAACAATATACATTCATTTTGTTCATTGCCATCTTTCAGCTGCTTAAGAATTTCAAGCATCCCACCTCCTTCCCTGATCTTTTCTAAAGTTGCATCTAGTGTTTAGGATCACTTAGCTTAATTCCTAAAGATGCATCTGTTTAGGATCACTACCTACAGAACAAAATGTTTGGGATCACTTGGCTTAATTTGGTATGACAGCTTATGTGAAAAATATGAGACTTCTAAAAGAAATGATGTTTGGAGATTCAAAATTGAGTTTCTATAAGTTGCACTTTGGATACTGTAATGTGTTTTCATTTTCAAACTCTTCTGATATTATGCTTCCAATTGCATCAGAACTGTTTTTCAAGATGGCTTCCGCCAGATGTATGCATTGCCCCCCCATGTGGAGGCACTGCCCCCCATGCCTGAAGATGGTGGTTATTGGTCAGCACTGCACAGCTGGGTGATGCCAACCCCTTCTTTCTTGGAGTTCATAATGTTCTCTCGGTAATTAATGAATCAATTTTGGCTTTCATAACAGTAGGTTAATTAAAGGTACTTTCTTGCTGTCAATGAAACTAGAAACTTGAAATGTTGTCAATTGAATGCAGGATGTTTGTTGATTCCATTGATTCTCTGCACAGAGACTCCAGTAAATATAGCTTGTGCCTGTTAAGCTCTTCAGAGACTGAGGTAATTTGTTTGCATTTGCTTTTAAGGTTTCTTAAATTATTTATATTTCTTACTTTTGTTCTTTCTGCGCAGAAGAAGCACTGCTACTGTCGAGTGTTGGAACTTCTCATCAATGTATGGGCTTATCATAGTGCACGAAAGATGGTATATATAAATCCTAACACTGGTTCTATGGCAGAGCAGCACCCAGTTGAGCAACGAAAGGGTTTTATGTGGGCAAAATACTTCAATTTTTCATTGTTAAAAAGTATGGACGAAGATCTAGCCGAGGCTGCAGATGATGGTGACCATCCAAGGGAAATGTGGTTGTGGCCAATGACAGGGGAGGTACACTGGCAAGGGATTTATGAACGGGAGAGAGAAGAAAGGTACAGGCTAAAAATGGATAAAAAAAGAAAAACAAAAGAAAAATTATATGAAAGAATGAAGTATGGTTACAAGCAGAAATCACTTGGACGATAAGAAATCTTAGACTTGAAATTTACATAGCCAGACACTTTGTGAACCCATTTTTGCTTCAGTCGGGAAAATTGTTTTTCGAATTGGAGAGGCTTTGATTCTAACATTGTCACAGATCATAGGGACAGTATTGTTTCTTTCTTCATTAACTGAATACGTATACTCAACCCTCAGTCTCAGAAAAGGCCGAGACAGAGAGCAAAGGAGTTTCCCATCTTATTCTGTTCATTAATTTCACGGCCTTCTTTCATGGTCAATTATAGCAGCACAGAAGAAACGGGTAGTTCCACTTCGAAGTGTACTCATAGTCTATAGAAATGCATTCACCAATTACATTTGATTTAGCTTAAATTTGTATTCTTTCATTATTGTATATTTGGTAAATCATTAGTGGCAATTTTGAGTAGAATAATGGCTGGTTTTTATATGAGTAGTTTCTGTATTATTATTTCTTAATATTATTATTAGTATTATTGAAAAACAAAAGAGACGGACAATGTGACTCTGCCTCAGTCATGTAAACACGTAATGTGTTGATTTCTTGGGATAAAAAATTCAATAATGATTTTCTAAGTAATTTTTTCCTTAACGTGTTGGGTATCTTTTAACCAAACGTTGAATATGTTGTGCAATTTTTCCACTATGTCGCTCCGTGAGTAAGTCTCCTTTTACACTCAAGAAAATAGATTAACGAGTCTTCAGCCTCTTATCTTTTTGCGTAAAAGGAACAGCGTTGTCCTTTTATAATTTTTGAGCTTGCCAAAAGAAGCCTTAGTAAGAAATTAGAAAAATATTATGTTTTTATTAATCATTATTTTTTTATTGTCACCTATAAATATAAATACCTACAAATTACTTTTTAATTAATTCTTTCTTTCATGATGGAAACATTTTTAAGGAAAAATCAACAATTACAAAAAGTAATTTAATTTTTTTTATTGTTAATATCTTTTATTAAAATTATGTATATATTTAAGCTGTATAATGATATAAATATATTTATAAAGATAATATTTTTCACAACACATTCATATAAATTAGAATGATATAAGATATTTATAAATATAAAATTATTTAAATATATATCAATATTCATAATTATTTTTATATTTTTTTTACAAATATATATTATATAAATTAACATATATTTTTATAAAATTAAAAATATATTAAAATTTATCATGATTTTAAAAAAATATTGATTGTAAGTGCAATACTTGTACATGACACACATTATTACACTAATTTATAATATAAGGATGGAAGGATAGATTAAAATATTTATTTTTGAGATTGAGAATTTTCTTTCTAATGTTTTTTATATTTTTAATTAATGCTTAAATTTATTTAATTAATATTAGGTTTAATTACACTTTCAATTCTCATATTATTGTCATTTCTCAAATTTGGTTCTCCTATTTTTTTTCACGGATTTGATCCCTTACTATTTTAATTGTATAATTTTGGTTCATTTGTTAACTTTATATCCAATATTTAACAAAAATGCTAACATGACACTCAATTGCACATCCATGTTAGCATTCTCCTGCTACATGGCATTTTCATTTAATATTAGATGTCAGTGTTTAATATTGCTCATAACAATTTATTAGATGTAAATCAAGGTGGGTGATGGTATATCTTGGTTATCTTTACTGTATTTGATGGATAGGCAGCAAATTTCCTAAAAATACTGGTCAATGCCTCCAAGAGAAATACCTTTGTAAAGGTACATGCATTATATGTAATTAAACATGAATTTCATCATTGAACTTAACTACTTATAAATTTTTTTTGGTTGCTTAGTGTGATGTTGATAAGTTATATCTAAAGAAAAATATGTCTTGAAGGAAAAGAGATTTTTGTTTATGGTTTAGGTCAAAATACAATACTTCAACTATATAGAACAAACAAGTTTTCAGGTGTCTCGATTATGTTCAGATGACATGCTAATAATGTACTTCATCTAGAAGAACAAATTAGAAGATGTGATTTTGATTGGTCAATTAGTATTATTATGAACCAGTTTATATTTCCACAAGATTCTATTTTTAATTCATCTACAAGGTCCACTCCAAACTAATTGCTCTAAGTTATTAACCAATAAAATTGATTCGATTGTGACATAAATATTGAACTACTATACAATATATTTATATTTTGAATTTTTAAAATTTGTTAAATATGTTAACTTTAATATTTGTTATTGTTATTCATACTATGATGAAATCTTGGCAATGAAGTGGACTCCTCAAAATTTGGAACCTCATTGTCTTTGGGTGATAAAAATATTGTCTATGCCAAGGTTGTCAATGTAATTGGCAATAATGAACAAATGTAGTCCAATAAACTTCATAAGGCCATCAAGGAAAAGCACGAATAATATTCCATATAAAAGCTTCCTTTACTTATTTATATATCTAAATTGTTATTTTTATTGGTCATCTATGATTTTTACTTTATTGGATTTAATTCAAAGTTTGAATTCTTAATTTGAATCGTTGCCAATTTTTACATTGATGACCCATAATATATGTCTTTAGTTTGTTTGATTATCAATATCGTGAGTAATTTAATATCATGTGACAAAAAAGAGAGATTCAATCAATGTGTCATGACGTGATTTGAATATCATGATTTGTGTCCAAAAATATGATTTTTTTTTAAGACCACATGTATTTTTATATGATACAATCTTGCTTGAGCAAGATAGAATCATTATAGGCGACAAAGCTCTTCGGTAAGACCAAACATATTGACATATGATTTTAATATCATGACTTTAATATTGTGATTCAATATTATGGTTTTAATATCAAGATTTTAATACCACCCATAATAAACGTATGATTTTAATATTACAAGTTTAATTCTCTTAAATAAACATATTTAAAGGAGAATAAATAAGATTTTAAAATATAAAGATGTAAATTACATCACAACTTAATCATTTAAGCTAAATCAATCAGTTGGTCCCTATAGTTTGATAGAGTTTTCAACGAACTCCTTATAGTTAAAAACACTTTTAAAAAGTCCTTCTAGTTTAAAAAGTTTGTAATTAAATCTCTAAACATTAACGTTATTATAATTCCATTAATTTATATTTGATTTAATTGCATTTTTGTCCTTTAGGTTTCACAATTATGCGATTTTAGTTTTCCAACTTTTCTCTCATTTACAATATAGTCCCTCCAAATTTAACGGATTTTCAAAATGCAAAAGAAATTAATAAAGTGTTGAAGGTGGGATTGAACCTTTAATCTTGAAGTCCATCAATGACACTAAAATTACTAGGCCAATAAATTTATTTAATATGTAAATGAAAATTATATTATATATAACGTAAATGGAAGACTAGAATTGCACATATATTTACTACTATTAAATTAAATAATATTAACATTATACAAACTAATAATATTAAAATTAATATTAATAAATATTAATTAATAACATATACTAAGGACCAAAATTACACATATGTTTACTACTAGTAAATAAACCTTTTAATATTATAAAACAAAACAAAAATAACTTATACTTTTTATAATATATATCTTAATTATAACTTAATCACTCTATTTTAAATAATTTTCTCTTCTATAAATTGTGTTGTTTTAATTTTTTAATTTTTTTACATATTTTAGTGAATTAAATAAAATATTATTATCAATGTAATAATTATACATATATTTCATTAAAAAAAGAATATTTATATCATATATTTTTAATTAACCTTTTTCTAATATATTTACATCATATATCATATAATTATATTTCTATAGAACTTTATTAGTATATATTAATATATACATACATACATACATATATATATATATACACACACACACACACACATATATATATATACACACATACACATATATATATACACACATACACATATATATATACACACACATACACATACACACACACACACACACACACACACACACACACACACACATATACACACACACACACACACACACACACACACACACACACACACACACACACACACATATATATATATATATATATATATATCAATTAGTGAACTATGAGGGTGGAGGTTCAAACTCCATTCATGCTGACAAATATATATAATTAATATTAATTGTAATATTATTAACATCCAATAGATATATACTAATTTATATTTATTTACATTAATTTTAATATTATTAGTTTATACAATGTCAATATTATTTAATATAGTAATAGTAAATATGTGTGCAATTCTAGTTTTTCATTTAAGTTATATATAATATAATTTTCATTTATATATCAACTAAATTCTTTAGTTTGATGATTTTAGTATTGTTTGTGGACTTCAAGAATAGGGGTTTAATTCCCACCTTCACACTTTATTAATTTCTTTCCCATTTTTAAAAATCCATTAAATTTGGAAGGACTTGGTTGTAAATGAGAAAAAAGTTGAAAAACTAAAATTGCATAATTGTGAAACCTGAAGGACAAAAATGTAATTAAATCAAATATAAATTAATGGAGTTATAACAACATTGTGTAGAGATTTAATTACAAACTTTTTAAATTAAAATAACTTTTTAAAAGTATTTTTAACTATAGAAACTTAATTAAAAACTCTATCAAATTACAGGGACCAATTGATTAATTTAACCATTTTTGTTATTATAACCTATACATTTGAATACCCATAAATATATTCTCTCTCTCTCTCTTTAATTAATGCTAGTCACTTCTTTCTTCTACGATGGAAACATGTTTTTTAAAGAAAAACCAATAATTACAAAACATATTTTAAATATTTTTATTATTAAAATCTCTTATTAAAATTATTTATATATTTAAGTTATATATAAATACAATATATTTATAAGACAATATTTTTAAAATACACATTTATATAAATTAGAATAATGTAAGATATTTGTAAATATAAATGTTTAAATATATATGTCAATATTTATATTTATTTTTATATATTTTTTGTAAAATTAAAATAATAAAATATATTAAAAAACATAATAATATAAAAATTGTAGATTGTAATTTAATATTTGTACAGGACACATGTTGTTACACTAATTTATATATAAGGCTAGAAGCATGATTAATCTTTTTTTTTTTGAGTTAAAATTTCTTTTTTAATGTTTTTGATTTTTTAATTAATAATAAAATTTATTTAATTAATATTAATTATAATGATATATTTGTAAAATATTCTTTTATTAATCATATTAATTTTATAAATTTAAACATCGGTATTTTTAATCCATAATTTATCAATATTAAAAGGAATTGTTTCAATTAAACTACAGATTTTTTAATTTATATATATATATATATATAAATTTCGTTTTTAGTTCACTCATATTTTTGTAAGTTCTCTCAAATATTCTCTCTAAATAATAAACCTATTTAAAACACGCTAATGCTTGGTTTGAATTAGAAGTGAAATACAGAGAAAAATATAAAAACGGAAAGAAATAAAAAAGATAGAAATAGAGTATAAAAAAATGTGTTGTTTAGATGAATAGAATAGGTAGAAAAAGGTAAAAAAATTTCCCTTTACTTATTTGGATGAGTGAAAAAGAGAATAAAAAGAGAGCAAAAATTTATATAAAAATATTTTTATACTATTTAAAAATATAATTTTTTACTTCATTAATTTTCCTTAAAAAATATTTATTATTTTTTTATATTATAAAAAATTTATTTAATTTTTTAGAAATTAAAAAAATAGAGATGCACAAGAAATCATCCCTAAATCATGACAAATATGAAAGAATTTCTTAAATAATGAGACCCATGAAATTTGACATTTTCTCTTTCATATTTTTCTTCCGATCAAACAAGAAAAAATTATACAATTCCTCCCATTTTATTCCTTTTCATTTCCCTCCTTCCCAAATCACTTAATCCAAACATAGGATAAATATAGACAATGCTGTGAAATAAATATTTATGGGCTTTCCTAATTGGTGTCGCAAGAATACTAGTTAAGAAATTTAAAATAATTTTTTTATTGAAAATCACGTTGAAAATGTATTAAAAATTACAATAAATATATATTAATAGTATTTTTTATTTTTTCCCTTAAACAGTACCTTAAAACATTTGTCAATATTTATTTATTGTCGAATATGGTATGAAATGTTGTTCTCAATAGGAGCGACGCGAAACTTGAAAATAATAAAAAATAGTCTCCCGCGCATACACTTGGACCAATCGCGATCGTGCCCGTAATGGTATTGGTACGATACGGTTCGCCTCTTCAATGCTGCGAGTGAGGGTTTTACCTTCACACCTCATCACAACACAACACAACACTCCCCAAACAAAACCCTCTTCCTCCCAAGTACTCTCCACCATCTCTTTCTCAATTTCTTTTCATTTCCCCAATTTCCATGCATTCCTTTTTTCATTATTTTAATTCTTAATATTTTCCTCAACTGAAATGAAATTATCTTCCCTGCATATTACCTTCTTATTCTTGCAATGCAACTCCCCGACTCTATCGCTAAAACTCTATTTCATTTCTCGGGTTGCAAACCTAATCGCCATCAATTTCTGGGTGAATGAATAATATAGCTATGGGCCTGGGCCCAAATACTTCTATGCTGTTTTATGCTTACTTTCACTCTTCTGCATTGCTAATAGCCTTTTCCCCCTATAATATTATCTGTTGTAAGGAAGCTTTTTGTGATATTTAAATATTTCGGGAGGATCTTATCTTATGCACCAGTGCAATTGAATTTCGCTAGTGATGATATTTTTGAGCAAATTATCTAGTGTTGTAAAGCTTACATGTTATGTAACCTTTCTGAGTAGACTATGACTACTTGCAGGTTGAGATTCTAGAAGCTGTGCTAAACATGATGCATTCTGTAAAGAGTGGCTGGGGGAAAACGTTTGCGCTTGCTAAGCATAATGAATCAGAAGGGAGAAAGACTCGGATTCGGCGCTCAAAGGAGGAAAGAAAGGCTATGGTGGAATCCTTTATAAAAATGTAATTGCGTATTAGTTTCTCTTGATCCGAGATTTGATTATCCTTTTAAAATTTGAATTGGAAGATAGATCGTTGTGCCTGCTTTTTGTTTTACAGATTTATTAAATTTAATTGTTAAATGATTTGATCCATACTGTTCTGTTCTGATTGATTTTTGCAGGATGTGATTGATTTTTACCAGTTTCTTTCGTCGTTGTTTCGTACTTTGCTACCTGTTATGATCAACGTATATTGATGAACTAGAAGAGAGACTCACTCATTTTGTCAAAACTAAGGGCAACGTGTTAGAGACATTTTGTTATGTTTGAGTTTTTGGCTAATCTTCTATGGCTGGTTGTTTTCATGTTTACTTTCTGTTTATTTTTCTGATGTTAGCCATTCTTTGGCTTATCTTTAGTATACGTGTTTGAACCTACCAGTAAATATATTTTGTTTAAAGAAATTTTTTGAAGGAATGGAAATTTTCACCGGTACAACCTTTGAATCCTGACTCATTATTTGAGGTACTTATGTAATTATCTATCTATCTATCAATAGTGCATATGTGTTCCATGAAGCAATAACGATGCTTATTATATTGATATTTGATGTTTGATTAATGCCTATATGACCACTTTACAACATCTATTCTTGGCACCTGTTTAATGTGGGAGTGCAAAATTGATATTTGTTTCCTGTTCAATTTTACTAATAAAACTGATGCCTGGATTTTTTACCACTATTTTTACCTTTAATAAATGGCTATTTGGTTAACTTCTATTCACAGATGAGACTTTTTGTATTTGTGTATTCTTTCTGTTTTTTGATATCAATCTACTTCTAATTTTCTCTTCCACTGTGCTGTTATATTACATGCTTAAAAGGTTGAATACTTGAACTATTTAGTATGCCTCTGTTATTTTTTTCAGTTGTTGTAATTTAAGTCAAGCTTTAGAGGCCTGTTTTGTTAATGATTTGTTATATGCATCAATTGTATTTACTATCTATTTACTTGTCTCCAGGTACCAGGAGTCGAACAATGGAAACTTTCCATCACTTAATCTTACACATAAAGAAGTTGGTGGCTCTTTCTACACAGTACGGGAGATTGTACGTGATATAATTCAAGAAAATAGAGTGTTGGGTCCTGCTAAATTCACTTTAGAAGAGCTGGACACTGACCAATTTTTTGAACAAAATCCACTGGGTTCAATTGCAAGAGATCCTCAACCTTTTTTGGCTGAATCTTCAATTGAAAATCATTGTGAGCCTGACAAACTTCAGGATACAAATAGCAAAATGATTTCTGTTACTGATGGGTCTTATACTGAAGCTGTGCACCAGGTGGTTGAGAAAGGGTATGTCATAAGTGTTGGCCCCGTAGATGTGACAAACAAGGAACCTATTGAAGCGGCTGTTGTTGCTGATGGGTATGATGATACTGGAGCTGAGCATTTAATGATGGACAAAGGGCATACCATGAATGTTAGCCAGGTAGATGTGACGAACAGTGAATCTGTTGAAACTGCTGTTGTTTCTGATGGGTGTTGCACTGGAACTGAGCACAAAATTGTTGACAAAGGGCATGTCTTAAATGGTAGCCAGGTGAATATGATAAACAAGGAATCCAATGAAGCTGTTATTCCTGAGATGCAGGTAGGTGATCCTACGGCACTCAAACAGAATGTTGAACAAGAGTTGGCAGCTGCCACAACACCAATGGCTGAATTAACTGCTGTGACAGAAGACTTGGTAGTAGAGACATTTCCATTAAGGTCTATTTCCAGGACTACTGATGGAATAGAAGGTCTAGGAGGGTTGAGGGACTCAAGTAACTTACAAGAAAATGATATAAAAATGTCAGAATTGAAACAAGAGAAGGAGAAGTCTGAATTAACTGGTATAGAACCCTCAAAGAATTTGAACTTTTTGGATGAGAAATTTGAGGATGCCCATGGAAATCAAATATTAAAGAACATCTCTAACACTGGGCTTGATAAGGAGAATGTAGGAGATATGTTAGAAGAAAGCTCCAATCATTCTACCTGCAAAGAACATTTTGATCATCATGAATTTGAAGATCGAACTGATCCTCAAGTTAGAGTATCTCATCAAAACACCATAACCTTCGAAACCATTAACCAAAGCCAGATGATAGATGAAGCTAAGGTTAAATTTTATTATCTATAATTTTATTTTAATATTTTTCTAATATTGTCATAGTTGATACACTTCACATCAGTCTTCATGTATTTGGATTTTTTGTCTGTTTTTCCTTTGTTTTTTTGTATGTGTGTGTTTGGGAGGGGGGGTGGGGAAGTAGTTTATATAATTTTGGTTAAATTGTGTTTTACAGGCAGAAAATTGGATACTACTTGGATTGTGCCAATTTTATGTTTTCTTTTTCTTGATCCTCAGCTACTGCATTAATTGGTTTGCATTTTCTCTGGAAAGATTAAGACCCATGGATCCCATAAATAATAAACAATAATTAGTAACTACTTTTCTGATAGTTATTTGAGAAATTTCCTTGTAACGTTTAAATGTGTTGTTACAGACAAGCACTCAAACTAATAACCTCAGCAAGACTTATAAACCTTCAGAGGAAGATGGCCTGCTAAAAGCTGATAAACAAAGAGTTGATGGCCAACTTGGTGGCAACTCCCAGAGAAGAAGCAACACAACTGTGGATAGGATCAATTTGTAAGTATATCTAAAATGATTTGATCCCAAATAGTGTGCAGATTTCAAACCCCATTTAATTTATAGAAGTGAAATTGGTTTGGTTATTTTGCAACATCTAATTGGCGCTTTCTATGGTTTTCACTGCAGAGAATCCTGGGATGGGGCAGCTAAGAATTCCGCAAAACGAGACCCCAACCCTCTTTTAGCTGTTTTGAAAGTTTTAGTTGATGCTTTTGTGAAATTTTGGTCGGGATGAAGATTTAATATTTGTTTCTTTCTCTTCTGTTGTGTTATCTATGGTGATGATGGAGTTGATGTTTTGTACCTAACAAAGAACAATTTTGACGTAGCCTTGATCAATTAAAGAGGTCATCATTTTTCTTTTCTATTTCCTTTTTAAATTACAACGATCTTGTTTTCATAGTTGACCCGGTTGTGTCGTATAATTATGGAAGTTCAGTTGGGTTTAGTAATTACTAATTAGTAGACGGGACGCAGCTCTCGGTTTCTTTAGCTTGCAATTTATTTTGTAATTGAGATTAGAATACGTAATTTAGGGTGAGAACCTCACTCTTCTAATCACGTATTCCCAATATCCTTTCTCCTTTATTTTGGAGATACATTTTATATATTATTTTCGTAATTAGGTAGAAAATAAATTTTCTCAGGTATTTCGGTCTATCATATTTTTTGTTTCTCTAAATTAAATTCCAGTAGTTTTTTCAGAAAAATATTGTCAAATAGCTAAAAATAATATTATGTAACAATTTCAATTATTCATTAAGAAGGGGTTTTCTTCTACTATTTTCTAGCCGCAAGTGCATAGTACTTCGTACTAGGAAGGACTTGAGACACTGTTGCCACGGAGAATGGCTGAAAAGAAGAAAGTGTATGGAAGAAATGAATAGGAAAAATGATGGTAACAACGTTAATCTTCCATTAAACCTAACGAAAAATTAATGCGAACCCTTTAATTGATTTGACAATTTTTAATTGGTAGACACAAAATGGGATAATAGATGACAGATTTGGTCTCCCACGAGAGAGAGAACGTGGTTTCTCAATTTTAAGAAGTGGGAAAAGGAAAGATATGCCTTCAGCAGAGACTTCCAGCATCATTCAATTCAGTTCACTTTCATTTCGTCGTTTAGTCGTAAATCCAAAACTCAATGTCTGATAACTTGTTCTTCCCCGATGAAATCCTGGTGGAAATACTCAGACTTCCATCAAGAGCCTTGTGAGATTCACCGCCGTGTGCAAGTCATGGCGGTCCCTCATCACCCACCATTCCTTCATCTGACTCCACCACCACCACTCCCCCTCCTTTCTCCTCCTTCACCACTCTCTCCGCCGCGACGACCCCTTCCTCACCCACTCCTCCACCCTCCGCCATCCCTCCTTCCCCGATCGTCAGTTCTCTGCAGTTGCCCGCTGTAACGGCATTCTTTGCATGGCCACCGCTGTACCACGCGATTCTATCATCATTTGCAACCCATGTATTCGACGATTTGTTAGTGTTACCCTTCCCCGCCGCCGCGTGTTCCTTTCCTGCTTGGCCTTCGGCTTCGACTCCAGGAACCGTGATTATAAGGTGGGTTTGTTGTACTGGTACTGCAACACTTCTCCCGAGGTTGAGCTTTACTCTCTCGCAACTGGCCTTTGGAGGAACCTCCATGCCATTGCTCCTGTTGTGGGTGCCTTCGTTGACCTAGATGCTTCCCATGGTTTTGTTAATGGGCTGCCAAACGCTGGGGGAGTGATGGTGGGTACGGTTTTGTTTTGTCCTTTCATTTTGAGGATGAGCTGTTTCGTGAGGTTCTGCCACCTGACAGCTTGGCTCGTGCCTCCACGGATCAATTTGGCGTCGCTGTTGTTGGAGGTGCCAATGGAAAGGCTCTTATTGTGTGCCATCTGAGTGGTAGTTCTCCATGGTCTTGTGACATCTGGGTCGTGAAAGAGTATGCCGTGGTGGAGTCTTGGAATAAGGTACGACTGGCCGTTTTTAAGACCGAAAATTATCTTTACAAACTAACACAAGACTTTTTAATGTGTTTTGTCTTTGTTCACACACTTTCTCTGAAAAACTTTGCAGGAAGTCATCTATCTAAGAATTATTCCAAGTCAAGTACATTTAACTGTGAAGTTCTTAAGTGATAAGTTACTGAAAATAAGATGTATTTTGTTAGTATAGGTAGCACTTATTAATTCCTTTAAGCTATCCTCAACTGTACAGTCCCATACCTGCACTGTCTTTGAATCCCTTTGATTTCGGTGTGTATTCAATTCATTCATGTGCTCTTCTCGTTGGAAGCTTACCAAGAGCCTATCAAGAGCTGCTCTTTGTCCGTACCTTATCTTTTTTGCAGCGGTGATCACTTCCTATCCTTATTAGTGCTCGAGATGTTACACACTAATAGTATAAAACAATTTTACATTGTCATTTAATCACAAACTATTATTTATGGTATATTTGTTGATTTTTATAATAATTACTTAAAAATTATATCAACGGTGATTTTTCATTAAATAACATGTTTGTTAACTTTTACAATAACTATCTTAAAAGTTATGTCAACGGTGATTTTTCATTAGTTGACATGTTTGTTGACTTTTACATAACTATTAATATATTAATGAAAAATATAATTTTTCTATTTTTTTTCTTAACACAACTATTTACTATTTTTTAAAAGTTTTACACTATAAAAAAAAAATCAAAAGAAAAGAAAAGAGAGACACATTAAGAATCACCTCTGTTTAGGAGTGTTCATTGGATTGAATTGGTTTGGTTAATTGGTTCAAACTAAACTAATCAATTTGGTTTGGTTAATTGATTCTTTTACTTCATTTTTGAACCAAATCAATTACAATCAGTATGGTTCTTTGATTTATTTATTTTTAACCTAAACCAACTCAATGACTTGTTCAATTACCTTTAACTTTATATTAATGCATTTTAGGCTTTGGTACTTAAATTTTTCTTCTATTAATTTTTGCCTTTTTTTTTCTTTTTCATTTAATGTAATCTTCTTGTAATGTTATCTAGTGTTATCAAGTGTCTTCATTTGATTATATTTATTATGTAATTTTTTTAGGGATAATACATCCATAAGTCCCTAAACTTTTTGGATTTTTTTTTAAATAGGTTTCTAAATTATAAAAATTTGTAATTGAGTCCTTAATATTATCCAATTTTTGTAATCAGGCCCCTGAAGTTAATGGTCTGTTTACAAACAGTTAAATTTTGCCCAAGAACCTAATTACAAAAACTAGAAAAGATTAAACTCTAGGCCTAACTATTCCACCCCACTTTTTGCTATTTTCACCCCATGTCTTGTTTGCAATTTTTTAATTCTGAAAATACCTCTAGACAGAATCGCGTTTCTGATATGTACTTGGGATTGATCCATAATGAAAACGTATTTCCATTATGTATGTATTCAAAATACATAACGAAAACGTATTTTCGTTATGTATTTGTAAATTAATTCTTTATATATATTAAATTCATTTATTCTTTTTTAGTACAGTTTTTAATGATTAACTGACGCGTGAGTGATACCAATAATGTAATAGTGATATGAACAACGCATCAGTGATACCAACAACGTAATAGTGACACCAACAACGTAATAGGAAAGATTAATTGACATTCAAGGATGGAGTTGTATTTTTAATAGAGTTGTCAAAATGGGTCGCTCAACATAGACAGACCCAATAGGCCAAAGTTTGAAAAGTATGTTAGGTTAAGCTAATTTTCATATAAGTTGCAGATTTTTTGGCCTATCTAGCCTGATGGACCAAGCCAAATTAACTCTTTTTTTTTTTTTGCATAAATTTATATACTTTTTTAAGGAAAAAAATATCGGGTCAATATTTTTATAGCTCAGCTTAACCATTTGACCCATCAAGTCAGACCAAATTGACTCTATTCTTTTTGGGCCTTAAAATAAAGAGCTCAATCTAGCCTGGCTTGGCCCACCAAGCCATTGGTCTAGGCCAATTTTGACAACTCTAGTTTTTAAAAGGAGTTATAACTTTTTTTTTATAATTTTTCTATATGTAATTATTTTAGAAAATATTATTCCTTACATTTCAAAATAAAAAAGTTTAATTTTTTTTAGTTTTTGTAATTAGGTTCTTAGGCATAATTTAACTGTTTGTAAATAGACCATTAACTCCAGGGGCCTGATTATAAAAATTGGAAAAGATTAGGGACTTAATTACAAATTTTTATAGTTTAGGGACCTATTTAAACAAACTTAAAAAGTTCAAGGGCTTGTGGATGTATAATCCCGCTTTTTTTTATCATATTTTGAGTAGAAAAAAATTAATGAAATATATAAAGTGATAATTATAGAAAAATTAAATATTAAATAAAACAAGTATTTAACCATTAAAAATAAAAATATTATTAACTTACATTAATATAAAATTAAAAAAATTATATAAAATAGACAATAATTAGAAAAAAAAAATTTAAATACTAGTACAAAATAGGCGTGCCTATGTGATATCAGTTATGAAAAGGTACAATAATATGTGATAAGAAGTTAAAAAAGAAAGAAGAAAGAAAATAAAGATTAAATAAAAAAAATCAATTATATAATCCCTCTATATATATAAACGTGTAAAATTATCTGCCTTCTTAGGCTTCCACTCTCCCCACTCTCCCTCACATTCACTTTCATTTGAATACTCTCTTTTCATGAAGAGGAAACTTCACTCTCCTAACATGCATCTAATATATGCTCTTATGCTTTTAATAAATTGTAACTGAATATCAAAAACTAATTTCAAATATATATATATATATATATATATAATCTTTAAAATTCAAATATGCTCCTAATATCAATTAAACAATTTAACAAACTATAACTATATATCATAAATCAATTTCGAATATATATATTTTATCTTCAAATTTCAAATACGTTCTTTGTAGGAACCAAAGACGTAAAAGTGTCTAAACCCTCAAAGTTTTGAAGCTAACAAACTTATTAATGTTCAAGTTTTTGCCTAAGAACTAATCTTGTCACAGCAAACAAGCTACTCTTATATGGACCGTCTAATAGACGTGCTAAAGAAAACCGTTTAGAAGACTCACTAAAGAAGACCGTCTAGTAAACAAACTGAAGATGGCCGTCCGAAGCTAAATCTTGTCTCTTTGAACAAGTTCAAATATCAAACAAAAGCTTCCAATGACAAATCTTCAAACGGCTAAGTTTTTTTAAACATCCAATTTACTTATGTTTGTTTTTCTTGAAACTAACATATTACCATTCTTATGATCTAACGTTCAAATTGTTTGAAGCATTAAATGTAATTAGATTCACTCTAGTGCAAAGGCGCAGCAAAACAGATAAAGTAAGTCAATTTATCAAGCTGCCATGCCGAATAAAGAATGTTCAGAAAAGCAAACCGCTAGCACAGTCCTACGCTCTCTATTTTAGTGCAAGTCTAAAAGCTGCCACGCCTGATCTTTTTGAGAGCATGGTTTGCACGCCCCTTCTTGTATAATGAAGTCAAGTCTTCCACAACGGATCTTTTTTTTTTAAGACTATATATATGCACCAAAGAAGAAGCGAAACCAGAGGATTGCGATACGTGATAACTTGTGACAATCTCAGTGAGACATCAAAAGCCTTTTGTACTTTATCTAGAAGCGTCCAATTGGACGATAGTGAAAAAGTCTTGTAAAAACATTCTGAGTGTTTGAGCTTTATCTTTCAAATCCTCACTACGTGAGTTGATACATTTGTAAAAACACTTGGTTATGTTGTGAAAGCCTGGAGAGGCTTAGTGAAAAAGAATACTTAGGTTAAGCAATCTAGGGTGATTGCATTGTAAAGTCTGAAGAGGCCGCGAACAATACTTGTAACCTAAGGTTGATTAGTGGATACCTTCTGGGTGAAGGGACTGGACGTAACTCAGATTGAGTGAACTAGTATAAAAATTCTTTGTGTTATCTTTCTCTCTATCCCTTAGCCTGAAAACGTTTCCAAATTTATTTATATTATTTCAAAAAGTTTTAAATGCACAATTCAACCCCTCTTCTTATGCGCTTCTTTATTTCAATTGGTATCAGAGCTTGGCCTCTTGGGGTTGAGCATCTAACACTGCAGGGGTAAAACGATCTTGAACACTCATGGAAAACGATGGACAAGTTGTTAACAGACCACCTCTTTTTAAAGGTCAGAACTACGATTATTGGAAGCAAAGAATGATAGCATTCTTTGATGCATGTCACATAAACATGTGGGACGTAGTAGAAACTGGCAACTATCTGCCCCTTGACCAAGATGGAATGGAACTACCGAGAAGTCAATGGACAGAAACTCACAAACAAAGGGCTGAATGTCCTAGTCTACAGAAGGACAAAAAGAAGACGTTCTTTAAAAAAAAAGGGTCTCACGGCTACCTGTGAAGACATGGACCTATCTTCATTAGAAGAAGAAGGAGAGGAAGAAGCCAACCTATGTCTCATAGTGGAGACCAGCTCTGATAGCTTAGACAATGAGCAAGACAAAGAGATGGCTTAATCTTTCTTCAAGAAGCCTATAATGATTTGCTTGCTAACTCCTCTACTCTCTCAATGGGATATAAAGAACTGAAAAAGAAATTTTCAAAAATAACAAAAGAATTCAATTTGCTCAAAGAAGAGCATAAGAAAGTTTTAAAAGAAAATGAGTTTTTAAAAAAAACAAAGAATACTTCAGAAGAGACACTTTCTCACGAAGCCTTAGAACTTCAAAAAGAAGTTACTCATCTGAAAGAAAGTTTGTCCAAATTCGTCAGTGGAACGGAGAACTTAAATAAAATTCTATCTTATAGAAGAAGTCCTCATGAAAAATCTAGACTTGGTTTTGTTGAGAAAGAGAATTACAAATCTAGTAAAAACATGACCTTCTATAAAATATGTGGAAAGAATGGGCATGAACCAACAAAGTGTAGACATCACCCAATAAAGAAGGCGTCCAATGCCTTCAAAACTAACAGAAAAGGACCCAAGTTCGTTTGCGTACCTAAGTCTATGATAATCTCTGTTGCAGATTTGCTTGACAACAAAAAGAAGACACTAGTCATGGTACCTGGACAGTGGTTGCTCACGACATATGACAGGAGAAAGGTGTATGTTCCAAAGCCTACAACTCAAGAATGGTGGATGGGTCACCTTTGGAAGGAATGCGAAGGGAAAAATCACAGGTATAGGGACAATCGGTAAGCATTCCTTCCCTTCCATTGAAAATGTTTTATATATTGAAGGACTTAGACACAATCTACTGAGTATAAGTCAATTATGTGACAGTGGACACAATGTCTCATTTGACAAAGACAAATGTACTGTTAGAAATATAGATGGATCTATATTATTTTCTACTAAGAGGCAAAGCAATCTTTATAAGATTGATCTAAATGACCTCACAAATCAAAACGTATCGTGTCTAGTATCCATCAAAGAGAATCAATGGACTTGGCACAAGAAACTGGGACATGCAAGCTTGAGACTAATCTCAAAGCTAAATAAGCATAATCTCGTAAGATGACTTCTAAATCTTACTTACAAGTATTCTCTGTGATGTATACCAAAAGAGGAAACAAGTAAAAAGCTCTTTTGATTCAAAAAATATTGTTTCCACAACTAGACCTCTTGAGTTACTACATATTGATTTGTTTGGTCCAACTAGAACAGCCTCCCTTAGCGGAAAACGATATGGACTAGTCGTAATGGACGACTACTTTAGATGGACATGGGTTATGTTCTTAAAACACAAGGATAAGTCTTATAAAACCTTTTCTATCTTTTCCAAAAGAATCCAAAATGAAAAAGGTGTTTGTATAGCTTCAATCAGAAGTGATCACGGAAAGGAGTTCAAAAACGAAAGTTTTCAAGGGTTTTGTGAGAAGAACAGAATTCCCTACAACTTCTTTGTACCACGAACACCACAACAAAATGGTGTGGTAGAGAGAAAGAACAGGTCATTGCAAGAAATGGTTAGAACCATGCTCAATGATAACTCCACTCCTAAGCACTTTTGGGCTGAAGCCGTAAACACTGCATGTTATTTACAAAATAGAATTTATATAAGACCTATTTTGAAAAAGACTCTTTATGAATTGTGGAAAGGACGAAAGCCCAACATATCATATCTTCATCCCTTTGGATGTTAATGTTTCATCTTAAACACTAAGGACAATCTTGGAAAGTTTGATTCTAAGTGTGTTGATGGAATACTGTTAGGCTATTCTGAAACATCCAAGGCCTATAGAGTTTATAACTCTAGAACCTTAACAGTTAAAGAAGTCATTCACGTTAAGTTCAATGACAATAAGCCTGATAAATAAATATCAAAGCTAAACGATTCATTTGCAGATATGAAGCTGGAAGATGCCAGATCTCTAACGTCCAGAAGTCAGTTGGACGATTCAAAAACAGAAGAAAAGGAACCAACTGGATGATATTGGCAAATGAAGACATATAATCCAAATGATCAAATTCTTGGAAGCATACAAGATCATGTCAGGACAAGATCGACCTTCAAGGAGCAAGCTCAAACTGCTTTGATCTCTCAACTGGAACCAAAGACAATGGACGAAGCTTTCCTGGACGATGGCTAGATCAACGCCATGAAGGACGAACTTAATCAATTCGAACATAACGATGTCTGGATGCTAGTTCCTGCACCCAAGGACAAGTCTATCATTGGAACAAAGTGGGTGTTTCGTAACAAGCTAGACGAAGCTGGCAAAGTGGTAAGAAATAAAGCGAGACTTGTAGCTTAAGGCTACTCTCAATAAGAAGGTATAGACTTCACCGAAAGTTTTGCACCAGTAGCTAGATTAGAATTCATTTGCATCTTACTTTCATTTGTTGCTCATAGTAATATGAAGCTCTATCAAATGGATGTAAAAAGTGCTTTCTTAAATGGCATAATAAATGAGGAAGTCTATGTGAAACAACCTCCTAGTTTTGAGTGTGATACTTTTCCTAAACATGTTTTCAAACTCAAAAAGGCTTTGTACGGGACTCAAACAAGCTCCAAGAGCTTGGTATGAAAAGCTAAGCTCTTTCCTTCTAGAAAATGGTTTTACAAGAGGAAAAGTAGGCACCACTCTCATTCGCAAAGATGTCAAATCACATTTTATAATTGCGCAAATATACTTGGATGATATTATATTTGGTGCTACTAATGATGCATTATGCAAGGATTTTTCTAAGATTATGATAGCAGAATTCGAGATGAATATGATGGGAGAACTAAAATTCTTCCTTGGATTGCAAGTAAAGCAGATTACAAATGGCATATTCATACATCAAACAAAGTACGTCAATGAACTTCTCAAGAAGTACAAGATGGACAATGCCAAGGAAATAAGTACACCTGTGCATCCATTGTCAATACTTAGCCTAGATGACACATCTAAAAAGGTAAACCAAACATCATACCGAGGTATGATTGGGTCCCTATTATATCTCACAGCGTCCAGACTTGATATTATGTTCAGTGTATGCTTATGTGCCCGTTTTCAGTCTGATCCTAGAGAAACTCATCTAACAGCAGTAAAAAGAATCTTTAGATACTTAAAAAGAACCATTAACCTTAGTTTGTGTTTTAAGTCAAACAAAGAATACTAGTTAGTTGGATACTGTGATGCTGACTATGCTGGAGACAGAATAGAACGCAAAAGCACCAGTGGAGGATGTCACCTCATTGGTGGGAATCTAGTCTCCTAGACAAGCAAAAGACAAGGGACGATTGTCCTATCCACAGCGAAAGCAGAGTATATCTCAGCTGCGTCTTGTTGCTCACAAATTTTATGGATCAAGCATCAGTTAGAAGACTACAGTATCTACGAGAGTAACATTCCTATCTTTTGTGATAACACTACTGCTATAAATCTGTCTAAAACTCCTATTTTGCATTCTCGAGCAAATCACATTGAAATAAAACATCATTTTATAAGAGATTATGTTCAGAAGGGAGTTGTTGATATTCAGTTTATTAACACTGAAAATCAATTAGCCAATATATTTACAAAACCCCTCCCTGAAGATAAACTCATCCATATTCGAGATCGTCTTGGTATGGGATTTATAAATGAATAGTTTTATTCAATATGTCTTGACTGTCCAAGAACATGAGTGTCCAATGTTTTGTAGCGTCCTATGGCTTAATAGCGTCCAATATTTTATTCGTCCTCTTGCACAACTTTTCGCATTCCATAATAACTCACATTTATGTGTGCATAAAAATCTTCATCCGTACTTAATTATGTTTTCACTGATAATGATTTGAAATAAATGTTTTATTCTTGTCTGAGTCACTCACGCGTCGTATAACCACCCTTGAAAAATGTAAGCGCCTGACCAACATTTATTGCACATCATCTCTTTCTTCGAAATTCAAAGAACCGCCAAAAGCAAAACCCTTTGGTTTCTTCATATACACTCAAACACCAAACTAAACACTCACCTCTTCTCAAATCTATCTGAACACACTTTCTTTCTCTCTCTCAAAACCTTTCAAACCCTAAAGTCCTTCAAGCTCTCAAATATGGCAATCGAAAAGGCTGGTGCTGATGTAAAGGCTGTGGCTCGTGTGGAGAGCCTAGACAAGGCCGTTGTTCTTATTGAAAGCTGTTTCAACATTCAAGCCTTGGATGACATGGGTGTGAATGTGAAGGACAACTTGATCAGATGTGAAATTCTCAACTACTTCCACATGAACGAGATTATATACCCAGAGCTCATCAAACAGTTCTAGACCTCTGCTGTTTTTTCCAAGACGAACATCGTCAGAACTGTTCTGGGAGTCAAGGTCACCCTGGACCTTGGCATTGTTTTGTGAGCAGGCTGAATCTTGCATCAAGAATGGCTGGGAAGACTGTTTTGGAGGGCACGACATTGTTGACGCTGCACTGATAGGTCCAGAAGGTGAAGGTCCAGTTGAGTATAACAAGCTGATAAAAGAGGGGAAGGTTTTTCAGTAGTTTCTAAACAAGGGAATTCTTCACAAGGCTGGATCGAAGGACAGCGTTACCTTCCTGCACAGGTTCGCGCTGTTCCACATGATCACAGGCCAACAGTTCAACCTTCCGCACCTTATCTTGAGCAACATCTTCAGAACCATGAGAGGACGCAAAAAGCGCAACCAAATCACATAGGCCACTCTTCTTAACAAAATTTTCTGGCAACAGCAGGTATATCATGCATTCTTTGCTCTGTCTCTTGGAGAGCAAAACTAGATTTGAATTCTGGGTGGTGGCCACAGATTCACTCAATTACCGTTTGGATGCAACAATGTTGCACATATAAAGGCTGGGTTCGTGCTAAAGCCTTTGGAGACCACGACCAAACCAGTGAACATTAAAGAAGAAGTTGTTGAGATGGCACCTTCGCAGACAGTAGAGCCAATTGTCTAGCATGCTGAGCCGATGGACGACGAGGCACTGCTTGTTAATCCTATTGCTACTAGACAGTCCACCAAGAGGAGGTCGTCCAAGACACAAGTGACCAGAGTTACAAAGTCCAATACTCAACGACTTTCAACTCCGCCTACTCCTCTTGTAGCTGCTCCTGTCGCTGCCTGTACTCCTCCACCTGCTCCGACACCAGTTCCTGCCAAGAGACATTTGATCGTCACTTCTAATGATGAGGACAACGAGCCTATTAGCGAACTTGTTAAGAAACAGAAAATTGCCATGATTGCTGTTCTTGCTCAACCACAACTTCTAGCTGTCCAACCGTCTGTCCCATCCAAATGACCAACAGAAGCACTACCAAGGAAAGCACAGTCCAAGAAAAATAAGCTTTCCACTCCTGATGCTGATGAACCTGCTAGTGAATTTGTTGAATCAATGGTTGCTGAACCATCTAACACACTCACCCAAACACAACCCGAAACACAAGCCACACCTGAACCAGACATGCTGCTACCTGGTGATGAAGGTTACACTTGCACCATGCCCACCCCCGGCATCTCTAAGTCACATTTCTCCATCCAACCTCCTAAATCACCTTCCTCCTCAACCATCATTCCCATCCCTACATCTTCCACCCCCTCAAAAACCTTGGCAAAAATAAAACAGAAATGGCCCCTACTTGTTGTTGAAGGAAACCAACATAACTTCATGGACAACAACGCGATTATTTTGCGTCCAGAGCTTCCTGAGCCAAACTTCAGCTTTGATTACTCTCCGATTAATATGGACAAATACATGGAAGACTATGTCCATCTACCGTCGGAAGCTTATCTGGCACTGCCTCCTAAAGCTATAGAACACTTGTAGCTCAAGCGGTTTATTAGACGGAGGTACCCTAAAATTGTACGAGCTTGGCGCCTTACTGCTCATCTTCTTGGAGTACTTTAAGACAAAGTACCTCCAGTAAAAGATATCGATCAAGCTCTACCACAAAGAGGACCAGGGGACAATTGGACCATCCATCTAAGGCTTGCAGATTTGAAGTTTATGCCTATGGATCCAGAAGAAGATGGATTCTTTCCATCTGCCTTTGAGCATATGTTTTGCAACATTTTCAAAGGTTCAACGACTTTGAAGTATCAACTTTTCATCCCTCCATCACAACACATCCGACCTTCCACATCCATCCGCATCCAACCAGATCGAGTCTGCCCAAGGTTGCCAATCATAGATGTCAACCATAAAAAGAAGAAGATTCTGACCAAGGCACCGTCCTTGCCTCTACCGACCAGAGCTGAAATTCAACAGCATTCAACCCATTCCTTTGAATGGTTCATAGCTCAGTGTCTTCATACAAACATGGACGAGGACGATGCTGAATGCTTCTGGCACCAACATATGTTCCGATGCGAACAAGAAGCGTCTAGTGGTGGAGTATCACCAAACGAGAAGGCCGACATCCCAACTGCAACGAACTGTGAATTCACACAGCGTCCAGCTCGTGTTTTTCACTTTTCGGACACTTCAGCTGCCTTCTTCCGTCCACCGAATGAACATCCACTCCTTGGTGCAGAAACTTCTATTCTGTACACCATGATTGCTACTCTCACCCACCCCCAACAATTTCAAGCCTGCCCTACCCTTGGACCACTCCCCGTCCATACCAACTCGATATACAAGACTTGAAACTTCTAGAAGCACCTCCTCCACCCACTGAAGTTCTTCCACCAACCCCTTCCCAACCACTGTCACCTACACCTCCACCGCCGCCTACTCCTGGCTCCCAAGCCTCCGCAAGCCTTCCCATCTCTACTTCTGCCCCTTCCTCTGTCCTCCTCGTTGATCCCACTGTTCAATGGTACGTTGCAAATCAACTTCAACCCATCTTTACTCTCCTTCACCAAATCCTCTAGAACCAACAAGCACACCTACACCTTTCTCAACCTGCCCCACCTCCTCTGCCGCTGCCGTCGCTATTGTGACAGTGACGATGCCTCCCTTTTTTTTTTTTTTCTTATCTGCTTTTTGCTAATGACAAATAGGGGAGAATTAAAATGTTTTGTTTTTGCTCTTTTTTTAAAAAAATAAAATTACGCTCTATACGTTTTTATAGTACAATAAAATACATGGTTTATTTTGACATATTTCAAGTGTTGCTCTACTTCTGTTTGATCTGATAATTGTTAGATAAAATATTCTTTGATACTTGGTATGTCATTTGGTATGGATTTAAACTAATATATCTTATGTCTCAAAGCATACATAACTTGGAATATTAGACTTAGGGGGAGCATAGTAAGTCTTTCGAAAACTCTTTTATGCGTCTCTTTATACTCTAGCAAAAACTTAAAAATTAATAAAGTTTGTCATCATAAAAAAGGAGGAGATTGTTGGAACCAAAGACGTAGAAGCATCTAAACCTTCAAAGTTTTGAAGCTAACAAACTTATTAATGTTCAAGTTTTTGCCTAAGGACTAATCTTGTCACAGCAAACAAGCTACTCTTATGTGGACTGTCCAATAGACATGTTAAAGAAAACTGTCTAGAAGACTCGCTAAAAAAGACCGTCCAGTAAACAAACTGAAGATGACCGTTCGAAGCTAAATCTTGTCTCTTTGAACAAGTTCAAATATCAAACAAAAGCTTCCAACGACAAATCTTCAAACGGCTAAGTTTTTTTTTAACATCCAATTTACTTATGTTCGTTTTTCTTGAAACTAACATATTACCATTCTTATGATCTAACGTCAAATTGTTTGAAACATTAAATGTAATCAGATTCACTCTAGTGTAAAGGTGCAGCAAAACAGATAAAGCAAGTCAACTTATCAAGCTGCCATGCCGAATGAAGAATGTTCAAAAAAGTAGACCGCCAGCACAGTCCTGCGCTTTCCGTTTTAGTACAAGTCTAAAAGCTGCCATGCCTGATCTTTTTGAAAGCATGGTTTGCACGTCCCTCCTTGTATAATGAAGTCAAGTCTTTCATAATGGATCTTTTTTTTAAGATTATATATATGCACCAAGGAAGAAGCGAAATCAGAGTATTGCAATACGTGCTAACTTGTGACAACCTCAGTGAGACAGCAAAAGCCTTCTGTACTTTATCTAGAAGCATCCAATTGGACGATAGTGAAAAAGTCTTGTAAAAACATTCTGAATGTTTGAGCTTTATCTTTCAAATCCTCACTACGTGAGTTGATACCTTTGTAAAAACACTTGGTTGTGTTGTGAAAGCCTGGAGAGGTTTAGTGAAAAAGAATACTTGGATTAAGCAATCTAGGGTGATTGCATTGTAAAGCCTAAAAAGGCTGCGAACAATACTTGTAATCTAAGGTTGATTAGTGGATATCTTCTGGGTGAAGGGACTGGACGTAGCTCAGATTGAATGAACTAGTATAAAAATTCTCTGTGTTATCTTTCTTTCTATTCCTTAGCCTGAAAACATTTCCAAATTTATTTATACTATTTCAAAAAGTTTTAAACGCACAATTCAACCCCTCCTTCTTGTGCGCTTCTTTATTTCACTCTTAACATGCATATGATATTCCTCTGTATATATAAATTAGAATAATTATTTTGAACGAAAACATTTTTAGCTGTCATTATTCAACGAGAATACTTTGAGGAATTTTTCTTAACCTCTTATTTCTTTCAATCTATTATTTTCAATATCTTTAGTTTTAACTTGAATTTCAATATTTTTTTAAAAGAAATTATCAATAATTAAAAATAATATTGTATCATAATATAAAGTATTTATCATAAATCTAAAATATAATTTATATGTTCTAGAATATTTATTTATTATAAATTTTAATTATAATATAATTTATATATTTAGAAGTATTTATTTATTATAAATTTTAATTATATAAAATAAATATTTATTCTGTGCAATGCATGAGCTAAAATACTAATATATAATTAAAGTGGTAGGATAGTTTTGCTAAGTAGTTGAGAAGCCTTTGTTTGGTTTGAAGGAGAGGGAGGGAGAGGTGAAGAAATTATTAAAGTTTGTGCAAATTTCACTTGTTTGTTACAAGAGAAATGAAGATGAAATTTTGTACTATAAGGCAGATCCTACTACTTATTTCTACTTTATTTCTCACACACTTTCATTCACATCTCTACCTCTTTCTTATTTCTTATCTATTTTTCTTTTACCAAACAACCTAAAATTTTAAATTATTTCTTATTTATTTCTCACCTCTTAACTTATTTCTTACATATTTCTTTCTTCTCTATCAAACAAAGGCTTAAATGAGTTTAAAAAAAATTGTAGAAACCAAGACAAGTGATATTCCTTTCATATATATATTTATAGATTATAGATAACATTTTATATTTTATTAATCATAACTTGATAATTTGAACCAAACCAATCCGATTTTAATCGAATCAAATTGACAAAAAAAAATTCAAAATGAAAACCAAATTAATCCAAATAAATTTGATTAATTTAGATTTGATTTTACCTCAAACCAAACCGATCCAGCCTATCAAACACCGCCACATTTCATGTGTTTGGATGAAAAGTCAGAAAACAATATTTAAAGTTTTTTGAACAACTAACAACACCATAAACCCTAACTCTGATGATGGGGAACCGGGAGGTAATAGTCGTTACTCCCCGCGTGTTGTTGCATCCTTACGTTTGAGTCCACAGTTTTTCTTAAGTGCAATATTCTTTGACGTTCGTGTCGTATCGACGACAAATTGGATATATGCAAAGTTGTAAATTCCGTCATACAGATAGATAGATGTCTATGGTATTTGCAAATGGTTAGCTTCGTATAAGTATCCGCCCTGCCTCTGGTGCAATCAGTGTGACGGAGACAGAGAGAAGAGCCGAAAAGGAAGCATAATAAGGTTAACCATTTTCATTTTGACGTTTAACCGTAAATCCAGAAACCAATGTCTGATAAACTGTTCTTTCCGGATGAAATCCTGGTGGAAATCCTTCGCAGAGTTCCATCAGAGAGCCTTGTGAGATTCACCGCCGTGTGCAAATCATGGCGGTCCCTCATCACCAACCCTTCCTTCATCTCCTTCCACCACCGCCACTCCCCCTCTTTTCTCCTCATTCAACACTCTCTCCGCTTCGACGACCCCTTCCTCGCCACCCACTCCTCCACCCTCCGCCTTCCCTCCTTCCCCGACAGCGAGTTCCCCATCGTTGCCTTCTGTAACGGACTCGTTTGCATCGCCTACGGTCAACAATGCCAGCCTGTCATCTTTTGCAACCCTTGTGTTCGACGATTTGTCTGCCTCCCCACGCCCACGCCCCGCCACTACCCTTCCCTCTCCGAATCCCACATGGGCTTCGGCTTTGATTCGAGTAAATGTGATCACAAGGTGGTCAGAATTTCTTGCATGGTGGATGATGGAAGCTTCGGCCTCTCCGCTCCCGAGGTTGAGCTCTACTCTCTCGCAACTGGGCTTTGGAGGAGCATTCGTGGCGTTGCTCCTGTCTGTCACGTCGCCGGAGATGCTCCCCATGGTTTTGACAATGGGCTTGTTCATTGGGCTGCCAAACGCTGCGTTGGTGATGGCTGGTACTATTTTGTTTTGTCCTTTCATTTCGAGGATGAGCTGTTTCGCGAGGTTCTGCTGCCTGAGAGCTTGGCTCGTGCCTCCGCGGATGCGGTTATGGTTAAGGTTGTTGGAGGTGGCAGTGGGAAGACTCTTACTGTGTACCATGTGAGTGCTGGATCTCCATGCTCTTGTGACATTTGGGTGATGAAAGAGTATGGTGTGGTGGAGTCTTGGAATAAGGTCTTTGCTTTTGTTATGAGCGGATTTCGTTTGGAAGCACCGTCTTTGGGGATGATGCTCGTGGACGTCGCAGTCCCGCCGATAGCATTGTGTGTTACGAACGGCGGAGAGGTGTTGCTGCTCGTGGATGTGGCGGGAACGAGATGCCTGTATTTGCTGGACATGGAGAGGAAAAACTTTTTGGACCTACAAATTGAAGTAGACACAGGGTGTGTTTATTCTGGCTATTATTCTGAGAGCTTACTTTTACTGAACAGAGCAAGTGGTGTGGTGTCTTATTGAAACGGTAATGCCATCCCAATCCCATACTTATGCAATATATGTAATTATGTACATGTGTGTTTTCTACATTTTGCTTTACCTTGCTTCTTTCTGACTGGGAGATATACCATTCCAACTACAAGGAGTGTAAACCAGGTGTTTATATCTGTTTCCTCTTTATGATTTCCAAGTACAATTTAGTTTTCTGCTAATAAAATATGTATCAGCTTTGTTCTGCTTGCTGCGAATTTCTAAAAGAAGTTTCTCTGTCAAATTATTACAGCTTGTGTGGCGCCAAAAGTTCTTCCTGCATTTTGGGATGCTACCTTAATTTAATTCATCATGCTGTGCACCCTGTTTAAGATCGTAGTTTTTGCTTACTCGCTGTGATAGTGTTTGACCATATTCTGTCGAGGAGTTTGTTGTTGAGTGATATGAGAGTGTCTACTGAAACACTGTTATCCTATTTCTAATCTTTGATTGTTTGCAGTCTCGTTAAGTTTAATTATAATGAAAACCAGAATTATGGAAGGTTAGGGAATAACTGGAGAGTCAAATCCGATCCGATGGCGATCATAGCACTTTGTTCGGGAGAAATTTGTAGATTATCTACCCAGATCCCAGACCACCGTGCAAAAGTCACATGCTTCTATTTTAAGTTTGAAATTTCGCATCCAGGGAATGTGGAACATGTATTTATGGTTGTATATGTGGCTATTTAAAGACAGAGAGGGTTCTGTAAGTAATTATGGAGGTGTTTAGGTAGCCAAGAGAGTGGTTACTAAAACATTGAGCAAGCTAATCAGTTAGATGGGTGGTATGGATGGTGTCTTGGGGCAACATAATGATTTACTCCTGAGGGAGTTATGGTGCCAAATACTTAGTTGAAGAAATTTGGCCAGAAGTGATTGAAGGAATGAGGGGTAAATTCATGGTGCCTGTCTTTTGTGGTTAAGCCCCTTGTGGATTTGCCTATGGTGTTACGTTGCTGTCATCCACTTCCCAATTTTAAATACAAAATGCTAAGTTGTCATGTATCAACTAATTATTAAACTTTGATCAATTTTTGTTTCGTGTATCATCATATTGTTAGTGTAGAAATAGTGTTTTAGAAATCATATATTATGTTGCTTGGCTAATGCCTAATGGTAGCTTTCGCTGGGTGCCTTATTTTTTGTTTTGTTTCTTTAATTAGCATATTTTTTAATAACTTTTGTCTTTCTTTATGTAGGCTTAAACGTTCAATTCACTATAATCCTGTTTGTTGTTTGCATTCTCTGTGTATTTTATTTTTTTAGATTTCTTGTTAAGTCTCTTGAATTTTATTGTATTGCCTAACATGATAATTGCTTTAAGAATTTAGACATTACTAGTATTTTAACCCTTGCATTACACCGGTCAAATGTAATATGTAAATTTTATGATTATAATTAATCCGGAACAATAATACTATCAGATCTTATAAGGAATGCTAGCAAATTATTTTCTAGCCATGCATTGGAAAATATTTTATATGTCGTGTAATAGAGCAATTTAAGCATATTTTATGTAATGCCAATATCTTGCTTAGTCATCCTTCATCTATACATGATTATCCAACAGATTTGCTATAGCTCGAAGGCCCATTTTTACAACTCGTACATTAGATTAAGCAAAGTTCTCCAAGAACAAACTCCTTGTTTTGCAAGAGTTATTATCCAATTCAAGGGAAGGGTTTATTTTCCAGAATGAATTTCTCTATGCAAAATTATATAAGACAACTTTTGTTAGAATTTAAAAAGTAGAATTATGTAACTTAAATAGTGCATGGTTACCAAAAAAAATCATTAGATTACTATTGCCTTATGGAAAAACGACATGCTCTTACCTCTATAAACATTGACTCGTTTTTTATATTATAGAATTACAAAGTTACTATCTTCTCTAAATCACATTCTCCAACATTTCCACTTGATTAGATTGTAGGCACCAACCTCGAATCCACCACATTCTCCAACATTCTCAAACAATATAGGTGTATACACCATAATAGCTTATGGACAAATAAAAGGCCATTAACAATTTCATTTAAAGACCGACAACTTCTTATGGCAAAGATGTATGTTCCCTCATCTCACTGGACATTATATACACAATTCAATCTCGTGTCTATGGATCATGGGTTGTAATGCAATATTACTGGTGCATACAAAATTCCTCCAATTGATTTTGTAGACAAGCATCATTCAAGCACAACAAATACTTGAGAAATAACATCATGGCAATTTCAATTACATTTTGAGTACTAAGCAATAACGGGAATAAAATTTGTACTACGGAATTCCTTTTCTTATTTGCACAAAAGTGCCTCTCTTGTGCAATTCTTGTATGTTGGATCCAAATAGGAACAAAAGGAATAGCGGATTTCTTTAGCCCTTGAGAGGTCATAATTCCTAAAACTAATATTATCTTATCATCTCTTTCTGCGTGGCCCCACATACCATGTCATCTGTATCGATTATGCAGAGGATTAACTATGATGGCACGCCATTATTATTGTCTTCCAACTCTGCTTTGTCATTGCTAGATATGTAAAGGATTAAAATACTAGTATTGTCTAAATTCTTAAAGCAATTCTCATGTTAGGCAATCTATTTCCGCTAGATATATTGGTACGTGGGGTAGCACACCTGCTAAAATTGAACAAACCACTGGCTATACCAAGACACCCTGAATTGTAGAATATCAGTAGAACCAGCAGCACAGAAAGAGCACCCATATTATGTACTAAGCAATAACAGGAATAAAATAAGTACTAAGCGATTCCTCTGCCTAGTACTTATTTTATTCCCTATATTTTACATGTTTATTACTTTTAGTTTTTGTCTGATAATGGTCAATTTTAAACTCAAATTTAGTTGCACAGGTAAAATCCAATATTAAATTTTAAGACTGATTAATTATCATAAAAGATTGATCCTGTGTGTTCTTGTTTGTTTGAGAACATTCTTCTCTAATTATTCATGAAAACTATAATTAATTTTTTCTCGTGAATATAATATTTCATATTGTAGAGAAGATACAATTTAAAGCATTTTGTTTCTCCCACGAAATGAATAATCGTATAAAGAATGCCACTAAGTAAACTAGCTACTCACCACTATAAGGAACCAAGTCCATCTCTTCCAATGTCGTTGGGAGGAGCAACCAAAGTATTTTTCAATAAATCTAAGCATCAAGAATAAGAAATAAAGAGATTAAACAAAATCCCTAAATTTATGAGGCTTAGGGTTTTGAGGAAACCATAAAAATTCTAATATTTGAATTTCTAACACTCCACTCACATGGGTGCAAGGAATTTGGTGAGTTTTGAAACAACGGAAGGAAGGCAGTAGGGAGAGTGAGAAGAAAATGATGAAGATGGAGGGAAGAAAGGGAACGGCTTTCTACTCTTAGAGAGGAAAACAAAAAAAAACATAACAGGGGGGTTCAGGTCTCTTTCAAAAAATAAGGAAGGGTTCTTTTTTGTTTTCTTTTTCTTTATCTCTTTTTTTAATAAAACGGATCGTTTCATAAAGTGTATATACACAAACTTTCAAAGACTAAATCAACACACATGACCACTTCTAAAAATGAAATTATATATTTAATCTTACTAAAACAACCTCTCACCTTTTCTACTTGTGGAGACTCTTTTCTAACTTTGCAACAGTTTTTTTTTTTTTGGGAATTCAACTACTTTTTTTTTTTTTAAAGAAATTTCACACATCTAACTTTAATTTAATCCACCAAATTTTTATTCAATTTTAACGTAATCCACTAATGAATTATTTTGCAATATATATATATATGATCAATTAATATCAGATTGAAACTTTATAAAATAAGACTTCTAATAATTTTTTTTATCAAAAGTAAATTCTATTAATTTAACCATTAGATTTAAAGTTATTATAAAAATCTCAAGTTAGCAAAATTTCATACAATATAATAATTTATATTTTATGTTTTAACATACCATTTTATTTTAACAAGTGGTGTTATTTTTTAAAAAAAATTAAAGCTGAAAAACATTTGTAAAATGATACATGTAACATTTATTACGTGACAATCATGTAGTTATCATGTGTCATTCATGCACACAAATTTGTTTTATTTTAATTGCAGAAATTGATATATCCATTGACATGTTCTGTAAAATAATTTCATCTGGCAACCTTCATGGCCGGAGTATCATCGAGTTGCACAGTGCTGACTGTTTAATTGTGTGAAGTCAAGATGTTTTGTTTTTAAATTCCATAGAAAAATTTAATGGTGTTGGCAATTAATATGAATTTGAAGAGTTCTGAAATATTTTTGTTGAACTACCCAAGATGTCCTTCTCCCTTTCAAAAATGATGGTGAGATAGTATTAGCTAGCTGATGCAACCTGCAAACATAGATAGTTGTTGCAATGGCTTCCTTTGACTTTGAGTTTAATTTGAAGGGCACTGCTTTGCATCACCAAGAAGATAGAATTATGTTACCATTTTGTTTAACGGACGATTTGTCAGCCTTCCTAAACTCCACCACCACCCTTCTTCGTTCTTTCTATGCAGTTTGTGTTGTCACAAATTAGTGTAAGATTGTCAAAATTGTTTGCACCGTGCAAGATCGCTGAAGACATAACTGTTGTTGTCCTTGTGCGTAGCTTAACATTTGGGTGATGAAAGAGTATGCTGGTCTGGATTAATCTAACGAGATCAAAAGCACTTGTTTATGATAAATTATTTGATGATCTGTTCAGACCGCTGCCAAAATAAAAAAGTCAAATACTTGTTTTTTAAATTTCTTAAGGTGAAGTTTGGAGATGTTTAGACAACCAAGAGATTGGACCTACCTTGAATAAGCTAACAAGTTAGAAGGGTAGGATAGAGTCTTGCAGGGGCGGAAAAGGGGTTTTAACCTTGTAAACGTGGACTTAAAGATTAATGGCTTGCCCTGCCTTTTGGAAACAGTTGCAAAGTGTACCACTTGATGGCTGCCCCCAAAAACCTATACGTATAATGGTGTTTTGTGGGTGGCCGGAATATTAAGCTGTTGAAAGGTTTTAGAGGCAGATGTTTTATGAATGGCGTATTTGGTGGGTAGGTGTGCTCGTGACATGACTAGATTTTGGCTCAAAGTTAATTGGTTCATCCTGGAGTCATGGGATTAAGATTTGATGAGGTTTTCTATTGGGTTCAAATCATGTTTCGAATCAGCTGGACTGGACCTAAGATTGAATAATATTTTAAAACTAGCTCAAAAAAAAAAAAAAAAGAGTGATGAATTATAGGACTTCTCAAATTAATATATATTTTTTATAAGGGACAATTTTTTTGTATTAGATATATTTCGTTTCAAAATATACATCCTAAAACATTGTTCGATTTTAATTTTGAATTTTAAAACTTTATAATTTACCTTTGTATAATGTTTAAATTTGTATTTTTTGTCTAAACTGTCTTAATTGAGAGATGATTAAATCGGGTCAGAATTCAAAAATCAACTTGATCAAATACATCGAGTTGGGTTTGGACTAAGATGAATTTGGAGATTGTAGTGACTTTCATGCTTTTGAAAGGAAGGTGGGATTGCCCAATTGCTGTATTTGAGTTTTTGGTTATTTCTTACGTTTCTTTTGAACTTTATTGTATTGCCTAAAATTAGAGTTGCTTCAAGACGTTATTGTTGGATAAATTATCTTTCTTCTTGCAGCAATTTTTTTCTGGGTCCGTTGTTCTGGCAGCAATTGAGTTAACTTGTAATGTCTATGCCTAGCCGATGCATGACTTGGTGTCAGCCCAAAAATTCCTTTCCATATAAATATTCGGATCAATCTTATTTTAGAGGGCCCCTGCTATTCCCATCCCCCTTTTTGCTATTTTCACCCCATGTCTTACTTGCAATTTTTTAATTCTGAAAATACTCCCTGACGGAATTGCATTTTCGTTGTGATTTTTTACAACAGAAACGCATTTCCGTTATGATGGAGGGGGGTGTGGCCAATCTATATATAATGGAATCACGTTTTTGATATGTACTTGGGATTTATCCATAATGAAAACACATTTTTGTTATGTATGTATTCAAAATTTTTCCGTTATGTATTTGTAAATTGATTCTTTATATATATATTAAATTCATTTATTTTTGTTTGAGTATTGTTTTTAATGATTAACTGACGCGTGAGTGATATCAACAACGTAATAGTGATATGAACAATGCATTAGTGATACCAACAACTATAACAATGTATATATAAAATCCAAAAATATATACAATAAGGTTCGTACATAATGTACAAAATACTAAAAAAATGATCTAACAATAAAAATAAAAATAAAAGTCAAGCATCAAAGGTGGTTGTTGTCTTCCTCTGCCTCTTCCTCTAATAGGTGCAACTGGACTCCATGCCTGACTGAGCAATGGCCAATGCCTCCTGGATCATCCCATCACTGTCAGTGCCCTTAGACACCACCCTCAAACACAGCATGTGCTCCATAAGGCTAGCAACTCTCTCCCACTATGCCTACAAAATAAACTGGAAACTTTACTAAAAAATGTGTCATTGGTATCGTAAAAAGTAAATTGTAAAGATATGAATACTTACCTCGCATGAATGGGAGTCACTAGACGAATAATTCGTCAAAGGCTACTGCTGCCTTCGGTACCTCGATCTCTACCTACTTCTACTCCTGTTGTTGCTACTGATGTTGCTGCCTAGACGCTTCAACCTGTCTAGCCCGATGTGCCGATGCAGTAGGCCGTGGGCACCTAGAAGTGCCTGCCTGACTGCCTCATTATCCAACAAAGGGCCTCGTCCAGGACGATGGGCACCAAATCTCATGCGTGGTATAATGAATATGAAACAATAATAATACATTAACAATTAACAAACAATTAATAACAAATATAATGAACATTATTATAGAATTATTCTAAAAAAAATTAACTACAATTAATCATTTATTAAAACACAAAAATAAATTACATATTACATAAATACTTTAATAGACAAAAAATAATTAAAAACAAATAATTTAAATAAGATAAATAACTAAACGATCAAAAAAATTATAAGTAAAAGACACTAAAAAATAAATAATTTAAATTATTTTATTCATATAAATAATTAAAATCAAAGATTATTTTAAAAACAATCAACTTAAATTAATAAATTCATTCAAACAAATAACTATTTAAAAAACAAACAATTTAAATTATTCCTTACCTAATGCACAACGGAATCACAATTCCGTCCAACCCAAAAAGTCAAAAAAAAATAATTAATGGAAACTCACCTTTGACAACAACGCATAAGAATGTCGACTGGGGGATGATTGGAGGCAGGGCAAACTAGGGGCAGGGTGAAGGAGGGGCGCACTGCATGAACTCACGGATATTGGGGGCGGCAACGCGGTGGGGGTAGGGGGTGGGGTGAGAAGAGAATGGGAGAGGAGGGAGGGAGGTAAGGGGTCTGATGGGAAGAGCAAAGGAGGGGGCGGGGGGAGTTTAAAGGTGTGAGGGTAAACAAGTAATTACATTTATTTTTGAAAAAGGAAGGGGTGAAAAAAGAATCAAAAAAGGTGAGAATAGTAGTGCCATTTCTAGAATTGACTCAAATTGGCCAAATCCATCTTTAATAACATTTTCACCTTTTCCATCTTATTTTTGGACTTTTCTAATTATTACTTTGAAATAATTTGATTTTAGAATGGAAAAACTACTATTTAAAATGAGACAGATTACACATCATATGAAAATTGTTGGAGCTCATAAATAGTGAGATATTACGTATGATATTGTAATAATTTATTTCAGAGTTTTATCACATCTATATACTTTCTACCTTATAATTGCAAATAGTAAAGTTATGTTTATATAATTTTTTGTCTTAAAAATTATTTTAAAGTTAATATTTAAAATAAAAGCTTTAAAAGTAAAAAAGTTGTTTGGCAGATTTCATTCTTTTTAGCTTGAAAAAGATGACTCAATAGAAAGGGGAGAAAGGAAAAATCTGAGAGAGTGAGGAGACAGAGAGAAAAAGAGAAAAGAAATCAACTTTTTTCTAATAGTTCCATCTAACTTTTTTAAAAAGCTATTCGTTTTCTTTTTCTTTTATAAAGATTAAGGTACTTAAGTTTTTAAGAACTTTTCAAAAAATGTATTTGACATAATTTTTTTCTTTCAAGAAGAGAAACTCAAAAAAATTGGATCATACACTACCTAAATATACAATTTTATCCCTAAAAATGGTAATGTATTGACTTTGGTCTTTAAAAGTTTGCACATATATAATTAAATTTATTAATTTATCAATTTTTTGATAAATTAATCTTCCTTTCTTAACTTAGTCCTTCAATGAGTCAACTTCAAGATAATTTAGTTTCCAATTTTATTACTTTCTAAAACAGTTTTCCAGTAGCGTATTTCACTTCCCATTCCTATTACTTAAAAAAAGTGAGTCACATGTTCATACACTAGATGCTATCATTATTGCCTAAACAACTAGACATTTAACCCATTATTGCAATGACCCCATTATAATATAAGAGCTTTGTTGGTTGAAATATGCCCCTTCAAGTCAACTGGAGTATGCATAAAGGAGTCAAGTCGATTTTTTTTATTTTCCTTTTCTTTTGTATAGCTGGGTTACCCTCAACTTGAACCATAAATATCACAAGTGAAGTAAATTATCACATCTACTATCCATCCAATAGGGAGAAGATCAATAGATTCCCTTTCAAGAGCAATTCATCCTTTCTAAATGCATATAGTTATCTATTGTATTACATACTCCGAGTGTATTTATTCCTCCTTCACCATGACAAGTCTTTGTAAAATAACTTTGATGAGAAGTAAAATAAAAAGGCATGAAGAAATCCTTTTTGCCCAATCTTAGATACTCTGTCTAAGATCATTTTTTAAACCTACCCTCATTTCAAGTCAAGAGATGGATAAATAGACATATTTTATTACACAACTTTGCAATGGAAAGACAAATTTGTCTTAAATTAAGAAATCCAAAAGGCTAAAGTGTGTATACACAAATTTTCAAAGGCTAAATCGACACATGTGACCACTTCTAAAGATGAAATTATATATTTACTCTTGTCAAAACAACCTCTCACCTTCTCTATTCGTGGAAACTCTTGTCTAACTTTGCAATAGTTTTTTTTCTTTTGTGCATTCAACTACTTTTTTTAAAAAAATTTCACATTTAACCTTAATTTAATCCACTAATTTTTTATACAATTTTAATGTAATCCACTAATGAATTATTTGTAATAAATAGTTGTATGTAACATTATATATACATACATACATATATGTGTGTGTGTGTGATCAAATTAATGTCAGATTCAAACTTTGTAAAATGAAATTTCCAATAAATTTTTATCAAAAATAATTTATTAATTTAACCATTAGATTTAAAGTTATAAAAAGTTCAAGTTACCAAATTTTCGTACGATATAATAATTCATTAATATTTTATCAGGACACTTTATTTGAACATGTGGTGTTATTTAAAGTATATGTAAATATTTACTATTAAATTACATGTCCACAAATGTTTAAATAATTTCAAGTTATATATAAATAATTATTAGGATAATATCACATAATTTATTGATTAGATTGATAAAATTTATTTTTGATAAAAAAAATTATTAGAGATATCATTTTACAAAATCTTACACTTGTATCAAAGGAAATCTTTGCTATGAAAATTTTTTGTTAGTGAAAATATGTTGACACTCATGATATTACTGTGCTAACGGAACTTATTGTTGAAGGAGGCAAGGTAACAAAATTTAAGATCATAAGATGATACAGTAATAAGATGCAAACTACATGTATAGAAATATATTGCAATGATCCCTGAAAAAAACAAAAATCCTATGCATAAAATGTATAAGTTAAGAAGTTAAAAAACAGAAAAATTATAATATAATTAATAAATATTTTTTTTGTGTTTTTAATAATAAAGCCTTTGTTTCAATAATAGTTTTTATTTGAGTTAATAAATAGAGAAAATAGACTATGCACTGATAGTGTAAAGCCATTTTACTACTGTCATCTAATATCAAATCACCATATATGGCAAGTTTATTGACTTTTATAATAATTATCTTAAAAGTCATAACAACGGTAATTTGTGATTAGTTGACAGCGTAAAAGAATTTACACTGACAAGTACATAGCCATTAAACTCTAATAAATATGTACTGTCAATGTAAAATTTATATACTGTTAAACAATTAAAAATCATCTTTAATATGACTTTTAAGATAGTTATTATTAAAATTAATAAACTTACCATATATGATAGTTTGTAATTGAATGACAGTATAAAAAACTTTACATTATCAATGTATATACTATTTTCTCTTTTATTTTTAATTCTTTAATTTATGCACTCAATAAAAAGGAAGGAAATCAAAAAAGAATCATCAATTAAGAAAAAATAAATGAAAAACATAAGGTGTAAATGCTGAAAATGGGTCGTATATAGCAAATCTGTAATTACATTATGATATAATAAGATATGATAGGAGTCATATTTTATTGTAATTTGTTGTTTGTTGTGCCAACAAAATATGAAAACGTTATCCTACTTATCCTATAGTATTGGATCAGTGTATTTCTTATCCTAAGAGAGAAGTTGAGTTAGGAAGCAATAGGATAAGATAAGCGTTCTCTCTCTTATCTCTCTCTCTCTCTCTATATATATATATATTATGTAATATGTTGAATATTATAATAAATATTATATATATAGATATATTATTATATATATAATTATATATAATATTCAACAAATTACAAATAATTATTTATATATAGATATATAGATATTTATATTATAATAAATATTATATATCATTACATGTAAACAAATATAATATTATTATGATATATATATATATATATATATATGTAAGATTTATATATAATATATGATGATATATTATTATCATTATTATTGTTGTTGTTATCATTATATATAATAACAATATATATATAATATACAATAATATTATATAAATTAATATATATTACTATGTATTATATTTATTATATATTTTATATATATTTATTATATATTTATATATGTTATATTTATATTTATAATAACTTTAACATGTAAATTTAAAGTATATTATTTATTAGAATATTAAAATTAAATAGTTTATATTTATATATTTTTAAAGAAAAAATTTGAATAATAATAATTATTTTAAAAATCATATATATATATATATATATATAAGAAAAGTAACTACATAAATAAAAAAAATATTGTATACTTTAGTTAAAATTATATTTTTTTGTAAAACTTAAAAAATTAAATTAAAATTACTTTCTAGAAAATTATATGTAATTTTAACAAAATAGTAATTTATCACTTGAACATGTTTTATATTTTATTCTATCATTATTTAGTTTGTTATCTAGTATGTACTAAACATTAGATAAGATTATAGCTTATCATGGTCTTATTTTATGATGTTCTTATCCTACTATCATATTCTATTCTATTATATCCTAACCTAACTATCAAACGGGTCCCTAAAAGTGCAACCATTTTTATTATCGAAAAAAAGAGGTGCAATCATTTTGATACTAACCCTTGTTTGTTTGGATAGAAATAAAATGAAAGAAAGTAGAAATGAGGAAGATAAGATGAAAATATTATATTTTTTACCATTTGTCATGAGTATGAAGGAAAGAAGTTACTTTTGTACAACGTATCAAAAAATACTTTTCTCCCAAATTGGAATGAAATGAGAGAAAAATGATTTTTCTTTTTCATTATTTTTGTTTATTTTTTAACAAAATTATAATATAAAAAATTAAACAAATAATAAATAATTTTATGTTAAGAAAAATAATAGATTAAAATTTTCACATTTTAAATAGTACAAATATACTTTTTATATAATTTACTTATTTCTTTCTACTCTCTTTTTCATTCATTCAAACAAATAGAGATAAAAATTTCACCTCTCTTCTTTTTATTTCTATATATCCAAATAACATATCTTGTTTACTCTATTTATTCTCTATTTCTAGCATTTTTTTTCTTTTTTTTTTCTATTTCACCCCTAATCCAAACAAAGCATAAAAAAATGTTAAATTACTTAGTTGGTCCCTAAATTATTTGAAAATTTTCAAATATATCCATAAATTAAAAAAAAATAATTGGGTCTCTAAACTTAAAAAAAAAAAGTTCATGAAGTTAGTTTCTAGCAGCTTAGGTCCACCAAAAAAAAAATTATGGCAGTTTCAAAAATCTTAGAAAGTTAATTAAAAAAATTATATAATTAAAAATGAGAAAATATGTTACTGCACTAACAATGTAAAACAGTTTTACACGGCCATCCAATTACAAACTATCGTGTATGGTAAGTTTGTTAACTTTTATAATAACTACTTTAAAAGTCATACTAACCGTGATTTCTAATTAGTTGATAATGTAAAATTTTTTATACTGACAATATATAATCATTAAACTCATTAAAAATTCAATTCAAATCCTTTTTAGTTTAAGAGACTTCTTAAAAATTTTCAAATAATTGAAGAACAATGTAATTTAACCTAAGTGTGACGAGGAACATAACAATCAAGATTTAGACCGATACCTAGAAAGATCTGCGATTTGGTGGTCTTATATTCATGTTTGCACTGTTTTTCATAATTTGAGTTGGTTTCAGTTTGAGAGATTTTCAACGTGAACCAACCACAATTCCTTCGGTATAGGTTAATCAGTTTCTCTTTTTCTCTCTCTTTCTTTTTAACCCTCTTACTATGTAAACAATCACTTGCTTAGCATTGAAGGCAGTAACAACCAACAACGGCTAATATTAGCTCCAAATTCCTGAACCAGCATAAACCAAATAGTGTCACTTCAAAATCACCACGCGTCAATTATAAGAATAATATGATTCATTAGTCAACAACCTTGTAGCTTAGAAAATAGATAGATTACCCGCTACTACAATATACCGATAAAAAAAAAATGCAATAATTCAGTCATTCTCAAATCCATTGTTTCAACCGAAAGTAAACATATAATGCGAGGAGGCAACAAGCATGTATAATGTAGCAAACAGCATGATAACGAATCAATAGGAATAGAAGAAAATCACAAAGACAAACCAACAAAACTGAGACCCCAAATCAACCAGTCAAGAGTTTCAAAAACAAAGAAACCAAAACATTATTCAACAACCATTCATCATTCATAAATTTCATGGGGTTTCACATCATAACTCTTCCTCAAGTGATTCCACAAAATTAATTTATCGTTTAGAATACATAAAGTTTCATTCCAGTGTTGATAGTGCCTTCCATATAATTACCTACAAAAGCTCTAACAGAGACTATGAGATTCAAGTGAATTAATCTTGATACATATATTCTTGCATCTAATTCAATAATCATGTATATCTCCAATCCATCAGGTTGTTCTCATCTCACATCACAAGAACCACCGGTTTATGTTATTTTCATGTGTCTCCCTCCTTTTGAATTGCTCACATTTGGGCCCATATTTATCCACTTTTTTGTCGAGCTTAATCTTTCAAACTAGGGGTCACCATCAGCATCTGTTCAGTTTGATTGCGGGGTGCTTCTTTCTTTTAGAAAAAAAAAAAAAAAGAAGAACACACTCATTTCATGCTGATTTTGAGAGCTATTATTTAGCTAAATGCAAATTGGATATTAATTTACACAAGGTTAAATTAATCAGTAGGTTCCGAATTATTTGAAAATTTTTAATTAGATCCTTAAACTAAAAAAATTTATAATTAGGTCTTTGATCTTGTAAAATTTTTGTAATTTGGTCCCTAATGTTAATTTATGACAGCTTGAAACTACTAAAAAATTACAATTTGTGGCTGTGTTAAAAACTTTCAGAACTCAAATACAAAAATTTCACAAGATTAATGACTCAATTATAATTTTTTTTAGTTTGAGGCCCTAGTTAAAAATTTTCAATTAGTTCAAAGACGTACTGATTAATTTAACCTAACAATGCAAAATATTTATCTTCATAAACAACTTATATGCTAAATTAGGTGTAATTTAGTACCTAATTTATCATAATTTAAACGTGTGAATTATACAACTATAATTCCTCAAGGGTTTTTGGTACATAAAATAATACAAATAACGATATTTTTTAAAAAATGTGGTTACTATTATGCATATTTACATTCATGGCTACGTTAGATTTTGGCCTAAACCTTTTTTTTTAAAAAAAAAAAGGGTAATATACATAAAATTGAACTTTTCTAACTATTTCCATACCCATCGGTTTCCATCATAATCTTTGTTTTTTTTTGGTCAAAGGTTCCATCATAATTGTTGTAATGGGTTGCTCTCATGCACCTTCACAGGGCTACAGGTAGGGAACCTTTCATGAATTTCCACATATCGGCCCATCTTTTGCATTTGACAGTCCATGTCAATCAAACTTAGGGTCACCAACATGGACGTGTCAATTCCATTCCGATTTCGAGATCGACCCATCAATTAAACCCTCACTCTCACTGTACGATGGTGACTTGTATCTTGTTTTCTATTCCGAACCTAGTAAATGCATCTTTCAATTCATATAAATTTTATAATGAATTTGGACATTATGTTGCATAACATTAAAGTATAATTAGAGAATATATATCTCGAGTTAGCTTCTCTGCAATACCAAACATGTTCGCGGTTACACGACCAAGAAAAAAAGGGAAATGTAACCGTGATAAAGAAAAATGTATTAGTATAATTATGCTTAAAAGACGACGATTTTGTAAATAGTTTAAAGGCATTATTTAGGAGAAAAGAACCCGTTCTACTAATAGAGTCGTAGCTTGTAAGATACAACTGCATCATTCTATGCTCTACCCATTTGCTTATGGAATCTATATTGTGGTTCAATCGATCTACTCAGTCAAATAAACAAAATGCTCAACTTTTGCAATTTCTAACATCATGACCTCCACTGCTTAGTTGCTTTATTTACTTTTTATATACTCACTAGTTGTCTTATTTTCATTTACACAATTAGGCATGTGCATACCTAATACAATGGACTTTCAATAAGAAACTTCAATTCGAGAATGTTGTTGGTTCTCTTTTGATTACTGAGTAGTTAAAAGCAAAGGTCGGCATTACATTTTCAGTTTCAACCAGTATACCACATGCATGGTCATGGATTAATCTTAGAATTAAATAAAGGTTAACAGGTGATACTCAGTTAGCCATTAATGAATGACCTACAGTCTGTGTTTTTTAGGTTTTTTTTTTTGTGTGTGTGTGTGTGTGAGAGAGAGAGCAAAGTTTTGGGTCATTGGCCATCATCTATCACTCAGTTTATTCATATATGCAGCGAAGATCATTTAGTTAGGCGTTCTTTGGAATCCGCTAGGAAACAAGAGCATGATGATTTAGGATCATCACCATCATGGGCCAGCTTCAGAGCCCATAGCTTCGTAATAAAATCTCTTGTAAAAAGTAAAAACGAATTAATTTTAATGTTTTACAGCTGGAGAACAACCCAAGTTAATATACATCTACAAGCAAGCCATGTTACTGTTTCAAATGTTGTCTTAATGCCTTTTAATTTTAAGCAACACAACTTTGAATATACATGACATAATATAAAATTTTCCTTGATTGCTAACTTATAATAAGCCACTCCTCATTCACACGCGCCATATCTATTGTTGACTTGGTTCCTCGTGCAGTCATAGGTAGAACCGTGACATCTACTTTGATTCGAACAAAGAAGTGAAATGGAGACAAAGTTGCTATTGAAAGGAATATAAATGTATATAAGGTACACGACAGTAAGTGCTAAAAACTATTGTTTAGGAAATAAGTTAAAATTGTCACAGTACAAATTGCCTACAGCTGCTAATCCGAAATATAATAAAGTAACCAAGGAAGGAATCAATTTTTTAAGATCATCGCACAAGATCAACATTGATTAATTGGTAGGAGGAGAAAAAAGTGGAGCAATAGGTGTATCATATTGGGAAAAATCCAAGTCTCACATTGGCTTGAGATAATGTCAATATAAAGTATATAAATAGGGAACAACTTTCATTCTATGAGCTAGCTTTTGGAGTTGAATTAAACTTAAACCCAAATTGTAAGATGATATTAGAGCCTATCTTAGATTTATTAAGGGGACTACCTACCATATTATCCACGCACCAAACCCAATAATATTGGGTGTGAGGTGGTATATCTATAAATGGGAAGTAATCCTCATAACGCTATGGCTAGTTTTTGGAGTTGAATTAAACCCAAATTCAAATTATAAGAGATCAAATTGATAACTTCAAGAAGTATATATATAGCTCAAGATACATTGTTAACTAGCATCCATCCCTCTCTCTTCCTGGTACTTTTACTCCTATACCAATCAACTCACTGTAAACAAATTATTTCCTTTGATAATATTTCAGCCTGTAACTTAAACCTAACCAAAGTTTAATCAGAAGTTGCATATTTAAAGAACATGAGAATTAGAAGATGAAAGAATGACTCATTAACTTAGATCTCTCCTCAAAGGTCTATTATGTCTTAACTACTTAATATTGAATATATCAGCAACACTAGTGTCCATGGTATAGATGTTTCAGGTTTAGTAGCTTCTGCTAGTTGCTATCAACTGAAGTGTTTCACACAATCATACTGTCGTTCAACTACTGACTGCATTTTTAATTGCTATGTATCAACAACTTTACCGTTTAATTAGGATCATCAATTTTCGCTATATTAATATGTTTCAGGTGCAACCAATATTATAAGAGGTTTCAATGGCGATTTCTCAATTAATAACTTTAATTGCAGCCAGCTGTCTTCATAAATCAGTAGTTAGGAAGCACTCTTCACAAAAATCGTCTGACATGTTCATTATTTTCTATCTGCTAATTATGAAACTTCGTTATCTGTATATATATATAGCATTATAGCCAAACACAATCAATCTCCATTTAATAAATTTTAAGTTCTATCTGCTCTTGGCTCCAACCTTAATGGTTCTCAGTCTTAATATCCCTTAATTACATACTGATAGCATTTTAAATTGCAAATAGACAAAGAACTTGAATGTTTGGTCTGTGTTATATTTACAGGTACAAGCACAGCCAACGAAAAATGAGCTTTCAATCCCGTAACCAAAATGCATAACTAGCTATCTTCATAAATCAATCGTTAGAAATGGCTCTTCATAAGAATAATTTTAGATAAATAAATATAATTATACAATTCTCTTTCTTATATGTAACACGAGATGTAAGGGGATTGGTTAAGTTTTCTTTTAATGAGTGCCACAATCGATGATTATTTGTGTTAATGGCATGTGTTTTATGATGGAAGAATATTTGAATTAATAGCTTATGTTCTCTCAAAAGCATCAATCTATCAAAGTAAGGTGTCTATTGGTATATAGCTCTCACTCTTCTTAAACCAAGACATGGTTATGAACAGCTCTGTGGCAGCCGTTTGAATTAATGCCCAAATTTTGCTGAATTTGTCAAAGCCCATTAACGGTGTCAACCTACTAATGTGTTTAAAAGGGACAATAAAGATTATTATTTTGTTATAAAACAGGACAAACAACTTCAGAATTTATCTTCTTTCTTTATTTTTCGATTCATTGAAAAAGAAATATAAGAACTCAACCTAAACTGTCCTCTAACAGGAGAGAATCTAGAATAGGGGAAATATTATCCCAGATACACAAGGGTTGCTTCACCCCATGAGAAGCAAGAAAATGAGCAACACCATTAGCCTCTCTACCAATGTGATTCAAAGAAACTGAACTTCAGAACTTATCTAATTACAAGCAATGTATAATGACATTAAAAAAAGGGATAAATAGCACTCTTGTATAAGTTGTGTGAATTATTAATTCTTGTAACAATTGTAAGTAGGAGTATTTCACATCCATTTGTACAGCATTCATATCTTAAATTTTCTTGGTTTACATATTTTGTGGACGTGGTGATGAACTTTCGTGGAAAATTAGAAAGTTTTGGGTCTGAGTCTAGCTACTCTGTTTATCTCAGGACATTATAATAATAAAATGGTTAACCTTCTTCTCTAGTGGCTACAATTGATTATCAAGCTAGATCTCTAAGGATGGATGAGGCTCATTCAATTTGCTTGATCGTGAATTTGAATATTTGTCCAAGACAATAATGGGAGGTGAGGTTACCTATAAAGAGATTTCGACATCTAAATTAGTGTGTGAACTAATAAAATAATAATAGATGTGATCATGTATGTACCTAGTGTTTTTGTGTGAGGTCCTTTTTGCATCAGCTGCTAGCGAGTCACAATCAAGATAGTCGAGTGTGGCTTTGAGGTAATTTCACATAATGCAGGCTCCTCTAACAGATAAATATTCTAGAACTCTTAGCAGATGTGGTGTGAAAAGGTGCAAGAGACACATTAGTTTGGGCATATAAAAGCACTGAGCAATGTAGACCCTTGGTGAATTGGGCTCTGAATGACCCTCGACTTAACGCTAGTATTAGCCTTTTGCGGGACTTACTGGTGCCTAAATGCATCATGAATTCAGTCCTTATTATCTGATCAGAAATAATTGACATTTGAGGGAACAAATAAACATGGCTAGAGTTGGGATATATTTTTCTTACTTTTCATGTGAAGATCTGATTCTACTAATCGATAGCATCAAAAGGTAATAGATAGATCAAAAGTGCAAGTGAATCTTCTAACTAAACCTATCGACGGTTTGTTCATTGCTTTAAAAAATAACGCCTCCTCCACTGATTATTATTTAAAAAATAACATTATTAGAAAACATTGTTTTTTGAGAATTTTTTTCACTTATATTTCTCACAAAATTATTCTCATGAGAGAAGTGAGAATTTAATTTTTTGAATTGAGAGAAAAGTTTTACTATAATAAAAATATCACGTTATCTTTGTTAACTTATTTAATGTAATAAATAATTAAAGTTTTTACAAAAGTTTTATTAAAACTAAACATAAAAATCCTTAATTTCTAAATAACAAATATAAATATTTTCAAAAATATTTATGACCAACCAATCATGATTCCTGAGCATGAAAAAATTTCTCTTCAACTAAATACACCCTAAAGTGAAAAGTTTTGGGGTGTGGATGGCAAAGCGCACAACAAAATATAAAAATGAACAAAACAAACAGCAATTAACACGGTTGATATATATGTAAATATAAGGTTCCATGAGTGCTCCCAAATTTGCTGTCTGGGTGGAGTGATGGTAGCGAAAGAGGGGATACTTGCAGGAACGTCAATTCTCAAGTTAGAATTTAACAATGTAACGACTAAATATGGAATTATGCGTACCTGGGTAATGCAACCATGAGGTATTTATACAAGAGACGTTGAATGTTGGTGATCTGCCTCATCATGAGTGTGGCATTCCGTACGAGGAGCATCTGCAGGATCAACGAGGTCTCTTATGCATGAGAAATTATTAGGTAGTCCTAGACTACCATAATTCCTATTAATTTGCATATGATATGTAATCAAATATTATTAATTCTTCATCATGAATTGTAAAAGTTAAATATGTGTTATAAACACATTGGCTGGGACTATAAACACTTAGTAGTCCTGGACTACCTAATAATTTCTCTGCATGCATGAGGTTAAGGCCGCCGCTTGACATGACAACAGGAGTCTTTTAATAACTCTTTATATATATTAAAATTTTATTACTTTAATCATTAAATTAAAAAAATTTATTGAGACAATTAAGCTTACAAATTTTTATAAAATTTTAAAATTATTTGACACATCATTAAATTAATTCAATTTGACATATAATATACACTTTAAAAATATAAATAAATGTTGATTATAAGATAGGAGTGTGCACAAGTTGAATTGGATCAAGTTTAGGGAATTTTTAAATCTAAATCAACCAATGCTAATCAATTTGGATTTGTTCAATTTTTTCAAAAAACAATTAACAACACAAACTGATTTGTTATGTCTAAATGTTGAGATGTTTTTGTAGACATAGTAAGAAGTATTGAATCATGTTAAATTTATGTTTTTATTGTTTTTTTGTATGGTGTATCTTTGTTCATGTTCTTATCGTGATTGATAGTGGACCTATGTGTGGATCCTTGCATCAAAAGTCTTCTTAGTGATGTAGAAGTTAAGTGACATGTTCTATTAGTGGTAGCTAATTGTGATACAAATACAAGTAATATCATCTAATACTCATGAATGAATATTTGAGATCAAAGAAATATGGCAAAGAGCACACCAAAATTTGCGTAAAGAAAGAATAACAACGGGAAAATAATTTAATTTTCTAATGCATTGTAAATTGATGGAATTTAATATTTGGCTTATGAAGTCAAAGAATGAGGATGAAATTGAAATTCTCAAAAGTATTGGAATTGTAAGAGGCAATAAATGAGATTGTTGAAAGAAACTACACCTTGCCAGTATGAGAGGGGGTACTTGTGAAGAGAAGTGACACTACCCAAAGTAGAAGGGATAATGTGAAGGAAAGAGAATTTCAAATAAAGATATGTGAATCAAAGAGATGTGAGAATATATCTAATAAGTGAGAATATTATTATTCCTTGCAACTCTTAAGCGAAAGACTTTAGTTATTAAACTGATTACACTAATTGGAGAAAGTTTTTCAAAATTTGTCCAAAAAAACTTACAATTCTTATTTATGACAGTAAATATTTGTTGAAATATTTTCATATATATAAATAAAAATTACTGAACCATGATATATTTGTTTCATTATAGTATATCTTTGTGTGTATATCTTTCTTTTCTTATCATATCATATCACATACCATATTTATATTTCTCTTTCTTTCTCTCTCAAATTGTCAAATAGCATGAGGTGTGCATGCATTTTATCCACAATGTAAACAAGCAAGTAAAAATCACACGTTCCTTGTGATTTTATATCCTAGTTATATATTGCTCCAAAATAATAATAATAATAATAATAATAAAATCTCCATCTGCCTATGTTGCTTGATCCTTTCTCGTAACTCAGAAAATTTAGTCAAATAAAATGTAATTCTTCACTGTTTTTTATTTAATGTTCTATTTAGGAATATAATTTTCTAACTTAACCATTAGACTTGATAAGTGAAAAAAATAATAATAAAGTAACATTAACTTTTGAATATTTCAATAACCAGTAAATTAACTATAGTCATTTTTACTTACATTAAAAATAATTAAAATCTTTTTAAACAATTGTGAAACTATGTTATATGATATATAAAAAGAAATAGACAAAATAAGAAAGAAGAGATATAAGAAAAGAAGGATGGGGAGGCATTTTCCCTTTTGTATAACAAAAATGAATTAACCAATATTTTTTAAATTAAATTAACCGCCTAGTTGGTTATCCCTAACGGCAAATTCATTAACCTTGTTTTAACTAAATAAATCATATGTAGGGGGTGATAAAATGGGTTAGGCTTGGAGGGCTAGCCCACCAGCCCCAAAATTGACAAGGTGGGCTAGGTGGTTCAACTCGCCAACCCACCCCTGCCAACCCAACAGGCCACTAGCGGGCTGGGCGCAGGTTGGCCCGCTGGGCCACATTATTTTAAAAAATATATATTTTTTAAGCTTCATAATATTTAAAATCCAAAGAAATGTAAATTGTAAACATCAATCAAGTAATGCAACTTATTATTTGCTCCTTGATCCCTTGCTAGTTAGAAATTAAAAAAAAAAGATGACTAAATTAACGACTAATATTAAGAATTAAATACACCCAATATACTCATATGTATTTTTCTACTTTCAAAAAATTAACATTAAAACATATATAATCTTTTAACTAATTAATCAGGAATTATGATTGTATTAAAAAAAAATTATTAAACTTAAATTGTCATTTTTTTCTTATTTTTTATTTTTAATTTTTAATTTTGGTGGCCAACCCACCCTTAAACAGGGCAGGTCAGAACTTTCAGCCTATCCCTTAATAGGCCTATTTTTGGCAGGCTAGTGGCGGGGTGAGCCAAAGTGGACTGGACTAGTCCACTTTGCCACCCCTAATCATATGAGAAAAATAGTCTATTTACTAAGATTGCAAAGAGATTTTATACTATATATCATCCAATCATAAAATTGATATGTATATCAGTTTATTGACTTTTACAATAATCACTTTAAAAGTCATACTTACCATAATTTGTTATTGATTAAAAATATAAAATTTTATACACTAACCATGTATAAAAATTAAAGTATAATCATATTCTATGCTAACTATAAAAAAGTTCTTAGAGGTTTCAATCCTTCTTTTTTTTTCATTTTGAGCAATGTTATTTAGGGAATATATTAAATTTTAAAAGAAAATAGTGAAGGAAATAAGAAAAAGTCAAAATTCGTGAATAACTGTCCATAAATTGTAAATTGGTAGTTAAGCAGCAAAGACTATGTACGCTGTAGATTTGTTTGCTTCTACCAAAATTTCTCCTACCTGAATGCCTGTAGTCAATGATACTGATATCCTAGGCTTCCGTGAAAACCAACAATTTATTTGGACTCAATCTTGGTAAAGTTCTGCACGTGTGACCTCGATCGATTCATAAAGTCCATAGTCCAAACTAAACCCAAGGATAACATAAATTAAGTTGGAATAAAGAACGTTTCTACCTTATGTTAGTTGATTGGCTTATGACTGAAAAGTATTTTAATATTAGTTGTGGAAAGAAAATTATTGTAGTTAATTTCTTGCACTCCACGGCACAGACTATGAACCTCTTTGAAAATCCATCTTATGGTTGATTGTAACAATAATTATATTTTATACGAAATGTAGTGTATTGACAAGAACGGTTTAATTTTTCAACCACAAGAAGTTGGGTAGCATTGGATGCCGATTATCCGTCTCATCTGTGCCACGTGCGGTTACCAAAGTCCAAAGATGGATGAGTTTAGGGAAAAATAATGACTTCTAAAGCGTTTTCGTTAACTATCCTAGTTATGTTATTGTGGGGAAGGAACTAAAATAAACATGTAGTGGGAGAAAGTGATTTTTTGTGGAAATTTATAAAATAAAATAAAATTAGAAAATTCACAAAAAAGATCGTATTTTCAAAGTAACATACTTATTTGTGTATGTATATATGATTTAGAAAATTCAAGAAAAAGAAGAAAGAACACTCTCAAACAGTATAAGATAAAAAAAATTTATTTATTATATGAAGAAAATGGTAAGGAGACGAGCCTTGTTTATACTAGTTTTAATCACTATTTTCATCCAAAAAGTCAGACAAAGAAATAAATAAAAGAACAGTTATCAGAGTCACAAAACAATCCATTTATTAGCACTTAATGATGCTGACATTTATCATCATTTATCACTAAGAAAGAAAGGAAGATATTCACTTTAAAAACAAGCCTTGTTCAAATAAAATTATGTAAGATTATCAAAATGATGTCACATGATTCAACAATTGAATTTGTCAAATTTATATTGTAAAATGGTTATTACTTAGAGTAAGTATCCACTTAATCAATAAATATTAATAAAAAAAACAGTAAGTATCCAAAACTTAGTCTTGAAGTAAGTGGACTCTCTCTCTCTCTCTCTCTCTCTTTATATATATATATATATATACATGAATGATGTATCTAGTGACAAGTTTATTTTATGTAAGAGTGAAAAGAATAAATATTGGTTTAGATCGTATTGTAAATGGTTAAAATTAAAATATATAAGTTATGTGAGTTTTTTACAAAATTCATGTAATTTTGTTAGGTGGTCACGACATTAAATCTTGACAATATAGGGATAGATCAATTGACACTAAGTATTAAACTTTTATACTTAAACCACTTAATAACTTTATATATAATATGAAATTAATCAATTCATTTGTTAAATTGAAAATTCATATAAAGCATATCAAATCTATAAAATTTCATCTAAATCAAAAATCAATTGCTACTTTATTGCACAATTTTATTTTGATGAATAATATATTATTAATTAAATTATAAGTAAATGTCTATTACTACTATAGAGCATCCCAATAAATGTCCAATTTGTACGAAATTAAATATAAATGATCACACAAATATATATAAAAAAAAACACATTGTAGATTCTCCAATTTTAGGTACATCACACACAAGTCTAAATTTAAACTATGTTATAATTGTTTTTCTCATGACAATGTGACATTCTAAGTGCATGTTTGGATTAAAGTTTGGAAAGCTCAAAAATATTTTTGCTCTCAAAGCAATAATTTTTTTCCTTTTACATTTTCACAGTAGAATTCAATTTTATACATTGAAATTCACAAAAATACTTTTGTAACTATCATCCAAACATAAATTAAGTCATCTCTTTTAGATGACATTTTATTTCGATACAGAAATGTTTTTCTTTTTAAAATATAAAAAACATCTTTTAGATTCTCCAATTTCAGCATACGTGAGACTTGAGTTTATACAAAATAAATCCTCCCTTACCCAAGTTCTCAAGTACCTCAACTTTGTCTAAATCCTAAGCTATCTTCAAATTTTCCCCCTAGTGTTGACATGACATTTTAGGTAGCAAATTAAAGTCCTCCTAACCTTTTCTATACTGTAGAACAAAGTGACACCCAATATAAAAATAGAACAAGCAATTATCAGAGGTAAAGAAATTTAATTTTTTTCCACGTGAATTAAGTGCTTCTAACCCTTTCTGTATACATTGTGGAAAAGTTACTGTTTTTGTTTGTTTCTGACAAAATTGTCTTAATGTCAATATGGGTGCAGTTTTCCTGGGATTGCGTGAAACTTGTGCACGTGTGACCTCGATTCAGAAAGATTATTGGCATATATAATCAACATTAAACCCCAAGGATAACATAAAGTTGGTTGTGTTTCTCTGATTTGTAGTTAGTGTGTATCGCAACTACGAGAATTAATAAATAAGAAAACTTTGAAATTCTTCTTTATCATTTTTTAAAGAATTTAATTTGTATGTACTGTCACTGTAAAAAATGCATACACTATTTACTTATTTATAAATCATTGTACTTATCAAAGGCAAAATATTTATTAAATGAAAAAAAATCAAACATATTATATATTTTTTAAATATTAATTACTTTCACTTTTTCATTTAATATTTATTTTATAGAATATTGAAGGTTAATTAATAAGATTATATAGCATTACTCTAATTAAAGACCATTCATAAATTTGGTTTACATACATGGTTGATGGACTTAACAAATAAATTTGAACTAATAGTTATTTATTTAACCTAACTAACCCAACTTGAATGGGAGAAACATACTTTAACTTGGATTTGTAGTTTTGACTTAATTTTTTCTTTTCTTCAACTTGGAGATGTAACTATCCACTCTGAACTCGAAACCATCATGTAGTTAAATTGTATGTGTGTATGTATAAAATAGAATTAGGATTTTAGTCTTATATTCTCATTTTTTATAATTATTATAATTATTAAAAAAATAAATTAACTACTACAAAAGTTAAATAATTTAAATTATAATAATTATTATAAAAAAAAAGTGTAAATCACATAGCCACTCTTATATTATAATTAAAATATACAAATTGGAGAGCGAAGCTCTCACTTCCTCAATTAACCATTCTTTATAGACAATGTCTAGGGTAAACCCTATAGAGATGTGATTCACTGGTAAGTCATAAATTTTATACCATTAGATATATTATTAAATAATGAATGGCTATAGATCATGTATCAGTAACCTTTTCAACTTGTAATTACAAATTATATTAAAATTTTAAATTAGTCCAAAATGATTTGTAACATAAATATGTTAAAATGTTTTAAACTAGTATGTGGACCCGTGCAATGCACGGGAAATTAACATTCGATTATTATTTTGATTGATATGCAATATTAACTATTTGTAAGGTAAATATAATGTTTGTTAATATGTAAATTCCTAAATGTATTTATTTTAATACTTAGTATAAAAAAAGAAGGACCATAAGTTTTAATATTATTAGTGAAATTAAGTACGTTGATGCTTATTTTAATGTCAATATTGTAGTGATATTTTGTATTTTTAATATATATATATATATATATATATATAGGGTGGGGATCAAGTTACTCCAAGAGTAACTCTTGGTAAAGTTACTCCACTTAATAACTCTTGATATGTATTAAGTTTCAACAATCCAACCGTTGAATTAAAAGATTATATTGAGTAGATCAAATCTACAAATTTTTATAAAATTTGAAAACTATTTGATATTTCGTTAAACAGATTCAAATTAACGCATAATATACTTTTCTAAATTATACGTAAATGTCGATAATCAGATAAACTAGCTACAAATGTCCGATTTACCTAAAACTTGGTATATATGATCATTGACATATAATCTTTTAATTCAACGGTTGGATCATTAAAATTTAATACATATTAAGAGTTCTTGGAGTAACTTGATCCCCACCCATATATATATATATATATATATATAGTTTAGATGATAATTCTTAAATGTTAATATTGTATAAAATATTAATATGATTTTTATAAATATGATATGATATTTGTGGACTAAATCGCTATTAGGGATGACAATGCTGTAGGGTGGGCACAAGTAGAAACCTCCCATCACTACCCTTCTTAAATGAAAGTACACCTCATGGTTACCTCATACCTGCATGAATATCTGTTGAGTGAGTATCAATGAATTTTATAAATATCCATAGGTATTCACGGGTATCTGTGGATATTTATGAAAATATAAAATTAAAAAATAAAAATTAAATAAAATTAAAAACAAACAATTTTAAAACATATATTTATACTAAAATAAATATATTTATACTAAAAATAAATTAGAGCAAGTTAATTTATATATAATTAAAGTTATTTAAGTAATTCTAAATTGCGGGTATCCGCAAGTTTAGGTACTTTAGTACCTACCTTTGTCTCGGTAATAAGTAGATGGAGAAAAATTCATTTATTTTCCTAACAAGTACCCCATTAGGATATTCATTTTTAGTCTATTGTATATTTTACCCACAAGTACGATTTTTTTTTGTCATCCCTAATCGCTATACTTATAGCCCAAATAAAAAGATGTATATGGCAAAAATAAAATCTAAGAGATCACAAAGGGTTTTATAGTTTTTTTTTTTTTTGTATCTTTGTTCGAAATTAAGCTTCCATTGAAAAGAAAAAAAAATAGAGCATTTCAATATGAAAGATTTGACATTGAATGAAATTAATTGAACACTTTTGACTATAATTATGACCATTGAGTTTTTGTATGAAAGATAAGTGATAGTTGCAAAAAAGATGAAAAAAAATCCAAGTTATTAAAAAAATAAACACAACACTCCAATTGAAAAAAAAAGGAAAATTGGAATAAAACTCATGTTAATATTTTTGATCATGTTAAACATTATCAAATATTTCTCGATACATAATGTTTTTGGTTGATGTACAAACTCTTTGATCATCATCAAATATTGAAAATTTGATACCTTGTCTTGATTTAAATCTAAATAATGCAACGCACAATTGATCGTGGGTGAAAAATTACCTTAATTAATTCATTTCAAAATATATATATTGACCGTAATTACATTAACTATTATATTATGCAATTTAAATATATATATATATAATAATTACATATAATTACCTTAATCATATGTAGACGATAATTACATTAATTACCTATATTAACTCAAATTAAAATATATATAGGTCGTAAAAAACAACAACAACAACATTTTGGTAGAAAAAAATGTATGTGACCTTGTGGCTTGAGAAAAATGGATGTGATGTTGTTAACTTGAACTTTATATTTTTTATTGACATTTTGAAATATAACATCTAATACATGCAATATAAATAATATATTAATTGTTTTAATAATTACAATATATATATATATATATATATATATATATATATATACATACAATAATTAAAATTTATATAATAATTAAAATTCACACACACATACACACCCTAACTTAAAATAATCTTTAATCTCTTAATTAAAACTTATATATACGAATTATAAAACTTTAATTAATTCAATTAAGAATATGTGTTGCTTGTAATTTCCTTAACTAATGTAATTATGTAATTTTATCAATAAAAAATAAAAAAATTCACTTTGAGAAAAATAAATTATATATAATTAAAATATTTATCTTAATTGTATATAATTCAAAATTATTTTAATTACTTTAATTATGTAATTCAAATATATATAATTATTTCAGGTAATTAGTATAGTTGTATATAATTGATAACTACATTAATTACTTTAATTATACAATTTAAAAAAAAATCTAACTACTTTTGTGTAAAATAATTTTTATTACCATAATTAAAATATATATTCGTTATAATTATCATAATTAATTCAAGTCACAATATATATATATATATATATATATATATATATATATATATATTAGTTACAATTACCATAATTAATATAATTATATAATTTTGTCAATAAAAATATAATTTTTTAGCAACATTTACAATTACATTCAATGAAAATAAAATTATAAATAATAACTACATGTAATTACCTTAATCTTTTATTTTCAAATTGTTCTAATTAATACTAAATCTTTTTAATTTAAATATATATAATAATTACATGTAACTACCTTAATTATATATAATTAATAATTACATTAATAACTTTAATTATACAACTTAAAAAAATGTAATTACCTTTATTTAAAATAATTTTTATTACCATAATTAAAATATATATTGATCATAATTATATTAATTATTTCAATTCACAATATATGTGTGTGTGTGAACTATAATTTCTATAATTAATATAATTATACATTTTCATCAATAAAAATTGAAATTTTTAACAACATTTAATAATTTTAGGTAATAAAAATTAAATTATTTATAATAATTACATGTAATTACCTTAAAATTTTATTTGTTTTAATTGAAACACAAAATTTCAATCCAAATGTATATAATAATTTCTGATAATTACCTTAATTGTATATAATTGATTATTACATTAATTACTTCAATGATACAATTTAAAAACATCTAATTACCTTTGTTAATAATAATTTTTTTATTATAATTAAAACATATATTGTCATAATTATTTTAATTAATTCAAATCACAATATATAACAGTCATAATTATCATAATTAATATAAATTATAGCAACATTTTATAAAAAATAAATTATGTATAATAATTACATGTAATTAATACTAAATGTACTTATTTTCCAATACAACTTTAAAGTTGAATTTTTCAACGTTTGCATTGTTGAAGTCAAGGAGTTATCATAGACAAATAAAATTAAATATTAAAAATCAAATAAAAATAAGAATTAATTTTAACTAAAAAAACTCACATAAAATTTCATAAAAATCATTTTTATGGAGTTCACTAATTTAGCATCATGTAAAATATTGACAATAAAATTAAGTGAATGAATGAAACAATATAAGTTTAAGTATACATATTTAAATGATTAGATGTCAGTACAATTTATATCAGATATCACATTTATTTGTGTTAAATTTGATCTGATGTGATACATGGATAAATTATGTGTGTGAGAGAGATATTTTTTTATTATTCTGAAAGAATATTTATATGTAAAATAAAAATAAAAGATTAACATATTAATATTTTCATTATAATTGAGTTAGAAGTTATTGAAAAACTAATGTCTATTTTCATATATTAGGTAATATAAATAAATTATCAAATAATTAGCTACTTTGTTTCATTAAATATATGTACATAAAAGACAATTAAGAATCACGCCAATCAATTGCCATTAGCTCTCATCAATCCCATAAATTAGTCATGTTTTTTTACTTTTTGTTCATAAAAATTGTAATAATTAATAAAAATAGCAATAATAATGATATCACCATGCAATGCACGAGAATTTTATCACAATAATAAAAGAAAGTATTTAATAAATTAGTTAGATGAGAAAATAATAAATAAAAATTAAGCAATGATTTTTTTTAAAAAAATATTTTATATATTAAATTTGCATGGAAACAGCTAGTAGGTTTACAAAGGATTGTCCTCATGCCAACTTCTATTTTAATTTTTAATTTAGGATATTTACTAAAGAAAATGTTATGGAACAATTAGATATTAATTTTCAAAAAATCAATGTCATTGATTACATCTAATTGCTTGCTAATGGTATAAATGCTTAACAGTAGAATTGACACTTGACTATTTAAAATTCAAAATTCATACTTCCCAAAGATTTTATTTAAAAAATAAGAATGTTGTATCAATGAGCAAACCTTTTTCATATGAGAGTTAGACGTGCAAACTTTAACCATTAAACCTAAACTTGAATAATAAAAATCACTATATAAAATTAACTTTTTAATGTTAACTATTAGATGTTAAAATTATTAAATATAATATATTATTCTTTAATAGACAACTTATCTTTTATTCCATTAATTCTTCAAGATATTTTACATTAATTTAAGAATCTGTAATATTATATCTTGTATTTTTATTATCATTCATCTTTAATTGACTTTTGTTGTTTCAAGTATTAAGCGAATAAAATTATCTATTTTATTTAAAAAATAATTACAATAAAACTAATATATAAATCAAATTATTAATAGATTTAAATTGAAAATATAGATATAAAAATTTATATTTAATTATTATAACAATAAATTAAAAAAACTATTAAAAACAGAAACAAATTGGAGTCTAAATTTCAATATAATGGAAAAGATAGAAACAAACACATGAATTAATTTTAGTATGTTATCAAGTAATTGAATCTAAATTAATTAGGTTAAAAATTCAATTTTTCTTAGATAAAAAAAAAATCTTCAATGAATTTGGGTCAAAAGACACTTTAAAGGGAAAAATAGATTCATATAAAAATTAATAAATTAAAGGAAGGTACAAAAATTATAATTTTATAATAGATCATTTTTATAGATTATGAATTCTATAATAGTTACTTAAGATGAATTTATAGAAAACATATATCCCTTATTTCTTCATTATGGATGCATCATAATTTTCATTTATGTGTTATTTTGCTATATCCTTTGATTCCATTTGATGAAGCTCTTCGTCAAGACTCTCTAACTTCATCTTGTAGCTTTATGATATTTTGAGTCATAACTTTCTCAACAATGGTTGCTTTGTTCAAATAGGATTCATCAGCAATATCCACTCCATTGGCAACCTAATTACCTAAAATTTGGAAAAACATGTGATAAAAATAGTTTCTTCAGCTACAATACAATAACACATGATATATGCATAGAATGGAAAGTGAATTAATATAAAATCAAGATGGTAGACTCATCATTTTGCTCATCAAGAAGTCATTGTTCTCTAATAAACAAATATTGATCTTCCTTAACTTATTATTTGGCAAAATAGTATTTACAAAATGAGAGAAATTTGGAAATCAAGAATCATAAAATTATAAAATACAAATATAAATACAAATGCTAACCTTTCTTCTTGAAGAGCTTGCTTTGGATACTTAAATCATGGCTGAAAAAAAAAAAAGACAATTAGTAAATTTGTACTGATTTTCAATGGAAGAAAGAAAAACAAAGTAGTGCAAAGAAAGAAGTCATTTTTCAATTGAAGAAAGGTAAAAGAAAGACAATCAATAAATTTGTAACGATTTGTAGAAAAAAAAATGAGGAAAAATAATGTATAAACAATGTTTATTATTAGAATAGTAACTTTGCTTACCTATAGGGAAAGGATTCTCAAACTAAATGCTCTACTTTTTAATTTTTCACATGATGTTTTCCTTTCTTTGAAAAAAAGAGTGTAGAATGAAGGTTGAAGGAAGAAAAAAAACATGGTGTCAATTTGCAAGGTATTTGGTGCTTTTATTCCCTCATTGAACAACCAAAAGGCAAAAATCATTGTTTCAAAATTACCTTCATAATAATAATTATTACATTTTGAAATTAGAATTTCATAAAGGGAAATTAAGGCCAAAATTACTATTTCAAAATTTACTATAATAATTATTACGTTTTGAATTTGAAATTTGATATAAAAAAAGGAAATTATACATATTACATAACTTATGCAAAAACAATTAATTTTAATTGTTAAATGGTACAATAATACTCACAATCAAGCAATAATTGATTTCATGAATAATTTTGCATTATATCATCAAATTAATTATTGTGTCATAAATCCCCATACACTGATTTATGTGAAAATGAATGTAAGCTTGACACCTAAGCAAAAATGGAGGGAAGCGTTGTCATGAAGCCAAGTGAGATGAGATTTTATGTGAAATTGCTCTAGAGATCAACACGTGGAAGTTTCCTATTTGAAATTATTTTCTTTTGTATATACTATAGATATCAGTAATTAATAAATTAATAAATATTGGTAATTAATTCTCCATAGCCTTAGATCTAAATTTCCTTCTTTTTTGAAACCACAAACTCTAAAGGCTATTCTTGTCGCCTCCTTGCAACCAAAGATACCTTCTTTCACTACGTAGAGGCGCCGAAGTACCAATGCCTAATTTTCTCGACCTGCTAATCTTCTCCATTGTGCGACCCATCTTTGGTCTACATCGTCGTGACCCTTAACTTTGACTACCTCTATGGCTCCATTGTCATCGTGCACTTCGTCCTCCACCACTCCTCCTACTCGAAAAACATGTTCTTTCACTTCGTCACTACAAAGTTTGACCCAGCGAGTCCTCGAGTCCTAACCCGACTCGTGAGGTCCATTTTCCCTTTGTTGAACTTTAAAGTCTACATCTTTAGAGAATGGGTGATTCTTGGTGGAGCAAGTTGATGCGGGACACATTTTCCACTTGCCTTTGTACAACAAAATGAATCACGAGTTGAAAAGATTCTTCGACTACTGGCAAAGAGCAAAGGAAAAGAAATCGAAGAACTATTTGTTTTCAATGTCTTAATTTGTCTTTGATTGGAACATGTTTCCTCCTTTGAATACTACATCTGAATATTCACAATTTTTCTTAGCATCATTTCATTCCTGTCTCCTTCCCTATCTTCCATTTTGTTTTAAAAAGATAATTGTTTTAGTCAACATTTGGCCTATGATTGAATGGGGTTCACCATGTTACATGTCTTGTTTCTTTTAACGTTGTTTAGTTGAGAAAAATTGAGCAAGAGGAAAAGGAGAAGACTTAAAGCACAACAAGTTGAACAAAAAAATGATCATTACAAAATGAATAGCAAACATAGACCATCCAACACTATTGCCCACACCTTTGATACCGTAATTATTTGTCATACATTTTTTGGGAATTTATTTGCAGTTTTGAAAGTTTGAAAAAGAAATTTGAGTGTCAAATTAAAAAATAAATAAATGAAGTGACATGTTAAAAACTATGCTTACCTCTATGCCTGGTAATTTTATTGGACCACGGGTGGACCACTTGGTAAGTTTTTCCACCCTAGAAGCCGCCATTCTTTATATACTCTCTTTTGAAGGTGCATTTCACATATAATCTTTGCAACTAATAAAAAATTTTCTCTCTCAATCATATTAAGCTCTTTTTCTTTTATCTTTATTTGTATATTTGATCTTCTTAATTATTTATCTCTTTCAATCTACCCTATTTTATGTCTATATCTAAATTAAATTTCCATGGTTTTTTTTTGAAAGAAACTATTAATAGTAACAATAATTTTATATTATAATATAAATTGTTCACTCTAAATCTAAAATATAATTTACATATTGAAAGATATTTATTTATTATAAATTTTAATTATATAAAAATAAATATTTATCTTATGAAATGCACAAATTAAAATATTAATTTTACTAAAATTTTAATAAGCTAAATTTTGATATATTGTTAATGTAAAATTTTTACACTATTAATTAATAAGATAATAACTTAGGTGTAACAAGAAAATAAAGAAACAGTATAGTAATTGCAGCAAGAACATATTGTAGCGAATTTGTTATGTTTCGTAATAACAATTACGATAAGAAATTTTCTGCAATGACAAATTAAAATCTAAATATCTTTTTTATTGGCAGAATTAGTTATTGCAAAGGGATATGAGAAATCCAGTTGACTAAAACTTTAAAAATTAACACATACATATGATTGTATTTATTATGAGAGTAACTATTTATATGTTATAGTAACTAATAGTTTCTTTCCGACAATCATATTCTGCGAAATTTAAACTTCAACACTTTTTTCTCAAAATACAACGCGGTTACCATCTCACAAATTTGTTTTGCTTGTTGGACTTTTTAAATAATGCTTTCTCTCTCTCTCTCTCTCTCTCTCTCTTTTAATTGCTAGTTTCATAGGATTCCTTTTAAATGACGTGACAAAATGTATACTTTTAAATAGTGAAAACTACAACAAGAACGTGATTTGCTCCTGAAACCGATTAGACGAGGCTTACTTAAATACAGCTATATAGCATCTTCAGGGATTCAATCCCGGGTCCATATGTATAAAAAAAATTATTGGAAGAGATTAACTCCTTAAATAAATCTCAGTACTTAAATAAATAAATAAATAAAAACTGTTATACGGTATGTTTGTTTTTTTGGTAGGATATCCTCAAATTATAATTTTAGTGAAAGTTAAGAGAGATAAATTAGCAGACTTTGGTTAAGTTTGGTTAGAAGTTATTAATATATTCATTTGACATGTAAAAGAAAAGAAGAAAAATTAATATTTGCCCAAATAATAATTTTAATGTTTGCAAAAGCAAAAATAATAATAATAATAATTAAAAAAAAAACAAAGTAGGAGCGGAGGCCTCGCCAACAAATCTAATTTTAATGGAGTATAAGCTCGACTCTATAATTATACAAATTATACATAGAGAAAGTTATTATAGAAAATAAAACTGAATAATGCTTTTCGTGTCCATTCTCATTCATTCCATTAATTCAGTCCAGATCGAATGGGCTTTTGACGAGTTCAAATTTAATAAATTAGACTCAGTTCATTTTAAAGATGGGTTCAAATTAAACATTGAATTATTCTAATATGCTCCAATGTCATATATTATTTAAAAAATATATAATTTTTTACATAATATGTATTAACAATACAACTTCTTAACTCAATGAATTATATTTTTTCTAACATGATATTATATATTTCAAAATATACTTTAATTGTAATTATGTACCTTTTAATTCTATGATTTACCTATACGTAATATTAAAATTAGGCTTAAATATGTTTTTAGTTTCTGTAAAATGAACGAGTTCTAATTTTAGTCGTTGTAATTTTTTTTGTGTGGTTTCCATTATTCAAAAATATGAAATCATTCTTTTCAATTCCTATTATTATGTGACACTCGTTAACAATTTTTGTGTTTAACGGAAGATCAAGTGACTATATCAGGTAGCATATCCACTTGTGTCAATGGTATTATGTCAACATGTGATAGTTCTAAAAAAAAATTAAATCCCTAAAATAAATGTCATGTATCTATCTTAATATAAACGTTAGAAAACAAAAATAGTTATGTCAGATTTTGGAGGGATATATATATATATATATGGAGAGGGATCAAATGACACCGGTGTGACTTACACCAACTATTACACCATTCAATAACTTTTAATTGGATAATTTTATCTTAAAACCCATCGTTGGATTGAAAGCTTCTTTAACATAAATCATATGTGCAAAATTTTATATTAATACAAAATTATTTGATACTTTATTCATATAGATCAAAGTGGACGTAATATATACTTTTTAAAATATAGTAAAATATGAGTCATTTGATTACCTTCTTATTATTATTCAATTTTGACAAAATTTGATACAAACAATCTTGGTAATATGAAATTATAATTCAACGGTTGGATCGATAAAAATCACATTCTATATCAAGTTATTGAATAGTGTAATAGTTGGTATAAATTACACCGGTATCATTTGATCCCTCTCCTATATATATATATATATATATATGGTTGGGGATTAAGTTACTCCAAGAGTAACTCTTGATAAAGTTACTTCACTCAATAACTCTTGATATATATTAAATTTCAACGATTCAACCATTGAATATTTTGATATTATGTCAACGATTATGCACACTAAATTTTAGATTAATCGAACATTTGTAGCTAGTTAATCTTATAGTCGATATTTACTTATAATTTAGAAAAGAATTATATATGTCCATATGAATTTATGTAATGAAGTATCAAATACTTTTCAAACTTTATAAAAATTTGTATACTTGATCTCTTAATGAAATCTTTTAACTTAATGATTGAATCGTTGAAATTTAATCTATACCAAGATTTCTTGAGTAGAGTAATTTTACCAAGTAACTTGATCCCCACCCTATACATATATACACTCCCTTCACTCTCAAATATAAGCAAAAAAAAAAATAACACTAATTAAGAAAGTTGTTTAGTAACATTTAATTTTACTAATCCCATTAAGAAAATAACATTTTTTCCTAAATTGTGCTTTATTGAAATTTGATATCAAGAATAAAATAGAGCCATTGAAAATAGAATCTCAATTAAATAAAGAGTATTTTAGATATGGTCTCATTAAATAAAGTAAAATTAGTCAGATTTGCTTATATTTGAGACCAATACACAGGGCTTTTTTTTTTGCTTATACACACACACACACACACATCGACAAAAAATAGTGATTTCTAATTTTAGAGGAATCACAAATACCCCTACTTACCAACTAACAAGTTTTTCAGATAAGAAATAAAATATATAAAAATAAATTATCATCATCATCATTATTATTATTATTATTATTATTATTATTATTATTATTATAAAATAATGATAAAATCACATATCTAAAAAAAAGTATAATAAAAATATCTTTTATTAATAATGAAAATTCTATTACATTAAACAAAATAAACTAATAAGATAAAAAAAATTTAAATTGAGAAAAAATTAGGAAAATAACTTAATTGAATAAGGAAATATGGTTTTTATGTTTAATAATTTAATATAAAATGTCAAAATTCAAAAATTGAAATTAAAATTAAAATTCAATTATCTATCGTCAACAGTATAGTGTACTGTAAATATGATAAACTCTTCAACTCCTTATCGAGGAATCGAAGTATATTTTTAGGTCCAACTATATGGTTTACTGAAATTTTCCTTCAACTTCTGAGTGGTTAATGTAATTCTTAAAAATTAAATGCATTTACTGCATGCGCAGTGGCAAACTGTTTAGGCGCAACTAAGAATAGAAGTTTTTGTTAAAGGATTTCAATTCCGCCAAATGTTAGAAATTAATAATTATCTTGTGCCTTGGGTATATATTTTTAATTTAAGTAAAATTTACAAATAAAATTAAAAAGAAAATTTTAAATTTATAAGATAAATATAAATAATGAATTCAAATGAATGAGTAAAAATATAAGTAATTTAGATTTAGAAGAAAAACAGAAAAATTAAAAAGAATTAATATGAAAAATATAATTGACTGACATTTGAAACAAAAGGAAATTATAATTTAAAAAGAACGTTTTAAAAGTAATTAAAATTGAGATTTTATGAGAAAAAAATTAATATAAAAGAAGTTTAGGAAAAAAAAAACAATTTTTCTCTGTATGTGTAAGTGCTTATGTGAGTGTGTGCGCGTATTTGTTATATAATTATCTATCAATCCTATAATTATATAATTAGGTTGGTATTTGATTGATAAAAGAGATATATTGCTCACTAATAATATAATGCATCTTACTAATAAACAATTCGTTGGTATAGAAATTATATCTAATCGATATATCATATTATTAATATAATGCATCATATTATCAATATAGATAATAGATCTATAACCATTTAATTGTCATTGGAAAAAATCTATGTTAATGAAGATAATCTTAATGTTAACTTTTTTCTGTTAGTATATATGATATTTGTTTTATAATAATGTCGATTGCAGGTAATTTGTAGGTATTCATTAGATATAAATTTCATTGTCTTTGATAACAGGCACTAGTTAGAAAAAAAAATTATAAAATTTTATTAAAAATAAAATATTTGTTATATAAAAAGGACATGGATTATTTATTATACTTACTTTTTTAAGAATAATTTTAAAATTTCCTACATCATCTTCTACTTATTGCATAACAAATTATTTTTTTTATTTCAAGACATTAAATATATATATTTTTTCAATTAATACTTTCTTTATAAAATATAATAAGATTAATGAAAAAATGTAGTTAAAAAAAAAGATTATTAAAAAATTTAAAAGGATGTGTAAAATATTTTTGATGTTTTTAAAAGAAAGACCGAAAATATATTATATTATCTTAAGACTATAAAAATATTTAATAATTTTAAATAATTAAAAAATTTAATAAGATACTATGTCAGAAGCTGGTTAACCAACATTATTAAGACACTATGTGAGACAGTCACTTTAACTTAAAAAAAAAAAAAAAACAAATGGGACGGTCACTTGTCATGCATCACAAAATCACAAGCCAAATATCTTGGCGAAATTTATGATTCAGTAATTTTTCCAACAACTTCCTCTCGGATTAGGTTCTTGGAGTCGGACTGCGTTTTCATTTATTGACAACATTAAAATAGTATATCATAATGTCTCTGATAGCCCATTATGATAAATTGGTCAATATTTGGCTGTATTCAATTTTATGCAGCACTGACACATGCATGAACATGAAGCTTTGGTTAGGAAGATTCGCCATCTTTTTATGAGTGCCAGGACAATCTGTTATGTGAGGGTATATATATTATAATAAAAATTGTTTGAATTAATATTTTTAATATATATACAAATACACACATACATATGGGAAGCTATATATATATATATATATATATATATATATATATATATATATATATATATATATATATATATATATATACATAATTCTTTTTTTTTTCTTATTTGCCAAACAGCTGCGCAGAGGTCTAAATATATCTTTAAGAGAAATGTTAGGAATATGCTTTCTGACACACTATTTTGAACACGCTTTGTTAGAATATGTAGTGCGGACCCTAATAGGAGAGTGTGGATTAGGCTTATATGTATATCAAGGATAGGAGGTATATCACCCAAAGATCCGAACCAATTGGGTTTGATCTTTTATCTTTATATACACTTTGACTTGACTTTATTTGTCTGATGTGGGACTTTAGTTCTCTAACACTCCCCCTCAAGTATAATTGGATTGTTCCAGTTGTGACTTGCATACCATCATTGAGTAGTCCATAGATTATTTTTTTATTTGCACTTAGCTTCTACCTTTTTACTTTGTTTTTTGGGCTTGTACTCAAGTTAGCCTCAAAGGCTTCAAGTCTATGCTTTTATTTTTGTTAGCCGCCTGGGCTTGTGCTTCTTCAGTCTCAGAGGCCCAATTTTATATTATTTTAATTTTCTATTAGTTGAAATTTATTGCAAATCACAAAAAATTTTGGGTATCACATCTTATTTAATGAATTTCTTTTATGATTTTATAGTTTTCAATAAATTTTAACCAATAGAAGATAGTGTGTTGGATGGAGTATGTTAGAGAGTGTTTTGTTAGCACTCCTCTATTTTTAATTGTTGAAAATACGTCATTTTATTTATTTTAATCTTTATATAAAATTTATTTATTTGTTTGATAGAAACTTAAATAAATAAATTTATATTAAGAATATTAAATTAGAGGAAGACTGATGATTTTAAGGGCTATAAATAAATAAAATTAAAATATAGATTAATTTTAAAAAATATGATACTTTCAAAGATTGAAAGCATATGTAAGTCTTCGTCTAATTTTACTTATAAATTTGAATTATGTATAATTGACAAGACGCAGGTTAAACATAAGGGACGAAATATCCAATCTGCTTGGCCAAAATTATCTTAATTAAGAATTTTCAATCATTTTTGTCACAATTGTAGGTTGCTAATTAATTTATGAATTGATTGTTATACGTTGACAAGATTTTTTTTATTGTGTACATTTAATTCTATTTGACACTACAATCTCGTGCCCCAAGCCACCAATGCTATTCAGACAATTGTGACTATAAGGGTATGTTTGGATTTATGAAAGAAATTAAGTGAAAGAAAAGAAATAGAAAAGAAAAGAAATAGTAAAAAGTAAAATGATTTTTTAGATTATTTGGTAAGAAACAAAACATATATGCATATAAAATTTTATAAATACTCTAAATAAAAAATGAGATGTGAGATAAATAGAAGCATTTTGGTCAATGTATAAAGAAAAGACATTTTTTTTTCTCTTTTTCACCCAAATTGGACAAAGTGCATGAGACCCACTTAAAACTCTTCCTTCCTTCCTTTCGTACACTCTTCCAAACAAAAGAGGACTAGTGATATCGGCTCTTTCCCATCCCCTTGTTATCAATCCATCACCTTTCAAATCTTCAATTCCAAACAAAGAATAAAAGTTGTGTAACAAGGAATTGTCAAAGTTTAGGACTCAATGTTAAGCTACATGTGAATTTAACCCTCTTTTATACAATGTGTAATCGATGACTTATGCATAAATTAATAAGAATTCTTTAGATTTGAAAAAAAAAAAAAACCAACTTTGCTCACATATATTTGTTTGGTCAGAAGAGTCCTCTCAATTTTCTAGTCTTATATTGTTAATTATTTTTAATATTTTTGAAAATATAAATAGAGAAGAGAGGATAGACTCATTACATAAAAAAATAGGAAAATTTCCATAAGTAATTGAGTGTGAGAGCCAAATGAATCGAAAGATTCACGTTTGGTTCGAAAAGAGATCATAGACATTTTGAAATGAATATAATCTGTTTAGATAAACTTCTCAAGAAGTATTTATAAAAGAAAAAATAATGAAAAAAGTAAAAGAAATTGAGTTATTTCCAAAAGTTAAAACCAACTTATACATATTAACTTTAAAAAAAGTTATATGAGAGAACTTTTACAAAAGTTAAATGCATAAGTTGATTTTGATTTATAAAGAAAATTCAATTCATTTTATCTTGTTATTTTTTTCTCCTAAATACTAGTAAGGGCCTTAGTATAGTGATTTTCGAGCTAGAGAAGTACTATATATGCTATAGCTAAGATATTTTAAATGAAGTTTCTTTGGATACCTTCGAGAGCAACGGGGTACGATGGTTAGCGGATCATTATCAATTCATCATGGGCATGCTTAAGCTTCTCCGATATCAGCCAAAAACATGAACCTCATGCAAGCTCAAATAATGCCAATGGTCCAGCTGGAGAACAACATGTTGAGTGAACAAGCAAGCAACGATAGGGATACAAAATTCGCTAGCCAATGTTGAATTGTCTTCTAGCTAATTCCTTTTTTTTTTTTTTTTCATGCCTTTCGGTGCTAGATGGCTAGCATAACTACTGATTGGAATCTACATAAAATAACTTAATTTTTATGCATTTATACTTAGAAAAATCACATATTGGTTAGATCCTCAAATTGGACTTTGCTACCAATAAAAAAAAAAATGCAAAAGAATTGATGTCTATGAGATCTCGCGCACCACCTCAATCTGCATGTTATGTTCCTTATTATAAGTAATAAATAAAAGAAAAAAAAATAGTACGTAGTCACACAGAGCAAACTTGATTCACAAGCTTGAGATAAAGACAGATTGGAAAAATGGAAAGAAAACCTTAACGCGTACAAGGCTTGCCATGAACTCTTCTTATACTTTGTTTGGATCTGGCGACTCGTTGATCTATCTTAGAAACAGAATAAAGCGTATTAACAATTAAAATGAAAAGTTGAAAGGACTAACGAAAGGTCACAATTCTAGATTAGCTTTGACGTGAAGAGTAAAGTGGTAGTTAAGCAGGTAAAGACTAAGAATGTTGAAGTTTTGTCTGTCTTCTCGTAAAACTATACTGACTGCAGTACATATATATATATAAAGGACTGAAGCTGTAACATGGGGGTTCTGCAGGGTGCAGTCACAATCATTGTAAAACCTCTGCACGTGCGACCCTGAGTTATACTCACATAGGAATCAATGACATAACTGGACGCATGTACGTATAAGTCAAAAACCAAGTACATATATTAGTATAGCGAGAAAATGGCCAAATAAGAAAATTGTTATGTAATGTAAATACGTTGAATTTCTTTGGATACTACTACTCTGGTCTTATTTGTAGGAGTTTTTGGTAAGTTTATTTTGATATTTTTTATAAAACTCCTTTGAAACTATATATTTACTGCATTAATTACTTTAATTTTTTTACAAAAATACCAGAAAATAAAAATTCATTAATTAATTAGATGAAGAAAGAGATTAAGAGAATAATATTAATCCTAATATTTTGTTTTTGTATAGACCATAGGTATTCTCTACCAAAAACAATCTTGCTCAAGCTGAGTAGGACTACTATAAGACGGTAAAGTTCTCCCTCTAAGTATTTAACGTAGCTACATACTTAGGCTCGAATTCGAGATCAGTGATTAAGCTCAAACAACCATGTGCCAGTTGATCCACGCATTCTGTGGTAATCCTAATAATTTTAAGAGTAAATGTTAAAAAATAATACAAATTAATTTAATATTACTAACTAAATTAATTGAATTGTTTAATCTTTATAAAGTGATTAAAATGGTCCTATAAATAAATCTAGAGGTAATATCAATATTTTTGCTTAGATGTTTGTTAATTTGTTTCTTTTTTTGAGCATAAGCGATCGAGGTTACTTTCGTAGAACATCATATGACTCATGAGTAATGAAATGTTATCAGAAGCATTATTCCTCATAATAAAATACTATATTGATTTTGTGTAAATATTTTGTCAAAAACATGATTTTGTTTTCTAAACGAAGGAAAATTTATAGTGCATGAAATGATATGATGCTTTTGAACTAGTTTAACACCATGAAATATCGTAATTTTACTCTTGGGCTTGTTCTGAAAATCACTTTTGTCTCCACATCATTTTTTTCATCAAACTCATGTTAATTTTAAATACATTTAATTATAATGAAATGTTAGTATCAGATTCCTAAAAATTAATTATCATCAAATCATATATTATCAAAATTTTTAAAAGTATTTGATAATAACGATTATTACTTGGAAATATATGTGACACATTAAATGATATGTTACACATAATTAAAGAATAATAAAAGCTTTATACATGTAATGCATTAAAATTAAAGTATTTTAAATATGTAAAATTTTAATTAAGTGTAAATCATTTCACTTAATTTTTTTCAAATTAAACTTAAAATTTGCGATCAGACTTTCCTAAAGTAAGGATTGCATTTTAATGGAAAAATAAAAAAATATTTATTGAAAATAAAAATAAATAAATTTTAACAACTACATAATTTATAATACACATTTTGTCATTATTTAAAAAAAGATATTTACACATTATTAAACAATAATAAAAAATTTATGCTGACTTATAATGCATTAAAATTAAATTATTTTAATATGTGAAAGAATAATTAAATACAAGATATTTTGCTTTTTTTTTTTCGAAACCTAAAATTTGGGATTAAAATTTTCTAATAAAAAAATTTCATAGGAAAAAATATTAAATTATAATTATTGATTGAAAAATAAAAAAATGTATAATTTTATAATTTATGATACATTTTTTTATAACTCAAATTCTAAAACTTGTGTTGTAGGGGGTTTGGTAAACTTGTGTTGTAAATTGCACTATACTATACGTAGACTTTATACCAGTGCACTATAAAGTGCTTTTGTAAAAAAATAATATAACTGTTTTGCTCATGATTAGCGGTGAAAACCAAGCACATAAATATGTAGTAAGTAGACAGTGCACGTGGAAAGATTCATTTGATGATGGGTTGGTATTTGGTAAACCCAATCCACCCTAACAAACACAATTTTTTATAGAAAGAGAGAGTGAGAAGTAGATGGGCGTATTCAAGACTCTAAGATGGTATCCTATGCGCTCTAATTATATCAAAAGAAAGATCACGAAGAAAATTGATATCAGAGAGAGAGAGAAAACAACAAGGCACAGAAAGATAGGTCGTCTTCGTTGCATGCATCGCCCATGTGCACGCGCATCTGGTGTGGGGTGGACGAAAGCGAACACCCTCTTGCATGATTGGATCACCTATGAGACCCATGTTTGCGCAACAGACAAAGAGATTACGAACACATGTTAATGCCATATTACAGGGGACAATAAATCATAAATAATAAATATCTATATATTCCAAAGTTTTCAAGATTACACTTCTATCGTATACATATTTCAGATTCATGTACTTAAATTGTTTGCTGGGAAAAATACAGCAGATGCATTAAATCAATCTTATGTATATATTCACCCAAAAATAAATAAATAAATAAATCATGCGTGATTGCATTGTTTTGACCATAGAAGCTTTAAAACAGTTAAATATATATGCTTAGACAAACAAATTACTTGCAAGTTCTGTCAAAAAAATAATAATTACTTGCAAGTATAGAAGTGGTTTTTAATTTAAAAGTATTAATTAGTTTATCAAATGAATATGTATAGTCTTTGATCGATCAGTACATAGTTTCTGTACGCCTAGAATTAGGAATTAATTTTTAATCATTCGATAAAATATGTATTTAGAGTTACATCAAATAAAAAGGCCATACAATCTTAATTAGACTGTTTGTGGTATCTCACTAATCTGAGAGATTATCGAATAGAATAACACCTTGTTAAAAAAATTCCGATTGAAAGCAATCATAAGTTTAAATTCAATATATTCCCGCTCCTCCTGCAGTGTAAATAAATAAATAAATAAATAAATATCACTAATTTCTAAGGGTATGAGTATTTTCTGAAAAACAAAAGGACGTAATGAAATTGAAAACTAACGCCCTATTTAGTAGCTGAGAATTAGTGCAGAAATAGTGACATGGAAGAGAAATATGTTTTTCTTTTTTTAATTTTCCCCGGTTTGGTTTAGCTGAAATGTCAAGGAAATATTTGAATTTTTCGTGAGTCTCATTTATTTCATTTCTTCGGCGAAATAGCGCCGAAACAACATAATAGTTACTTTTTCCCCAATAGCCCCCTTGTGTGCTTTCTGTGGCAGCGTTAACAGTCAAACGAGTAGCGGCACAAAATAGGGAGAGGATTGCTGCCTTTCACGAGTGATTATGCGATAGATATCAAGCACTATGGTTGTGTGATAGATATGTTGGGGAGGGCCGCGAGGTTAAATTAGAAGAAGCTGAAAAGGTTGTTTTACAGGTACCTCTTGAGGTTGCCAATGCTGTGATGTGGAGGACGCTATTGAGTGCTTGTAGTGTTCATAATAATGTTGAAATTGGTCAAAGGTGACCAAGAAAATACTGGAGATGGAGAGAGGACATGGTGGGAATTATGTCCTCATATGAAGTTGCGTCCCTCGATATCACCATAATCGATTGTGAGCCTTCCTTAGTGCATGTTTGGATCTGCTTTGATGATCCACGTTCTCATATAAAGTCTCGTCAAATTGGCCAAAAAGCAAGTAATACTTGCTTCTATTTGATGCACATCCTCGGTGGAGAAACGTGATACCAAATGCATAGTTAGTGTATGTTTGGTTTCATGTTTAATTCTCCAGAATCACATTGAAGTACCAATTAACATGATTTTAGATAAATATTTACATGTTTGGTTTCATATTGAAAAATTGATTTTGGCTCTAGAATTGATTTTACGTTGAAGCAACTTTAGTTAGCTTTTGCGTTGGATTAAAAAATTTATACTGAATTTGACTATTAACTTGTTTTTAGAGTAAGAACATCCAAACATAAATCACATCACTTCAAAATCAATTTTAAGCGAAATCAATTTTACAAAACCAATTTCATTCAAAATCAATTTTATCAATGTTCACCCAAACACACACTTAATCGATTACGAATTCATTTCCTGTTTTAATCGATTGTGTGCATTTCAATAATTGATTGTGTGCATGTCGCTAATCGATTACATTTTCTTCACACACGTCGTAATCAATCATATAATAGATTGTAATTAATTAAATGGGTGACCTAAATAAATTTGTTGTCAACACCACAGGTGGGTAAAATGGTACTTTTATTTGTTATATAATTTTTTTCATCTGTTCCTATTCAAACCAAATAATCTTATAATATTATTTCTTTTCTATTATCCTTCTATTTCTATCAAACCAAACAATTTTAAATTACACTTTATTTTTTATCTATTTTTCTCCTCTTAACTTATTTTTTATCTATTTCTATCTACTCTATTTCTCTTCTCTTTGTCAAACAAAGCGTAAGTTATGGAATAGTAAAATTATAAATAATCAAAATAAAATTTTGATTTCAAGAGCAGCTAATGAATAGGCAAGCAAGTTTCTATTAATTAACATAGTAATAACATGATTATGGCTAGTATTTACGGTAATTTCGTGCTTACATCTGAAGTTCTCAACGTTCTTAGGACCAAACAAAGAAATTTAGTGAAGAATAGATAGTCATTTTCATATGCATATATATTAGCCATTTGTCAAATGTCTATCATATAGTACTAAAGGACAAAAAATAAAGGATGGCATGTATACCGTCTGTTTTATATACATATGGCACAATATCAATTCATTTGCCATGTATTCAAAAGAGAGAAGTCCAATCATGCAAATTTGCCGCCCCCCCTCCCCATTTCTTGTCTTCTTTCACACAATTTCGGTAAATAGATAAAATTTGGCATGCATGATCCAATCGTTAAAGCATTCATGTATCAATATTAATGTTCCGTATATCTCGAAGTATGATCCGTTGTTAAGATATTCGTAACTCATAAAATTAACAAGAAATATATATACAATTGGCCATACAAAGGATAAACAAAATAAGTAAAAGGGTGATATTATTGGGCATACAAGGATGAGCGAGAGCACGTGAGAGATAATGCTGTATAGTGGGCTCAGTATTAAACATGCATACGTTATTTAGAAAAATAATTACAACAGTCTCTTGAAATTCAATTTGGTGCTTAATTATATTGAGTTTGATATACGTCTAGGTGAACAAAATAATAGAACATAAATTCTGATGATAAGGTGAACAATGATTTACCATTTTTTTGGGTACGTACATAATATTATTTGACTTTAATTTTCTTGTATATAAGTGTAATGATTTAAGTTATCAATTAATTAAAAATTGTCTTACGTATAATTTTTAAAATAATAATGATGAAAATCAACCATCTTATTATATATTACAATATGAGTATAAAAAATGTTACATTATCTATTTATTTAATTAAATTCATATTATTTATCATTTAGATCACAATACTTCCAATTGTGATCTCTTATATATATATATATATATATATATATATCAATTGTCTTTATGTAGGGGTGATTCTATGTAAAGCAGGTTAATTAGATAATTACTTGTATATCGGCACACATATATAGTAGGGGTGTAAATGATCCGGGTTGGGTTGGGTTTAGGAGTGTTGAAGACCCAACCCAATTAAAAATAATCGGTTGGGTTGGGTCGGGTTTGTATTTTTTTTCAAAGCGATCCAACCCAACTCGACCTTTAGTTGGGTCGGGTTGGGTTATCGGATTAGTCAAATAAAATATTAATATAGTTTATATATTTGAAAAAATTCAAAAAAAAAGGAAAATAAATATACTTAATTAGTTAAACTCATTCAACACATGGTCAATTTAAAATACAAGTCTAACCACACAAATTCAACACTAAAAAAAATACAATATATGTGAATAATATAATATTTTAAATTTTTATTAAAAAAATAATAAATCAGGTTGGGTTGGGTTGAGAATGCATCAACCTAAACCCAACCCAAACTTAATCGGGTCGGCCAAAATTGAACCCGACCCAACCCGCTAAAATGTAGTTGGGTTGGATTGGGTAGGTCGGGTCCGTGGGCTGGGTCAAACCCACTTACACCCCTAATATATAGGAGTGGCAAAACGGATTTAGCCTAGCGAATTTGAATTTACATGCCAATCCAGTTATTCAACCCTATTAGACGAGTCGAGTTGGGGGTAATCAACTCATCAGTTTATTTGGGTTGTCCCATTTTAACCCATAAGAAACAAGCTTGCAGCAGTAAAGGAGTGAGCCAACTCATTAGCCCTTATATTTAATTAAGTATAATACAACAAAAACTTGTGTAGGATTTGGGTTTTAATTTAATTTTAGTTAGTATGAAAGTGGTGTTGTGTTTAAGATTCAAGATTTTAGGTTAGAAGATGATCAATGAATATATATGTGTTTTTGTTTTTGATAATTTTTTATCGTTATTATTAATATTATAGATAAAGTAATTAGAGGAGTTAGATAGAAGAATGCAGTTAAAAACAATTAGGTGGACAGATGAAAGGGTATAATAACTAATAGAAACCTAAAGCTATTTTCTTTAATAATTTTAATTTTTAATTTATTTTTTCTTTTTTCATATAGTTTTTTGACAGGTCAGCTAACCGACCCTTCTATAAAAAGGGTATGTTAACAATTTCAACCCTCATATCTAAAATAGGTCATTCGCATTGGGCTACAGCCATTTTTTGGCAGGCTAATAAAGGGGGCGAGGTGAGGCATGTCAGGCTAGCCCATTTTGCCACCCTTACATGTATATACAGAAATGAAATTTTATACTATTAACTAATTAAAATTCACTGTATATATTATTTTTAACATAATTATTACAAAAGTAAACAATTTTCAATTATATATTATTTATGATTGGATAATAGTATAAAAAAAGGCTAAAATAAAATTTTTGCCCCTCATCTAAATCATTTGTTTTAGTTTAGTCCCTTAAGTTTAAAAAAATTTATTTTGATCCCTTAAAGTGTTTATGTTAGACTAAATTAGTCATTCTATCAGTTTTTTACACTAACAATGTTAATTTTAGCTAACATAACATCTTTCACAGTTTGTCACGTGTCACTAAGTTAACTAAGTTGTTGTGATAAACTGACAAAAAGACTAACTTGATCTAACAAATATACTTAAGGGACCAAAATAAAACTTTTTAAACTTTGAAGACTAAATTAAAACAAAAAAATTATATGAGAGACCAAAATTATATTTTAACCTATAAAAAATCTTTACATCGTTGGTGTAATCCAATTATATAGAAAAAGAAAGACAAAGCATACTAGATGAGAAATGAGAGAAACGCAAATTTTAATTGTATAATTGAAATGGATAACTAATATTAAAACTAATTCAAACAAATATTTACTCCTCTCTCTTCGCACGCTATTAAAAGTTTAGGCTCACACCAATATAAGATTTGGAAAGCCGCTAATTTTAATGAAGATTTATATTGAAATTACATAATACATATTTTATAAATCATCGTAATTCAAGTTTATTCTTAACAAATGTGAAAAAAAATACCCAAAAAACTAACTTTGATTGATTATAATGTTTAGCTTTTGTTGTCGTCTTCATTCATTGGATCGAATTGATTCGATAAATCTAACGATCCGATTTAACTAAATTAATTATAATTGGTTTAGTTATTGAATTTATCTTTTTTCTAACTCAAATAACCCAATGACCCAATTAATTATTTTTTAATTTTAAATTAATACATTTTAGGCTTTAGCACATAAATTTTTCTTCTATTTTTGTCTTTTTTCTCTTCACTTATTTTGATCTACTTATGATCTTATTGACTATTATTAAGTGTCTTCAATTATGCTTATTATGTAATTTTTTGTCATATTTTTTAGTAAAAAAATTAATGAGATATATAAAGTGATAATTATAGATAAAAATTAAATATTAAATATAATAAATATTTAGTCATTAAAGAACAAGAAATAATTTTACCTTGCATTAATATGAAATTAAAAATTTATATAAATTAGATAAAAATTATAGATAAAAATTTGAAAAATATAATAATTTATATTTTTATCATAATGTGATGACCCAAACTTAATCAAATTGGCCAAAAAAATTTCAAAACCTAAACGAAACCAAACCAATTAAATATGATTGGTTTAGATTTGATTTTATCCTAAACCCAAATCAATTCAACTCGTGAAAACCCTAGATGTCCCACATGTAAAAAGAAAAAAAATCAAAATATTATAGTTTAATTTTGATATAATGTCAATGTAAAAATTTTTATATTGTCAATTAATTAAAAACCACAAATGTCTAAAATAATTATTATAAAAGTCAATAATTTTATTATGTGTGATTACTCATGATTGAATGATAATGTAATTTTTTGACATTATATGTTCACTTTAATTAAATTCAAAATGATATTTTTGATAGGTATCTTTTCCAGAATTTAATAAAAATTATAATAACGGTATATTTTACACTATTATCCTATCACGAATTATGTACAATAACTTTATTAATTTTAATAATAATTACTTAAAAGTTACATGTAAAATAATTTCTGATTAATCAACTGTGTAAAAATTTTGTAGATGAAAAAGAAACTTCTCTTTTCATTGGTAGACATAAATTCAATTAAAAAAACCCTTAATTTCAAAAATACCTTCATAAGCAGGATCTAAATACTCATGAAAACTCAAAAAGAAAAAGGAAAAAATGACAGCGTACACTGAACACTTTGCCTACAAAAATTAATCAGATAAAAAAAAAAATTTAAAAGTGGAGGTTGCTTCTCACGCGCCTTGGAAAGAGCGTGATGACGGGACCATGCAACAATGCTATGCTATCCTTTTGCCTATAACGTAAGATGTACGTTCCACTATTGACTGTTCGTAAAAGCAAGGGCCGTGACATCCGTTCAGGAAAGTCTGTTTTATCTGCTGCGGCCAAGACTATCTAATATCTAACACAAAAGGGTATCTTTGCCCACAAACGTCAAATATTTACACGTGGAGTTGTTCCATTTGTCGTTCACCAAATACTCCGTTATCATATAGAGAATATAAAATGCCCCCAGCTGTGAAATTTTCCGTAAGGCATCATGCCAAAAAAGAAAGAAATGGGAAGCATTAAACAAGGTTTATTCTCGTGGTAAATGGTAACAAGTCCTGCGAGGATATTATTTAAAAAAATCAAAGATGAAATTTTTTTATTAAAAAATACTTCTATAATTATGTATCCTAATAAAACAGTAGTACTATTTTTTTCCCATTATTATTATGAGTTTAATGGCTATGGACTATCAATATAAAAAGTTTTATATTGTTAACCAATCACAAATCACTGTTGTTATGACTTTTAAGGTAATTATTGTAAAAGTCAACAAACTTATCATACATAGTAATTTGTGATTAGATGACAGCATAAAATATCTTTATATTGTCAGTGCATAACCTTTTTTCTCTATTGTTATTACTACCTCTGTTCTTTTTTAATTGTTGTTTAAATTTTTATACGCAAAACAAGAAATACAATAAATTTTCTTATTTTTTATAAAATAATTTTGAAGTTTTTTATTGTATCATTTCTCATTTTTACTTTACAATAAATACATACTAGTTGTAAATATGTAAATTAATTAAAAATTAGGTGAAAAGTAAGGATGTATTTGACAAAAAGGTAATTAATGTTATCTAATTTTGAAAATAACGGATGAATAGAATTTTTTTTTAAAAGAACTGACGAGTAAAAAGGAACGGAAGAAGTATTAACCTCCTTTAACTCAGTTTTACATGGAAAGAAAAGGTGCTAATTTAAGAAAATATATTCCCGATATCAGGAATTTAAGAAACTAATTACATCTAGTTAAGACTTTTTAATATACAATTTTAATTGATGATAAATGGGATTAATTAGGGTTTCTCTTGTGTTCACATCATCCGAAACAAAAATTTATGTCGTTTTTTTACCTCAGTTTGTCAAGTCTCTCTAACTCCAGTTTCACACACCTGAAAAATTAATTGTACTAACGTAGATAATGAAAAATGACAGTGCGAGAAAGTCCAGTTTTACACTGTAGTTGTTCATAACTAATTAAATAATAACAGTTTTTTTTTTTTTAAATTGAGTAAAAGTACGGTTTAATCTAAATTGGGAGAATTCAATCTCATTTACAAATGTCTAATGGTTTGCTTATTGCATTACCGTCATTGTGTCTCAGGCTGGAGACAAGACAGTAGCAGGCTGGAGACAAGACAGTGCCATAACTCTTCCCAAACCCAACAATCTCATTTACAAATTTTGACAAGTTTAGGTGATTATATTACATGTAAATTTTGCAATATATGATATATAAAAAGCTTAAATATGTTTTTGATTCTTGTAATATATTATTTTTTTGATTTTAGTTCTTATAAAAATATTTTTTTTAAAATGATTCTTGTAAAATTTTTATTTTTTTTTTGGTCCTTATTATTTTGTTTAGTTTTTATAATATATTTATTTTTTCGTTTTTGTCTTTATAATATGTAAATAATTTACTTTTAGTTCTTGCCAATTTCTTTTCAAAGAGACTAATTCAAAATAAACAAAATATTATAGGGACTAAAACAAAAAAAATAGATATATTAAAGGAATTAGAACAAATAAAAGGACCAAAATAAAAATAAAAATTACGAGAACTATTTTAAAAAAAATAATTTTATAGGGACTAAAAATAAAAAAATAATATTTTATAAGAACCAAAAATATATTTAAACTTATATATAATGTAAATCAAATAGAAGTTCAATTCTTTGATGAGAAAACAGGTCATGTACTGTATAAAGTAGTTTTACATTGTCATCCAATCACAAACTACTATTTATTATAAATTTGTTGACTTATATAATAAATACTTTAAAAGTTATATCAATAGTGAATTTTGATTAGTTGACAGTATAAAATTTTTTACACTAACAATGTATGACCATTAAACTTTTTGTTTTCCTCGATTGAACCATTAAACTCTTCTTTGATCTTCAGAATTCAGATAATAATACATAATAAAGAAAAGTTTGAAATAAAACGATTGAAATTACCTAGACCAATTTCACCGTGATCCTCCTGATAGAGTCGAACAATAATATTGTAATAAAGTTGCGTAAGTGTGAAATTAAACGAGTTAGTGATAGTGATGCCCCGTTACCCCCATACCCCACCTCCAACTAAAACACTTATCTCTCTCTCTCTCTCTCTCATCTTCCTACCATTCTTTCTCTCTTTCTCGCTCCAATCCTACCGCTCTCTCTCTCTCTCTCTTACTCATCCTCCTACCTTCTAACGCACGCTTTGAAAGCTTTCCGTAAAGTTTTTCAACCCCCTAACTATGTCTATATAAACACCAACAAACGCAGTTTCACGCACTTCACGTTGAGTAATTTTTTTCTCTCCCACTTTCCCACCATCCAAACCATGTCCACCGACTTGCACCTCCACCACGACCTGCCGAAGCTCCGAATCGCCGGCGTCAAAATCGACGAGGTCCCCTCCCCCGACCGCGACGTCGCCTCCGCCGTCACGCGGGCCGAGACTCAAAACGACGTCGCCGCAGCCGACGAGGACGAGAGTTACCGTACTCCGACGTCGAAGGAGAGCAGGATTCCGGCGATCCTGACGTGCCCGCCGGCGCCGCGGAAGCCGAGGGCCTTCGTCGGGTGCAAAAGGAAACTCCTTGATGAATTTCAGTTCTTCGAGGTACCGAATAAGGAGGACATGGACGCGTTTTTCAGATCCACTTTTCCCAAGAGGACCTGCCCTTGTACATGAAAATTTCAACCTTAGCTTCTTCGAATACCACACCTTCCACCCTGTTAAACTACGTAAATTACACAATTTTTTTTTTTTATTATCCAATTCCACTTCTTTGCTCAATTTCTTTTTCTTTTTTTTTTTGGTTTTTTGATATGTTATATATATTTCACTTTGTATCAGATGTGAAATATTGGATCCCGAATCGTATATGTTCATTAATCCAATCAACATAGCGTTGAATTCTCTCCAGTCCCATTATCATTTGATTCGTTTCCATATTAATTTGCCTTTGGTTCAATTCAATTTGACGGGGGGTTCTTAATTATGTTGGCTTGTGATTGTTGTTTGTGTGGGTTGTTTTTTTGTATGAATCTCATGAATGATTGTTGTTCATGCCAACAGAAGCGCAGAATTTTCTAAATTTTATGTTTAATTTCCCTCGGGGGTATGATTCATATATTCTGTTTTCTGGGTTTCTTGTATGATTGATCAAATTGTTGCGTTTAGGGTATGTGTTTGTGCAATTATATAATGTAATTCGTTGAATTGATGAAAATTAATATTCTGAAAAATGGAAGAAGATAGGGTAGATGAGGTTGGTGGCTTGTGTTACGTAATGGAATTAATCACTACTATTTTAGTAGAACGCATGGAGTTTGTGAGAATTTTGATAGGTTGGTTAATTTACTTCGTGAATTGTTAATTATGTGCCTATGTGTTTTGACAATTATGCATGAATGTGAATGAGGTCAAGTACTATTTGACACCTCTTTGGGATTGATGAAAGAACTTTTGTTTTTTGATTATTTATTTATTTTGATTTGTCCGCAAGAGATATTGAGGGATGGAATAAATAACAGGAGATGGAAGGGATAACTGGCGAGACGTGCTGTGTACCTTGTGATTTTGAAACACAAGCTAAGTTTTTGTCTTTTTATAAGAAATGTAATATAAATCCAAAAAAGGATGAGAATTATATTTATTAGACGCCATATTTGAATATTATCGCTCCTCGTGGAATTCCATAATTTTTCTCGGAAATTTGGTGACTGGGTGTGGAGGATTTAGTGTGCTACTCATCAAGGTGAAAGAGATTTGTTCTTGGTTTTTTTTCCGGGGTTACTAAGTGATTTGATCTATCTAATCTACCAGCTCATCACCTAATAAATAAGAAATTTCTTGTACTTGAATTTTTTTTAAATATTTCCTTTAAGATCCCCATATGAATATAATCTTTGCAAATATGTTGTTAATAATATTTTTAAGCTAAGTAGTTTTCTCGATATGGGTAAACTATTTTCTTTTATGTAAACAAATAATGGCCTGATAATGTTTCAATTATAAATAAAGAATGAAACCTCATTTGTAAATTATGCAAAGAAAAATATTCCATTAGTTATGATCCAATTTATTGGTTTAATATCCTTGTCTTTTAAAAAAGACAAGATTTACTTTTAATTAAACTACAAATTAAGTCCAACCACATTCTTATCATTTTTAAGAGTTTTTTTTTTTAATTTTCATTTACATATTAAAATTTTAAAGTCAAACTTGACTAGTTTTTATACTTTCTTTTATTTGTCTAAGATGACTCCAATATCTAGACATTACATTAGACATCTTGATTAATTTAATTCAAGTTGAGTAATATAGGATGGAGATATCAAATTACTTAAATTCGTTTCAATAAAATTTTGTATATATATAATATATTTAAAAAAGTGTAATATATATTAAATTGAATTTATTTAATGAACTATCGAATAATTTTAAAACTATTATAAAAAATTGTATACTTGATTTATTAATCAATAAGTTTTAATTGAACAATTAGATTATTAAAATTTAATATATACAAAGAGTTCTTGAATGAATATTCTATGTTTATTTATATTTCAATTTAGTCTTCTATAGATTTGATCAAAATAATATCATTTGGGATGCCTAATTATAAATTAAGAGTGTGTTTGACATGTCAAATAAGTTAATTTCTAACTTATTTTACTAACTTATAATATTCTTTGACCAAATTAAAGCATTTATTAAAGAATGTTATATATTTCACCAGCTTATACAACTACTTCAATTAGCTAATACCTTATATAATCTTGTAACTTACGTTTTTCTTCTATTTTTATTCTTATTAAACTATTTTTATTATTATTCTTTTTTTATTATTTTTTGGGTAATTTTTATATAATACTATTTATTTTAATTATTATACTATTGATTTTAATTTTTAAAAATTATTTTTAAAAAAATAAAATTAAATTAAATTTAATAAAAAGATCTAAAACTATAACTACTTAAAAATATTTTTTTAGTCTACAAAACAAAAGTAGAAATTATTTAAAAAAATTATATGAAGGCATTCTTTTATATTATTATATATTTATTAGTTATTTAAATAACTAATTTTATCAACCACTTTTAATTTCAATAAAATAACTTAATTTCAACTTTAAGATTATTTTTTTTGGTAAATAATGGCAACATCAAGGTTAGAATTTAGGATTTTGTGCATACTACCCAAACTTCCTTACCACTAGGCGGACCCTAATGGGTATTTCAACTTTAAGATAATAACTTATAATTGTTCACCAAAAAAAAAAACCAATAAACTTTAAATTAGTTTATCAGTTAGTTTGTCAAATATTTTCTAAGACTCAATTAAAGATATTAATGACATGTAAGAAACTTCTATTAAGTAAGCTAATCGTATTTGATAGAACGGAAAATGTTACAGCTAAAAAACAAGTTAAAGCATCAAATTGACAAATAAATAAGATAAAAGACAAAACTAAGACTTAAATTAAACATATTTTTTTGCATAGATTGTTTTATTAGTCATTTCTAAATAGGTGTTAATATTGAAAAGAGAAAAATGTAATATATATATATATATATATATATATATATATATATATTATCAAATATTTTGTGTGTATAAAATAGAATTTATGTTAAAATGTTATCAATATATGAAATTAAAGTATAAATTATATATTTTTAAAAATTATAAAATTAAATATATAGTTAATTTATGCATAATTTCACTTTAACTAGTGTGGTTCTCTAATATATTACATTGTTGATCTATTTAAAGATTTAGCGATTTTTACCCATTGATTTATTTACATTACTTATTATAAAATATGTCATCAAATAAGTTTTAGGGTTAGCTTAAAGTTTTAAACAAATTATGTCAGCCATTAAAAAAGACATATATTAAATAAATAGGCCGCTGAACTTAAGCTTTATATTTATCAACAAGCCAAATATGTCTAAAGTAAAACCTAATTAATCATGTCCTTACTTTTACTTAGCATGCATGGAAAAAGGACATAGCAAGGAGCAAAGACTGAGAATGATATTACAGTAGGGTATCTTACCATAACTATGAAGAGAAAAAATATTTATGTTAATTATGACGAAATTACAAAATTATTATTACCTTTACAGAGGTGCCCAATTTAATGGTGTGTATGTTCTTCTCTTTTTTATACCACATGTATTCACAACGTGTTCTCCTTATAAATATTAGTCATTCTTTAAATAAAGATAATACCAAGTTTGATTTATGATGATGATTAAGATAAAAAAAGCTTTCATCTGAAAGTTTGCTGGTGAAATATTTCGAAGTTCAATGTCATCCAACAACTCCTTTTTCAAGACAAACTTTTTGTAGCAACTATATACAACTATATTTTAGTGCGATAGGACAATTTTTTAAAGAGAACACTTTTATAACATTTTTTATAATTTTTTTACGAGGTACTTTTTTCTAGTTTATAAAAAGATATTAAAATAATTTTTTAGTTTTAACTTTTTTACAAAAAATATAATTATATATAAAATTTACAATGTATTGTTAAATTAAAAAATACTTCTGAAAAGAAACAAATAGAAATATCTCCCTGCGTCCTGCTCTGTTCCAATCAATGACAACCCGTTAGTAAAGGGAAAAGAGCAAGTGTTATATTCAGGGCTTTAGCTTGTCGTATTGAAATGCCTTCTTGTTCCAAATGTCATGGTTATTCCTTCTCAAACCTTGATACATCCAGTAATTAATCAAAGAAACCCAGCATCTACATATTAAGGGTTTTTTTTTTTTTTCCGAACGAATATACACATACGTATGTGAATGTACAGAGGCCAAAGTGAAACTAATCAATCGATGTCAATTAATTATTTTGTTGGCAACACAACAGTATTAGGACCATGTGATTTTCTCTGCTAGCGCATATATTTAATGCCATGGCTTCATTTTTACGTTTCTTTGTCTTTACTCTCTAGGTGTCCTAAAAGGTGGGCGTGACCGTAAAATAATGAGAAAAAAGTTTGGTCATGGTCGATGGGCATCATGGAGTATAAATCTCCAAGCTAAGTTAAGAATGAACCAATAGTATAAAGAAAGAGAACTTGAGCTATAAGCCAGTCTTTGTATAAGTTGGATAAGGAATAAAGTGCTGGTAAAAAACAGTGGCTCATCAAGTTGAGGAATATGCAAGCTGCGCAAGCAGAGAGAGATGCTACATGTTGTAATATAATTTATAGAAAAAGAAGGGTAAGCAACTAAAGCACAAGTTTCAATGAAGATTATCACCTTTCACAACTCAGTTATAGGAAAAAAGAATAATGAGAGGTTGCAAGCATAGGATGCGTCATTGTCAAGGAAAGGATTCCAGGAAGGCAGATCCACCGAAGGTGGGGGCTACTGCATAGAGGATGTTCCTCGTGGGAATACTTGAATGTAATACCATATGTATGCCGACCCAATATTGCATACTGTCGTCTATTGGATATGTCACTTCGAGGGGTCTATATACATGCATAAAATATTTCTAGTTGCCTGTTCAAGTGTATGGTATAAAATCATTACTAAGTTTTTTGGGGAATTATTTTCATTTCGGGATCGAATTTTAGCCAAATAGTTATATATAGCTTAATCATCCTTAATTTCGCTACACATGTAAGTCTCAACAAACAATCTTTAATAAATATGAAATTTTATGAGTTTAGGCCTGTCATTTTTATTTGTTTATTTACATTTGGTAATCTTCAGCATATACATAATTAACTTTCGGTTTGTAAAAGACCACACTGTGTTTAAAACATAACTGATGAAATTTTCAAGTTTGATTTATATACAATTTATTATTTAAGACTAGAATAATGAATACCATAATAGTTATTATACTAAAATTTATTATGAACTTAATTTTGGGAAAAATTAATTGTATTTTTGTTTTGACCTGTGTACGACTTTGACTCCTCAAAATTATTATACCAGGGCACGTGTTAATAAATGGAAGTGTTGCAGCCATGGGATTTTTTGGGCTTGGTGAAGGCCTGAAGGGTCTTTGTTTCAGAGAAAAAAATCTGTATCTAACTCTAAATGCATGTAATTTCAATTGCCTTACAGACAAAAGTAATTAACCTTACTCCCTTAGTCATTGTCAAGGTGCATATAGGAGCTGCTGCCCGATAGCATTTCATGTACTTCGGTTCCGCCAGTTTGGTGCTAGCTGCCATATTCAACCCATGGAGTTTTGGAAGTTGTGAGGATCTGTTTTATGATTTGGTTACCCTGTTCTCAGACTTTGTATAGCACTTCCTGTGCTTTAGTTTGTGGCTTTTTATATTTTTAATAAATTGATTTGCCTATCAAAAATTTTGACTCCTCATTTTTTTTCTTCAAACTAATTAAGTTCTCTATTTTTAAAATTAAGAATATCTAGTCCTTTTAACAATTTCTTCTACCTAAAAATTTTCAAATTTTCATTTTCTATTTAAAACCTTCACAGATTGAATTGATTAAATTCTTTTCTACTTAAAACCCACCAACCAAAACATTAAATTTTACCTCAAAAAATATCTCAAAATTTCTCCCCTTTAAACCCTAATATCATATCTTATAATAAAAGCCTTTAAATTTTATCAAGTTTCCATCAAATTTCTGTTTGGCACCAAAGTGACAGAATAATATCACGTAGCTAAAATAAGACATGAGAAATATAGGAATTAACACACAATACTTTAACGTGAAAAACCCTCAATTGATAAGGAAAAAATCACAGGCAAAACCAGAGAAATAATTTTGTTAAGTGGAAGAAAAATTACAACTTCTCTCTAAATATAAGGAGAGAACAATTACACCCTCTCTTATAATAGGAGAATACAACTAGAGAACACTCATATAATTTTTTTCTCTTGGAATGAGATGCTAAACTTGATGGCTTATTATTTATAGCCAAAGTTTTGAGCTTAAACATTTAATGTCATTGCAAAATTTCCACATCCTCCAACCAATTTATAGCCCAGCATATAGAGAGTTAGATTTTACCACTGTTCATTTTTGACTTCACATGCCACAAAAGTGGCTTTACACACGTTCTGCAGGTTCACAATTTCTTATTTCTAAACTTTTAAAATGATCTCATATCTCAAATCCATCATAATCCTCCGATGTTTAGATAAAATAGTAGTTTGAAGATTTAAAGTAGAAAAAAATGAGGGGAGGATCAAATTTATTTAATTAATTCTAAAATAGAAATACTTAATTATTTTTTTAAAATAAATACAGAATTAAAATCCCACACAATCTAATTAGAGACAGTAAAAATACAATTAAATCAATTTTGTAAATTTAAATTACTTACAATTAAGTTTATAAACATATCCATACACAATTAGTTTACCAATCACAGAGGCAAGGCTCAAGTATATGGATATATTTTTAAATTTGTTAGGGGGAAAAAAGATTTCATAGACCTTTCCTAGACTAGCCCTATATAACTGTTGGCAATGCATATCATAGTGGTTGTTTAGACCCTTCTATTATGTTCTCTCGATTTCATCAAACATGTACAATCGTCCTAGGCCAAGAACTAACATTATCCAATCTGATCACTGACAATTAGTTGTGGTTATGAAATTGATAACTGGATAGAGTCTAACTGTCCAAGTATATCATTATCCGTTCTGAATCCTTATAGCTTGATAGTACTACAAGGAAGAATTGAAGCATCTAACAAAGAATGCTGCTCGGCGATTAGAGATATGTTTGCATTGGTTTTCGATTTTTTTTATGCTTAATTTTTCTTACATTATTTGTACATTTTTTTCTTTTTTCTTTTTTTTTATCTCTTTTTTGTTTCACTCATTTCACAACCACAATTGGATGTGGAAAAAGAGATTACCCATTTGTATATTTAGGATTGATCACCAAGAGTCTTAAGTTTCTTAATTAGATAATCAATATTAAATATACTTAAATATTGTTTACTCATTTGCTAGTAAATGTTTGATACATTTTTCCTTCTTCCCACGATTTGTGGAAGGTTGTTGCTTTGATATTTTTCTACACGTTATATGGTGTTTCGCATCGGTGCATGATAATCGATATAGATGGCAAGACAAACCAACCGACCCATTTTTGCACACCCCACCATAAACACACCAAAAATGGGCTAGGTGAATTGACCCCCTCTATATATATACATGTTACAAAATATAGGGATAACAAAAAGGGTTGGGCTCGATGCCTGCCCAAACTTGGCTGGGTGGACTAGGTGGTTGAATCTACCAGCTTACCTGTCTGCCTCGTCAATCTAGTAGGCCGCTGGCAGGTCAGGGCGAGTTGGCCCGCTAGGCCATATTTAAAAAAAAAAAAAACTTTTTAAAGCTTGATAATATTTAAGATCCAAAGAAGTGTAAACATCAATCAAATAAAGAAATTTTCTATTTGCTCCTTGATCCCTTGCTAGTTAGAAATAAGAAAAAAGTATATGATTAAACTAGCAACCAATATTAAGAATTAAAGACACCAAATATACTCGAACTTATATTTCTACTTTTAAAAAGTTAACATTAAAACATATATAATCTTTTAATTAATTAATCAAGAATTATAATTGTATTGAATTTTTTTTATTAAACTTATATTCTCTTTTTCTTCTTATTTTTTTCTCATTTTTATTTTTTTAATTTATGATAGACCAGCCCGCTAGCCCACCCCTAAATGAGACGGGGGCCAAAAGGCCAAAACATTCAGCCTAGCCCTTAATAGGCAAGCCAACCTGCCTCTGCCAGTTTTTGACAAACTAATGGCAAAGCGGGCCAAAATGGGTCGGCAACCCCGCTTTTGCACGCTATCCTGTTTATGGGTAGGCTAGCCTTTCAAAAAAATAAAATAAATAAAAGAAGAAAATATTAAAAAATTATATATATATATATATATAAACTAAAAAATATCAAAGAAAATAGTTTTAGGCTCTTATTAGTTACTATCTCTTTCACCCATCTACCTCATAGTTTTTAACTGTGTTAATCCATCTAAATCCTTTAACTGTTTTGTCTCTGATATTGACAACAACAAATTGTCAAAGAGACACATCCACCTTTATTGATTATCTCCAAACTTAAAACATTAGGTCCTAAAGTATACAACATCACTGTTATACCAAAATGAAATGGAAATACCTAAAACTTTACACTAATTTTTTATTTTTTTGCCTAATTAAAAAAAATGGTGACTTAGCGAGCTAACTTGTCTTGCCCTATTGCAAGATCATTTTTGGCAAGCCAAAATGAGGGTGGGCCAAATAGGTTGGCAGTTTTAATATCCTAACCGGATCCATTTAAGAAAACGAATTCAAGCAATCCCATTTTGTCACCCATAACAATGAATGGCTTTCTCACTACAAGAAAGGCCAAAATAAAGTATAAAATAGTGTCAGTCACAATACTGACACTACCAGCACCAGTTGTCATTGACAAACCTTTCCAATTCCATTTTTAAAATTTTTAAAAAATAAAAGATAACTAGTGTCGACAAGACCAACACTAACTTTAACAACATAAAAAATATTGAAGTTAGCGTTAGCCTAACTAACGCTATGTTCAAATAACATAGATGTCATGTCCCTTTTTCCTCACTTCCCTTTTTCTTCCCTTCCTCTCACTCTCAATCTCCCTCAACCCAACCTATCGTTGTTGATGTTCAGTGTCGTTGTGAGCCTCTCATTCTCCATAAACCCTGCTCTCTCATTCTCTATTTCACACACACACATACACTCTTTCTTTCTTCTATTCTCTATGTTTTAGGCTACCGTTAAGAGCATCATTTGTGGAGAAGTTGTCATCGTGAGCACTATTTAGGGAAAAGTCACTATCATAAGCACCGTAAGTGCATGATTCTTATGCTGTCTTTGATTTGTGTTTTGCCTATAATGTGTTCATTATACTATTTTGGTTATGTATATTGCCTATATTATGTTCCTCATGTTGTGTTTTTTGCATTTTGAAGTCTTTCGAATTAGTTAGTTTTAATTGCGTTTTTGCCTATATTATGTCCATGAATAAGTTAGTTTCAATTTTAGGAGAGACAAGAAATCTAAACTACTTAAAAGAAATTAGTTTGGTTTGTATTTTTTTTCCTAATGAACCAAATCGATTTCAAATATGGTACAAAACATGTTTGCACTATCTTTACCCCTTTTTAAAGTTAAATATGAAGGAGGAACGAAGAATCAATTAACTATAAGGTCAATCCCTTTCAAGTAAACCTAGAAGTATGATGCTTTGGGTTGTTGTTAATTTGATACCTTGGTTTGTTGTTTGTATTCTCTTGTGGAACAAGTCGCAACGACTTAGGGATAATGTTTTTTCTTATGGTAGGATTGTTCATAACACTTTGAGCTTACATTAATGATTACAACTATGCATGTATTTTTTTTCATTATTATTTATCTATAATTGTGGAAATTTTTATGTGATTGATGTGTTGTTTGTTAGTGGAGAGCAAAGCCCAATGGGTGTTGTTTGATATGCAAGATGCTAAAACTGTGTGCTAGTTGTACACTACTTATTCATGCATAGGTTGTTATCAGGGGAAAACTAATAGCTTGGAGAGCTAAATCTAGGAAGTTCAACAATTGGCATATGATTTCTTCTCAACAATTAATAGAAGATTACATTGACTCTGCAGTTAGACATGTGCTCTTGATACAAGTTACACCACTTGCATATTCAAACATTGATAATGCCAAAGACTACTCATTAACACTGATTTTTTTATTATATTCTTCATTGTGTAGTACATTTTATCCTTTATTTATAAAGTGTCCCTTTTATTCTTATTTGTGTTGCAATTTTTCATATTTATTTGGAAAAAAATATTCACAACCGAATTAGAGACCAAATGTGTGGTCGCTAAAGTAAATTGTATCTTTAAAAGAAAAAAAAATGCGACTGAATTAGGAATGAATGTGTTGATACAAATTTTGTTGTTGTGATGTTTGTTTAGCGATGGAATTTAAATTGTATTTTTTTTAAAAGTTCATTTAAATATAGCAACAAAATTAACAATTGCACCTATTGATCACTAATTAGATCTCTCAATGAGAAAAGGCCAAAATGTTAGCAATAATCTATTTTTACTTAGTGACTAATTTCGGTCAATCGCTATTAGGGACCAATATCTAAATTTGATCGCTAAACAAGTTAGTGACTAGATTTATTGTGACCACTTTGTGGTGGCCAATAATTCAATCATTAATTAGCGACCAAATTTACATCACTGGCGACCGAAAACTTCAATCACTAACTCTTTTGTAGTAAACTCACTTTATTTTCACATTTACTTACACTTCATATGTTGTAGTGAATTGCATAAGTCTATTAAGAGTGATATGTTCAACCTAACTCAAAAACCTACGTAACTAAATGATCAAAAAAACCTAACTAACTCAATTCAATTGAAAGAAAGTATTTATACTAGATCTAGGTATTTTAGTTAAATTAGATAAAAAAAAATGTAATTAAACTATTACTTGATTAAGTACTCTCAAACTTACTTGATTTGAACCACCTTATTTTTTTTTTCTTGTTATTTGTATTTTCTTTTGATTTTTTGTTAACATTTTTAAGAAAATTAAAAAAAGAAATATAGTGTTTTGGTCCCTATTAAGCCTACTTAGACCTATGTAAATAAATAAAGCAAACACACTAACTCAACGTTATCAAGCCCATTATCAAGCACTCAACCATATCCCAATACCTTCACGACTCAAGAACCTTCCTCATCATGTGCAAATCTCCTGAGGTGCGAAGCATGAGATCATAAAAACAATCCATAATCAACATTGCAAATCAAATGATTCATCTTAGTGACACCTTCTATGCATGATCACGCAAAAGACATTAGCTTGACTCACAGATGAGCCTTATAAATAAGCCTAACAAGCCTAGAGATTTACACTTGTTCTATATATATAAAACTAATTCTATACACTTTTTATTCTTTAGCACATCTTGACTTGAATATTAGAGTCTTTATAGGTACTACTTCGAAGCTTGACTAGTGATCATAAAAAACTCCTGAAACCACCTCGAATATTCCTTGCCTTGAACTAGTGTTGAGTATATATAAATAGGCACAATATAAAATTGTATATTTGTTTGTTAATTATTTTCAATTTTTATAAATCTTGTCTTAGAAATATAAAATATACAAATTCGATTGTCAAACCTGATACAACCAGAGTTTGATCGGATGGATTAGGTTAGTTTGAAAAAAATTGATAAATTTGAACTAACTCAACTAAATTAAGTTTAATTTGTTTGCATTTCTTTTTTGTCAAACCATCCTTCAATTAATTTGTTATTGAATTAAGGATGATTATTGGTAAATAATAATTTGATTACCTTTATTAATTAGTTTGGTCGAAACCTGAAATCAGTGATATTTAAACAATATCTTTCTTCTTCATTTTTCTGCGAGATCAACCACAATCACATGATCACATCTACAGCGTCAGAACAAGAACATATCTCGCGTTCGCAAGGGGAAAATGTAGTGCAGCGTGCAATATAAGTTTAATGACGAGGATCTCGGTATTTTTTTTTTTATATAATAATTTAAAGTGAAACTAAATATTTGGTTGGATGCGTCATGCATGCCAATTATTGGATTGACAAATGATAACTGCACCACTTGGCAACTTTATTAATGACCCGGATTCCACGTTGTTTATGAATGATAATAGTAATAACAACTACTATAAATAGCAAAAGCAAAATCAGATTAAAAAACTATCAATAAAAGATACTAGCATTGATTCTGTTGGGATGTGTACATCTGGATGATGCACAATTACTCTCCCTCATAGTATCATTTAAATTTTTAAGATAATGTACATTGTTTTCATAAAAGTACTTTTATTAAAGGAGTTACAATCTACTTGTTTAAGATTTAATTAAGATGGAGTATCAATAAATAAAAATATTAGTAATAAAAAATAATTAATACTCGAAAACACATAAAACAAGACAATTACTAGTAAGCACTGCCCACTGACAACTGTATATCTCAGCCGCTCCAAGAAACGTGATAATAAAGCTATTGATTAAAAGATTAGCATTATTACTTTCTGTTCTGATAGGATTGTTGCCTTTGGGTTGGGATTGGCTGTTTTGTGTTGGATTTGGATCTCTTTATTGCCGAAAGACTAGGAGGGTGGCTATCATCCAAGTTAAGACTGAGTAAGAACCCATAACATTTACATAGTATAAGTGGCACCAGCAAAGAAAAGGAAATATGGAAAAGTGAAAGGAAAGGTGTCTCCAAATTTGCTATGTTATACTTAAGCAGGATTCCCTTTGTTTCTGCCTAGCCAGGCATCACAGATGTACTTACTCTGTAAAGAAGCAGCCTGAAGCAAGAATTAAATGCTGATTCATTGAAAACACTCAAAACATAGTAGCAGTCCTCCGCACACACGGAATTTATTTGCACTATATCAGTGCCAGCCTTACACAAGAAAACACTACAAATTACAAAAGAAATTACCATTTATTAATGAATAAAAAATTATAAAAGGTTAAAATTGTCTTTGTGAATATAATTTTTATTTAATAGAAAGTAAATTATGAATATAGATATTATAAATTGAGTTTAATGGTTTGTCATCAAATCACAAACTATTATTTATTGTAAGTTTGTCGACTTTTATAATAAATACTTTAAAAGTTATATTAATAGTGATTTTTAATCAAATGACAGTGCAAATTTTTTTACACTGACAGTGCATAACCATTAAACTATTATAAATTTATAATAAAAAATAATTTTATTAATATATATTATCAATGCATTAAATATTAGTATAATATTTAGCGTATATCTTTAATATCTATACTAATAATTTAGTTTTTATTAAATGTTAGATAAAGATTATATTAATAAAAACAATCCTAATATTTAGCAACTTTTATTTATTAATAAATAATAATTTTTTTTAGTAATTTTTTCCCTTTTGCGAAAATTTTGAGGTTATAATTTTGCATTACCGCACATATAACTGTTTACTTATCAATAACTATGTTATAAATCAAAATCTTTATTCTTAAACTTGGAATATATTTTATTATAATTTTTTTTATTGTAACATATTACTTCATCTTTATTTGTTAATGTACCCAAAAAAATAAGAAAAAATGTACCCAAAAAATATTTTATTTGTTATTTATTTTCGTATATTTTTTAAAATATTATATTTTCTTTATATATAAATTAGAATAACTATTTTGAACGAGAATATTTTTACAAGTAATGCTTCAATAAGAACATTTTTAGAAATTTTTCTTCAACAATATTGTTTTTATGAATTTTTCTTAACATCTTATCTCTTTCAATTTATATCTTTGTTTTTAAATTATTTTTAATAATTTTTTTAAAAAAATTATCAATAGTTGAAAGTAACCTTATATCACAATATAAATTTTTTATCATAAATCTAAAATATAATTTATATGTTCAAAAATAATTTATTTATTACGAATTTTTATTATAATATAATTTATATATCCAAAAGTATTTACTTATTATAAATTTTGGTTATATAAAATAAACTTTTATCCTATGCAATGCACAACATAAAATACTAGTTTAGTTATTTTTATATTTTCTTATGTTAAGATTTTTTATATTAAAATTTCTTTTTAAGATAATATTTTTAAATTTTAAATATTATTCTTGATTATTTTCAAAATTTTCTTTTTATACATTTTCTTAAACCTTAAATACTTGGAAATATATTCTTTTCATTTTTTTAATTATATTTTCCCCTTAAATCTAAGTTATTTACATTTTTGTCTTAAATTAAAAAATAACCATGTAATGCAAGAAATATTTACCAAAAGTATCTTTTGTATGAGACAATCTACCTCAAGGTACAAATGGATATTAAATGTAAGTACCTCCTAAAACAAAATTTCGCATCGTAATTATTATTTTGTGATAAGTTATTTAACTACTTATAAGTGTTATATATTTCATAATAAAAATTTTTGTTTTACTATTGATAAGTAATTAATCATACTATGAACTAGAAGTTCTTAATTTTGTAAATATATCATTTTTCCAACAATAATTTGAATATGAAATGATAAAAATAAAGAGAGTACAAATTATATAAAATTTTGATGTCACTTGACATGTCAAAATAAATTAAAATGTTATCAAAAATAAAAAAATAAAGTCAAAACATGTAAGCATTAAACTTTTTTTATAACCATGTTATAGGTACAAAGTATCCATCGGCTTTGTCGATAACTAATCTTCTTCAGGAAACTTGACTGATCACCTTTAGTGGGGTCTTTTCTCTTAACCATGTTTTTTTCATTCACAAGACTTGAACTCAAAATCTTTCTTAAGAGATCTGAACTTAGTGCCACTCAGACTAACAACATGTTGGTGTAAGCATTAAACTTTGAATACGAGTAACTTTATTACATTTTATAAGTATATTTTAATTAATTTTTATGTTTAAAACATATCAACAAAAAATTATTTAAAACAGCTTAATTATAAAAGTTTTTAAGGTGGAAATATGTAACAGATATCAATACATTACTGAAAGAACTAAAAAGTCAAAATTATAAATGTGAGATTTAAAACAATGAGTGCAATGATCTTCAAGTGAAATTTTTGTATGATCATGTGATGTTAATTTAGTCCTACTAAATAATAGTTTTTGAATCATTTTAATATCAAAACAGATCAGTGGACAACCAATTTATGATTTTAAAACAGTACCCCAAATTTTTTTTAGTAAAACATTCCTCTCTCTATATATAAATTAGAATATATATATATATATATATATATATATATATATATTGAACGAGAATGTTTTTAGTTATCATTATTTAACGAGAGTGTTTTTAGGAGCATTTCTTAAAGAGAGCATTTTTAAAAAATTTTCTTAACATCTTATCTCTTTTGATCTAAGATTTTCAATATTTAGTTTTAATTGAATTTGAATATTTTTTTCAAATGAAATTACAATGATTAAAAATGATATTGTATGACAATATAAATTAATTATCATAAATTAAAATATATTTTATATGTTCAAAAATATTTATTTAATCTCATAAAAAGTATTTATTTATATTATAAATTTAAATTATATAAAATAAATATTTATTTTGTACAATGCACAGGTTAAAGTACTATATATATATATTGGTCAGGATCCGTTGACACCAGATGTCAAAATTAGTTAAATTACACCTTCAATAACTTTTTGTAAAGCACAAATTTAACCAAACCAACCATTGAATTATGTGATATTATCTTTATGATCATGTATATCAAATTTAACATAATTTAGACTTTTTTAGATATGTCATATAATATTGAATATTTACATATATTTTATTTTTTTATTGTACGTTGAAATAAAGTGATACAATGAACTATTAAATAATTTTTGAATTGTATGAAATTTTGTATTCTTAATCTAATGAATAAGAACATTGAATTCAACGGTTAGATTGATTAAATTTGCATTCTACAAAAAATTATTGAAAGTGTAATTTGACTAACTTTGACACCTGGTGTCAACGGATCCTGATCCTATATATATATATATATATATATATATATTCTTTTGTTGTTCTTGTTGTGCAACTAGAACATAATTCAGTTGTGCCGATTTCACTTTTCTCTTTCGGTCCATGTTTTGCTGGTCCTGACTTAACTCAAATTGTAATGTCAGCCCAAAAGCTTGTTAGGGCAAAAATTCAGCCGAATCTCACCATTGCGCTCAGGCCCATTATAAAGTTATTTTTGCTGTTCTTGTTGGGCAACTAAAACATAATTCAGTTGTGCCGGCTTCACTTTTCTTTTTCGGTCTATGTTTTGCGGGTACTGACTTTACTCAAATTGTAATATCAGCCCAAAAGCTTGTTGGGGCAAAAATTTGGCTCGGATCTCACCATTACACTCAGGGCCATTTTTCATGTTAATAAGTAAATCCCACATCGGTCCAATTTCCAAAGACTCTGAAGATGAACCTTGATAACCCATTAGGTTTTTTTTGGTGTACTGTTAACCCATTGGTTTGTTAATTGTTAAGTTGTTTTTTTTTGGGGGGCGGGTGGGGGTGGTCTCAAGTAAGTTTTTGATTTGATGGGAATCGAATGCTTGAAGTATTTGATGGAAAGCCACTAGTTTGATCAGTTCATGAATCTAATTTTGTCGTTGAATCAAATAATATTCACTAGTCCCTTTTTAATTTTTTTGTTAATATATCTTTATGAATAATTATAAAAATATCATATTATTTTATTTGTTGTTTCAAGAATTATTAATCAAAATTATAAAAACAAGATTTTGTGCATGATTTTAGACATAACCTAAACCCTAAATACTAAATTCATGAAAACCGAGTTTTATAATTAAAATAAAAATATATTGACCATTATTTTAAAAAAAATTCATTCCCATTTTTCAATTTGCAAAATACAATATTGTTTTATCAATTTGGATTTTTACACCTTATTTATTTAAAATTTAATTCTTTTAAACTGAGAGGATATTTGTAGGATATAGTGCATTTTCAATTTTTATATCTACTCTACATCTTTTTGATTTCTTCCTTCCTTTCATCATATATATATTTTTTATTTTCCTCTTGTTTTTCCCTTCCCTTGAAGGAGTGTGAAAATATCTTTTTTGTTATTATATTGGGTAAATTACACTAACATCTCCCGAAGTTTAGTCAAATTTCGGTTGATAACTCTCTTTTTTTTACTCTTACACTAACTCCTCTTAATTATTTGATAAACATTACATTGACACCCCTTATATATTACATTAACCTTTCTTAATTATTTGAAAAAAATTACATAGGATATTCCTATAAGGAAAATTATTGTAAACCTTAAAAAAACAGAAGGTTATGTATAATCCCAAAAAATCTCAAGTACTATCAATGTAACTTACTCTATTATATTTCGTTGTTGACTAATATAAAGAAGAAGATACATTAGTGACCACAATATTGTTTTGACAATCAAAATTGTATGAAATACTTTACCTTCCATTTTTTGTCGGAAAAATGGTTGAAGTTCTTTTGTCAAACACTGTTGAGAAATTAATGAGAAGACTTGATTCATTGGCTGTCAAAAGTAATGTATCTCATAAATTATGTTGAAAAGCTAAAGAACTTAGAACACTATAAAACACTATGTTGACAATCAAAGCTATGCTTATGGATGAAGAGGAACAACAGGGTACCAACTATGCAGTTAAATAATAGATGGAGGGGTTCAAAGGTGCACTACATGATATCGATGTTGAGGACTTGTTGGTAGTTGGAACACTTCTCAGCTGAAGCTCTAAGACAAGAAGTGATTTCTAGAGATAAGGAAGCAAATAAGGTATGTATTTTTTTCTGAACTTCCAACCAGGTTTTGTTTTTCTTTCAACATGGCTCATAAAGTTAAGGAAACTATAAGGAAAAACTAGATATAGAGCCCATTTAATGATTGGAATGTTGAAGTCAAATTAGTTTTGTAATTACTATACATATTTTCCGATTGATACTATGTCAATGTTCCAATAGGCGGCTGACAAGAAAAGAAGTGCAGAAGACTAAGGGTGTATTGGACATAACTAATGGACTATGTTATTGCTGAAGTTGTTCGGACATGATTGGCAACAACATCATATAACTTAACCGCTAGTTAATTGATTCAATCAAACTTTTTCATTTTTTTGATTTGAACTACTCACTTTTATTGCAATGTGTGAACACCCAATTTTATCCGGGTTAAAAAAAAAAGAGGGTTTTTAAAAATAATAATAATAAAATATTTAATAAAAAAGAAGGGAAAATCTCTTTAAATAAAGAGGCAACTGGTTTTTAAAAATGCTTTGTTTTGGGCTTCCTTTTGTAGAGGTCCACTCATGAGGTAAAAAAAAAAAAGGAACATTGGGCTAGGCCCCTTTCAAGTAAAACAAGATATAAAAAAGAAAAAAAGAAGTGGGTATGATAATAAAAACCGTAGGAATCTTCTGGATATAGTTTGTTATAACAAACTTTCAAAAAAAATAAAGTTGAAAACAAAAAATTGAATAGGGAGGGTATTGTCGAATTGAGTCTTTGTAAAAAGGGGGTTAAGAAAGCCTTGAAAGGGGGAGCTAAAAAAAAAAAAAGAACCGAAGAGGAGGATCGAGAATCAGAGGAGGTGACAGAGTTGTGTTGTCTATAAATAAAAAGAGAATTCACTCACGTAAGGGGGGCTGGCTTGGAGCTCACGTTTTGGATATTATAAATAGAGGAGGATACAGTTACATTATAAGGGGAGAAACAGAAGGGGGAGGGGAGGAGATCTAAAAAAAAAAAATTAGAGTGTTATCATGCTGTGAAGAACAAGTTGTGGAAGGGATTGGTTGCTCTGTTTCTAAGAGGATCCGCTGCCTATGGAGAGGGGAGGTTCTGAAGGCACGCAACCACTTAGAGATTCAGACGTAAGAATGATTCTCCTGCAAAATTGGAAGTTCTAGGAGGTATCTCCTCTTTCTCTATCGCCACTTGATCTATAGTTTCTCTTACGTATTATCAATTCTTGAATGTCTTTTGGCTTTCTCTTGCACTTACATTCGTTCTTGTTTGCTATTATGGATCCGTCCATGTTGTTACCTTCCTCAAGCCATGGCAACAATACTTGCATTTAAGCCTCCATGATTGTGTTGATTATGTCAAAAACTATAGAAAACGAAGACGTCATTCCTTTGTTTCTTCAATTACTCTGTGTTCTGTATTCGCATAATCACTCTTACACCACTTTCGTTCCTCTGATTCAGCACATCTCATCAATAGAATTTCAATTTTTACAAATAAAATGATAATCAGTAAGTACAATTTGAACTACGGCAAATGCGAGTTTCTCGCATCCACTCATTTGCGCCTTGGTGTGTTCAAATCGCAGGACTCTTCTCGATTGGAGACATTTCACGAATAACAGTTGAAACACCGTAGCATTCTCGTTTCTGCAAATCAAATCGCTATTTTTATTGTTGAAGAATTCAATGCAACTGCAATATTAAGAGAGCCCTGAAACCTCTCTCGAAAGCGGAACAAATCAGGAATTTCTCCATCATGTGCCACAACGGTGTTGTGCGATACGGAGCAAATCGAAAGTTCTACACGTTGTTACCGAAGATTTTCGCATAAGGCAGTGCTTACGGCACGCTGTGAATCAGTAGGGAAGGAGGCACAGCGTGGGAACGTAGATCTGACTACAAAGGTTCTTTCTGGAACCTGTTGGTCGTCATGCGCTAGACTTTGGGGTCTATTCTTTTGGCTAAGTCCGTAGGAGATTGGGCTGAGCCCAATTGTTTTTTCTTTTTTTTTATCCTGGATTCATGGATTTCGTTAAATGCTAATAAAAAAAGAATACACAAACATATAATGAATTGTTAACACAAATGCATCAAAGGTTTTTCAAGTTTTGGCTTCTTTTGGCTTTGCGTAAAGAATTTAATATTTGAAGTATGATTAATGTCGTTAGCAATAAAAAACGAATGATATACATATATATATATATATGTGTGTGTGTGTGTGTGTGTGTGTGTTTTATTTTTTTTCTCTTTTTTTTTCTTTCTTTCTCTAATTTGTTTGCTACTAATGTAATAAAAACTTTCGTACTCAATATAAAATTAGTTAATAAGCTGTTAATTAATAAATACTTTTAAATAAAAATTAACACAATCAAACTTGATAATGGCCACCTTAGATGCACTTCTTATTTGGACATTATTAAATTTCTTTTATGTTAATGATAATCATTTAAGATGCACTTCTTATTTGGTTATCATTTTTTTAAAATAATAATAATAATATTATTATTAAATAAAATATATTTTTAACAAGGGTTTTAACAATAGTCACTTGGGATGCACTTCCTATTTGACTATTATGAAAATCCTAAAAGGTATATTGATAACCCACTTTAGATGCACTTCCAATTTGGTTATTAAGTGTACCTTTATCATACTAAAAATAAAATAAATATAATAATAAAATAATAATAATAAAAAATCAATCAAAACGATTTTTTACAAAGAATTACGTGAGTCTGATTTCTCATTGCACCCGAGGATACGTAAGAACAGGGGCTCACCCTTGTTGACCTCAAAAAAATAAAAAAAATTATTTCTTTTCAAAATAAATGTTTTCTAGAATTCTTTGGGTAAATAAAGATAATAAAAATTGTAGATAAATCTAAGGGGTAAAATAAATATTGTTGAAGGTATCCGTTCTGCACATTTAATTAGGGGTAATCGTCTTTATGACAGACGTCGTAAAATGCTAATACTTTCCTTACACGTAATCGATTCCCGACCATTTTTGGTTTCATAGACCACATTCTTTTAAAGGATTTTTCCAAAATTTTTCTTAATAAATTTTGGTGACGGCTCCTCTGATTTTCATTTCTTTTTTTGCCGTCCGGTCGTGACCCCGGTTGTGACACAATGTTGTAAGACTATTTCAATATCTTCCTTAACTTTACACACCCTCCACCATTCCTCCACGGCCAGTACAGACTCCTCCAACTACTTCTTGTTGCGCCAACCTTTGCAAGCAACGCCCTCATCCATCTTCATGCGTGAATGTTGGGAGAGTATTTCCTTCTCTCTCTTAAGTCTTATCATTATTTAATTTAATTATTTTGCTAGTTTAAGTTTTTGGCTAGGTCAGTAGGTATTGGACCAAGCTAACTGTCAGGATCTTTCAATACTGTGTTGGCATCAACTTAAGTGATTGTGAGTTGTGACTTTAGTTCAATTTAAAATCCCTGCCTGAGGCTTAACGAGTGTCATCAGACGTTAGGAATTTTTTTTTTATCGAATGACATGAGCATCAAGTTAACAAGATGAACATTGATATTGTTTCATCACTTAACAGTAATGATGTTGTTCACATAAGAAATATTTAGCATAAAGTAAGGGAACATAGAGTAAAGAAAAAAGTGTGTATTTATGGTTAATTTAAATAAAAATATCTCTTAAATTTAAATTATTTTAAATTAACTGCAAATATATTTTTATTTTCTTATATTACGTATTTATTCATTCTAGGGGAAAGCAAAAAAGATGTTTTACTTTGTGATAACAAAAGCTTCCATGAATAAGAGAGCTTCCTGTATATCAAATTAGAATTAGAATAATTAAACTCGTCTTTCAACTAAGAGTACGCTTTGAGAAAGATGATTTATGTCAAAAATAGGTTATGGGAGAATTCCAAAGCAAGTTTCTCAATATCATTTAAAATAGGTTTAAATATACTTTTAGTTCCTATAAAATATCAATTTTTTGTTTTAGTTCCTGTAAAATTATTTTTTTAAAGTGGTCCTCGTAATTTTATTTTTTTTATTTTGGTCCTTTTATTTGTTCTAATCCCTTTAATATATCTATTTTTTTGTTTTAGTCCCTATAATATTTTGTTTATTTCGGATTAGTCCCTTTGAAAAAAAGTTGGCAAGGACTAAAAGCAAATTATTTACATATTATAAGGACAAAAACGAAAAAAATTAAATATATTACAAGGACTAAACAAAATAATAGGGACCAAAATAAAATAAAATAAAATTGAGAAGGACCATTTTAAAAAAAATATTTTTATAAGGACCAAAATAAAAAAAACAATATATTACAGGGACCAAAAGCATATTTAAGCCTTCAAAATAACATATTGTTAGATATTCTAGTATTTGACATTCAACTCAATAAAGGTATGCTATTGTAAATATATATATATATCATTTATTTTGTGTATTACCAAATTTCAAGATGATTTATTTAATAAAAGATTTTTAGTACAAACTGATTGTAAAGCAACCTTTAGTGTTTTACAAAATTATATTAAAACTTTGGTTTCCAAACATATATTTGTAAGATGACAAACTTTGCTTTCTTGTTTTGATTTTGATATTATTTATATTAAAAGAAAAAAATAATTCTTTAACTAATTGTCTTACAAGAAAACTTTTACATCGATCAAAATGAGTAATAAAGTTGTTACCATGATAAAGTTGTTACAAAGAATCAATATGCCCCCTGGATGCTAAAATACTAACAACATCAATAATACTCAATATGACTTCAATAAGATCATCAACACCACAAACATTAGTTAAAGTTGTTAGAAACCACCCACCTCCTAAAGATAAAAAATCGTCGCTTCCTTAAAAGCCTTTAATTCCCTTGCACAATATTTTTTCTCCTATTTATTTTCAAAACATCTTAGTAAAACCTTCACACTTCACACCCTTACACAACTTTCTTATTCAACACCTAATGCTTATACCAAAATAAAACCCTTTCTTACTTCAATAATGTTTATAGAAAAAGAATGGAATAAATTATCTCGTAGAGAAATAGTCAAAAGAATCTTTCATCATTCTTTTAACTACATAATCTTAGATCAAAAGAAATCAAAAACTTTTTACGAGTTTAACTTTAATGATATAGACGCTATAGAAATAATTCATAAATTATATAAAGAAAATAATATCTTCTATTTAAGAGCAAAAAGTCTTAATAATCCTCTCCGATTAAGACTAGAATCGGCCATTGTTTCAATAAAAATCTTTTTGCAAAACCTCTACTCCACATACCTATACTTATTTTGATTTTATCGATGTATGGCATAATACCTTTTATTACAAACCTTATCAACACTCTTGATTTATGTAGTTCGTGGCTAAATTATTAATTTGGTCCCTCTATTTATATAATTTGTTCAATTGAGTCCTTTATTATTAAAATGTTCAATTTGGTTTCTTAATTTTCAAAAAAGTCAATATTACCCTTTCCATCCAATTGAAAGCAATGATGCTAGCAAATTGAATTTCGGTGGCTTCGAACTGTTATTGAAAAACCGCTACTATTATAATCATCACTATTTAAATTTTATTTTAATAAATTTAAAAAAAATATATAATTTTAACATACTAGCATTTTCCAATAGTTACTATAATAAATTTATTTTTAAAATTTTTAAAAATTATAATTTAATAATTTCTAATTATATAATAATTTAAAACTATAATAATTTTATTTAATTAAATATAATATACTAAAACTTATAAAATTATAATAATTTAATAAATTTTACTTATATAATATTTATAATGACATTTATATTAATATTTTAAATTTATAAAAATTATTATATTATATTATAAATATTATTTTAAAAAAATATTTGTGTTTATAATTTTTTTTAATTTTGACATATAAAAAAATGAAATAACAAATATAACATAATATAACAATATAAAATTAAAAACATTAATATTAATAATATAATTAATATAATAAATTTAATTATTATAAAATATTTTACTATATTTAATAATGTAATATTATATAATAATATAAAATTGAATATTTATAATATTATATAATGCAATATGATTTAAATTATAATTTTTAAAATTATAATGAAAAATTATGATTTAACTTATAAATTTTTATATTCTATTCTATTATATTATAAATATTTGATGTGATATTATTATATTTCATTATTAGATAAAGTAAAATATTTTATAATAATTATTTATTATTATATTTATTGTATTTTTAATATTAATATTTTAAATTTTAAATTATAACATTATAACATTATAATAATATAATTTAACATATTAAAATATTAATATAAATGACATTATAAATATTATATAAGTAGAAATTATTAAATTATTATAATTTTATAAATTTAATAAATTCAAATTTAATAAAATGAAATAAATTACAATTTTTGATTATAGGTTTTTAAAATTTAATAAAATGAAACTATTATAATTTTAAATTTATTATATAAGTAAATATTATTAATTTATAATTTTTATTACAATTTTATAGAATTTAAAAATTAAATTGTTATAATGGCAGTTATAGACCGCCACTATGTTAAAATTATAATTTTCTATTAAATTGTAATTTTTTATTATATTTTTTAATATTTAATAAGCTAAATTTTAAATAGTGGCAATTACCGCCACTATGTGTAAATCAATTAGTGGCATTTTTTGAATGGTGGTTTGCAGCTGCTGTAATTTGGTTTGCTAACTGCATTATCTTTAATTGGACGAAAAGTAACATTGACTCAATTTTAAAAGTTAAAAGATCAAATTAAACCTTTTAATAATAAGGGGCCAAATTGAACAAATTAAATAAATAAAGGGACCAAATTAATATTTATGATTTTGGATGAATAATTTTAATATTTTTAAAAGAAGTTAAATATATTTATAAATATTAAAAAAATCAACACTCTTGGTTTATTATACAGTTTCATTAATTAATTGAATTACGGTGTTCAACAAGCAATCAACCAAGTTACATAGAGTAGTTGATTCTTAACACATCATGCAAAGTAATAAGATAAACCTAATAGGAGAGAAGCACAAGATTATATTAAAATTGGTAAATAAATAGTTCACCACATAAGATTTATCATAGCCTTTAACCATAAACTTTATTTACATGTAATCACAAAGAAATCGAAAATAAAAACTAAGGGCCCGTTTTGGGTGGTTGCGAGGTTTTAGTTTTCAAATACAATTTTTAAAACAAAATGCTTTTGGATAAATTGGAGTTGAAATGGTTTTTAACTCAATTTTAAAATACTTTTACATTTAGTTTCAAAATGAAGAAAAAAATGATTTGTTTTGATTTTTATTTTTAAAAAAATACACATTACTACATTTGATAATGACCCTTCTCGTTGCCACCACCATCATCACCACTAGTTGCCACCACTACTACCATCACTGTTACTGCTGCACCACTATGACCATCAACACCACCACTACCACACCACCACAAGCACTACCACCACTGGCACTACTACAACCATCGCAATCGACATCGCTACCACCATCATTGTTGCTGTTACCACTATTACCACTGCCTCCATCACACAAACATATCCTTAAACTAATTTTAACAAGATAAAAAAATTCAAAGTGGGTTTATTTTGAAGCAAAAAAAAAAATAGAAAAAAGAATTAAAAATAATTCTTAAAAACTAAAAGTTGGTCGCAGATTTTGAAAATTTCGAAACTTACAACTAAAAATATCCCAAACGAATCCTAAATTTCAAAACAATCCACAATGGATGAAAAAAAACTCCTTTGAGAGGATAGATTTGGTTTTAAGGTAGATAAATTCTAAATCATTGTTCGTAATTTCTTTAACGACTCTTAAGGGAGGCTACAATGGTTCTATAAGAAAAGGAAAAGGTGTAAAGAGTGTTTTTGTGGTGTTCAAGTTATTAAAAAAGTACTCAATCCGTTCTTTTATGAAGCAGTACAATTTGATTATGCGAAGAAATATGTATGATTGTGCATGTTTTAAATCATGCCTTGAACTATTTTTTAACATCAAGCTATGCAAAATGTTGTACAACCATGCTTTTGCCTATGCTTGTTTAAATATCAAGCGATGTACCTTTATGTTGGGTTTGTATGCTCTCCCACAGTCAAATTTATATCCTTTTGTCACTGTTTTACTTAAAATTGACTTTTTTTCATTAACACTTCGTTTGGTTAGGAAGTAAAATTGAGAGGAAATAATTAGAGATGAAAAAAATAGATAGAATATTAATTGAAGTGAATTTTAGGCAAAAAAATTGTGTTGGTTAGATTGATGAAATTACGAAGGAATGATATAAGGTATTTTATTTTCATTTGTTTGGTTTATATGGGAAAGTAAAGGGAGCAAATTGAGAAGTATTAAGAAAAGACGATTTTACCATTTTTTTAAATGTCGAGGCTGATGGTCACCAAGGAGAAATGTCTTATGACCCATATTCAATGTGAAATTTTTGTCACCTTCTCTTGGTTTTATATCTCTCAGATGTTCCTCTGATTCCAAGTTGAGAATATGCAAGTCAAAGAAGTTGTTGATGTCGATAATGACGATGAAAAGGGAAAAGGCAAGGAGAGAATCTACGATAGTGAAACAAGTAAGGATAGCAGACTTGCAATGGAGGGACTAATCAAATGAGGTTATCTTACTATCACGTGCAACATGGAGAAAGTCATAAGCAATGGTGGTGATGGCATAGAGAAGCCTCATCCATCGATAAGTAAGGAGAGAGATTTCTAAAGGTTGAATGGTTTGAAATGAGAAGGGCTAAATAAGATATTGACGAAGAGGTTTTGGTTATCATCTAATTGGGAATCTAAGACAAGGTCCTAGATATCGAAGACTTTTATTATTATACTTGTACCTATGTTTTAATAGCATACTAGAGCGTGAACCCATGTAATGCACGGGAGAATCATTGGATTCTTTTATATGTATACAAATTTATATTGACCATTTTTGTTAATTTCTTATTTTGATGAAAAAATATCTTAAATAAATTAAAATTTTTGTAATAAGGAAATTAATTTACTATATTATGATAGAAGAATAACATATTAATTAGATATGAACTTATTCATTAATTAATAAGAAAAATAGAGGATAACTTAATGTGCTTATTTTCTATTACAACTATAAATTTTAATTTTAAGTTTTTTTATGATGCTACCAATATTTTTCCCATTTAAGAAATCCTACACTATTTCTCCTTTGAAGAGTGAAAGCATTTGTAATACATTTTAAAATTTTATAATTTCAAGAAAATATTTATAATATTTTTTAAATAATTAAAATTAATCAATTTAAAATTACTAATTTAACCTTCAAATATTACTAGTTTCAACAAACATTTATAACATTTTTACAAATTTAAAATTTCAAGAAAACATTTATAACAACTTTTAAATAATTATAATTAGTAAATTTAAATTTAATTATTCAATCTCAAATATTTCTAGTTTCAATAAAACATTCATAACATTTTTTTAAACTCTAAAATTTCAAAGAAAGCATTTATGACAATTTTAAATAAATTAATTAATAAATTTTAACCCTAATTGTTCCCAATTTTAGAAAACATTTATAATATTTTTTAAAAATCTAAATTTAAAAAAATCATTTATAATAGTTTTTAAATAATTAAATTTTGTATATTTGAATTTAATTATTTAATCTTAACTATTTTTGGTTTCAAGAAAGTATTTATAAAATTTTATAAAAGTTTAAAATTTCAAAAAAAATATTTATAATAATTTTAAAATAATTGAAATTAGTGTATTTGAATTTAATTATTTTGCCTCAATTATTATTAATTTTTAAAATTTTGAAATTTTGAAAAAGTACTCAATATTTTTAAGAAAGTATTTATAATAATAATTTTTAACAATTAAAATTAGTACAATTGAAATTCTTAATTAGGACAGGGTGGGGCAAAAAGTACATCAAACTATATAATCCAACATTTACTTTGTTAGGTATGCTTTTCCAGGTTGGATGTTTAATTGTTTAACATCAAAATATCATAAAATTTCACTATTTCAAGTTAGATCATTATATTAATCTAGCTATTAGAGTGTATTAAACATTTTAAATATGATAATAATGGACATAAAAATTGAAAGCTTGGATATTGAAGATAAACCTTTAAAGATTATGAATGTATAATAAGAACTCTTAGTTGCTAAGAAATTTACTGATTTTAGCCTAAGAATGGCTCAAATATACTATGATCAATAACCTGTATATTTTTTGTTTTAGATATATGATAAGCTAAATCGTGGTTGAAAAAATGAAAGAAAGAATTAATTTTTCTGTAATAATCAAACATGCATAATTTATACTTTTATTCTTGATTGTTTCAAATGTTTATGTGATGAAATACTTTTTTTAACAAATCGAATACATTATTCTTAACACTAACACTTTTGCAAGCCTCTCTGTAGAGTTTATTGATTAGCACTTGAAACTTGCATGAACACTAAAGACAGTTCATTGCTCATGTAAGTTATAGTGAATTGACATATGTATTTGAAGGCCAATGGAAATTAAGAATAAAAACAAAGAACATGTAAATAATGTTAAAGGGATCTTACCATATTACTTAAAAAAACACATAGATATAACATAAACAACTGTATAAAATTAACAGAAGAAGTTTTAAAAAAGACAAATTAAAAAAATTGTAATGTATCAGAATAATGAAAAAAAAAATACAATTTAGAGATCAAACTCACAATTAGTATCAAGTTCAAATTTTGTGACCAACATGACCACATAAGCTTCACTAAACATTGAACAATCAAATAAAATTATATATAATTAATAAATCATTAACCCACTTGTTACATGTTATGATTTCTAACATAGATATGGCTGCCTTCACCTTTGTTCCCAATTTACATACAAAAACATAGACAGGTTAAATAAATTTTTAATTATGACTATCTTTTACTTTTTATTAGGTGAAAATGTGGTTGCAAAACAGAAAAACCATTTATTTTAGAATAAAAAATGAACATAAATATGCAATTCCAAAACAATTTTTAGCGAAATATAAAGAAAAAATGGTGTATAGACAATGCTAATAATAATAAAAATAGTGGATTTTCTCACCTAATAGGGAAGGAGACAAATTGATTGCTCTAGAGATATAAGTCAAGATTCTTTTCTTTCTTTGAGAAAGAAAGTGTAGAAGAAAGGCAGAAGTAGAAAGATATGCCTCCATATTGTTTTTTCTTTTCATTTAAAATGGGTGGGGACAGTGCATTCATTGCTTATAAGTTAAAATTGCTAATTTTGCAACAAGTTAGCACCTTGGAAAATGGTGCAAGCTTTTATTGCCCTAATGAATACCGAAGAGGCACTATTTGACTAATGAAAACATTTCAATTGATTATTATTATTATTATTACTACTACTACTACCATTAAGGAATGGATTAATTAGTATATTTACATTTTTAACCTTATTATGCTAAAATTGAAGATCAATTTGAATGAAAGAATAATAGATTATAATAAATTACAAAAAAAATTACTTTATTAACCCTATAATCTCTAAAACATTGAAATGACTTTAATACCCTAAAATTAAATATGAAAGTTAAAATTACTAAGTTACCTCGATCATACTTTTTATATAGATAGATAGATATAGATAGATAGATAGACATTTTTTAGAATAATATTTTTATCTTTATATATATTATAAATTAAATAAGGAGTTTGCTAACGTACACCTACTTGTTTTTTAGTTGGAGTGATTAATTTTAGGGTTAAATATGTTTTCAGTCCCTATAAATATGACTTTGTCTAGTTTTAGTCCTTGTAAAATATTTTATTAGTTTTAGATCCTCGACATTTTCTTAGTGTTCTTTTTTAGTCCTTATCATTAACTCTAGTTAATTTAGTGCTGACGTGACTAACAAAATAAAAAATATTAATTAAGATAATAAAATATATTAAGATAACTAGATTATTTTTGAGTGCGTAATTTAATTAAGTAATGTATTTATTATTTTATATAAATAAGGTAATTATATATAATTCACTTCTAATAATTTATTTTTAATTTTTGATATATTATGAATAGTACTTTTAAAAAGTGAATTATTTAAGTTATTTTTTTAAATTATTTTTGACATTTTAATTTTATTTTTTAAGTGACTTTTAACATTGAATCTTTTACATTTTACTTTCATAATATTATTTTTAGTATAATTTTTAATTCACTAATTTATTTAAGTTATTTTTTAAAATTATTTTTAACATTTTACTTTTAGAAAATAAAACGTTAAAAATAAATTAGTAAATTAGAAAGTAAGAACAATATTAAAAGGAAATAAAAATCATTGTTCATAATATATTAAAAATTAAAAACAAATCATAAAAGTAAATTATATGTAATTATGTTATTTATATAAAGTAATAAATACATTACTTAATTGAATTACGTACTTAAAAATAGTTTAATTATCTTAATTTAAAATATTTTTATTAGATTAATTATCTTAATTAATTTTATTTATTTTGTTAATTATGTTAGCACTAAATTAACTATAGTTAATGGTAAGGCTAAAAAAACACACCAAGAAAATGTTAGGATTCTAAAAATAACAAATTTTTTTGCAAGAACCAAAACTAAATAGAGCCATATTTGTAGAGACTTAAAACATATTTAAGCCTTAATTTTAAATTTCAAAGGGACAATTAATTTAAAAAGGATCATTAATTTAACCTAAATATAGATTTTTCATTTAAATTATTCGTTTATTATCGTACTATTTATGTATTTATTTATTTATTACACACATCAATTGAAAATAATTTAATAGCATTTTGATGGACCAAAGTTTAAAGTGGATGATTAAATTAAAATTAACGATTTGTTTGACATAAATATGTACTGTTTATTTATTAAAATAGAAATGAAGCAAATTTTTCTATTTACTTTTGCTATAAATGACATTTTAAATGGAAATAAATTGATTTTTACTTCAAACTCACATGAAATTAACATCCCTGTCTATTTTAATAATTATAATAATTTAGGTAATTACAATCAATATATATATATATATATATATTGTGATATGAATTAATTAAGGTAATTATAATTGTTATATATTTTAATTAAATTAATAAAAATTATTTAAACAAAGGTAATTAGATGATTTTAAATTACATGATTAAAGTATCTAATATATATAATTTAAAATTTAAAATAAAGGATTAAATATTTTCATTAAATTATCTAATAAAAATATTTGTTATATATATATATATATATATATTATATACATATTTACTAACAAATATTTTATAAAATTAAAAATATATTAAATAATTATAATAATATAAAAATTTTAAATTTTAAATTTAAGACTGTGCATGACACGGGTTACTATGCTGTTCACATACATTAGAAATGTATTGCTTTTTGAACTTGATTTGTTTTGTTTCTTATTTAAGTTGTCTCTTTTTTAATTTTTTAGATTTGCTACATCCTTTAGATAGATTTTTTTATAATTAAGGATTAAATTATTTTTTTACTAATGAAAATTAAATTGATAAGTATAAAATGAAAATTAAATTGACAAATATAAAATAATATATATTTTAACCAATAACATATAATAATCACATCATCAGTCATGACAAATTCAAATATTAAATACCATTCCATTTTTTTTTTCTTATATAAGAACTAATTTAATATATTTTTTTCCGGCGGGGACTAAATTAAAATTAAAACCTCATGATACACACAAAGCCAAGTACATAATTCATGCTAAATTACAATTAAATAAATTACTTTCGACACCAACAATAAAAATGGAAATATCATTAACCCGAGTTGCATATAAGCGACACCGCCCGAGTGAGGACGCACACTACACTAGTAACGGGGATATGCTCGAGTCGATCGCAGATCTGAATCGCATCTTCCCAAAACCCTCTCTCTTTTCCTTCTCTGATCTGCGCCCCTTCCGTCTCGACCTAACCGTAACCGCACCGCAAGATGTTGACCAAGTTCGAGACGAAGAGTAACCGAGTGAAGGGTCTGAGTTTCCACCCGAAGCGGCCATGGATCCTGGCGAGTCTCCACAGCGGCGTCATCCAGCTCTGGGACTACCGCATGGGAACCCTCATCGACAAGTTCGACGAGCACGACGGCCCCGTCCGCGGCGTCCACTTCCACCACTCCCAGCCGCTCTTCGTCTCCGGAGGTAACTAACTAACTCGCTAGATCTAACGTCCGTTCCCTCAGATCCGAACCTTATTATTGACTATTGTCTCACTCCAATGCTACCAACGCAGGTGACGATTACAAGATCAAGGTGTGGAACTACAAGCTGCACAGGTGCTTGTTCACTCTCTTAGGTCACCTCGACTACATCCGCACCGTGCAGTTCCACCACGAGAACCCCTGGATTGTGAGCGCCAGCGACGACCAGACCATTCGCATCTGGAACTGGCAGTCGCGGACTTGTATCTCCGTGTTGACCGGCCACAATCACTACGTGATGTGCGCGCTGTTCCACCCCAAGGACGATCTCGTCGTGTCCGCGTCGCTGGACCAGACCGTGCGCGTTTGGGACATCAGTTCTCTCAAGAGGAAAAGCGCGTCCCCGGCGGACGATATCCTGCGGCTCAGTCAGATGAATACCGATCTTTTCGGAGGCGTTGACGCCGTTGTGAAGTATGTCTTGGAAGGCCATGATCGCGGCGTTAATTGGGCTTCGTTTCATCCTGCGCTGCCTCTCATTGTGTCCGCTGCCGATGACCGCCAGGTCAAAATTTGGAGGATGAATGGTAAATTTCGCATATCTGCCTTTTTTGTTTTCATGTTTTAAATAATGCTGAGCGGCCTGAACTCACTGGATTTTTGTATAGGATTGATTGATGCTGTTCTGATTTGAGTTAACGTAAGTGTGTGTGTGAACTTGCATATGTAGTGTGCTTGAGTGAGTGACTATTACAAACTTGGTTTTAGATTGTCTTGATTTTGGTTGAGATTGAGTTTAAGGTGAAATGATTTATGTTTGGAAACTTTTACCTTGAAGGCCATTTTGTTGTAGGAAAACTTAGTATAAAGTTCTTGTCCTCATTTGGAATCTGCATTTTTAGCTTCTATTCGAACTTTATTTTTGCTGAAAACAACCAAACATTTTATTTTTTTTTATCTAGCAAGATCACGTTCAACATCTGCAAACCACTGTTAGGGTGAAATTGAAAACTAAGGCCTTGTTTGTTTACTGTTTTCAAATACGGTTTTTGTTTGTTAAGATTTGTTTATTCACTGAGTACATTTGAAAGTGTTTGTTCCCTGAGTACATTTCTGTTTTCTGTAAGTTTGTCTCCTGAGCACTTAAATAGAGCAGATTTTGGATGAGAAATTGATTGTTGAGTAGTGTGGAATTATTTTAGAAACACAGTTTTTAAAATAAAAAATTGAGAAGGGAATGAAACAGGCCCTAAATCTTATGATGTGTACCCAGTTTTTTGGATGCATTAAATCTTGTGGGATGTAGTGAAGAATAAACTTGTAGTGTTTGAGGTGGTGTTGTTTATGCTGCTAATGATTTGTATATCTATTTTCAGACACAAAGGCATGGGAAGTGGACACATTGAGAGGGCACATGAATAATGTTTCATGTGTTATGTTCCATGCCAAACAGGATATCATTGTGTCAAATTCTGAAGATAAAAGTATTCGCATATGGGATGCAACAAAGAGAACTGGAATTCAAACATTCCGCCGAGAGCATGACAGGTTTTGGATTCTTGCAGCACATCCTGAAATGAATCTGCTGGCAGCTGGTCATGACAGTGGCATGATTGTTTTTAAGCTGGAGAGAGAAAGGCCTGCTTTTGTTGTTAGTGGTGATTCTTTGTTCTACACAAAAGATCGGTTCTTGTGTTTCTATGAATTCTCAACACAAAGAGATGTACAAGTACTTCCATTTCGACGGCCGGGCTCTTTAAGCTTGAATCAAAGCCCAAAGACTCTTTCCTATAGCGCAACTGAAAATGCTTTTCTTCTGTGTTCAGATGTAGATGGTGGATCTTATGAGTTGTATTGCATATCAAAGGACAGTTATGGTAGGGGTGATGTGCAAGATGCAAAAAAAGGTCATGGAGCATCAGCAGTCTTTGTGGCTCGTAATCGGTTTGCTGTGCTCGAGAAGAGCAACAATCAAGTCCTTATAAAAAATTTGAAGAATGAGATTGTTAAAAAGAGTGTCCTTCCGATTGCTGCTGATGCTATATTCTATGCAGGAACAGGCAACTTGCTATGTAGGTCAGAGGATAGGGTTGTTATATTTGATCTTCAGCAGAGGATTGTTCTTGGTGAACTTCAGACCCCTTTTATTAAATATGTTGTCTGGTGCAATGACATGGAACATGTTGCTTTACTCAGCAAACATGCCATTATAATTGCTAGCAAGAAACTTGTGCACCAATGCACACTCCATGAGACAATCCGTGTAAAAAGTGGAGCCTGGGATGAAAACGGTGTTTTCATTTATACAACACTAAATCACATCAAATACTGTCTTCCCAATGGAGATAATGGGATAATAAAGACACTGGACATTCCAATTTATATCACAAAGGTCTCTGGAAACACAATCTTCTGCTTGGATAGGGATGGAAAGAACAGGGCAATAATTATTGATGCCACCGAATATATTTTTAAGCTCTCCCTCTTGAAGAAAAAATACGATCATGTTATGAACATGATAAGGAACTCACAGCTTTGTGGGCAGGCCATGATTGCTTATCTACAGCAGAAGGGCTTTCCTGAGGTTGCGCTGCATTTTGTGAAAGATGAGAAAGTTCGGTTCAATTTGGCTTTGGAGAGTGGGAACATTCAAATTGCAGTTGCATCAGCTACAGCAATTGATGAGAAAGATCACTGGTACCGTTTGGGGGTTGAGGCTCTTCGCCAAGGCAATGCTGGTATCGTAGAGTATGCATACCAGAGGACAAAGAATTTTGAGAGATTGTCTTTCCTTTATCTTGTCACTGGTAACATGGAGAAACTGTCAAAGATGTTGAAAATTGCTGAAGTCAAGAATGATGTGATGGGCCAGTTTCACAATGCCCTGTACATGGGTGATGTTCAAGAACGAGTCAAGATATTGGAGAATGTGGGCCATTTGCCTCTTGCGTACATCACTGCATCAGTGCATGGGCTACATGATGTTGCAGAGCGGCTTGCAGCTGAACTGGGAGATAATGTTCCATCTTTGCCTGCAGGAAAAGTACCTTCTCTCTTGATGCCTCCATCCCCCATAATGTGTGGAAGTGATTGGCCTCTTCTCAGGGTCATGCGAGGCATGTTTGATGGTGTGCTTGACAATACAGGCCAGGGAGTTGCTGATGAAGAAGAGTACGAGGCTGCTGATGGTGATTGGGGTGAGGAGCTTGACATAGTTGATGCAGATGGCTTACAAAATGGAGACGTTGCTGGGATCTTGGATGATGGAGAAGTGGCTGAAGAAAATGATGAAGAGGGTGGATGGGAGATGGAGGATTTAGGCCTGGGCCCTGAAGCTGACACTCCAAAAGCTTCTATCAGTACACAATCTTCAGTTTTTGTTACCCCAACACCTGGCATGCCGGTAAGCCATATATGGATTCAGAAATCATCTCTTGCGGCTGAGCATGCAGCTGCTGGAAATTTTGATACTGCAATGAGATTACTGAACCGGCAACTTGGGATAACAAATTTTACCCCCTTGAGATCCATGATTCTTGATCTTCATACTGGCAGTCATTCCTATCTGCGAGCATTTTCTTCTGCTCCTGTCATATCACTTGCAGTTGAAAGAGGTTGGACCGAGTCATCTAGTGCAAATGTAAGAGGCCCACCAGCACTTCCTTTCAAATTGTCTCAATTGGATGAAAAGCTTAGAGCTGGTTATAAGTTAACTACTGCTGGGAAATTCACCGAGGCTCTTCGGACATTTGTTAATATTCTTCATACAATTCCTTTGATTGTCGTTGAGTCAAGGAGGGAAGTGGATGAGGTGAAGGAACTGATAATCCTAGTCAAAGAGTATGTTTTGGGTCTGCAGATGGAGCTGAAGAGGAGGGAAGTGAAGGACGATCCAGCACGGCAGCAGGAGCTTGCAGCATATTTCACTCACTGCAACCTTCAGGCACCTCACTTGAGGTTAGCTTTGCAGAACGCAATGACTGTCTGCTTCAAGGCAAAGAACCTTGCCACTGCTGCTAACTTTGCCCGGAGGCTTCTTGAGACAAACCCTACCATTGAAAACCAAGCTAAGGCAGCAAGGCAAGTGGTAGCAGCTGCTGAAAGAAATATGACTGATGCTACACAGTTGAACTATGATTTCAGGAACCCATTTGTAATTTGTGGTGCAACCTATGTGCCAATTTATCGAGGACAGAAGGATGTCTCTTGCCCGTATTGTTCTTCACGTTTTGTGCCAAGTCAGGAGGGACAATTATGTAATGTTTGTGATCTTGCAGTGATTGGAGCAGATGCTTCTGGACTGCTTTGTTCACCTTCCCAGATACGCTGATTGAGCTACTGGATCAGGTCCAATGTTAAATTTTGCTTCGGGTCAGTTTTCAGCACTAGATGGATCCTTTTTAATTAGTCAATATGTTCATGGTACTGTGATAGAAGCGAGAGTTAGTCATGAGGAATTCCTTTTTCGCCCTTTTGCTTGCCCTTCTGTTTCGTTGAAAATGATTTTCAATGTAATAAATCCATTTCGTATCCGAGGGGTGTTAGTTTTTCATACACAAGAAAGTGAAAGGTTGTACTTAGATCAAACGATTGTTATAGGCTGTGCAAGAGTTGAATTTGCGCAGTTTTATTTGGCAAAGTACATATTATGTCTGTGTTTAGTTGGGGTTCAGTCCCTTGGTTACAAAAATAATGTTTTTTTTTTTTTGTAGTTAAGCGACACTTTGATTGTTTATTTGATTCAGTCCATGCAATTTGCTTGCAGATTGATTAGATTCTAGCTTGCACTCAATGACCCTCGAGATTTTTTATCATAAGAATTCTTAAAACCTTGTGTGAGGAATGCTATCATCACTTTATTCCAATACATTTTATTATCAGTGAGTCACGTGTGGGGCTAAAAACGTGTCTTTAGCTACTTGATCATAACTTGAAATTCGGTAATATACATTTGGCTTAAATTGCATATTTGGTCTTTTTATTTTTTTTAATTAGTAATTTTGGTCCTATATTTTTGAGACATTTGGTCTTCTTAATTTTAAAAATCTAGAAATTTGGTCTTGTCATAAAATTTAATGCCTTGACCATTTGTATCTAATGTTGACTTGGTAATGTGGCAACACTAAAGTGACATGGAAAATAGTATTTGATATCAAATTACATTGATTTGATACAAACGGTCAACATATTGAATTTGATGGTAGGACCAAATTTTTAGATTTTTAAAATTAGGAGACCAAATGTTTAAAAAAATAAGAGGATCAAAAGTACAATTTAACTTATATATTTTTAAATAATTGCTTTTTATGTTTTAATTTATTTTAAATAATGTATTTTAAAAATTAGAATAATATGCTTTTAATAGTAGTCTCATTTTTAAATATTTTTGTTAAATAAAATGAGTTAACACATTTATATTATAATTTTGATGATTTTATATTATAAAGAAATGATATCTAATGAGAGTAAAAATAAGTGCACTATAAGAAAGATAAATGAAAATTACCAATATGGTGTGGTTTAATTGGCAAATAACTATGTTTTTTAAGTATGTGGTAAGGGGTTTAATTTTTGATCTGTATGTACAGAAGAGCATTTGTTGGGAGAAATCAATTTCTTAAATAAATTTTTATATTTCAAGGAATTAGTCTCTATTTTTCGGCTAAAGGATACCTAGAGCAACAAAAAAAAAAAAGAAGATAAACAAAAATTTGTAATAAAATAAAAAGGATAAAAATAGGAAAAGAAACAATAATTTAAGAGTTTATAAGCTCTAGTATTATAAACTAATGAAATAAAGTAATAAACTACTTTATTAAATAATTTTATTTTAGTTACACAAACTTTTAAAGTAATCAAATAAGTTGATAACTAATTTATTTGTCTCGTCAAACATATTCTGAAAGACTTGTTCAGCTGATTTTATTAATTTACAAAATTTACTAGAGTGGTATAGATATTTTGACATATGCTAAAGACAGGGAGTTATCGACGACAAATTTGATTGATGAAATTACAGTTCTAAAGAAGCTCAATTTAAAAAAAAATTAATTATAAGAACAATTATTAATTGTGTTATAGAGTTAATTTCTTAAAAATACCATTTAATTTTTAAAAGCTTTTAAGAAGTTGACAAATATAAACAGTTAGTTATGCATGATTCCCCCTCTGATTATATAGTTGGGTATCATTCTCACGTTGTTGCCCCATCTGATTATAGTTATGTATGATCGCACTACAGCTAATCAACCGCAATTGCAGTCGTGTAGTTGTGAAGCCCTAAAAACCCTTGACGTTGCAACTACAATTGCAGTTGCGTATTATTTTTTAAAACCTTGGCTATAAGTATTAACTAGTAACATTATTCCTAAAATTCCCATTCTGGCTGTATCGGAAATTGGAACCCTTGACAGATTTTTCTTACAGGACTCAATCATCTTGAAGTCTGTATTTCAACTACTCCCATATTAAATTATATTTTGCAGCTTTTGGATTTGGAACATAGGTTATTAATTTGTGAAGCTGCACCAAAAGTAATGTTTAATAATTCTTGCAAATAGTAACTGCATTGTGTTCTAAGATCAACAGCTTTTGTCTGCACTAGTTGATATAAATAAAGAACATAATGATATCTCGTCACAGATCAAACTTATTATGGCAGCTTATTTACTTCCATATACAAAATTTAACTAGGGTTATAAATATCGATTCGCAGCCTTGAGGTCTGCAACCACATCAGCCCCAATATCAAGGATTACAATGAAACTCCTATCATGACCGCAATCGCAATTTAAAACTTTGAATTTAACAATGATCGTTCTGTTTTTAGGAGCCATAACCATTTTCAAAGAGATTTTAATAAATGAGAAACAGACATGTCCAACACTCAAGCTACATTTATCAATCCAGACCAGGTAGCTTTAGCCATTGCGGCAATATCATCCTTGAGGTCTCATTTCATTTGAAAGTTATTTTGGTTAGCTGCATCCAAAATTAAAAGGGGCGTGGGGGTAGTACATATAATGTTATAACTTTCAATTGAATTTATAAGAACCAGCACTTACATTTGTGTGTACTGCTTGATACATACTTCTACAATTTTCTTAGCAACCTATGAATAGGGACTTACATGTGTGTGTACTGCTTGATATATACTTCTACAGTTTTCCTAGCAGCCTATGAATAGGGACTTACATGTGTGTGTATTGCTTGATACATACTTCTATAATATTCTCATCTACCTTAGTTTAGATTGAGGACAAAATTTGAAGAAACCTAAAGGTGGTGGCCATTGTGAGCTAGTAAGTAGCAACTGTCCCAGCAGAAATCCCTCAAGAGCTTCCAACCTTCCCACAAGATAACAACCTTCCCAGACCCTCTCTTAAACCAGGAGAAAGCGCAGGACAAGAAGTCAAAACATCAAGCGACCGAACCACGCCTTTGCGAACAAGCAACTGAAAAGCCGATGCCACACCCTTAACTATGACATCCTTACGTTCCACATCATAATTATCCACGAGATGCAACAAGAACTCAAGAAGAGATCGAGTAATGTCGATGTACTGGGGAACAGAATGCACCATCAGCAGAACCGCGGGCTCAATGTTCATGATGCTGTCCACCCTTTCATCAAAAAAGAGCCAGTCATAAAACAAAGCCAGTTTCACATTCGCCACAGCATGGCTGCTCCTACAAGCCGTCAAAAGCCAACCAATGAGGGCCCACCTAGGAACAACATCAGACTGAATGACCTCATTTGGAGGGTGGTGTGCACAGCATATGAACCTAACAATATCAACTGCAACAAACTCTTTATCAGGGTCATTCAAAAACTTTCTCGCGAACCACATTTGGTGCCTCCTCTGATGCCCCAATTTTACATTCGAAAGCAAAAACCTCAATTGGATCTCCATCTCAGGACTAATCCTAAGCAGAGAATACCTACTGGAAGTCCTGGTGCTGTAAATCTGAGAAACATCCTTAAACTCAAACCCCACAGCATTAAATTTAAAAGGATCAAACACAATGTCCTTCAATATAGCCCTAAACTCAGGAACATGAACCAAATCCTGCAACAACCGAATAAAATCCCTCCCAATTAGCAAAGACAAGTGAAACTCTTCCCTCACTATCTTCACACAAAAATGAATCTCCAACCGCTTCAAAGTCTCCAGCTTTTCAACACCGACCCTACAGTGATCAGCCAAAACGCGAAGAAACGAGTACAACGCAAACGACAACACGTGGGGGGCGTCTTCCAATAAGCACTCGAATTGTTCCAAGAAGAGGGTCACCAACTTGGAGCAGAGCCACAGGTTGCCGTCGCCGCAATTGCCGCCGCCGATTTGGCGCAAAAGGGAGACCAAAACGGCGTCGTAGCCGATCCCCAAAACGCGGACCGTTTCCTCGGATACCCAGAGCAACTGCGTTTTGACGGAGGCGAGGAGTCTGGGGTAGAGGTGGTGAACGACGTTGAGGAGCGAGTTGAGGAACGTGGCGTAGCCGTCGGTGACGAGGGCGTGTAGGTGCTTGATGTGGGTTTTGGCGAAATGGGGTTCCGTTAAAACGCCGTGAAGGATTGCGCGGTTGAGGAGGGCGTATTCGTCGGGGTTTGGAATGGATAAGGAGAAAGGGGGTCTCAGGGTTGGTTTCAGAGACTCGAAGGCCTGCCTCAGCGACGCTTCGAATTCGTTTTCGGCTTCGAAAGGTGGTGTGAGGGTGAGCCTCGACGCCATGGAAGCAAAAGTGAAAGAGAATACGCAAAACGCGACGCGCTGACACTGTCCCTGTGATTGCTGTGGTGTGGAACACTTGGCTTGGGTCTTAAACCCACACCCTGGTTTGAATTTACGTACGTTGCAAATTTAAGGCTTACATATTTGGAATTTCTTAACACACACATGTTTTTTTTTTTTTTTTTTCAGTGGAAAGAGAAATGCTCTTTTGAACACTATTTTTTTTATTAGTTAAAAATTATTAAATAAGGCGTGTAACTCTTTTATTTTTTATTTTTAATAAATTTTAACTAACAAGAGAGTGTGTATTAAAAAGTGTGTTGCTAGCGCTTCTCTTTAAGATAATTCTAATTATAACTTCTTATCATACCTCAACTAAAAAAATAAGTGAATGTACATTAGCAAATCCCACAAACATTTGCTAATGCATATTCACTTGTTTTTCTAGTTAGAATACGTTAATAAGTTACATTCTAAGTGTATTTTGAGATAATCCTTAATTATAAACTACTAACATACTCTAACTAAAAATCAAGGGAATGTACGTTAATAAATCTCTACATATTTTGTTATCCCCATAAATATATGTTTTTATTTTTCTTTACTTTTAGTTGGTGTATTTTTTCTTATCTTCCTTTCATGTAAATTTTAAATAATCTATTTTTGATCTCAATTGTCACTCTCTATCACAAAAAATGATAACATAACGACATTTCACGTAGATAATATTACATCATCAACCTTAATGATATGAACAACACCGCATCATTAAGATTATTATATCCTAATGTTATGTTATTAAGGTCGACATGTCATTAAAGTTATTATTTGTATAGTGTCACGTTATTAATAATTTACAAGAATTAAGAATAAAAAAAATATTTAGAGGGATTAAAAGCAAAAATTGACTTATTTATAAAGATGAAAAATATATTAAGTCTTAAATTAAATTTTAAAATAAAACAAACACTTAAATATTAATATACTATTACTCTCATATCAACACCCCTATCCTCGATTAACATGATCACAAAAATGTCAAAATGGCAAGCACATATAATTATTGGTCCAAATAGAAGATTTACAAGTGCTTTTATAATGTAGAAAATTATACTCAATAAGAATATCATATTTATAATGTACTTATAAATTTGTGACCAAGTAGAATGCAAAAATTTGGTTAAAAGAAAAGCACAACATAATTGTATGTTAAAAAAATAATTATGCAATTCTCAAGAAAAATGGCTCTGTACATGCTTGAGATGCTTACTGAAATTTAATAGATTTTATATATCTCAATACAATATAAGACTAAAAATATGAATAACTTTTAGAGTATGTCATATGATCACAAAATGCGCATAATAATATATGAGAATATAAAATTAATAAGTCTTGAGACATGATAAAAATGTACACTTACCTCTAATCCTTTATACTCAAATAAGATTAGAACTTTCATTAAAGCGCACCAATTTCAAAGTACTCTAATGGTGTAAATATTCAATAATGGGATTATAACTATGTGATATAATATTCAACGTGAGTTTATCTTTCAATAATTATTAATTAAAGAGAAATAAACTAGTGCAGGATTATCAAGAGAAATGTTTATAGAATAACAATATGAAATTCAATATAGAAATAATGAGCTCGGGTCTAGAAAATCTTAAAGAGAATAAGGCCTTGAGGGTCTGAAGGGTTAACCCCAAAAGGAGTAACATCCATATTGACAGGAACAATTTTGTAAAACTCTTTCTAAAAGAAGTTTGTCTCCTCTTATATGAATCAAAAGGGTCAAAAATTTCAATTTTTCCATAAGTTGATTTAACCTTTACCTCCCTTAGACCTAAAAATATTAAGTGCATTGAAAAGGTTAAAGAAAAAAGGAGCAAGTAGGAGTGAAACTGAGATGCTCACAAAGTAATTAAAAACTCCGTACAAACCCCCAACCATTGGGGTGTAGTTGAGAAGGGGTAATATTTAATTTTTAACTTGCTTGGATTTGAAACTTGAAAAAAAGAAATTCAGACCCCAAGACATAAACATACATGTGAAAAGTATGTGACTTTGATCGTTCACATATATGGTTATATGATTGAAACACCTCTAGCACATATTTATCTTTAAGTTTTATGTCTGAAGTTAGGACCACTTTTTCCTAAGAATATCTTGCTTAGAGGGTTTGAATTGAGTAGGTGTTCCAAGAACCTTTTCATTTACTCAATTTTATTAATCTTGCAACATAGGAATGGAGAAGTCATCTCTTCTTTTAGCCTTCCCCATGGGTTCAAATTGACTTGCAGGGGCCAAATATGGAAAAGAAATTGGACAAGGTGAACTAGGAATGGAGTTAGAAGAACTTGAACAATCAAATGAATCAAGGGAAATGTCTGAGAACTCAGTCGGCATTTGGGTAACAAATTGCTCTTTTTCAACATATTAAGGGAAGTACCACCTTGACTGACAAACTTATTCCAAGTCTTCCAATAATGAAAAGTAGAAATTACTTTCAAGTTTCCTTTAAAGATGCATCTTGATCGAATTTCGGCCACAATAGTAAAGGTTATGCAAAAACTTCCACATAACTACCACTACTATCTTTTTCTATTTTCTTGAGATTCACCATATTAGAAAGATAAAAGGAAAAGAAAAGGAAGGTGGATACCTATGAGTAAAGAAATGCAAAGAAAACGGTGAAGAATGCCAAAAAGTTTGAGAAACTACATTAGTTGACAATCGTCGAAATTAGAGAAGAAGAAGGTTTTGCAAAAAAGAAATAATAGTAAAAAAAGTTCAACACTATTTATAGGAAATTATACAAAAATAAATTGATCATTTTAACCCCTAAAGATGAGGGTAAAAAGGGAATTCAATATCAATATTTGAATTATCATGATTGTTACACAAAACTGTAAGGTGATTACAATAACTATCATGAAGATCAAAAAAATGAGAAGCCTGATCAAAATTTGCCACGTGTTTTTATTAGGATTTAAAAGGCGCAAAGATAAATGTATTTCGAATGAGGAAATATGAAAAGATGTGATAAAAGTCACAATTACCTTTTGAGTAGGGTAAGAGATGGACAAATATAAGAAACTTTGCATATGTAAGGCAAATTAACTCATAAGTTACAAACTCATATATTAGTTAATGGGTGGAACTACAAAAATATAAATTTTTTATTTAGTCATTACAAAGTTACAATTTAGCTCTATAAATACTACCATCTTAACTGATATATTTACAGTATATACTATTTCGATCTATGAATACTAAAGATACTTTACATTGTACTTTTACATCAACAAAAACAAAAATTACAAAGGTAAAGGGTACTTTAGCATCCTTGCTCAATGTCTAGGTTCTGACATCTATTATCACCTTCATAATGTAGCATGCATGTCAGCATGACCTTCCCAAGGTAGATTTGATTTTTCAAGTTAACAGTATTCCCTTGGGAAGCACCATTAGAGGTCTAGCATTAAGATAATTATTGTACCCTTTCCTCTTTTTCTTTTAATAACTTCACAAACCTGGCTAGCCGAAGTTAAGGGGAACCAAATTGCAACTCTGATAAATCTAGGTTTGATAAGAGGTCATATCCCTCAAAAGGATGAAACTAGCCTAGACTAAATATTAGTTGGGAAAGAAGAATCTATAGGAAAAGAATATTTAATCACTTCGATTATTCTAGAAAAGGGTTCATCTCGGCTAGACAATGTTCTGTGGCTAAGAGACAATCTTAGCTAGATAATTCTCTTGGTTGATAGAGAAAATCATCAGCAAAGAATAAAATCCTGTCATTTTCCCTCTAAACATCAAATAAACAAGATGATGGAAAATCAAGGTGAGGAAGACACTAAGTTAACCATTCGATCATTTTAAACACTCTTCAACGCTAGAATAATCAAAATGATTAACCATGAGAAACTAGCTTAAGGACAAAGACTAAACAAATGAGTCCCCCTTTTATAGCCTTCATATCAAGCACAAAATGTTGCATGGGGAATATAGAGCAATAAATGTAAAGGAATGGAACGACCAATTAACAAAAACAGTTAAGTGATGACATTAGTTATATACAAAAAATGGACCAAAGATATGACACAAGTGCAAAAAAGTGAAGCTTAATTTTAAATAGTTCTAAGCATATAACTTGATACACTTCCTCCACAAGTATACCAAGTTGGGAGGCTTAAGCCAAATTCATATAATGACACCATCAGGTCCAAACATTCAGTTAGTCCAAAATCACCTGTCTAAATGTGTTGACCAGGGTTAATGCCAGTAACATGAAAATTAAAATACACTCATACAAAGTGAATCACACCTTGGCCAGAAGTAAAATTATCCTATTGTTACACCAAAATAGGATATTATGGCCTATGAATGGTGCTTGGTCCCATTCTAGGGAATCCAGCCCATCTTTGACACCTATACTCCTATATTTACTACTAATGTCACATTGTCACTATAGTAGGTAAGCATTTAATACACATTGTCACCTTAATGGAATTATTACAAACTTAGGTGTTAGAGTGTCTTTTGCAAGTATTCACCAATTTCTCACGGCAATTTAACCCCATTGGAGTGCCAGTTAAACTTAGTAGATCTTGAACCTCATTTCACTAGAAGCACATCAAAGTCATCACCCACCAAGAGTTCAATTCTCACGCCAATAGTTCATTTCAAGCACGTTAGCAATTCATCTCGAATACATTAACATTGTCTATCTCAAATAGACCAAGTATTATGTACTTTAATCTATATTGATAAATTTTAAATTATAAAAAATATATTAAATATTTAACATTTAAATATCTAAGTAACTAAGAAAGTGAAAGTAGTTTAGAAAAAGATTGACTAATTAAATTAATAACAAGTAATTTATGTAACCAAAATTAAGAGTAATTTAAAAGTAATATAAATAAATAAAGAAAAGTTTTAATAATCTCACAACCGATAGAGGAGCTTAATTTTTAAATTACTATTATTATTAACACTCTTATTCATTATTATTAATTGCATCAATTTAACCTAATTAAAAACAATTCAAATTGCTTCATTTTTTATGTTAAAACAATAATAAATAAATCTTAAATTACACAAAAAATATAATAAAAATTAAGGTAAAATATTAAATATCTCTTGTCATAAATTATTCATCCAAAAAATAAAATAAAATCTGTTGTATAAATTAATTGTTGTAAGTCTAAAATTACATCACGACTTTATTGAAAATATCTGATCAAATTTATTTCTTTGATCCATTTTTATTAAATTTTATATTTTAATATAAAATATAAAAAATATATAATAAAAAGAACCATGACTTTACCCAGCACCAAGGTGTTCAAATTTCAAAAGCCCAAGTGCCCAACCACTGGAAGAATGAGAAGCCAACCTAGTCTTAATCAGCTAGCACATCACAAACGTCACGGTTGTCTTTCATGCACCACACGAAATTGTCTTTTTTATTTTATTCTTCAAAAATTATTGTGTAAACTTATTTTATATAATTTTCGTATATTACTTTTAAAGTTTTCGCTAACAAGTGTTAAGAATATTTGAAATAAAAATAAGAAAGATTAAAGTAAAGTTTTCAATTCCTAAAGTAATTTAGTTTTCACTCATTAAAAAAGATACAATTCATATTAATATAATTGAGTTTTTATTGAAGATACATTTATAAAAAAATCTCTCTAGTGTCCATTTATCCGGTGAGATGCCTTTTCGTGTTTCACGTACACCTTTATAATTAGGGGTGTAAGTAGGGTCTGACCAAAATCGTGGACCTGACCAACCCGACCCAACCCAATTACATTTTTGCAGGTTTGGTTGGGTCATCGGGTTGTGTTTCTTTTAACATACCCAATTAGGTTTGAGTTGGGTTACGGAGTTGAGACATCTCAAACCTGATTAACCTGACCTATTATTATTTAATAAAAAATTATTATATTTATATTACTTTTGACACAGTTTTAGTTTCACTTAATTTGAACTTGTATTTGAACATGCATTGAATGAGTTGAACTAATTAACTAATTATGTGTTTTATTTTTCCTATTTTTTTCTATTTTTTATGGTTTTTTTTCTAAATTTTTTGAAATTTCCAAATTTTGTTTGTGACCCAATTATCCAACCCAATTTATGGTCGGGTTGGGTCGCTGCAGAAAAAAACCCCAACGCGACCCAACCCAACCCAATTAAATTTAATTGGGTTGGGTCTTAAATAAGGGTAAATCCGACCCAATCCAGACCATTTACACCCCTACTTTATATTATTATATATACCCGCCCCCACCCCAACAAAAAAAAAAACTGTCATATCTTTCCAATCTTGTAGATTTATTTCTTTTATTTTTATAAAGCAGACTTCACAAAAATAATTACAGAAAGATAGTGAACATCGTAATTTTTTTAATTAAGATGAATTTTAAAAACACCCTTCTTTTTATATTTTTTTTTACCCTTTTCATTATTGGGTGAAATCTCATAGTGACACTATTAAATAATTTGGGCTCAATTTTTAATAGTAGAGTCAGCATGAAATTTAACTTAATAATAAGTATTGGAAAGGGAATGTTAAAAAAGTGTGATATTTGATTTTTTTTTAGATTAATAATTACGTTTACATAAAAACTGAGAAAAAATATTAAACATTTAAAATTTAAAATAATACTTAAATTATTTACTTAGTGTGATTAATTGAAAAAATATTTGATTAAGTTTTTGAAAAGATCATTGTCTCTTCATCTTGCCTATTGACACCCTCGAAAGCCAAGAGAGACATAAGATTTTGTTTTTCTCAATCTCCAAGCCTTCTATATAAACAAGTATTGGATGTGAAGTTGTTGCATTGAACAATAGAAATAACAGAGAAGTAAAAAAGAAATATGGGTGCTTTCACTGAGAAACAAGAGGCTTTGGTGAATAGCTCATTTGAAGCATTCAAGGCAAACATTCCTCAGTACAGTATTGTGTTCTACACCTTGTAAGTTTTTTCTCTAAATATGTGTCCCTCATTCTATGTTTTGTGAGTGATGATATATGAACATTCATATATATTAAACACTTTATCAACACTTACTATTTTTTCTATCTCTATTTTCGTATTTCATTATGTCACTATCATATTTACATTTGTCTTTTTTCTCTTTCTTTCTCTCTTTAGGTGTCATGTAGATATTAGGTGTCCATGATTTTTTTTTCATGTTTTCCCTTATGTTGTTTGTTGTGTTTTAGAAAGAGATAGTGTACATTTGAGAGTCTTTGGTTTTGGTTTGATTTAAAAAAAATAAAAAATAGGATACTGGAGAAAGCACCAGCAGCAAAGAACTTGTTCTCGTTTCTAGCTAATGGAGTAGACCCGACTAATCCTAAGCTCACGGCCCACGCTGAAAAGCTTTTTGGATTGGTAAGTGTCACCCAACTGAAATTTTAGCTATTTTATGTGATTTTAAGATTAAACATGTATTTGTATGACACTCTTAAAATATCAATGAACATTTGTTAAATTGTATTTTATATTTTTACCATACCTCGTACTACTACGAATAGTATATCAAATCTTGATTATTTTTCTTTCATGATTATCATGTCATATGATATTTTTGGAATTGTAGACGCGTGACTCAGCTGTTCAACTTCGAGCAACGGGAGTAGTGGTGGCTGACGCCGCACTTGGTTCTGTCCACTCCCAAAAAGGAGTCATTGATCCTCAGTTCGTGGTATGATAAAATAATAAAATGTTACAGTAAATGCATACTTAAATTTTACATGGTGTAATGATAATCACTTCTTTTGTTTAGTAATGAATTAACTAACTATGTATTATCTTAAAAAGGTTAAAGAATTAAAAAAAATACATTAAAAATATATCATTTAATGTCATCAATATATTTTTGTTTTAATTTTCAATGAAAATTTCTTAAATACTAATTCTTAATTTGAGCAATCTTTAACAAAATTGATTTAATCTTCCTCTATCTCATTTTTCATTATAAACAATGGAAATAAAATAAGCTAAACCATGACATGTTTATTTGGGATGAGGTTATTAATAAATTTTTGTTTTCTATTGCAATATTAATGTTCATTGATTATTAATTGTCATTTCTGCATTGAATCTCTCCATTGAATTTTTTTTGAAGTTAAACTTCAATCAATATATTTTCATTTATCTACTCGTGTTTATGAAAGTCGACTTAAAATTTTACAAATAAAAATAACTTGTTGAGATAATGAGAATACAAATAGCATTACTCATTTTGAAAGTTTTATCTGAAATTTTAATATTATAAAGGAAAATGTAAGAGCTAAATCGTGTTAATGATTTGTAGGTGGTTAAAGAAGCATTGCTAAAAACAATAAAGGAAGTAGTTGGGGACAAATGGAGTGACGAATTGAGCAATGCTTGGGAAGTAGCCTATGATGCATTGGCAGCAGCAATTAAGAAGGCAATGACTTAGTATCTATTGCCATAAAGTGTAATAAATAAATCTTGTTTCACTAAAACTTGTTATTATAACAATTTCATGATATAAATGTCGCTTACAATAAGTAAAATATAATGTATTTGGATAAACAATCTTGAGTTATTTCCATAGATTAATTTGTGTTTGAGAATCATAGTCGATACTTTATACAAATACATTTAAAATAATTTATATGTTTTAAAACTATTTTAATAAGCTTATTAATTAGATGGGATAGAAGTTTTTCTACTAAAAAATAAAAATCAGTAACACTAAAATGCTTTACAAATATTTATTGCGATAAGTAAGTTCAAATACGTACGTTGAAAATATATTTATCAATTAGATTAATATATTAGATGTTTCTGATTTTAAAGAAGAAGAGGAGGAAAAGGGAGATTAGTACCCAAAAATTGACATGCGGCCATAGTATTATCATATTAACAACCGATCAACTATTACTACATATAGGGAATCTAAAACTAATGAGGAATTAGAAGCTCAATCCCTTTGCGAAATATACTCAAACCATAATAACAATTGAAATGCATAGCCAAACGGGTTGCAGAGAGATTTAGATTTTAGATTATGTTTAGATTGATGGAATGAAATGGAATAGAGAGGAATGAATTTAAGTTTTATTGTTTGAATGGAAAAATAAATAATAAAATAGTATGGAAAGCAATGGAGGTCATTCTATGTTATCATTTATTCCTGTCCCTACCTACACAACATGTGAAGATCTAACCACTCCAGCGTTGTTGTAGGACGCAGTGAGTTTTTGATTGGAGTTGTAGTCCTTAATCAAAAGGTTTACAAAGCAATAAGCCAATAACAAATCAAAACTTTTTAGTCAATTTTTGTTTTTAATTTTGGCTTCAAGAAAGTGTTGTGGCATAAATAACAGAGGTTGTTAGAGAGATGCCTATTCACCTTTGGTTTTCTTGCCAATATTGGAGAAGAGACCCAGTCCCTTAATTGTTCATTTTCAATTTTTCAGAGAGAGAATGATCCTGGTGCACTAACAAGGTGTGGCGAGGAAACGATGTCCTTTTTTCATATTTTTATTTTTAATGTGAAATAATCTAATTTAGAATCGCGAATCTAGATGGTTGAACTGGTTATGTCCAATCGTGCGTTTTTAGTCATTGATTTTGGAAGCAAAACTACTCTACATACATTATTGGCGTGAAATAATGAAATTTAGAAAGTTCCCTCTTATATAGTTAATTGTTTAAAACCTACCCTACATGTAATTTTAGTTTTTAGAACATTTTATTTATTTATTTATTTGTGTATAATGACTGCAACAAGGTTAAAACTTAGGACCTAGTACATACTATCCCGATTCTCCACTACTAGGTTGACTTTAGTGGGTTTAGAACATATTATTTAGCACTTCGGTTGGTGCAACTTGTTAAAATTATGTTAGATTTCATGTTTGATGAAGAGAAGTTGTCATACACATTCAGTAAGTCACAATAAGAGGAGGGCAATTGTAGTTTATACTTTTAAGGGTAAAATAGGAATATAATAACAATAATATATTTCATTCCGTTCAGATGAGTTCTACGGTGGTCGATGAGTTCAAATGGTCCACTGTGGACCATGTTAGGTTATTGCCTATTACAATTTCCTTATGTTATTTTTTTTTTGTTAAACATTTTTTTTTTAAATATAGAATGCCATTTGTACCTTTTTAAAAATATAGGTCTTTGGTTGTGAAGGGCATCGTTGTGAAGATGCTAGCGGCAATGTTGAAGTAGTCTTAGCGCGACTTACAAGAAGGCGAGGGCTTTTCCGGGAGAATCCCACTGCATGCTGCTGCTGTCAATGGTGAGAATGCATATCTTGCCGTGCTGGTTCTTGGCAGCAAAGATGTCGTCCACGGCAAGTCTTCCTTTCCCCTTGGCTGAAGCTTAACCACATCAAGCTCGTGTGATGGCACTAGCACCGGCTGACGTTGTAGCCGGGATTCAACTTTGCCGCGCTGTACTCTCGTAATGCCGATTGCTCGACCTCTTGTTCTACCACTGGCTAAAGTACCTCGTGCTGGTGCTAGGTGGTGAACCCTACCTTCGCTGCATCATGCTTCACTGGCTCAACCCCTTGATGACCTTGTTCACGGAGGGATTCAAATCTCACGAAATCAAATCCATCATCGCATTTGCCCTAATTTGGAGCACGTTCTTATGGCTTGCACCTTTGATCCGAACCATGGCAAAGGCAATTTGTCGTTAGGGAGAAGGGAAACTAAGGGCAAATATGTAAAAACAATTTGTCTTTTTAAAAAATAAATAAATAAAATTATCAATACAGCAGGCAACCTATAACTAAGGTATTGTATCTACGTTTTGTCCTATAATAAACCTACGACTGGCAAACACTTGACCAGGATGGACCACCTACATTACTGGTCCATCGTAAAATTTGTCTTCCGTTCATTATGCAAATAATGAAATGAGAATTTTATTTCATTCTATTATAATATATTCAAACAATAAAACGAAAATTTTATTCCATCATGTTCTATTATGCTATCCATTCTATTTTAATTCATTTCATTCTATCTCATTTCTTTTCACTAGTTTAAACATAGCCTTAAATATCCCACCTTTTTAACACATTTCCACCCAAATGCATTAAAGAAAACATTCACCCTTATCATTTGCAGCAAAACCATACTCTTCAAACCAATTTTCATTGACTACCAAGCATGTTCAAATTGCACCCCATCGCTAGCCAATGATTGGATTGACACCCTATAAAAATTGTGAAAGGTAACGAAAATGAAACTAAAATAAAATACTACAGGAATTCTCAGCATTATAGTGGTCATTTACAGTAGGTCATGAGACCGTTAGTACTTTTTGAAGTTACCGAGGGCTAATCCTCAATAATCCATGAATAAATTATCAAGGGCTAAGTTTTTAGTAATATGATAAATTCACTGAGGGGTCAACATCACTTACAAAATTTTAATCAATTTTTTACTGTGCAAAGACATTACAAATGGCTAAGTCGTCTATAATTACCAAGAATCAAATCCTCAAAAATTTACAGTGGATTTAACCCTGTAATGAGATCACAATATCTACCATAAATATAATATAATAAATTATATAAATCATTTTATATATAATAAAAATACATAAGAAATAATGAATAATATATAATAACATAATTTATATAATATATATGTGTTATATAAGATACATATAAATAGAGAGAAATAGCTTATATAAATTATATACATTAAAATACATTATATATATTAGTAATGTATAATAATAACATGTATAATACATAATTTATAAAATATATAGGGTTAAATATATTTTAGTCTTTGTAAATAGAGCAATATTTGTTTTTAGTGGCTAAAAAATAAATTATCTCATTTTAGTCTTCATTTATGAAAATATATCATATGTGATCCTTTTAGATATATATATATATATATATATATATATATATATATATATATATATATATATATATAGGGGACATATCTAGTAAGAGGGTCATTTTTATATGAGAGTGAGAGGAGTTAATCTTGGCCATACAACCATACATGAAGGGTCAAGATTTAATGTCATGTGACCACTTAAAAGTTATGTGATTTTTTAAAAAACTCGCATGACTTTGTATGTTTTAATCTTAACCATTCATGACAAGATTTAATGGTTAATATCTATTCCTGTCACTCTCACATAAAAAAGTCATCTCACTTGATACGTTCCCTATATATATATATATATAATTAGAGAGAATTTAAATTTGTAAATTTTTAGTCATTGAAAGAATATGAAGAAAGTAATCTTTAATCATTTTCTTTATTATTATTATTATAGACAATTTTTATGTTAATGTTGCATTTTAAAGTTTTGTTTTTGATAACATCGGCCCTTATGATTAATTTAAGAGTTTAATGGTCATGCACTGTCAGTGTAAAAAGTTTTACACTATCATCCAATCACAAATCACTATTAATATGACTTTTAAAGTATTTATTATAAAATTTAACAAACTTACAATGAATGATGGTTTGTGATTAGATGATAGTGTAAAACTACTTTACACTGTTAGTGCATGACCATTAAACTCTTAATTTAATGACACTTTTATGCATTACAAATTTCATTAATTATTTGCATTTTTATAATTTAAAACTAGTTTTTTTGAGCAATTTGCTAATCCTTTTTTTTTTTTATGATTTTTCTATCCTTATACAATATGACTTAAACTTGTGGATTTTTCTTGTGAATTTTTTAGGCAGTTTTTTTTTTATTATTAATTTTTTGATTTTTATGGTAACTTTTTCTACATTTTTTTTTTTCAATTTTTGCTATAATTTTGACAAAAATATGATTAATTTTTAATTTGTTGAAAAATTTATAAAAATTTCTTCTTCTTTTTTTGCATATTTTCGTACAATTTTTTTAATATAAAAAATACTTAATATTTATTGAAATTTTTTCACAAAAAATTATAGATAAATTGTCAAATTTTGATAAAAGATTTACATGAAAAAGAATATTGATAAAAGATGATTAATCATTTTTGGATTTTTCTACAATGTGAATGCATGCACATGATAAGAATGTTATTATATTTATTAATTCATTATTTTTATTATTTTGTCTTAATCATGAAAACTAACTTTATCTCTTTTAATTCCTAAAAATAATAATTTATCTCTTTCATTATCTCTTCTCCCACAATTAACTCTCTCCATTATTATCTCCTAATTTTTTATAACTCACATCCTTTATCTTTTTCATTATCTCTTCTCCCTCAATTATCTCTCATTTTCAAAACTTGTTCCATAGCCCTACCCACTATACTTGCCACTTAAAATTGTACTTGCAATCGACAACCGACGTTGTAACACATCGCCCTACCACTGATGTCAGGATTCCATCCCATGACCAATTTGACGACGCTACAACATCCCCTACGACACACCGATTTAATTGGTTTGCCCTTGTAACCAATGTCCCATTCGACTACACTATGTGTCAATTTGCCCCTCATTGTCGATGATGTCTTGCCCCTCCTAAGGATGGAACTAGTCTAATATGGTAAGGAGGCCAAATATAAAAAATAAAGCTTTATTTGAAATCTTTTTTCACCTTTTTTTATTTTACATTTATCAACTAGCTTATTAGCTAATATCACCAAACATGTTCAATTCAATCAATTAGCTTATAAGCTTTTAGTTCTTTAGCTCCTAACTTCTAGTTTACGAGTTTTAGTTAGATTATAAGCTAATTTTATCAAATACACCCTAAGAAATAACTTTTAATTCTCAAATCAATCATAATCAAATCAATATAAAAGAGAAGACCAATAAAGTTATTTGATTGCAAATGAAACCATTTATAACTTTCAAAATAGTAATAACATAATATAAAAAAAGAATATTAAAAAAAGGAAATAAATGATATTCAAATATTTTGTTTAAAAAGAGAAAAAATGTAAGTATTTCCATAATGAAAACTATAAAAAGGAAAATAAAATATTTATTTAAAAAATAAAAAAAATGTCATTATTTTTACAATAAAAACTATAAAAAGAGGACGGAATATTTTGTCAAAAAATAGAAAAGAGATAAATAATACTTAAATATTGTTATGTCTATGGCTAGACACCTAAATAAGAATAATTTGTACTATAATACCAAGCTATCATACATATTGAAATTTTAAAAATTAAAAAAAATTAGGGAGGGGAAGGCACCCTTAATCCTACACATAGATTCGTCCTTAACCCCTCCAACTGCAACCCCTTCACTAGAGTTGTTAGTGGCTAAAGGGTATGAGTTTTTCAAAAATAGAAGATAATGGAGAAAGATAATTATGGGAGAAGAGATAATGAAAGAGATAAAGTTTTAACTTTTAGGAATTAAAAGAGATAATGTAAGTTCTCATGATTAAGACAAAATAGCAATAAAAAAAATAATTAGTTTAATAATATTCTTAACATGTGCATGCATTCACATTGTAGGAAAACCCATCATTTCTTTAGGTACAAAATTTAACAATGAGTGAATTATCAATTTAGTCTTTGAAATTGTAATGATTGGTCGAATTGATTTCTAAAATTAATAAAATGACAAAATGGTCTCCAAAATTGTACATTATTAATGAATTTAGTCCTTGAAATTGTAATAGACAATTAAATTGGTCTTTGAAATAAATAAAATAGCCCAATGGTCCCTAAAGTTGTAAATTATCAATAAATTTAGTTTTTAAAATTGTAATAGTCAATGGAATTGGTTTTGAAAATTAAAAAGGTTTAATTGCACGTTAAGATGTTAAAAAATTATTAGAAAAGAAAGTATTTATTGTTTTATCTATTCCTTTTTATTTATTTATTTTATAAAATAAAAAACATTTTAATATTTGATTAAATATATGAATATCTTATGTGCCTTGGTGATTAAATATATGATTTTATAAAAAACCTTATACAAGACATTTTTGAGCGTTCTAAAGTTCATAAACATAAATTTCTGAACTTGCTAACCATTTATGGATATCTTTATGAGCATCAAGTTCATTCTTTAACTTAAGAAAGAAACTTAGAAAGTTATCAGAGTTTCAGGTTAGACAAGCTTTTATAACAATCAAAATTCAACCATCTTTATTGTGACTAAAACATCACTTAAGTTGGTATCAAAGCTTAGCCTCTAGGTTGAGCACACTCAACAATATGAGAGGAAAGATCTAGGAAGGAGCGATTACAAACCATATGGTTTTGGAATATTTATTCCAAAAGGATCCTCAACCAACAAACCTCCATCATTTGATGGCAAAGATTACTACTATTGGAAGGACAAAATGGTCATGGAATCCCAAGATATAGATATTTGTGACATAATAGAAGGTGATCCTTTGGTACCAACAACAGTAGTAACAAATGGAACTACAGAACTTAAGATTAATTAGACTCCTAAAGAAAAGCTCAAGGTGTTACTAAATTCAAGAGCAAAATTCTATCTCAGTTATGCTATAAGCAAGCTAGATGGTTGCACCACTACAAATTAGGAACACACTAAGAACAATGCATAAAGGAACTAACCAAGTTAAAGAATCAAAGTTCAACATACTTATTAATATAAGTTCTTCAGAATGCATGAACATTAAAAAAATGTCAATAGATTCACAAATCATCATCAATAACATCAAGCCATTGGGAAAGACTTGCATAATCAAAAAAGATTTTGAGTAGCCTTCCCAAAGTTTGAAGACCCAAAGTCACAACTATCCAAGAAGCTAAGGAATTATCTGTTCTCGAGATGGATGAACTTTTGGGATCATTAAGAGTGCATGAACAAGAAATCATGGATGAGATATTTTACCAAAGAGAAGCAAAGCCATTGCACTAAAGGCAACTCAAAAAGCTAAAAAATCATTGTTTGCATTAAACTTTGTCATTAATTTTGATGATGAAAGTGATGTGGATGATGATTATGATTAAGGAGATGAGATAACATTCATTATAAATTTTGAGTATATCGAATTCTATATTTTTTACTTAATACTTAATATTTTTAATTTCTTAATCAATATATTTTGAGCATTGTTAGTACAATTCATATTAATATAATTGACTATCATTGAGTGCATGGATTAATTGATTTAGGGTTGTTCTAGCTTAACTAGTAGTCTAGAATTTGAGTCTTGGGTATGCAGCTTCGTTAAATACTCGGAAGAAGAGTTTTGCCACCCATGGTTGTCGTACCTGGTTAACAAGATTGTCTCTCGTGAAAAATATCTATGTTCTATACCAAATATATATATATATAATTGAGTTTTTGTTGAGGATAAATTTGTATAAAAAGTTCTCTCCTTGTGACCATACTTTGCTATGAATATTCCTTCTCATGTTTCATCCCTTTATATTGCCATCCTTTCAAAGAAAAAAACAAACTGCTATATATTTTCACTGTTGTATAATTTTTTTAATTTTTATAAAGGAGACTTCACACAAATAATTACAAAAAAATAGTGAACATCGTCTAAAAAATTTTATTAAGATGAATTTTAAAAACATACTTTCATAATTTTTTGGTTACCCTTTTCATTGGGTGAAGTCTCCTAGTGACACTAAATAATTTGGGCTCAATTTTTATTAGTAGAGTCCGCAAAAAATTTAACATAATAATAATGTCTTGGAAAGGAAATGTGATATTAGACCTTTTTTTTCGGATTAATAAAAACGTTTACATGAAAACTGAAGAAAAAAAAAACATTGAGACATTTAAAAATTCATAGTAATACTTAAATTAGCTTTAGTTTGAATAAACATTTAAAAGAATACATTAAATACTTACTTTGATTAATTGAAAAGTTACTTGATTAAGCTTCTGAAAAGATCGCTGTCTCTTCAGCATGCCGATTGACACGCTCCACATTCCACAAGCCAAGATTCAAGAACAATCACAAGAAATAAGCTTTAGTTTTTCTCACTCTCCAAACCATCTATATAAACAAGTATTGGATGCGTAGTTGTTGCATTGAACAATAGAAATAACAGAAAAGTACATAAGAGATATGGGTGCTTTCACTGAGAAGCAAGAGGCTTTGGTGAATAGCTCATGGGAAGCATTCAAGGCAAACCTTCCTCACCACAGCGTTGTATTTTTCACCTCGTAAGTTTTCTCTCTAAATATGTGTCTCTCACTCTATGTTTTCCCTTTTGTCGATCGTTTGTTGTGTTATCGAAAGAGATAGTGTATATGTGAGTGTCTCTGGTTTTGGTTTGATTAAAAAAAAAACATGTTCTCGTTTCTAGCTGATGGAGTAGACCCCAATAATCCTAAGCTTACGGCCCATGCTGAAAAGCTTTTTGGATTGGTAAGTGTCATCCAACTCAAATTATAGCTATTTTATGTGATTTTAAGATTAAACATGTATTTATATAACACTCTTAAAATATCAATGAACATTTGTTAAATTGTATTCTATATTTTTACCATATCTTGTACTACGGTACGGATAATATATCAAATCTATTAGTATTTCGTGATTATTTTTCTTTCATGATTATCTTGCCACATGACATTTTTTGAATTGTAGATGCGTGACTCAGCTGTTCAACTTCGAGCAAAGGGAGTAGTGGTGGCTGATGCCACACTTGGTTCTGTCCACACCTAAAAAGTAGTCACTGGTCCTCAGTTCGTGGTATGATAAATAATAAAATGTTACAATAAATGCATACTTAATTTTCACACGGTGTAATGATCACCACTTCTTTTGTTTAGTAATGAATTTACTAACTATAATCTTAATATGGCTAAAGAATTAAAAAGAAATTGTTAAAAATATAGCATTTAATGCCATCAATAATTTTTTTGTAATTTTCAATGAAATTTTTTTAATGAGTTTAATAAATATGTATTGTCACTATAAAAGATTTTACTCTATGAATTAATTAGAAATCGACTTTGGTGTGACTTTTAAGATAGTCATTATCAAAGTTAACAAACTTATCATACATGATAGTTCGTAATTGAATGACAGTGTTAAAAAACTTTACACTATCAATGTATATAGTTTTTTTTCATTTTTAATTATTAATTATTTGAGCAATGTTGAACATTAATGATTTAATAAGGCAATAACTAAGCTTCCTCTATCTCATTTTTCATTTAAATTATAACTAAAATAATGGAAATAAAATAAGCTAAACCATGACATGTTTATTTTTGGATAAGGTTGTTAATAACATTTTATGTCAATATGGATTGATATAAGTGATTAAGGATTGGGTACGAACTCCTACCTTTTTCATAGATGTGGGTTTGAATCCCTATTGGAGATGTCTCTTCATTCTACCACTTCTTATAAAGCAAATTAATAACTTTTTATTATCTATTACAATGTTCATTGATTATAATTATCATTTTTTCATTGATTCTCTCCATTGATGATTTTTTATGTCAATCTTCTATCCTCTATATCTATAAATTAGAATAATTATTTTAAATAAAAACGTTTTTAGAAACTATTCTTCAACAAGAACATTTTTAGAGATTTTCTTAACTCCTTATCTCTTTTAATCTATTATTTTCATGAGCGCGCGCGCGCACACACACACACATATACATTTCTAAATTGAATTTTAATATCTTTTTAAAAAAATTATTAATAGTTAAAAATAACTTTGTATCACAATATAATTTGTTTATCATAAATATAAATTATAATTTCTATGTTCAAAAATATTTATTTACTACAAATTTTAATTATATTATAATTTATATATTCAAAAGTATTTATTTATTATAAATTTTAGTTATATAAAATAAACATGTATCCTGTATATTATACAAACTAAAATACTAGTATAATATATTTTCATTTATTTATTGATATTTATTAAAGTCAATTAAAAATTTTATAAATACAAATAACTTGTGTTGAGATAATGAGAATACCAATAGCATTACTCATTTTGAATGTTTTATCTGAATTTTAATTATAAGGAAAAATGCAAGAGCTAAACCATCATTAATTACTGATTTGTAGGTGGTTAAAGAAGCACTGCTGAAAACAATAGAAGAAGCGGTTGGGAACAAATGGAATGAAGAATTGAGCAATGCTTGGGAAGTAGCCTATGATGAATTGGCAGTGGCAATTAAGAAGACAATGACTTAGGATCTATTGTCATAAAGTGTAATAAATAAATTTTGTTTCACTAAAACTTATTAAGTTCCTGTTATACTCTTTTGAAAAAAAAAAAAAGTTCTTGATATAAATGTCCATCAAAATAAGTAAACTATATTGTATTTAGATAAACAAACATAAGTTATATGTTTTAAAATAATTTTAACAAACTTAATTAAATGGGATAGGAGTTTTTCTACTAAAAAATAAAAAAAGTAACACTAAAATGCTTTACAAATATTTATTGTAGTAAAATTCAAATATGTTGAAAATATAATTATCTATATTTGATCTTTCTGATAACAAGAGGAGGTAGAAGAGGGGGATTAGTACTCAAAAACTAACACGCGGCTAGAATATTATCAGAATACCAACCGATCAACTATTACCATGCACATAAGTTAATCTAAAACTAATGAGGAATTAGAAACTCGATCCCTTTGCACAATATACTCAAACCATAATAACATTTGTGGTCCATAGATAAACATGCTGCAGAAAGATTTAGAAAGATATTCAAGGTGTTAATTAATTAAATTGGTTTAAAATTATAAATAAATTAGCTAAACCGGTTGCAGAGAGATTTAGAAAGATATTCAAGGAGTTATTTTGAAATATTTTATTAAAGTGAGGCTGTTTTTGTGTCATGCCAAAATCATTAAGTCATGTGACAATCTTTACTGTCGCGTTATTTATTTATTTATTATTTTAAAATGGATTGTATCCATCGTGACATGCTAAGTGGACACAATCTTTTTTTTTTTTTAAAGTTCTGCTACGTGGATATTGCTAGTTCATGTGGCAACTTATTTAAAAATTAAAGAATTAAAATAAATAAACTTAAGTAAAAAATTCAAAATTAAAATAACTAAATAAACTTAAATAAAATATTAATTATAAAGTAAATAAATAAATAAACTTATATAAAATATTAATTATATAATATTTTATTATATAAAAAATATTATTTATATAATATATTAATTATAAAATAAATAAATAAACTTAAATAAAAAATCAAAATTAAAATAAATAAAACTAGCCTTCAAAAGACATACATCATATTCAAAAAAATTTCTGCAACATTTTTCTATATCACATTAACTCCTTGTGATCGAATGGTAGACACCATATCCTTCATCAACTATAATAAATTAAAATAAATTACATTTATCTGTTCTTATATTTTGAATGTTCTTATAAATTAAAATAAATTATGTTTCTTTTTTTATATTTTTATTATTAGTGATCAGTTTCAATACAGAATAACCGTTAACAAACAAGGTGCCTTTAATCGGTCTCGTACCAATCAATTCAGCTTTTGCAAGTACTATATATGTTGTGGGAGAAGGAGGGCACGTTAATTAGCATATCACACACACACGACACTCATCTCCATATACAGACACCCACAGAACCACACACGTACATTCACCATAGCCATCCCCTCCCAACAATAACTTCTTTCCATGATGGAAGTCACTCCCCTCAAGTTTCCATACAAACCACCTTCATTGCTCAAGCTTGCAAACATTAAAAAGTACAGCAGCTACCCGACCTTTTTCCTTTGACGTTAGATTGTAACGGGTTTCCTTTTATGTCGTCTTTTCTTACATCTGTTTTCTTTTTGAGTATGTGCGCCTGTTATATGTTTTGTTTTTCAAGTTTTATTTTTGATAATCTGTTAAAGCTATTTTACTGGGGTTATCATCATTGATGAGCACGTGTTAATTACGTTCCATGAGAATAATCTCGTGAGCATGTTGCAGATTCATTTTTTTGTCCTTATGCTTACTAATTTGCTTGTTTCTTGAATTGTGATGTGAGTGTTAATATTATTATCAAATATTTCCCACGTATGATGGATATGCATAGATGGACCGGTATAGCACATCAATTGATGCTAATGGCCCAATCAGTCGTATGAAAATTTTCATACTGGTGATTTCTATACGCTGCCACACCATTGCCTTACCCATTTTGTAATAAATTGATTCAGGGTGTCTTGTTCGAATAAATGTTTTTTTTTTTTTTACATTATAAATTACAAGAGAGAATATACTACTCTAATGCCCATGTATATTTCTAAAATCTAGTTTTTTTTTTCCCTTACGTACAGACACTTCAAAAAATTAAATTCATAAATTATCCTGCAGTTAAATTTTTAGTGCACCCCTAATATACAGTCAATGCATATTCTAAGAAAGATTTTTGCAAATAATTTTTAAGTTTGTCTGAAATTTATGTATTGCATATTGAAACTAATTTTTTTTTTTAAATATTCTAATGAGAAAATAAGAGTGGTTGGTGATAACCTTTTAAATCTTATTTTAGATCTCATTCTTATTTAGTGATACACATCTTGGATTTCCTTCCTGTTTGATTATTTCAAAGGTCTTGTCCAATTAATTTTTTTTAATAACAATAATAACAAAGGTTATTAGTGACACCATTTTGGATCTCATTCCTGATTGATGCGCCTTTAATAATAATAATAATAATAATATAAAAATAAATGTTTAAATTAAAAATCAATTAAAACCTAAAATTAAAAAATTAGATTCATCAACACATAAACATTTTTTAAAGAACTATGTGAGCTTTAGGGTAGAAGAGAAATTTTTCATGCCCAGGAATCATGAATTCCAGGAGTCATGATTTCTATGAATGACTAAAATCTATTTAATTGATCATAAATATTCTTGGGATTATTTATATATGTTTATTGGGATTCAAAGATTTTCATATTTAGTTTTAATACAACTTTTCCCAAAATTTTAATTATTTATCACATTAAATGAGCTAATAAGGACAACATGATATTTTTACAGCATTTAAATTTTTCTCTCAACTCGAAAAAGTTAGATTCCCACATTTCCATGTGAACAATTTTGTGGGAAACATAAGTAAAAAACATTCTTGGAAAACAATGTTTTCTAGAAATATTATTTTTTAAATAATAAACCAAACATTCCCAATTTCAGATTTTTTGAAAACTAAAAAATTTGCTTGTACCAAACGCCTACTTAGCTCTTCATTATTGGAGGATATGTAGGAGTGAGAATCAAATTCTCTGGCTAAAATAATTTTGCCAAAATTAATTTTTATTCTAAAATTTATTCATTAATTTAAATTTGTTTTTTAAAGGAGTAAAATAAATATTTTAAAAATTATATTAATTTTGCACAATTAATTAGAAGTAACCATATTTATGACAAATGTCTTAGAGTACTAGCACATTCCCTACATATAATCAACTCCCGAGCTTGTAATCTGGCTTCATAGATTGTTTTCTTTTTAAAAGGCTTTTCTAATGTTTTTCCTTTAATAAACTTTGATGGTGACTACCTTTTATTTTTTTTCATCGTCTCACTGCGTCCTGGGATGCAACACCAATTAAAGTGGATTTTCTCGTAGGTTCGAATTTAATTGTCATGCTTAGTTGATGGAATGCACGACTTTGAGATTGGTTACTCTAGTGTGATTTGGATGGTAATTAATGATTATGATAATGAGGACATTGAGAGTGGTAAACCATAATGTGATGTTTAGGAAGGAGGACACGTGCTTTCCTCCTTTAAAGATTTTAAAGAAGTTATATTGGAGCATTCAGTGTTGAATGATAGACATATTAAATTCGTTAAAAATGATGTTAGGAGAGTTAAGATGGTGTACAAACAAGATTGTTTGTTCACAACATTGGTGCCCATGGTTAGAGGGCACATTAGAATGAAAACCTTGGTACCAAAGTACACATGTGAAAGAGTGTTTGACAAGAAAAGTACAGGATCAAAATGGGTTGCTAAGGCTTTTATAGATAACTTTATAACATGTGAGAGAGTCACACTAGATCAAATGATGGACGAGGTATTGAGTAACTACTTCACTCGAATGACACTATCTCAAGCAATCATGGTAAAAAAAGTTGCTTTGAAAGCTGTTGAGGGAGATGTTACCAAACAGCATACACTTCTAAGAGTTACAGTATAGAACTAAGAAGATTGACTCAGACAATACTTGAAAGATTCAACTGAATAGACCTGATCTTAATTTGCAGCCAAGGTTTAGCTCTTTTTACATGTATTTGGATTGTTACTAGGGGTTTCCGGTGAAATGTTAACCTTTTATTAGGATTTCCAGCTGGATATAGAGCTTTTATTATTCCAAAATTAAAGAACCATATGAATTTACCCTGCACCACAAGGTGTTAAAATTTCCAAAGCCCAACCACTGGAAGCATGAAAAGCCAATCCAGTCTTAATCGGCTAAAACACCCACAAACACCGCGGTTGTCTTACATGCACCACACGAAATTGCCTTTTTAAATATTCAAGAAATCATTGTGTAATTTTATATAATTCACGTCGATTACTTTAGTTATAAGTTAGCACAATATTTTAAAGTTTTTGCCAACAAGTTCAAAGAATTAAGAAAAAAATAAACAAAAGAAAACTTTTCAATTCCTAAAGTTACTTGTTAAAAAAGGAAAATAATAAATATATTTTAAATATTTAGTATACTGAATTCTATATTTTTATTTAATACTTATTGTTTGTAATTTCTGAATCAATATATTTTGAGCATTAGTACAATTCATATTAATATAATTGAGTTTTTATGAGGATAAATTTATATAAAAAATTCTCTCCTACTGTCCATACTTTGCTGTGCATCAATTTTATACGGTGAGATTCTTCTCGTGTATCGTGTCTTTATATATTATTATCTTTTCTAAAAAAACCTCCTACATATATCTTTCCAATCTTGTAGATTTAATTCTTTTATTTTTAGACTTAAATATGTTTTTAGTCTCTATAAAATTAGTGAGTTTTGATTTTGGTCTTTATAATTTTACTTTTTTGTTTGTCAACCCTTTAAAATTTGAAATTATCATTTTTAGTTCATGTAAAATGTGCGAATTTTAACTTTAGTTCCTATAAAATATTTTTCTTTAATTTTTATCCTTTCAAAATTCAAAATCACTATTTTTGTCCCTAACATTTGTTTTAAGATAGATAAATAACATTCATTTTAAGAATTTAGAAATTTTTTTAAAGATATCACATGCTGACATAGTATTACAGACACTAGTGGGTGTCACCTAGAATGGTTACTTAACCTTCCATTAAACACACAAGCAATTAATGAGTGTCGTATACAATAAGGATAAAAAACAATGTTTCAAATTTTTTAGGGATAAAAATCAAAGAAAAAAATTTATAAAGACCAAAATCAAAGTTTGTTTATTTATAAAGACTAAAAACATATTTAAGCCTTATTTTTATAAAGAAGTCTTCACAAAAAATAATTACAAAAAATAGTGAACATATTCTAAAAATTTTTATTAAGATGAATTTTAAAAACACACTTTTTGATAAAAAAAATTGTTACCCATTTCATTATAGGGTGAAATCTCATAAACACTATTAAATAATTTGGGCTCAATTTTTATTAGTAGAGTCTACATAAAATTTAACTTAATAATAGAGAGTATTGGAAAGATGATGTTAAAAAGTGTGATATTATATATATATTTTTGGATTAATAATTACGTTTACATGAAAACTGAAAAAAAAATACATTAAACATTTTAAAATTCAGAATAATACATAAATTATTTATTTGCTTTGATTAATTGAAAAAAAATTGTTTAAGTTTTTGAAAAGATCATTGTATATTCATCATGCCGATCGACACCTTCACAAGCCAAGAGACATAAGCTTTAGTTTTTTTTTCACTCTCCAAGCCTTCTATATAAACAAGTATTGGATATGAAGTCATTGCATTGAATAATTAATACAGATAACAGAAAAAAGAAAAGAAATATGGGTGCTTTTACTGAGAAGCAAGAGGCTTTGGTGAATAGCTCATTCGAAGCATTCAAGGCAAACATTCCTCAGTACAGCATTGTGTTCTACACCTCGTAAGTTTTCTCTCTAAATACGTGTCTCTCACTCTATGTTAATTTTCCCTTTAATTTTGTCGTTTGTTGTGTTTTGGAAAGAGATAATGTACATGTGAGTGTCTCTGGTTTTGGTTTGATTAAAAAAAAACAATTAGGATTCTGGAAAAAGCACCAGCAGCAAAGGACTTGTTCTCGTTTCTAGCCAATGGAGTCGACCCCAATAATCCTAAGCTCACGGCCCACGCTGAAAAGCTTTTTGGATTGGTAAGTGTCGACCGAACTAAAATTATAGCTATTTTATGTGATTTTAAGATTAAACATGTATTTATATAACACTCTCAAAATATCAATGAACATTTTTTAAATTGTATTTTATATTTTTACCATATCTCGTACTACTACGAATAGTATATCAAATCTTGATTATTTTTCTTTCATGATAATCATGTCATATGATATTTTTCGAAATGTAGGTACGTGGCTCAGCTGTTCAACTTCGAGCAACAGGAGTAGTGGTGGCTGATGCTGCACTTGGTTCTGTCCATGTCCAAAAAGGAGTCATTGATCCTCAGTTCGTGGTATGATAAAATAATAAAATTAATGTTACAGTAAATGCATACTTAAATTTTATATGGTGTAATGATCATCACTTCTTTTATTTAGTAATGAATTTACTAACTATTATTATCTTAAAATGGTTAAAGAATTAAAAAATTATTAAAAATATAACATTTAATGTCATCAATATATTTTTGCTTTAATTTTCGATAAAATTTTTTCAAATATTAATTCTTAATTTGAGCAATGTTTAACAAAATTAATTTAATAATGCAATAACTAACCTTCCTCTATCCCATTTTTCATTTAAATTATGCCATAAATGTTTATTTTTGGATGAGGTTATTAATAAATTTTTATTATCTATTGCAATGTTCATTGATTATTAATTATCGTTTTTGCATGCATTGAGTCTCTCCATTGAATTTTTTTTATGTTAAGCTTTAATATATTTTCATTTATCTATTCATATTTATTAAAGTGAACTTAAAATTTTATAAATACAAATAACTTGTTGAGATAACTAGAATACCAATAGCATTATTCATTTTGAAAATTTTATTTGAAATTTTAATATTATAAGAAAAAATGTAAGAGCTAAACCATAGTTAATGATTTGCAGGTGGTTAAAGAAGCACTGCTGAAAACAATAAAGGAAGCAGTTGGAGACAAATGGAGTGTCGAATTGAGCAATGCTTGGGAAGTGGCCTATGATGCGTTGGCAGCAGCAATTAAGAAGGCAATGGCTTAGGATCTATTGCCATAAAGTGCAATAAATAAATTTTATTTCACTAAAACTTGTTACTAAACAGGTTCCTCATATAAATGTTGGTTAAAATAAGTAAATTCTATTGTATTTGGATAAAACAATCGTGAGTTATTTGCATAGATTTCTGTTTGTGAATCATAATCGGTACTTTATACAAATAAGTTCAAAATTACTTGTTTTGAAATTATTTTGATAAGCTTAATTAAATGGGATAGAAGTTTTTCTACTCAAAAAATAAGTAGTACTAAAATGCTTTACAAATATTCATTTATCAATTAGATTAATATATTAGATGTTTCTAGTTTTAAAGAAGAGGAAGAGAAGGATTAGTAATCAAAAATTGACAAGCGGCCATAATATTATCATAGTAACAAACGATCGACTATTACCACATAGAATAGATCTAAAACTAATGAGGAATTAGAAGCTCAATCTCAGCTGTTTGCACAATATACTTAAACTATGTTTTTGGATTGATGGAGTGAAATGAAATGGAGAGGAATGAATTTAAGGTCTATTGTTTAGATTGAAAAATAAATAATAGAATGGAAAACAATGAAGCTCATTCTATTTGATTCCTTTTTCTTTTTTTTTCTTTTTTTGGCTTTTTCTTACCCTCCAAATCAAGTATAAGAAACTTGGCATATGTAGGACAAATTAATTCATAAGTTTAGTTACAAATTCATATAGTAATAAGTGGAACTATAGAAAGATAATTTTTTATTAAGTCATTACAAAGTTACAACTTAGCTCTATAAATACTACCATTCCAACTAATCTATTTATAGTAAAGACTATTTTAGTCCCTAATTACGAAAGATATTTTAGGTACTCCATTTACATAAATAAAAACAAAAATTACAATAATACAGGGTACTTTAGCATCCTCATCAGACGTTTATGTTCTGTCATCTACTATTTGCCTTCACAATGTAGCAAGCAAGTTAGCACAACCTTTTTAGGATAAATTTGAAACTCCTTTTTCAAGTTAAGAATATTCCCATTAGAGGTCTAGCATTAGGACAGTTGTTGTACCCTTCTCTCTTTCTCTATCAATAACCTCACAAACTCGGTTAACTGAAGTTGAGGGGAACCAAATTGCAACTTTGATAGATCTAGGTTTGATCAAAGATCCCTCAAAGGATGAAACTAGCCCATGCTAAATATTAGTTAAGAAAGGAGAATCCATAAGAAAAGAATATCTAATCATTTTTATTATTTCAGAAAATGGTTCATCTCAACCAAACAATGTTCCATGGCCAAGAGACAATCTCAGCTAGATAATTCTCTTGGTCGATAGAGAAAATTGTTAGCATAAAAGCCTATCATTTTCCCTTTAAATGCCAAATGAAGAAGATGATGGAAAATCAAAGTGAGCAAGGCAACGAAGTTAACCACTCAATTATTCTAGACACTCTTCAATGATAGAATAATCAAAATGATTAATCACGAGGAACTAGCTCAAGGATGAAGGCTGAACAAATGAGCCTCCCCTTTTATAGCCTTCATCAAGCACAAAATGTTTTATAGGGAATAAGGAGCAATAAATGTAAATGAATGGAACAACCAATTAACAAAAAAAATGAAGTTTAATTTTGAATAGTTTTAAGCATATAACTTGATACACTTGCTCAGCAAGCATACCAAGCTGGGAGGCTTAAGCCTAATCCGTATAACGACACCTTCAGGCATAAACATTGGGTTAGTCCAAAATCACCTGTGTTGAACAAGGTCAATGCCAGTAATAGAAAAATTAACATGCATTCATAAACAGTGAATCACACATTGGTCAAGAGTAAAGTTAGCTTGTTGTTACACCAAAATAGGATACTATTGCCCATAAAAGGCCTTGGGTCTTATGTTAGAAAATCTAGCCTATATCTGACTCCTATATTTACTACCAATGTCACTGTAGTAGGTAAGCATTTAATACACATCATCACCTTGGTGAATTATTACAAACTTGAGCATCAAAGTGTTTTTTTATAGGTATCCACCCATTTCTCACGACAATTCAACTCATCGAAGCGCTAGTCAAACTCAGTAGATCTCGGACCTCAATTCTCTAAAAGCATCTCGAAGTTAGCACCCACCAAAAGTCTAGTTCTCACATCAACAGTCCATTTCAAACACGCTAGTCATCCATCTCAGATATATCAACATTGTCCATCTTGGATAGATCAAGTATCACGTATTTTTAATTTACATTGATAAAATTTAAATTATAAAAAATGTATTAAATATGTAAATTTTAAATATCTAAGTAAATTTTAAAAAAGATTGAATAATTAAATTAATAAAAATTAATTTATGCAACCAAAATTAAGGGTAATTTAAAAGTAATATAAATAGATGAGTAAGAGTGTTAATAATGGATTTAAATCTGCTGTCTCAATTTGGTGTCCCACTCCTTGCCCCACCTATCAAATGTTGACATGTCACTTACTATGACACATATATTTTGTGCTCAATTCACAAAATATTCCTGAGAAATCCCTAACCCTTTTTTACTGTGCGATTGTAAAAAATTAACGTTTCTACTGCACGATAAAAAAAAAAATAGCGTAGTTTATTGAGTGCTCCTTCCATATTGGCTGCACATACAAAACATGTGAGAATGGAATGCGCTGCGGATCAATTCCCAGAATCGATAAATTCCCCGCGAACAAGATTGGCAGCACGTTATGATCTCATACTCCTTCCATATTAGCTGCACCAAACAACCCGCTGTAGATCAATTCAAGAGTATGATCAAACTAGGCAATAGGCTTCCATTCCATTCTCAATTACGATTAAAACAGGGCAAATATTTTGTTTCAACACACTCAACGCAAGTCAGAGCAGTCAATACAATTCAGAGCAAGATTTTGTTTTCTTTGCCTTGAAGCCTGTCAAGGTATTTGGTTCCCATTCCCAACTACGATCAATTTCATTCGTAAAGGTTCTTTTTTTTCGGCAAACTGATCAATTTGGTTGTATTTTTTTCTTTCTCTGTGAAAAATCTGTTTTTCCGTTTTTTTATTTTTAATTGAGATGCATAATAATACATTCCTTGATCAATTAGCTCTCATTCCTTATGTTATTTTTTTTTCTATATTTGTGTTTGTTTATAGATACGTTTTTTTTTTTTGGGAACGCCTTGATCTTCTTGCCTTTTCCATCCAAGCTTCAAGTGGACATTGCTTTCAACGGTGATTAATTGGGAATTGTAAGCATTCATCTTATATGACTTATTTTTTTGAATTTATATTGATCTAAATTTTGTTACGCTATATTGAGTTTCATTAAATTTATTTAATTTAAAGGTCTTGAGCAACAAGAAAACAATGACAAAAAGGGAGCATGGAATTGATAATAATGACAATGAACTTGGGAAAAAGAAAATTGGCGAGATCCATGATAGGATTCCTAGTGAATTTATACCTAAAGTTGGGATGAAATTTGACACAGAAAGTGAAGCTTATATCTTTTATAATTCTTATGCATATAGAGTGGGTTTTAGCGTAAGGATTCATAAAGGACATAAAGGTATAGATGGTAAGATAGTTGATAGAGTATTTTGTTGTTCATGTGAAGGTTATCACGAGAAAGATGAACGAAAGGCTAATTTTAAGAATCACCGTCCACAAACAAGATTTGATTGTTTGGCAAGAATGAAGGTTAATAGTCGTTTAACTGGGAAATTTCTTATTATTGAATTTATTGCTGATCATTCACATAAGACTACGACTCCTAGTAAGAGTCATTTGCTTAGATCTCAAAGAAAAATAACTCTTTCTCAAGCAATTGAAGTTGCTTTAGCTAATGTTCTGGAATCACTCCAAAAGCAAGTTGTGAATTAATGGCTAGGCGAGTTGGTGGCCGTGAGAATCTTGGATTCATCCCAAAAGACTATAGAAATTATTTACATTCTAAGAGAACGATACAAATGAAATCTGGAGACATAGGTGGTGTACTAGAATATTTGCAAGAAAATGCAATTAGAAGGTCCTAATTTTTTCTATGCAATACAAGTGGATGAGAATGATTTAATAACTAATATATTTTGGGTAGATGCAAAAATGATGGTTGACTATTCGTATTTCGGTGATATAGTTTGTTTTGATACTACTTATAGAAAAAAGGCTTAAATATGCTTTTGGTTCCTGTAATATACTATTTTTTTGACTTTGGTCCTTATAAAAATATATTTTTTTTAAATGGTCCTTGTAAAATTCTTTTTGTTGATTTTGGTCCCTATTATTTTGTTTAGTCCTTGTAATATATTTATTTTTTTGGTTTTTGTCCTTATAATATGTAAACAATTTGCTTTTAGTTCTTGCCAATTTTTTTTCAAAGGGACTAATTCAAAATAAACAAAATATTATAGGGACTAAAACAAAAAAAAAAAGATATATTAAAGGGATTAGAACAAATAAAAGGACCAAAATAAAAAAAAAATTATGAGGACCATTTTAAAAAAAATAATTTTACAGGGACTAAAAACAAAAAAGTAATATTTTATAGGGAGCAAAAGTATATTTAAACCTAGAAAAAATAAAAAGGGTCGTCCATTTGCGATGTTTGTTGGGGTGAATCATCACCAACTTAATATTATTTTTGGTACTGCATTGTTATATGATGAAATTGCTGAAAGTTTTATTTGATTGTTTAATACTTTTGTTAAAGCTATGTCAAGAAAGAAACCTCAAACTATTCTCACTGATCAAGATGTAGATGTAGCAATGGCAAAAGCATTAGCTTTGGTGTGGCCAGAAACATGTCACCGTCTTTGTGTTTGGCACTTGTGTTAGAATGCATTGAAAAAACTTAGTGTTGTATTTGGAAAGTTTCATGGTTTTAGTAAAGATTTCAATAATTGCATCTATGAGTATGAAGAAGAGGAAGAAGAAGAATTTCTTGTAGCTTGGAATAAGATGCTTGAGAATTGTAATCTTCAAGATAATAGTTGGTTGAAGCAAAAATTTGCTTTGAAGGAAAAGTGGACATTAGTTTATGGTCGAGAGAACTTTTGTGCAGATATGACAACAACACAACGTAGTGAGAGCTTGAACAATGCAATAAAAAAATATGAGTTACCAACATGATTTATTACGATTCTTTCATTATTTTCAGAGATTGGTTGATGATCGTCGATCTAAGGAATCAAAAGCGGATTTTAAAGCAACTCAAAGAAGTTTGACTTTGTCGTTTGATGTGGAACTTCTAAGGCATGCGGCAATAATTTATACTCTTACAATATTTAGGAAGGTTCAAAATGAGGTATCAATTGCTTATGATAGTAGCATACAAATTTTTTCTCAAGATAGGGATGTTATTGAATATAAAGTTACCCCTTACAAGAAACAAGTTTAACATACTGTCTATTATGACTTATCTATTAATGTAGTGAAGTGTAGTTGTAAGAAATTTGAGTTGTCAGGAATTTTATGTTCACATGCTCTCAAAGTTCTCTCGTCAAGAAATATTGTGAAGATTCCTACATTGTATATATTGAAGAGATGGACAAAGAAAGCAAAAACCGAAAATGACATAGCAACTACCCATTCCATAATCAATGAGGATCCTAAGATAAGAATGGGACACCGCTATACAAACATTTGTAGGATGCAAGCTCAATTGGCAACAAAAGGTGCACTAACTGAAGAGACATATAATATAGTTGTTAATGCTTTGACTAAAGCCATGAGTGATATAGATGCATGTCTTGAAGGTAAAGGCTTGGTGACTAATACTCATGATTCTTCACATGTTAATACTCATAAGGGCTTTTGTAGTGTAAATAATACTAACATGAGGGGAATAAAGACTAAAGAAAGGGTTTGAGGATCATCTACTATGCCAAAAGGTGTTCTTGAGAGGAGAAGGAAAAATAGAAAATTACACGTGAAGACGAACCTTCTTTGCAATCTAGCCAGGTTTTTCTTTTATCATTTATTTGATATAACTTATTTTACATGTTAATTTTTAATCAAGATATCTTATTTATATACTAATTTTTCATTTTGATCAAATTTGTGTTAATTAGGTGCCCACATATGTTTCATGCAATACCTCTAAAGAGTTGGGTGGCAACATGAGCATGGTGGAATTGTTGCATGTGATAAGTGAATGTAGTATTTTCCTTTATATTATCTTTGTTTAAAAATTCTAACATGAACATGAAAAAACACTTCTTTGTCTAGGCACACTTATCAAGTATTAGGCATAGAGCAAATGATGTCATAAATTTCCAAAGCCAAGATCAACAAGGCAATCCATGAAGCAACTTGTCATGTTGTTGTTATATAACAATGACTATCCTCATAAGTTGCTAGTTGAATGAATTTTAGTTTTTTCTACACATTTTTTTTATTATGTGATACTAATGTTTTAAGGCATTTTTTTGTTTTTGATATTTTAGTGAATCTTATTAGTGAGGATTTTGGTCGTAATATGCTAGGTCTTACTAATTATAGATTTAGATGAGTTTTATTATATTTTCCATAGGTTTTGGTTTATGTACCACCATGGTTTTTTCATGTTTTTATTTTTTTGTTCTATTTTAATAAATTTGTTGTGTGCTGCAAATGATTGATGAGTTTTATGGTGCCAACCTAGTTGGGATGACAATTCTCATTGTGATGCTTTTGCATGCTACTTTATTGAAGAAAGTCTATTTTATTGTTTAATTTTGGTCAATAAACTACATTAGAACAATTGAATTATCTTCTTTCAATATTAAAAGGCAATAAATACAAGAATAGAATAATTTTTATTCAATTATTAATAAAAGTTAATACATCCATCAACAATGATTACATTTGCTGTGTAGCCCTTAATCAACTTAACAAAATAGAAGTACACATTGTAATTGGCCCGTAGTTGCCTTTTACAATTGAAAAGCAAACATTTCTATAGAGTTGCCTACTACTTGACAACAATTGTTGAAGGCTGCACTTTGGACTAGGCAACATTTTTATAGTATAAAAATCTACATTGCAAACAAGATTCTGAGAAGCGTTTGTTAGTCTTCTAGATTTTCCTCCAGTTAAGATATTTTGGAGTGATTCAGGGGAACACTCTAAGGCAGTTTTCTCTATTTTTTTCGTGAGCCTCTTTATTGAAAGTTTTGCAGAGGAAATTCTACACATTTTTTCTTCATCCTCTAAGACAGAAGCAGAGCCTTTTGGAATTACAAAGCCTTCTTGATCTTCATGCTCTTCTGTATTCTTGTTTAGTATTCTTGTTCTGGAGCAAAACATGGGATGGAATGAAACCTTATAGCATCTTCCACATTTATAGCATCTTTTGCATTTGTTTCCATTAAAGGTCTGCCAATTGGATCAGCAAATTTCTGCAATGGGAGAAAAAATGAAGCGGGTTGAGGTGTGCTGGTGCATGAACATGAACATTATCATTCCAATAACTATACACACTTAAGACTATTTCCTAAACAAGACGTGATATATGTCAAGGATATACTTAAGCAGTGTCATATGAGACAACTCTATTTGCTGTCAAATCATTCTTGTTTCTAACCAAGAGTGATCTATTTGTTTAGACAATACATTATTTACTTGTAAAACAATCGATAAGAAAGTAAAACTGTAGTGCCTCTATTTTAGTTCATACATTATTTACTTGTAAAACAACTCAAACTCAAACTAGAGCCAGCCAAAACAACCGATAAGAAAGTAAACTGTAGTGCCTATGAAGAATTAGATATATGTGAATCAAAAGTCATGGAAGGCTCGTCAAAAGGTACAAGAATAATGATCATTAAATTTGAAAAGGGTATGAGAAAAACAAAAGCTCAGAGAGCAAGCTGTTCATCATGAAGTTGTTTTCATGGGTTTCAAATCCCAAATCAGAGGAAGCATGAGGAAATGAAAGACTCAGTAGAGTAAGAACTGTTAAGGCATCATCTGATAAGCAAGTGAATATCAATTGATGATAGTTGTAAGAGAAAGGAGAAAAGTGCAATACATCAAACTGTCTTACAGTCTTACTCATACTTGAGGGAAGTCGTCAGGCTTTTTACATAGCACACAAAATAACTTGCTTGCATTCAACCCCACTCCCAATAGTTTTCATTTGACTTTTCTTTAATAGCACTGCATTGAAAGTTTAATAAGACAAATCATGAAAGCTCTGACGCTAGAATATTAAGCACATCAAAACAGTACCCAACTGCACATGGTTAAATGAATATTGAACATTAGAGTGGAATCCAGCTACCACCAAATTGGCTTGTATATGATGTTAGCATTGCTTTTGATAAGTGTGAAGGTGTTAAGAACTTATTGATAAAATCAAGTTGCTCTAAATGGTTTTGTGATTTGGACTCGATTTTAGGTGTAAATTCTTGCAAAGTGTTAATGTTAGGGCAACCTTTATTCCAGTCTAGTCCATAAGAAATTGGCATCATTTTGATACCAAAATATTTGATGGGAAAAGAAATTACAATACATAATGCAAAAGATGATAATCAAGACAAAGAAGCTCACGGTGGACACATTCCCCTTTTAAACTTAACTAACAAGTTCCAACTTAGTAATTAGTAAAAACATGAGAAAACTTTCTCCTAAAGTTGCTACAGCCACATGTTATTCTTGCATGGACCCACCACCACACTCCAACATTTCACATTACCTTCACATAAACACACTTACTAATAAAGACACAAAAATTACCCCCACACTCCACTAAAGCATTCGGCCCCTTTTTGTTTTCATTTTTATCGACGCCCCACCTTGAGGAATCAAACACGACGCACCCCACCCACAAACACATAGTTGGCAGTAATTTGATAAATACAAAGGTGCACATAAATGAACAACCCCTAAAGTATATTGGTCCGTAAATTAAACCTGGATCTCTTTTTCATCCCAAATCGATATTTTGGGTGTGAGACGATATGGATCGTGTAGATTGAGTTTCTCGCGGTTCCCTTTTTCTACTTCGTCCACCGATATGGTTTGGAATCCAGAAGACAAGATAGAATCACGAAAGGCCATGAGGTTGGAGAAGGCTGTGAAGACAGAAGCAGGATTTACACTGACACTAAAGGGACTCGCCAATTTTTTACTATCGTGCAGCAAAAAGGGATTAAGGATTTCTCAGGGGTATTTTGTGAATAGAACACAAAATATACATGTCATAGCAAGTGACGTGTCAACATTTGATAGGTGGAACAGGAAGTGGGATACCAAATTGAGACAACTGATTTAAATCCATTAATAATGTCACACGTGAAGATTTCTTATGACGGAAAAGATTTACATAAAAAAGAATATTGATAAAAAGATTATTTTAATCATTTGTTTAGGTACAAAATTTAACAATTCTTTTGTCTTGTTTAAAACTTGTTTGGGAATAGCTATTAGCTATATTTCAGCTCGAGTCTTGATATCATGACATTTTAGCCAACTGAAGCTCAACTAGGTAAAAGACAGGAACATTTAAACAATTTTTATTTTATATACCTCATATATTGATTAAGAAAATAAAAATAAAAATTGTTAAAAGATATATATTATATTAAACTATAAATTTTAAATGAAAACTAAATATATTAAACAAAAAAATTTATTATAATAAAATATAAATTTTACATGACAATCATTTAAGTAATTAAATATATCTGATATTTATTTTTAATACATGTTTATAGATATTAAGATGCTAAAAAATTATTAGAAAAGAAAGTATTTATTATTTAGTTTGTAAAATAAAAAAAAAGCTTTTAACATTTAGCCAACAAAACAAAATACTGAAATAGAAAACACTTACTTTTTAAGGTAATTAAAAATGAGATCCAATTTGTGAATATTTAAAAGAATATATTTAATACATCTTATTAACCTATGCATAAGAGAGAAAAATCAATATTACAATTTTCTTGCATATGGTCTTCCAAAGTGATTATAGTGTAAATGTATATGCTGGTTAAGTTAATCTGTGAGATCTTATATCGGATCCAGTCAAATATAAATTGAAATGTAATTCAATTAATCTAATTAAAAATAATTCAAATTGAATCAGTTTTTTATTTTAAAACAATCCTATATATTATATATTATTCTCTCTCTATATAAATTAAAATAACTATTAGCTATCATTCTTCATTGAGAGCTTTTTTAAATAAAAAAATTAACCTTTTATCTCTTTCAGATTATCATTTTCAATTTATTTAATTCTATAATTGAATTTTAATATTTTTTAAAATAAATTATCAATAATTAAAAATTAACATTGTATTATAATAATTATTTATTATAAATTTAAAATATAATCTATATGTTCAAAAATATTTATTTATTATAAATTTTAATTATAATGGAATTAATATATTTAAAAGTATTTATTTATTATAAATTTAAGTTATATATAATAAATATCTATTTTGTACAATGCACAGGTTAAAATATTAGTGTACATATAAATTAAAATAATTACCATGAACAAAAGTGTTTTTAGAAACTATTCTTTAATGATAGCATTTTTAAAGATTTTTTCTCAACGAGAGCATTTTTAGAAAATTTTCTTAACCCCTTATCTCTTTTATTTTATCCTTTCATCTTTATTTTTAAATTGAGTTTTTAAATTTTTAAAATAAATTATCAATAGTTAAAAATAACATTATATCACAATAAATTGTTTATCATAAATCTAAAATATAATTTATATGTTAATAAATATTTATTTATTATAAATTTTAATAATAATATAATTTATATATTCAAAATTATTGATTTATTATAAATTTTAGTTATATAAAAATAATATTTATCCTGTGCATTGGACATATTAAAATACTAGATTAGTAGTAATAAATAAATCTTAAAATGTGCAATATAATAAAAATTAAGTTAAAATATTAAATATCTCTTGTCATAATCCTATACTTTTACTCTATATATTAAATAAAAACAGCTATCTTGAACGAGAGCTTTTTAGTTGTAATTCTTTAACAAGAGCATTTTTAACTGTTATTCTTTAATAAAAGCGTTTTTAAGAATTTTTTAACTTCTTATCTCTTTCAATCTATTATTTTTAATATTTTGAGTTCTAAATTGAATTTTAATATTTTTTAAAATAAATTTTCAATAATTAAAAATTAACATTGTATTACAATAATTGTTTATTATAAATTTAAAATATAATCTTTATATTCAAAAATATTTTTTTATTACAAAATTTAATTATAATATAATTTATATATTCAAAATTATTTATTTATTACAAATTTAAGTTATATAAAATAAATATTTATTTTGTACAATGCACAAGTTAAAATACTAATTATATATATAAATTAGAATAGTTATCCAAATGAGAGCATTTTTAACTGTTATTCTTCAGAAGCATTTTTAGCTATAATTCTTTAATGAGAGCATTTTTAGAATTTTTTATTAATCTCTCATATTTTTTAATCTATTATTTTCAATATTTTTAGTTCTAAATTGAATTTCAATATTTTTTAAAATAAAATTATCAATAATTAAAAATAACATTGTATCACAATATATATTGTTTACTATGCACTTAAAATATAATCTATATGTTCAAAATATTATTTATGATGAAATTTAATTATAACATAATTTGTATATTTTGAAATATTTATTTGTTATAAATTTAAGTTATATAAAATAAATATTTATTATGTGCAACGCCTATATATATATATATATAAGAATAATTATCTTAAATGAGAATATTTTTAAGAGTTATTCTTCAATAAGGGTGTTTTTAGGAAATTTTGTTCAATAAGAAAATTTTTAAAGATTTTTCTTAACCACTTATTTCTTTCAATTTGTCCTTTTCAACTTTAGTTTTAAATTGAATTTTAATATTTTCAAAAGAAATTGTCAATAGTTTAAAATAATCTTATATCACTATAAATTGTTCATCATAAATCTAAAATATAATTTATATGTTAATAAATATTTATTTATTACAAATTTTAATCACAATATAATTTATATATTCAAAAGTATTTATTTGTTATAAATTTTAGTTATATAAAATAAATATTTATTTTGTGCATTGCATAAATTAAAATACTAGATTACTAGTAATAAATAAATCTTAAATTGCACAATAAATATAATAAAAATTAAGTTAAAATATTAAATATTTCTTGTCGTAAATTAATTGTTGTAAGTCTAAAGTTATATCACGACTTTATTAAAAATATCTGATCATATTTATTTCTTTGATCTATTTTTTATTAAAATTTATATTTAATATAAAATATAATAAAAAAGAAACATGACTTTACCCAGCATCAAGGTGTTAAATTTCAAAAGCCCAACCACTGGAAGAATGAGAAGCCAACCTAATCTTAATTAATCGGCTTACACATCCACAAACGTTACCGTTGTTTTTCATGCACCACACGAAATTACCTTTTTTCATTCTTCAAGAAATTATTGTGTAAACTTATTTTATATAATTTTCGTATATTACTTTTAAAGTTTTTTCTAACAAGTGTTAAGAATATTAGAACGGAAATAAAAACAAGAAAGATTAAAGAAAAGAAAAATTATCAATTCCTAAAGTAATTTAGTTTTTGTAAAAACAAAAGTAATTTAGTATCACCAAGTGCGTGAATCAACTGTTGTGAGATAGTTCTAGCTTAATCAATAATTTCGAGCTCGAGTCTTGGGTTTGTGGCTGTGTTAAATACTTGAAGAGAGAGTTTTGCTGACTTGCTGCCCATAGTGGCGCTGCCCAACTCGAACAAGATTGCCTCCGGTAGAAATACATGTGATATGTACCCAAAAAAAAGTAATTTAGTTTTTATTAATTAAAAAGGCTTAATTGTGTTTTTGATCTCTATAATTTATCAAATAAGTGATTTTAGTCATTGTGGTTTCAATTGCTCAACTCAAATCTCTATACTTTTAAAATTAATGAAATCCAGTATAACACTTAATTATTCCTAACAAAGTTAGGTGACATGAATTTCATTTAAACATGTATTTTGCTATAACTTGACATGCTGACATGACACTCAAAAGTAAGGTTTGAAAATTGAAAAAATGTTCAAGGTAGGGTTTGAACTCACTACTTTATACTTTAACACCATGCATGAAAATCATTAGGACACTTAACATGTTTAATATATGTATGAAAAATGTATTATATAAAATAAATTACACTGACACCCCCTAAAGTTTCATCAAATTTCTCTGATACCCCTCTTTTTTCTACCTTTACATTAACTCTCTTTAATTGTTGGAAAAACATTACACTATGTACTCCTATAAAGGAGATTGTTGTAAATGTTAAAAAAGCAAAGGATTATGTGCAATCTCAAGAAACTTGAGAGAGTGTTAGTGTAATTTACTCTATTATATATAACTTAAATGTGTGGGAAACAAAAAATATACATATATTTACTACTCTCTTTTTTTTGCTGAAACATATATTTACTACTACTAAATAAATAATATAATATTATAAAATCAAACAAACAATAGGTTATACTTTTTAATATTATATATCTTAACTATAACCTAATCGTTCTATATTAAATAATTTATTTTCTTATAAAATTATGTTGTTTTAATTTTTTATTTTTATTTTTTGAATACTTTAGTAAGTGAAATAAGATATTATTAGTGACATAATAATTTTTTTTTTTTTTGTATTTCACTAAAAAAAAATTTGCTAAATATAATTATACTTCTATAATTAATTTTCTGCAATAATTGTATTAATTTAATACTAAAAAAGTTATATAATACTAAAATTAAAAAGGTTATTCTGGTGACTTAAATAAGACATTATTATTGTTGTAATATTTTTTTAGTGAAATACAAAAAAATAAATTAAAAAGGCTATTGTTAATTTTAAAGATATTATTGAAAAGATATTTTAATTTTAATTACAATATTGAAATACAAAATAAAATTTCAATATATTATTAAAAAGGTTGTTTTGTTTTTAATTTTTTAATGAAATAAAAAAATAATATTACATCAATAATAATATCTTATTCTAATCACTAAAGTATCAAAATAAAAAATAAAAAATGCAATTTTATTAAAGAAAAAATGATTTAATACAAAGTGATTAAGACATAATTAATATATATTGTATTAAAAATATAAGTTTTGTTTTTTATTTTATAATATTATATTATGTATTTACTAGTAGTAAATATATGTGTATTTTAGTTTCTCACACATTTAAGTTATATATTATATATTTTTCATACATATATTAAGCTAAATGTTCCAGTAGTTCTTATGCATGGTGTTATAAAGCAATGGGTAGTGGGTATAAATTATAGAAACAAAAAAACAATTAAACCAATATATATATATATATACACACACATTATAAATTTTTAGTATACCGAATTCTATATTTTTTATTTAATACTTATTATTTTTAATTTCTTAATCAATATATTATGAGCATTGATTGATAAAATAATATAAATGAGTTTTTTTTTATTGAAGATACATTTATAAAAAAAGCTCCCTAGTGTCCATTTAACTGCTGAGATGCCTTCTCGAGTTTTACACCTTTATATTATTAAATCCCCCTCCCCACCGCCACCCAAAAAAATACTGTTATATTTTTCCAAAAGTCCAATCTTGTAGATTTATTTCTTTTATGTTTACAAAGGAGACTTCACAGAAGTAATAACAAAAAGATAGTGAGCATCATGTTTTTTTTTTATTAAGATGATTTTTTTTAAGAGGTATTAAGATGAATTTTAAAAACACACTTTTTTGATATTTTTTTTGTTACCCTTTTCATTATTGGGTGAAATCCCATAATGACACTATTAAATAATTTGCGCTCAATTTTTATTAGTAGCTAGAGTACGTCTGCATGATGTTTAACTTTATAATAGAGAGAGTTTTGCAAAGAGAATGTTCAATAGTGTGATATTAGATTGTTTTTTTTTTAAGATTAATAATTACATTCACATGAAAACTGAAAAAAAAAAAAAAAACATTATACATTTTAAAATTCAGAATAATACTTAAGTTATTTATTTACTTTGATTAATTGAAAAATTATTTCATCAAGTTTTTGAAAAGATCATTGTCTCTTCATCATGCCGATTGACACCCTCACAAGCCAAGAGACATAAGCTTTAGTTTTTTTTCACTCTCCAAGCCTTCTATATAAACAAGAATTGGATATGAAGTTATTGCATTGAATAATTAATACAAATAACAGAAAAGTAGAAAAGAAATATGGGTGCTTTCACTGAGAAGCAAGAGGCTTTGGTGAATAGCTCATTCGAAGCATTCAAGGCAAACATTCCTCAGTACAGCATTGTGTTCTACACCTCGTAAGTTTTCCCTCTAAATACGTGTCTCTCACTCTATGTTAATTTTCCCTTTCATTGTTTGTTGTGTTTTGGAAAGAGGTAGTGTACATGTGACTGTGAGTGTCTCCGGTTTTGGTTTGATTTAAAAAAAAAATAAAAAAAATAGGATACTGGAGAAAGCACCAGCAGCAAAGGACTTGTTCTCGTTTTTAGCTAATGGAGTCGACCCCAATAACCCTAAGCTCACGGCCCATGCTGAAAAGCTTTTTGGATTGGTAAGTGTCACCCAACTAAAATTATAGCTATTTTATGTGATTTTAAGATTAAACATGTATTTATATAACACTCTTAAAATATATATTTCATATTTTTACCACATCTTGTACTACGAATATCAAATCTTAATTATTTTTCTTTCGTGATTATCATGTCATATGATATTTTTCGAATTGTAGGTACGTGGCTCAGCTGTTCAACTTCGAGCAACAGGAGCAGTGGTGGCTGACGCCGCACTTGGTTCTGTCCATGTCCAAAAAGGAGTCATTGATCCTCAGTTCGTGGTATGATAAATAATAAGATAATGCATACTTAAATTTTACATGATGTAATGATCGCCACTTCTTTTGTTTAGTAATAGTAATGAATTTACTAACTATAATCTTAAAATGGTTAAAGAATTAAAAGAAATTATTAAAATAAATAACATTTAATGTCATCAATATATTTTGGTGGCAATTTTCAATGAAAAAAATTTAATTATTAGTTCTTTGAGCAATGCTCAACAAAAGTGATTTAATAATGTAATTAGGGGTGACAAAAAAAATACGCGCCCATGAATATATGTATAGATAAAATCTATTACAGGTAGAAAATAGGTAATTTTAATGGGTACTTGCAAATAGTTTAAATGGATATATCTACTACCCATTTATTAATGGGGCGGGCACGAGTATCATGGTACTCACGCTAGCAGATACTTACTACCCATTATTGTATATTTACTTAAATACCTTATATATTAATATAAATTAAATTACATAAAATTTATCCTAAATTTTCAAAAAATCTTATACAATTATATTACGAGAGAAAGAGGATATAAATTTTTGAGCCTTTAAACTATTTTTTTTAGAAAAACTGTTAGAATAATTAAAATTTATGGCCAAAGAGATTATTTTAAACAACAACTCTTCAATTTATTAATTAAAAGTGATATTTGCAGCACTTTATAATTGTTCACAATACACAAAATAATTTTGTTAATTATTTTTATTTTTATTTTATTTGTTAGGAAGTATCCATGGATACTTGCGAATATTAAAAAAAATGCAGGTATCCACCTAATGGGTACCCGCACGAATAACGGGACAAATTTCTATTTGGCAAAGTGAGTGGCGAGTAGCTACTATCCGGACCAATCTCGCCCCATTCCCGTTCCCATTCCTAAATGTAATAACTAAGCTTCCTCTATCTCATGTTTCATTTAAATTATGGCATAAACAATGGAAATAAAATAGTTAAACCATGGCATGTTTATATTTGCATGACGCTATTGATAAATTTTTATTATCTATTCTAATGCTCATCGATTATTAATTATCATTTTTTCATTGATGCTCTCCATTGGTTTTTTTTTTTAAATGAAGCTTTTAAGCTTAATTTTTCTATTCTTACTTATTAAAGTCAATTTAAAATTTATAAATACAAATAATTTGTTGAGATAATGAGAATACCAATAGCATTAATTAGTCATTTTGAAAGTTTTATCTGAAATTTAATTAGAGATGGGATACCTATACAACAATTCTTATAATAATTTATACAATATTATTTTCTGTGTTTATCTCTTTTCATCACATTATTTATTACTTTTCAAACTTCTGTCTCTTTTCTCTCTTAGTTGTAAAATGTGTTGTACAAGTATATTTCTCTTTTAATTATAAGGAAAAATGTAAGAGTTAAACCACCGTTAATGATTTGTAGGTGGTTAAAGAAGCACTGCTGAAAACAATAAAGGAAGCAGTTGGAGACAAATGGAGTGACGAATTGAGCAATGCTTGGGAAGTAGCCTATGATGCATTGGCAGCAGCAATTAAGAAGACAATGGCTTAAGATCTATTGCCATAAAATGTAATAAATAAATTTTGTTTCACTAAAACTTGTTACTAAACAAGTTCCTGATATAAATGTTGGTTAAATTAAGTACATTATATTGTATTTGGATAAACAATCTTAAGTTATTTGCATAGATTTATGTTTGTGAATCATAATCGGTACTTTATACAAATAAGCTCAAAATAATTTATATGTTTTAAAATTAATTAAATAAGCTTAATTAAATGGGATAGAAGTTTTTCTACTAAAAAATAAAAATAAGTAATATTAAAATGCTTCACAAATATGCATAAGCTAATTTTAACTTATGGAGAAGCTTATTTCAATTTTTCTTCTTATTTTGTTCTCCTATAAGTGCTTATGGAGAAGTTAATCCAAACAGACCCTAATATATTAGATGTTTCTTATTTAAAGAGGAGGAGGAAGAGGGAGGTTAGTAGTAAAAAAGTGACACATGGCAAAAATCTTATCATAGTCAACTATTACCACGTACAGGGGAAATTGACCAAATATGTTATTGACATAAAATTGTTTTGATTTTTTCAAAGATGAACTTGCAAATCAAGCTATCAAGTTCCATGTCACGTGGGCGGTCAAAAGTGAACTTGTCAATCATGCCACATAAGTGATCTGAAGTGAATTCGTTAGACAAACTTGTACGTTGCATACCACATAGGCTATCAAAGGTCAACTCACCATAGATAATGTTGAAATTATTTTCAACACCTTGAGAATTCTTCTTATTGTGATAAATGACAACTATAAATATAGGTCATATAACCATATACACAAATGTTCAAGATTATAACTTAATTATTGATTAGATAACTTCTAAAAAAAGTAATGTGCATTTTTTCTTTTAATGTTGGTCTTTCAAATATGATCTAATTATCTATATTTATAGTTCTCATTTCTCACAATAAAGAAAAGTTCTCATTTGATATATGTGCTCCGTATATGAAGATGTAAATTAGTCAAGTCTAATGGAGCACTTAAAACTTAAACTTGTAAACAAAAGAAATTGTTCAAACATGGCTCATTTATTTAAGAGAGTCAAAATTAAAGTTTGAGCATGATTTAATTAAAAATTTTGAAGCTTGTACTTAGCTCATTAACTTGTTTATGGCTTGATTAGTATTTTTATATGAGTTTAATGGTCATGCACTGTTAGTGTAAAAAGTTTTACACTGTCAACTAATCAGAAATTACTATTGATATGACTTTTAAAGTATTTATTATAAAAGTCAACAAACTTAATAACTAGTGATTTGTAATTGGATGACAGTATAAAACTATTTTACACTGTCAGTGCATGGCCTGTTTTCTTTTTTTATTTAACAAATTTCTCTTTAAACAAAATATTTGAGATTGGAGAACAAATCTTTGATAATGGCAATGGTTGATTTCTTTAAAGAAAATTTACAATTATCCTTTTAAAATATAACTTTTGAAAAATAACATTATATATAATGTGAAAGTCATTTTTAAATAAAAGTGAGTAGAGCACATTTGTTCCAACCTTGTAAATAAATAGTCAATATTAAAAGTTTTTTAATACTATATGATCATTTAAAAAAGTTATGTGACTTTTTAAAAAACTCTTACATAACTCATGTGTTTTAATGCGAATCATTTATAATAAGATCTAATAGTTAATCTCATTCTTACGTAGATAAGATTCTCTCATTTAATACATTTCTTTCTCTCCCTCTCTCTCTCTCTCTCTCTTCCTCACACACACAAGATGATAATTAACAAAATTATGATTTGTTAAGTAAATATAATAAATAAAATTACAATTACACACACAGCTTAATGTCAAGCAGCACCCCCCCCCCCCAACCCAAAAAAAACTGTTTGGACTTAATTTAAATAATTGAGTTTAAACAAATGAGTTTGAACACACACACATATATTAGTGTCAAGCTTACAAAACTTGAGAGTTAACTTATTTTAAGTAATTGAGTCTAAACAAATGAGTTTGAACACATATAACGAGAGCCAACTGAAATAATTCACTAATAACTTAATTCATTCATATTCACACACATAAATATTAATGTCAAACCTACAATTCTTAAGCTTGACTTATTTAAATAATTGAGTAACTTAAATGTATTTATTATTACACGCACACACACACACATATTGATGTTAAGCCTACAAAACTTGGACTTAATTAATTTGTTTAAATAATTGAATCTAACTATAAACTTAAATGTATTTGTTTGTACAAACAAATTAGGTCTAACTCGAATAATTCACTAATAATTCAACTTATTCATATTCGAAATGATCAACATATTTATTAAATCTATACATAACCATACACTATGCTTTCTTAATAATTATATCACATTGTAACAAGTAGTTATTTCAAACCAAATCAATGCTTCATTTCACACCACCAATATTTAAAAGAAATAAATAAAAATAAGTGCATGTGGTTTTGTGTTTAGAAAGCTCCAAACATAATTTAAACAAAAAGTTGGCTCTTATAACATTTGCCTAAACAGTGGTTTAAGACTTTAAAACTCGGGACCAAACACTACAACTCACGTTCAATAATAGTTTATATTATGTGATACTTGTTACTTACCAATGAGACTTAAAATCGTTTACAATACACAGTTCTGACTTCCGAGTGTAAATATTATGTAATGCAGTCATTCAATTATATATACATATATACCATCGATCCTTCAAAGGAATGAAAAGGAAGAAATTTGTTCAATTGACCAAAACTTATATTATTGGACCGCATGAAATCACAAATCATAAGTACTTCCCTTCTTGAGTGCATTGTTCAATTAACGATTTCAAAAGGTACCTTCCAAAGTTCTTGCCGTCTAGTTGAATAAACAAGGGGACGGGCTAGTTAGCACCTTCTGTATCCTTTTTGTATAGTCATTCTTGTTTCTTTTCAGAAGTTACATACCTTTGTGGTAATATCACACTTCACTCTCTTCAGTGCATATAGAAGTGGAAGGGCCATGTCAAGGTAAAATTTCTGTTTTGTTATTCCTAAATTACAGTACATTCACACCCACATCCACAAAGATTCTAAATTAGATGGCTTTCAGTGTGCTAATAAACTCGAAAATTAACCAACAAGTTTCTTTCATATTTATATGAATTGTTAGTTATAGTATAGTTGTATAGGGAGCGATTTGAAATAATTGAGAAACACGTGTAAAAGTAATTGATCGATTCAAACGTACTCCGTCTTTGTGATATTGTTCGTTTATTTTCTGATATCATTCTTGATGAAAATTGAAAATCATTTCTCCAAAAAAAAAAAAAAAACCAACTAAACATATGACAAGAACATATTGAATACCGAGCAACTCCAACTAGCAACTTACACCATGTAAGCTCGGCACTTCTCATTATTGTAGCAAATGATGTGACATGATATGATTCAATGTGGCAGTGTTGATGGCTATTATGAAAACGGGAAACAAGTGAGGGATAGAAAAGGAAAGAGGAAAATATGCAATTTGAGTAGGCATAGCAGAGATAAATTCCAGGAGAGATTGGATTTCAAATTCTATGATTTCCAGGCTCTGGAGGTTTTTCTCTAACTCTTGATCTCTCTTAATATTAAAAAGGTTCCTGCGTACTTATTAATACTATTATTATTATTATGCAGATAGAAAAAGGGTGGAACAATCTTTTTGTTTCCATTATTTCTATAGAAACAGGGGAAACCATAGCCAAGTCTGGCAAAGCATCAGTACAAAATGGAGAATGTCATTGGGAAGACTGCATGCTAAGTACCATGTGGATTTCTGATGATTCTCTACAAGATAATAAAGGCTTCCTCCTTAAGCTTGTTGTTGCCATGGTCTGTCGGTTACCTTTGTTGCTTTATTATGTGTCAGCATACTTCACATTTGATTTTCTTTATTTAATACGAGTTTAATTTATATATATGATCGGTATAAAACATTTTTAGACACACCTCTAATAAGATTTAACCACTTGTCATATTCGTTAATATGGCATCGTTATTATAGGGATCTGCCAGGTTTGGGACCCTTGGGGAGGCTACCATTAATTTAGCCAGTTACATTAGACCAGAAACTTCTACTGTATCATTGCCTTTGAAACAACATTGTTCCCATGGGACAATCTTACAAGTAAGAATTCTGTTTCTTGAATTATACGCAACAACGTTGTCACTAACCTCAGGGGCTATTAGCCTATTACCAGTTTTCAGCAAGTTTCACTCCAGCACTACTATAGAACACGGACACCATGAAATTGTTCAAATGTTTATTCTTTTTTATGGCCTTAATTTCAATTACCTTTCAGCTAAATAGTTGTCTGAATTATTCGTTGTGATATTAAGCTGCTGTGTAACCAAGAATTATGCTCTCTGTTTTCTGGGATGAATTTTAATACTCAATAACAAATCAAGATCATAGGTGTTCAAAGAAGACGTAATTCATATACATCTAGGACAACAATTTAAAACTACTTACGCGTAAACCACTAAAAAGAATAAATATGAGCAATACGGCACCTTCACTGCACCATAGCCAACTGACAATTTAATTTGCATTAGACTAGAGATAGCTTTCTTCCTGGCAATGCTGAGTTGTTAAAATCTATTTCCATAAGCATGCTAGAGATAAGTGTTGCTATAAAGGTTTAAGGTTGAAAAAGAGAGTAGTGTTATATTTTTCTACAAATTTTATTGATTCTTTATAAAGAAAATATTAAATAAAAAATAAATGCAATTTATGTCTTGTAAATATAAAAAGCATTCAATACTTATCATACAAAGTAAGTAGGAAGATGTTATAGGAAGATATAGAATTATTCATAATTATATCATTGATAATCTTTGTTGAGTATTGATAGTTAGCACAGTTAATTTAGATTAGTAGTTGCAACTGAATTTGGTGAAATATAAGGTAGCATTTGACTCAATTTTTATTTTTTTTTAATCTTTCTTCTTAAAAGGAGAAACTAAATCAAACTAATTATCTAAACAGTTGTTAGGAAATTAGGTAGTTTAATTTTAAGAAAAAAAGAAAATAAGTAAGTTTTAAAAAAAGTTAGGTGAGGGAGCTTTTAGATAAAAACTGACTTCTCTTCTCTTTCTCTCCACTCTCTATTCTCTTTCTCGTCTTTCTCCCCCCTCTCTGTCTTCCTTTGTCCCCTAGTACTCTCTCCTCTCTCTCATTGCATTCTCTCATCTTTCTTTTCTTGCTCCCTTCCCTGTTATTTTTTTTAAGCTAAAAGAAATAAAAATTGTCAAACAACTTTTATTTTGTTTAAAAAACTCTTCTTTTAAATTTTAATTTTAAAGTAGCTATTAAACAAAAAAAACTAGGCAAAACATAGCTTAAGAATTGAGATGGATTATGTTTTAATGCAAACACAGTAGTATGCAGTTAATATGAATAAGGAATGGATAAAGAACAAATATTTCAGCAGAAAATAAAAACCATAGAAGCCAGAAAAGGGCAAAGGCATCAATGATACGACAAGGATTCAAGGAATATCTAAATAGACCGTAGAACCAAGTATTTGCAAATTGCAAGGTGTTCAAGGTTGGGATGTCTCAATTCATATACTAAATGTACCAAAGTTAAGCTTAGAGACTCGTTTAGGGGATTCAATGAAATGAAACTATTTTGTATTTTTAACATAGTTATTGTTCTAGAGGTCACTCGTACTTATGGTCTAAGTTGGCCCCGCAACGCCTATTCTGGTTTCAACATCGCTAGTTTATCCCGGCTCATATTTCCATGCTATCCCGAATCAACTTCACTTCAACCCCGAATTCGTGGACGAACCCGCCCAGTGGCATAGAATGCATGTAGTTCACTCAAACGTAAACCACCACGTGGCACCCAGCTAGAGTACGTATAGTTCACTCAAACGTAAACCACCATGCGGCACCCAACTCTCACAAAATTTCCCTCCAACACACTATATAAAGGACTCCACACCCATCAGGTACGGATCTCTGAGGCCCTTTCATATTGATACCAATACTGACTTAAGCATTGGAGTCCTTGCAGGTGCCACCACTAGAGATGCCAACTACCACCGCGGGAGTTCACCGGAAATACGTCCGTGTGTTTACCACACAACATTGGCGCCGTCTGTGGGAATCACTTCCGATTCTCGTCTCTTCATTTCATTTTTCTTCGTTCTCTGAAGATCGTGATGGTCAGCACAAGGAATCACAAGTCCACTGTGGCGCCTTCACAGCTAGAGCCTCTACCACCGTCGCCTAAGGATAGCGTAGTTGCTTCCGCTACTCCTGAGGCAACTCCCTACCCGAACAATGTTCCCTGCACCCTCCGTTAACATGGCGAACCTTGCCGCACTGTTGCAACAGCAGAGAGATGCTCTGAAGGAGCAGGAGAAGATCATCGCTGAACATCAAGCAGAGAGAGACAACAAAAAGGTTATGGAGAATACTTACGACTACACCGAGAGATCCGCCGCATCTGCTCCAAAGCCTACGCTAGAAATGCATGACGCGTGCATGGCAATGAGGGTGGACGAGGAGGATGAGATGGTCCCTTTCAACCTTCCTTTTTCCCCGAAGATCTTGAGTTTACAGGCCCTGAAGCAACTACAACAGTTACCCTCTTTGGAACTGTATGACTGATCTTCTGACCTTGACGACCACTTGTCAATGTTCGAATCGGCAATGTCATATAGAGGAGCGTCGGCCTCACTGACATGTAGGGCGTTCCTTCTCTCGTTAAAAGGGGTGGCGTTGAAGTGGTTCCAATCCCTGGAACCAAAGTCCATAGATTCATGGATGGTGTTAAAGGAGAAATTCAAAACTGCCTTCGCGACTGAGGCCGACTTGAGAAGAATCTGCCAAGGGGCGGAAGAACCGTTGAGGGAATACATCAGCAGATTCAATAAGGAGGCAAGTGCGGCTGAAAATCTGTAGTCTAGAGTAGTCTTGATGCTAGCGAAGGATGGGGTGAGACCTGGCTCGCCTTTCTTCATGTCGATTGCCAAAAGACCTCCAAACTCTATAGAGGAATTTTTGAAGAAGGCGGAGAAATACATAAACTACGAGAACGTATTGGAGGCTGGCCAGATGAAAACGACAGACATTTGTTCACAGAAGAAGAGCGTACAGGCAAGGACCGACAAACCGTCGTGTCAGGAAGATTGGGGTATATATAAAAAAGGTCGGATGTTCGAAGAATACACGCCGTTGAACACCTCTAGAGCGAGAATATTGAACGAGGTACACAATGTAGAGCTTGTGGAAGAGAGAATAAAACCCCCGAGGCCGATAAAGAACAAGGACGCCGAGGATCAATCCAAATACTACCGGTATCATGGGGAGACAGGGCACGACACAAACGAATGCTATCAGTTGAAGGACACTATTGAAATGTTGATCAGGCGGGGGAGATTGGATCGCTTTGTGAAGCAAACTGGAGGTCACGATAATAGGGGACGACCCCCCTCGTCGCTAGGAAGAGAAAGATCGGGAAGCCCAAGGCGGGGGTGCTATCCACCTCGAAGAGAGAGATCACCGTGCCGACAGATCCCTACGAAAGGCTACTCGCTTCCCCGACCATCGCGGAATGATGTCGAGGTGCAAGCTAAAGGTCGTCGATCCCCTAGACAACTATCGTCTCAACGACCCATCAAATCCCTTGCGCATTCACCGACAAGAACCCACAAGATCATATATGTCATCGTAGGCATATTCTCGGGAAGAGGACCGTCGAATAACACAAGAAAGAGATATGCCAGAGAAGTGATGGCAACTTTTTCCGGGGTTTGTGCTGATAAGAACCCCGCAAAGAAAAGAACGCCGCCCTTGGTGTTTGACGACACGGATTACGCCAACCTAATTCCCAATCATGACTACCCTCTTGTGGTAAATGCGTTAATGGCAAACAAGGAGGTCCATAGGTTGCTGGTTGACATTGGTAGCTCAGCCGATGTTATGTTCTACGAACTCTTTCAGAAGCTGAGGATCCTGGAGTCTGAGTTGATGCCGTATAGCAAAGATCTAATAGGATTCTCCAGACACCGCATTACACCAGTAGGGTATATAAAACTCCACGTGACGTTTAGGAGACCACTTCACACGAAAACTATAGTCACATGGTTTATAGTGGTGGATGCCAAGTCGCTTTACAACGCGATCTTAGGCAGACCAACGTTGAATGCAATAGGAGTTGTTATCTCGATCTCACATTTGGCTGTGAAATTCATAGGCGATGACATAGAGGTAGTCACCCTACCAGGGGACCAAAGAAAAGCAAGAAAATGTTATCAAAAATCACTAAAGGTCGACCGTAACCCCGACATAGATCACAAACTTAACCTCGAAGAGAGTGAGGTACATCTGACAAAGTTAGATTGTCAGGATGATATAAAAAGAGACACTTGGATACCCCGTCCAGAACCAAATGGGGATTACACCATGGTTCAGGTAAGGACAGAGGAACATCAGGTTGTGAAAATCGGAGCCGACCTCGACAAAAAAATGAAGGAGGATATGTTGATACTTATGAAGAATAATGCTGGCTTGTTCGCATGGAAGCCGACAAATATGCCAGGAGTATACCCCAACCTCTTTTGTCATCGTTTAGAGGTGGATCCCTCCGTGAAACCAATGTGTCAGAGAAGGAGAAAGATGGCCCCTGAGCACTTAAAAGAGATTGACAGACAAGTAGAGGAGTTGCTAAAGGTAGGCTTCATCTGAGAGGTGAAGTATACCACGTGGCTGGCCAATATAGTGCTTGTGAAAAAACAAAATGGGAAATGGAGAATGTGTGTAGATTATACTGACCTGAACAAGCATTGTCCGAAGGATTCATACCCACTACCCGACATTGACAAACTGATTGATGGTTCGTCCGAATTTCGTTACTTGTCGTTCATGGATGCTTACTCCGGATACAACCAGATCCCTCTTTATCTAGGTGATCAAGATAAAATGGCCTTTATGACGAAGAAGGCCAATTATTGCTATAAGGTTATGTCCTTCGGAGTGAAGAACGCCGGGGCCACGTATCAAAGAATGATGAACAAGGTGTTTGAAGCACAGATAGGGCGAAACCTGGAGGTATATGTTGATGACATGATTGTAAAAAGTGCTACCCCTGCAGCACACCTCCAGGATTTATAGGAGACCTTCGCTCACTTAGAAAAGTTTAATATGAGACTCAATCCCAATAAATGTGCATTTAGTGTCTCGGCTGGCAAATTCCTAGGATATATGCTATCTGAGAAAGGTATCGAGTTGAACCAAGAAAAATGTAAGGCTATACTAGAGATGAAGAGCCCTCAGAGTGTGAAGGAGGTCCAAAAGCTAACAGGGCGTCTGGCTGCGTTAATGAGGTTCATCGCCAGGTTGGCACAGAACGCTCTCCCCTTCTTCCGACTTTTAAGAAAGGGCAAACCATTTGAATGGACAAACGAGTGCGAAGCAGTGTTCATAAGATTGAAAGAGATCCTATCCGCTCCGCCCCTACTCACTAAGCCTGGGATAGGCGAAGTGTTATATCTGTATTTAGCAGTGGTCGATGAAGCCATAAGTGCCGCGCTAGTGCAAGAGACGCCGGAGGGACAAAAGCCGGTGTATTTTGTAAGCAGAGCCTTACAAGGAGTTGAACCGCAATATCCCAAAGTGGAGAAGGTTCTATTTGCTTTAATGATCGCCGCCAGAAGGCTGAGACCCTACTTCCAGTCACATTAGGTTGTAGTAAGGACGAATTAGCCAATCCGTCACATCCTACACAAACTGGAGTTAGCAGGAAGTATGACAACGTGGGCCATTGAGCTATTAGAGTATGGGATTCGATATGAGCCAAGAACAGCATTGAAAGCCCAAACGCTAGCCGACTTTATAGCAGAATTGACACCAACGGAATCCTCCTCTAGAGGATCGACCTGGACCCTCTTTGTGGACAAATCATCTAATGAGAAAAGAAGTGGAGCCGGCATACTGTTGGAGTCTGTGGACGACGTGGTTTTGGAACAGTCACTAACTTTTACGTTTCCCACCTCCAACAACCAGGCAGAGTATAAGGCGTGCATAGCTGGATTAGTTATGGCAGCCGACATTGGCATCGTGTTGCTGCATGTATGTAGCAATTCACAGTTGATGATTTCGCAGATTAACATGGCCTATCAAGCCAAAGAACCAGTGTTGCAGAAGTACTGGGCAAAAGTAAAAACTCTCATTGAGAGATTTCATAAGGTGGATTTCGTCTACATTCCCCACGAGAAGAATGTTAGGGCGGATATCCGATCGAAGTTGGCTAGCACTAAATCTTCTGGCAACAATAAGACAGTCATCCAACAGACAATTCACAAGCCCAAGCTCGTATTGGCAATCGAATCGGAGCAGAGTTGGATGACTCCTATCATCGAGTATCTAAAGGAAGGTGTCATTTCGGAAGATAAGAAAGAAGCGGAAAGGTTGGAGCGATCTGCAGCTCATTTCTACATACTGAACGACAAGCTATACCGACGCAGCTTCTCCCAACCGTTGCTCAGATGTCTAGAGAAACATGAGTCTGAACACGTGATAATCAAGATACAAGAAGGAAGCTACGGTCAACACTTAGGAGGTAGAGCGTTAGCTAAAACGATACTCAAAGCCGGCTATTACTAGCCGACATTAGAAAATGACGCTATGGAGTTTGCCAAGAAGTGCGACAAATGCCAAAAATGTTCCGACATTCATCTTGCTCCTCCAGAAGATTTAAGCATGATCGCTTCTCCCTGGCCTTTCATATGGTGGGGGATCAACATCCTCGGCCCCTTCCCCAAAGCACCCGGCCAAGTCAAATTCTTGGTAATAGCTATTGATTACTTCACCAAATGGATCGAAGCAGAGGCGTTGGCTACTATTTCAGCAAGGAACGTGAAAAACTTTGTATTCCGACAGATCATCTGCAGGTTCGGGATACCGGATGTCCTAGAGTCAGATAACGGCACACAATTTACAGATAAGGGCTTCCAAAAGTTTTTGGCCGGGTTAAAGATTAAGCAGCATTTCATATCAGTTGAACACCCCCAAACAAATGGACAAGCGGAGGCAGCAAATCGAATTATTCTCAGAGGGCTCAAGAGGCATCTGGACGAAGCAAAAGGGTGTTGGGTTGAGCAACTACCACATGTCCTATGGGCATACCACACGACCCCCCACTCTTCCACAGGGGAGTCTCCTTTCCGCCTTACTTACGGCATGGAGGCGATGATCCCGGCGAAAATTGAAGAGCTGACGTGGAGAGTGGCTAACCTAAGGCTGGGAGGATAACGATGGATTGCTACGGTTAGAGCTAGACATAGCGGAAGAAAGAAGAGAAGTGGCTGCTATAAGAGAAGCTTCTCTGAAAAGACAGGTCGCTGCGAGATACAACAAGAGAGTCGCACATTGCTCCTTCAAGATCGACAATCTTGTCTTAAGGCGTGCTGACATCGGAGGAAGAAATGCCAGACAGGGGAAACTCACCAAGCAATGGGAAGGCCCTTATAAGGTTACCTCAAAGACAAGAACGAATGCATATACATTAGAGACGCTACCCGAGGTTACCATTACACGAACTTGGAACGCAAGCAATCTCAGACAGTATTACAGTTGAAGCACGATGGGTAATACTAGTTTTAATTTCCTAGTTAAATTTAGCTATATAACGTAGTTGGATTGAGTCGCATAGTATAACTTCTGGCTCTTATAATATTATTTTTGGCCCACGTGATTAATAAAATGAGAAGTTTGCCTCCTTCATAAAGCTTAATACAGGGCTCCAGCCAGATAAAGCAAGCATTGCGAACTACCCTGTGTATGTAGATTCGTTCCAGCCGGGATAGGAAGATCGCTAAAAACGAAGATAAAGCAAGCCATTGCGAACTACCCCGTGTACGTGGATTTGCTCCAGCCGGGGTAGGAAGATCGCTAAAATCGAAGATAAAGCAAAGCATTGCGAACTACCCCGCTCCAGCCAAGGTATGAAGATCACTAAAATTGAAGATAATGCAAGCCATTGCGAACTACCCCGTGTACGTGGATTTGCTTACAGCCGGGGTAGGAAGATCGCTAAAATTGAAGATAAAGCAAGCATTGCGAACTACCCGTGTACGTGGTGGACTCGCTCCAGCCGGGGTAGGAAGATCGCTAAAAACGAAGATAAAGCAAGCCATTGCAAACTACCCTGTGTACGTGGATTCGCTCTAGCCGGGGTAGGAAGATCACTAAAATCAAAGATAAAGCAAAGCATTGCGAACTACCCCGCTCCAACCGAGGTAGGAAGATCGCTAAAATTGAAGATAATGCAAGCCATTGCGAACTATTCCGTGTACGTGGATTCGCTCCAGCCGGGATAGGAAGATCGCTAAAAACAAAGATAAAGCAAAGCATTGCGAACTACCCCGCTCCAGCCGAGGTAGGAAGATCGCTAAAATTGAAGATAATGCAAGCCATTGTGAACTATCCCGTGTACGTGGATTCGCTCCAACCGGCGTAGGAAGATGGCTAAAAACAAAGATAAAGCAAGCCATTGCGAACTACCCCATGTACGTGGATTCGCTCCAGCTGGGATAGGAAGATCGCTAAAATCAAAGATGAAGATTAAGAACTTCTATCTCGTCAAATACGTACAAGGCGCATCAGATACAAAAAAGGAAAAAAGTATATATAACAAATATATATATCGAAATTTACTTCAGGTATAAAAGCAAAGCAAAGCAAAGCAAAAAGCGACAACTCAACCGAGAATTGGGAACATAGGCAAAAATTGGAAACACCAGCATCTCCGAGTCAGGATCATCACCCAAGACCACCACCAAATTCAATATATCGAGTCATTGCGCATTTAATGTGCCTCGATTATCGCAAAGTTATAGCACACCTGTCCGAAAAAACGAAAAGACTCGTGAACTGTTCTGATCCTAAATCGGCAAGACCTTCACGGGCACAATTATCACCGGCTTAGGGGCAACACTGTTCTGGAGATCGCTCGAGCCGACCCAGTCTCTTAAACCGACGATGCTTCTCCAGGCATCGCCGGCTTGGGGGCAACTATTCTGGAGGTCACTTGTACTTATGGCCCTAAGTCAACCCCGCAACGCCTGTTCCGGTTTCAACATCGCTAGTTTACCCCGGCTCATATTTCCATGCTATCCCAGATCAACTTCACTTCAACCCCGAATTCACGGACGAACCCGCCTAGTGGCATAGAATGCAGTGTAGTTCACTCAAACGTAAACCACCACGTGGCACCCCGCTAGAATGCATGTAGTTCACTCAAACGTAAACCACCATGCAGCACCCAGCTCTCACAAAATTTTCCTCCAACACACTATATAAAGGACTCCACACCCATCAGGTACGGATTTCTGAGGCCCTCTCATATTGATACTAATACTGACTTAAGCATTGGAGTCCTTACAGGTGCCACCACCAAAGGCGCCAACTACCACCGCGAGAGCTTACCGGAAATACGTCCTTGTGTTTACCACACAACAGTTATCAATCTTGATAGTGGCACGTAGTGGCTTACTCTGAAAAATGCTATAGCAAGAAGCAGTATGACTGTTAATTTAAATATTATAATTCAAATTAAATAATTTATACTACACATAAATACTCAGAAAACAAAACCAAAAAACTCATAATTAAAGAAATTCATGATAAATAATGAGTCATAGTTTACACATACAATCACCATTAATCTAGAAGCAATAAGAACATAGTAATGAAGTCAAAAAATAAAAAATGATGGTGAAATTAATAGAAAAAGAACATAACAAATTAGATAAAAAAAAATTAACAGAATGTCAACTAAGTGAAAAGTCTAAAGGAAGAAGAAAGAACGCAACACTAGGTATTGAGAAAATCTTTTTATAATAAGGATTGTCACCTTCCCTACCTAGCACACCCTAATATTTCCATTACCAAGTAATTGGAAACAATTAGCATCCCAAATTTACAATTATTTTCCACTTTCCCGCTTTCAGTTTTGTTCCAAGTACAACTGAAGTTTTTGTACAATTTTTAAAAACTGATTCCCTCTCTCTTTTTTTCTTCAGGTTAAAATTCAGTGCTTGACCCCAAGAAGCAAACACAGGTCTGCTGTTTATGGAATAACTTTATTCTGCTTTAACTTATATGTGCTTATTATTAAAAAAATATACACTCATTCTTATGGGATAGCACAGGAAGGATGCAAATTCATATGTGGACGAAATGAGTGTTGGCTCTGATGTAGACAGTGTATCCGATGTATCTGACAATACATTCAGCAGGACTAGTGGATCTTCACATTGGGACCATTTAGAAAATACATATTATCGAAGAGAACTTAGCAGTAAGGTATGAGGATTGTTTAGCTAATTAACTTTTATGTAATCAACCTTCTATACCTATCAATATCCTGTACTGTAGCCTTCACTCAATCAATTGTGTAAGATAAGAGTGGAATATGTAGTGTTCCTACTTAACTTGTAAATGAAAAATTTTGTATTTTGGAATGAGTCATCAAGCTCTATCATTTCCGTGACTCTCATTGTTCAACTGAACATAAGTAAAATCATTTCAAATGCTTTTGTAATTTGTCATTTTTATCGGTTTCTCTTTTCCCTTGAAATAATTAGTTTTCAATTTATTATCTGAAATACACTCAGTAGTCAGGGCCGTGCTTGAGAGGAAAAATCAAAAGTCTACTGCTACTTGCATAAAGCAACCCTAGTAGTTGCTTCAAATCATTAAGCATGGCACCAGTTATTTTATTAAGTGTTATGATACTTGCAAAAACTTACATTCACTCTTCACATACTCTTACGCAAACCATTAGATAACACCTGGTCCCTCTCTAACTTAAAAAAAAAATAAAAAAATTAGCCCTACTTATGCACATAACTCTCAGTTTGTACAAGCATATTTTCCCTTTCATTGTCTAACTAGATTCTTTTATCGTAGTTTAAGCACCTTTTCATTTTCTTTTTGTATAGTTTCCTCTCTTGATAAGTTCTTGTTCAAATTGGCTTTCTTCTAAGACAATAAAATCACCTTCTGATGTTACAGGGAATAAGTCCACTGGCAACATGCTCAGATCACGACATTGAGAGTTCCTTGTCCTTTCGGATTGGGAAGTTTCCCCAACAAAGTAATGTCAGTGGATTGAAGAAGAATATGAATGAGAGACGAGATTCAACTTATTCTAAAATTGACCCCTATCCACTCTATGATACCTGCAGATCAATATATTCATCCCCAGTAACCTCAAGTTCAGGGACACGGCTTCAAGGTAAAATGGAAGACCTTGGGAAAGTTTCACATGCTAGTGACACAACGTTGACAAGAAGTGTTAGTTCATCTAAAGATCTCCTGGGTGTAGCACAAGTAACCATTGATTTACTTCATGGTGAAGCAAAGATGTGGGAAGAAAATGCTAGAAAGCTGATGATTGATGTGGAGAGACTGCGAAAGCATTTAAACAAGAAGCCAAAGAATAAAAAAGAACTTGAAATGGAGTTGTCAGAATCACGCAAAGAGAGTGATGAGTTGAAGGAAGAAATTCAACGACTAACCTCAATGGTGAAACAAAATGACAGCAGAAATCTTAAGTTCCAGATAGAAGAGATGGATAATACAATAAAGGAGTTGAAAGATGAGATCAAGTATCAGAAAGCACTTAACTGTGACTTGGAGTTGAAGCTAAAGAAAACACAGGAGTCAAAAATTGATATTGTTTCCATTCTCCAGAAACTAGAGAAGATAAAAGAAAAGCAGAAAATGGAGATTACTGATCTATCAATGAATAGCTTGCGGTTTCAAGATGCTGAAATTAATAGCCGTGGGCTTGAAGACAGTGAGGAAGAGGATTTTAGTTTGAGCAAGGAAGTCTTACCAGAGAAAATGAGAAAGGAGTTTTGTCATTCAGATGTTGATCTTGGTACTTATGAAAATGCAATAAGATGCCTGCATGAAGGGATTGAACTACAGGAATTCCGGAACTTGGAGCTTGAGCACCAACTTATGCAGGAGACACAAAGAAATATGGAAAGTACTATCCAGTTACTGGAGAAAACTCTGGACGAGAAAGATCAAGAGATGCAAACTGCAAGATGTTTTATGGCTCAAACTTTAGACGAAAATGAGGCAAAATGGAGGAATAGGCTGTTTGAGAAAGGGAAACAAATCATCAACTTCGAAAATAAGTTATCTGATGGTGTTTATGCTTTTGACAATGAAATCTTAGCTTTAACACAAAGGGTGCAAGATCTTGAAGCTGAATTTTGTGAGAAGCATGGAGAGTCCAGAAAGGATCTGATCATTTCTGGTTCCTTTTCTTCTAACTTTCCACTGTTTGGCTCTGATACTACTACTATCAACCTCACTGAAGTGTTCCTTGAGTTATATAAGCAGCTGAAGCTTTCAGTAGACAACCTGAGGGGTCAAGATTCTCTTCTGGGTCAAATGACATTAACCAAAAATGAGAGTTGTTTTAGTATATCAGAGCTTTCAAAAGATGCATGTAAAATAGATTTGAAGGAATTGACTGAGGCAATCCTGTGTACCATTATCCTCTTGAAGAAGTGCCTTGAAACAAAAGCTACTTCCTTTGAGTATGAGATTAATTCTCAAGATGAGTTGGTCGGGAGAAGAATTAGAGATGATAATGTATTTCAGAATGAAGCAAGAGGTTGCAGTCTAAGGGAAAATATATTCTGCATGTCTAGTCAGGAATTGAGAAATATACATGCAAAATTGATATCTGACTTTCCACCACCGACTAAAAATCAACAGGTTGAATCTGCAGAGACCAGCAAGCTGAAATCTGGCAATATGCTAGGGAAGGAGAAATCCTGTCCAAGGTATTCCAATCTAGAACTGGAAACTGAAGTTGCTTATCTGCTGCAATCCAAAATTTCTTCAAATTGCTCAACTGATTTTCCAAATGATATGAAGTTTAATGATTGTACAAAGGATTCCCAGACTCTAATCAGCAAAGATGATGTAAGGAATTTATCGTTTGAAAGTTCATATGATGAAGACAATGCTATGTTTGGACTAGAAGCAGAAAATGTACAGTTATCTGAAAGGATATTTGTCTTAGAAGCTGAAATGAGACAATTGATTGAAGAAAATGAGTCAACTCATTTGGCACTGGAGAATTCCAAAAATGTTGTTGACAATCTCCAGGCTGAGATCAGAAGAATGGGAGCTTTAAATGAGGCACAAAAAGTTGAGTTGAAAAGAAAGGAGGAGAGCATGCAGAAAAAATGGATAGAAGCTCAAGACGAGTGCAGCTTTCTGAAAGTAGCCAACTTAGAATTACAAGCTACAAATGAAAATTTGATTGAAGAATCTAAAACTCTTCAAACAACAAATGATGAGTTAAGAATGCAAAACTTGGAGTTGCATAGCCAATGTACAGTATTGGATTCTAAACTGGGGGACTCACAAATTGCATTTTCTGATATGTTGAAACTAGTTGAAGAATTGGAATACAAATTTACTTCAATGCTGGAAGAAATTGCTTTGAAAGAAAAAACCATAAATGTAGACCTAGATGCCCTTCTTGAGGAAAGCAGAAAGCTAGATAAAAGGTTCATTATGGAAGAAAAACTTTTAACACAGATGTATTTGGAAAAAACAGCTGAAGTAGGTAACTTGCAGAGAGAGGTTGAACACCTAAGTGACCAGATATCTGGCATCTGTGATAGACACAAGAGAATGGCTTCTAATATTGTAATCCAGGTCTATGATTTATGTGCTGATAAAGCTATACTTGAAGCTGCTCTTCAAGAAGAACAGGAGAAAGTAAGGTTATATGAAACCAAGCTTGATAATCTTAGAGCAGAATACGAAGTCATGTTGCAAAATTATACTGAAGAGCTAGTTGCTTTCAGGGCAAACCAAGAAACTTTGATGGTTAACCATGAAAAGGTAGTTGTTTTGTTGGAAAGCGTTAAATCAAATGAAGAGAAACTGAAGGGCACAGTTAGAGGGCTTGAGGCAGAGCTTAAAGCCTCTGAACTTGAGAGGCTACAAGCAACAGAAGAAATTTCTGATCTAGAAGTTCAACTTCAGAAAACAGAAATGCTTCAAGATGAAATCTTTATCCTTAAGAGATCACTGTATGAAGCAGAATTTGAATACAGAAGATTGGAAGCTTCATATCAGATGCTATCCCTAGAGTGTGATGAGCTGAAAGCTAAGAATATATCTTACATTCGAAGAATCTCAACCACTGAGAAAGTTACATCAGAGTTGGAGGACTGCAAGCGTAGTAAAATTGAGCTTGAGGAAAAAATTCTACGGCTGCAATGGAATCTAACCACAAAAGAAGTTTCTTGTCACAATAATGCCCAGTTAAAGTATGAAATAGCCCAAATGACAAGAGAAAATGGTGAGCTACACAGGAAGAAAGACTCTCTTCTACAAGAGAATGAAGAGTACCAGAACAAGGTTAAAGATCTTGAAGAAAAGCTGAAGCAAAAGAAAGATGTAAATCAAGACCAATATGATGCCAAAGATTGTAGTACTTCTGCCACTGCCCTGCATGATTTGAAGTTCTTACAGGTATGTACAAGTAACTTATAGTTAACTTATTTTTTATTCGTTCAAATTGGCGCCCAAAAGATGATGGGGTTCATAACTTTGGCTTCCACTGCAGAAAGAGGATACTTGAAGCAGTATCAAATCCAGCGAAAGGCCATTCTTGCCACATCCTTCCAATGTTACTCGCAACAAGAACGATATCCCAAGCTGGTCTAATCACTCTTTGCGCTAAGACCACTCTCTTTGTTCATTGTTTTCTGTACAAGACTACAAGTCATAGAAATGTCGCTGATTTAAACTTTTCTTAATCTCAAAGACCATGATTCTAGGGATTTTCAAGTCAGAACCTTCTTGTCAGGTCTATGGAACTCCACTCCCTGTAGTTCTTTCAAAATTGCAGGGTTACAAATTCATTCTCTTTCTCCTTTACAACAACAGTGTTCTCCACTTTATTTGGCACCAATTATCCTGCATTATCTTGTTAAAATTTCTTGTGACTTGGGAGCAACGCTTCACAGCTAATCAGCAAGAACTATTTAATAGAATTTAACTTGAATTTACGAAGACTCAATGATGATTATTGTACAAGTTAAAGTAACAGGAACCACTTGTCATACATCCCAAATTCAATAACAATATCGGGTCATGGTAGCTATATTATAACATGCACATCAATAAACAAAACTAAACTCGCTCTGCATAACGTTGCCCTCCTTGAAAATCCTTTTTCCCAACATCACGTTATTAAATAAGCAAATGGGAAATTAGTTTCGCTTAGGTAAGGTAGCAAGTTAATAGCTGTGGATGTGTACTTATTATCGTGAAGGGAGGTAAAATGTTCTTTTATAGTTCAACTGAGGCTGTTCTGACATGATTATTTTCCCCCTTTTTGCATTGATTTATTGTAATAGAAAACTTATTAATGCTTATTCACGTTTGGGAATGCTTAAATTACTACAATCTTTAAGCAGACGCTAGGGAATATAACAGGTTAAACATAAAGCTAATGATTGCCGTAGTAAATTGACCTAAAGGCCAAGTCGAGTAAATTATGTTTCAGGCAAGCCTTATTTTGAATCAACTGGTAGTCAAGAATCAAGATCAACATCCCTTTTAAATGAACGAATTCACCTACTTAGAGAGAGAGAAGTAATATAATACCTATAATATATACCTTTGGAGTGCTATAAACATAATCTTATATCTGAATTTATCTTACGTATTTGTTACAATTAGATTTTGTAAACTATAAATCTTTCGAATATAATTCCTTCAGTAATGAGGATTGTAACATTAAGAAATAAACAATATCAATCAACCATTTAAAGAAACCAAAAACATACAAAATTGAACACCGGTTTATTTAAAGTCGCCAAAGCCGTCTGAGAATTATTTGAGGGGAAAAAAAATCCTGATAATATGCAGTATAAGAGAAGTAATAATCAGTTCCTATTTGCGATTATTTGAGGCAAAATATTATAGGTATAGATTGATCATCTCTCTTTTGGGGAATTCTGTTTTTATTCATATACAAGCTTGGAATTTTCAACGAAAAAATTTTGGAAAGAATAATCAGGGCAACTACTTATTTACGCAAGAATGATGAATCAACAGCGCCATTTGCTAATCCAATTATACAATTCGTGGAATTCCATATATAATCAGAAAAACAAAGGCATCTACTGAACACTTATAAATAAGAACCTCGAGACCTTCAGAATTGAGATCAACTCCCACAGATTTTTCTTCTCCATGTCCTTTTAACTTCCTTTTTACAGTATGGAATATGCTCGGACCACCTCAACAATTGGTGCTCGGCATAAAGGACACTTACCACCACCACGAACTAACTCATTGGCACATTTTGAACAAGTGCACATGTGCCCACATCTGCAAGAAATTGCAATTTGGAGAAATCAAGAAACAAAACCATTGTTCAGAAAAAGTAATCAGTATAAACTACAGATCTCCGCATGAAATGTAGGGTTGTATTTTGTTCAACAGCACAAATTATGTATAACGTATAAATACCTGTACAGAAGAGAATCGATATGGTTATCGCAACAAACACAGCAAGTTCCTTTTTTCACATGCCCCCATTTAGACCCATCATCAGATGTCTCAGCACCCAATCCTACAATATAAATTAATATATAATATGAATAACTGGAGATAAAGAAAGATAAGCACAGATAATTAACATTTCAATAAATGCAACCAATACAGCTACACTATCGTCAAAAGAATAAAACCCCTCATACAAAGCAAAAAAATACATGACTGCATTGATAGAAGAGAAAACAAATCACGCACCATTTTGACCAGCTGAGCGGTTCAGAGCTGCAGATACTTCCTGTCTGACAGAGCGCTGCAACTCCAGTTGCATATCCATGCAGGCCTCCAACATCCTCTGCATGTGATTCATGCCTTGCTGAAGTCTTGCCATGTCCGATCTTAAATCATTCATTATCTCCCACTCCTGCTCCCAATCAGCAAACAAAACCAGTACTTCAAAAAGGATTTTAATAAAATACAGTATGAAAACTATTTAGGTAAAGAAAGAACTCAAAGGTAAAATGAGTTGACTTCTTGTCAGAAGGCATATCAAGAGACCTGAATAACAAAGATGAAAGATCTCAAATGATAAGTAGCCAAAGCTTTAAAGCTACTTAGAATTTTTCATTTTACTAAAATTTTGTTAGATTCAACTAAGAGTTACATTTGGACACCTTATTAAATATATTTGTCATCATTTAGCATGGTAGTAATCAACACACAAAATGTAATGGAAGAGACATGATTAACATCCTAAACCCAATCAAATTTAATAACTTTCTAGCTTAAGGTGATAGCTTACTAGTGACTACTGAAGATCCTGCAAAGAAAAGCCTAAATTGGTTGCATGTAAAAGAATGACAGAAAGAAACAACATAATACTATATTATTCTATGTGCCATTCCATGGGAAACTAAAATAAATGTCCATAAGGAATTTAGATTAGAAAAATGCTCACAATTTCAGAACGATGCATGCTATGGCGAGACCATCCAGTTTGATGCAAATCCTGGTGCCACAGAGGTTGTGGTGGAGGTACTGGTGGAGAGGGCAACACCAGTGAAGGTCTGTTGATGGTTTCACGCTGACCCTCATCACGTTCATCACCCTGCTCCTCCAGATCCCGTTCAGGTGAGGCAGGAGTTGGTGTTGGCAAGTTCCGATGCAAATCCCAGTCGATTGGTGCACGACCTTGCCTTTCCACATACGACTGTATTAGTTGGTCCAGACTTTCACGGAAACCACTTCGAAGAAGGTTAGAAACACTTCTCCTGAAACATGAATAAAAATCCGTAACAATCATAAGGCTTAGTGGATAGAAGAAATGAAAGGCAATAAAAGAAGTATCAACCATGTTCAATACAATCTCAACAAATAAATGGCCTACTCATTTTAGATTTTGGACAGGGTTAAACATGTTTGTATAAAAAACAAGACACTTTGGGAGAAACTCCTTTTATTTCCTTTTCCCAAACACCTGTGACATTGGGATAAATAAGCCAAACTGGCTGAAAGCCATTTGTGAGGCAAAAAATCCAAAAGGAAAGAATTACCTGCTCAGAAGTTCTCTAAGCTCCATACTGTATACATTATCATCATCAGGTGGATGAAATCTATTGAATCTTCTAAAAGGAACCCCACGGCGATTCCTCAAAGCTTCAGAAGGTCCTTCGGACCAATTACCAACAGTTTCCCTTGTGTTATCCTCATGCCAAATTCTTTGAGCTTCCCGTGGATGAGGATCTTCCCCAGCTAAATTTCTGGGAGGTTCCTGTGGCCAATCACTAGCTGCCCTTCCATCTCTCATCTGATTGAATGGACTCTGTTGCCAGTTGCCTCCCCCTTCTTCAGCAATTTGTTCCTGCCAATTCCCTCCCTGATTACTAGCTTCTTGCCAACTAATACTCTCACTTGTGCTACTCTCCAAAGTTCCTGTTCGATTAGGCAACTGACGCACATCAGTTTCCAGGCTCCGTATCTGCTCTTGTTCATAATTTTCATGTTGGCGATCTACCAGACTGTTTGCTTGGTTCTCATCACCTCTTGTTTCACTGGCATTACTATTTGATGTGGTTTCAGGATTGGTGCCTGCTTGACCACGAACAATATTTTCTAATCTTGAACGAAACCCCTCCCTAAATTACATCATTTAAGTGTCAATGCATGGACAATCAACTAGTAACAATGACAAGAACAAATTGTACATAACAATATTCACCACCATATTTGAATAGAAGCATAATCATAAACATATTTTATTATAGACATATGTTATATAAAAATGATAAAGGAAATGAAGCAACAAGCCAAGCTAACACATGCAGTAGCCTTGTGTCTTATTGAACTGAAGAGCATAAATGTATAGAGCTCCTAGATTATGAGCGAAAATCAAAGTGCTAACGAACAAAAATAAATGAAATGGGGGTTTATAACAAATAATAAATTAATTATAAATATTTTATTTATAGTGCAACTCAGAACAGAAGATACCTAATATAAGTACCAACCATAAAAAAATCAGTAAGAGAATTTGCATTAATACATTGTCATTATTAACAAAAGTTCCATTTTTTATTGCAAAATAAATAAAGATTCATTTAAAACCATTGATAAACAAATAGCAAAAGAAACAATACTCCTCCCATTCATTATGAACAAAAATACCTTTTTTATTGCAAAATAAATGCAGATTCATTTAAAACCATTGATAAACAAATATCAATAGAAATGAATCTCCTCCCCATACCAAGACTAATTTCCCGTGATAAAATGGAGTAAAATGAAAAACCACCATTGTGCATAAAGTTACTTAATATGCAAGACATAGAGTTCAACAAAAATCCACTAATGTGTGCTTAAGTTACTACTCCTTGTCACAAATGTTAGAGCATCTCAATTACTTTGTTTTATTTCTATACCAAAAGTTCCAATATATGAGTATTAGACAGAAGAAGCACCCACAACATGGATTTAAAAGAGAACATTCAATTTTATTTAAATTATAGGATAGTACAACAACCTTTTTTGTATCTTAAAGATGCCTAAAATAAGAGGAAAAAGAGAGGAAGAGGGGGGGGGGGGGGGGAGGACAAGTTCTATATTGTATCAGTTTAGACTCTAAAAATTAAAGAAACAAAAATTAAAATCCTAATTAGATTGAGCAAATAATGAAGAGAGTGGGCGAAAAAGCTTTGGAAAAAGTCTTGAATTGCATACCTTAAACCAGAGACTGTGTGTCGTTGTCTTAGCTGAACTAATTCACTTGCAGCCACAGACGGAGGCCTCTCATCTTCAACAGTTCTTTCATTTCGGAGGAATCTACCTCTGAGCAGTGACTGAAAAAGGTAATTTCCTATAAATAGTCAATTTACAAGAGGAGCAAGTATACACGGTGAAAAAAAGTGAAAACAATAAGTGCTGTGCACATAAATATCTTCTAATCAAATGATTTATTAATTTTTAAAGAGAAGATAATTAAAAAAAAAGGGAATCAACTGAATAAATCATATTGAAAAAGAAAGCAATAGATTTCATATAACAATGAAAGGAGATCTCTTATAATAAGCATATTATATATAGAACCACAACTTGGCTCATTATCCACTACAACAATTAACAGAACCAAAGGAATAAAATATATTTTGTTCTTCCTTCTATTTAGCATTCCCTTCTAGAAAAAGGTTTGGTAATCCAGAGCACAGAAATAACTCTTGAATAATATTCTAAAAATGCCATGAATCAGGCAAGAAAATAACCAAGCACATGTAGCAACTTTAAATACAGGAACCAATAGCAATTGATAAATATATCCAAGGAGGGAAAAGCCACAATCAAAACCAGACAGATTATCAGAGAAGAGAGGTAAACATATGCAGATCATTTAACATTAGGACAAAAAACAAGGCACACTTTAACAGATTTTATTCAGTTTAAATAGTACAATTACAAATTAAACATGAGTTCTTATATGATTTAGTTACTTCCATAGTCAACTCAGGTTTTCAATTAAGTGAAGACACCATGACTAAGAGAACCATAAACTGCAAGACAATTCTAATAGAGGACCCAACAAACCTGAATACGGTTGCGATGAGCAAAATCAGAAACAGCTCGGTGCTCCAACAAGCCCTGCAGCTCCCTTTGTCTTTCCCTTTCTATCCTCACAAGCAAATCAACTAGAGCCTGTCTTCCACGCAACCTCAGCATATCCCGCCGAACATGCTCTGGCTGACTCTCATCATTATCAGCTACTACATCACGGACTCGATCAGCTTGAGCACCCCCACTTACTTGAGCATCCCTCCGGCTCCCACGTGAACCTCTCTGCTGGCTAGTCATTTGCACCCATTCCCTGACAATTCTTACCCTTTCACGCTCTGTTTCTCCAAGCCATTCTGCTCTACGATTATTGTTTCTCTGACTCACATTAGATGAATGATCACTGATACCACTTTCCATCCATCCCCGAACAATCTGTCTAACTCTCTCCCTCTCAACTTCGCCAAGATCAGGAGATTGCTCCCTGCTAGACCCATTGTGATCCCCATGTGCATTCCTCAATCCAATCTGATGATGTGACCAAGTACCATAATCATTTTCACTTTCACTTGCATCCCCCAAACTCCCTTGATTCTCACTGCCTCGACTATCAGACATGGTACTGGACACATTGGTATTAGAGTCAGAATTCCTTTGCTGCCGCAACCTTTCCCTCATTCTTTCACGCGCCCGGTTCAATAAATGCTCATCTTCCAATTCACGCCACATCTGCAGAATGGCAGATGCCTGAGTGCTTGGCCTTTCCACAGCCCCCTCCTGGCCAGAAGTTGGAGACTGTGACCCCCTCAGAAAAGAAGAATCCAACATCGAGACAGTATGCAACCCTGCGAGCGCCATCAACTCAGACTCTCGATTCCTCCTCTCAATAGTAGTTATCATCTCCTGTGCCTGCCGTGCAGCCCATCTGCTCAAAATCCTCGAATGCCGCCTGCGTGCAGCCGACGACTCTGCCAAATCATCCCCTTCAAGGTCAGACCTCCGTCTCCTCCGAACCAGCTGATCACCCTCGTCATCCTCATCATCTGGCGCACGGGAGGAGCTACACGAAGCAAATGACATACAATCATCCAAGTGCCCACGCATAAACTCCTCCAGTCCACGCTCAAACTCTGCATGGGTATCAGCAGGCTCAGGCTTCTGCTGTAGCGGCTGAAAATCTGTCATCCTCACAGAATATTCCTTCCTCTACCCTCCTCACCACTACACTATAGAACCCACCCACCCAACCAACCAACCTCTATCCCTGTATCAACCCACGAAGCATAAATACACCTCAAACAAACTCCATTCCTAAGACTAACATCAATACAAAGCAGTTGCTAAGCCACCACCATTTCAATCTCCCGGAAACCGAAAAGGAAAACGAAAAAGAAAAAGAAAAAAGGGAACCCCAATCTGAGGGTGAAGCCCATGGGGAAATAATAGGGGGAAAACAAAAAAAGGGTTTCCCTAATTAAATCGAAATTCAAAGCCCCACCACACATGCCACCTGATAAACGATACGAGTCATAATCAACATACACAAACACGAACAATTTAGGTGCAATAAACAAAACAGAAAAAGAAATTGTCGAAATCAAGGCAAATTATCGAAATTAAATCAAAACCGGGATCACCGAAAAGGGAAGGGTGACGTGGAACTCAAAGCAGGGGAAGAGGCAGTGCAGGTACGTACCTGGGATGAAGGGGGAATGGAAACCCTAGATTTCGGGGGAATGGAGGTAAATTGAGAAAGGAAGAGAGAAAATTTTGGTGAAAGAATAGAAATAGAAGACGCACAAACACAAACAGAAAAAGGGGAGATGGGAGGAGCCTTTGATGGGACAATTTATAAATTATTACAGAGGAGAGAGAAATAAGAGAGAGAGAGAGTGGTGTGGGCCTAATCTAATCTTAACAAGAAATTTGTGTTTTCCATTAACCACGTTATCATAAACAAACATCAAAAAAATAAAAGGAGTATTTTAAAAAGTTTTGCTCCACCTATATTTTATACAAATCATTGTGCTGATCATTTTTTTATATAAATAAATTAGTAGGATAATAATTTGAGTACCGACACTCTCTGAAATTTTTTTAAATTATACACAAATATTTTTTTATTATTCTTATACTAACTTTTTTAATTATTTAAAAAACATTATACTAACACCGTTTATATATTACACTAATCTCCTTACTTATTTAAAAAATATTACAACGTGTACTCCTATAAGGGAGGTTGTTGTAAACCTCCTTAATTGTTTGAAAACATTATAATGTATACTCCTATAAGAGAAGTTGCTGTAAACGTTAAAAAAACAAAAAAAAATGTGCAATCTAAAAACAAACTAAAGAAATATCAGCGTAATTTACTCTAATAATTTTGTTGCAAATTTTATCCATGAAAATAAAGAAAGATCTGAATATGTTTTGTAAACATTTTAAATTAGTTTTTTTTTTTTAGTGTTAAAAATTTTGTTTAATTATATTAGTAGTGTTCGATAAATAAATTTATATTAGTAATTTGTAATGTTTTGTGATATATTATTTTAAATAATATTTTAGTTTCTAACTTTTTATATTTCATTTTATTTTTATCTTTAAAATATTTTTTAAATTTATTTTTTTACCTTTGTATATAAAGTAAGATTTCATTATTCCTTTTTTATTATTAAATATGTCTTTTTTTATAATACTAATCAACATAATAAAAGTATAATATCTACTTAAATATAGGTTGTTTTTTATTTTATTTTAAATTTAAATAAAAATATTTTAAGATAGAATATAAGATTAATAGTAGAATGCACAATATAAACAAATTATATAATTGAAACTAAATAATATAACTAAAATAATTGATCTTTAAATAAAAAAAATATAAGATTTCAAAATTAAATAAAAATTAATTACTCAAAAATATATTTTATTCATAAATAAAATTAAAATTTATTTAAAAATATCATATAAATGTAACATTCATCCATATTAAATACAATTCATATTAATTTAGTTATTAAGTTTAAGTAAATAAAATAAAAAGTGTAAATTTTTTCCAATTTTTTTAAAAGAAATTCCAAACTTAACAGAATTTTGAAATGGTAGTAAAAGATGAAAGATAAGACTATACATACATATATCATAAAACTATACATCATGGTTTGATAATACTGAAAACTAAAAAAATACATCAAAAATAGACACTATCTAACCCAATATGTACACCGAAAAGATCCTATACAGAGCAGTGTTCATCTACCCTATCCCTAATACAAAAAGAAAATACTATAGGTCTTTAGGTCTTCCCTCGTGGAGATGTCCTCTAACTCTTACTTAGCATCACGACGTGTTAATGTCGTCTTCAATAATCACGATCAATCATACATAGAAGAAAATAATGGAGTGAGGTGTTTTGTTCTAAACTCACTTTTACATGTATGGTAAGAAATCTACCATAAAACAAAGATAAAGCACAGTTGACAACAAAAGGGATCCTAAGGTTCATTCTAAGTTGTATCAGACTACCCTTAACTAGGTATGGATCCATACTTTCTATTAGTGGGTAATAGTTCTCAACAAAACATAGGAAGTAACTGGGAGTACATATACCTCTCTCAACATCATCACGTGGTACAGTCTCATTATCATTGAGGAAAATAATAGTCAGGATATCCATTTATAGAGATATACTCTCAAACCAATCCTAGAATGCTGAGCAGTTGTTGGGGTTATCAAGTTTGGTCAAGCGAATATCTCGGCTCAATGGCGCTACCCTGGCCATTAGAACCTTCACCACTTGATGCCTATCCCCAAGACCTCCGCAAGTGGGTCCCTACCTTTCATTCCTCAGCGTACCAAATTGTAGCTTCCCTAACAGGGTGCCATGTCACTGCATGTCACTCGCTTTTCATTACTCACTAAACTATCAATTTCTAACTTTTCAAGTAGAGGTTTCCCTGGTCTCATTTAATTTGAGCACCAATACAATCAACATTTCTGTCTTATTTTTCAGAAATTGTATAATACCAAAATTTTAACGGAATAACAATTTAGTACTTATATAAAATTTTAGTAGAATAACAATATAGTAATTATAATTTAATTACTAAAATATTGGTAAAATAATAACTAAATAAATGCATTTTGATTTTCTAAATTTGAGCAGAGTAATAGCTTAGCAAATGCATTCTAATTTTCTAAAATTGAACAGAGTAACAACTTAGCAAGTAAAATTTAATAATTTAAATTTGAGCATAGAAGCAATTTAGTAATTATGATTTAATAATCTAAATTTGGGCAGAGTAACAACTTTGCAAAAATTAATGTTTAACATTAAACAATAATAACAATAATAAAACTTAATCCTAAACGGGTTTAGAGGAAAACTCTTCCTACTAACATGCAAAATGACAACAATTTAGAACCAACCCCACTCCCCCCATTACCTCTAAGATAGTTGATGAAGAGGATGGAATTGTCGGTGCAAAGCTTCTAGGAAGAGAAATTCTACTAGTTGAAAACTAGCAAAACTTTAACATAAAAACTAGATAAAAATATTTTAGAGAGAGAAAACTTTAGAAAGAGAAGCTCTCTAGCTTGGGAGAGGAAGAGGAGATGCTGAAAATTTGAAGGAGGAAGGGGCTATTTATAGAAGAAGAAGGGGTCTTAGGTGTCAACCAATGACATAAACAATTATGCAATAAATCAAGTTTTAAATTTGTTTTTAATTTAAATTTAGGGACAAATATGCACACTTAGGGACACATACACCATTTAGGGTGTTGAATCACCTCTCCTAGGCTTGGGGACGTGCTCTACCAGCTGTCCCAAGCTCCCATGTGCCAATTTTGATCTGTAAGTGAATTAACCGGTACCGATAAAAACGCCTAAACTTGAAAAAATAGTTTTTAATATAAAAAAAATGCAATTAAATGTAAAACTGTACAAATACATTATTTTTAATCAAAAATAAAATTCTAATAATTAATTTTAATTTTTATTAACTTATTTCAAATTATATGTATTTATTTTGTATTTTTAAGCTAGAAAATCAATTTTAATTCAATAAATACCAAAATTTTTATAAAAATTCTAAAATTAAATATTTTACCCATAAATAAGCTAAAATTACCATTTTCACCCTTTTTTTTATGTCAAACCAGTACTGGCTGACTTATTAGACACCTAAGAACATTTTGGTCATTTTACACAGAAATTTCAGAAAACTCCCAAAAAATTCAAAAATTATATTTTAATATATATGACCTAATTCCAAGCTCAAATTGACACTTTAATGTCAATTGAATCTTTTTCTCATGTCAATTCTTAATGTTGAGAAATAGGGACAAAATTGTCATTTTCTAATTTCTCCAGGCTCCGACTCGAAAAAATTATTAAAAATCACGATTAAATAACTCTTGAAATTTTAAGCAAAATGGTAGGAGTCAGAATTTTGAAATTCCTTTCTGATTTTTCAGAATTGCATTGTCAAATATTAAAAAAAATAGTGGAAGAATTGAAATAGGATTGTTATATTTTTCACTACTTTTCTTTCAAAATAAAGTTTTTATAATGAGAGATATTTAATATAAAATTTTCAAAATATTTAATACATTATACAGTTTTTTTATATAGAAATCGTTTCTTCTTTTCTTACGAGAAACATAAAGATTTAAAATAATACTTAAAAGGTAGATTATTTATCATTGTTATTTTTGTTTTGCAGCATATTGATCTGGAGAACCTGTCAAAATGAAATCGTTTTAACAGGCATGTCTTAAGTAAGAATCCACAAATCTTGATTTTAGGTTTACGTTCAACACAATTTAAATTTCCTGTAGTAAGTGAAAGCCAGGAAAGTGCTACGCTCCCCATTTTCCAGTTTGAGATTTTTCCTATGTTTGGAGAAAAAATATAAGAAAGAAAAAAAATTGAAATTAGAAATTTCTCTTATTTAATTAAATAAAAATAAGAGAAAAAAACTTTAAAAACGAAAAACTTCAATGTTTTTTCTCCTCTTTTTTTCTTTAATACAAATTAATTTTTGTCTCATTTCTTATTTTCTTTTTCTTGCCAAAGGGGTCTATATATATTCACAGTAACTTTTTTTCTTCCTATGTATTTTTAAATGCTGCCAAAAAAATGTATTTTTAAAGGAAATAACTCTATTTAATAGCACGATTAAACACTAAATACAAGTGTCTCTTTCAATAGAAATAAATTTTTATTGTTTGATTTTATAAATATTTTTTTTAAGTGGAATAATTTTACATGTATTGTTATTTTTTTATAATCACATACTTTTTTATTTTATAAAATATGTTTTATAAAATCTTATAATAAACTATAAACAATACTTTTCTATGATTAAAGTATTTTTATTTTTTAATTTTTTTGTCAGTATTTAATTTTTAAATCAATGTTAAATATAATAAAATATTAACAAGTTACCATTTAAATTATTTCCATTAATTAAATTAATTTGTTAAATTTTAAAATTGAACAAAACCTTTTAGTTTTTATAATTTAATTTATATTTTTTTATGATTTAATATTTTACCTATATTCATAAATATCAAGTCATGTTGATGAGAATATAATTTGTCATGTCAAATAAAAAACATATATTAGCTCTTTGCGGTTTACTCTGATGGATTTCATTCTTTTTCTCATTCTTTCACCCTGTCCTCTTTTTGTTGAAATGCTCTCCTAAATCTATTTGGTGGTCCATTCTTTTGAAAGGGGAAAAAACCATACATATACAATAAACTAAATCATATGAGTTTAGTGGTTGTGTAATTTTGGTGTAAAACTTTTTACACTGTCAACCAATTAAAAATTGTAATGACCCATTGTCACTACATGACATTCTATAATAAATCACATATTAATTTAGTTTTAAATAAAACTTCTGTTAATTCATTTATGAAAATATGAGTAAATTTTTTGCGTTTCATAAAACTAATTAACAATGACATTCATCTCTTGAAAATAATTATCTATACAAATGGCAACTACTGAAAGTCAAACATCACACACACACACACATATATAAGAATATCAACATCATACTGATTAGCAACTACAACACATATATCAAAAGATCAAATGTATCTCAAAAGGTAAGGTGTGTGTCAGCTAAAGTGTACCCATCAGTAAGTACATATAACAAAAAGGGGAGGGATACATATAACTACTCACTCCCTAATAGCTAGTCATAGCTACACATTACTCCTAAGAAGAACTAGGGTGGTACAAAGGAAAAAAAGAAGAAGTAGGACTCCTCGATGTCTGATAGGCTCCTCTTGGAATGAAGTCTCTCTACCTAGAAACGTCTCCTATACTCAATGATGAATAGTTTGATCTGCTAGTGGCTCACCATCTACTCCCACGTATAATCGCGTTCATCACAGTTGATTACATATTGAAACAAATAGTGCAAGGGTAACTTACGTGAAAGCCAATCATCATTAAATAACGATTATAATATGAAAACAATTATAACAATAACGACAGTCATGCTATGAATGCAAACAAGACTCCATGGAGATTTCTCAACAATCAAGCGATCAGTACGAACTCCTTCTTTAACATGGTACAATAACAATAGGGACCTCGTGGATCCAAAAGGGCAGCACGTGCTATAACTATTGGGGAGAGCTGTTAATTCTGATCTACGAAAATGATGTAGTGGTTTGTCAGGATAGACATACATGGGTGGTGGCTTACCACGACACAAGATTTGCAACAACCTTGGTCTACAATATAGGATTCACCTGTCTATCTATCCTTAAGGTCCATCGACAGCTACCCCACTAACCTTTCTAGCACTAGGTTGAGGGCCTTACCAAGCAATCTTAACTTACGAGCTTGCTCGTAACACAGTTACAATTATGAACTCGTGCATGTATGTATGTACATCTCATCAACAACGATAATCAACATTTTTTTATATTATTTATCCACTACTACATTATCAAGGTCCTACCAAGCAACTTTCATAGTCAACAAGTGGAGGTCCCACCAAGCAACTTATGTCTTACAGGAATTCTACTGACAATCCCTATTAACAAAATTCTATCTTTTTTACTTTAACTTTTTCTATCAACATTGGATAACATATATTTTAAAATTTTATGAAATTGCTTAAATGGATTTCACTTGAATCTTTTAAATATTTTATTTAGTAATTTGTTCACTATCATTTTAAATTCAGAATATCCAATAAAAATTAAAAAAGGATGTCAAATTTCTAAAATACCAATTTTAACAAATTTTTTCTCATTAAAAGATCTATTATTAATCAATTCTTTGTCAAAATTGATAAAAATACTAAATAAATTTAAAAAAATTATTTTTTTGCAAAATCAACTTTAAAACAATATATTAATAATTACTAATATTTTTAAAACTGGACTGGTCATTGAATCGGTCAAGACATTGGTTCAAGGTTAAATGGTTCAATCGTGGTCGAACAGGTATTAATAAAAATAATAATAATAATAATAAAATAATACATAAAATAATATTAAAAATATAATATCATAACTTTATAATACTAAAAACTAAAAATAAAATATAATTTTATAGGTTCTTAACATATACAATACCTATAAAAGTTTAAATTAAATATGTCATAATACTTAAGTCTAAGTTTTAATAATACACATTAATATTTATTAATAAAAACAAGTTTATATTTAGAATAAAAAAGAAAATGACAAATATTTTAAGTTGATTTTCATTTTTTTTAAGAAAAAACATCAAAATAATGTTTCATTAAACATTTTTTATTGAACCGCTGTGAACCAATTTTTACCGATTTTTGACTGATTCACCAATTCATAGACCAGTTCTTTACTTGACCGATTTTCTGGTTCAATTGGACCAGACATAAGACCGGTTCACCAGTTTTTCTGTTGAACCGAATGGTCCGATTCAGTTCGGTTTTTAAAACATAGATAATTACTAAAATGTGAAATTACAAAATTTATCTTAAAATCATTCAAGAAAAGTATAGTCTTAAACTTAAAATTTATCTATTTCAGGGTCAAATCTACAAGTAGATTTTGAACTTAAATTTTTTTTTTTGTTGAAAACAAATATTATGCCATATTAGTGGTATGAGAGTCTATTTTCTAAAACACTAAACCATGTCTTCAACAAAAATCTACAAAAAACATGATAATTATTGAAGTGGACAAAAGTCACATTTGAATCCCTGAAACACACTCAACTTTAAACTCATATTTCTCTTTCAAAACAAAATCAATTAAAACAAATATTGTGTCCTTTCAATAGCTCCGAAAGTCTATTTTTCAAAAAACTAAATTACATTTTCTAATTCATTTTGTACAGAGAGAAACAAGCAAATTACTAAAACATGTTAAAATTGACCAATAGAACAGGGTCCCTGCACATAACCCAGTTTCAAATAAACTTTTACTGTATCAAATGGTTGAATTATAAAGCTTATGACCCATCACTGAAAAACTCTTTAAGTCTATTTTTAATCATATAACTCATTTTTCCATATCATTTTTAGAAAATAAGAAACAAACCAAACAATACACAGAGGTCATCAGTGCGCACAGGATGCATCTCTCATTTTCGGATGCACATATCATGGTCATTTCTTAATGTTTTTGCAGGATTCTTGTCCAAAATCATAGCTCCAGATGTCTACTTTCCAACCCAACAAACGACACTCATTTCGTTAACTACACAAAGAGAAATGTCAAAAATACAAAGATATGTTCAGACGAAAAACAACCAAGCAGCAAGTACAACATATACACCTTTGCATATTTCAAGCAAATCACCAAATATAACTAACAACCATCACCAAAACAGGTTTCCATTTGACCTTTAAGGCATTAAAATGAAAGAAAATAGCAAACTTTCCTTACCTCTAGTAGTCACAAGCTAGAGCTTCTAGGAGTAGAGAGGGAAAGGATTTTTCTTAAGCCAACAAGAAGACATATTTTCACAAAACAATAGACAAGCCAAATGAGAAATTGTGGGAGAACTCTTCAAAGTGTGGAAAAAAAACAAAAGAACTAGGGAGAAGGGAGGAGAGTCTCATAGATGCCAAGAGGGGAGGGTGACACTTGGGTTTTTAAAACCCACTTCCTACTACAATACATGATACCCCCTAATTGATAAAATTTTGAAATCCAATTACAAGTCAAATATGGCTGCATCAGAAAAATTTGAGGCATTAGACTTTCTTTGGACAAAGTATACAATAGTTGAAAATGAGGAGAAAGAAAGTTGATTTGTTCTTTAATTGGTACTACTATGACACAAATTAGAGAAATTTTTAGATAAAGTGAGTATGTACTTGGAAAGAGAAAATTATTTAGAATGAAATATGTAAATTTTCTTGACTATTTACTCACTTTTACAGTGTATTTCTTACATTGTCAGTGTGCAACGCAGTCCCGATTTTAATAGAATTTTCTACTAAAACTTTAACAAAAAAACCACACATATATTTATTAATTAAATTTTTCACGAAATTAAATTTAATTATCTCTTGTAATTATTTTCAATCAATTTATTAATCACAAAAGAGAAAAATGGGTGTTACAAAAATCACCTTTGGTATGACTTTTAAGGTAATTATTATAAAAGTTAACAAACTTACCGTACATGGTGGATTGTAATTGGATGACAGTGTAAAACTATTTTATATTGTCAGTGCATAACCTATTTTCTCCTATCATATTACTCTTTGTGTTTATTTATATTCATTGTGCAATTTTAAAGAGAACATGTAATTAATAAGTAGTTTTTCTTATATTTCTTCTTTCAATAAAAAATAAATTGACAAAAAATACCAAGATTTATTGTTATTATCTAAAAACAAATTAAGGGGGAAATGGCAATCTTCCTTTTCAGGAAAATGAGGTAAATTAAGACTAGTCAAGAAGTATGCAAAAGATACTTTATTGGGTCCTTTACTAGTTTTCTGTTGCATGGTTAGATAGTGGGTCATATACGTTTACTTCAACCTCATAAAACATTTGGCACATTCTTTAAAAACAAAACAAAACAAAAACTAAAAAAAAAACAATTTTATGTAAGCAAAAGTATAAAGAAATGGTCATAAAATATTGAGATTAATTTGATATACATACAATAATTTATACAACATCATTTTTTGTGTCAATATCTCTCCATCACATCATTTATTTCAAATTTCTCTCTCTTTCTCTCCCTTCGTTGTAAAATTTGTTGTACAATTTATTGTATAAGTATCATCTCTCTAAAATATTTACCAAGAAAATAGATAAAACGAAAAAAGTATTAATTTAACTAAGTCAATTAACAGCAACTGACGTACTTGTAAATTCTTACATATAGCAATTTATTATAGCACCAAGTGTGTAGATCAAAATAGCAATTTATTATTTAAAGATTAAAAATTCTATAAATATATAAATAATAAAGAATAGGCTATGCATTGACAATGTAAAACAATTTTACACTGTCATCCAATCACAAACCACCATGTATGGTAAGTTTGTTGATTTTTATAATAAGTACCTTAAAAGTCATACCAACGATGATTTGTAATTGGTTGATAGTGTAAAATTTTTTACACTGACAGTGCATAACCATTAAACTCAGAAATAATTACACACATACATATAGAATGCATTATACCGTTGTCCAATAATAAATTGTCATTTATGAAAAGTTTGTTAATTTTTATGAGAACTAATTTAAAACTCATACTTAAAATGATTTATAATTAGTTACCAATATAAAAAAGTTTATATTAACGGTGAACGAAAAATAAATTCTCTTATATATATATATGAATCAAATATTTTATTTTATATTCTTTGAATTTATATAATAATGAGATATATTTGTATGTAAAAAAAAAATCTTATATCATGAATACAAATCACATAAGAAACATGCATTGATAGACATATACTTATATCACGAATTCATCAAATGTAATATATTATTTTTCCTAGACACCATAAAATAGATTGAAAATTTTTTTGGGGAGGTATAAATTGAAATTGATAGGTAAGAAATCAGGAATTAGATTAAAAGTAATCTAAGATTAAATTACAAGAATTTTATGAGTGGTAATAAAGACAATGGATCACACTTGTTATTGAATATGTCACTCGTTTTATTTTTCTTATTAATTCATGCAATAATTTCAAACTGAATATGATTAATGATGCACCATTCTATTAAAAATACTTACTCAAATTTTGTTAAAAGAAATAATAAATAAAAATCAAATGTAATTTTTGTACAAGAGAGTAAATTTACTATGTATTTCAAAAGTGAAGACTCAAAAATATATAATAGAATTGATTATTGATGCATTTCTTCTTAGAATATGGGTTTAGGCCTAACTTAACCTCAACAGTTAGCTCATGAGGCAAGAGTTTTCCCCAACTTATATATACTATGTTGGTCATATTTTTAGTTGATGTGTGATCTCCAATACACACCTTTCATGTCGAGGACTGAACATTTCGACTATGAAGTTTGTAGAACTAAACATCTAAAGATGATCCGTTAACAGTCCAATAGGCCTAATAACAATTACTAAAATGGGCTCTAATACCATTTTAAAATATGGGTGTAGGTCTAACTCAATCCCAAAATCTAACTCATGAGTAAGAGTTGTCCCACACTTACATACACTATTTTAGTCATATCTCTAATTGACGTGAGATCTCCAACATTTCTAATTCATACTCATGCTTTGAATACATGAGTGAAAAAATACAAACATTAGTCCGTCAGCTTGATTTTGAAATATGATATATGGGCTCCTTTTTTTTAACTTAGTAGGACCTGTTTTTTTGTGTAAATTAAACCTCTTACATCAAATGGAATGATAAAATTACAAATAATATTAGTAAGAGCAAACTTTAAATGCTAGATATGAGAGAAAATTTTTAAAAGAATCAAAGAGAATAAAAAAGATATAGATTCTTACTTTAGAGAAGAAATAAACAAAATAAAAAGATGAAAATTTTGTAAGCTGGGTCTACGAGATATGTTTTCTATTATTTTATCTATTAAAATTTGATTTCAAATTATTTTTATTTTGATTAGGATTCCAATTATTACAAATTAAGAAAAATAAAAAAAAGATAGACATTTAATTTTTTTAAAATGAATATGTTTGACTCCTTTCAGATTAATTACATTTTAATATAATTTTTGAATATCAAAGGTTTGAGAAAAGGAGGGAAGTACAAAGATGGATCATTAATGTGTAAAATGGTTAGATTGTGTATATTTGTGTAAAATTATTTTGATTTAATTTAAAAAACTTACACTTTTTTAAATAATATATGACATTGGACTAAGTTGGGACAACTTGAAATATAACTCAAATTCATCCTCAAAATCTATCAAGTCTCATTTCTAAAACTCAAATCCGTTACTTCGAATTAGATTGGGTTAATGGGATTGGATGAGTTTTGCATACCCGGTCTATCAACATTGTTGTTATTACTACCATTGTAGCCACCACCACCTATCATCGCCACAATCACCACTAGTCAACTATCATCGCCATTATTAATATTATCATCATCTCCATCACAACCATGAACACCACTACCATTGACCATTATGACCCCAAACCACTACTATCATGGTGTTATTTCGATGTCACCAATCAATTATCATAATCATTGTTACCATTGTTATTATAATTACCATTATCATAAAGATCAATGTCACCATTGATCACTTTTACCACCATTGCCACCACTATCATTATCGTTGTTGTCACTATCGCTACTTTACCATTGCTTTTGTCTCCATAAATAACCATAATCATCATTGGTTACTACCATCATCAATCCAAAGTTGCCTTGTTTTTGCCCCCACTATCATCTCCTCCACCACCAATCAACTATCATCATCACCAACTAAGTCTAAACTAAAAAGTAGTGATGAGTGATTTGTGTGGTTAAATTTAAAAGGTTTAAATATGATTTTTGTTCTTGTATTTTAGCACTTTTTTATTTTTCGTCCTTATAATTTTTTTCTTTAAAAATCGTCACTAAACTTTAGCGCTTTTTCATTTTTAGAACTTCGTTAAAAAAACGTTGAATTGATGGCATCATGCTGACGTCAGCACATGACACATCAATAAATGACGTCATGATGACATTATCTTGATGTCATCATATGACACATCACCATAAGTGACACGTCATCACTATCATGTTAGCAAAAGTGCCACATCATCATTACTTAGAGGGGCTAAAAATGAAAAAAAAAATGTACAGGGATGAAAAATGAAAAAAACTACATTGACTAAAAGAAAAAAAAGACATTTGCAGGCGTGAAAATAATTAAGCCTTAAATATAATGTATAAATTTAATTTATACTTAATATAAAATAAAAATCTTAATGATAAAAACACTACAACCAAAGAGTTATGTACTTCAAGATAAAAACACTACCACATAATCAAAATTACTAGGCTAATCCCATGCTCATTTGTCAACTTGATCCAATGATATAACAAAAGCATAACTGCTGCACCGATTGACTCATCATCATCAATTGAAATATCCAATTAAATAGGAAAATAATACATACATACATATATATATATATATGAAATGTGGCTAGTTAGACCTGTTGTTATGATTGGCATAATTATCTAAATAGCTTGACAACAGAGGATGAATGACTAAAGTGTATCAGGTGCACTTTTTCGTTTTTGTGCGTTGCTGCTTATGTTTTGTATAGAGGGCTACTTCTGATTTTAAGGATTTGGTCTCGTCCATACACTTTTTTATAGTAAATGTTAGTTCTTATCATTATTTTTGTAATTTCTTTTATTTGTACGTTGAGGATGTTGTTGATCTTGCATTAGCCTAACACAAATGACCAAATTTGGTTCAGCAGTTCATTTATCTCTTTCAAGTTTTCTATTTCTCTTAATCAATTTGGTTACTCTCAATTGTTTTATTTGTTTAATTATGGTTGTGTCTTAGTTTATGATTTATCGAAGATGTCTTATTACTGTTTCTTGCATATGTTCTTTTTAGTCTTACATGTAATGGTAATTACCATTCTTGCATGTGTTCTTTTTAGTTTTCTTTGCTTCCCCTTCTACTTAAACTTTTGATTTTGATTAGCTTGTTTGAATTTCTCTGAAGTTTAAATGCCATAAATAATTGTTGTGCTAGTGCTTGTGTTTTTTTTTAAATAAAATATGGGTTGTGGCTATTATGAAATATAAGTGCTATTTTTGGCAGCTTCAGGTATGGTGTGAAAGTTGTTAAAGTAAATGAAAATAGACAATTGTTAAGACAAAGGACGAATCTATGACCTTCATTGTATTTTGATAATAACAAATAGTCTTATGCTTAATTGTCTGATCACACGTTTTCAAATAGTCTTATGGTTAATCGTCTGATCACACGTTTTCACATATTTTTGCTATCGTCTTATTACGCAAACTATCTATGCATCTTAACTTCCCAAGACTATATATGTGTGTGTGTGTGTGTGTGTGTGTGTGTGTGTGTGTGTGTGTTAAACTTGTCTTTTTATAGCTATGGTATTCGAGAACCTTTTTGTTTCTTTTGAAAAGTGCACGCTCTCTTGGAAAAAGAAGACATCTACGTACCTATCCTCGATAAGAGCCAACTTTGCGCTTAAAAGTAGAAACTTGAGTATAGATGTCAATACGGAAAGCAGATATGCACACTGCAACAAGATTGAGTACGAGAAAGGCTAGATAAGCAGACTGCTTTATCTTATCAGAGTAACTAGTTGGTGAAAGGCATTAAATGCTGCATTTAATGCTCCAACAACTCTTTTATGCTTTTACAACGCTAGACGAAGGATGCCTCCAATGACACTCACAACGGATACTTTTGAAAGAATCCTATAAATAAAAGAAGAGACCCTAGTCACAATGTGGAACTTGCGATCTCTCTGTCTGTCTCTCAATATGTAATCTCTAAATACATTGCTTGTAAACGTTTCCCTGAGATTTATTGTATATTCATTTGATAAGGTGCTAGCTTAAACACAATCAACCATTTCTCTAAGAAATTGGTAGAAGCCTGAAGATTTGATTCAAAGAATACTTGGGTTTTGCTTGGAAAGGCAAGTTAAAGACTACTTGGGTTAAGCATGAAGAGGCTTAGTTAAAAGAATACTTGTAACTTGTTTAAGTTAGTGGGACTTGGTAGTTTGCCAAGAACTGAACGTAGTCTCTGAGAGAAACGAACTAGTATAAACTCTTTGTGATTCTCTAGCTTGCATTTTTCTTTCATCTTTATTTAAACATCTTTTAAAAACCTTTTGTTTAACCCTTCGGACAAAACGTTCTTTAAAGGTTTTTTGTGAAAATTTGGTATAACACAATTCAACCCCCTTCTTGTGTTATTTCTGTGTTTTACAACAATAAATGGAACCATATAATTGGTTAATTTATAGCAAAGGATTGTGGAAATTGTTATTGAATATTTGTAAGATGTAACAAAGGATTGATTAATTTTTTTTTTCGTGCTTGCAAATATGTCCTTTTTTCTTCTTTTAGTCAATTTAATTTTTTTCATTTTTCGTCCCTGTACATTCTCTTTTTTTTTTCATTTTTAGTCCTTGTAAATATTTTTCATTTTAGTCCCTCTACAGTAACAATGATGTGACATTGTTGCTAACTTGGCACTTGTTGTTGATGTATCATTTTTTTGTTGATGTGGCAGTGATGACATGCCATTTGCGCTGAGTGTCATACGATGACGTCATCATGACATCATTTGCTAACATGTCACGTGCTGGTGTCAGCAATTTAACATTTTTTGTAACGAAGTTGAACGACAAGGACTAAAATGAAAAGGTGATACAGTTCAAGGACGATTTTGAAAAAAAAATTATAGGGATGAAAAGTGAAAAAGTGCTAAAGTACAGAAACGAAAATCATATTTAAACCAATTTAAAATTTAAAAATTGTAACCTGCAAAAAAAAAATTGAAACTAAATTAGAAAGCTGAAAATTAATTTTAATTTTAAAAAAAAATTAAAACTAACAATTATCCAAATATTTCTTTTTTGTTGAATTGACAATTATCCAAAATGGTCCTTAATATGTTAATTGATCAATTTCAAAATGAAATGACATGAGGGCTACTTTAAATTAAATCAGACAATTTTAGAAATGTTTCATAAAAAATTCAGAGTTATTTTGTACCTGGATATGCTGTAAATGTACTGCGTGTGCACAAATATGAGAGTTTAAGAATCTATTTCTTACCAGAAAATGGCTATCAACTATAAAGGTTTGGTGTAAATTACATCAAAGGAAGAATTTGCTTCTCAAAGTGATCGATTCTAAGTTTTCAGATCAAATATCAAACTTGTTTAGAGATTAGAGAAGCACGAGATGTATCTAATGATCATTGTACAACACTAAATGCAAATTTGAATATTGAATAATGACTTCACATTGTAATTAACTGCTAATCTTGGACATATGCAACCTGTGGAGGGAACCTTTCTCTTACTTTTTCTACATATCAAAATCATGTTTGGCTATCAAGAATAATTATTTTATTATACTGTAAATATTTAAATATATCTACATTAAAAAAATATTAAAGTACTATAATCACATCACACAATCACCTACAAAAAAAAAATAAAAAATCACAACAAGTGCAAAAAAACACTAAACTACACCCTTCTTATCTTCTCGATTATATATCTATTTGCTTTAGATCATCACTATCTTTTGTAACCAAAAAATAATTCTTGTATTTGGAAACACGTTGCTTAAGCAGTAAATCACGTCAAATAGGTTATATGATGCAGAAGCTATAAGGAATAGCTTCAAAAGAAACGTGAAAAACCACATCCGTAAAACATGACCAAACACGCACCACCACAAACATGAGTTGGTTATAATGATAAATTACACCTTGCAAAAGTGCCTCAAAAAGCCAACTACAATGTTCAAAAGCTTAAATAAACAAGCTATTTTCATTTCTACAAAATCCGTAGCCTCTTTCTTGATATTAACTACTTGAAGCAAATGCAACCTTTGAGATGCCACTTTTGCGAGACGTAGCCAAATTCAACATAATTACCCATCACAAATGGTTCCTTGAAAGTACCCACCAAAAGTGATAACAATGGTTTGGTTCGATTTTGATCCTATTCATAAAATTGCTCAAAACAAAGTTACTTATACTTATATGAGTTGCTTGTAAGTTTAGCCTCGCTCGATTAGATCATGAGCTAATTATCTAATGCTTGTCCATAGTAAATTTTGTTTGGTACAACAATGGTAATGAGGTTTAAATGTATGATTTCATACAAATTATTCAAATCCTTTAACGCCAGCCCAATTCTAATACCTTAATTGTCAATTGATTTGTAAAGTAACAAATAATTAGCAGGTTTTTCAGGTATTTCTAAATTTAAGTGAAATTTATAAATAAAAATACATTAAATAAAATAATCTATGTTTATTATTAATAAATAATATTTTATTTTATAGGATAAAAATAAATTAAAGAAATAAAAGTTTTAAAATTAAAGAGAAATTATGAAAAATATTTGAATCAAAATATGTCATTTTATTGATATGATGTGTCAAAATTTAATATTTTTAAAAATTAAAATTGAATAAATATTATTTAAGAAGTTATCTTTAATTTGCTATAGTATATCAATATTAGAAATTTAAAAGTTAAATTAGATTTAATTAAATTTAAATGATAATATTTGAAAATAATAAAATATATAAATAAATAATTAAATTATATATTTAATGCAAGAAAAATCACTTGACTTAATGAAGAAATAAATATCTTCTAAAAACACTCCTATCTAAGAATGGAAAGAGTTAGTCTTGTAGAAAAATGACAAGGCAACTTTTTTTCTTTCAAATTCTCATAACAAATGTCCTAATTGCCCTATTATAACTAAACTAATTATCTAATTGTCCTAAGCTGAACACTAAAATAGATTAACTTTTATAGGAATTCTTTTTATTTAATTTCTCCAAAAGCTAAGATGCATAAGTTGATTTTAACTTATGCAAAAAGTTCAATCCATTTTACTTTCGTATTTTTTTCTTCTATAAGTGTTTATGGAGAAGTTTATCGAAATAAGACCTAAATGCCACCATAAAACGTTGTACAAGTAAATGAAAAGTGATTAGAGTAAGGTTTGGTCCATTTGATTGACCAAAAATCAAACAATTTTTAATTCAAAAATATTGGAGTTAGAAGACATTATATGGATTTGATCAAAATAAGGTATTGGTTATGGGTAAAAACCAAGGTAACAAGTTTTCATTACAAATACGAACCCTTTTTATAGCTAAGGTTATTTTGCTTTTGTTTTGTTCTAGGTATAAACCACATGTATCCTTTACAGTAAGCGAGTCAAGTAATATTATTAAGCACCCAATAATGGTGGTGTTTTGCCTTTTGATTTAACAAGTGGAATACTAGAATTTTGTTTAGTGGTATATATAATTTCGTTGAGGGGTGATTCTGTTTTGCTGGATTATTTTCATTTGGGATATGTTATAAAGATGGGGAATGTTTGTTGTTACCTTTTGTGTTGGCTAGTGCCTAGATTAGGTAACAAGTGGAGAACAAATTTGGATTTTAAGGACAGTATAGTTTAAGCACCACTGGTACTCTGATGTGATCAAAGACTTGATAATGAATTCACGTGTGACTTAATTGGATAATAATGAATTGTTTTTTTAATTTAGTTAAGAAAAAATATTCATGAAGAAATATAGGATAGGAATTCAAAGTTAGGATTAATTATAACTAAAAAGTTGGCAATTAATGAATTTGGAATTAAGACCTTGAAATTTTTTTTTCTAACAAGCTAGGTATCTAAGTGGTTAACAAAATTAATGTTCATTTTATCCTCCATGTGATGTACCTAACCAAATTTGGGTCAAATAGCGGCGTAAATGGTTTATTCAACCATCAATCATCACAATTAGTGATAGAGCAGACATGCAAAATATATAGTTATAACAAGGATTATGATTTTTGCAAGTTTCTGTTTCTTTAATTAAAACATGCAAAAGGGAAATTAGGCTTTTCCATTTTGTTATTTTTTCCTGAAATTGGAGATCAACATTGAAAAACAACACGAAATTATAATACATTATAGAGAATCTTAAGATATAAGAACATCTTAAAGTAATTGTCAACTATGTGTCCTAAAAATATGATTAAAGAGCTAAACAATGAGCTATTCCTTTGTTCATCGCTAAGAAGTGCACACTTTGCTATAAGTATTTGGAGAAGATGCTAGAAGAATTACAAAGTCAATGGTAGGAACTTCTGCTGTGGGTAGAAATGGACAATGAAAGGAAGTTCGATCACATTTCCATTAATTAGTTGCATAAGGCTAAGGTATTCGTGCAAATTTAAGCAAGTTTGTAACAATATATCCCAAGTCCTATCATATATAATCAATTTAAAATGGTTTCGTTAATCTATGAAAATATTTTCTTATTATATATGTAATTAGAAGAAAAAACCATTGGTCATACACTTAACAAAAATTAGATGACTGATTTTACCAAGAAAATTATATTCAATGTAAATCTTCTTAAAATGTGGAACGAAGTGCAATTCGTTTATGATAAAATATTATAGTGGTCTTCGTTATGAAAACTAACGACCTAATTATAGGTGGGAAACACATTCTCAAATTAATAATGATTTCACAATTCTCAAGCATGATTAGTAACCCAATATAATATTCGATTACTTTAGACACTATTTTTTTTTCACAGTTCATATATCGAACATTGTCATCATGTCTCAAGGATTTATTTATTATCTTTTATTTGACACCTTCATAAATATAACTGTGAGAATAATAATTTAGATCCAGATGGTGTGAGCAAAACTCTAATGAATCCAATATTCAAATACTATGTTATTAGTAAAGTTCATTTGAGTTTTTTTTTTTTTTTGAAAGCCAAGTTCATTTGAGGTTACATACTGATTATTATTTTTTTAAAAAGTATTCTAAAATTTAAAACCTAAAATCATCAATGATCTCAATATATATGTGTGTGTGTGTGTGTGCCCGTTCAAATATTTTCCATTTTTAATTCGAAATGAAATTAAGAACGATATCAACTTAATTGGATTCATGCATGTGTTTTGGACGTTCAAGAAACCAATTCACTTTGGTTATTTTCAAGTCATTGTCTCACCTTTTAAGCGCGCAAACATCTAAATTCGTGAACATTCCTACTCTTGTTTGACTTGAAATCTGATATATTATTCCTCATCTTTCACTGTTAATTTTCTTAATGGAGTTAAAATATTCACACTTTCTTTGTTTCCAATTTGGTAAATTCTGAAAGATCAGCTTCAATATCTTCTACACAATTTAGAAAAAAAAATGACAGGATCAGATAAATTAGGGGGGAGCTTATAATAACATTATAAAACACTTTTATAATTCTAAATAAACTCTTATAAATACTTCCTAAATGATAATTAGTATCCTTAGTAAGATTATTTTTTATGATAAATGCTAACGAGCATTTTTTGGCCACTAGTTTGTAGAACAAAATTAAAAAAGTATATTGAAAATATAAAAGTCATTTATTACTTACATTTTATTAAATATATTTAATACAATATATGAAATATTCATAAATTCCAACAAAATACTTGTAACCAAGACCTTTTAGAGCAACTCAATCTACGGTGTTAAACTTGTTCTTTCTTATTAAGCATCGTGGCTTTTAGAGTTGTTTCTTGGAAGCATCGGGTGATTATATAAGCAATGATTGCTTATCCCGTAGGTCACAAGTGTTAACTTAAATATATAAATTAAAAAAAAAACTACATATACCTATAGCTTTTAAAATAAAAAATTGTTGATAAAATGTATGGACGTGAGGTCACTTGTGGAGCCCATTTTATAAAGTTTTTAGAGTTTCTGGGTCACAAAAGTAAGTTGTTTAAATTGTAAAAGATAAATATGGATAATGTATAGTGGTAAGAGTAAGATTCATTTAAGAACCCCAAAAAGTGAAAAAAAAAAAAGAAGTTGTTGAGATGGTGATGACCTTATAAGTAGCTTAAACCATTAATTAAGGAGCATTTAGTACATCATATTGAGGCATCTCTATCTCAACATCTCTCTTTTTTATTTTTTACACATCTTAAATAGGTTCAAAATTTACAAATCATTCATTTTTGCTTTTTAGAATTTAAGTGGCTATTCTCTCCAAAGTAACTTAAATTTTTTTACTAAATGAGTCCCATAAGTAATCACACATTCTTACATTTCATCAACATTAATTATTACCAACTTATTTATTACTATTACTATTTGATAAAAAGTACAACTTATGTCCCACAAAAAAAAGTTTAGCACTAATGCTTATATAAGCACCCAGTGCTTGAAAGGTTCTTAATTAGAATAAGTTCCAAGGGAGGATCTTAATAGGCGCCTATTTTTATTAAGAAAAAAAGAGAATAAGCACCACCCAATGGAGATGCCCTGAATACTTCTAAACTTTACTTCTTATTCTTAAACTTTAGTTGTTTAAGGCTTTGCATGTGGATTAAGAAATATTTAATTTATATAAATTTAGACTAAAATACCCTATTTATTATGTTATAATTTTTTGTACTATTTCTAAGTACTCCATATTTATAACCTACTCCCATTTATAATTGTTGATATTTTGTTATGTGACTCTTTTTTTTTTTTTTGTCTAACTAGGAGGTATTTGGGGCTTCTATTTTGGCACCCAACTATTCTCCCTCCCACCAAGTCAGCCTATTTTGGAGTAAAGTGGTACCTCTAGTCGCGACTCCATTCCCACGATGGGGATCGAACCTCAGTCCTGGGTTAAGGGACATAAGTGTCGAATCACTTGTGCCAACGACCTTTGGTTTTGTTGTGTAACTTTATGAGAAATATCATCAAACTCACGTCTCACATTTATAGTTGCGCCTTTGGCATGCCAGTGATTAAGTGCTTGGACAAAAGAAAAGCCAACGCATTTCGTTTGTGCAACCCCTCCATACTCTTAAGTCTCGATGCTTGATCCCTTGGATGGGATAGTGTTCCTTTACAATGCAAATACTACTAAGAAGTAGTAATAATACCTTACTACAAATACCTTGTGAAAATCAAAATTATTAATTTATCCTCATGATTACTCCATTATATGTAAGGGTATAATTAAAAAATAATACAATTACATATTAAAATTCTAAAACAACCAAAGTTTGAACACAAATTAAAATACTAAAATAATCATAGTTTAGGAATAGGGGGAGTAATTATTTAAAAAATTAATTTTATATAACAAATATTTTTTTTTGATAAAATACTTTGTACTTTCATTTCTTTAACTATCTATAATATATAATAAAGAAATTGTCTGGGCAATTCTATCATGTAAATAAAAAAGTCTAATTTTTATACAAAGCAAATTATTTCCACAAAATGGCCAATTGCACCAAGGAAACAAACTTACTTTTTATAAGTTAGATGTATAGGTGGTTGGTAGTTCTTAGAATCCTTTTAAGTTTGAGTAGAGTTGTCAAAATGGGCCAACCCACCCCATTTGTCCCTAGCCCACGAAAAAACTCATAGGACCAAAAGCCCCACATAAAAAAAGCCTTACGAGTTAAGATCAGGCCATAGGCTTCAAATTTAAAATTTGATCCACTTTTTTTTATATAACCATATAAAAGTTTTTTTTTTTTCTAGATAAACCATGTACATTATGAGAGTTAGGGGTGGACACGGTTTAGGTTGACCTGACAACTCGATTTGCTCGAACTATGGATGGCTAAAGAATCCTTTTATATGTGATCCATCTTGTCATTCCATGTAAAATCCATTTATCTGTGCTCTAGCTGAGGCCGAGTTGAAGATACTTTAGCCAAGATCGAATTGAAATTACCCTGGCCGAGACCGAGCTGAAAATACTCTAGTTGAGGCCAAGTTGAAGATACTCTGGGCAAGCTGAAGATGCTCTGGTTGAAGTCGAGGTGAAGATGCACTGATCGACGCTAGGTTGAAATTACTCTAGTCGAGACCAAGTTGACATCGCTCTAGCCAAGGTCGATCTGAAGATGCTTTGGCCGTGGTTGAGGTGAATATGCTCTAATTGAGGTTGAGGTGAAGATGCTTTAGCCAAGGACGAGTTGAAATTACTCTAGTCGAGGCTGAGTTGAAAATATTCTAGCCAAGGCCAAGTTGAAGATACTCTAATCGAGAAGCCAAGTTGAAATTACTCTAGTTGAGGCCAAGTTAATTAAAGATACTCTAACCAAGGCTGAGTAGAAGATGTTCTAGCTAAGGCAAACTTGAAGATGTTCTAGGCAAGGCCGAATTGAAGATGTTATGGCCGAGGCCGAGTGGAAGATACTCTGGTCGAGGTCAAGCTAAAGATGTTCTAGTAGAGGCTAAGCTAAAGATGCTCTGGTGAAAGCCAACTTGAAATAGGAATGACGAAAGTTATTTCCATGAGACCCATAAAAAAACATTTACTTTAAGAATGTAATGGGAGGAAAATATCTCTCTTATTTATTTTATTTTATTTTTGTTTAAATTTCTAAATTTTTTATAATATAATAATAATAATAATAATAATAATTTTATGTTAAGAAAAAAAAATTATATATTTTTAATTATTATAAAAATATTTTTTTATATAATTCATTTATTTCTATCCTATTTTAACCAAAACAAACATCGGTAACTCCTTTTTAGTTTCTTGCATATTTTACCAAATTAGATCATATAAATTGAGTCCACTTAATATATATATTTTGGAAATACTTTTTGGCCTTTAATTAAATATCTGTGCAAATATAATTATGTGAATAATTTTTAGCTCGTGTGATTAGGCAAACCCTTTTAAAAGTAGTGGCATGAACATCCAAATCCTAATATTACAAGTAAAATCTAATCTTTTTACTATTGAATTATCTTGGGAGTATAAAATATTCGAGTTTATTAACTATTATTAGTTATCAGGGTTGATTTTAGATAATTAAAAATAAAAATTATTGAGTAAAAATATTTATTGTATTTTATATTTTTATATAGTTAATAATTTTCTTATTTTATAATTTTGGTTTACTTTTATTAATTTAAAATTAGTCTAACGGGTTAATAGTAATAAAATCTAAAAATATATATGTGTGTCCATAAACACATGATAAAAAATAAAAAAATAAAAAATATTAATTATATTAAAACATAAAATTAAAGTCATATAATTTTTTAAAATAATTTAAAATATTAATTTAATATAGTATAATTATATTTTCACATACCATATATTTATGTATACATAATAAACAGTCCCTAAAATCTAAAATAATTTTCATTTCAATTTTTAATAAGAGAAAATAGGTTATGTACTGACAGTGTAAAATAATTTTACACTATTATCTAATTACAAATTATCATATGTAGTAAATTTGTTGATTTTTATAATAACTACTTTAAAATCATATTAATAGTAATTTTTGATTAATTGATAATATAAAAAATTTTATATTGATAGTACATAAAAATTAATGATGATTACGAAGTATGTTTGCATCGCATTGAACAAAAAGATAACCATCACTTCCATGGCTTTAAAAATAAGGATATCCATCACTTCAATGTTCTAGTAAGCAACCACTCGCATTAAGTATATAAGCATACCCGCCCCTTTGTTGCGCTTAGTTAGCAACCACAAATTAAAAAATGGCAAAATGCTAATGCTAACAAATGTCTTTAAAAATTGTTAATACATATCTAATATCTTAAAAATATTAGTTAAAGAAATAAAAATGAAAAATATTTTATGTAAAACAATGTTATCAATGTATATCTTAATTGTAATTTTTAATGTACTTTTACTATAATTTCCAATAAAAGATTTTTATTTATTAATTTTTTAATTAGTTTTCTTGAGCCACGTGTTAGTAGGATCCTACCTTTTAAATTCAGTGAAAAGATATTATTGTAAAATAAAATTAGTGAAATGTAAATTGAAAAATATAAAATAATGAGAAATTATTTATTTATAAATAGATATAAATTGTTAACTTAAAATATTAGAGTATTAATAATTATAATAGATTACTATTTTAGAATGATTATTTCATACCATATTTTACAATGAAAAGTTATAACATGCATTGATACTTTATCTTCTGTCGTAAATGAAATTCAAATGATACTTATTTTGTAAACATTGTTATAAAAATATAAAACATAATTTTTTTAAAAGAAAACTCAATATTTTTTTTAATATAAATCACAAATAAATATATTTATTAAATTATGTATTACAGTAACAAATATATAAAATCAAGGAAGATGATTTAAGATTAATAATAATAAATACATTAATTATTATGATCACTAATATTAAAAGAGTTGTCAACTTTTCATGTGCATTATTTAAATTAAGAAAAACGTAATGTTTTTTATGTGAGTTTAAACTCTAACCTAAAATCGATGGTTATGCTTTCACTAAATTTATGTAAATTATTTATTTTCTTTCTATCTAGAAGAGAGACTAAGGTCCTATTGAGAAATAAAGAAATTTGGTTGGTGAAAAATCATAAAATCATTGATTCTCATTTGTGATTAACTATTGTTACTCTTTCGATTTGGATAAATAGTTTATAGTTATGGAATTAGAAATTTATTTAAACTTTAATAATCTGACATAATATAGATTTTAGGGTCTTTAATAATATATTCAGAAAGTATAATTATAGAACTTTTGACTTTTGCATTAAAAATATGGAATGCAATTTTAATAAAAAAAATTATCTATCAATGAAAACATTAAATTAATCAATAACTAATGTCTATGTCTAACTAACCAATAACCGCAAAAGACAAAACATTGCTAGGGGGATGAATGAGAGAAGAAAGACCGAATGGGAACTAACTTGTAAAAAGGATAAAATGGAATAACGTGGGAAGGACTAACAAATTAATATTGAATGCCTCTAGAAATAGTATTAATATTGCTGAAAATTATCAAAGTGTTGTAAAGACAGGATAAACTTACTAAAAAAACTATCTCATTATTTTTCGGGTAATGTTACACGCGTGAATTTTTTGGGGGAACTTTTCTGATTCGCTCCATTTTTTTCTTGCTTAACATGTTATTTTTTCAACCTTTTTTTGTCCGATGGAAAACCAAAATAGGCAAAAAGGAGTGATTATTGAGAGAAAATGTTAACTTCCATCGTTTGGAAGAACATAGGAAATTAAAGGAAAAAAACAAAATGTACTTCGATTCTAGGAAAATTTTTCGTTCGCTCAAATGTGAAGAAAACAGAAAAAGTTATAGCTATCCCCTTCAAAATACAAGTTTATCCTTCCCAAAATGTCTCTCATCCTCACCTTCCGACCTTCTCTCTCTTGTTTTTGTGTGTGTTGTCATGATCAGCCACCCATCACATACCATTTTATTACGAAATTTGCAAATAGCCTCAACTATAGTTCGTAGGACCATTACCCACTACTCTAGAAGCTCCCTTTTTTCTTCTTCATGTTGCTTGAATAAGTAAGCATATCCGTGTGGAGCTTTTTCCTTTCATAGTTACGTTGAAGCTGATGGTATTGTGGAAACCCTGTCACCATCAAGGAATCTCACATCCCTCACCGGCTTGTGAAGTTCTCACCAAAACAAAGGATACCATGCGTCCACAACATTAGTGCGAACAAAGGTCTTCCAATTTTGCATTAATTTTTAATTGTTTATGTATTGCTCTTATGTCTCATAAAATCATTCCAATTCAATTTTGTAATATAGAGATATGATTTTGATTTTGTTCTTCGGACAAGTGAACTGAGAAATGAAAGTGGAAAGTGGAAATATATAAATTATTTACATTTTACAGTGGATGTATTAATTATTCAAGGATTAAATTGTAATTTTCTATCATATATATATATATTTTTACTTTTAATCAATCCAAACAAGTACAAGAAAAATTATTTTCTTGAATTTACTTTTCTTTCTTTTTTTGTCTAATTTCAGACATTTAAAGCTTTATTTATTTTTTCTTCTTTTTATTTTTTTTCACTTATATTTTTTTTCATCCGAACACACTATAAGTTGTTTGTAGTGAAGAAAAAAATTACAAACCAATATGTAGTATATGCATCAATAACTATTGAACTATTTTGTAGATTTAGGTAGGGATGAGTCTCCGTCGGGTTTTATGGGATATTTAGATTTAAACTAGTTAATATTAATTAATTTGTACCAGTTCAATTTTTCTATTTTTTTAATAACCCAAACCATACCAACTCGAATATATTTGGATTGGATTGGATTAGGTGATTGGATCTATTACTAAAATAATTACAAAAAAATGAAAAAATAGAAAAGAATAGAAAATTGAGGGAAAGAATAGGAAATCACAATAAAATGAAAGAAAATTGTTGTACTGCCTCAAAAGTCATAATTATAAAATTACATAACATAAAACTTATAGAATTATGTAACATAAAAAATCAAAAATTATTTAAAACAATATATGTTTGGGTTGAATTACAGTTCTATGAACCCAAACCTAAACCGATATCACTAAGCTTACAACTTTAAAATCTAAATCAAACTAATGACTCAAACCAATCTAATTTTTTTTCTTCAATTTAATTCATGTTGTTCGAGTCGTTGAGTCGAGTCGAACCTATAACTACCCCTAGATTTAGGTTTAAAATTTCCCTCCCTTTTTTGTATATATAAATAAGAAAAATTTAGTACAAGAAATTTTTTAGTTTTTTAAGAATTGGAAGTTGAGAATGTTTGTTTTTCATGTTTGGTTTATTATTTAAAAAATAACATTTCAAGAAATATTATTTCTCGATGAAATTTTTTTCCTATGTTTTTCACAAAAATTGTTTTTATGGAGGGAGGTGAGAATCTAATTTGTTCGAGTTAGAAGAAAAGTTTTAATGCTATAAAAATGGCACATTATTCTTATTAGCTTATTTAATACAATTATATAAAGTTTTGAAATAATTTTTTACTAAATATTATAAATAATTTTTTGATTCTTAAGAAACATGTATAAACATTTCCAAAAAAATTATAAACAACTAAATAGATTTTAATCATTTTTAAAAATCATAATTTGTGCATGAAAAAATTTTCATTTTACACAACACCCCCTTAAAGGAATATCGATGTGAAAATAAGTACTATAATCATTGTCCTGCGAGATAATTTTATAATATAGGGTAGATTATTCATCATAAAAAAGTGGTATGAAATGTTGATAGACAACTGTCTATGATCAATTTAAATACGTACAAAAGTATAATAATTAACAAAAATACCAACAAATGAATTAAACGAAAATAATTTATGATATTTAACTTTTAATTAATTTCAATTTTCAAAATAATCTAAACTATAATATAATAGTCTATATTTATCGTTCTTGTTTTTCACAATAATAAGTTTTCACTTAATACACTTCATACACACAACAAAAGTATACTAATTAATAAGATATTATAAAATACTAAATAAAATAGTTCAAACCATGCAACTATAAAATGCAAACAAGAAAAATGAATAGAATGCAATGTTATCTTATTTAGAATGATCAAATTTAGTCACTTAGTTAATTGAATAAAATGAATAGAATGAATAAAATTCAGTCAGGATACTGAGTTAATTGATGACAAGTTGAATCAATGGGTTATTAATTGAATTTTGTGTTATTAACGTTTTTCAACTCGCATTTCAACAACTCATTTATTGTTTAGTCTATTTAAGGCTTGTTTTGACTTAACCTATTTAGCAAAAAGGTCAAGTTTATAAGACTTTTTTAAAAAATCTTTTTAGTTGTAGCGTAGGCTATAGGTTTTCAGAAAAACTTATTAGGCTTAACAAACTAATTTGTTTATAAATAATATTATTTTTAATAAAAACATTAATATTTTATACATAATATTATATCATTATTTTAACAATTAAAGCATTGTGTTTTTGACTTTAGCTAATTTTAATATCGATAAAATGAAAACTATTTTGTGGTTTTAACCACTTTTAGTGTAATAAGCCTGTTAATCCATAAGCCTATTGGTCCATTTAGTAATAGGTCTATTAGTTCGTAAATCTATTGGTATTTCTAGAAATATTAGTGTATAAGTCTACTTATCTTTAATCAACCTATTTAAAGCCTTATATGAAATAGGCCTTTAATAAACTAATAGGTTAGGTTAAGCTTATATAAAGGTCAAGGCAAATCTTAAAAAAAAAGGCTATAACAAGCTAATAGGCTAAATTTATGGAGTAGGTTGATTAAGCTTAGGCAAAACTTAACCTGGCTTGCCTCTTTTCACTCCTAATGATGTATATGTGTTTCACATTAGAAGGATAAAGGACTAAAAATGCTATGCACACATTTCATGATGTAGATACTAAAAGGCTACACAATAAGAGTAGAAGGTTATGCACATGTATTTTAGAATGTCCTTGCATGTTGGAGGAAGGGTTTTCATGGGGAAAGTTGTGACGAGTTTACTTGTGTCTTTACCCTGACCCAAAATTTTGAAAGGGTCAATTTTTCGAACCTAACCCAATTAAGATCTAACAACACATGAGACAAGATTGGGGTCAACCAAATTGTTGTCATAATATATTAATCTTAATATTATATATAGTTAAATTATAGAGTTAAAGAAGTATTCAACTACAATAAGATATATTTTACAATATATATTTTAAGATAAATAATATCAATATAAATATAATATTATGTTAGACAAAAATTATTTATTATGTTAAGAAGTTGTATTATGAATATACAATTGTTTAAAAAAATAATTTTTTAAAAAAATATATGTCATTAGTCTTGATTGAAGTGACATGAAGTATAATCCAAATTCATTTTCAAAATACATAAGATCTAATTTTTTAAAGCGATATTGTTAAAAGTCCCTTAAGATTGGTTTGGTTAAGAGAAGGGACATCATCAACAACCCTATATTGAAGATTGTGTGAACAAGAGAGGGTGCAAGTGCATTGGATACCTATGCGAGCTAGTAATTGGAGACCAAACCAACCAAGTCAAGTTACTGAGTCTTCATTGATTCTTACCCAATGTTATCAGACTCGGACCGGTCATCGACTCAATTACCTCATTGGGTTACTGGGTCATTAGTCGAACCAGTGGGTCACTGGTCAAACCACATAAACTGATTTATACATATTATATTAATACTTCTACACATTTGATAAAAAAATGTGTGACCAAATGGTTTATGTTTATCATTTATTGTGCCTGTCCTGAGTCCATTTCTTCATTGCAATAGTCTCTTTGAAAGAGATTAAGTTTTTCGTTGCAACAACCGGCAGTTCACTTGCGACCCGAGTCACCCAGTTCAATCTGATTCATGTCTAAGTAAATGATGTCAGCACCGATTCGAAAGCATTTTCGATCTAATTACTTGATCGGACTGGCCACAGGTCTGCTTTTCGGTCAAACTAGTTGGACCGGCCGAGCCGATCCAAGTTTAATAACACTGTTCTTACTGATTCAAAGCTGAGTTAACTAATTGTTGCTGAGTTCGACGCTTCAACTATAAAAATTAATGATCCAAATACTTAACTACATTTGCCAAGGTTTCAATTTCTGATTAAAAAAGTCAAACTGGCCGATCCTATCCAATTTCGAAAACATTGATAGAATGTTTGATATTTAATAGAACGCTATATATATATATATATATGATAATTTTCTAAGTTTCTCAATTACTTTCCTTACATTTTGCCGTTGCAACAATTTTTTTACTGAATCTAGGAATGAATAGATCAAACGTCAAATTAAATAACCTATTTTTTTTTTATGAAACCAATCAACAAATTTTAATTTGGTACAGGGACACGGTCCAATTCACTATGCCTTTGTTTGTTTTGGATGATTTGAGAAGAAAAGATTTAGAACGGAGAGATCAAAGAGAGAAATTAAATATTTCTTTTGTTTATTTCATAAGAAATTAGGAAGGAGGAGTGATGAAAATTTGTGGACCCCACCATGTTCTTTTTCCATCCTCCACAGTCGTGATTTCCAGTTGAAATCTATTAAAGAGTCGTGTTGCCATTGGTTTAATTTTATAACCGTTTCATTTTTATTTATTTTTTAAAGTTACAACTGTTTCATTTTTTTTCATAATGTGGGCATAGTGCTGGGCAACGTCATTTGTATTAAAAACAATATTGCGGTTGAATTTAATTCGAAAAATGAGAGCAAATATGAAAATAATTTCGTTCGAAATAATTACTTTTTTAATTAGTTATTTTAATATATTTTTAATTAAAACCTTATTTAAATTAGAATAATTAAATATATAATAATTTTCATGCATATTTTATCAGATTATTGAATTAAAATTTTATTTGATTTAAAATTGAATTTAATTATATGGATAAAATTGCCTTTTCATAATATTTCCCACTTCTTTTCTTCCACTTTCTCATATAACCAAACCAATGAAAATAAATCACTCTATATCATTCTTTTCTAATTCCATCAATTCAAACAATACAAAATTTCACCTAAAAATCACTTCGATATATATCTCTTCTATTTCTTTTTCTTTATTTCACTTCCTATCCAAATGAAATGAAACAGAAAGCAATGAAAATGGTTAAACTACGTGACTATTTGATGCTTACCTATACTTTTATATTTAATATCATGATATATAGTTTCATTTTCTATTTTTTTCACAGGAACAGGTTTAGTATAAATTAAATAATATAGACATCAAATATTTATTTTTTTTATTTAATTCACGGCAGCTTCCTTCTTAAAGGCATCATAGGTATTTTTCCCCTTTACGGTTGAAAAGTTATCAAAACTGAGTTTGGTACTTGAATAATGTATAGATTTACTTATCTAATATTGAAATTTCACTTTTTATTAACAAAATGAGGTGGTCATGATCGAATTATAAACAACTTTTAGCTTGGATAGATATTCTAATATGAAACGACAGTTCTAAAAGTTCAAATTAATTATTACGCGAAGTCATATGAATAATATTTAGGTTAAAAAATAATTAAGCCTCATTTACAAGAGGTTTTTTTTCTTTATTTCGTTGTAACTTTTTTTTATTTATATATACAATATTGTAAAAGCAAAATGCTGTCTCAGGTGTCAGAAAAATCATATTCAGATCATCATGCTGGATGCGTGAAAAAGGAAAGATGGTAAAATAAAATAAAGCAAGACGAGCAAAGTTCAAAAGCTACAATATACAAAGAAAAGGTTCTTGCGATATAGAATTACTTGTGGGAGTCCCAAAGTTTGTAATTAACTTTACAAACTCAAAGTGGGAGGGTTTTCGTGAGAACTCTTTCTTCCAGGTGAAGAAGGACCAGTAATATTAATGAAGAATATCTTCGAGACAATGACTATGCATGAAGTGGAAATTGGGAACTACCACGTGGGGAATTTGGCCCTTGTCTTACTCCTACGCTTATTGGGGATTGAATTAAATAGCATCATCATTCAAATATATATATATATATATATATATATATATATATATATATATATATATATGAGACAAAATCTGTTGATATCAGGTGTAAGAGTTAGTCAAATTACACCTTTAATAACTTTTTGTATAATACAAATTTAACCAATCCAACCGTTGAATTTGATGATATTATCATTACGATTGTATATATCAAATTTCACATCATTTGGACTTTTATAAATATGTTATTTAATATTAAACATTTACATATATTTTAATATCATATTGTACGTTAAAATAAAGTAATTTAATGAACTATTAAATAATTTTAGAATTATATGAAATTTTGTATACTTAATCTAATTAATAAGAACATCAAATTCAACGGTTGGACTGGTTAAATTTGCATTATACAAAAAGTTATTGAAGGTGTAATTTGACTAACTCTTACACCTGGTGTGAACGGATCCTGCCCCTATATATATATAAATGCTTCTTGCACATCACCTTACATAAAGGGAGTACAAGTACTATGAATGTTAGCTTGCCTTTTCAACGTTCCTTATGCATATGAAAATTGAACTCTTTAATATGGGACATTTCAATGGCAAAATTCAATCATTTCATAACATTTTTTGTAAGAGTATTTGTTCATTTAGTAGATATATGTATGAAACGTAACAAGTGAGAATGTGAGTTTATAAAGTTTTAAATTTAGTAGTCGATTTTATAAACTACTCAATTTAACACATGACTTTAAAAATATTTTACTTTAGTGTTTAACGTTAATGAAAATGTAATAAAAAATTAAAATAAATAACATTTTACAAATTAGTTGTTATATATGTTTTCAATAAATAAAAATGTGGTAAAACAAGACTAATTAAAGTAAATAAAACATTGTCAATTCAGAAAATAAAATAAAAATTTTTAAAGATAAAAATTAAATTAATCGATGCTTGTTGAAGATTTCACATTGACTAGTGATATAGTCAAAATAATGTATATAAGTGAGAGACAACTCTTACATTGTAAGCTAGTCTTTTAAGTTAAGTCAAAACTTAAATTCTACGATGATATTAGAGCTTACTCTAGTGGTTAGTATTGAGCCTATCACAACACTCATTATCGGACTACTTACAAATGTTTAATCTTGCAAACTTTAAGTTTAAAGTGTTCAATCATTGGCGTGAGAATTGTGTTCGAGATTTCACATTGGCTAGTGATATAGCCAAAATGGTATATATAAATAAAGAGCAACCCTCACCTTAGGATAACTTTTGGAATTAACTCAAATTATAAGACATACAATCCTAAAGAATTAAAAGAAGAATTTAGTTAATTTTATTTTAATGTTTACTTCCGCTTATTGGGTGGATCGAGCTTCGTAGGTTTCAACTAGTTCAAAAACTGATGTGGAATATAAAAATACTATCTGGCAAAAAAAATATTTAATTCAGGATAGAAATTTTGTATATTGTTGTTGATTTCATTCATCCATATTGTGCAGATACCTCGAGGGCTCGAAGATTAACACAAGGCGAAGATAAACACTGTTTATCTATTCTGAAAATTTTGGAATTTCACATACTCTAAAATTTTGTATTCAATATTTTAATTGTTTCATGATTTTTTCATTTTCACATCTTAATTAACACTATATTAATAAATGAAGTAGACATCATTTTTGTGGGTAAATTTCTATTTTCTTTTTGGTGAAATAATCATTTTGCAGTCGAGGATATATATACTAAGATGACTTCAATGCAAAGATATTCTGCTATGTTGGAAATATTCTATTAAAGCTATTGATGAAGTTAATCATCGTGTAGATATGATTTTGACTCTCTTAGTGTAAGCAAGAATCTTCAACCAGTGGCGCCTAGTAGAGAAATAAAGCTGAAGTTAATAAAGCAAAGAAACGGAGAAAAGATATATAAAAAATGAATTGCAGTGATTATTTATATAGTTTTTCGCTCACAGAATTCCTTTTGAAAGCTATATATAGAAATATGAAATGTTAAGAGAGTACTTAAGTTCCCTAACAAGCAGCAACTAGCACGCTTAGAATTATAGTGAAACAAAATTATTTGATTAGTGGGCCAATTAATTGATGCATCAAATTTGTCTGATAACTTATTTATAGCCATCAAATGCGCTATCTGGGTAAAACTGCTATCAAAATCAATTATTGCTACTTGGAGTCAAATCATATATGAGGATCAATTAATCTAGCTTGTACATGTTAGTTTGAAAAAAGTGGCGAAGCGTAAATGCCAAACTACTTATTAAATTTCAATTTTCTAATTCTGTTAACATTTCATAAATTTTAACAACATTAATTTTTTCATTTAAGAATACAACTTATTACAAGTATTGCACATAATGTTTTATATATACAAATAATATTTCATATAAGGAATTATATATGGGATCATCAAATTGAATCAATTCTCAAAGCATGCTTTTTATACTTTGTCCAGTTAAACTAACAATCGTTGGCAAACATTTCATCTTCTTCACTGACAACTAGTTCACAGAAGGACGAAATTGAGGTCTTTCTTTTAGTTATGAGTCTATTATCATACAGGAATTTTTTATACGATAATCGCACAATGTCTATACAGGAATTTTTAAGGGAGATAATCAATTATGACCACAACCAAATTGTACGGGTGTATTTTGATGAACAGTTTAGTAAGTACTTATTTAATAAATTTGTCACATAAAAGTTTATATTATAAATTTAACTGTAAAATTATTAAAACAAGATATGAAAATAATTTTTATGGAATGTTATAAATTATTTTCCTAAGAACATACTTATTCTAGATGCTCCCGTGATTTTTTCAATAATTTCTTACTCCAAAGTTAAATTTTAGGGTTAATTATGTTTTTAGTCCCTCATTTTTTGTCGATTTTTGTTTTTAGTTCTTCAAAAATATTTTGATTGGTCATAGTCCCTCTTAAATTTTTCATCCGTGTTTTTAGTCCCTACCGTCAACTTGAACAGTTAAGTGATGATGTGGCATTCACATTGGCAGCCACGTGGACTACTAGTCTAACGTGGCATCCACGTGGCAAAAAATTATTTTTTAAAAATTGAAATAATTTTTCTAGTAGTTTCACAACCACCAAAAAATATAAATTATGAAAATGGTTCCTCACTTGATTATGATTTACGTTTTTAGTCCCTAAAAAAAAAAGTTTGACTGGTTTTAGTCCCTTAAAATCTTTTCGTTCTTGTTTTTAGTCCCTCTCGTTAACTTAGACCGTTAAACTTTAATAATTAATTATTATTTTCACATAATTTATATTATTATTTTACACATAATTTCATAGGAAAAATGAAAAAAAAAAGATTACATGCAAAGAATAATCAAAGAAGTTAGATTGCTAGTCTTTTCATAAAAAATTATGAATACATTGAATTATTGAAGCATAGCGATGAAGAGGTAAGCGAAGTACTGTAATAATTTTTTGAGTTATAATTAATTAATAAATTATTAGTTAAAATAAATTTTGAGGAAAAAACTTGTATAAGTGTAAAATAATAATATAAATTATGTGAAAATAACAATTAATTAATTATTAAAGTTTAACTATCTAAGTTAACGATAAGGACTAAAAACATAGATGAAAAAATTTTGAGGAACTAAAATCAGTCAAACTTTTTTTTTGGGACTAAAAACATAAATCGTGATAAAATAAGGACCATTTTCATAATTTACATTTTTTGGTAGTTGTGAAGCTGCTAGAAAAATTATATCAATTTTTTAAAAATAATTTTTTGCCACATGGCTGCCACGTCAAACTAATAGTCTACATGGCTACCAATGTGGATGTCACGTCAATACTTAACAGTTCAAGTTAACAGTAGAAACTAAAAACACAAATATAAAATTTATAAAAGACTATGACCGGTCAAAATGTTTTTGAAAGACTAAAAACAGAAATCGACAAAAAATGAAAAAACAAAAACATAATTAACCCAAAATTTTACTTTAACAATGTGTTCCTCCGTCCAACTTATCGATATAAAATGGATAGTGAATGCTCTTGTATTTTTTTATTATTACTATTGAATAGAGCACAGTATCCTCCAATTGTTTAATCTAATTAGTTCAATTTTTATTTTTATTTTACCAAATTAGTTCAAGTCTGGCGTAGAGCATTGTTTCTTCTTCACAATCCCCAATAAGACTGAATAGACTTGGCCACGTACATTCGGCATAAACAAGTCACTTCAGTAACTTTCATTATTAACACCAGCAGCATAAGATGAAATGAAGCAACCGGATTACATTGTTGGAAATTTCATATTTGAGAAATAATTGACAAGATTTATAATAAGTATTGGATTTAGTGAAAGCGACTCCAGACTAATCCTCTGAAAGGTATACTGAATTCCAACTGAAGAGACTCCTTTGTAATATCTATGTTTTAAGTAGAATTATCCTTTATAAAAGATATTTGTAATAAACAAACATCACACACATCTTTTATAAAGGATACAAACAAATAAATAGATATGTACACATACATAGATATGTGTGTATGTATACACACATTGATATTTGTGTGCATCAAACAACTTACACGTACGTTGTGTAGATTCATAACTCAATATTAATTAGCACTTATAGAAACCACTTGATTTCAAAGTCATTTTGCTTAAATGTCTACTTTGTAACTAAGAAAACAACACAATGGAAACAAACGGGATGAAACAAACACTCATTTCTAGAGAGTAGGCTCGCCACATGCAATCGATATTCCACAGACCAATATGGGGATTAGGTATACAAGTGGGGTAGCTTTAATTAGTACACGGACAACTATTTATGTGTTCCACTCGTATCCAGACAAGGACATTGGGATGTAAAATTGAAAGCGTGTGGATTATGGTACTGTGTTAGGTAATCAATCATACAGTGTTTTATCTCCATCCAACTTGTCCCTTTTCCGCCATCCATATCATCCTCTACGGTTTTCCGCAAAACTCCATCTCCAAGAAGCCATAACATCATTTCACCCATTAAACCCTGTTCCCTTGGAGTCACCCAAAGAATATTTTGTTGAACAATAACACCTTAGATCTGGTTCAATTGACAGGCTCTTTGGGAAACAATAGTGGCATTGCATGTGTGCAATGATGTGATCAATTTGTCTCTGCATGCATGTTCTTTACTAAATTTTTCTAGGGTTTCACGTTAAGATGGTGGCATTTAGAATCCTAAGTTGTTGATAGGATATTGTGATTAGTAAGAATGAAAAAGGGAAAGTCGTGTCATGTTTGGGGCCATGTATAATCACTTGGGGTCGTTGCTAATGTCTAGCTAGTTCCATTAGGGGAATATGCCACCACTTTTTGGCTCTTATACCCAACAATACCGAGGTGTACAAAGAGCAAAAGCCATAGGAATTAGACAAAGAAGAGTGAAACTAATTATTTTTGCATAATATAGCATAGATAAGTGAAACAAATAAAAGATGTATTAATTACAAGTAATTAAAAAACGATCGAAGAGAGAGGAAGGCATAATGAAAAGGAAAAGAGAAGAGAAGGAAAGGAAAGACATATATAAGAGATAAGTAGTAGGTTTTAATTCCTTTTATGAATTTCTAAATGAATAAAGGAAAAGTAAAAGGATAATTTTTTGGCATATAGGTATATAAATATAATATGTAGCTGAATTTTTGAGTCAGGAATACAACGAAGACACAGTGGAATCTAGACTTATTATACTTTTAATCTTCCTTTTCAATGTCGCAAATTTTGTTCATAGAATTTTTTTTTGCGAATTTAATCCATCTATTAATTTAATTTTGCAAATTTAGTCCAACTGTTCACTCTTTGTCAAATTTATCCCATTTTCTTCTCATCTTTTTTAACATGTCACTAATTGTTAAAAAGATAATTGTAGCCTAAAATAAATAATATAATATTAGTGACATAGTACAAAAAAATGAGGTCAAAAAAGAGATGAACAACAAAAGTGATTGTATGTTTATATTTATTATATGAAAAAAAAATATTAAATAATAAATTATATAATTTATTTATTAAAAGTTTTATATTTATTTTTTATAAATATATTATTTATTATTTTCAAACTAGATTTAATATTAAATAAGTATTTTAAAAAAAATTATATTTATTTTTGTTATATATAATATAGTGTTTGTATTATGACTTAAATAAGTTAAGTGGCTTGGTGGTTTAGGTGGTCAAAGAGAAGGGAAAGGTAATGTGCTCAAATCCTCCATCAATTACTTTTACCATATTCTCCATCATAAATTTCAATGGGGGACTAAAATCTTGTAATTAAAAAATTAGGAGACTAAAATCGCAGATTAAATATTATAGGGGATCAAAAGTATAATTTACTCTAAATAGTATTGAATATTAATTGTCACATCATTTACATAATGCTACTATATTAATTGTCACGTTATAATTTTAATGGTCAACGGTTAGACCAAAATTGTGTCACATCATAATGTCATGTAATAGTATCACATCATCACATTATTACCAATTTGACAAAGAGTTAACAGTTTGATCAAATTTGCAAAATTAAATTAGTAAGGAGAGTACTAAATCTACGAAAAAAATTTAATGATGAAATTCACAAAATTAAAAAAGAAGAGGGATCAAAAGTGCAATTAAGTTATCAAACCTAAATTTTCTGGTGAGATGAGAGATTCAAATGTGCAAACATTGAGAAAGACAATGATTGTTACATAAAAAAACCTAATAAATTATAATTAATATGCGTTTCACATATTGATTAACTATTTATTAACAACCAATTATATTAGCATTATATGTTTTAGCCAAGATATTTGATTAATATTTTAGCTTAATTGTAGTCATAGTACTTTAACTTATGTATAATTCGGGTTCTCTTAATTTTAATCGCTTGCATTTAGTTTTCATAGTTTCCCAGTTGTTTTCTTACCCCGAAATTCCATCTAATAATTAATAAAAATATAACAAAGGTGTGATATATCTTTGATTTATATAGATTTGCAAAGTAAAAATATATAAATATTTACTAAAAAAAATGAATTTCGTTACTTTTTATACATTTTTTTTATTTAAATATTTTATACAATTTTTGTATTAATTTATACGAATCAATTATATGTTAGACCTCAGTTACATTTCTGTTGATTATTTGACAAAATTTTGAAGTACGAGACTTAATTTGAAAAATTATAAAACTATGAAAACTAATTGTGAGTAATTAAAATTATGGGAACTAAAATTGCACATAACGTAAAATATAATTAAGACCAAAAACGAAATTAATCCTAATATGTTTGAAATGCTTTCTAGGGTATAATCTAGTTAAATATTATATTTCTATACTGTCTACGTTATTCCATATTGTTGGCAATGTTAATTAACTGTATTATAATTGTTTGAAGGATGTCAGTAATAAATGTTGTTTGTTGACACCCATTCTTACTACCATCTCTTTTTTTCGATAAATAAAAAATTAGGAGGAGGGGATGTGCCCTATTCCAAGGCAGGGAAAGCTTCCGAGCTCAAAGAGCGTTTACGGAGGTACTTACATTTACCATCTTTTTTATTTATTAGGTAAAATTTCATATTCATCCCATAAAATAACTTGGCCTATTCTCTGTTAGTGTGACTATCATGATAATTTACCCGATAATAAAAAAATATTTAAAAAATATCAAATAGCGTGTTGCTAATTTTTTAAGTCGTAAATACTGAATATAAAAAACAACTTAAATTATATATTTTGAAGATAGTTTCCCGTTACTTCAAAGGGGATTCTGTGCAGATACGTGATATGCAAGTTCATCAAACTTAAAAAGTTGGAATTTAAGAGCCTTAAGTCCAGACGTAAGTTAATTTGATTTGGAGAATTGGAGATTGCTTAGCTTTGCCCCAAAAATTAATAACATGACTTGCATTTCATCTTAATTATCATTTCCCTCTTCATACCAAATCATAGACTTCTTATATTTTATGAGTTTAATTGCTATGCACTATCAATGCAAAAACTTTTGCACTATCAACCAAACAAAAATTAGTTTTAGTGTAACTTTTAAAATAGTTATTATCAAAGTCGATAAATTTACCATACATAGTGGATTGTGATTAGATGACAGTGCATACCCTATTTTTTTACATTTATTTCTTTTCTTAAAAAGAGTAGGTATTGTTGTCGGGATCAACTAAGTGAATTATAATCAATTAAGAAAAAATGACAAAAAAAAACCGTGTTGAGACTATTGTTAATGACAAAGGAATTAACTGCTCATTGATTTTGTTGAGGAAGTCATCATCACATGGCGTCTTAAGACCACTTAAATATGTGAAAACGATTGGAAATTGGAACTGCTTTGAAGCCTATCGTTTAGAATGTTTTACAAAAGTACCTTCAATTTTGGGGATGAGACTAGAAGAAAGAGCAAGTATTGAAGCCCGTAAATTAAAAATTCATCGTGCCTTAATGCATAACAGAGTTAATAATAAACTTCAATAGTATTATATTATATCAAACCATAACATGATTTAAGCTTTCTAACATTTGCCTTTCTCAAAAAAAAAAAGGTCAAATTGATGGAGCAAAAGGAGTATTCATCAAAATAATAATAATAATAAATGCATGTAATACTGAATGGTAAACATTTAGGCTGGAGAAAACTATGAATCTTCAACCAAAAGAGTGAAAGAGCTAACAATCTCAGAACTAGCAATAATTAGGCTGTAGAAGGACAGTAATAAAGCATGCAATGGATCATTTACTAACTCAACTCGGCCTATGTTAACCATCATGAAACCATTAATCGAGTTGACTAACTCCACAAGCACTAATTTTACCAAACAATTTGGAAAGCTACACATGGTTATAGGAATATCAGAAAGAGAAGAACAGCTAAGAGAGATCTAATGTTGTACTACATCCAGAAGCCCAAAACTGAGAATGGGCCAACTTCAATTATAATGAAGAGAACAATATGATGTTGGAACTTGGAAAGGGTGGGGACGTTATTTAAGGCCGGCATGCAAATCACAAAATGTTGGACAAACAGCCTCAAATGTTAAGGGCGTGTTGCAATCCTTAACCCAACTAAATGAAAACAGACACGATATTAGGCTGAATTTCAGGCAAACACATTGTTGGGGGCTTGCGGCAATTGCTTTCACGTTGATAACATATATTTTTAACACAAAACCAAAAACTAACGAATATCTTAGACCTCATATCGTAATAACTTAAAAGATTTATTACTTCTCTATAGTTTTTTTTTTTTGTTTTTTTTATAATAACAACAATGAGATTAAAATCTTAGTCCTCATACAAACTACTCAAACTTCTCTACCACTAAACTGAGCCCAATAATTTTTAGATGTCGTGAGAATAGATAGATATATGACCTTTACTTTTTCACACCCCCATTTTTTCTAAAGACATCACCTTACTCTTTTAATTTTTTTCCCCCAATATACCCTCTCCTATTGATACATTTATTTCAAATCCGCATCTCCGAAAACACCTTGAAATTAAATTTACAAAAAATTATTTGTATATTCTAGAATTAAACTTCTAGAAGTATATTTATATTCCAAAATTAAATTTTCGAAAACTTATTTGTATATTCCTCTCAGTCCCCCTATCTGTCTCCCGTTGTTTCTCACAATCAGTCCCCTCTTCATTTGATACATTAATTTTGGGATTGTTTTTTTGGTGATATGAAAACATACCAAAAATAAAATTTCAAAAGCTTATTTGCATAGTTTTAGAAACATAATTCTATAGCTTTGTTCCAGAATTGTTTTTAGAACTTTACTAATAAACTTTCAAAAATATAATTACAGAATATAAATAAACTTCCTAAAGTTTAACATTGAAAGTTAATTTTCACACAATTTTAGAATTTAAATTCTGAACGAGAAACCACAAAAAAAAATTCACTAAGGCTGGCCTAATGATGGAAAATTAAGATAATATGCACAAGGTCTTAGATTCTAACCTTGTTATCGCCATTGTACACAAAAAGGAAGAGGGGAAATCATTGTTCAAATGTGACAAGTGTAATGTAATATTAGAGGTATTTTTTGGGAGTTTGGTGGGAAAGGGGGTTGATATGTTTAAAAAAAAAATGGGTGATATAAAAGCAACTCCCTAGATATATTTTTAGGACTTCTTAAAAATGGCTGTAACGCTTTGTTTGGTAGCACAAAAGTGAAAGGAGAGGGAAGGAAGAGTAAAATAGTGAAGGGATCTCGGGATGGGCACGTCATTTGATTGCGTGCAAGTGCAGGAAACTACGGCAAACTTTTATTTCATCACAAAAATGAACAAAAGTACGCAAAAATGAAACACAAATATACAACATAATCGATTATATTGTAGTATAATTTGTTATGTTTTTAGTATAATTTGTCGTGTTACAAAACATAATCAATTATGTCGCAAATATGCAACATAATCTATTATGTTTTGAAACATAACAGATTATGTTGGAACATAATTAATTATGTTACAAAACATAATTGATTATATTGTTTTTTTATTTTTCTCTTTTCTACTCTTTTTTCTATTTCTTTTTTATTTCTTTTAAATTAGATACACCTATTTTTATTTTATTTTTTATTATTTCTCTTATCTTCTTTTCTTACTTATCTACTTCTTTTTTCTCCATTTCTTTCTTTTATATCAAACACGGCGTATCAGCTGTGCGGGAAATGGAAATAACCTCTTGCTAGACAGTTACATTTGCAACTACCAAGGTATTTCCATGGGTTGTAACATGTTATTTGCATACAAGGGCTCTTGGACATGTGCATCCTAATTCTCCTCTTTTTTTGTCATATCTATAACGTCAACATAAAAAAATTGACAAACATTGCTAATTATATTAAATATATTATAACTAAAAATAATATATAATATAAATATTAATTCAAAAATATTCACAAATAATATTTATTAAAAATTGAATTTTAAAAATCTCTACAACTTCCAAAAATTTAATTCCCAAAAGCAAGTAGACTCTTTAATAAACACCACATTTGATCTTACAGATATGATCATTTCAGAGTGACGTTGACAATAAACCTGACAGCTTTCTTTGACATAGCACTAAATAATAAGACCTTTCAAGAAATAGATAAATACAAAGAAAAATATTAACAATACTATCTCAAACATTCTTTTTTTAACACTTTTTTTATTATTAATTGAAATATATTTAAATTATAAATTTTGGTAAGTCTCATTTTTATTTAATGAGTCTTTTTCCTTATTTAAAATAAGACCTACCAAAATTTATAATTTTCAATAAATTCTAATTAATAATAAAAAAAATATTGTCAGCACTCCTCATAACTGCACAAATCTCTACCCTTCAAAATATATTATTATGTATTAAAATAAAGCATAAAATTTGCTTTCAAAATTTACTCATGGATGGAAAACTGCATCTTGTGCAGTTCAGTGTTGAACTGTAGAGGATCCGGTTCCTAAGCAATAAGCCTAGAGGAACAGTGCGTAGGAGAAGCCTTGTTGCACTCTCTTCCAATATAACTGAGTTTCAACCATGCACAATTCCTGAAGCTCACATTCCTTTAATTTTATTAACACTGAAATTTCATTATCAATTCTCATCATCACTGCAACATCAAAGTTCATAACTAACAATAGGTTCCTCCAGCTCCAGCGAAAGAAAATAAATAACTCTTCAAGCTCAAATAAAAAATCAGAAGTAAATTAAAACATATACAAGCTTATTTTAAACAACTTACTAACTCCTACATTTTAAGGGGAGCACCAAGGATAATCTCTATCATCCCTGATTTTGGGGCTGCCAGGATAAATCCTTGGAAGCCTTCGGCTTGATAATCATTCACAAGCTACTGAAACAATTTATATTAACAAAACAAACTTTTAGAAAACAAATCTTATTCATAATTTTCTACAATGAGAACAAAATTCTTGCAGCAAGCACTCCACTATCGAATCATAAAGCTCTCGCCAAAATACATAATCCAATTTCAGTTGCAATTGTAAAGATCCAAAAATATTTTATAACAATCACAACAAAAGCTTTTTCTCACTAGATACAGTCAGCTACTGGCATTAGACGACACTATTGTATTCTATCAAAAATCAAATCTTCTAAGAGCTTTTTAAATCCTTTATAATAGTTTTGCTTAATATCTTTCCTTGATCCACCTCTAATTATTTGGAATGTCATTAATCTGATAAACTCTTCAAAGTGGTGTTTTTATTGGTTTTTTTTCTCGTATGTTACCTAAGGCACAAACCTACCATCTTTAATAGGTGGCATTCATCTTTTTTTTCTAACTTCATTCATTCATAATCTTACTTTTTGTTAGAAAATAAAAAAATATTGGGAAAACAGAAAAGTAAAGCTAAAAAGGTCACCACAAAAATATGCCGTGTGCCACTTTGTCCAAATTTATGAAACAAGTCCCCACCAATAGCTCAAACTTGTGTTCTGAAAACCAAATTGGACCAGCCAGTGAAACCGAAAAACTGGTGAACCAATTACCTGATTGGTTCAAATAAACCACAAAATCAACTTGAAAAAAAACCGGTCAAAAGAAAAAAAATTAGTCAAAAATCGATAAAATCAGTCAAAACCGACCAAAAACCGATTCACAGCAAATCAATAAAAAATGCTTAATATAATATTATTTTAATTTTTTTCTTAAAAAAACTAAAAATTAACCTAAAATATTTATCATTTTTTTTATTTTAAATATAAACTTATTTTTATTAATAAATGTTTATATGTATAATTAAAACTTATACTTAAATATCATGACATATTTGATTTGCATTTTTATAAATATTGTAAATGTAAAAAATCCATAAAATTATGATTTATTTTTAACTTTTAATATTATAAAGTTATGATATTTTGTTTTTTTTATTATTATTTTACATATTATTATTTTATTAATACCAATTCAACCACAATTAAACCAGTAAACTTTAAACTAATGTCTTGATCAGTTAAATTTTAAAAACATTGGCTCAAACAATGAAGAAGTAATGCAACGTCAGAATACTAAGAAACAACTGACACTAGGAATGCAAAAGAAACATATACCATTAGACAAGCATAACATTTAATTATGCAGATATCGTTTTCAGCCGACGAACAAAACAGAAGGGGCATCCAAAAATTGTTATTAAAAGGAAAAAGAAATGAACACCAACAGATTTCGCCAAGAAAATTCAAATTTATCATCCAGTAACACCATAATTAAAACTATGTGGCTACTTTATCGCAAGCAGCCTAGTGGATCAAGTTCAGGCCCTAAATGCAACAGTCCATGCTTCTGAGTTCTCAAACCAACGCTAGCTGTTAAAAGCATAAGCAAAACCCCTTCAGGCACAGTCCTTAACAGTGTCACACCCAGAAATTTAAGGTAATGAAGATAAAAAACTCTCACTTTACATGAAAAAAAAAACGATAAAATTAACATAATGGAGACAAAGTTAAAGATGATGAGACTTGAATTAGAACTTAATACAATAATATATTAAAAAATTATGAAATTGAGGTCTGCCCCAGACCTCAGCGGACCAAAATGTACATTATCAAGAACAGGATGACAAATAAAAACCTAGAGATACAGAATCAATCCTATATAGAAAAATAAAACCAAACGGATGAACATTATAGCTCTAAAATTCATTGGCTAAAAAGTGTCCAAAAAACTATGTTGTCTGCTATATACCATTTCGTAAAACTTTTACGGATCATAACACTTAACTTTTGAAACAAGTTCCCATAACACTGACCCAAAAAAAATAAAAATTTGCTCTTGGAATCTATTGTACATCCTTCAAGGCCACCAGTTATGATAAGAGATACTGTCAACCAGCAATTTGGAGGTTAAACATCCCGATCAACACAAAAAATAAGAAACTAATCACATGTAAATTGTCAAACAAAAAATAGTATCATTTATAGCAGGACACGGTATCGGTGAACACAACCAAAGATTTATGGGTCCTAAACTTAAAGCTGATTTAACTCTTCAGTGAACATACCCTAATTCAATGGAGAATGCACAAAACCTTAGCAAAGGCTCTTTTGCTGCTTCTGAAAATACAAAATCTAAGAAATAACACATTTTTTGTTCGGTAATATCACATTTTACCCCATACGTCACCATGAGCATTACAAGGCAAAGCTCACAGTTTAATCTCTAACTCCATCAAAAAGTAGACTACTTTTTAAAATCTCAAGTAATCCACCCAATCTTAAAACATACAAGACATTTACCCAAAGTCGAATATAATTAAGATCACAAAAACTAACAGTTCGCCAAATAATCCTACAACAAGCTACAACAGAAAACAATAGGGCAAAAGAAGCTTTCTAAACTACCATATAAGACACCGGGAAAAACCAAAAAAACAAATACAGAGCCAAAAATAATAATAATCATACATGCAGACAGCACCCCTTCAGGTTACCGGTTTCATCACATTCTCAACATGCAATTTCATCACACAACAATAGCACACACAAAAATATCTCATTCGTTTGATATAACCATAACTACACAAGCGCTCCAAGAAAAGACAAAAGCACGGTCCATGTATACGAGTGGAATATGGGTGGTCACAACTCACAAATCATCAACCATTCAAGCACCTTATCCTAAAAGCCATGAAATCATCACACTCAATCACTCGATTTCTCACCGGCACCTTGATGCCGCAGAACATCAACTAACATTGCCTACGCAATTTGAAGTAATCCATAGTTATCATCCAAAAACCGCACAAACCACCTCAATGTTAGACATCAAAAACTCATCTATATCAGCAATCAGAGACGCATGAAGGCTAACCATGACGAGGACAACACCACGTATTCAGAGCGAGAAGACGAAGATCAGCGAGAAGCAATCGCAAGACAAAAAAAGATAAACGGTATTAAAAAGCAGCTGATGATAAATTAAATTCCCCGACAATATGATGTTTCGTTACACAGAAACGATCCAAAATATACATCTAGTGAACCCTAACTATCAGAAGCGCGCTCAAGAGCTGGTGAATTTGGTGACGGCCTTGGTGCCTTCAGACACAGCGTGCTTGGCAAGCTCCCCAGGGAGGACGAGGCGAACCGCGGTCTGGATCTCGCGGGAGGTGATGGTAGGCTTCTTGTTGTAGCGGGCGAGTCTAGAAGCTTCCTGAGCGAGCTTCTCGAATATGTCATTGATGAAGCTGTTCATGATCACCATGGCCTTGCTGGAGATCCCGATGTCGGGGTGCACCTGCTTCAGCACCCTGAAGATGTAGATCTTGTACGTCTCCACGCTCTTCGCCTTCCTCTTCTTCCTCTTGTCGCCGGAGCCGGCCTCCTTCGGGATCTTCTTCTCGCCCTTGGTCTTCTCCGCCGGAGCCTTCTCCGCCGGCTTTTTCTCCGCCGGTTTCTTCTCGCCCCTGGCCATGGTTTGGAGAGAGGGTTTAAGCGAGTGCGAGTCCAAGAGTGGAGAGCGGGGATGCTGAGATAACTGTGGTGAGCGATTTGAATTAACGGGTGGGGAGTGGTTTATATAGGAATGGTTGGTGCGAGCTGATTGGTTGGGTTTTGCGGTGCGCGGATTGGTGACGTGGGGGGAAGGGTTTTGTTTTGGAGGGAGATTTTCGAATCTCGGGTTGCGTGCTCTTCTGTTGCACTGCTCCCGCGATTTTCTTTTCTTTTTTTTTAATTTTACAATATTTGCTTACATTTTTGGCGGGGTCCTTCTTTTTGGGTATGTGGCGCCCTGGTTTGAATTTTGTTGAGTTTGAGTTTAGGGTGGCATTGCATATGCTTGAGAAGACAATTTGGGCCGATTAATCAAATAATAGCACATGAGTAATCCAATATGGTTTTAGAAGTTTTATTTTAAGGTTAAATATATTTTTCATCCTTTAAAAATATGATATAATTGATTTTAGTCTTTAGGAAACTTTTTTTTTAAACAAAGTTACTCAAATATTAAAAATGTCCTAATTAGATATCTGTGCTAAACTTTTTTTAACTTTTCTGTTCAATGATAGCTACATCAGCTTCCAAGTAAAGCATTTTATTACTTGAAGTGCCCAGTGATAATTTTTAATAAAAAATTGTGTAATTACTTTTGCTTTAGAGTTAAAAAAATTGTGATTTAAGATTAAATGTGTAATAATTTTATTTAAAAAGTATGTTATTAATGTGAACTGAACGTAATAGTTGACTTAGATGATCATATCAACAAATTAATGGTGCCTGTGATGTTGATGTGACCATCATTTAACAGAAAAATTAAACAAAGTTTAGTATAAAAATCTAATTAGAGTATTTTTAATATTTGAAGAGCTTTATTCAAGAAAAAAAAATTCTGAGAACTAAAATCAATTTTGTCATATTTTTTGAGGACCAAAAACATATCTAACCCATTATTTTATTTAAAGTTTAAATTTAGCGCATGAGAAATGTTTAGATACTCATGGAAAAATATTTTGAGAACCACCCTTGTAATTCAAAGTTACTAGATTTTGATGTTATAAAAATGTTTTATTTGGATTAGAAGTGAAGTAAAGAGAAAAGAAATAAAAATAAAAGAGAAATAATTAGAAAAATGTATTGTTTGTATGAATAGAAATAAGAAGAACAAAGTGAGGAAATTTATCTCTACTTATTTAGATGAGCAGAAGAGTAAATGAAAATAAATAAATAATTTGTATAAAAAAACTTTTTATACTAATTAAAAATTAAATTTAACTCAAATTTTAAGTTTTTTACTATTTTATTTTTTCTTGAGATAAAATTATTTATTATTTGTTTATTTATTATGTTGCAAAAAAGTATTTATTTAAAAAAAACAACTTTCCTTCCCCACTTCCCCCTAATGAGGGGGAACTTTTTTTGTATGGATCCCACAAAAAAAAACCCTCTTTCTTGTCTTTTTCGTAAAAAAAATGGTGAAAAATGGCTTTTTTTTCTTTATTTTCTTCTTTCCATTCATTGCTATTAAATCAAACAATTTGAACAATGAATTGAGGTAGTGTGACAAAAATCTATTATGAGTCTTAAATCATGGTTGATGTTACTAACCTTGTGTTTGGTAAGAAGGAAAGAAATAGGTGAGAAATAGAGTGGATGAAAATAGAGAAGAGAGAAATAGGTGAGAAGTAAAGTAAAAATAGATGTGCTTGGTTTAAGAGAAATATGTGAAAAATAAAAAAAAATAGAAAATAAATAAAAAATCGAGTCACCGGCCAAATAATCAACTATTGTGTGTTTATGATTTTGAATAGTCAATTATTGTACTTTGTAGCGGTTTAAAACTGCAACCAAATGACAAAATTGGCACTTTTTGGCAGTTAAATTGCCAAAAAAAAAACTGTTGCAAATTGTTGAATTTAGCCTTTTCCCTTTGCATTTCCACGCATTTCAACTCAGAAATAAAAAATTGTGGGGCCCATCTCGATATTTGGTGCATTTCTCTCCTCTTCTTCCTAACAAACAACCACACATACTTATTTCTCACCTATTTCTTACCTCTCTCTCCCATTTCTCACCTATTTCACTCCTACCAAACATAGGGTAAATGTGCCCTTTATATTTTTCAACTTTTTTTTCAAGTGAAATACTTCTTTTCTACAAGGCAACAAACTCTCAAATCAAAAACATGTCTTCAGTCCTTATGTATACATTTATGGCTAAGTTGATTACTACCTTTACGTCCATTTATCCCATGCAAGTTTTTTAGTTGCCTTAGCATTTGCTGTAACAATGATAAACTTATTAGGAACTTTCTTAGTGTGAAAAGGGGGAGCTCGTGACTTTCAAACATTTTTTACTAAAGGATTAATCTAAATAACAAAGCTCTTCAAATTGATTCCTTTCTTTTGGCCACAAAGTAAAATTAAATGGTTATTGGAGTTATGTTTGTTCCTCTATCAGCAATAATTGGTTGTGAATGGATTATCAAAAATAACGTGGGCCAATGATTATTAGGTTTTTCTTGTTATGTTGGTGAGGAAGATTGCTTTAGATTTAATTTTTGTTGAGACAAAACACGTTGTTTATTAAAGTTTGACAAATTGATATTATTAATTATATCACAAATAAAAGTGTTGATGCTATGGTAAAATTAGGTGTAAGAGCAATAATAATGTTTTCAATACTTATAATGTAACTCCTCAAAGTATTTGTCATATCCTTCTAATGGACTCCATTGTTATTTTTTTTTAACATATTTGTTTATTTCCATTGTATCATGAAAAGAAAAAAAAAAAAAACACTATAAGAATGCTTGACCTTGATGATATATTTTTCTTGTAAGCATTTTTTTTATTAAGTAATGTTTTGGGAATCCTCATGTGTTATGTGTTTATTAGAATAGGCATGTGTGTTGTGTTTCTATGTAGGGCCTAATAGGTCTAGTATCCATGATAGATAAATATTAGATTACCTGACTATTTAAAGAACTACAAAATCTCCACTTGACTCTAATGCTATTTGATGACAGATTATTCCATCTAATAGTTAGTTTGTGAATGAGAATATATTAAGTGGACGTTTCTATTTTTTACTTGTACGCCTATGTACAAGCTCCCATGGAATCAAATGATTCTCTAAATGATGTCTTCAAGTGATTAACAATTTATGGACTATTGATTTTTTTGGGGCATTCTAAATCCCAGTATAGATCATATCAATTTCTACATGTGGTATCAAAACAATGTTATATTGTGTTTAGAGCACAAAAATTTAATTTATGATTTTCTAAACTATATGAAATTGGGATTTAGTGATTTGTGAAATTAGAAATTTTCCATAGATTTTCCTTTTAAGATGTCAATCCAATAACAACTTTGGGAAGGCCTTTAATAAAATAACAACAATGCTGTAAATAGAGACATACATATGTGTTGTGTAACGCTGTGTGGCATTACATTGATTTAACCAACTTTAATTGTGAATAATAAAATTGCACAATCAAGCAAAATATATGTAAAATTTTCACCTCTCAAATATGCTAGTATTTTAGCCCATGTATTACATGGGTCAAATCCAAAATGTAAATTTTATGATTATAACTATTTATCATAAAAGGTGAAAAATTATTCATGTCATATAAAAGAAGTAAATATATATCAAATGACTTCAATAAAATTTAATAAATTTGTTTACAGAAAAACATTAAATATATCTAAATATAATAATTGTCAACATAATAAATAAATAAAAATCAATTATAATTCTAGTTCAAAAAAAAAAGTTAGGTCAAACTTAACCTTAATATACACCCTAAGTATATATTTTTTTGGAATAAAACTTTGAAATTTTATTTCAATGCCTTTTTATAAGTTAAAATTATAGGTTTTTTTTTTTCAATTTACATTATGCCTTTTTTTCTTAGTTTAAACTGACCAAGCTTCGATAATATATAAACTTTAAACTGATAATTGTAGACTTGGTTCTTTTATGATATGTGACTTATACTTTATCTTACTAATAATTCACTCACATAGTTTGTAAATTAGGCCTCATTTTTCAACGCAAAGTGCCATCCAAAGTTAAAAAGTTTATGGGCACCGTGGGCACAAATCTACCAGTCCACCCTTGCGACCTTGCCTAATTTCAACAGAAAAATGCGTAAATGAAAGAATTACATGTAATTCATCAATTTACTACTACCAAAAAAATCATTAACAAGTAAAAAAAATTAAGCATTATATAAACAATGAAGCACTGTGATTATTTTTGTTGGTATAATTTTTATTTAATGAAAATTAAATTATTATATGAACATTTCATGTTTTAAAAATATGTATTAAATTTTTATATCAATAAAAGTATCTATTAATATATAATACAACATACTTTCAATATAGATTTACATTGTTTATACTAATAAATTATTTTTCATTAAATGAAAATTAAACTAATAACGATTAATCTTTTTTTTAGTATACAATGATAACAATGAGATTCAAATCTAAGACCTCATGCAAACTATTCAAATTTCTATACGTTAGATCGACCTTAGTAGATTCAATGATTAATCTAATGTCAAATTGTTAGTATATGATTTTTTGTAGCAATAATATAATGAGTAATCAATATAACCATTCATATTATTAATTAGAATAAATCAAAAGGGTTATATAAAAAAAATACATTATATTTCATTTGTCGAAAGTATTAATTAAGAGTTATTTTTTCTTAGTTTTATTACACGCTTTATGTTAAAATATTAGGCTTAGATATAATTTTAGTGTTTTTAAATATTCTAAATTTTTATTTAATTTCTCATTTTTCAAAGTTATAATTTAGTCTTTGTAATTTTTTATTACACAATTCTTCTATTAGTTTGTTGTTTGTTTATACATTAATTGCTTAAGCACCTTTAAAAAATGGGAATTAAATAAAAAATATAATATTTAAAATACTAAATGAAAAATTTACAATGTTTTGATATGTTAGATCGAAGAATTGTCAATGCTCATTTATTAACAATGTTTGTAATTGTTAAAAAAGAGGTTGTTTAGAAGAAAAATAAAATAATACAAACTTATGTTTGCAATTTTAGTTTGAACCGTGAAGGATTATAGAGCGGGGGACCATACTATCCCTCGCGGTGGGAAAGATATATAGACTGTTAGATTTCCCTTAAGTTAAACGATGGGATAAAGGTATGAGTAAAGCTATGGATAACTAGATGGAAAAGTATATGTCCGACCAAATTTAAAAATATATATGTCTGTATATTACATGTGGGACTGTGAAGTTGATTTTTTTTTAAAAAGTAATTGTATCTTCCCTTCTTTCTTCTGAACACGATTCCCACTGTCATTTTGGAGTGAAGTTGTTCCTGGCACACAATTTTTTCCAATTTGCCCCGTCCTCCGTGCTGTAGTTAGAATGTCTGTTAAGTTAAGGGAAGTTTTGGTCCCTTCAGCAAAAGCTCATCTTTCGATTTCTCCTAACCTTCGATTCGAAGTTATGCCCTCGTTGCTCGATCTAAAGTGTCCCCATGAGAGACGATTAGCAATGTGTCGTTGAAGCGAAGTGATGCCCCCAGTCTTCCTTCAATCTCCTTTTTTTTTCTTTTAGCGAGCTATCAATTATACTTCACTAACAATAACGATTTTATTTTGTGAAATTTAGATTCCAATTGCTATGAATTCATTATGATTTTATTTTATTTTTAAGATTATTTTGCTAGTGATGCCTGTGCCAAAAAAGTTAGTTTTGATTTGAGAACCTACCTAACTTCATTATCCAAATTATGTTTCAGTGCAGAAGTATGTAATTATTGGTCACAAATATGACATGGATTTTGGGGGATTAATCAAGCCTTAAGGAGTTGTTCATTTCATTTGCCATCCATGTTTCTTGTTTTTGTTCATAATTTGGGCTCTACAAGTTAAATTCGAAAGCCTCTTTTTTTGGTTAGAAAGATAATAGGCTTTTTAACTACATACATCCAATATTTTAATTCTTTTCCATTTGATGTTAGTTATTTCTATCAAAGTCAATGCTATTTTACATAATTTTTGTTTCTGTTAATACTTAGTAACTATTGCTTTACTCATAACTTTGTTAACCAAGTCAAATTCGCAAACCTTCTAACTCATTGGAAATCTAAGACACTAGGCTTTAATGTACTCGTATTATAATTAAATTAATCACTTATGTTTTGATTTAGAATGACAAAAATTGACGTTTAAGGATGAATTGTTTTGAATATCTTGACAATGCATTCATTATAATGAAGAATGCTTAATTGAATTTTTGTGGCGACCACCCCTGTACGTAGGTCCTAAAGAAGCCACAATTGCTCTATAATTAAATTTGGTTGTTCACCAAATGATTTTTGACATGTTTTGTTTTAACCTAATGATCGGAGTTAATATTATACCATATTAGGGGACATTACTGGCTGATCACTCGATGATTAGAAATCTCTATAGAATTGAGTCTACCACATACATTATTGCTTGACATGTTGTATTCTTTTGTGCGTAATTACTGTTGTGAATATTCATGTGATGCGATATGCCATCTAGTTTAAAAATACTTATTGGTTGGTTGTTATTATTGTTGTTGATATTTACTGAAATTTTTTTGTTTGTCTTGAATTACTTCATTGCGCACTTACTTTTGTATATGTATTATTTTGTAAGCTTACTTTTTTCTTTTTGTGTGTGCGATGATCATGACTTTTGCGTTCACATGAGCATATGGCATGGGCTTGGCAACATGCGAGCACCCCTTTCCTTGAGTTTGTGAAAACATCTGTAGGAGAAATAGGGCATAGTGTGTTGATTGTAATAGTTAACAAGTCCATTATACAAGCAACCTTATGATCATATATATCCTTGTTGATGTCTCACTATCTCATTCTCTTTTAAGTTGTCTACAGAACTTTGGCTACTAGTTGAGGAATGAGGAGGTCCTATACTACATGCCTTGGGATTGTTCTCTTCCTTTATCCATTCATGGAGGCTCTCGATATCATTCTTCCACATGCATCACCAATTCGGAGGAGAAAGACTTGTTCAACGCCTTTCAACAGTAATACCAGGGTTAGATGTTTATGGCCAGCATAGGAAAATTTTGTTGTGGTAACACTATGTCTCCTCCCCTTTTTGTAATGTATTTTGTTTTCCTTTTGCATTTATCACACCATTGTATGTTATGAGTTATTTTAAAATACAATGATATTCGATATTGTATTTCCTATGGTGTTGGGTTGTAGTGTCTTATGATAAGTACATTATTGTATTTTCTCTATGCAAGATGTTATTCAATATTTACAATAGCATGTATTTAATTTTGTTAATTTAAATTGTTCATGTACGATGTTCCCTTATCCAAAATTACTGTTTTAAGTTTTGGATAGCAACAAGTAGCAACTGACTTATAAAACACTATAGCAAGATAGTAGATAGCATGATAGTCCCTATTTTGAACATTTTTAAATAATTTACATAATGTATGTTTCATATATTTTCTCAAAAATGATACTACCTTCGGTCCTATACATAAGTAACAAATGAAAGTATTATTTTGGTCCTAATTATAAACAACAAATACCCATTTTTAAATATATTAATTATTTATTTCCTTTTATGCCTTTAATTTATTAATAAGACTATTTACAAGACACTCATCAATTTCCCATGCATTAAATATAGCCAACACTTAAAGTACTTTATTTCAAGGGTATTTTTGAAACAAATTTTAAGTTTATATAATTATTAATTAAAATTAACTAACTTAACTACTTTTATTGGTTTTGATGATTTAGTTATTTGTTGCTTATATATAGGACCGGAGGTAGTAAAAAATAGCCAAAATTCATGACATTTATAATTTAACAATAAAAGTCAAAGGTGACTTAAACAAAACGTACAAGTAAATACTAACAAAAGTCAAATACAAGTTTTTTCATATTGGAATCATTAACCATCATCTTCTTTATCAATTTATCTATTGTTACAATTGTAGATTTATTCCTTTTCCTTTTATTGAACTTATTCAATTTGTATTTCTTCTGTTGAAGGTGTAGTAACAATACCTCTCATTAATCTTGCTTGCCTATTGAAAACCCAAGTCTCACGCACACTAACTAAATTAACATCTTCGCAAGTCAAGTTATTGTCATTATCGAAAAACAAATCATCTTTAGTAGCCTCACTATGTCCTCTTGTTTCTCCCACTAACCATTCGTTACTGCCATCAATATCATCTAGAATGATGGGATCAATGATATAACGAATGTCAAAGCATTGCTTTAGAGCTTGGTTATAGTTAATATGAATCAAGTCTTGCAACTTTTGATGTGCAAACCTACCTTTTTTTGGGAATGAAACTACATCATAATTAAAAAAACGTAGTTTCACAATCACTGTATGAAAACTCTATATATTCAATTTTTTTAACATTAACTTAAGTGCTCAAAAATACTCTATTTATGCTCACATCCCATCAAACTACAAGTCAAGCTCAATACTTTATTGGGAAAATTTTGAAGATTTGGAGTATGTGATCCATAGTTCTTTCATCATTCAATCGTCATACATGAATAATCAAGTGAATTGTTATGAAATTAAATTTATAGAAAAAAAGAAAATGAACTTTTACACTTACTAGTAGCCATGGTAGTCCTTTGCTTATTGCCAATTTCAATTCAAAAGACCTTCTACCTTTTTATATGTAGACAATTCACTTGAAATTTTATTACATTTCGCCATTTCCCCTAAGTCTTTCAGTGCAATTATAAAGCCCTTCCATCACTTTAATATTGAGATCTTTTCTTGGATTTTTGTAAAAAAAACTCAGGGTTTAGAAGAATAACCTGCTGCATGCAATGGATGATGGAGTTGGAATTCCCATCTTTTATCAATGATTACAAATATTTCTTTGCATTTTTCTTCATCTTCTTTGAAAGATTTTTGAATCGCCTCCTTAACTCTATCCATTATTTCATAAATTTAACCCATTGTAGGCTTTTTTCTATGATCAACTAGCCTAAACACAGTGCACAAGAGACTGCACAGCCTTAAGGGTGTAAATAACGTCATTCCAAAAGGAAGGCACAAGAACAATATCTACTGCCCTTTTCGCCTTAAGGTCTTAAGCAACATTAGTCTTCATCCATTCATCCGAAGTGAACATTTTTCTAAGATTATTTTTTTGATTATGCAACCTTTGCAGAGTAAGAAATGAAGTAGTAAACATTGTCACTCCATGTCTAACTAAATTCATCTTGTTTGTGAACTTTCTCATCATGTTCATAGCCAACGTGTGGTTATAGATAAAATCAACAAGACTAATGCCTCTTTGTATTGCTTTGTTAACTTCATCTTCCCAATGTCCTCTAACATCATAGAGTCCAAGGAGTCTAATACAAAAGCTTCCTTTTGGCTTCTAAAAATTTTCCTATGATCAAAATTAATAAACTCAAAATGAGTAACAAACTAACAAATAATAATTAAAATTGCAAAACTAATCAAATTTGAATAATTCTTACCAACCAACACATAATTACTTTTGTTGTTTGTGTCACTTGCACTACATTACGTTCTCCAATCTCTCAACAAAATTATCAAGAGCTTATATAATTCATCATCGGTCTTTATATACTCTAAAGCATCAACATTGTTCACAAACATTGATCCCTTGGATAATTCAACAAAAAAATTATCAATGTTATATTCTTCTTACCTCGTCCATGCATCTAACATAATTAAACATTCATGCAATACTCGTTCTTCTTCATGATTCTTCAACAATCCCTTTACGTATTCAAACTTCTTTTTAAGGAGTGAGACTTTACACTCACGTTATTTTGGAACCTTTAGGTTGGGACTGTAATTCCCAATTGCCTCAACCATCAATTTGAAACTTTATGAATTCACAACATTAAAAGGAATCCCATTTGTATATAAGAATCTTTTTATATGTTGAATAGTTCTTGCTTTGCATTCCTTTTGACAAGCATAACTTATGCTTGTTGGCTTATGACTTTTCCTAATTTGATGGTTGTCTCCGAGTTTTTAGAGAAAAGCAAGTCTATAAGGCATTTGGCATTGTTGGCCTTCTTCGCAGTAGGTAAAGAGGCCTCACTTGATGATGTTAGAGGCCTTTTCCCACTTCAGACATTCATAATTTCCCACGCTTCGTTTATCTCATCTTGGTTGTTTTGCAACTCATTCATGCATGCTTCATTTTTCCTTTGTTTCTTCTTATGGGCCTCCTTCAACAAGGCTTTCACTTTAGGCAAAGTTTTCATATAAGTTTCAACATCTCCCTTTATTCCTATTTGGTGTTTTTTGGCTCTAGTAGTCCACAAAAATCACACGTTACAGCCTTCTAATCTTTGACATCTTTCAAACTATTCCATTGCTATGCTATGTCAAGATTTTCATTGGTGGGCTTTATTGATCCATAAGAATACACTAGTGCAACTATGGATCCTTCATTTTTGAAAGGATGCCATGATTGAGAACAAGAGATTGGAGAAGAAACTAGTCATAGAGAAAAGAAATTAGAGGTAGAGCTAGTCAATTGAGAAGCAAAAGTGAAAGCCCATTTGTTGAAGAAGACAAAACAACTACAAAACCATAAAATAAAAGAAAGTGAGAACCCAATTGCCAAAGAAGAAAACCCAGTCATTAAAGAAGGAAAAAACAAAGGCAAAACTAGTAACCGAAGAAGAGAAATTAAGAACCTATTCACTAGAGAAGAGAAGGAAGTCACTAGAAAATTGCGCAGCGAGAGAAATGAGGTTGAGAGACGAACAAGTGTTAGGATATGAAAAGTGAGAAACTATGTTAGTATTTATAGGGATTTTTTTATTGATTATAAGCAAATGAAAAGAAATCTAAAAATAACCCCTTAAACAAGCCTTAACAATAGTGTTCAAAGGATTTTTCTAGAAAAAAAGAGAGTATAGTGCCATTATCTTGGTCTCTATAGTCGTTATTTGGTCCACTATAGCCACAACTCTAAACCTATGTTCTAAAAACTGGACCCAAAAATTGGTGAACTTGGTCACCTGATCGATTCAAATAAATCACAAAACTAGCCTGAAGAAAAATCAGTTAAGAATCGACCAAAAACCGATTCACAACGGGTCAAAGAAGAATGCCTAATACAATATTATTTTAATTTTTTCTTAAAAAAATTAAAACAACGTAAAGTATTTATCATTTTCTTCTTTATTTTAAATATAAACTTGTTTTTATTAATAAATGTTGATGTGTATACTTAAAACTTATATTTAAGTATCATGACATATTTGGTTTGCATTTTTGTAGGTATTGTAAATGTAAAGAACCTATAAAATTATGTTTTATTTTAATTTTTAGTATTATAAAATTATGATATTATGTTCTTTTAATATTATTTTATGTATTATTTAATTATTATTATTATTTTATTAATACCGGTTTGACCATGGTTCAACTACGATTGAACCATTAAACCTTGAACCAGTGCCCTGACCAGTTTAATGATTGATCCGGTTTTAAAAACATTGCTCTAAACCACGTTGCTACAAAGGGCCCTACAACAATTAGGGAATACTTATGTCGTTGCGACGATATATATATATATATATAGACAATAACTATCTTCAACAGGAGATAATCTTACTCGAGTCGGATAGGACTACTATAAGTGACAAAGATTTTCTTGTAAGTATTTAATGTAGTTGCACATCCAAAACTCAAATTCGAGACCACTAATTAAGTTTGAACAACCTTGTGCCAGTTGATCCACACATTAGGTGGTTAATGACGCTATAGAGTGTTATTTAAAACCTGAGTTTAAATTAATTTTAATAAAAAGTATTGATCATTAGTTGTATTTTTTTAATATGTGGATCATTACTTAAAAAGATAATTAAAAAATGAAAAAAGTAATTAATGTACTAATAAATGCATAATTTATGCAAGACAAATCATTCAGCAAAAAAAAATTTATACGAGACAAATGTTAATTACTTAAAGAAGTAAAAATAGAAAGTATTTATTTTTAAAAATATTTATGATAACAAAAATAAAAACATCAACAATTGTAAACCAATTAATGCTTCAAGGCTTTAGTTAAGAAAAGGAAGAGTAGAAATCTTTTGTTGAAAAAACTATTTATTATATACGTTATAAATATAAAATTAACTAAATACTTACTTTTCAAGAACTTTTCTATTTTTTACATTTTTTTAAAAGTTATGTATAACTAACGTATTAAAAAATATTACTTTCGTTACTTATCTTTTCTAGAAGCAAAACTACTTCTTATTTATCCACACATATAAAAGTGTAAAAAATATTAAATATTATATTCTTAATTATACTCTCATTTTATCTTATTCTTAAATATTTTACATACTTATTATAATAAAATATTAGAATTCAATTAATAAGAGAGTCAAATGATGCAATAGGAAATTTAAAATAATTTTAATATAAACAAAAATATTATTTTTATTTCTTTACGTGTATACTATAATATTAAAAGACAAATAAAATTGGGGATAATATAGTTAATATTTTCATTTGTATTAAATTATTTTTAATTTCATATTATGTTATTTATATCTATTATCATTGTTGTTAATTAGTTTAATTCCCATTTATTATTTTAATATTTATTCTACCAATATCCATCTACTTTTTTACAAGTGTGTAAATGATAAAAAAACAAATAAAAAAACATCACAATAAAAACAATTAACAGTGTCTTTGACTTTTAAAAGAATAGATAAACAAAAATACCTTTTCCCCTAAAATGCCAAGTAAAGTAAAGTAGTTAAAATATTTAATAAAAAATATTTAATGCTATTTATAATATACGAATAAAATTATATCTTCTTATAATATATTTTTCATTAATTTTTACAATATTCTGTAAAGAAAGTTTTAAACAAAAAAAAAATTCTACAATAAAAAAAAATTTGATTCATTAACTGTTTTAGAAATCTAAAAAGTATTTAATATTTTTCATTTAATAAGCAGTAGAAAGTTGAATAAAAATTTAGAATTATTCAAAAGACATTAATTAACAGGATCTAAATTCATTTAATTGTACTTACCTTTTTAAGCAATTAAAAAAATCTAATTAATAAATATTTTTTTGGAAGTAGTTATCTTTCTATTAATATAAAAATAAAATAATTTAGGTAGAAAATTCTTATATAATTGAGTACTAGTTTTTGTACAGTAACTTTCTTCCATTTTATTTACTTTTTCTATTCCTACTCAAAATAAAGATAATTTGATAATTAAATAATTTAGGCAATTCAGAAAATCTGTTATATGTATTTGAATTTAAATTTTGACAATAAATGGAAATTAAAAATGTTAAGTTACATAATTTGTCATTAACGTTCTAATTTCACATTTTGATAATTGATAATTTATTTTATCACTTATTTCTGCCTTACTCAATATTACTTCTTTATTTTAATATTTTTCAATTAATTTCTTTATTAAGTTATGATTATATTAATATAAAAATAAGAATTTATTGTGTGTTTGAATTTAAATTTTAACTTTGATAATTGATAATTTATTCTATCATTTATGTCCTCATTTACTCGAGATTATTTCTTAATTTTCATATTTCGTGATTTGTTTCTTTATTTAGTTATGAATTGCATATTTGAATTTTTTTTAGTGTACAATGGTCACACTAAGGATTGTATATTTGAATTTTAATTTTAATTATGATAATTGATTATTTATTTTATCACTTATTTTCTCATTTATTCCAGATTATTTCTTAATTCTAATATTATGTGATTTATTTGTTTATTTAGTTATAATTATATTAATATAAAGATAAGGATTTATCATGTATTTGAATTTGAATTTGAACTTTGATAAGTGATAAGTGATAATTCATTTTATAACTTATTTTCTCATTTACTCAAAATTATTTTTTAATTTCCATAGTCTACAATTTGTTTCTTTATTTAGTTATGATTATTATATTAATATATAGATAATAATTTATTGTGTATTTGAATTTTAACTCTAATAATTGATAATTCACTTTATCACTTATTTCCTTATTTATTTAACATTATTTTTTAATTTCAATATTCTGTGATTTGTTTCTTTATTTAGTTATGGTTATATTAATATATATAAGCATGAGAATTTTTAAGAAAACTAATTACTAAAAAAACCTCACATCATCATTAGCACACACTGACCAACAAGATATACTATAACAGAGGAATAATATGAACAACAACCAAAAATTGATGTTCATTGAATTGATAATTTTTCTTAATTTTACCTTTTATTTATTTCTCTTTCATCAATCACAAATGATCTCTGCTTAAACAAAATCACAACACTAAAGAGGCTTGAATTAGGTTACTTATTTATAACCGTTACTCAAAATTTTATGTTTTATAACTCTTAAATAATTTTCTCTCTCTCTATATATAAATTAGAATAGCTATATTAAACAAGAGCCATTTTAGCTGTTATTATTTAACAAGAGTGTTTTTAGCTTTCATTCTTCAATGAAAACATTTTTAGGGATTTTTTAACCTCTTATTTATTTCAATTTATCATTTTCAATATATTTTAGTTCTAAATTAAATTTCAATGTTTTTTAAAAGAAATTATCAATAATTAAAATTAATACTATATTCTAATAATTGTTTATTATAAATTTAAAATATAATTTACATGTTCAAAAATATTTATTTATTATAAATTTTAATTATAATAAAATTTAGGGTTAAATATATTTTTGGTCTCTAAACTTTTCTTGACTTTTACTTTTAGTCCCTAAACAAAAAATTAATCAGTCTTATTCCCTATACGTTTCATCCGCTAATGTTTTTAGTTCCTGTTGTTAAGTCCCACCATTAAACGATGATGTGACAACCACGTGAGTTGTCACGTCATCAACTAGTCTGACGTGGCTGTCATGTCATCATTTTTGGTAAATTATATTTTTAGTCTCTAAGCTTTTCACAAAATTCACTTTTAGTCTCTCATTAATTTTTTGACCAGTCTTAGTATTTGTCTTTTTATGAAATTCACTTTTGGTTCCTCAACAGTTTTTTAACTAGTCTTAGTCCCTCAACTATTGTTTGTTATTATTTTTAGTCCCTCCCATCAAGTATCACCACTAAGCAACGATGTGGCAACCATGTTGGTAGTCACGTAATTTGCCATGTGGACTATTAGGTTGACGTAGTAATTACGTGATAAAATGTTGCTGTTTCAATACATTTTTGAGTAGTTTCTAAGGTGTTACAATTTTTTAGACGTGTAAAACTGCTAAAAAAAGGGTTCAAAATTTGAAAAAAAATATAAAAGGAGATGTAATAAGAAAAATCAACAACTTCTAATTCAAATTTGGAAAAAAATAAATAGAAAAGGAGATGTAGCAAGCAAAATCAACAACCCCAGTCTCGACTTTGACAGGAAAAACCCGCCTTGACCCTGGTTCGGGTTTTTTCCGACTTGTAAAGTCAGGTTTGAGTATGTGACTCCTCGCCATGCCTTCGTTCTCGTATTTGTCCTGTTACATGTTTTATAATTTATAATTATATATATATATATATATATATATATATATATATATATATATATATATATTAGAGTTAAGTTTTTTTTATAATTATTAAAAATATAAATGATTTATTTTAATAGTTAAATAATTTGAATTATAATAATTAAATAACAAACTTATAATTATATATTTAATTAAAAATATAATTTAATTCTTAAATTTTTTATTTTTAAGTTCTTTGTTATTTATTAATTTTTATGTTTTGTTTGAATTAAAATATAATTAATAACTTAATATATAATTTATTTAAAAATGTATACCTAAATTAAAATTGTAAAAAAAAAGTGACTGGTTCTCTATGGGTTTACCCAAACCTGATAAAACCTCGCTAGGGATGAGGATGAGATTCAAAAATTTAAACTCACCTCTTTTAAACTTGAACTCACCCCGTTTTTTGTGGGGACAAGGACGAGGATGGGGAGAGCAAAACCTGTCTCGACCCACCCCATTGCCATGCCTACATCAAACTAATAATCTGCATGGCAAGTCACTTGACTATTAACGTGGTTGTTACATCATTGTTTAATGATGATGCTTGATAGAAGGCACTAAAAACAATGATGAACAATAATTGAGGGACTAAGACCAGTCAAAAAATTGTTAAGAGACTAAAAGTGAATTCGTAAAAAATAAAGGATTAAGACTGGTCAAAAAATTGTTGAGGTATTAAAAGTGAATTTTGTGAAAAGATTAGGGACTAAAAACATAATTTACCAAAAAATCTTACACATAGCAACCACGTTAGACTAATTGATGATGTGGCAACTCACGTGACTGCCACATCATCATTTAACGGTGAGACTTAATAATAGGAACTAAATTGTTAATGGAGGAAAAGCACAAGGACTAAGATTAGTCAATTTTTTGTTTAGAGACTAAAAGTGAAAATTGAGAAATGTTTAGAGACTAAAAACATATTTAATTGTATAATTTATATATTTAGAAGTATTTATTTATTATAAATTTAAGTTATATAAAATAAATATTTATTCTGTCTAATGTACAAATTAAAATACTAGTATATAATAAATATAAATTGAAATACCAATTTTATAGTTTTAAACATAATAACAGCCCATGCATTACACAGGTCACCATAGTAGTTATTTTTATTAAATAAGTTTTAATATTTTCACCATTTGAATTTATCTATGGGTTCATGAATGTTATTTTATTTTTAAATATTTTTCACCTTAAAATGTAAAAAAATTAATTATTTTTTTAAAATAAATTCATTAATTATTATTTTAATATTAATGATTAAAAATTAATTAATTTTTATTAAAATATAATATTTAATATTATTAATATATTCATGAATTTCTTAACTTTTTTGCTATTTCTTTTTTTATTAATTTATTTCTAAATGTTTAGCGATTTTAATTATTTGAATAAAAGTATTTTAGTTAAATAAGGCTATTTTGTTATAATAATTAATAATTAATGCCATGAATAATTTTTCAAACTTACTTTAAATGATAAATAATTTAAAATAAAAATGATAGCTACAGTGGCAGCAAGGTAACGCTGTAATAGGGTGGGGTGTGAAATGTACATGTACTTGTAACTTGGAAGCGCGGTGAATCGCGAATAAAAACAAGAGGCAAAACGAGAGAGAGCCACCGACTCACTCACCTCACAACTCACAACTCACAACTCACAGCTCACAACACGCACATTTGACACATCACACACAACACAACACAACAACGCAGAGAGAGAGAGACAAAGGTCACGTTGGATATGTAGCAGAACTGCTACACCTTCTTCTCTTCTCTCGGCTCCCACCCACCCACTCTTTCGTTTCCACTCCCTCAATTCCCTCTCTAACAATTCACAACGCTCACGTTGCGTCATTGATACGAAACTCTCGCCCTCCGCGTTCTCGCTCTCTCTCTGAATTATTATTCCCTGTCACCATCTCTCTCACTCTCTCTCTTTCTCTCCTCGAAACGAAGGAAGGAGAAAGAGGTTTTTCTTGTTGTTGTTGTAGAAGAAGCTGCAGAAGAATGGAGTCGACGGAATCTTCGTACGTGTCTTCTCCGGAGGGACCGAGGAAGCATGCTGCATCTCCTCCTCCCAAATCGCCTTCTCTAGGTATCTGATCCGATCCGATCTGTGTTCTCTCTCTATCGCTTCCCTTCTTACGTTTCGCTTAACCTTGCTCTCTGCAGCACGCAGTAATGTAGGTAAGGGACTGAATGTCGGTGACGCTGTTGTACGGTCAACGCCTTCATTCCCAACCCTAATTGTTCACAATGGAGCTTCAATGCTGTTTCTGGCTAGATTTAGATTCTATATTTTCTTTTCTGAAATGAAAATAATGAAGTAGGAGTGTTCTCGTGCCGTGTCTCGTGTGTGGATGTGATTTTTCGGGTTTTACTTTTTTTTTTTTTTTGAACTTCTGTTTTAGTAATTGAATGATTGCCATTATGATTTCGGAGTGAAGTAATTGTTCCGACTTTATTTTTTTCTTCAGTTTTTTATTTTGTAGATACCAAGCAACGTAGAGGGAGTACTTTTTTTTTTGAGGTCATTGAAGCTAACGAAACTTTTTAGAAAGCAATTTATATTTGAGAAAGGTTGGAGTTATTTCAGTTTCAATAAATTTAGGGCATATTCTACACGCAATAACGTAATCTGAAATTTCACTATTGCTGTTAATGTGTTATCTTTGACAGAAAAGTTTCTAAGATTTAGTTTGGTATCGGGGGAGAAAATTTCAGAATCGAGTTTGTCTTACGATTTTTGCTTTAAATAAATCTCATTCTAGAATTTTTCACCCCTATTTTTATTTGGATACCACACTAAACTCGAAGTTAGCAATTTTTGTTTAACCTAAAATGAGTAACCTTATTGTGTTGTCAGTTTAGCTTCGTATAATGAAGTCGTTGTGCTTTTCAAGGGGCTGTTTGGTTTCCGAGTTTATGGTTTTGTGTGAAGGCTTGATTTCTTTCCCTCCTTTTTTTTTTCAGCTTCCTCTTAATATTTTCATTTGCTGGTCAGAAGTATCATCATTTTCATAGTGGTTGAAGGGAAGCATCCTTTCATAAGCTGAGACAAATTGTTTTTTAATATAAAATTTGGAGAAGAGAATTATGTTATAGAATGCTTATGTGAATTGTGACGTTACAAAATTTGAATTATTACCAACTCTTATGTTACTGAGAGACAAACAAGCCTTCACACCTTTGTATGAGTAACTTAAGACTGTTACTTTCCTGCTTGTGTACTCTCCATTTGTTTTGTTTTGTGGGTACAAAAGTATGATATTCACGGAAAAAATATAATGGTATGATTTGTAAAACACTTATGTGAAATTATGTAATTAAAATTGTTCCAACCTCTAATCTTACTTGAAATATAACAATTATATTTGTCCTTCTTGTAATTTTTGTGATGTTATGCATTTCTGTTCCTTCTGGCATTTGATTCCATGCAAGTGAAACTTCAATGCTAGACTGATTTGTGTTTTATTTTTATTTTCATTTTCTAATATTTGAACTTAAAATTTTTTCCTAACTGCATCAATTTTACTTTGATTGTAAGTATGTGAAAGTTTTAAATTAATTCTTTGTTATTAATTTTATGTTTACTTCTTTTAGATTCTGAGGAGAAGCCAACATACATTAGGTTTCTTGTATCAAACTCTGCAGCTGGTTCAGTTATTGGAAAGGGTGGTTCAACTATCACTGATTTTCAGTCACAATCTGGAGCACGAATCCAATTGTCACGTAATCATGAATTCTTTCCTGGAACTACCGATAGGATTATCATGGTATCTGGTGCAATAAATGAAATACTGAGAGCTGTGGAACTTATTCTTTCTAAGTTGCTCAGTGAGGTAATCTCTATGATGTTGATTTAATTAGTTATTGGAAGAACATATGTCTTACATGCTTCTGAAATTTATTTGCTACTTGTGATTAGCTTCATAGTGAGGATGACAATGATGCTGAGCCAAAAACAAAAGTGAGACTCATTGTTCCTAATGGTTCATGTGGTGGAATAATCGGCAAGGGAGGTGCTACCATTAGGTACCATTACTTTTCTTTGTCAAGTTGTAGGGCCTACTTGTTTGCCATGTTTATGAAATATGTACTGATAAAAGTAGTCTTTGATACTAGTCTTTTTCAATTTCTGTTCTGGTATGTCTTGACTTCAAGGGGTTATATTTCCTTTGTGGATGCTGGTTCTTTGGTGCCTGAGCTTTTATTTCCCCTTTCTGCCCCCTCTTGCTAAAGAAAAGAATGCTATTGTTTGGTCAACTATTATTTTCATTGCAGGATCCTTTCTCTATGTTTCAATGTTATTCATAGATGGAGATAAAAAGCTTAGCTTATACGTTTTTTGCTGTTGATCAGGTCATTCATTGAAGACTCTCAGGCTGGCATTAAGATATCTCCTCAAGATAATAATTACTATGGACAGAATGATAGGCTAGTGACGCTGACAGGAACTCTTGATGAGCAGATGCGTGCAATTGATTTAATTGTTTCTAAGTTAGCTGAAGATCCTCATTATGCACAGTCCATGAATTCTCCATTTTCATATCCTGGTTAGTGTCATTTGTTCATACAATGGAGTATCCCTTATCCATTTGTGGATTTTGCTAGTATGTTACGCATATTTATTTTGGAGCACCTAATATGTAAGATGACTGTAATTGCTGATGTTTAAAATTACTCATATATCCTCTATCATCTGTGTTTTCCTTATGTACGTGTCTCTGCAAGTATGGTCTTCTTCGTTGCAGGGAGAGAGTAGATAGGGGTGTTACTTGAATTAGTATATCCTCTTCACTTATTGTTAGTTTAGTTTGCTTATGTTATGATCACTTTTTATCTTTTTGCTTTCTGTTCAATGAGATGGGCCCATCTGTCTTTCTACTTTATTGTTTACTTAGAGGATAGTTTTGGTGGGAAAATGTTCTCTCTACAACTTTGAATAGCACACTATTTTAAAATATAACAAATTTGAAGTTTCTAACATAATACATTTGTAATACCTTTTGATCTTACTGAATAAGACTTATAAGAAAAATTGTAAAAGATTAAGTGTATGTTAAGTGTGTGTTTATTTCAGGTTTCTGAAACCAGACTGTACTGGCCGGTTCAACCTGTAACTGGTCACCTACCCAGCCTGGTGATCTAGTCTGGTTATATAATTATAAACCTTTAAATCTTCATTCAAAATGTAGAAAAGGCTGTGAATGGGTTGTGAACTGAATGAGCTGTTTGAACTATTAGCCGCTCAAATGGTTTGCATGGTGAACAATAATTATTCCTCTCTCTAGTCTCCACCTCAATCTTCTGCTGTCCAGCTCGGGTCACTGCTCACATCTCCAGCATTCACTTTATCTGTGGCTGGTTAAGCTATGTGCTCCTCATCAATCCAGTTCCTTAATCTGTTCTGCTACAATGACTGCATCATTAATTAACTGTTGGAAGCTCTTATTTTTGCTGCACCTGCGGCTTTGAAGGGAAAAATTTATTAGGAAGAGAGGAAAATTAAAGAGGACAAGATAAACTGTGTTGCTAAATGGGTAAAAGTATTTACAGGAGAGAAAGTAATATGAAGGAAAACTAATAAGCTTTGCTCACTTGGGCTGTTTTTGCCTATCACTCTATCAGTATTGATCTGAGTATCTGACAATTGTCTCTTTTGTGCCTACTACAATATTCATTCCAAGAATTGGAAACATCCATCATTGACTGTATTTAAAAGAAGCTTGGATTCATATTAAAGCATGCATATAGTTATTGCTTAGTAAATTAGTATATATGAGTCAATGTGTGAATATGTATTACAATTTTTTTATTGGTACATATATATATTTTAGTGAATAGACATCTATTGTACTCCTCCAAAGATATATGGAGCCTTCAGTTTGGTTTTTTGATAATAAATACATTAAATTGGTCCTCCAATATCAAATTTTGGCATCAAATCGTTCCTTTTCAAGGAAAAATTTGATTTTAGAAAATGACATTAAAAAATTCGTTTGTGGTCAACAATTGACATTGGAGGAGTATTTTGGTGTATTTATTATTATAGGACCAAACTGATGACCCGTTTTTCTTTGGAGAATCAATAATATATATGCTTGGATTCGCACTTATGCTACTTTGCATATATATTATTCACATAGATATATGTTATTGACTTCTTGCTGTGCATATTCACGTAATTCCTGAATAAATCATCAATATATTTTCTTACTATAGATTGAAACTTAAGGGACTTTAAATGCAGTGAATTAAAAATTAATAAAATAAATGTTAAAGTTCTCTCATACTTGGTAATTAATCTGATTGCTGGTGTATAATGATTGTCAGCAAACTAATAGTATCAAAAAAATTATATCACAAAGAAAAGGTCAATAATATATTCTATATTTTTCCAAATATTTATTGTTGTATAATTGTTTTCCAAAATGGTATAAATTTAAGATATTTCTTATATTGATGTCAAGTTGTCAACCATTATTATATATAATAACATGTGGATGCTTTCTCTATATATTGTTAAAGTAATAGGTGTATGTGCATCTTTTCTTGATAACTTATTTGCATTTGATGGTAAAAAATGCAACTTAATTTTGTATTACCTTGTGAATCATTAATAATATATCAACTTTCAACAAGTAGTTAGTAGCAAGTGCTGCAAATGGCATCACTGAAAAGTTGCTTTAGAATAATATGGAAAACAACTCAGGCTTGTGAAAATGAGGCCTGAGTCAGTCATTGGTCTCTCTCCCCCTTGTATACTTTCATTTCAAAGCTCATTTAATTTTTCTTTGAAGGTAACAAATTTCATATGCAAATCAAAAGCTAGATAGTGGTTCGGGTGGCAACCACAAAACCTACCCTACTGTGAGGCAGTGAGGTGAGGTGGCTGCCTTCTTGAAAATGAGGCAGCCGGAAACCCACTTAGATTTTCTGCACTGTCTATGTCCTATCCAGGAAGGAGCTACTGGTTTTGATTCCAAGAGATAATCAAGAATATTATTCATAGTCTCACCTTAGTTAGGCTTCAAGCTAGTATTTACTACTTAGAGTTAGAGATAATGAATAATATGAAGCAATTGACTATGAAACATGTTCCTTGCTTCACTCAATGCTCACGTTAACTTGATCTGCCTCCTTGTGGCTAGGTTTAGGTTATACTGCATGGTTCAAAATTATGTTTTAGCTTCTATCTTTTTTTTGTGGTGTATCATTCTTATTGGTATGTATGTTTGAGATCAATTCCATGCTTTTGATTTTGAATGATTGTGAATTAGGCTTTAATCTAGTATTTAGCGACAAGAATACTGTCTAATTTACTTGAATTGTATGTTCTATGAAACATGTACCTTGCTTCACTTAATGCGCACACTAAATTTGCTCCTTGCGGCTTGGATCTGGACAACCATGATTTGGAAGCCATCATTTTCAAATTTAAGTCATAGATTTTCTTGGTATCATCATTATTCATATTCATTACAATGCTGCGTGTCAAACTCATTTTTGCATAAATGTTTTGGCAATAAAAAGGACTTTTTTGTTTCTTATCACAAATTTTTAACTATTGATATGTGAGTTGGTTTCCTAATTGATTTTCTCTAAGGAACAGCTTGAAAAGAAGTCATATTTCCTCTATATTTTTCCTAACATTGCTTGTAATACCAAAACAAGTTTTTCCCTTTTGTTGTTCTTCCCATACTTTCTTCTAGTGAATTGGGCTTGGAAAGGAGAGAATTGGTAACTTTGCTAGAGTGGCTCAAGCATTGTTCATCTTGTATTGTAGTTCTTCTTCATATATTGCCTCTTGGGCTTGAAGTGTGGTCAATTCATGGGTATTCTTAGTTCTAAATTTAATTTAATTATAAATATTGAGAGTTGCAAGGATATCTTGGTCACTTCAACCTGGTCAGACTCTATGATATCATGTAAGAACCAATTGTCCAATTCAACTGGAGTGCTTAACCTGTTGGATTGAGGCTCAATTCTGGTTTATATCTCTAACAATGATATTTATTGAAATAAAGCAGCAATATGCAACCATGGATGTCTCTATCAAAACAACAGTAGAGTATACTTAAAATATGCTCATTTTTAGAGTTATTTATTTTATAATCAGGTTATGCTCTATTTTGATGGCAGTGAAAATGAAGATTTAATATGTTGTGCTTTGTATACGTAGTTATGTGTTGTGATGAATCATTATTGGTGAGTTTGATGCTAAGTAAAATTTATTTAACATTTAGGTGTTTACTTCTCGGGTTATCATGGTGTTCCATACACATATGTGCTTCCATCTGTTGCACCAGCGGGATACAATGCAGTGAATTACAGAGCAAATGGTGCTGGAGGAAAGTTCCAGAACAGCAAGGTTCTTCTCATTCCATTAATTTAATCTTGTTTGAAGTTTTTCATGTTGTAAGTTGCTAGGTTTTCAGACACATGCACAAGCGAAAGATGTTAAATCCCCATGTCTTGTAAAGGAGGCTGATTAACATGGATGCTATGGCATTTGCAAAGACAAAAAAGTAAAAGGCCTTAAACTAAATATTAAAATAAAATAAAGGCTTGAATATTAAAATACTCTCCATATACACCCCCTCTCCGTCTTCGTACCCCCCTTCTTGTCCTCCCTCTCCCTTCCTCCTCCAAGCTCCACTCCTTTCTTCCCGATTATTTTGTTAAGAAATCCTCCACACTTTTGGCTTCCAAGAAGATAATCAATGTCGGCTTGTATTTGACCATGCAACTCGACCACACACAATTGCATATGAAAAGAGAACAAATCCCCAATGAATATGGGGAGGCTTCTTGCCACCTCCACCGGGACTCACTTTTCCTCCATTGACGTCAACACGCACAAGTCGTACACCATCTGTGTTGGGTTGTGCAGTTAGATGATATTGTTTATCTCCCTATAGAAGCCAAGGGGATGGAAGGTTTCTTAACAAACTGATTGCTAAGGGAGGGTTGGAATTTGGAGGACAAGGGAGAAGAAAAGGAGTTGTGGAGATGGAGAAGGGGAATATATGGGGGAGTATTTTAATATTTAAGTCTTTATTTTATTTTAATATTTAGTTTAAGGCTTAAATATCTTTTTCGTCCTTGCAAATATATCACCTTTTGCTTTTACTTTATTTCCTGTAAATTATTTTATTTTTGTTTGTAATCCTTGCAAATATATCACCTTTTGCTTTTAATCCCTGATGACGTGACACTTTTTGATGACATGACACTTGATGACATAATTTTTTTATGACATGACATTTTGGATGATGTGACACTTGATGATGTCGTCATTTTATAATGTGACTTGATAATGTCATTAATGATGGAAGTCCGTCAGCTACATTTTTCCTGTGTTAATAAATGTATAGACATGTAAATGGATAAAAGGTGGCATTCAAAAGAAACATTTTCCCTGTGTTTGCTTACAGAACGTCATTTGATGTTTTTTTATAGTGCAGTAGCTACTTAGTCAAATGGGCAGCAGTTTGCATTTTAGGTAAACATGCTTGTTTATCACTGCTAATTGCAGACATGAATGGGTACTAACTTGTTGGATGACTGGGAGAAAGAAGCTTAGATATGATGGTTTAGGACTTGATGGCAGCAATTAAACCTGTGAAATATATGCATTATTCATACAATATCCTTAAAGGTATTTTGACAATAAGTTCTTTGTTGACTTGATATCGCAAAAATAAAGGCAAATAACCAAGTTAAAATTGATGTGACTATGCTATAAATTGTGATTTTGAATCTAGCTTTTGATGGTTTTTGATCAACGTCTGTTAAAAGGCTAACCTTGTCCATAATTAGGATGAGTTGACAGTCCAATTAGTAGAACCAATCAGTCCAACATTTCTGATAGGTCTCTGTCAAAAAATAAAAGGCAATTATAATTATGTATGGGCAATTATGTTTTTATATGAGGCGGTAGTCTTCTATTTTCTACATGAATTGTTTTTTAGTGTAGACTGCAGTTATTGTTGGGTATCATTAGGCAGTTTTTTTATAAGACACTTGTATGTGTTTTATTGATATATGTATGGCTGGCAGTTATGGGGGAGCTTGTGTACGAGTTTGCATGTATGTTTGAGAGAGAAAACACTCTGCTAGGGCTTAGGCATGTGTTTGTTTGTGCTCTATACCAGAATTAGAGAATAATTAAACAGAAAAACTCTCTGCTAGGTTCTGCCAAAAATTATTATCAATAAAACTAACAGAGAATTCTCTCTCTATACCAGAATTAGAGCATAATCAAACAAGCACATGCCTAAGCTCTAAAAGAGAATTCTTCTCTCGCAAACAAACATGCAAACTCGTACACAACCTCCCCCATACATATGTCAATAAAACATATATAAGTGTCTAATAAAATAACTGCCTAATGATGCCAAACAATAACTGCACTCTACTGACACTAAACAACAACCAATACATGTAGAAAATAGCAGACCACTGCCACATATAGAAACAAGTGTCCTAGACATAAATTATAACTGCCTTTTTTTTTTTTTTGACATAAACCTTCAAAGACCTATCAGAATTTGGTCTAACAATTTCAGACCATTTTGAGGACCTGTTTGGTTTGCATGAGTTTATAGGTGAGTGTGATAGGTCAGTTAGTAATTAGTTAGTTAGGTTAGTTTGTCAAAGAAATACAAGGGGTTGCAACTGATTAGGCCCATTAATAGTGGGTTTATGTTAGTAGACTGGTAGCTATATATAAATAGGAAGAGGGGTTGAGATGGCTTTTATCTTGTTATTTATGAGAGGTTGGGACATTTGGGTATTGGGAGGTGCGCAGAACCTTGAAGTTCTGCATGTGTGCTCTTTTCTGTAAATTGGGGATTTCTTCCCTATTCTTTCTAGTAAAGATATCAATTTCTATCAATTGGTATTTGAGCCTTCCACCATGTCTCATAGTTGCAAACGAGTGATGCAGGTGGTGGCGCCAACGTTGCAGTGTTTGCCTGAATTTAGTCAAAGGATTAGTGCACAACCAGCCTGCGCGGGCGCTTGGGCTGTGGAGTGTGGTGGGATGTTAGGATCCAATTGCAAGCCATGGGATGTATGGGATTCTAATGTGGGGTTTATAAGGTCTTGGGCTCCCAACTACAAGAAGTAGCTTTTGTGGTGTGGTTCTCCCAAGGGTCTTATCAATTGGTACCAGAGCTTCGATCTTGGAGCTGTGGGGTTGTGAAAATGATTCTAAAATTTGATGGAAGGGCGATTCCAAAATTTGATGGGATGAGCAATGCCTATTGGTGGTTGATCAATTTAGATCAGTATTTTGAGGCCCTTGGAATGTGTAGGAGGAGAAGCTATCTTGGGTTTGGATGGCATTGAGAGGAAATGCTCTAAGTTGGTTTTCTTGGAAGAGCAACCAAAATGCCACATTTTTTTACCTTGAGACGGCTGTGCTCAAGCTGTTCCAACCAGAGCTTGGGGTTTATCTTCAAGATTCAGAACCCAGAGAGCAAGAAAACATAGGTGAAGGCAAATCTCTACGGAGCAAGAAACATGGCAACAGAGAAGAGTCTAGAGTGGTGGATGGGCCAATGGCACAAATGGTTCTTGAAAGTTACCTTCAAGTTAAGCAAGTAGAGGCAGCAGCGGAGGAAAAAATGAACTTGGTGGTAGATCAGAAAGAAGAAACTGATGACAAAAGGCAGCAAGAAAACATAACAGAAGATGAAGATTTGGAGACAACAAAACCAGTAGCTCAAGGGCAAGAAACCAATACAAGAAGGCTGCAAAAATCGGGAGAAACCCAACAAAATCAACCGAACAACATTATGGACAAAGAATAAGAAAACAGAAGCAAAAATGAAGTTTTTGAGATCAAGAATCACAGTGGTAGAGATGACACAAAGATGGGTCCCTTTTGGGTTGCAAAGAGGAAGTGAAAATTGAGGGAAGCCCTGTGTTTGACAAGAGGGGAGAGCCAAGGATTGAACTGATGACAGCAATTGAGGTTTTGGGTTTAGGCAGTACCATCAACCCACCACAGAAGCACAATAAGGTGGAGGATCTTGATAATCCTCAGCTGCAAGCCTGCAACCATGTGCAGTAGTTTAGTTTGCAATAAAGCCATGGGATCTTATCAGTATAATTACAGAGGCTCCAATGCTTTGTTTCATGGCCAAAAATGCCTCAGAAAACAGAGCAATAGAGAAGAATGGAGGCACTCACATATTTGAGTTTGACCCAGGAGGATTGAAAGTTAATTTTGTGCTGCAGTGGTCCGGTTGGCTTGGACATCCTGCTTCAAACAACTAGAACACAGAAGGGACTTTATTTCAGCAACCATTAGCTATACACCTTTAGGGCAAGGTGAATGCTTGGGGGGAGTATTGATTAGGCCAGTTAGTTAGTTATGTTAGAAATTAGTTAGTTAGGTTAGTTATGTTAGTAATTGATAGGAACCAGAGGAATAAAATAGAAATGAAACTGAACTTTGTATTAAGATAGCTCAATTACAATCTCACAGAACACAGAGATCACTAATGCAACAGTAAGAAGACTGAAAAAATAATGATGAATTGGAGCATATAGCTCCTTACAAGTTGTATAGGAAAATTAAGGAAAAAACAGTGACACTCCAATTGGGAGAGAACCTTCTCTGCTCAGCCCAAACCTCCCAATACCAAGATGCCTCCTCTCCCCCCCCCCCCCAATTCGGTTACCCATCCCCAACTACTCATGATTCCCGCCCCTCACTCCTCCACTCTCCTTGCCACTAGGCAATTCTGTTACTCACCCTTAGCCTGATTTGTGGGCCTCTCCTCTCCATGGCCCATTCCCCTATATCTCTCTTTACCTCTCCTTCGATAAACATTTACTATGGACCTATCAGTAATTAGTTAGTCAGAAATACAAGGGGTTATGTTAGTAGGGAAATGGGTCTGCAATTGGTTGGGCCCATTAACGGTAGGTTTATGTTAGCAGACCAGTAGCTGTATATAAATAGAAAGAGGGGTTGAGAGGGGTTTTATCTTGTCATGTGTGAGAGGACTGGGGCCTTTGGGCATTGGGAGGTGCAGACCCTCAAAGTTTTACAGTGTGTGCTCCTTTCTGTAAGCTGGGGATTTCTTCCCTATTCTTTCTAGTAAAGATACCAGTTTCTATCAGTGTGTGTAAAATCTTACAAATATATGGAAAGATTAATTTATGTGAGTCTTGAAAATGAAAACATGATAACAATATTAGAATCCTAAAAGAACATAAAATGTTATTTGTCAAATAGGGAAAGTAATTGAGTTTCATGCTTGAGGGATCCGTTACCATATTTGGCTCACTTTCCATGCACATCTTATTTTTTCCCCTTAATCATAAGAAAGTCAACATGCTATCGTGAGATTTTGTCTATAATCAATAGTGAATTTAGCGAATGAAAAAACTACTTCTCTTTTCTGTTTAAATCCTGCATCCTCGTGTGGTGATTTGCTTTATCAGTTTGATGAACTGATGTATTTTCTGTTATTTTCCAGGAGGAGCAGAGTAACTCGTTGACCATTGGTGTTGCAGATGAGCATATAGGATTGGTTGTTGGTCGTGGTGGAAGGAATATTATGGAAATTAGTCAGGTTTGCTATGCCTTACGCTGTTCGTAGGTATATATTATGATAACTCGTACAATAAACTAACTGACGTCTGCCTTTTCAGGCTAGTGGGGCAAGGATAAAGATATCAGATAGAGGAGACTACATATCTGGAACAACCGATAGGTAGGAAATTGTTCACTCAAGATTTTGCTTGCTTCATAGCTCCAGTATAACAAAAATCATTAAGCAAATGTCTTGACATAATATCTTTAACCGTAAATGTTTAATACGTGTTTCTATTTTCCTATTGCAGGAAAGTTACCATAACCGGATCCCAGAGAGCAATACGTATAGCTGAATCTATTATATTGCAGAAGGTTGCTTATGCTACCGAGAGGGTGATCGAGTAGTTTGCAAGTGCATCCGCTGTTGGATGCTTAGTGAATCTGCTTGCTAATTGCTTATACATTTGCTGAATTTTGGGATTTGTTTACATAAATTATTATCACAGGATATACCTTTGGAGATCTTTATTGTAGCGGGAGGGCAGGATTTTTTTTCTTTCTTTGAATTGGGAGCGGTCTTGTAGAATTTCTTCTCAAACCCCTTCAACAGACAAGTTCGATTGGAAAGTGCATTTGCACATTTCCAAAATGTAGTATTTAGAACTATATTCTTTTTTTTTTTAAGTCAACAGGTGTTAATGTCATATTATCTGTATCCTCAATTATTAGCCTGAGATAGAATTTGAAAATTATTGTGTGATAGCAATTGAGAATCAAAAATTCACTTGTGAGTTGTCAGAACCTCACGCCCGAGTTGTGTTTATAGTTTTTCATCTTATATTAATATGACGACGACTTACAGGCCACTTTGTATTAGAATCTCTAGCAGTTTTTCGCTTTTAGATGCACTTTTTAACGAAATAAATTTGTTCCATTCAAACGGTGTTTATCACTGTTAAGTCATTTACAGCAGGTTGTGCCGATTGTTTTATCTGTGTTTTGCATGTGTACTGTTTTCTTCGCAAGTGCTCTGATAAAAATCATCATACTTTTTATCTTAAACAAGAAGTCAATAACACAGCATAAAAAAGTATTTGATGAAACCTAAAATTACCCGCTGTTTATCTTTATCCTACCGTATAATTATTATCCTTTAAAAAAGGTACCCATAGTTCTATACAGTCTACTTGCTATTTCAGTGTGGGACACGGATTCTCTCCAGTTCTGTAAAAGTTTGGTTGCTTTGCTTGTCCTAGTCTCTTCCATTTTGCAGCTGCAAGCATGTGCGAAAGTGGTAGCGGTCCCTTGTCTTAGCAGCCAAACCTGGTTTGGTTACGTCATGTTTGACATCTGCTAGGCCACTTTTTCATACTGGTGCTGGGCCTCCTAATTAGCTTTCCGAATTCCGATGTCTCAAAGGAACTGTTGTCTACTTATAGTGTGTTTGGTTTAGCATTAAAAACTCACGTTTCCACTTTAAATTTACGTCAACATTGAAAAAAGATGCAGAAGCTAATGTAATTAGCTTCCACGTCCACTGCTTTGGATCCGCATCCAAACATGTGGTTAGTATCGCAAAACAATGATTAAGGACCTACTGGATTATTCCTTTTGAAAACAGTTTTCAGTTTTCTAAAATTAAATATAAAAAACTTATTTTATTAGTCAATTTTTTAAAAATTGTTAAAAACTATTCTCTATTTTTAGTTTTTAGCACTAAAAACTGAAATAGGTTGTAGATGTTTTGGTTTTTGTTCTGTTTTTTTTTAAAAGCCTTGTTCTGGTCACAAATAACACCAACGAACGTGGCTTCATCAGCTTTATCTGTTAATAGGCACCCAAAATGTACCATGGAATTCCGTGTCGGAGAGGAAAATGGGTTTCTGTAATTAGTGGGCCACATTAGACAAACTGCATATGGCTGGAGACGTTCTTTACGCTGGAGACGGCGGTTGTTGCCTATGACATGGCAGCATTGGTCTTGAAAGGTGGCGAAGCGGTTCTCAGCTTCCTGGACTCGGTTGGCAAGTACTCAGTACCCCCCCATCCAAATCCCCTGTGGACATATGCACCGCTGCCATTGCTGCAGTCAGACTAATGAACCTGAAGCTTGCCGCGAGTTGCTTCAGCTTCAAGATTTTCTCTTGCACCCACAAGTTGCACGAATGCATATTTTTTTCTCCATTTATATATTCTTTAAAGACAATCCTCTTCGAATAAACACTAAATGTGTCTCCTAACCCTACCGAACGCCTAGATTAACTGGTGTGAAATTGTTTCAGTTTAATCAGTGATTTCAAATTTCAAGTTTTGGATATGCAATGTGTTAGATATTCAAAGTATTGCCCATAACAGTCCTATCCAATTCGAATATAATTGTCTCTGGTTGAAAATACATGTGGTCTCTATCAAAAATATGTGTCTCCCAACAGAAATTCAATTCTTCTCTTAAGAATATTTTGAAAATCAAGACTTATCAAACAATATTTGGAACTTTGTTCTCAAATTATTTAAATTTTTTTTTTAGAAACAAAATTGAAAAGAAAATCAAACAAGCCCATAAGTTGCTTAGAGCAGTGTCTGATTAAATTGAATTTTTTATGTAAAAATAGTTCTAATGAAAAACAATAACTAAATGAGTTATTAAGAGAGGAAACTTATAAATTGACGATTTAATGAGATAACAAAAATACTAGGAAAAGTAATCTAAACACTTCGCGTATTACGATAGGCAAACTATGTCTCATAAGATAAATTCGTAGTGTTTTGTCTAATATATTTATTGTAGTTGTGCATGCTTTGATGATGATATGAATAATATATTTTTTCCTTTTTTTATTATGTCAAATGAAACTTTATTAATAGAGATCAGAATTGAGAGCATCAATAATTAATAAAAGGAGGGGTGGGGCGGGGGGAGTCCATGATATGAATTTTAATTGACTATCTTGTGCATTTTGACTATTAAGCGTGTACCACTTAAAGTATACGAGTTATTATTTTTTATTTTAATAGACTTAAATATACTTTTGGTTCTCTATCTTTTTACTAAAATTCGTTTTGGTTCTTTATCTTTTAAAAGATTCATTTGATCCTTTAACTCTTAAATTTGAGTCAATGTTGTCCTTTCGTTAACAGTGACCGTTTTTGATTTTGGGACACAATTTTGAACTCTTTTTGATCGATTCAAAACCTGAAACTTGTCCCATTAAATTCACATACATGAAAACTATAGAATCCAACTAATATTTCAATCAAAAAGGGCTATAAACATGGTGAAAAGTGAGTCTCACGAGCATCTAAAAAACAAAAAAATATAATATTAGATTCTTTTTTGATTGCTTGTGAGATTCACTTTTCACGCGTTTTTCATCATGTTTATAGTCCTTTTTGATTCAAACATTAGTTGGGTTCCATCATTTTCATGTAAGTAAATCCAATGAGACAAGTTTCAGGTATTGAATCGATCAAAAAAGGGTTCAAAATTATGTCCCAAAATCGAAAACAATCACTATTAATGAAAGAACAACATTGACTTAAATTTGAGAATTTAAGGACCAAAATGAAATTTTTTAAAAGATAAAGGACCAAAATAATATTAAGTCTTGTTAATATTATAATACAGTTAAATGAGTTAATGATACAAAGTAAAATAAAACTTCTCCAACGATCACGTCAAAATATCTCATTTTTATGGTTGTGGTGGTATTGTTTTAACAAAAATGATATTTGGATACCTAAAATGTTAGTTGACATCTAGTGAGAGAGAGAAAAAAAGAGAGAAATATATGTATGATAAGTGATATGATGTGATGGAACAAAAGAAATTAAAAGTGTTATGGAGGTGTTTGTAATATTTGGGTGTCCAAAAATCATTGCTCTTGTTTTAATAGTGTATGACTTCAATATCTTCTCCAAAATTTAGATCTTGCAATGCAACCCCTCAAATAGAAGAGTTGGCTTTAGAATATGCAAAAAAAGGATACGTACGTGTGTTGTTATAATGAGACTATTGAAGGATAAGAAATAGCAATCACAAAAATTATTAAGAAAAATTGTACTTGTTCAATAATTGTATAATGAGAGATATGAAAAAAGGAGAAAAATGTGAGATAAGATAAATAACGTGATAAAATGAGATAGAGAAAAAATAGTGTCATAAAAATATTATGAAAAACATATATAAATAATATATAATTGAATTATTAATCTTATTATTTGTTGGTCATGAAGGGTTTATCATTGTAGGGAAAAGGTGGACCAACAGATTGCAAATTACTAATTTTGTAAAGAAAAATATTTTATCAACAAAACTGAGTTCTACACACACACACACTATAATTTTTTTAATGTTTAAATAATGGAAATGGCACACACACACATACTTTAATTTTTTTAATGTTTAAATAGTGGAAAACAAGAATAGATAATGTATTATGTCTATATATATTTTAGGTTTTAATATAAAATTTTCACCAATAGTTATAATCCATCAGGGTAGACGCGCGACTCAAGTCCGGGTTTTGTCACCCCTCACCCAATCCACTACGTTGTCATAGTGATTATTATCATTGTGCTTTCTGATGGTCCACGCTCCTCAAGGTTCAAGCTTTATATTTGCCAATAATATTTAATGGCTTTCTGATCAAGATTTGTGAAATCAACTAATAAACGTGCGGAGTATTGCCTTTCGAAGCCAAAACCAACGTTAGAAATCTTTTTCACGTTTACAAAGTTTGTACTACTTAAAAATATTTGAGTGACATTAGTTAAATGTGGTTAATTTTGATGCGTCAAGGAATTAATTTTTTTAAAATCATGTCTATATACATTAAAATAACCTATTTTCTTATGTTTACTATTTTAGTTAAATTTAATTTAACAATGTCTTGATATATGATTTATAATAAACGGAAAGAAATTTTATCAATATTTTTTGCACCACTCCAAGTTGATCTCAAGAAAAATAAGATACTATTTTTCTTACGAAAAGATAAAGGGTAAGGCAATTTATTAATATATAATGCTTTTTATAACATCATCTACAATGATACACAGTAATATTTATAGCAACCAAAACTAACCATGATACTCTGTGTAACACCACCATGCATGCATGAAGCAGGACGACCACGAAAGTCACACTGCAATTTATTTTTGGAATCACAAATATGGCAACAAGAAGATTGAATGCTAGCTATTATATATATATATATATATGCCTAAAAAAACAAAACCAGCTCTTCATAAGTTTAAGGGGACTCATGATTTCCTCCCCCACCCCAACCAGATCCAGATCCTGAACCATACCCAGAGCCACTACCATAGCCAGAACCTCCACTACCACCTCCGCCGCCGCCACCTCCTCCTCCTCCACCACCACCACCACCACCTCGTCCGCCACTTCCACCTCCTTGACCATAACCACCTCCTTCACCGTATCCAGAGCCAGAACCGTTAGAACCTCCCACCTCCACCTTTGCCACCCCCTCCTCCTCCACCTCCACCGTTCGCACCGCCACCAGACCCATATCCGGACCCATACCCTGATCCGTACCCTGAACCACCGGACCCACCACCGCCACCGCCTCCTTTACCGCCGCCGCCGCCGCCGCCACCACCTTCTCCTAGGGTTCCTCCACCATACCCTTCACCCCCTCCAGACCCGTACCCGGACCCATACCCAGAACCACGTCCAAGACTACCACCACCGCCGCCTCCACCAAGTAACCTATCTGTGACCCTTGCAGCAAATGCAAGGTCCACAATCAGCAAAACAATGAAAGCAGCCCCTAAGACCTTGGAGCTTGCCATTGCCACAAACTCAATAGAGAAGTAATGTTGAAAATGAGAATGTGATGATTTTATATGAATGTGGCTTCTGTATACTAATGGTTGAGGAAGAGAGCACAGACACACATTGACAATAGTAAGAATCTATTGCCCTGCTTGTTTGTCTTGTACTTCGGTGCAAAAGTGTGAGGTAAGGGACCCTATATATACACGTTGTAAAGCACATGCTGACTCTAGTAGCTTCCTTGACACCTAACCAGTTACTATTATATTGGTACATGTCATGATTGATTTGAAGGAACTTGTTGAGTGGTGGTGTCATTGCACTTTGCACTTGCACGTAGTGGGTGGTGGGAAAAAATATTGTAGTATCTGGTGCTGGCGGAATCTCTGCCTTTTTGTGGAATTCCTTCTTAGGGATTTCTAACCTATCTCAAGTAAAAAGGGATTAAACAATTTCATTAAAGATGATTAGTGTAATTTTTTTATAGAAATTGTCTAATTTATTTCAAGTAAAAATGGAATTAAACAATCTTATTTAAAATAATTAGTGCAATTAATACCTGCAATTAATCATCTTAAAGTACATTAGACAATTGCACCAATCATTCTAGTTGGAGTTGTTTAACTCTAGTTTTATTGGTGGTAAGTTAGACAATTCCTTTTTTATGTTATACCAATCATCTTTAAGTATATAAAAAATTATACCAATCATCTTTAATGAGATTGTTTAACCCTATTTTTATTTGGGATAAGTTATACAATCCCTTCCTTCTTACATATACAATCAACAAAACTCTTATAATCTTACTATGTCCTCATGGATCACACGAGATGGTTAAGTTTGGTTAAACACTAAATTTTAAACAAATTATGAATTTAAACACGGGGTTGTCTAACTTGTCTCAAGTAAAAATGAGGTTAAACAATCCTATCCAAAATGATTGATGCAATTTTCTGATGTATTTTAAGATAGTTGGTTGTAGGTATTAATTACACCAATCATTTTAAATGGGGTTGTTTAACTCTATTTTCACTTGAGGTAAGTTAGACAATCCCTTTAAGTACAAGTAAATTTTCTTTATACAAACATCCAATAAAAATTCATATTATTGCCGTGTTATGTTATTCATTAATATGATGTGGGGTAGCAGGGATTAATTCTTATTGAATGACCATATAATTTTTTTTTACATGATGGTGCATGTAAATTAAACTCCAATATTATTTATTGTTAGATCTTTTTTAATAATTTCTTGAGGAGTGCTAACAATATACTCTTTTCAACTCATTCTCTCTTATTAGTAAAAATTTATTGAAAACTACAAAATTATGAGTGAGATTCGTTAAATAAAAAATGAAACCCACACAATTTCATGATTTTCAACAAGTTTAAGCCATTAATAATGTGATAGAAAGAATGTGTTGTTAATATTTCTCTAATTTTTTTTGTCAATATCCTCTTTTATCTCACTCTGTCTCTTTTGTTAGGACTAAAATCTATGCAATTTACTCTTTTTAACGTCTTTAGCATATTTTATTGCATGCGTCCATTTAATTGGTTTTTTGTTTTTTTTTTTTTATAAATGACACATTAAATCCTTCTTATGTATTACAAAAATTGTCATTATATTCTCACTGAGCGAAAAATGGAAAGAAAACAAAGAAAATAGAAAGATGTAGTAGACAATCAGAAAAATGAAATGAACGAGAGAATGAGATGAAAGATAAGTGAATATGGACATAAGAATATCGTGGTTATATCTCATGGTTATAATAATTGATATATATTAATGCTTACTTCCACTTTTGACTTAAACTTTCCTCCTTTTATATTATAGTTGAAGTCATTCAGCCGCGTCCCCATTTCGTCTATCTGTTCACACATGAAGGCCACCAATGTATGAATGAAACCATCGGCACGCTATTACACATATACAATGGGATGTGGTTCTATTTTGGGTACAATTTGCATTGGGGTGGTTTGACTCTAGAGTGTATTTCTTCAACGAATTAAATAACCTACGGACTCAAATGGTTTCTCCGGGTGAGAATTGAGATGCGTGATTGTATTCATTATTTTGATTTAATTTTAGTATCTATTGTATCATATTAATATCATTTACGTACCCAAAGTAATTTTTTATTGTTACTTGAAAATTTATAATTTATTTTAATATAAAAAATTAAATTGATAATTGATTAGTTTTAAATTTTAATTATAAAGCTCATCAGTAAAATATAGATATGCCACGCCGCTAAAGCAACAGCTGATCTTATTTAGTGCGCAGAGGAAATAATGCCTCACATTATAATATAGATTATGATAATGGTGGGGACCGGTTAATTGTCAACTATATATATAGATTTCATGTTATAGAAGTGTGAATCCAATTCGATATTAGTTAATTTAGAGTTTATCTTGAATTTCATAGAATTTGCATTATATATTAATATAATTGATAATATAATAAGACTTAGTTCAGTGGAAATGTTTCTGTAAAGCCATTTTCAATAATTCCATGAACATGCGTCTTTAACGCAATCCTTAGTCCTTACAATTATTCTCTATCAGATTATCATCGACGACACAAAGGAATGATTTTCATATAATTAAGTATTCTGATTAATTGAGAATTAGTATTAGATAAGGAAAACACCTTCGCGACAATCTCAATAATATATAAATAGTTTTTTTTCTTCTTTTTTTGGTGTTGGAATATATAATTAGTTAAGGTCCCAAAATCGTCATATTAAGCAGATACAATGACTTTACTTCTCTTCTATTTCACTTTTATTTCATTTTTTTTTCTTATCCTTTTCTCTTTATTTCTTATCATATTATTTATTATATGTGTCAATTTTTTTTCTTCTTTCATTTTTTTTTTCTATATTTATCTTCTTTTCACCCATACGCTCCAAAAAATGAGGTTACGTATGCGTAACATTTTCTTCAGTGATTTCATTTCGGTGGTTCTAGATGAGGATAACATATACTCATATGTGCCCTTAAAAAATTAATCAATGTAAAAACAAAAATTAATAGGCCTCTAGACCTGCGTATCAGTTAGCCGACTTAGCACGCAAAGCTTTCTTTTCGCAACAACAAAAAGATTGTGAGCCACAAACACCCACTACCATAATCAGGGAAATGCTACGGTGGACCATCAAATAGGTGGTACACCGGTGGATCATTAATTTAAATCGTTAGATATATGAATAAAAAAAATCAACGGTTAAGATTTGTTGATCTAATTACAATCTCAACCGTTATTTTTTTTATTCATATATCTAATGGTTTAAATTAGTGGTTCACAGGTAGACCACTTAATTTGATGGTCCACCGTAGAATCCGTCCCATAATCAAGTACCCAAATACGAAATATTCGTCACCCCTAGAATCCGCAAGCTTTCGGTGGGGTTTGTCAATTTTCATGAAACGTACTCTTTCCAGTGACAAATGGCAGTATAGATTATAGCTTCAATGGCCTCCTGTATCGCACTCTGCCTTCAATCATTATAGGATTGAAAACCCACGTCAATGAATTTATCAAAATGGGAACAGTAGACCATAGTAATTTTCCATGTAACTACTACTCTATACATGGTTAATTTGAGAAAATCTTTATCATATCCACCGCATTAGGAAGTGCTTAGGCGGATTTATTTGAATTTATAAAAGTAGTTTATTATTTTTATAATTTTTTATTTATTTTAATAATTTTTTTGGTGTAATTTATTAAAATAATTTTTTGTTTTATTTTAATAAACTTTATAATCAAATTTATGATATAAATTTTTATGTGATAAATTTTATTAAATAAATATTTAATTAAACTACTTATCAAAACGTATCCATTGTCTAATATTAATAAATAATATCTGGGTTTATTGTGATCATGCCTGTTAACTAGCAGATCCATTAAAAGTGGCAAACTCAAGAATAATGATAAGCTTTAGAGGCACCACTTAATTTTGCTTACGAAGATTGGAAGAGTCAGACGTTGTGGGTATGCTAAAGTTGGGGGGAATTGGCAAACATGAACGTGGTGCTTAGTGGTACGCGTACTCACTCACTAGAGTTGTGCTTAACATTTGACAGTCAAATAGTTTTTAATAATGAGAAATCTTAGTACGTGATATATTTTTTATTATTAGTTAAAATTTTATGAAAATTATAAAATTTTGTAAATTTTCCTTCTTATTTAATGAATTCATGATTTTGTAATTTTAAATAAATTATAATTAATAGTAGAGATCATATGTTAGGAGGAATATATTAAAGAATGTGTTATGTATTATATTCCTCTCTAATTAATACTACATCCGATCTTTTATATAAGGAAAAAAAATGATAGTGTTAAAAGTACTATCATTTGTTGTTTATATAAAGGACCTAATGTAATATAAGCTATCATGCCAATGATACTAATGCTTTGTTTGGTTTAGACAAAGAAGTGAAAGAAAAGAAAGAAGAAGGAAGGAAAAGAAAGATAGAGTGAGATAATTTTTTAAGTTGTTTGGTAGAAAAAAAAGTGAAAGCAAATAAAGTTAAAACTTTTTCTTTCTCTCATTTTGGTTGTATAGAAAGTAAAAGAAAATGAAAAGATTATATATAAAATGACAAAAATATCTTTAATAAAATAAGAGTTTAATGATCATGCACTGACAGTATAAAGTAGTTTTACACTGTCATCCAATCACAAACTATTATTTATTGTAAGTTTCTTAACTTTTATAATAAATACTTTAAAAGTCATATTAATGGTAATTTTTGATTGGATGACAGTGTAAAAGTTTTTACATTGATAATACATTACCATTAAACTCATAAAATAAAGAAATGTGTACAAATAAGGGTAATTTAGTCCTTTAATATATGATTTACCCTTTCCTTCTTTGCTTTCAAGATCGATAAAAACAAATTTGAGCGTGAGGCCTACATTCCCCTCTTTCACTTTTATCTCAAACCCAACTGTGAAAGCTATACACAATTCATTCATTTCCTTTTCTTTCTTTTCTTTTCTTTTTGTTTTTACCCCAACCAAATGTATGCTAAGGATGAACCATAGAGGGACAAATAATCTAATAATCATAATCTTTCACAATTTGGTAGTTTTACAAAAGGGAAAGATGGATTAAAAAATACGTGGGCCACAATTGCAGCAATTTGTCCATTTTAGGAGGAAAGAGAAAGGGAAAAGTGTTTTGGTATAGTGAAAAGACCAAAATATCATTACTTTTATATTTTTTTATTAGAATATTTATACCATTCTATATATATATATATATATATATATATATATATATATATATATATATATATATATATTTATATATTTGAATAACTATTTTGAATGTGAGCATTTTTAGAATCTATTATTTAACGAGAACGTTTTTAGAAAATTTTCTTAACATTTATCTCTTTTAATTTATCTTTATCTTTTTATTTTTAAATTGAATTTCAATATTTTTAAAAGAAATTATTAATAGTTAAAAATAACCTTATATCACAATATAAATTATTTATCATAAATTTAAAATATAATTTATATATTCAATAATATTTATTTATTATAAATTTTAATTATAATATAATTTATATATTCAAATTATTTATTATATATTTTAATTATATAAAATAAATATTTATCTTTTGGTTGTGCCCTATTTCATACAAAGGGGCTTCAAATATCCTAACATCCTATGACAACAAAAATGATAATTTAATTAATATTTGTTTATAAAGAAGTTAAATGTAGCAAAAGGCATTTAATTACTTCTCAATTGAATACATGCAATGATACTATAATGACCCTTCTAAACTATCAAGCGCATAGATCAACTGAAAAAAAATTGTTCTAGTTTAACTAGTGATCTTGAGTTCGAGTCTTAAATATATAGATGCGTTAAATATATGAAGGGAGAGCTTTGCTTTCCATAGTGGCTTTACTTGGCTCGAGCAAGATGCCTCCAATAAAGGATACCTATTATCTCTATCAAATAAATAAATAAATAAATATAATGACCCTTCTAATTTCACTTTTTCAATAAGGTGGCAAGTTATTTATTTTTTGACGAGGAATAAGATGACAAGTTAAATAGGCCATCAATGTGAAAAATGGAGCATATATATATATATATATATATATATATAATAAATTGAGGCATAAAATACCTGAACAAGATGAAATAATTTTCAAGCAAGAAAGATAATCTTTTACTTTGGTGTTAATGTTGCAATTTGATAGAACACAAAAAAGCTAATCAGACATATCATATGCTTAACTAGATTTAAGGGAATAATGTTTTTCGTATAATTATTTTCCATTAAGCCTCAAGATTATTCAGAAATCAAAATAGGACTAAGAAATAAATAACACGGTGATAATGATATGGTATGGAATCATAAAGAAACAAGGCACGAGTGACTATCTAGCTCAATGAACAAGAGCATTGAGTTAATTAACAATAATCAATATACATTTATTATTGGAAATTAGTAGGACGACAGATGACAAGTTAATTACACAATGATTCATGCATGAATAAAGAACAAAATAAAATCCTATAACTAGTTCATTAGATTGCAATCGTGAAGCAAACATAATTTAGTTTAAGGTGGTACTAGTTCTGGTGATCATTAATTACCTTACTAATAACTATTTTCGACATAGAGCATTACTTGCTAAATTGCGAGTACTTGATATCTGATTTGATTCTAAATTATTTAAAAACTAAAAAAGACATCATTCATTATTAGCAATGATGCATAGTACGTACAATATTATGCAGAAAAAATATTTTCATGCTTAGGTCCTTATATTCTTTTTTTAAGCAGGAAAAATTTTAAGACAATAACAATTAATTTTTAGGCTAAACATGTTTTGCAATGTAGTGCGTTCTAAATTTATTGCTAATTGATTAACAAGATTAAGGGTCTGTTTGTTTAGTGAAATTTCAGGGGACTAGACAGTACAAAAATCTTTGTCCTGTGTTTGTTTAAAATAATGGTTAGAGAAAAGCACAAAATAAGGGGAATAGGATTGGACAAAAATATAAAATTTTGTTACTCAACAAACTATGAGACAACTTTTTATCCCAAGTACAAAATATTCAAAGACAAAAATACCCTATCATCATCGTTGTCATCACCACCACCATCGTTGCCACCACCATCGTCGTCGGTGCTGCCACTACCATTGTCACAACCACTACCACCGTTATTGTCTCCACCATCACTGTTATTATTACCGCCACTGCCACCGCCGTAATTGTTGCCACCGTCATCATTGCCACTATTGCTGTCATCATCGCCACTGCCATAGTCGTCCCCACAATTGTCACTTTCGTTGCCATCACTATCATCATTGTATTAAGATATTATAGTAAATCTCACACTATTTTGCTTGTATTGTCTATTATCCACCAAATAATGTACAGAATAAAAAGTTGTTCTGTAACCTATATATTTGTCTTATGCTGTTCTCCTGTACTGTATATTAATACATATCAAACGCACCCTAAATGACTCTATGTGAACAAGTTAGAGAATGAGCATTTGAACAATATAAGCAAGTACTGAGTATTTAAATTAGTACAACTTTCTATTTAATTAATTATGAAGATGATGAAGAAGAAGGACCATATTAATATATATGGGAGGAAATAGGAGATGACCATGGATATGTAAAGATAAAGAAATTAGATAGATATTAACAAGAAATTTTGCACACATGATTTTGATCTAAGCAACAACTAATCTTTTAGGGGAATTTTTAGTTTCTTTTAAGCAACTAATTTAAGGTGGGTCTGCCATGAAGTGCTACAATTTATGCAAATAAACCCAATATGAAAGGGCACTATTAAGACAAGAGCTGATCATTGGCCATAACCAAGAAAGTCTCATTTTCTTGTCTTTTCTACATTTCCAAAAATTGTGTTTCATAATTAGTCCACATCTCCCCATCTTGAATCCAATGGTGAATATAGAAGTAGCACTCAATAATTAATAAGATTTCTATTTGTATTGAGACACTGAGGAGGAATATTTAACATACACTCCAAATATAACGAAGGTTCAACGTCACTATTTCATAGATGGGAGATCCAAATGTCATCCTCAAGCTTTCAAACTTTAAAAGAAAAACATAAGAAAAAAATAACTCGTCTCTTGACAATCTCTTTCTCTTAAACCTATTTGTTTTTACTCTTTTCCATACCCTAAAATGTTCTTAAAATACTCTCTACTTAAAGAAAATAACTCACAACGAATGATCACAACAACAATTATGATCATATCAAATCCACCTAAATTGATAAAAACCAAAAACAATAGTTCTAGTATAAATTTTGAGACATCTAAAAGGTTTCCTCACGTAACAGTCATGTCAACCCACCTTCTCCCGACCTAATATACTACCTGCTATATCTTCTGATCTAACAATAAATCAAATCAAAATATAAAAAATTGAAGTTAAAAAAATGACAAGAATGGAGAATCAAATGCTGAAGGCCACAACCGAAGGAACCATAATATTGCCATGTTTTTCTTTTTTATAAATTTAGAAACCAACATGCATACAACAACGATTAAAGTTGTCAACTTGAACAGAAAGGAAGAGAAGGAGAAGAACTTAAATTATGTCTCGAAGGAGAACCTTGTGGTTTATAAAGAATTGTGAGAAGTCAAACAATATAAATGTTGTGCGTACTTGGGAATAAAAAATATTTGAAATCTTTATATCGACAAAAAACAAGAAAATGAATTATTCTCAGTTCAATATTTCTATGTACATTGGGATTCTTCTAGTTTTAGATGGTAACATAAATTAGATGAGTTAGAAAGTTACACGATGTAACATAAATTAGAAGAATTAGAAAGTTACAGGATGTAAGTATAAGGGTGTGAAATCAGAATGTAACATGTTTATTGGATTTTAACTATTTATTTTTTGTTTCAGTGAGGAGGCGAAGCTAAAGAAACTTGGTGACCTTGTGAATGAGAGAGTCTTTATTTTATCCTTTTAAGTTATCTAAGGCAAAGCTTATTTTTAAAAAATACTCATTTGCTTTTGTCCCCGTGCACGAAGCATTTCATGAGAGTTTCCAATAGTATATATTATTTCATTCCTGCCAGAGTTCTACTATGGAAAGTATGGACATAGTCACCTAGATTCCAAGACTGATGAAAGCATTGTTGAAGAAAAGATTCGAAGAAGAAAGAGCAAATTCACGCAAATGAAACAAATTGCAGAAAATTCATGTGACTGGAGTCTTTCACTAGTGATTTAGACTTGAAGTATCTAATTCCTTTTCTTTTCTTAACTTTCCTTTTTCATGAATAGATAACAATAGCTATTTCTTCTTTCTAATTTAGTTTTGTTTATGCATGCCTTTTGGCACTAGCTGAAGCGGTCCTTCTGCACTATGACTTGGTTATAACTTATATTCATCATCACCAGTTATTAAAAGTGTTTTCTGACATGTGGAATTAGACAATAGTTCTACAACTGAGTATCCTAAAGATATGAGAACTATCAATCAAAATTTTCTTGATCACGTATAATAAATATCAATTTTAAGAGGAATGTTAGATGGGAAAAAGATCTAATGATGATATATACATTTGCATGAGGTCTATGAGATGCCAGACTCCCTTTTAATGGGATTTGAAATTGTTACCAAAATTGATTAGCTTTTTATCATTGATAAGTGTAATTAATTATCAAGCAAATTCAACTAGTTTAATTATTTTCATCGAATTCAAGCCGCATATGAAAAGATTATAATACAAAAATCAAATTCTAAAATAGGAAAAATATTAAATGTAAAATGTCCTCTTATTATCGGTTATAATTTCCTTTTTGGTTTTTTCAATCCAAAACATAATATTTTAAAAATATCATATTTTCTCATTAAAAAATCAACTAACATTCTTACAAAAACTGGTAATGGGAAACCTTAAATAACTTTATAAATAAGCAATGGTTGCATTGCGGGTTAGAGGAGTACTGATGTGGCAACCAAATATAAGCAACTACTCTATATTTAAGCTATTGGTGCATCTCCGATGAAAAAAGTGAAAAGATAAAAAAAAAAAAATAGTGTGAAAGATATTTAATAACTTATTGAGTCTTTTTAGTCAACTTTTTAGGGTTAATATAGGTAGATATGAGAGTTGTTTAAATTTTAAAATATGAAGAGAAATGATATATTATGATGAGACTCGTACAAAATTATAAATTAAACATTTAAACAAAATTCTGAACCAAGGCACCATTGGATATACTTTTAAGAAAGTTATGATACTGTGATTTATTTCAATAATATTTTTTCTAGTGACCCATCTTGTGCCCAGTACATATATATGCTACTGATTAGTTTGTGTGTATGTATACACTTATGCTAGTGTATATTTATTAGGAGTGTTTGGAATGAATTTATTTGTCTCTATTGATCCAAAAGTTTGATAAGATTGTTTATTTGAACCTGAATTTGGCCTAATTAAAATCCTTTTATTTCTTGATTTATTGTTCCATTAAATTACCACATTTAATTGTGACCCAACATATTGTGTGTGTTAATTATAAATAACTTATTTTTTTTTATCACTCTCATATTATGTGAGATTTTAACATATATCTTTAACGAGTTTGGCATTTTCTTTCATTGAAAGGTAACATCTTATGTACAACTACATACGTTAGTGAGTATTACACATGGTAGTGTATATTATTTTACTCCAATTATCCAAAAGTCATAACATTTTACTTTTTTAATTCTTGAATTACTGCTTCATTAATTTTACCATATTAATTGAGATTGAGACATAGCATGTTGCTGAATTAATAGTTTTATTTATAACTTTCATATTATGTGATATTTTAATAGATTTTTGACAAGTTCGGCAATTTCTTTAATTTAAAGGATTTAACTTCTTATGTGCGGCTACATATGTTAGTGTGTGTATACACACACATGGTAGTGTATATTATTTGCCCCTAATATGTAGAAAGTCATACAATTTTACTTTTTTAATTCTTGAATTATTGTTCCATTAATTTTATCACATTAATTGACACATAGCATGCTCTTAATTAATAATTTTGTTTATAACTTTCACATTGTGTGGGATTTCAACGTAGATCTTAAATAGGCTTGGCAATTTCTTTAAATGAACGAGTTTAATAATATTAGGTAAAATGTATTTTTAATTCTGCAAGTATGACTAAATTTGATTCCGTCTTTTTTGATTTTGATTTTTATCAATTTAAATTTTTTGAAAATGAATCTTATTGTTAGTTATTATAATGTTATATAATGAGTCTAGTTATATTACCTCATTTTATCACCTTAATAGTTGTTGAGTTGTCATGATACATGTCAAGTCACTACTAAGTAGTGATAGAGATCATTAAAAAAAAAAAAAACTTATGAAATACAAAATTAACTAATAGTGTGTTTGGATGAGGAGTTTTAAAATTTTAAGGAATTTGAAATACTTAAAATTTGAATTGTTTTGATTTAAATTTCTTTCATTTATTAAATATTTTGTTTGGATAAATCAATTCAAATTTCTTAAATTTCAAATTCTTAGTTTGGATATAACATTTTAATTTCCACCATATGCAAAATTTAATTTTTAAATATATATTTAAAATAAATTTTAATATTAAACTTTATCAAAAATAAACATTAGTCAATTTTTAAATATCTAATGATTTAAAAATAATTTTAATATTAGATAATATTTAATAATTCAAAAATATAAATATTGATACTTTTTACGTTAATATTGAAAAGAAAGAGAGAGAGGAGAAAGAAGAGAGAGAAGAAAGAAGGACAAAATAGAGAGATGGGAGAAAGAGGAGAGAGAGATGAGAAAATGGGAGAAGAGAGTGGAGAGAGAGAGAGAGAGAAAAGAACGAGGTGAGAGAGAAAAGAGACATAAAGATGATAGAAGAAAGAGAAAGTAAACATGAAGAATTTCAAATTCTTATTTTTGAGTAGAATTTAAAATTTCACAATTTTAAATAATTAAAATACCTTTACAAATCACTAGAATTTCAATTTCTTACTCAATTCTCTATACAAACAATATATTTCACCATAAAGCATTTTAAATTTCCTAAAAAATGAATTACATTCTTAAAATTCTTTATCCAAACACAAGGTAAAGAAATTTTAAAAGACTAAAATCAAATTTAACTATATTTATAAAAATTAAAAGTGACAACAATTAATAAGGACACTAACCTCAATTTTCGTTTATATACATTTTACCAGGAGTTAACATGTTAGAGAATACCTCATTTCTAGTCTAATAGATAAACTCTTACCCTAGCCATCCCTCCCATTTGAGTTTAGACTTAAGGCCAACAAAGATATAAATTGGTCATTTATTTTCTTTTTCTCACGCACAATTGCTGAACTACACTGGGTGTATATATACATGGAATCAAATTTGTCTTCTTATATGCCTTCTCTATCTCTCTTATTAAGAGAAATAAACAGGTTAGAAAAAGACTATAAATCAATTGAGAGGAAGTTGACAATATTTAAAAGAATTATTGTAATGATATGTTAAACGTAGAAAGTTATACACCCTAAAAACCAATAGGGTGATAATGAAGATCACTTATGGTGTGCTTAAATTTGGCATTCAATCATCACGTTCACGCCAATGCTTCACGAGACATGAATTCACGTTGAATGTCCATCGGGAAGCAGGAATCAAAGAAAACAAACACACTCATAGCCACATAGGCCAAATACTGTGTTCTGAATTTTGATCATTTCTAGAAAGAAGAAAGTTATGCTGGGAATTTACCGTCCTTTTTTTTGTTCAAGCAGGGTGTGATATAATGTGCTCATACTAACAGGTGAAGGAAACGGGTGATTTGAACTCTATACACATAAATATCAGAGATAAAAGATGAACTCTCCAGTAATACAATTATTATCGTATATAGTTTATATCCATTATCCAATATCAAATCACTTATAACAGCAACAGCAGAGCACAAATTAACATCAGATGGGAAAAACCGCATCTTCTCCATCACAACCTCTATGTTTTTTTGCCTTCACAAAACAAAAAAAGTCAAAAGGAAACGAACACAACAATTCAAATGTACATATGTATATATATATATATAGGTAATAACAACAATTAATTTTCTCTGAAATTTCTTTTGATAAGGACACAAATGGACAATGTATACCCATGGCTCTCTAGATACACAAAACCTCAAGTAATATTCATTTCAGTCCTTTAGGCAGGAATGCTGTTGAACTGGTCACACCTGCTCCTCACCTCTCCTTTATTGCCGATTTTGACTCTAAACACAGAAAGCTTCTCCATTGCGTCTGCGAAGTCCTTGAAGAACGCCTGCTGGTCCTTCGCATAGAGCTCCACAATAGGCCTTGTCCTTGGGTCCTCTCTCAGAAGCGAGTCAGAGGTCAACAACCCTAAGCCCTTCAACACATTCTGGTAGTAAGCATTGTCAAACTTCCCCGGTGACCTCACATCATTGAACGCCGCCATCGAGGGGTCCTTGGAGTAGTTCTGGCACACCGTCCTCAACCCAGCCACCAGTTTCGGGTGCATGGCGGGTCGGCATCGGAGGTTTTGCTGAAGTTGTAGATCCTGTTGATGAACTCCTTGCAGTGCGTGAACCCTATGGTGTGTGCCCCGGTCATCGCCACCATCTCCTTAACGGTGAAACCCTTGGAGGTAAACTTCTCAATGATTCGGTCCATGCTCATGCTTGGAGTCGGAAGGTTTGCATTGACTTTTGCGGCATCGGATTCGGTGCTGTCCTTTCTCCCCAACCGCACGGGGTAGTAAGGACCGCCCACCATCTTAACGAGGTCTCTCGTGGCTTGCGCAACGATGTCCGAACACGACACGACACCGGGACACGAAAGTTCCAACGCGTTTTTGATTTTAGCTATGACGTCGAAGGCGTCGCCGGAGAGAGAGAGGTTGAGGTCGGCATCGCGTTCTGCGTGGGGGGTGTAGGCGTTGGAAGTGACGAGGATCGAGGCGTCGCAGCCGTCGGTGATGCAGTCGTGGAAGAAGAGGCGAAGGAGACCCGGCGCGGTGGCGGGGCTCGCGCTTTGTTTGGCGAAGACGTTTTCCGAAACGATCTTTTCGAAGTTGGGGCAGGTTTTTTGGTAGTAGTCGACGCTGAGCTTGGCGGAGGAGAAGGGGAGGGAAAGGAAGAGAAGGAAAAGGATTGGGAAAGCCATGGGTGGAGTGGAGGGGCGGCCAAGAGAGCAAAGAGATTATTACGCGTCGCTCCTTATTTTTCTTTATTGATTAATTAATTAATTAATTTCTTCCTCTCTTGGGTTTGTTTGGAACACAAAATGAGAGCCCCTGCGGGAAAGGACTAAGGGGTACGGGGAAGTGAGAGCATTTGTGATAAAGGGTGTGGGAGGGAGGGGTTTAAGCAGATTTTTCCTCGACTTTTTGTGACTTCAAATTTCGTTTCAATGGTTGGCTCCTGGGTTTTGCTATTTTTGCATGCACCCATGCTATTGTTGGTGAAATGCCCAACGAGTCCTGCTTGGCTATAGGAATGTATCACATCTTTCCGGTGATTTTTCGCTTATCTTCTTGTGTGGAAAGTTGGTCTTTGAACGTGGAATGCGCTTGTCCAAAGGAAACTACACTTTTTTAGAATGTGCTTCTTAATGGCATTAACTTCTTCTGTTCCCTTTCTAGAGACTTCATTTTCTTCCTCCGAGTTTTTCTTTTTTCTTTTTTTTTTCCACTTAAAATAGTATTGATTTGAAACTTGAAAGTTAAAATTAGTCAAGTTATCCTTTTCTTTTCTTTTTTAAACTTTTTTTAAGAGAAAAAGAAGTGAGAATATGCCGATATCTAAAGAACGAGATCAAATTCAAGAAGTCCACACACCTAGACTTTCTTTTATATGCCTAATCTTATCTTATATCCTTAATAATTAATAATGTTTACTTTTATTATTCATCTACTATTCAGTTACCTTTAGTTTTAGATATAATCTCTCTCTCTCTCTCTCTCTCTCTCTCTATATATATATATATATATATATATATATATATATATATTCATTTATAAAAGTCTTGGTTGAATCGACAAATGCATATGTATTAAGTTTTGTCAATTTATTATTTATTTTTTGTATTTTTTTTGAATTTTTTAATAAAAAATGATAGGTTCCATTTATTGTAAAACGCTAGTTAGTTTTTTTTTGTTTTTTGTTTTTAAATATAACGCTACATAGTGTTAAAATACGACTTTTTATTGGAAAATTGTTTTGATGTGTATATATTAAGGAAGTATCAATGCAAAACTCTATTAATTTTTGTCGTTACCTGTACTAATCCGTTTGATATTTTAAAATTTAAGGTTATCAACAAATTTTTATCTAATTATTATATGTATACATGCTCATTATTAATTTAAAATTTTGAAAATACGAGTCTACGTATCATAAACATTTTTATGTGAGTGAACTTTTTTTTTTATATTATATATACACACATTAGTAATTTAATTTGTGCAATGCACATGATAAAATATTTATTTTGTATAACTAAAATTTGTAATAAATAAATAATTTTGAATATATAAATTATATTATATCTAAAATTTGTAATAAACAAATAATTTTAAGCATACAAATTATATTTTAATTTTACAATAAATAATCTATATTGTGATACAATGTTGTTTTTAACTATTGATAATTTTTTTAAAAATATTAAAATTTAATTTAGAAATAAAAATAAAAAGAATAAATTGAAAGAGATAAGGGATTAAGAAAAACTTGTAAAAATGTTATTGTTAAGGAAAAACTTTTAAAAACCCTCTTGTTAAAAAATAGCTCTAAAAAGCTTTAATTCAAGACAAGGATTCGAATTTATAATATAGAAATAGAGGATAGTAGATTGTATCATAAGACATTAGGTTTGCGGGTCCTTTTCACTTACATGTTAGTTAACTTGTCCATTCTTACCCAATGTGGAACTTCATATTCACACCTACACTCCAACAATCTCTTCCTCAAGCATGAGTCTCTTCCACATGGTATGACACTCCCTAAAGCAGAAGCCTTTTTCCATGCATGAGTATTCATGGTGGCCCTTATAGCTTAGCCATTGTCGCTAATATGTTCTAAATACTTGCACCGCCGTTAGCTCACATCAACGAGATAGGTTGCTTGAACTCCACCGTTGAGAAGACTTTTGATACAAGGGATTCTCATATGTGAATCCATCCACAATTTCACTACTCATCTGAGTCGAGTACTTGGTCAAACCATCAGGTCTGATACCACTTGTTAGGAAATACGAAGGGGGTAAAATACTGGGAGTAACTCCATCAATGGGTCACAAGCCAACCATATAAGTGAACTTGACACCACATCCAACGCAAAACCATAAAACATTAGGTTTGCTAGTCCTTTTTACTTATATGTTACTTAACTTGCTTATTCCTACCCAATGTGGGACTTCATATTCACACTTGCACTCCAACAATCTTTCCCTTAAGTATGAGTCTCTTCCACATGGTATGACTCTTCCTTAAGTGGAAGCCTTTTTTCATCCACAAATATTCATATGGTGGCCTTTACACTCTGTTTGGTAGCGACGAAGTGTCAAAGAAAGGAAGAGAAGAGTGCAGAAGTGAGTGGAAGTCGTCGATTTCTGTTTGTTTGGTATTAGCGAAATATTGCAGAAGTTTTTAAATTTTTGGTGGGTCCCACGTTAAAATTAATTCACTCAAATATGTGCGGAAGTGCGATAAATTGCGGCATTAGAAGAAAGTTTTCGGCATTACCCTCGCTTTCTTTTTGAAGAAATGGGACAATAAAGGAACAAATATTCGAATATGTGTTATCACATATTCGAATATGTGATATTTTTTAATTTTAATAAATAAATAAACAAATACCGTCATAAGGGTATATTTGTAATTTTATTTTTTTATTCCAAATTTCCAAAAGTCAAAAAGCAAACTTCCACCCTATTTCTTCTTTACTTTTCTTCAATCAAACAACCTCTATTTCCACTGTATTTGTTATCTACTTCTCTTCTCTTCTCTCCTACCTACTTCCTCTCCCTCTATTTCTCTCCTCTCTACCAAACACAGTGTTAGAGCTTAGCCATTGCCACCAATATGCTCTAGATACTTGCACAACCATTAGCTCACATGAATGGGACAGGTCGCTTAACATCCACCGCCAAGAAGACTTTCGATACAAGGGATCCCCATACATGGATCCATCGACAATTTCACTATTCGTCTAAGTCGATCACCTGATCGAATTATCAAGTCTGATACCACTTGTAAGGAAATACGAAGGGGTTAAAATGTAACACCCCTACTTTTGTATGTTAAATTATTTTGTATGTTTAAAAATCATTTTTAAGTCATCAATGTATTTAGAATAATTAATAATAATTTTAGAAATTTTTTTAGAATTTATTAAGATAATTTTTGTAAAATGACAAAAATACCATGGTTGACTACAGGAACCAACCAAAGACTTTTTAACATCAAAATATTTTAAAAATTTTATATTAAGTATCTTTTATTATAAAAAATTTATTTTGAAATAAAAATAGTAAAAAATATAACAATCCTATTTCAATTTTTCAATTGTTTTTTTTTAATATTTGACAATGCAATTTTGAAAAATCAAGATGAAATTTCAAAATTATGATCTCCACCATTATACTCAGAATTTCAAGAGCTGTTTAATCGTGATTTTTAATAATTTTTTTGAACCGGAGCCAGGAGAAATTAGAAAATAACGATTTTGTCCCTATTTCTCAATATTAAGGGCTGACATGAGAAAAAGATTCAATTGACATTAAAATATCAATTTGAGATTGGAATCATGTCATATATATTAAAATATAATTTTGGAATTTTTCTGAAAATTTTCTGGAATTCTTGTGTAAATGACCAAATTACCCTTAGGTGTCTGATGAGTCAGCCAGTATTGGTTTGACATCTAAAAAGGATGAAAATGGTAATTTTAGTTTATTAATGGGTAAAATATTTAATTTTAAAATTTTCATAAAAATTTTGGTATTTATTGAATTAAAATGGTTTTTTTTATGAATTTTTTGGCTTAAAAATACAAAATAAATAGATAAAATTTGAAATAAATTAATAAAAATAAAAATTAATTATTAGAATTTTATTTTTGATTAAAAATAATTTATTTGTACAGTTTTACATTTAATTTCATTATTTTTGATATTAAAAGTCATTTTTTTCAAGTTTAGGCAATTTTATCGATACTGGTTAATTTACCTGCAGATAAAATTAACATCTAGAAACTGGACAGCTAAGGCAGCACGTCCCCAACCTAGGAATAGCTGATTCATCACTCTAATTTTCATTTGTGTCCCTAATTTAATAAAAATAAATCAAAAATGAGATTTATGACATAATAGCTTATGTTATCAAAGTGGACACCTAAGCTTGTTCCTCCTCATTCTTGGTCATTTTTCACACATCCTCCACTCTCTCAAGCTACCAAATTCTTAGAGAGCTTCTCTCTCTAGAAATTTTTTTCTTTTATTTTGCTTTTATGCTAAAATTTTACTAGTTTTCCAACAACTAGTAAAGTTCTTTTCCTAAGAGCTTTGCCTCAACTATTTCATCCTCTTCATCAACCACCTTAGAGGTAATGGGGAGAGTGAGGTTGGTTCTAAATTATTGTCACTTTGCATGTTGGTAGGAAGGGTTTTCCCCTAAACCCGTTTAGGCTTAAGTGTTATTATTGTTATTATTGTTTAATGTTAAACTTTAATTTTTGCTAAGTTGTTACTTTGCCCAAATTTAGATTATTAAATCATAATCACTAAATTGTTACTCTGCTTAAATTTAAATTATTAAATTTTACTTGCTAAGCTGTTACTCTGTTCAATTTTAGAAAATTAAAATGCATTTACTAAGCTGTTGTTCTGCTCAAATTTAGAAAATCAAAATGTATTTATGTAGTTGTTATTCTGCCAAAATTTTAGTAATTAAATTATAATTACTATATCGTTGTTCTGCTAAAATTTTATATGATTACTAAATTGTTATTCTGTTAAAATTTTGGTATTGTATAATTTCTGCAAAATAAGGCAGAAATGTTGATTGTACTGGTACTCAAATTAAATGAGAACAGGGAAACCTCTGCTTGAGAAGTTAGAAATTGATAGTTTAGTGAGTAATGTAAAGCGAGTGACATGCAGTGGCATGACACCCTACTAGGGGAACTACAGTTTGGTACGCTAAGGAATGAAAAGCAGGGACCCACTTGCAGAGGCCTTGGGGGTAGGCATCAAGTGGTGAAGGTCCCAATGGCCAGGGTAGCTCCCTTGAGTCGGGATATTCACTTGACTAAACTCGATAATCCCGACAACTGCTCAATATTCCAAGATTGGTTTGAGAGTATATATCTGTAAATGAACATCCTGATTGTTATTTTCCTCAATGATAATGAGGACTGTACCACGTGATGATGTTGAAAGAGGTATATGTACTTCCAGTCACTTTCTAGGTTCTGTTGAGAACTATTATCCACTAATGGGAAGTATGGATCCATTCCTAGTCAATGGTAGTATGATACAACTTAGAATGACCTTAGGATACCTTTTGTTGTTAGTTGTGTTTTATCTTTGTCTTATAGTAGATTTCCTACCATACATGTAAAAGTGATTTTAGAACAAAACACCTCCCTCTATTATTTTCTTTTGTGTATGATTGATCGTGATTATTGAAGATGACATTAACGCCTCGTGATGTTGAGTACTGAGTTAGAGGACATCTCAACGGGGGAGGATTTGAAGACCTATAGTATTTTTTTTCTTTTTGTATGAGGGATAGGGTAGATGAACACTGCTTTGTATAGGATCTTTTAATGTATCTTTTTTTAGTTTTTTTTTGTATTATCAAACCATGATGTACAGTTTTATAATATATATGTATATACAGTTTTATCTTTCATCTTTTATTACCATTTCCAAATTTTGTTAAGTTTAGAATTTCTTTTAAAAGTAGAAAAATTTTGCACGCATTTTTATTTACTTAAACTTAATAACTAAATTAATATGAATTGTATTTAATATGAATAGGTGTTACATAAAACATCGAGGATAACTCCATCAATGGGTCATTAGTCAACCACACAAGTGAACTTGACACCACATCCAACCCAAAACCTTAAGGTATTAGGTTTGTGAGTCCTTCTCACTTATATATTACTCAACTTGCCTATTCCTACCCAATATGGGACTTCATATTCACACTTGCACTCTAACAATCTCCCTTTCAAGTGTGAGTCTCTTCCAACATCATATGACTTCCCCTTAAGTGGAAGCCTTTTTCCATCCACGAGTATTCATGGTGGCCTTTAGAGTTTAACCATCGTCACCAATATGCTTTAGATACGTGCACTGCCGTTAACTCACATTAACGGGACATGCCACTTGACTTCCACTGCTAGAAAGACTTTCGATATAAGGGATCTCCATACATGGGTCTAGCGCCAATTTCACTACTCATCTGAATTGGTCACCTGGTCAAACCTTCTTAAGGCATTAGGTTTGTGGATCTTTCTTACTAATATGTTACTCAACTTGCCCATTCCTACCCAATGTGAGACTTCATATTCACACTTGCACTCCAGCAAAAAATAATTAAAGTGAAAAGAAAAATTAAAAGAATTAGTGGATTTTTAAATAAGGATATTTTTAGAATTTTTTTTTTGTATAAGAGCACAAATATTCTTCTCATGAGGCAATTCTGCATGAAACAAGTAAGATTACTATGAACAACAAAACTCTCATTCAAAGTATTTAAAATAACTATATATTCAGAACTTAAATTCAAGATATTCTTTTTTAAAAAGTCTTTTAACTAATTGTAATAACCTTTTTTTTGAGGAATTTTGATAAATTTTCTTAATCTTTGTGAATTAGTTAATAACTTATAATATAGAATAAAGAGAATATATAACAACAATAATATCTTAAGCTTTAGTTTTTTAGCTAACATCAATTATATTTTATATGTATATATACATCAAGGGTAAAGCAATATCAGCAGAAAAACATTAACTTCTGAGCGTAACACAAATTTGAAAATAATTTTAGGAGTTATCTGTATGATTTTTATTTATCATGTAACATTAAAGATGACAGAAAATTGATTAAGGTAATTTGGACATGTATAAAGAATGTTACATGAAGTATTAGTTAAAAAAAATATTATATGATTTTTAGTAATTTTAGTCCTAAAAACAAAAGGATCAAGAGAAATCCCATAGTAAATATCATCTATGATGACAAAATTGTAGTTGTAATAAACTTCACCATAAAACTTTATTGTAATTGTTAGCTTCGTCCTGTATTCAAAATTAACCTATAATTAAACTGATGCAAATTTTTTTAATTAGCTAATTAAATAAAATGCCAAAAAATGTTGAAAAAAATAGATTAAATACTCAAAGTACATTAACGAGTTTGCCTCTACTCTCTAGTTTCTGTTGTACGAGTAAGTAACAAATTTCAACGAAAGCTTCTTGCCGTAACGTTTGTTCTGTCGGTGTGTTCGAAACAACCGTCTCGCGCGACGACGGCGTATCGATTGAGATCTCGACGGTGGCTCTCGATCCGCCACCGTCCGATCTCCTCCTCCTCCGCATCGGACGACGGCGTTTCGAGATCTGACATCTCTCTCCAGTAACAGGTTTCACTCCTTTTCACATTCAATTCCAATCCATTCGTTTCTATTTGCTCCTATTTCGAATTTCTATCCTATCGTGTTGAATATGACTTGACCATTTGGAATTGAAATTCGGGGTGATTTTCTACGGTGTGCTCGATCTCGACTTGCAATTTCGGATACTTATAGGTGCTTGTCAAAGCATTGTCAAAAAATCATGTGATTATGAGAATTGTGAAGTTTGTGATTGGAATGTTTTAAATTAATAGGCATTTTTGGATCCCTGATTTTCTTGCTAGTAAGTTTTTGCTGTATTTTGGAACTTGTTCTTGTTAGTAACTTAGTGTAGAGTAATGCTAGTGGTAGCTATCTTTTTTCTTTCTTTTCAAATCAATGGTAATGGGAGAGCTGTGGCACACACACAATCGTTACTCATTGTATAATTATGCATCTCAAAAACGTGAGATCACAAAATGTGGTTAACAAGCAGTCCTGTTACTTGCCACCAGTTGACATAACTCTATGAAGCCTGGATACTTAGTACAACACGGGTATGATATGACATGGATACAGGGATACAATGATTTTTTGAAATTTACGATACAATGCATTTTGGATATGTTAACAAAAATTTATAGAAAATTTTATATAAATGCAAAATATTGGTAAAGAAAGAGACATTGATCATTTATCATTAATTCTTAACTATTGGTAAAGAAAGAAACATTGATCATTTCTCATTAATTTCATAACTACTCCAATTCCTCTCACAGCATGAGGAACAACATGATTGCACAAAAAGCTTTAAGGCAAGCTTTTGGAGTAGAGGAGTAGAAGATCCATGCATCACCCACCAAATTTTTGTATCTAATACCCATTTATCCTCAATAGAATCAAAAGAACAAAGTCACCCACACAAGATGAGAAATTAGACAATTTTTCATGAACTTTTTTTCTCTCCTCAACATGTTTTAAATATCTCTTTAGAAAAATATATAAAAAAATTGGATACTTTTTGGATATCTATTCGGAAGTATCCAAGCCGTATCCCAACTGTATCCTAATTTTTTTTTAAATATATATATAAAAAAAAGTGGATACCTTTTGGATACGTATCCAAAAGTATCCCAGGATTATCAGTGTCCAACACGAGTACGACATCAATACTTTTCCATTTTTGGAGTATCCTGGCTTCATAGACATAAGCAGCTCTGCTGGATTAAAAAGAAGTATTATTTCAAGACCAAATAAAAGCTCAATCTATTTGATGTCAATTGGGGTGTAGGAATAGATTTTGATCTCTTTGTAGATTTTGATGTGTAATTTTTTGTTAAAATATCAAAGACTGTGTGGATGTAGCATATTTTGAAGTTTTGTTAAGATGTTTCATATTAACTAAGAATATTGTTAAGAGGAGTGCTAACAACACACTTTCTAACACACACTCTACCATTGGATAAAATTTATTGAAAATTACAAAATCAGGGGAGAGACTCATTAAATAAGATGTGAGACCCAGAAAAATTTGTAATTTTCAATAAATTTCAGTCAATAGTAGAGAATATGTTGAAAAGAGTGTAGTGTTAGCATTTCTCTACATGGTTAAAGTACTCCTCATAATGCTTGTATAGTTCTCTTTCTTGACACAACTTTTAGGGTTAAGGTTGAGGTCATGTTGAAGTCACAGTTCGCTACCATCCTTTCCCTTTGTAGCCATTGCAATTGTAGTAGTCTCCATGGGCAGCAAACTGTTTTTAGTGTTCACACTTTGCCTCGATAACAATAAATCCCCTGCATTTTGCACTCATAGTAGTACCTAGAATTCTAGATATTGTCAATTATGAGGTGGAGGAATTGGCTTTCCATTACCCAGACTCTTGGATACCAAACAGAATCATTAGGTAAGAAATGGAATGCCAATTGCAAAAGCAATGGGTCACTCTGAGGATGACCAGACAGAAACCAAGCTTATAAGGAGTACTTTGGCCAAATTCCTAACCAATGTGGAGCATCTTATACACACCCCTCACACTCAGGATTGGATATTTGAAGCCTAAAGTTTGTAGAATTGAACATCTACGAGTGACCTAACATCAAGACTGGATGAACTCTAATATTATAATCATGAATTTGTTTGTTGTGTGATTAACTTTGAGCCTTGAATATTGATTCTCCTCAATTTCATGATGTATTTGATTAATTACTTTGAAATGGACTATGTGTCTTGGATGTTTGACTTGGGTAATGGGTTAATTGACAAGGGAAAACCACAAGTGTACGGTTGTCGTCAAATAATAAAATATCGTATTCAAATGAAATGTGTTTTATGATTACCAATTTATTGTGATTTAAAAAGATAAAACTAGAGAAAAGATTGACAAGATTTATAGATTTTAAAGATAGAATCAAAGATAAAGATTTAAAGTAAAGATAAAGCAAAGATTTTAAAAAGATAAAGTTGATGATTAGGAAGCTTCTAGGATTTGGGGTTCACACCATGACTTCTTATTGACCTAATGTTTTTATCTTAATGTTTTTATTGTTTTTCTTTGAAGATGAATTAACCTATGGTAACTTCTGTTCTCTTTTAGGATACGGAGACGTATCTAATTATTTTCGTGGTAGCTATGTTCAATTAAACACATTAAGTTCTTTGTTAATTCATTAAGCCCACGAAAGATTAAACTGACTTTTGTGTTTTAATGCCTAAATTCCTTCTCTATGGTTCCAACAATTAGGTTCACCTTTTAGTCATTCCCTAAACGTCTAAAGTTATGAAAAACGGTGGCCTATCGTTTCGCATATATAAAATCAATAGAGAAAAGAATCAAGAGGAGAAACCAAAAGAACATAAAGATAATTCAATTAAGCATCAATAGTTGTCAAGAGCTAGGCCTTAATCCTAGAACAAGGAAACTACACACACATAGACATGAATAGAACCCAAAGAAAAATCAAAGAACATTCAATCTTGGCAAAAGATGAAGAGGAGAAGAAGAGTTGCTCTAGCCTCCAATCCTAGAGTCCTCGCCCTCGCAGGGTTTGGTGTCTTTTCACCCACCTTAAAAGGTTTATTTGTAGTTAGGGTACAAAAAGGGTGCAAAGCCCAACTAGTTTTAAAGCCTAAAAATGCAAAACAAATAGATTGGTGTTGCGTCACAACTGTGGTGGTAGCCTAAATGTGCCTCCTGATGGCTGCCACGCCCATGAGGGCTCCCAAGCATTGGGCGTGACGCCCTCTGGTTGCAGTTTCTTCCCAATTTCTTCACTTTCCTTCATATTTCTAAGCTTGTGGTCTTCTCTTGTGCCTTCTCCAAGGTCCAATAAGCTCCCCATTGCCTCTCTCACAATTCAAAATCACTCCAAGTTGTCAATCTTCAAGTTCCAAGGCAATTTCCACAAGTGACAAGCCTCCCTAAGAACAAAAGCACAAACCAAACCTCAAAAGTCCTAAGTGATGAAAACTAAAGAAAATAAAGGTGCAGTCAATCCTAATCGACACAAAGTGCATGCAAACCTACATGAATCAATATACAAACTATGATATGAAATGCTATGCATCATTTATCTAGTGGCATTTGGCTTTTGTCATCATTTCTTTTAATGGTTCTTATAATTTCTGATTTTGATAATGTCTCCAATATATCAATAATCTAGATATATATTACTTATCACTTGGCCAATTATTGATCTTTCCTCTTAAATTGATTGATCCGTTCCTCCCTTTTCTCTGTAACTTTGTCTTGCCTATTTTCTCGTCAATCCGTTGTCCCCATTCTCATGTTGTTTTGTTGAATTCCTTGTATACTTTTTTTGTTTATTCATGATAGGGCCCAGAATAATTTAGAAGAGAATTTGGGCAGCCTAGGAGAGGTGTTGGGCCATTGGGTGTCACATGGGCCTAAGATTTGGAAGGTTTATACCAGGAGGAATAGAGGGTGATGCTGTGAGTGGCTGAGTTGGCAGAGAGAGAGAATTAGGAGGGAAGTTAGTTACATGTGTGTGGTGCGAGTATTAGAGGATGGGGGGAGAGTAGCAAAGGGTTGGTTGAGGAGGTTTAAGCATGTCTATTATGGTTAGAGGGCAGTAGCTCTCTATAGGAGCCTAGCTCTGTGGCAGTAGGAAGATTTTTCTACTGTAATTTCCTTATTTTACAGAAATAATACTTATCTTTCTTGTTATCTCTGTGGGTGATTACTCTGTTACTGTCTATACTGTTTCGGGTTTGCATTAATTCATACTGCTTTTTGATAATTGACGTTATTCAAAGATTACCTCCTATGATTTTTAGCAAGGAATAAGTTCATCTATTAAGATATTGTTATCTGTTATCTCTGTCTTTCTGTATGTGTGTTTGTGTGTGGTGTGATTGTGTGAATGATGTTAGAATTAGAAACTTATGATCATTATCTGTTTTACTTGAGGAAGCAGAGACACTTTAAAATAATCGTTGTACTGGTTTCAGACATTTCAGATACTATTAGTGACTTAGTTGCATTTTATAGTATTCTTTTGATTTTTTATTCTAATAGAAATGGAGATACCATCATAATTTAATAAATAATAGTACTTTATTATGTCTACAATGACTAATGATAACTTTAAAGTGTTATTTTTTTATTTTTGTATTCTTATGTTTAATATTAATTTTATATGTTGCATAATAGTCGTGTCATGTCTTATAATTTTTAAAATTTCTTGTATTCTCATGTCCATGCTTCCTAAGTTATACTCCTCCGGATATTTTATGTGTTCTCTAGAGAATTTGTCATTTGAGATCTGTTGCCTGTTGACAACAGTTGATCCTGAAGTGACAATTTAAAATAAAAGGTGATTTGAAACAGTTCTTCCTGGACTAAAGGAGAACCGGAGATATGGAAGTCAACAATTGGCATAAGGAGCTTACATATGATAACTGGGTACCAATCACTGTATCTGGTGCACGTCCAGCTGCTCGCTACAAGGTTTCTTTCTCTTCCTTTCCTTGATTTTATTAGAGGACTGAAGAATAGAGAATTAAAAGAAAGACTAGGCAAGATATCCTTTCTAACAAAGTCATAAAAATAATTCCTGATCGGGTCTTGTTAAGAGTTATTTTCCTTTTGAATGCTAAAAGTCCTTAGGCATTCTAGGCTTCTTACATGAAGTCCTTCCTTTGCCTTGGACCAGATACTTACTCCATGTTTTATCCTTCACTGTAGCATGCTGCGGCAGTTGTTGATGAAAAATTATACATTGCTGGTGGGAGTCGTAATGGTCGACACCTATCTGATGTTCAGGTATAGGGTATGCAGTGATGCTTCTGAATCTTGGACTTGTTGTAGTGGGTCACATGATTTAAGCCATTTGCAGGTTTTTGATTTAAGAAGTTTGACGTGGTCTTCTCTGAAACTAAAAGCAAATGTCGGAAAAGACTATGACAATAGCTCACAGGAGATTCTTCCAGCCACATCTGGTACCAATATGGTAAAAATTTGTATATGACAACTCTCTTGATGTGCATATATATTATAGTATGAAATCATACATTCTTCAGTTTGGCTACTGATGAACCATGAGTGTTAGTGATAAACTGATAATCTTGATGTTTGATTTGTTCTGATAGAGACTTGGAAATTTCTGCAGATTAGGTGGGGGGAGAAACTGCTTCTTCTTGGTGGCAATTCAAGGGATACTTCTGCTGAATTAACTGGTAGCATCTGTGCAATGGTTTTTATAATGGGGATAAAATCGTATAAGTGCCTGATTATTTCATGTCTGTGCATAGCATATTATAACATGGTAAAACATAGAAAACTTACAATGTTCATTGAACTTCTTGCAGTTCGATACATTGACATCGAAACATGCCAGTTTGGAGTTATTAAGACTTCTGGAAGTGTTCCAGTAAGTTTGTCCATTGATGTAAAAGTTTGATGTTCTGTTCTTGGGTGTTGATTTTTTGTTTTGTTAAGGTTTTCAATATCCTACTCTAAATGGCTTTACTGAAAATTTGGTTTTTGATATAGCGTAATGGCGCTGTAGAATTTCTTTTTAATATCTGTATATGTAATGTGGGAGTCACTTTGATTGTAGTTAAATAGATATTTGATTGTTTTCAATTTATTTTCCAGGTAGCCCGTGTGGGACAATCTGCAACACTAGTTGGTTCAAGAGTGATATTGTTTGGTGGAGAAGATATGAGCAGGAAGTTGTTGAATGATGTCCATGTTCTTGATCTGGAAAGTATGACTTGGGAAATGATAAAGACTACGTAGGTGGTATCTATTTTACACTTTCGGAAGTGTGTTTTCATGCTTTAGAGAAGTTCCATATGACCATACCAATTTCTTGCTTTTTGATAGGCAGACACCTCCAGCTCCTAGATACGATCATGCAACTGCTATTCAGGGAGAGCGGTACCTTCTGATTTTTGGTGGTTGCTCTCATTCTGTCTTCTTCAACGATCTTCATTTATTAGACATGCAAACAGTAAGTAAATATTATTTCCCAACTTTTTCTTTGCATGTTTAATTAAATCAAAGTACTAATAAGCTTGTTTTCTTCGATTCTGGGGTGATCTCTTATTTCTGTATATTAGGTATTGCATATGCACTAAAGTGAATTTTGATATGATACTGTTAGACCTCCCATTACCCAAGTGTACGCTAGAAAGGAAAAGAAGAATTGCAGAGACTTAAGGCATGTGTACATTGATGGAGATTATAGGAATAATATTCACTGTGATAGCAGAATCAGAGGAAGCTGAGATAGTGGGAATAATATCTCCTTTGATAACAGAATGCCTATGTGGCATGGAAAGAGAGAAGGTGGATGATGAATTTGTAGGGGAGGTTGGGATAAAGATTTCTTTTTTTTTTTGGTTGGGGGGGGGGTGGGTGTTGTGGGGGATTGGAAGAGACAAATGAGAATTGAGTGGAAAGGTTGGGAAGTAGCCAGCAGACCCTTGAAAAGTTCATAGCTGTTCTTTTTTCCCTCTCGGTTTTATTCTTTAATTTTGGGTGCTAGCCACTGAACCAGAGTGGAGTGTGAGAGGATTTTCTATTATACAGACCTTTATTTGTTACTGATATATCAAAATCAGTAACTGACATGAACGATTTTCAGTAGTAAATCAATAATGCAGCTCCTGTTTTTCCAGTATCCTATCATATACATATTTCAGCTCCTTCAAATTTCACAAGTATGACTAAGGGTTTTATCTGGCTTCTTTGTGGATTACTTCCAATGAATGGGCATTTGACCTTTTTCTTTAAAAAAACAAAAAAAATTTAATTTTGCCTACCAGATTGCTTTGTAGAGCATGCTGATGTTGTCTTGCAGAGTAATTTTTTGTGACCTTTTCTTTTTCTGTAATTTGATGGTTGTTGAGGTAAAACTAGTTAATATATAACTGTGCTAGCAACTAGTGATGCTGCTCAATGGAATTGGAATCTTGGTCTGAATTTTTTTTTTTCTGGGTACATGGATAAGAACAAATGAAAGCAAACCCGAGTTATTTGTATTTCACTCAGGCTTCATTCCTGTAATTTGATGAACTTATGGACTGTCAAGGTATCAAGACATTTGACTAATATTCACTGACAATTTAGGGACATAAACTTACTTGATTGAGAAGTTATCTTTACTCAAAGCTGTTACCTTAAGAAACAACTAGGTGAGTTTTAGTCTAAAGTACGTGCAGGTGGCTTGGTAAAATACTTGGTGCATTAGTGAGAATGTTTCATTTCATAGGTGATGTTTGGAACCAATAGATGCGGGCATTTGTTTGAAACAGTAATTATACTCTTTTTATGAGACTACGTAGCTAATGTAGCTCTGCGAGGTGGGTAATATTGCATGCAACATCAAATTTCTTTTACTGGTTTCTTGGCTAAGATTTACTTGTTTCAGTGGAATTTTTTCATTACAAAATTTATGTGAAGTATTAGTGTTTATGTTGTGCATCTTTTCTGAAATTTGTTCCATTGGAGAATTCGTTCAATCGAAAGGCTGCTAACTGGCAAACTTTGGCATCGATGATGACTAGTGTGCATATTTACAACTAATACACTTTTTTGCATCTTATGCTTGGCAAGTACTATTATTTATAAAGATCTCTTTATATATGTTGGTTTCTTAAGTAAAGTGTTAAGTTGGAAACATAATGTTTATTTTGCTTACTCTGTTCACTTGGACCCTGTAATCCATGGAATGAAGGGGCAGGACAATTTCAACATTCCTTCTAAACTTCTGAGTAATTTTCAATTTATATTTACCTATCCAGAAAATTGCTTGAGTTTTGGCCCTTGATCTTCCAAGTAGCTTTTTTTTTTTTTTTTCCCCTCCCCCCAATACAAGTTTAGCATTAAACATATAATGATCTAACAATCTTGTTTGGATCAGATGGAGTGGTCCCAACCACAAACTCAAGGTGATTTAGTATCTCCCAGGGCTGGACATGCTGGTATCACTATTGATGAAAGCTGGTTTCTAGTTGGTGGTGGAGATAATAGAAGTGGTATGTAATTATTTTATTTTTTAAAATTAAAAAGAAATAGTATTAGAGAAGGAGTGAAAAATAAAACTACAGGGCAGCAGATAAAAATTCTTCAAAACAGAAAATCAGAGACAAAAAGAGAGAATCAATAATGCAACATGGAAGTCCACTCCATGTGCAGGTCAGAAGTAATAGATCACGTGAAATTGCATTGAGCTTAGCACTATCGTGAAACCATAAACACAATAACAAATCTAGGGGGATGGGAGCTTTGTACTCCAACCAAATACACCAGAGACTGTATAAGCCACACAAAACATTTGACCTCGTTGTTTCAATTAAAAGTTTAAAACCTTAAATGAACCACAAGAAACTGCTTAAAAGTGTGGGTAAACTACTATTGACGTCAATTATGCACACATTATACTATTTTTTATTCTTAATGGATGTCTGATTATCTAATTTTCAAAACAGGTTGCCCTGAAACCCTAGTGTTAGACATGTCTAAGCTTGTTTGGTCAGTATTGACCGTTGTGAAGCAAAAAGATCCACTTTCTAGTGAGGTAATTACTTTGTGCAATAATCTTTTTTATTTTTTTATTAATATTTCCAGGAATATTGTATGGAGGATTGTAATTCTCTCTTCTCCAACATCTGTATTAGGGTTAGCCTCCATACCTGTGATTGTTGATTTTGAGGCTGTTTGAATATGATTATACGTGTATTTAGGATTTGAGTCTTCCTGTAAATTTCTTTCGCCTTGAGTAGAGGAACTTGTTTTTTCATTTTATCTTCAGTTTCAGTTGATTGGGACAATATTTTCTCCTAAACATTGAAGCAGGGACCCAGAATTTTCCGATTTCTCTTTTCATAAAACAAAGAGATCTTAGTTTTCAGTTTCCTCTTATTCCTCACATCACCATGACAGTGTATGCAGGTAGTGGGAGTTCTAGGACATTCATTTTTTATTGATTTATGATGTTTGGATGCAAGTGAGAGTGAGTGGAGTCTAGAATGACAATTATCCACCTATAAGCTTTGAGAAACATGTAGAATTTTATCGGTTGATATCTGAAAATCGCAGGAGGTCTGAATGATGACAAAAATCCTGCTTCTATTTAAGTCTGGATTTGATACTAAAGTGGGATATTATCAAACGAAAAAATATCTCCTTGTCTTAACTCTTAACGAGCCTATGTGCATATATTGCTTGTTTGAAAAAGAAATTGTTGACTGTTGACTGTTCCACCTCACAAGATCAAATCCTCCTATTATAAGATGTGGGTTCTATCTTTTGCATACAGAATACATGTTTATAATTCATTGAATTTTCTTTTTAAAAGCACCTCTTCATTCACAAAGTCTGATGCAATCAAAAGGAAAGAGGGGGGAGGAATCTTTTCCTAGAGAACTCAAATTCATTAAACTAAACAAGCTTGGTGGTACATACATTACAAAATGAAGAAAATACATCTAAAATTACAAAATTGCTGCAGAATTCCTGCTGAACTTGGAAGCAAGTGTAATGTATCTGTGTGAGCACATAGCTCCAGATTGGTGGCAATTAACAAGAAAGAAACCATATTTATCAACAAAGAGGCTCCAACACTACATGTAATGCTGCAAGCAGAGTAGTTGAACATAAAATAGTAGGTCCATCACTTCCTTTAAAACAAAAACATGAGATCTTCCAGATTTGAGGAAAAAAGTAACCAACTCCTCTTATGTATTATCTACCAAAGATTGAGGTAGATTTAAAGGATTTATTGAAAGAAATCACAAAAAACTATATAAGAGGACAGAAAAGGCTGCCACCCTGGGATATACGGCAGCAACACCAAAAGGGCACCTTGAAGATGAATAAAAGAGAGGCTAGAGAGAAGAAAGAAAATGGGACCTTGACTTTTTCTAACTTGCTAATATTAACCAATCAAAATGAGTGGGGTGCTTTTTATGTGTTATTGAATATGATAATGATTGTGTAAGCAATTGCTTGTACTGAAAAACTGATAATTATTCACGCCCTGTTATGTTAATGCATATTCTTTATCTATTGATTTATACCAGGGTCTTAGTGTCTGTTCAACACTGATTGATGGAGAAAAGTATCTGTTAGCTTTTGGAGGCTATAATGGGAGGTATAGTAATGAGGTATGTGATGTAACCTATATTTATAAAATTTTTTTGTTGGCTATGGAAGATTGGCTTTCTTATTTTGTTTTTGTCAGGAAGATTGATTTATATGCTTTTGCCAATGACTGTTCCTGTTATCCTTGATGATGATTCATATATATACACCCTCTCTGCCTTATGATAGTTTGAGACGTCATTATTCATCAATTCTAGCCATTGGAGAGGTTTTGTACTTGGATTGGTCCTTTTTTTCGCTTCTGTTTAAGCAGTTGTTTCTACACTGCCTGCTCATCTGGACATGCATGTCTGTTCATGTGGACCGTGTATGCCTACTTGTTTGCTTTTGGAAATGGAAACAACTTGAACCTATCTTTGTTGAAGTGTTCTAGAGTCTTGACTTCCTGCTTGTTTGATGTGCCTCCTTTTTTGAGCTTCACTTGCAGACTGAGAGTTTTTGGACTTCCTACTCCATTTCATGTGAATACTTTGCAGAGAATCAGGTCTCTTAAGAAAAAAGGAGCTAGGTATTTTGTGATGAATTTGGGGAAAAATTGGAAGGGAATGGCTTGAAAGTTGAAAGTGAGCTCACATGGTTTGCAGTTGTTGTACCATTAAAGCACGGAGGAATAAATGGGTGCAAAAAATCACAGGGTAGTTATGTGATAACATGAAAATCACAGGGCGTTAGTAAAGTATCAATTTTCATAACCTCGTGGACAAAGTGCTTTCAAGTAAAACCACATGAGGGTCAACTATGATTTTTCCTTTTTTTTTAATGCGATATTAGGATTTATCAGGAAAATTGCACTAAATTATCCTAGAAATGATAAGGATTTTTTTTTTTAAAGGCTATTGGAATAATTCCAAGAATATCAAGTAGGTAGATGTAATTAATAAGACCAATGATGCTTCATGCTAGTCAATGTTGACCAGTGAGAAGTGGCATTTCCTCAAGTGGTTTGGTCATGTTAGAAGACCAATGGAGGCTTCAGAGAGAAAAGTGGTTAAAATGGAAGATGATCCAATTCAAAAGACCTTGCACTAAATAGTTTTATTAAAAATTTGGTATTTAATATTAACAGATCCCAATTACATTGATTATCCATGTACCTAGTGGGATAATGTCTGGTTGTATCATGCAAATTAATTTAATTCAATTCAATCAAACTGGATTCTACCTGACATTATGTATTGCAAATCATGAGTTATGCCATGAATTCTGAATTTGCTAGTTTTTTCCTTTAATTAAAATTGTGTTCCATAGAGTGGATTCTATGGTTGATGGCTGGGCCCCTTGCAAATTCAGGTTTTTGTTATGAGACCCAAGGCAAAGGACACCATGCGTCCCAAGATTTTCCAATCACCAGCTGCCGCTGCTGCTGCAGCTTCTGTTACTTCTGCTTATGCATTGTCTAAATCTGAGAAATTGGATTTCATGCCACTAGATGATATAAATTCCAAGTCATCTGTAAATGGTCATCCTAAAGATGATGTCACGGATAAAATTGAAGCCATTAAAGAAGAAAAAAGGTTATTGGAATTGTCAATTGCAGAAGTCAGGGCTGAAAATTCTAAGCTTGGAGGTGAGATAGAAGAAATAAATAATACTCATTCTGAGTTGACCAAGGTATGTATTGCAATTTTCATATGAAGATGCGCTATAATTTAATCGGTAGCTGCTATTTTTCATAATTAAATATCTATTTCAGGAACTCCAGTCAGTCCAGGGACAACTTGTGGCTGAGAGATCAAGATGCTTTAACTTGGAGGTACAAATTCACTTTTCTATTTTGGAGTATACTATGACTTTGTGGTGGTTGTGTAGGATTTGAGTATATTAGTAGTGTTTGTTTCCAGGCCAAAATTGCAGAACTCCAGAAGTTGCTGGAATCAATGCAGTCTGTGGAAGATGAGGTCCAGGCTCTTCGTGAAAAGAAGTCTGCTCTGGACCAGGAGATGGAGCTCACTGCAACAGCTCAGAGGCAGGGTTCTGGTGGAGTTTGGCGATGGTTTGGTGGGAGTGAGACATGAGAAATATGAGGCCACGAGGGCAATGTCAACTATTATTTTATTATTGACAAATGATTTAGAGTTGAGTCCGAGGAACCGCAACAGGTTATATTCTATTATTTTAGTTCATGCAGAAAGTGACATTTCCTTGTTACTGAACTTTTACGGTGTCATCTTTTGAGTTGAAATGCATGATGGACCCCAATTTTGAAGGACTGAAGTCTGAAACTTTCAAGAGATGGGTACATAAGCTTTTTGTATTTGTAATTTGTACCTTAACAGGTTTACTTTTGAATGATTCATTTCATGCTCAAGTGTCCATTAAATTCTATAGGATTTACATTTTATTTTATTCATTTGAGTATATATTGGCATGTAAAAGGTTGGTCATATGTGGTTCCAGTGGAGTTGTATTCCCTGAATGTGAGTGTTTGGGGGAACATTGATTGTTCATGTCTTGAATTAATGTTGGTAGATTGCCTCTGAACAGAAGAATGCTCATTTCATATTTGTGTATTGATATCCAATGAGGAGAACAGAAGTTCAAGTGTCCTTAAGAAGGAAGATGATGATTATAGAGGAGGTAGTGTGTTGGCATTGAAATTGATATTTTGTGATTGAAGGTTGCCTTGGTTGTAAAATGGACGAGGAAAAAATAATGTTTTTAAAACCGGACTGGTCATTGAACCGATTAAGGTACTGGTTTAAGGTTCATTGGTTTAATCGTGGTTGAACCGTGATCAAATCGGTATTAATAAAATACTAATAATAATACATAAAATAATGTTAATAAAAATAATATCATAATTTTATAATACTAAAAATTAAAAATAAAACATAATTTTATAGGTTCTTTATATTTACAATACTCATAAAAGTATAAATTAAATGTCATGATACTTAAATATAAGTTTTAACTATACACATCAACATTTATTAATAAAAACATGTTTATATTTAAAATAAAAAAGAAAATAATAAATATTTTATGTTGGTTTCTATTTTTTTTAAGAAAAAAATTAAAAAATTTATTAAACATTTTTCTTTGACTCACTGTGAATTGTTTTTTGGCCGGTTTTACTAGTTTTTGATTGGTTTTTCGGTTCTTTGACCAGTTTTTCTTTAGGCCGGTTCTGTGGTCTATTTGAACCAGTCAGCTGATTGGTTTACCAGTTTTCCAGTCTAACCGGCTGGTTTGGTCTGGCTTTGAGAACACAAGGGAGAAAGCATGTGGCAGTGTAATGAATTAGATAGACAATATTAATTTACGTACCCTAGAGCTAGAATCACTACTGTGCATAAACACTATTTTAGACAGTTTGAAAGCAAAGATATGTGCAAATGATAGAGAAAGAAAAAATAAATGAATGACGTTAAATTTCCTATGTCTATTGGTCATCAAAATTAGTACTTCCAAGCAGCACTCAGATGATAATGTGAATTGAATTATATGCTAAGTCAGAGGATATTAATCAATATAAACGAAGATTATTTTTAAGTATTATTATATTGAAAAATGAAAATAAGTCAATATTTAGAAGAAAAAGTATACCATTGTTCTAGCAAAGTTACAGAATTAGTTGATCCTAAGGTGTCGAACAACCAGCCAGATCTAACTATCTAGTTAGATTTGGGTTGAGTTTACTAGACTTGGCGTGTTTTAATTAGGTTTTGGTTATTCTTTGGGTTGACTAGACTAAGGATGTCAACGAGGGGCACGGGTAGTAGCTACTTGCCCTGCCAGATGAAATTCGTACCTGTACCCGCCCTATTACTCGTGCAGGTATCTATTAAGCGGATAAATTTGGGGGGATCCGTGGATATCTGTGGATATTTTTTAAAAATAAAAAATATAACAAATTTATTTTGTGTGTTGTGGACAAATATAAAGTGCTACAAATATCACTTTGAATTTATAAATTAAAGAGTTATTGTTTAAAATAATCACTTTGAGCATAAATTTTAATTATTCTAACAATTTTTCTAAAAAAAATATAGTTTAAATGCTCACAAATTTATGTTCGTTTTCTCTTGTAATATAATTGTATAAGATTTCTTTCATAATGAACAATCGTTTTGAAAATTTTAAAAAATTTATGTAATTTTATCTATATTAATATATAAGGGTATTTAAGTAAATATATAATTGCGGGTAATGGGTATCTGCAAGTACAGGTACCATGATACTCATTCTCGCCCCGTTAATAAATGGGTAGCAGATATACCCATTTAGAATATCCGTGGGTATCCATTTTCTACCCGTGGTGGATTTTATCCAGTGAATATCCGTGGGCGCAGATTTTTTTGCCCTCCCTAGACTAGACCTAATCTAGTTTGGTATATTAAATTAATTTTTTTAAAAGTTAGTGATAGATTATGTGAATTCTTGATTCAAGTTAATATATTTTAGGTTTAATTGCACCTTTTGTCTCTAAAGTTTTACATTTTTGCAAATTTTGTCTCCTAATTTACAAAAATATTACAAATTTTACCTCTAAGTAGAAAAACTGGTACAATTAAAAGAAAAATCATCACAAAATTGTCTTAATTGTGGCAATTTAAAGGAAAAACTGTCACAAAATATCTTCATTGTGCAGTTTTTCTATGTTAGGACAAAATTCGTAATATTTTATAAATTGGGGGGTAAAATTTGCAAAAAAAAACTTGCGAAATTGTAAAATTTTAGAAGCAAAAAATGTAATTAACCCTATATTTTACAAGTAATAATTTTTACATAGATACAATTTGTTATTATAAAATATTTAGTTTTAGTTTTCTTGTGAATTTTATGACTTATATTTATATCATATTTAAATTTGAATAATTTGTTTAAATTTCAAGTTGGTACAATTGTTAATCAAGTAGTGATTGGATTAGATGCAAATTCAAAATTTACTCAATTAAACTACTAAATTGATTTTAGACCAAATCAACCTTGACCTGAGTATCTTAAAGTCAAAAAGTAATTCATTAGGATTGGGTAGTTTATATGAAGTCCTAAATTCAAAAATTAATTCATTTATGTATACACAAAAAAATAAATAAATTCCCAACTCAAAAAGTGGTGCAATATACTAGACTAATATTCTTGGATAATAACTTATTCTATTCAGAAGTTGTATGGAAGAGACCACAAAACAAAGTTTTGAAAACCATACTAAACTAATGAAAGAATTAATTCATGATTCAATCATGACTTAGATTTAAATATACTTACATGTATTTCTTTATACAAACATTTTTTGTTTATCAAATTGGACTTGTTAAAAAAATCAAGGGGTCTGCTATTCTCACCTTTTTTTTTTTAATGATTTCACTGGCCACTTTATCAAAAAAAGTGAAATGCTTATTTTATCCTCGCCCCACCTCCAACGTTATCTTTTAAAAAAAAATTAACACAGTGAAAATATATGTAATTAATTTGCAAAAGTTACTTTTTTTTAACAAATTATTTTTTAATATCAAATTAATTATGATATAAATTACCTTTGTTAATTTAAATTAAATTAATTACGATACAACTTATTATTTTTAATAGTAATCAAATTAATTATGAAGCAAATTAACTTTTATAATAATAATTGAATTGTTTATGATACAATTTTAAAAAAGGTATGATATAAGTTACCATTTTTTAATAGTAATCGAATTAATTATTATGTAAATTATTTTTTTAATAGTATCATAAATTGCATCATAATTAATTCAATTCCTATTAAAAAGAGTAATTTGTATGATAATTAATTCGATTATTATTAAAAATGGTAACTTGTATCGTATATTTTTTAAAATTGTATCATAACTAATTTGATTACTATTAAAAAAGGTAATTTGTATTATAATTAATTCGATTACTATTAAAATGGTAATTTGTATTGTAATTAATTCAATTTCAATTAGAAAAAGTAACTTGAATCAATTCAATTATTATTAAAAAGAAAAAATTGTATCGTAATTAATTTAATTTGTATAATTGATTTGATATTAAAAAGTAACTTTTTTAAAAAAGTAATTTATATTCCGAATTAATTACAAAACAAAAATATGTTTATAATGTGTTATTTTAAAAAAAAAATTAACACACAAAAATATGTTTCTATTGTGTTAATTTTTTTTTGAAAAAATTAATAGAACGAAAATACGTTTCCATTGTGTATTTTATACAACGAAAACGTGTTTCTGTTGTGTTAGGGGTGCAACCTCTATACACAATGGAAACACGTTTTTATTGTGCATAATACACAGTGGAAACTTATTTTCGCTGTGTATAGAGGTCGCACCCCTAACACAATGGAAACATGTTTCCGTTGTATATTTTATATAACGAAAACATGTTTTCATCATAAATATTTTTGTAAAAAAAAACAAAAACAAAATATGAGGTGAAATTAGTGAAAATTGAGGTGAGAATAGCAGCTCCATAATCAAGCCTATTTATTTTTACATAACCATGGTCCAACTAAATGACTTGTAGGGAGAAAATTCCAACCCATAAAACTAGAGTTAGGCATATGGCTAAGGCCCGCGAGGCACCCGTGTAGCTCGTAGCCCATGTGGGCTACAGTCCTAAAAAATCTGGTCCATTTAAGAGTACGAGCTTTTCAGCCTAGACCGTTTAAACTGTAGTTTAAGGGGATTTATCCGCAGACTTACAGGCCTATTCGCGGGCTTTTATGGATAGTTTATTTTATACTTGATACTTTAAATCTAAGACTTTATATTTCATATTTTGTGTTGGATGGTTTATTTAACATGTAAGATCTTTGGTTTAAATGGTTTTTTAGCATATTAGACTTTGAAATTTATTTTTATTTTTGGTGTATTTGTCATTTATTTTTATTTTTATTGTTTTTTTTGCATTTTTATAAAATTATTTTTGTAATTTACTTCACGGGTCGCGGATTGGCCTGTTAGCTCGCGAGCTATGCGGGGCGGACACAAGTCTCAAAATTCAGGACCGTTTATTTTGCGCATGGGCCTAGTCTAGCCCATTTATTTTGCGGGCTTTTGCGGGCCGAGCCTAAATGAGCGGGCTAGCCCGTATACGCAGCTCTAGATAAAACCAATATGTTGGAACAAAATTATATCAATTGGCAAACTTTTTATACTTTAGTACATAATATATCCTCTATATATGTAATATATGAATTATAATAACTATTTTAAACAAGAGCGTTTTATAAACTATTCTTTAACAGTAACGTTTTTAAGAGTTTTTCTTTAATGAAAGTGTTTTTAAAGATTTTTCTTAATCTTTTATCTCTTTCTATTTATCTTTTTCATCTTTATTTTTAAATTGAATTCTAATATTTATTCAAAAAATTATTAATAATTAAAAATAATATTATATCACAAAATAAATTATTTATCATATACATAAAATATAAATTATAGGTTTAAAAATATTTATTTATTATAAATTTTAATTATAATACAATTTGTATATTTAAAGTATTTATTTATTATAAATTTTAGTTATATAAAATAATTATTTATCCAGTGCATTGCACGGATTGAAATGTCATAGTTGTTTTTCTCAGCATTTTGCCCTCCTTTACAAAACCTGATCCATTATATAATTAAATTGTTTTACGCAACGTTAGTTGGTCAGTTCTCAAAATGGAAAACCTGAGAACCAAAGTGAATCAATTGGTTTTTCTACTAAGTCATGAGTAGAAAACTACTCTGACAATTTTTGTTGGATCATATCTATTGTATATTTTGCAAGGAGTGAGTCTTTGTACAATAATTGTCTCTGCACCTATAGTTACAGAAACTAATTAGCCACAATATATACAAACTTAAAATTTATCCATAACTTTAGTTAATACAAATGGTAGTGCTACAGGCAATCAAAGCCTCAAAAGGCACCAGAACAATACAAAATTCACGAACTCACTATAAGATCAAAATCACAAAGGGAAATATTCTATATTAAAGAAGCAATTATTTTGAGTCACCCAGTTGAATTCTGATTTCACTGTGTCTGGTGAGTCGATTCTTCTCTTCTTTTTGCCAAATCCGTTTATACTAGTTTTACACAATGGAAAATTGAGACCCTTAGACTACATAAGTAAATCTAGGACTAGCAATTGGATATCTTAGAACCAAGTAGAACATTCTGGAATACCACTACAATTTATACATGTTACTCATAATTTGGAGACAAGTTGATATTTGCTTTGAGAAACAAGATCCTTGCGCAATATCTTGCCAGCAGCTGACCTTGGAATAGTGTCAATGAAACTCACCCTTCTCACTTTCTTATATGGAGCCACCTGAAAATTCACCAATTTACTTTAAGTGAAAAAATAAAAAATCAAAATGAGCATAGGAAAGAGAGTGACCTGGCCTGCAACAAATTGAATGACTTTGTCTTCTGAGAGTTCAGAACCAGCTGCTCTCACCACATACGCCATTGGTATCTGTCCAGTTTCTTCATCTTCAACCCTGCAACATATCTTTGTTTCCAGTTGAGAAAGTCACACAGATAATGAAAAAAGAGAGTGAAAATGTGAGAGGGTAACGCACGGTATAACCGCTGCATCAACTATAAGGGGATGACTTAGCAACACAGACTCCAGTTCTGCAGGAGCCACCTGACACAAGCAATTTGATATTTTGATCACTAGAGCAATTTACTGATATTCTAATTGAAAACTGAAACTGTTATGGCATTGAGTACCTGATACCCATTGTGCTTGATTAGCTCCTTTATTCGTTCAACTATATAAACAAATCCGTTCTCATCAATGTAACCAAGATCACCAGTCCTCAACCAACCTTCTGAATCAATTGTTGCAGTTGTTGCCTCCAAATTTCCCAGATACCCTTTCATAATAGTAGGACTTTTGAACCATAACTCTCCTTCTTTGTGAGGAGGCAAAGGCTTGCCCGTTTCAATGTCTACAACTTTTGCACAAAAAGTTGGAATCAACTTCCCACATGAATCTGGATGAGCTTTAGCATCTTTATCTGAGACAAAAAATGTTGCTCCAGCACAAGTTTCTGTTAGCCCATAACCTTGCCTTAGTTCAACCCAAGGAAACAGCTTCCTAAACTCCTGTGCCACTTCCTTGCTCAAAGGTGCAGCACCTGATCCCACCCTTCTTAGGCTGGACAAGTCACACCTAGCTTTGCTTGCATTTTTCACTAATGCAAGGATCACTGGTGGCACTGCAGGTAAGTTATTAACCTTGTGCTCCTGGATTGCATCAAGCATACCTTGGAATTCAAATTTCTGCATCAAAATTGTTGTGACACCAACACACAACAATCCTAATCCAAAGAACACCAGTCCATAGATATGAAACATTGGAATGAAGGCCAAGAAAACATCATCTTGGGATCCACTGACATCAGTAGACCATAAGAGTAGTCTCATTATGGAAATGAGGTTTGCATGAGTCAGAACCACACCTTTGCTTATCCCTGTGGTCCCTGAAGAGTAAAGTATAGCAGCAGTGTCTGATTGTGCCACAGGAACTTGTGGCAACTCAGGTGAACTATAACAGCCTTCTATTAATTCTTCAACTGATAACATTTCCCCATCACAAGGACGAGAAGTGAGAATTGTAGGAACCCCAGTTGGGACCAATTTGTGTAGCTCATCAGGTGCTGAGATGGCCAGTTTAGCACCCGAATCACGCACTTGCTTCCCAATTTCTGACTCAGTGTTGAGAGGGTTGGCAGTGGTTAGAACTGCTCCAACTGATAACACAGCTAGGCATATGGTTGAGTACAGGACTGAGTTTGGTGACAATACAAATACCACATCACCTTTCCTAACCTCAAGTCCATGGAACAAAGCTGATGCAAGGGAGTGAATAGACCGTCTTAGCTCGCCATAGCTAACACTTCTATTAGTAACTGCATCAATGTATGCAATTCTAGCCTCAGCAAGGTAAGCTTGTGGTAACTGTGACAGCACAAAATTGCCACTGTTATGGTCAGGTTTTGCTGGGATTTCATGCTTGGTGCCAAGCTTAACTAGAGAGTGATAAATGCCTGTTCTTGAATTGTAGCCACTCCTGTTGCCAAATGGAGGCTGAGATTTATTATGTTCTTTTTCATGGATGACCAGATTTCCTCTCCTGACATTATTTTCTGCAAATTTGATAGACTTGTTAAGCAAGTGGACAATGTTGTGAGGCTGAGGAAAACTGAGTGAACCATAATCAACATATATACAAGGTTTATCTTCGTCAAATACAAGGCAAACATTGTTAACTATGTCAGTTGTAGCAAGGACAAAATTAATAAGAAAAATTAGATTTTATTTTCTGAATTTTATGTCGCCGGCCAAGCGAGTGAAGTGAAACATGGCTAGTCGTAGGTATTAATTAAGTAGCTAAACGATATATAGTTGAAGCCGTGCAGAGGACAAGAAAAATAATTGAAAAATGAATATTCTTTTCCTCAATAATAGAATATTTGAAAGGATGCAGATGTTGTCTGCCTAATGGTTTACATTCTTATATATATATGGTTATAGTTCCTTTATCTTCTTGTCATCTAATTAAACATAGATAGTGCATTGGAAACATCTAAAATCTAATTGAGACAATGACATTCTGTTCTTATAGATTTCAAGTTGAAATTAGACATTCTTGCAAATGTGGACTCCAATTATAAGAAGGATTTGAAGAAAGTCAGGGTCTTTTTACTGAAGTATACATGAAAGTATTTGAAGGGCGAAGCCTGGCATTTTTATACAAGCATCCTCTACTCATAACTTCTATATTCTATACATGTATTGAATTATCACATACTAAAACGGATCTATTGAAGCCTTAAATTAGTTTACTTGTGATTATTTATTACTTTATTTTTAAAATAAAAGTAAAAATCTAAAGACCAAAGGACAATCGTTCAACTGTATATTGGAGGGGAGCACAGGATTCACCCTATTTTTTTTCAAGTAACAAGTATTGTTAAAAAAAATTAAAAGACTTCAGCGTCTCAAATAGAAAAATAAAATAAAAAATATATATATTATCCTTTCTTTGCTATTTAAAATGACATATTAACGGTCCTAATTATAGTAGTTATTAAAGAAAAAAAATAACATATTGACACTATTTTTTTCAGTTCTCTACTAGCCAAATTGACAAGATCACAAGAGTGAAAGACCTTTTTCTTCAACCCCTCCTTTGCAACAACCTTGCCCTTTTCCTTCCTTAACTACTATCAGCATGCGTAACTTTTTCGTGGTTTATGTTTATTGGTATCTACGATATTGACCTGTGGAGTGTATTTTTGTTGAAATCTGAAATACTATGATTATCTATTTAGATAAATTGGTGGAGCAATTTGTAAGGTATGTTAGACACGTTTTATAAAAGAAAAACATTTTTCTAAGACGGTGGTCTTGATTTTCCTAACCTCTGGAGCTGGGCTCCGTCCACTGGATTTGGGCGAATTTTTCTTTTGGATATTCTAAATTGAGTTTAACAGCTAACTAATCAAAAATGATTGTTGATATAATTTTTAAGATAATTATAAAAGTTAACAACGTATTATTAATATTATTTTTTTACATTGTCAGCATATATACTATTTACATTTTAAAAGTAGGCAGTTAAAAAAAAAAAGGTTAAATATATTTTTAGTCATCCAAAAATTGACCTGTTTTGATTTTAGTCCTCAAAAAAAAAATTCTTAAATAAAGTTCCTCAAATATTAAAAATATCTTAATTAGATCCCTGTGCTAAACTTTTCTATTAAATGATGGTCATATCAGCTTCCAAGTAAGTATTTTATTACCAGAAGTGTCCAGTGATAATTTTTAACAAAAAATCGGATAATTACTTTTGCTGTAGGATTAAAAAAATCTATGGTTTAAGGTTAATCATGTAATAATTTTATTCAAAAATTATGCTACTAATCTGACCTGGACATAACAGTTGACATGAACGACCATATCAACAAATTAATGGTGACTGTGATGCTGATATGACCATAATTTAACAGAAAAGTTAAACAGAGCTTAGTACAGAAATCTAATTAGGAAATTTTAAATATTTGAGGGACTTTATTAAAGAAATTTTTTTTGATGACTAAAACCAAAATGGGTCAATTTTTGGAGGACCAAAAACATATTTAACACAAAAAAAAAAAAAAATTCTTTCGTCGCTGTCTTGGATAGGAAAGGAATATTGCAAAACGAGAATAACAAAGAGGGTTGAAGTTGAATTGTTAGTTGACACTGTCTTGAAGGATACTTTAATCTTTTTTGTATGTCTTTGTACCAGATAATTAGGAAACATTTTTATCATATTAAAAAAAATCTTACGTATTCTCAAAATGCTATTCCAGTCAAATAAAATCATAGAACTTGCCACAATTATGTATGTCGTTATATTACATGTAAAATATTATAAAATATTTTTTCCCTAACCGTCACTCCTGATGAAAAACTTATTCTCACAATTATTATGCTTGTGAAGATACCAGTAAAAAATTTTAAAAAAAATCAAACCTAAACTAGTAAATTGTAATATTATATATTAAATTATTCCCAACTTTATTCACCGTAGCTTAACAGGCCAACTATGTCCCTAACTAATGACAATCCTCTTAAATAGAACTACTTATTTACATATTATTAATATCGTGGGGGTGTAGGGGTAGAAATAGGTTAAACCACTTGAGAGGGGTCTATTGCCTAACTTACTCATGTTCAAATTAGGCCAAGCTCTTTTTAAAAATAAACTAGACATAGGCTTTTATAAAAACCTATTTAGTTAAAAAGATCATACTTTAGGCTATTTAAAAAAAAAATTAGCCATAACAGGCTGGCCATTTAAGTAAATATAAATAATTTATTATTATTATTATTATGCTAAATTTATTATAATGTATTAAAACCATATATTTATTTACCATTTTTAAAATATTAAACATGTTGACCTACATAAAAAGTCAAACCTATAAACTTATTGAAGGATAAATTTATGTCTTGTTCAAAGACCTTATTATAAAATAGGCTTTTAAATAAGTTATCATGAAGGTTAGATTATATATTAAAAATAAACTTATATCATATAAACATGTTAGACTTGATTCTTATAAAACCTAGTCTACTTACTTCTACTTTTGTCCCATGCTTTGAGTATAAGCAGCGATTTTAATTTTTACAGATTATAATTTGTTTTACATAAAGTTTTTTTTTTCCATTAGCTTATGAGCCTTGTTAGCCCCTCTAGAGAGAAGTTAGACTTGTATAAAAGTTTTGATAAGAAATAGGCTTTTAAGTAGGCTAATAAGTTAAGTCAAACTTTTAAATAAGTCAAGTCAAACTTAAAAATAAAGTCTATGACAAATAATAGGTCAGACTTAGACCTTAACTTTTTTTTAACATACTAGACCTATTTAAACAAAGTTTTATTCGATCTAACCTATTTTCACTAGGAGGTAGGTGCAAGTAGCACTTCTCTGTATTCAACTATTCAAATTTGCGGGTCTTTACAAGGGATTTGAGTATTTATGAATGTTATCCTAAAAAAAAGTATTTATGAATGTCCATAACTATTTAAGAATTTTAAAATAATTAAAAATTAATATCATATAGTCTTAACATCATATTATATTAACATCATATAATATTAATTTATTATTAATATTAACTTATCAAGTTTATTATATATTTGTAATAACTGATTTACATAAATAATTATTACATGAAGAATAAATATAATAATTTTTATCATTATGCACTTATTCACTAAAAAATTATAAGGAAAATAACAAAAAATAAATTTCATCTCATCTCAAAATAAATGAAAAATCATAATATATATAGTATTTAATAGAAAATTAAATTTGATTAAGCAATAAATATCTACGGAACAGGGATGAATATTATAATACCCACAACTAACCACATCCCATTATGCGTAAACTGGTGTGAATAGTTACAGGTGCAAGTATTTTTACAATCGCTATGTATCAAAACTTTTAATCGTAACTTTACACTTCTCACTACGTGTTAGATGATGGTTGAACAAACTATCCAGTATGGTGTATGTGATTCGAATGGGTACAATTAAATTAAAAGGATAAAACATACATTTGAATATAGACAAAGCAGAAGTGGCTTAGAAGTACATGTAAGGGAGAGGAAGGATGTAAAAATGACATGGGCGCATGCCGCCCTGCACCATTGGTCCCCAAATGGTTCAAACTTCAAACTAGAGAAAACAACAAAGAGTATGAATACCTTGTTACGTTCCGCTCAAATTCTCTAGGAACACCACTCTTTCCTCTTAAAATTCTTCAAGTCCTCTTCAATCACAAAACACCGATAATGGAGGGAAATTTTTGAAAGAAGATTGAGAAAATCACTTCAAGAACAAGAACAACCCTGAAATTAGGTACATGAACAAGAACAAGAACTCACGGAAAGTGTGAGAATTGAGAGGAGAGGGTTACATACCTCGTATTGACCAGGGGGCAGTGCCTCACTTTATGACACTGAAATTAGGTACATGAACAAGAACAACCCTGCTTTCTCCATTATCCATACAATTTACACTAGTCTACATCTATGTGCATAAATTAAATAGATTTCATCACAAATACTAATATAGTATTTAATATTATTAATCTAATATTTAGAGAAATACGTAAATAAATAGATTTTTTCTTTATATAATATTAATTATTATATTTATTAAATATAATATATAATTAAGCTTAATAATATTATTAAATTTAATAAATATAATATATATTTATTAAATGTATGACTTTTCAAATGAATCTATCTATTTATATATCTATCTACCTATCCATCTATTTATCTATCTATAAATATATATATATATATATATATATATATATATATATATATATATATATATATATATATATAAGAAAATTGTTATTAAATAAAAATTAATTATTATAAAATTTAATATATATATACATATATATTAAAATTTTTCTTATTAATTTTTATCGTTGTTTTAAAAAATTAGTTATAAAATATTTTTAAAATACAAAATTCAAACGTATCTTAATATATATATATTGATAAATATATATAATAATTTATCTCTTAATTACTATCCTTAATAATTATTTTAAATAAATTATTATGAATTATTTAAAAATCAACTATATATTTAAAAAATAGTTTCAAATATTACTGTTTATAAAATATGTTTTAAATTAACCAAATTAAAATGTACATGATATAAATTTAAATTAAATAAATTTTTGTTATATGTTAACAATTAATGTAATTAATCTAATCATTTTTTACTTATTATATTTTTATTTCATGCATAGAGCATAGTAACGCTACAAATTAAAAGAACAACTAAAAACATAATGTTTTGCAATTTATAAAATATTTTATATGTTAGATAAATTAAGTTGTAACATCTTGGGCACTAATGAGGGTGGAGAGCGATCGTTAGTGCAAAAAAGATGAGGCACAGATAAAGAACATCTCCTAGTAGGCTTTTAGTGGGAGAGACACGTGAATGAATCGAATACACATCAGAATGAGAGGGATCCAGAGGCTGTGCAGGTATGAGACTGTACAATTGAGAATAATTTAAAAGGAATTAATAAGTGTTACTTATATTAACAATATGCATATACTTTTCGGTAGCCTATCACTTAAGAACTCCACAGTTAAGCGTGCTTGACTTGGAGCAATTCTAGGATGGATGACTTCCTAGAAAATTTCCTAGGAAGCGTGTGAGTGAGGACAAAGCACTTTGAAAAGTCTTGTGTTGGTTTGTGGGAATAGTCATAGATCCTGAAAGCAGTTAGACATTACAAAGTGGTATCAGAGCATGACCTCTCTCCTAGTATGGTGTGGTTCAAGGACGATCCAAGTGGAAGCTAGTGGACATATAACATCCTAGGCACTAATGAGGGCAAGGAATGATCGTTGATGCAAAAGAGATGAGGCACGGACAAAGAGCTGCTCCCGGCAAACTTCCAGCGAAAGGGACACATGAATGAATCGAATACATACCATAATGAGAGAGATCCATAAGTTGTGCAAGTATGAGATTATACAATTAAGGATAGCTTAAAAGAAATTAACAAGTGTTACTTATACCAACAAAATGCATCTACTTTTCGGTAGTCTATCACTTAAGAACTCTATAGTTAAGCGTACTTGACTTGGAGCAATTTTGGGATGGGTGATCTCTTGAAAAATTTCCTAGGAAGCATGTAAGTGAGGACAAAGCATTCTAAAAAGTCTTGTGTTAGTTTGTGGGGATAGTCGTTAATCATGAAAGTGGCTAGGTGTTACAAAGTGGTATCAAAGTATGGTCTCTCTCCCAATGCAGTGTGATTCAAGGACGAACCAAGCGAAAGTTGGTGGACATGTAACATCCCAAGCGCTGATGAGGGTAGAGAATGATTGCCGGTGCAAAAGAGATAAGATACAAACAAGGAGTGACTCTTGACAGGTTTTCAGTGGGAGGGACATATGAATGAATTGAATACATACCGAGATTAGAGGAATTTAGAGGCTGTGTAGGTATAAGACTATATAATTAAGGATACCTTAAAAGGAATTAATAAGTGCTACATATACCAACAAGATGCATCTACTTTTTAGTAGCCTATCATTAAGAACTCTACAGTTAAGTGTGCTTGACTTGGAGTAAATCTGGGATAGATGACCTCCTAGAAAATTTCCTATGAAGCATGTGAATGAAGCCAAAACATTCTAAAAAGTCTTATGTTGGTTTGTGGGGATAATCATCGATCCTGAAAGCGGCTAGGCGTTACATAAGTCATACTATTTTATATAGAAAAGCAAAATAAACTTAAATACAATTATTAATATATTATTTAATGTTATTAATGCAGTATTTAATGTTATTAATGTAGCATTTATATAAATATATAAATAAATATAATTTTTCTTATGTATTATTAATGATTCTATTTATCAAACGTAATATATAATTAAACTTAATAATATTTTTTTTATAAGAACTTAATAATATTATTAAATGAGTTTAATGGTCATACACTGTAAGTATAAAAAGTTTTATACTGTCAACCAGTCAGAAATCATTGTTAATATGACTTTTAAAGTATTTATTATAGAAGTCAACAAACTTATAATAAATGGTAGTTTATGATTGAATGACAGTGTAAAACTACTTTACATTGTCAGTGCATAGCCTGTTTTCTCTTATTAAATATTATATTTATGAAATTCCATAAATGTAATATATGCTTATTAAATATATGAGTTTTAATATAAATCTAAATATACTAATATTCTATTATTAAATAAAAATTAATTATTACAAAAGTTAATACCTAAATATGTTTATAAAAATATACATGAATTTTTTTGGTTTTTATTATTCTTTAAAGAAATTAGTTTGTAAAACATTTTTAAAAATAAAAAATATGATTGTATAATAAAATAATATATATAAATTTATAAGCATATATAATAATTTATCTCTTAATTTAATCCTTGATTAATATTTAAAATAAATTACCTTGAATCATTTTAAATTTAACTATATATTTAAATATTGTTATTTTTATTTATTATTATTTATGAAACCTATTTTAAAGTAGTTAAATTAAAAAGAATATCAATATAATTTTAAATTATTTAAAATATGTTATATATTAACAATTAATTTAATCTAATTATTTTTTACTCATTGTATTTTTATTTTATGTATAAAGTATAGTAACTTGAATTTGAATTACTAAAAATTGAATGAACAATTAAACTATGGATATTATGTGATTTATAGGATATTTTATATATCAAATAAATTAAGTCATAGTACTTCACATAAGATCAATAAAATAATGATATTGAAAATTTTAATTTACAAATGTTGCATGTATTCTTAAAAAATATAATAAATATAAAATTCAAATACAGTGTTATTAAAAATCAATTTTTATTTAACAAGAAATATTAAATTAAATTAAAATAGTAATTATCATGGCAATACCAAAAAACAATAAGCCTAAATAAATATAAGCTACTGGAAGATACTTGTGGTTTATACCCAAAAATAATAAGCCCAAATTAATACAAGTTATTTTAAATGCTGAGGCAAAAATAGAAAATGAGGAATTTTAAGAGTAACTTGGTTGGAGAAAACATTTTCTAATTTTACTTTGTTCTCTATTTTCAAAAATTTATATAAGAAAAAATGAAAATAAAAAATAGTAAAAAAAATATTTTTACTATTTTCCATACAAACTTTTGAAAATAAAAAATAAGATAAAAATAAAAAACATTTTCTTAAACCAACTTCTAAAAATACAAAATTAAAATTATGTTACCTTCCCCCTCCATTGAAGAGTTGGGTTTACAAATTCTTAATTAACTACTCGATGATTCCTTAAAACGTTGACCATGTCCCTCATGACTATCAAAGGTCATATTGTTCAAATAAAAAACAAATAAATTCGCCACCCACTTTAAATTTGGTATCACCATTGGCATTACCATTCATCTTCACGCAATATTATCCTTTTAATAAACTGTATTGCTATTTGCTACTGAACAATTTAACATAACATTAACTATTAGATTATAAATATTTTAAACTTTTAAATATTTTTCTCAGTTTATCATGAATATGCAACATAGACCCCCTTATTTTATTATTTATTTTTTAATAATCACTTAAATATTGATATAGTAAACAAAATATAGAAACTCGTGTGTAAACACGGTGTATACAAGTTATATACACTTATCTAATCAACAGTACAGCAAATAATTATATAAACGAAAAAGAGCAAGCGTACACTCAGAATTTTACACCCGTGTTCACCCAATCATGTGGTTAACAATATATAAAAATATGATTAATTTTATCTTACGAATAATTAAGAGCAAATAAACATAATTATATACAACTATCAATATGTGGTTAATAGTGTAATGATGTTATTGAAATATTTAATGGTGGTTAACTTTGTTTCACAAGTAGTTAATAATGTCATGAGGTTATTCATCATCACACATGGTTAATTAAGTATGTAAATATGGTTATCTTTACTTCACAAGTGGTTAATAGTAAATCAACATAATTGTACACAATTTTTGATATGTTGTTAATAGTGTCATGAGGTTATTAAAATGTCTAATAGTGGTTAACCTTACTTCACAAGTTTAATAGGATCATGAGACTATTGAAATGTCTAATAGTGGTTAATTGTACCTTAGAAGTTGTTAATATTAACCACATAGAGAATTATATACATTTACATTTATTTATTCTTAAACACATATGAACTAAAATAAGATATATTTATGTATACACTTAACCATATATCTAGGTTGACACTAGATAGACACTTTCTGGATGTACAATAATCATTACTCTTATAGCTATAGAGGATTGGAAGTTAGCTCTAACTCTCGCCTCTAAGTATTCCGATAATAAAGGATCATTCACCCAAGTCATTTGGCATTATCTCCCTCCATTTTTCTTGCTTTATTTTACTCCTTTACACTTTTTTTTTTTAAATGTTTTTTCATGGATCTTTTGGATAGATATAAAAATGTTAACATTTATTATTTGCCTTACTAAAGTGGGTCTAAGGAGGTGTGATGGTGAAAAATGAGACTATGTTTAAATTAATGAAAAGGGATGGAATGAAGTGAAATAGAGCAAAATTTTATCATGTTCAGTTATTTGGATTGCTTATATATCAATAGAATGGAATAGATTCCATTTTATTCCATTTAAAACTTTTGTATTTCTTTTCTTCTAATTTAAAGAGTACGAGATGAAATCAAGATATATTTTTATTATTATATTTATCAAATTACATCTATATCAAATTTTAACATTTTCAATAACGCACTGGAGCTCTTCATCATAACACAAGAAAGAAACATGTTTGGAGCAAAATCAAAACACCCTAATCTTGATGAACATAATAACTAATATCAATGGCATGTTTTTACTTTACAAAATAATAAGACCTTCAAACCTATAAAGCATGGACGTACAATACGAAATGCAAGAAATTGGGCAAAAAATAAACCTAATTTAGAATATCATTAAGACACCCTAAGCTTAATGGAGAAGACTGATGTATCTTAATTTTTAATCCCATCTACTTTTTGTTTAAAAAAAAATTTATTTTAGGATTTCACAAACATTATGCCATTTTTATTCGTTTTGTTAGAAGTGATCTTAATAATAAGTCCGTTGTGTATATTTTTATAATATTAATTTTTTGCTGTTACTATGGTAAATATTTATTTCCGATAAAAATTCATTTTTATGATATATAAATATTTCATATTTTAAAGCAATAATATATCAATTGTTTACATGTCAAAAAAAAATAAAAAATAAAAAATAAAATAAATATATATATATATATATATATATATATATATATATATCAATTGTTTATTGAATTAATATACTTATATCTCTCTCTACGCATACATAATAATTTAGTAGATAAAAGTGACACAAATCATTCTTGTCCTATCCGATCGTGGTTAGCAATATCTGGGTTTTTACTTGTCTACCAGTTTATCCTTATCTAGATAATGTAATGATACTTTGATTATGAAAAGTACTAAATGATTATAAATTGTCGTCTGTTAAACTAAATCGATATTGTTTTTAGCTATTAAATAAATAAATAACTTTTACTTATCTAATAATCTAGGTAAATCTTTTTGAATTCCTATATATATTTTTTTCGAATTATATAGCAGATCATAGTGCTAATGCTGCAATCCCTAAAAATGACCCAAAGGGCATATATTCTTCACGTGACATCAAGCATACGGTACCACCAAAATTTGATACTTACATATATAATATAATATAATATATAATATATAATTCATACACACAATATGCAGCTAATATAAGAGACCTTATCTAGTAAAACTTAGATTATCACCTTTTTATTAATCTATTACATAGAGTCATAGACTATTAAGCTAGTAAGGAGATGAATTGACGATTGGTTAAGCCTTGACATGTGTCATGTCCATGGCCTTATACTGTGTTTCAAATGATCCTCTTGTCCCCTGCCCTCCATTTTTTACCTTCCATTTTCTGGTTATCTCCATCACACTTTGCAATCTCTGAACCAAACGTTATCTTTGTTCATCATCGCCTCATATACACATACCCTTTAGAAAGTTCTTCGGAAGTGTTGCTTTTACTCTTCCAGAAGCAGAAAAGTGCCTTTCTAGTTTTTACTTCTTCTCTTGAGACTTTCTGTGCTGTGCTGCCATGGCTGTGACACAGCTCAACCCCACTTGCCCAAAACCCCATCTTCACTCATCCCAGCTCTCATTTCTATCAAGGACTCTCCCTAGACACCGCCACTGTGCTTTTCCACCTCTTCATAGGACTGGACATGCTAGGATTTCTTGTTCTGTTGCACCAAAGTGAGCAAATTTGTTTTCAGAATACATTTTCAGTTTTCAGCTACTTGGGTCTGATTGAATTTTCCTCCTTTCACTTTTCAGTGAAGTGCAGGTGCCAGCTGTGCAAACCCAGGATCCCAAGACTAAGCCTGAATGCTATGGTGTCTTCTGCCTTACCTATGATTTGAGGGCTGTGAGTATCCCTTCCCCTCTCTTCTGCATCTCACCCATGTGTATCTGTTATTTTAGCTTGTGTATAGTTCAAATTGTGGGTTTTGTCCATGGTTCTGTGAGTGAGTGAGTTCTCCACTACTGATTGTTTCCTGGGGTTTTCTGAGAGGTTTGTGGGTGGTATTTTGGAGCAGAAATTTGTTAGATGTAGCAGTAGTGGTGCTAGTCAAAATGTGCACGTTGATGCACAATTTCCTTGGCAGCATGTATTTAAGCTATATACATAGAACTAGATTGGTGTATCTCTATCTTTAACTTCAATTGTCTTGATTCCCTATCTTTTGTTATGTTTGGTGTATGCGGATACCTTCTGTTTAAACATCAGTAGACAGCCAAAAGGCATCAGTAATATTATTAGTTGTCTTCCATACCAAAACTGTGCTTCTCAGAGCTGTTAAAATGCAGAATTTAATCAATGCCTACCTTCATTACTATTTCATAATACTCATTTTGACAGTTAGTCTTCAATCTTTTTATGTAATTTGAGACCACTAATACTGGAGAAATCTTTAAGGAAATTGTAACAAGTGTCTTTTATCTGTTGCTGTCTGAACCATTTAGGGACACAAATCAGAAACAATTAGGAGTTTGCCCATCAAACTGTCCGCCATGCAATAGCAATTCATACAGCTACCTCGGTCCTATTAATTCCTCTAGACACAAAGTGTCATCATCTCAGAACTATAGCATTTGTTTCATTTGGTGTTCTTTTTATAAATTCAACACTGTTCTACTTAATGTAACAATAAAGTATGTACCAATTAGTCTGAGTTATTGTCTCTGATAGCATGATGTGACAGGACTGGAATAACAGTGCTTCCTTGCTGTAGTGATAGTGGCATTTATGAAACTTGCTGGGCTATTATTGATACTTTTAACTTACTGTTCAGTATGCATTATCTTGTATATCTGTAAATCTTTTTCTCTTTCCAATTTTCCATTTTTATATTCAATTGAATAAACAATTTAATTTCAATAAAAGATACACAACATGAACAATTAATTGAATTTGAGGACATTAAAGTAATAATGTATTGATGTTATTTCTTATGAGATCTTTTGATGTTATGACACAGTTAAATGTGTCAATCTAAGCTATATGTCACATTGTAATATTTGGCTAATGTTTTTGCAGGAAGAAGAGACAAGATCCTGGAAGAAATTAATTAACATTGCAGTCTCTGGTGCTGCTGGAATGATTGCCAATCATCTTCTTTTCAAGGTGAATGTATCTTGGATTTAAATAAGAATTGTGTCAGTGAAGCACATTAGAAGTTCATCTTATCTATCTCTTATCTTAATTTATCTATTTTCATTTTTTTTTTTAATTATATCAGTACTCTCAGATTAGGATATTTAAAGTCATCGAAAGGGTAATAGTTGCATATCATCCAATTTCTTCTTGTCTGGTTGAAGTTGCTGAATATGTTGTTGTGTAGCCTTTTCAGACTGGGAATTTATTTTCCTTTGTATTGATAGAGGAATTTATTGTAATAACCACCTACATGGATCAACCCTACTGTGTATTGGTGACCATACATGTCCATCACTTTGAGTTAGAATTTACTTATGTTACTCTTCATACCATCATCTCTTCTCTAAATCAATTGAAACTCACTAATATCTACAAAATTTGAGCTTTATAGTTTGAAGATTTATTCGTAGGGCCACATTCTTGTATCTTTATTGTTACATGAAATAGAAATTGAATTTAGCATGAAAGCTAAATTGAATATATGGTAACTGTTCAAGAAGATAATTTTATTTTGCATGTACTTTGAGATTTCTTTTATGAGACCTATTACCTTTAATGATCATGCAATTTCATTGCACTCTGGAACCTGAGTTGATTTATCGTGTCAGCTTGCATCTGGTGAAGTTTTTGGTCCAAATCAACCTATTGCTCTGAAATTATTAGGATCAGAAAGGTCAATCCAAGCTCTTGAAGGTAAGCTTCCTGCGTATGGTAAAAATTTGGTATCTGTTTTTGATTGAATGTGGGAATAATTAGTTGTACATCTTCCACCTATGATAAGTAAAGCTAAGCCAGCCTCCTCCCTGCCAACTCTTTGTGGCTATAAAATAACTGTATAGAAACTAAGTAAAGGTTATTATTCAGTCTCTTGCTTATAAGAGGCATTAATATGAAATTAGTTAATGCAAAATGTGCTATGCAGGGTATGAATAAAAACAAAAGTAAGAAAATTGGAGAATTGTGAATGGTGCATCAGTGTGTGGCATAACTTAAAGTTATATTGAAAAGAGATAAGTAAAGACAAAATATTGAGCTTTGTTGGAAGAATGAGAAAATTCAACTTACGCTGTGAGCACCTTTTGGCCTAGGCTTATATACTTACCAAGGAAATAAAATAACTTAGCCAGTAAATTAAAAACTTTTCACTGAAGTTATGGTGGATGAGGTGTCTCATAATTGAGCCGTTGCAACAATGTATGCTTGATGGATTACCTGTTATCCAGTAACCCTTTTCCCCCTCTTTTTATAATTATTGTGAACAAACTGATTTGAAGTTTTTTATGTGTAGTCATCTTAACACCTTTTCATTTAGTCATGTAATACTTTCCCCCCTTTGTATGTATGGGTAATAGAAATCATCTCATTACACCATTTTTTTCTTTTAATCTTTTGTACTTTAAGGATACGTTAAATTGTAAATTCATATTTACGGCAAGAACCCGTATAAGCATTTATAATTAAGTATGGATATACATTATTGCTAGAAAACATGAGGCAACTTTGGTTATAAGAAACTTATGTTTTACATTTCAAATTTTCAACATATAAAACAAGGAATGAAAGAGTCATTTAACAATTAATAAATACACCACTGCAGTCCATACACCCAGATTTGGGCAAGGAATTCAATGGTTTAAGCGGGAGTGAGTGGTTCAGCCTCCTTCGTACCAATCCATTTCTCTGTTGACAAAACTTCCAGGCTACGATCAAACTTCTTATTCTTACTGTACTATGCCCCCAATTATTCTTGCCATTTAAACAAACCTAAGGCCTTAACAGAATCTGCTACTGAGAGAGAGAGAGATGAGAAATTCAATCAATTATAGAAATTTGAGTAATAACTTTACATGAATATGATTTGTCAGGTCAGAGTAAGTTATGTTTTTTTTTTTTTTAATTATGCTTTTAACTGAAACAAGATACACCTTAATGTTGACTGGTGACTAATATAAGTATATATAACACATCAAACTGATGTTTTTAATTCTGAATGTTCTAATTCAACATGCAGGTGTTGCAATGGAACTGGAGGACTCTTTGTTTCCTTTGTTGAGGGAGGTGAGTATTGGTATTGATCCTTATGAAGTGTTCCAAGATGCAGAATGGGCTTTGCTAATAGGTGCAAAGCCTCGAGGACCTGGAATGGAGCGAGCAGGCTTGTTAGACATCAATGGGCAGATTTTTGCAGAGCAGGTAAAATGATATTCAAATTTAAGCCATATTTGTTGCTTTCTGCTAAAATGCTGTCAATTATACTGACATTATACCTTTGTACAACAGGGAATAGCATTAAATGCCGTTGCATCCCGCAATGTCAAAGTCATAGTAGTGGGAAACCCTTGCAATACAAAGTAAGCTTGGCTTTTAATGAGTAAACTTGAAGTTGCATGTTGTTCCTGTTTATGCTAATGTTCATGTGTATTTAAATGCAGTGCATTAATATGCTTGAAGAATGCTCCCAACATTCCTGCAAAAAATTTTCATGCTTTAACTCGCTTAGATGAGAACAGAGCAAAATGTCAGGTAACAAAGTTTACAAATTTCACTTTTTTTAAATTGTTCTACAATATAAAAAATAACAACTATCTTCTCTGCATTGTCTTAATAAAATGCGCAGCTAGCCCTCAAGGCAGGTGTCTTCTATGATAAAGTGTCAAATGTGACGATATGGGGCAACCACTCAACTACTCAGGTCATTGAAGGATCATTACCAGAATAATGTGCATGAACTGAATTTCTTTAACTCTCTTTTATGATATGGTGTTATCTTGTTAAGGTCCCCGACTTCCTAAATGCTAGAATCGATGGTTTGCCAGTCAAAGAGGTGGTTAAGGATCATAAGTGGTTGGAGGAAGAGTTCACTGATAAGGTGCAAAAGGTGAGATTTGTAATTAGCATCCATATCTAAATACATGGTATAAAAGATATGTAGTTTCCCTGTGCTAAAAGATGACAAGTAATTGTTTGATTGGCAGAGAGGTGGTGTGCTTATTCAAAAATGGGGAAGATCATCAGCTGCATCAACTTCTGTGTCAATTGTTGATGCCATACGATCTTTAATAACTCCTACTCCTGAGGGTGATTGGTTTTCTTCTGGTGTAAGTTGAAATTAGTTGAATGACCTCATGTTTTTACTTGTTAAAGAATTAGATGAGCTTTTCAGCAAGACTGCGACTTGTTTTACAACATATTGATTTAACTGAACAAACAGACACGGAAAAAAGGTGGGGGGGAGGGGAGAAGAAGTTATCTTCCATGTCGTATGAGGAAGAAAAAAAAAAAAGTCACACAATCAATACAATTTCTGCTCCTTCATGCATACTAAAATAATGTTGGAGTTGTAGTAAAAATGAAATTTTCTCTTGTATATCTGGAATATGTCATTTCAAAGCTTAATTAATGGGCCAATAACCATTTTTTTTCTTGCAAATTTAAACATAGCACAGCCTTCAATTATACATTTACTATTTCAATCACGAAGTTTGCAATTGCATTACCAGGTATATAGCAATGGAAATCCTTATGGAATAGCTGAAGGTATTGTTTTCAGTATGCCATGTCGATCAAAAGTAAGCTTGTTCACTGTGTTCTTCATTCTTTTTAATTTCTAAAAATTGCCTTTGTTCCTCCTATGACAAAAGTTTTTATCCATTAGGGCGATGGTGATTATGAACTTGTCAAGGATGTCATATTTGATGACTACCTCCGGCAGCGAATAGCAAAGGTAAGTATGAAACTTCATACATTTTATACCACAACATCAAATTTGGTAAATACTGAATGTGGGGAAGAAAAAGGGAAAATGAAGAAAAAAAAAATACATGCGGTGAGCGTGGATCGAACACGCGACCTTCAGATCTTCAGTCTGACGCTCTCCCAACTGAGCTATCCCCGCTTAAATTTGCACCAGCCGGGAATCGAACCCGGGTCTGTACCGTGGCAGGGTACTATTCTACCACTAGACCACTGGTGCTATTTATATCTTCCTGCAGCTAATAAATAAGGTTGTGGCACCTACCGTTGTTTATGTCATAATTTCAAGTAATTGTCAAGAATAAAGACAGAGACTGGGGGTAAGAAAAAGGGATAAAGGAAAAAATAAAAAATAAAAAAATGCATGCGGTGAGCGTGGATCGAAACGCGACCTTCAGATCTTCTGTCTGACGCTCTTCCAACTGAGCTATCCCCGCTTAATTACCCGGGTCTGTATCGTGGAAGGGTACTATTCAACAACTAGTGCTGCTTATACCTTGTGGGATTTTTAATTAATTAGACGAAGCAAAGTGGGTGGTCATGTTCAGGAGCGAACTTAATTATTTTGGCCGAATCCTGTTTTAAAATAGTCCAATAACCACTTTTAACAAGGTGTTACATTGAACACTATATATCATCAACGTGATATATTTGAAGCAATTTTTCATTGTCTTTGAATTTGATACAAATTATGATTTACGATTCAAAAATTAGCTTAACCATTCACGATTTATATCTTGATTTAATAATCTTAGCCTGAGCCTATGTGAATTTTGTCGGCTTAACATATCATATTTTGCAGACGGAAGCTGAGTTGTTGGCTGAGAAGAGATGTGTGGCTCACCTAACAGGCGAGGTAAACATCATATCACGATACCATTAGTTCCTTCTGCTGATATTCATAATGTTAACTCTGTCATCTGAAACATATATATACTATCGTCTCAGGGAATTGCTGTTTGTGACCTACCTGGTGATACCATGCTCCCAGGAGAAATGTAACAAGTCTATCTTCCGAATACCAAAGCAGATATATTGAAATAGGTCCTGCCAACTAGTGTCTAAAAGTTACTAGTTAGGGAATCAATAAATAAAATGTTTTTTTATTGAAAATCACGGTTGGATACATTATTAAATGTTTATATTTTTCGGGTCCTAAAAACTTTTCACTCTTGATTCCTTAACAAGTATCTTAGGGTACCCGCTAGCATTCTCTGATTGAAATAAGATCACACTAATTGATGTAGAATAATGGTTATGGGATATGATGCAAGAAAAAATAATACTAGCAATAATAAAAGTTTGAAAACGTTCATTTGATTTTGAAACCATGAAGCTCCTCAATAATGTGATTAGGATGTGTGAAAGTAATTTCAACTTATATAGGAAGATTATTCCGTACTGTAAACTGACGTGCCAATTGAATCTCTTGAGCATGCTTAACAATCCTGCACGTTGCATGCTGAATTTCCCGTGTTTCGTGCAACCATACCATATTTATTTCAAAAGTGTTAATAATAATGTAAAATGTTTTAAGAATTTAATTTTTATGTTCTCTAAGTGTAAAGAATTTTATAATATCAACCAATTAGAAATTATTTTGAGAATGACTTTTAAAGTAATTATTATAGAATTCAATCATTTTACTATACATGACAATTTATGATTAAATGACAATATAAAAAAATTATATTGTTAAAGTATTTTAATTAAATTAAATTTAAATATATTTTTAGGTATTGAAAATATATTTTATTTTTGTTTTACTTTCTATGAAAAAATTATTTATTTTTAATCTTAAAAAATTCTAAAATTTATGTGTTTTTAGTCCTTGTTAAAAGATTAAAATCATATCATTTTTGTATGAATAAATAAATTTTAATAGATATTAAAACAAAAAATCATATTTTTAGATACTAAAAACATTTGGACTTGATGGGAAAATAATGATGCAGTGCATATTCGTACAAACTGCTTATCTATTCATTAGTGTGTCTCATATTTTTAGTCTTGACCATAGTCAACTAGGTGAAATTCATTATGTTACTTAAAAAAGTACTACTTATAGGAAGAAGGTTCATGACTGGAAAAGCCTGGTATAATGCTTGTTGATAAGAAACACAGCTAAGAGACATAATAAACAGAGAATCTTGTCCTTTTTTTTACCTGTACACTCTCTGTTTGAACGAAAAAGTGAAGAAAAATAAAATAGAAAAGATATTTAAATAGATAATAAGAAAGAAAGAAATAAAAAAAATATTTATTTAGATGAGTGAAAGAGAGAAAAATAAATAGATTATATAAAAAAATTATATTAATTACAAAATCAAATTTAACTCAAAATTTAAACTTTTTTCTATATTATACATTACTTAATATAAAAGAACAATTATTATTTTTTATTTTTTATGTTATAAAAAATTATGTAATTTTTTAAAAACTAAAAAAATTATTCTCGGATTTCGTCCCTACTTTCCCTTATTGAGAGAATTTTTTCAGGTCCCATAAAAATTCTCTTCTCCCTAATTCTCTTCCCGAACAAATAACAAAAACTTAATATTTTTATCATATCTTTCTTTTTTCTATTTCTTTTACCTATATTTTCACAAATCAAAACAAAGGCCAAGTGAAAATGAAAATGAAATCCTAGAATGAGGAAAACATACATACCCAAACATTTTAATTGTAATCAATGTATATTTTTTTCCTTTCAAAACACTTGGGGAGCATTTGTTTTACGGAATGATATTGTATTTTCAAGAATTACTTTCCCAAAAATATTATAACTAGGAATGTTATTCCTAGGAAAATTTAAACGTATGTATAGTTAGATTTTAACATTTCTTGGAATAATTTTAAGTTTTAAAATAAATTAAATAAAAAAGTAAAAGTTGGAATGGAAGTTATAGTTGGGTTAAAAAATAACTTTCCATATTCTCATGGGAATATAACATTCCCACCCTTCACTAAGGAAATAGAAATGACTTAAATTATGATATAACTGCTTTCTTGGGAATCAATAATACCCAGGAGTAATTTTTTAAAAGTTATAACAAACTTGAAAATACTACATTCTCAAGTTCACATTCTTGGGAATAAGTTTTTAATTTGTAAAATAAACGTACAAGTTTTTAGTTTTCTAGGAATTTGGATATGAAAATGTTTGTTTCCCATGTTGGTTTAATATTTAAAAAAAAAATCCCAGAAAACATTTTTTTTGGAAATTTTTTTTACATATGTTTCTCACAAAATTGTTCCCATGGCGAGAAGTGGGAATCTAATTTTTTCGAGTTTGGAGAAAATTTTTACTATAGTAAAAATATCACGTTATCTTTACTAACTCATTTAATGTGATAAATAATTAAGGTTTATGAAAAAGTTCTATAAAAACTAAATGTAGAAATCTTTAATTGCTAAGTAACAAATATAAATATTTTCAAGAATATACAAATTTTAGTCATTTTTAGGAATCATGATTTTCAGGATTTATGATTCCCAAGAATCATTCCTGGACATGAAAAAAATTCTCTTTTACTAAACGCATCCTCAAGTCCAAATGTATTTGTTTCTTACCCTTCTAATTAAAATAATTATTATTATAAAAGTAATATTTTACTTTTAATTTTTAGTGTATAAGTTGGTGGTTATCTGAAAAGACATATCGACTAATAGAGTAATAGTAAGGTGAAAATATACTTAACTAACTAAGGCTCTTCAATTTATAAAGAGTTAGGGCGCAAGCAATTTATACTTAGGTGACACAAGACTAGTCCAATGGTGAGTGAAATCTAAAGTAAATTTTAAGAGAGATTTTTTTACTTTAGATAAGAGAATTATATGTTAAACCTTTTTGCCAACATATATATGGCCCAATAATAAGTGAGAGCTAAAATAAATTTTAAGAGAGACTTTTTTACTTTAAATAAGAAAATTATATGTGGAACATTTTTGCCAACATATATATGGCCTGTTGAATCATAGTCAACGATAATATTTTGTGTGTTTAGTTAAGATTAAGGAACGTGTATACATGCATCAATTCACATTCAACACAAAAGCTACTTTTTGTATAACGTGTTTGGAAACATGTATTGAACCCACATTAAGACAATAAAACTGCGTCAAAAATAGAAGGATGAAGTAGAAACTATATTTTATTACTTCTGTTGAGACGTGACGTGTCTTTGTTTCAAATATGCTAGTAACTTCCAAAATTCACGTAAAAAAATGCAAGTTTGAGGAGGTAGACACATAACAAAATAGGCTGTGTGTGAACGATAGATTCACGTTTAACATTCTTTAGAAAGTAAGAATTAAATAAAACAAACACACTCGTAAACTGCATTTATCATCTTGTAGTAACAAATGCACGCGCACATCTTTCACAAAGATAGAGGTTGTTGGTTTTGTAAAAGGATATAGATCTTTTACTTATGCAGTCATGCTCAATAACAAAATTAATTAAAAAAATAAAACCTTTTTGGGAATACTGTTGAATATAAATTAGTCTTGAATATTGCTTCATATCTACATACTACCTTGGTAGAAAAGGATACTACTTTTCTAGGATTAGCAATAATTATGTATTTCAAATAAATTTGATTTTCAGTTCATAGTATATTATACATACCAATTCATAAAATTTATCTCTATAGATATAGATTAAATTAGAGTCTATTTTAACTCCAGCAAATATACGGAATAAATATTCTTATATACAATCATTTAATTATATAAATTAAAATCACTTTATTATATTCTTTCAATGAATCAAATTAATATAAAAATATAAAAATAACATACAATTTAATTTAGATTTGAAGATAATAATATAATTATAATAATAATATTTTAAAGACAATAAGATTTGTTAGAACTTAAGATAAAATATAATTTAATTTAAATTTAAAGATAATAGAATTCTCATTATAATAATATTAATAATAGTTTAATTTAAAATTAAAAATAATAGTAATTATTATAATTTTAAATAAAATATGATTAATTTAAATTTGAAAAAAATTATAAAATCTTAAAAAATCAATTTCACCCTCTTAAGTTGTGTGAAAATCACATATAATGAAGGAAGAAATAAAATATAAGAAGTGAGTTTTTTGAGAGAATAAAGAAAGTGAGAATCTTACTCACCAAAATGAATACTCAGATTTATGATATACAAATAAAATACTAACCAGGAGAACAATGCTTCAACTTTCCTAGTGTACCAACTTTATCATTGTTCCTGCTCAATTCATAATCTAAAAAGGAAGAGAAATGTACAAATATTGTAGTAAACTAACGTGGAATGGTAAGAAATAAACCAAAGTGTTAATTTCACCATAGAGTGAGCTACAAAAATAAAAGTCAAATGCTAACAAAAATGGAAAGTTTTTTATTAAAAGAACATTTATTATATAAAAATATAAAAATAATTTAATAGTTATTTTTTTAAGTATCTGTTTATACAATAATGGTGATAATAAAATTTAAAATTATGACCTCATACGAATTTTCCAAACTTAGTACTACTAACTCAATCTTGGCGACTCAGTAATTAAAAATATTAAATAAAATATATTTAATGCCACTTAATCAGTGACCTAAAAGCATCGTTTCAAAGGACCCAAAATAAAATCTATTGAAGTCAGTCCACAAACACCACATTTGACGGTACTTATAAATTTTGAGAAAGTGTATTTAATGGAAAATAGCAACATAGATGTCTATATTTATTCTTATATCAACGATAATTGTGTATAAACTATGATTTTTAATGAATTCAACAGTTAAATTATAACTATATATTAAAATTGAACAATAATAAGAAAATCAATGGGTTTTATTTTCATATATTTCAAAAGTACATATTAGTATATTACATTAATTTAATGTACAGAAGGTGAAATCAAATAATTTGGTATTAATATAAAATTTTACATATACAATTTATATGGTAGGGACTTTTAAAGCATGAAACGACATCGTTTCAACTACAACCATTATTTAAAAATATTTATTTACTATAAATTTTAATTAAAAATAAATAAATATTCATATGTGAAATGATAATAATCACCGAAACCATAAATTTAAAATTCAATTACACGTAAGCGTACTACATAAATGTCTTTCATGTTGACTACACAATTGCATTTATTTTTTCACTTGCTCTTATATGTTTGATCTAAATGCATAACCTTAGATTTTTCTTCCTTCACCCTCATATCAAATATCATTGTGAACTTTTTATTTATTTTTGGGCTACACATCACTATTGAAATTTAATAGAGTCCGGCCCATGTGATTCAATTAGTGACCCTCAGTTCAACCATTATCCCATCAAAAGTTATTAAGAATGAGTGTAACCCACACCACGCTAATGTAAGTTGATTTCTCCTCATTTAAACTAATGAAATATTAAAAAGTTAATTACAGTAGAAAGAGAAATTAATAAAAGAGTTTAATGGTCATGTACTGACAGTGTAAAGTAGTTTTATACTGTCATCCAATCACAAACCACCATTTAATGTAAGTTTGTTGACTTTTATAATAAATACTTTAAAAGTCATATCAATACTGATTTCTGATTGGATAACAGTGTAAAACTTTTTACACTGACAGTGTATGACCATCAAACTCTTAATAAAATTGGTAAATTTTCAAATAAAGGTTATTTTAGATAGCTTACATATTTTTTCTTATAAATTTAAAACTATTAACTAATTTTAACAACTTTTTAGTCTTTGTAAATTAATTAAAAATGGCTTAAATACTAATGTATGAAGCAAGAAATAAAGACAAAGCAAATAAAAAAAAAATCCAATTGCCTTCTAAAAAAATCACCACGACTGCACGACATCAACAGCAACATTAACAATAATAATAATACTGTTTCTCATTGTTCGAGAATCCTAAATAATAATAATAGCAGTGCTATGGACGGATTTACAATTGGGCACATTTGGGGGCAGCTTCCCTCCTAAGGTTTTTCATTTTTTTCAATTTAATATACATGCATAATTATAAATTATTTTTATAATTTAAAATATAATAAAAAAATTAATCTATATTGTCTCCACAAATTATATATATGACTATTAGTCTTTTGATAATTTAAGCATACAGTACAAAGTAAATAAATTAAGGAAAGTACAGGGTTGTCTTCCACGCTCCACCTGCAAAGGACAAAAAGAAGCATGGAACAAACACGACATAATAAGCAAATTGTATGCATGAAAAAGCAGGATGCGATGAAAATGAATAGGCAAGAGGCAAAAGCGATGGATTTTGAACTTGGGCATGAGCAAAATGGAGGGAAGTTGACCCTTTCCACGAGCAGAGGAGGTTTTTATTTTTATTTTTTATAAGACTGTACAGAGGAGATTAATAGAAAGAGAAAAGTAAGGAGTAACGAATGCCTATTTCCTTTCCTGTTATGATAAAAGTAATATGAAGACTAAAATATTCTGTTTTCATTAATAATTATAAAAGTATTATTTCTGTTTTTATTATTTTAAAATATTTTCTTAAAAAAATAAAATAAAACAATATATTTCTAATCATTAACAAGAATAAAAAAAAACACTGAATATTTACTCAAACTATTATATTGTTTTATTTGAATTTTATATATTTCTCTAACTACGTCCAAAATCTTATAATTTGGATTTGGTTTCTATCAATAGTTAAGTACAATGGGTTAATTTTGAAAATGATTAAAGAAGTTGAAAATGAGAAATAAGGAAGAATTAAATAATTAGGTGAAAAAATATGCAGTTGAAATAAAATAAAATAATACAATGGCGACAAAGATAAAATTAGAGTAAAAAAATGAGTCCTACTGATTAAATTTTTTTTTCCGCAGTTGTTGTTTTTTGTTTTTTTCTTGACTGATAATTATTTTGTTTAAATTAATCCATTGCTATTTTTTCTTAAAACACAAAAAAATAATTATTATTAAACGTACAAAAAACATATTTTGTTAAACCCAATTTTTTTTTATTCCTATTTCAAAAATTGAAGATAAACATTTTAAGTTGTTAAAATTATATAATCTGACTTATCAAGAGCTCTGTATAAGATTTAATTTTTTCCATTGTTTACATAATTCTACTCCCTCCATTTTACATAATATTTCTATTTTCTAAATAAAATTTTCTCATTTTCTAAATTTAATTTTATAAAATTAGGTTGTGTTTGTCTTAATTTTTTGAAATCTTTCTTTTCTTAAAAGAAACGTCGAAACAAATATAATTCTAAAAGCACTCTAAAACGTAAAAATATCTGTTTTAATAAACAAAAAAGTAAAAAGTAAAATTTCTATAAAAACTAATTAAGAAGCTTTTATTTTAAAAAGAAAACAAAACTAAAAAATTGAGTAAAAAACATTACTTTTATAAGGACTTGTCATGATGCCTCGAACTTGCACTAATATGCAATATTTATAGGAAAACAAAACAAAATAATATAAAATAGTTAATTTTTTAAAATAAATCTAAATCTACTTATATGCATCAATCAATTATTTTAGAAGTTCTCTCATGTAAGTCAAGCCAAATAATATAATTCTAAAAAAGTTCTTAAAATTAAAAATAATTATTTTAATAAACAAAATCTAAAAGTAGAATTTTTATAATAACTAATTAAGAAACTTTTATTTGAAAAAAAAAACTCAAAAATTGAATCAAAACAATACTTTTACAAGGACTTGTCATGATGCCACGAGCCTGCACTAATATGTAATACAAATTCTGATTACAATCCATGTTCAAAACTAAGAGTTAATTTAACTAAATTTATTAATAAATACTTATAAGAAAATAAAAAAAATAAAGAAGATATAATAGCTAAATTTTTTGAATAAATTAAAATTCACTTATACATATTAATTATTTTAAAACTCTCATATAACTTCTTTGTAAACACCTATAAAGCTTTTAAAAAATAAGAAAACAGGTCATGCACTGACAGTGTAAAATAGTTTTACATTATCATGCAATTACAAACCATCATTTATTGTATGTTTGTTGACTTTTATAATAAATACTTTAAAAGTCATACCAACAGTGAATTTCAATTGGTTGATAATGTAAAAAAATTTACACTGACAGCACATGACCATTAAAGTCTTAAAAAATATATATCAAATTAAAAAAATTATTTCAATTGGAAACCTCTCAAATTAAAAAATATATATCAAATGTTAGACTTTTGATATATTATAATCAAAATGCGATTCTAACTTCCCAACAACTTTTTACTCAAATTTATTTTTAAAAATTTTCAATTGCAACACCAAATCCTTCTATCATTTTTCATCTACTAAAAAAGTAAAAATTGTCAAGTTACTATTTCATATTCAAAATTTCATAAATTGGATTGGTTAAATCAGTGTCTACTTAAAACCTAATAAGAAAATTTTAAATTTTCTTCTTTTTAAAACCAAACCTCACTTCTCACCTTCAAATTTCGAAATCATGAATCATTTAAATTTTTTTTCATCCTAAATACATCCTAAACTCTCAATTATTTCACTCCACCATAATCTCAGATTCAACTAAAAATCAATAATCAACATTAGGCATTTACTCCCTCGACTATAATCAAATTGCAATTCTACTCTATTTTATTTATATTTAATTTTTAATTTTTTTAATATTATAATTAAGTTTTTATCACTTTTTCTCTACTTACACTTTCTAAATTAATATTTCCTGCACACAATGTCTATAAATTGGAAAAAAAAAACCTATTTTAATTTTTTTCCACTTAAAGCCCACTACTAAAACATTATATTTCACCTAAAATAAAAATAATAATAATAAAATTTCTCCCTCCTTTGAAAACGTAATTCATTTATAACAATCTTTCAATTTTTATTTTATCAAATTTTCAACTTACAAATCTTGCAAAAATTTTCTCGTACCCATTTTTTAAATTATTTCCTACAACCAACTACCTAAATTCCAATTTATTTGAGTAAAAAATGAATTTAAGAATTTTATATAAAAATCATGACTTAATAATAATAATTAAAAATTGAAAAGCTAAATGTAAATACAAATTATTTAAACAAATTAGAATCAAACATTAATCATAATATAGATTAAAAACACAATTAATCCTAAAAATAAAACAATAGACTTAAGCTTCCATTATCATGGATGCACTCACTCTCCGTTAAATACTTTAGATCACTTTATTTCAACAGCTACTCCCGTTCCGAAATGAAGTGTTTGGTGTGTGTTGACTTCTTTGGGTTCCTATTATTCTCTGTTCTTCCTTTTCTGTTCTGTTCAGAGTTTTGAACAGAAAAAAAAATGCTTTTTTCTGTTTGTGCCTATTATCCTGTGTTCTGTTCTGTTTGGGCCTATTCTTCTCTATTTTGAGTTATATTCTTTATCTATGTTATTTTTTTATGTATAAACATAAGTATAAATATAATTTTATTTAGAGAGCATCTTACGATCCATGTTACCACGTTCAGGTTACGATCTTTTATCCCCCTTCGAACGATCCACGAGTTTGACAACATTGCTCTCAGTTCACTCCAGAGAGAAGTTGGTTCCCCTGTAATTTGCATTGTAGTAGTCTGGTATCTAAATGATACAGAAGTTGACATAGGTCAACACTTATTAATTTGAGCTGACCCATGTCTATTGGACCGAGGTGTTTTATCTGGTAAATTAGACCTCAAAGTCCAGTCCAAAACAGACCAAAATTTTCACAACCATATCGTGTTAAAATTTATCATGAAAAAAACTCATTCGCGTTCTCGTACATAGAAAACGAGAAACAATCTTCCCATGTTACATTTTAACATACAAAATGATGTACAAATTTTATACCTACCTATCTGGCTCATGATAAACAAGAAATAAACCTGCACATTTTATGTCGACAGAAAAAAAATATATGAACACAATTTGCACATAAACTGTTAACGAGAGAGTCCACTCTAATGAGGACTAGACAAAAACCCAATGATTGGTTCTTATACCAAGTGAATCAAATTACATGTGCAACTTAGTAAATAATGGACAGCCTCTATCAGTCAGAACTTTGCATCTATTACTATTGAAAGTATGTAACAATAATATTGAAGACAGTATTACTCTATCTGTTGACACTCTAAAAAAAGGTGTATAAGTTACGACGAAGAATGTATATAGTATGACTAAGGTACCATAAAAAAATCTACAAAGTCACGGGATCCTAGTCATTCAATGAGTACCATCAAACACTAAACGATACTTAACTGACTGCAGCTTATTCTCTAGCAGCCAACCTTATTTGTAGTCATTTCCCAGTATACATGATGCTTCCAATCATGAAACTCAGTGAAAGAATAAGAACAGAGAAACCAGTCACGAAAATCCAGCCATGTGACAACACAAATGCGGTCTTGCTAGAGACCAAGCCAGAAATGGGCATCAGAGCAGCAGAATTAACATCGGATTGAGAAAACCCAGTAGACATTACTGCGTTAAACCCTCCATTTTTGCCCATCGTCCAATCCATCGCATTGCCTCTAAAAGTAATGTCTGTTATGCTGATCATACCTGTAGTTATATGAGCTGAATTGGAAGACTCAGCGGCAGGATGAAGTCCAAGAGCAATCTCCTTAGCAGGAAACTCCAAAGCATGTGCAGGTGCAGCAGGTATGCTGGCCAACCATCCATAAGCCTGTTTAACAAGTGGACTTGTATTTCCTGCCAAACAAAGAAATTTTCCACCCATTGATAAAAATAATTGAGAACAATATAAAAGTCAGAATGGATAGAGTACTAGTTTAACAAGCTATATTGCACACAAGAGTACACACATGAAAAGAGCACCTTGAGAAACTAGGATGTAAAGTGAACAGCAATCTTACCTGGTACCAACTTTGCCTCCTGTGGATTCTGCACTGAGGAAGCTTCATTGCTAGATTGTGCTCCATTGCTTGCCACAGCATTATCAGTGGTTCTTCTCCCTCCACATTCTGTCAATGACCAAAGATGTTCAATATATAGCTATAATACAAATCTACAAGCCAAATGACCTTAAAAAAATAGAGTCCACCATAACCTGCTGGATGAAAGGTGATCCTTGGATAGGAATAGCGTTTTCACTCTCTGGAATCTGAGGAGAATCAAAAGATATATAATTGCAAACATCATCATCAGGGATTGCAAGATACTCATCTAGCATATCATTCCCAGAATGATCGGCCTCGGTAGGATGATCACCCTCATTCACAATCCCAAGATCATTGGTTTCCAAGAATGATCCATCATCAAGCATTGGAAGATTCTCGTTGGCATCCAAGAATAGATCCATATCCAGATCATCCGATGCATAATTGAAATCCAGAAGATTTGCAATATCGCTCAGCTCACCATTGTCTCCATCTTCCATCGAATTGTTCCCACACCATGTTGCTCAGCCATATCAAGAGGCTGGACATTTTCAGGCGCAGAAATTCCAAAAGTGCCTGCCAATGGTTCCTGGTCCTTGGTGAATTCTTGGGAATGCTCAGCATGGGTACTACACTCCCCATGATGAAAGTTCAATGACGGAAAAGTAACACGCCCCATTATATCACTCCAATCAAGCTTCTGCATATTGAACACATTTTTTTAATTAGAGAACTAAATACGCCAGGCCATTCAGAGAAACAACTCAGCTAAAAAACACAAGAGCCACAGTATACATGTTTGAAGAAGAAATCATAAATCATAAATAAATAAATAAAAACAGCAGACATCTATCATTGATCAGAAAAAGTCATAACAATGACAAAACCAGTGGCAGGACTACATATTCATGAATGATGTGACCATGACGACAAGACATAAATCTGCGTGCACAAAATGCTCACTCAACAGTCAAGTCAGTAATTTTCACCCTGAACATTTCCCTAACACGTTTTCAACATCTTCCGAAGAAAAAACCTGTGTTGAAATATGTCTGCACACAGTACGAGAACAAAATAATTACAAAGGACACCACACAGGACAAGGTCAAAACATAACCAAACATAAAAACAGTAACATACATGCAACTACTACAACTCATAAATGAACTCACCCAACCTGCACACAGATAAAAGTTCAGTTAATCCAAACCCAATATATACTATTTACTCATATATCAACCCTCATCTTTTGGGATACAAATACAATACAATGAATACATACCATGTTAAGGTCGTCGGTTTCAACATAAGCCCCCGTAAAGACAGCATCCAAAACCTCATCATCAGCCATAGTCAGCAAGGGAGCCACCAAATTTTCAGCAATGGGTAAGGGAGCCACCTCCTTCTGCTCCTCCTCCTCCTCCTCCTCCACATCCCACTCCTTCTCGTCCAACGGAGCACCATACTTGGCCCCATTCTTGGGCCCCGCACCACTCTTCTCGAAAATCCTACACAGCACAAACACATCCTTCTCCCCCAAACCAACCAACCAACCTCACCCCGAGTAAGTATCAACACAAAACAACACCAAATCAAACACAAACAAACACACAAACGCACAGAGAGAGAGAGGGAGAGAAATACCAGCACTGTTCCGGCACGTGCCAATTCTTCTCGAGAAGCTTATACTCGTGCATGACCCAATTGGTGCGACGGCCGTGTGGAGCCCGGCCGATGTGGTAAACGAGGGTCTTCTTCATTCCGACGGTGCGCTCGCCGTGGCTGACGGGGCGGTCTTTTCCGGTGGTCTTCCAGTAGCCCTTCTCGGTGGCGCGGTTGGTCCTCGAGCCGTTTCCGTACTTGCGGTCCAGCACGCTGAAGAAGTACCATTCCAAGTCCTTCGTCTTCAGCTTCGACTTAGCTGAAACACCGAAACACACGCTTTCAAATTTTAAAACCCTATCGTCAATCGAAACGAGACAAAGGGGAAATATGCTAACGGGGAAGGTCCCAGGGCTCCAGCTTGTACACGTCGACGACAGCGATGTGGTCGTACCGGGAGAGATTCCCGGTGATCTTCCGCTTCAGGTAGAACACGACGAGCTCCTCGTCGGTGGGGTGGAATCGGAAGCCCGGACCGAGGGGTGCCATGGATTGGGTTGAATTCAAAAGAAATGAATCGCGGAGAGAAAAGAGAGAGGTAGGTGCGAAGAAGAATTGGGGGTTAGGGTTTTTTCGTTTGTAATTGGTGGAGAAGGAAGAGAGGCTGGCGAATTGGGATTTGGGTTGTGAATGGGGGAGTTATGTTGGATGATCCAATTGGATAGTAACAGTAGCAGTAGAAGATTCTAGGTGGTTGGAATGTTGCAAGAAAGAACCATGGGGGGTTTGGATTTTATCGACGGCTCGTGTCGAGCGATTGGATTATGTGGCGGGATGGGATTGGCTCATTGATGTGCATGTACATGCACAAAAAGGGATGAAATACATGGACAAAAAATGAGAGGAAACCAGTGCTGTAAAGGAGTTTTTTTTTACTACTAGTTTTTTTACCTTTTTTCAGTACAGTGATTAAGGAAATATTTTATTATTTTTTTCAGTTTTAATTCTTTTTATTATTTAAGGGAATGTATCTATTCAAAAATAATATATTGATTTCATTTAATTACGTTCTTTTTAACCTCGTCTAAAATTCTTAATAAATTATATTATGATTAAAATTATAATAAATAAAATATATTATGATATAAAATTATTTTTACTTATTGATAATTTTTTTAATAAAATTATTGAAATCAAATTTAGAGAAAAAGAGAAATAAAGTTGATTGAAAAGAATATCAGGTACCCACCGAGTGCATAAATCAACTAGCGTCGGCTCATTCCAGCTCGTTAAATATTGAAAGAAAAGCTTTGCTTATAAAAAAAATATACAGTTAAAAATATAAAGATAATAGTTTGATATGATCAAAATCATTCTTTTGGCTAGTTATAAGAAAAGTATGTGGATATACATGAAAAAAAATATTAAAAATATCTAATTTAAACAGAGGAGAGTGAGAGCCTGATTCTCATTTTCTAAGTTGTACATTCTAATTGTGATTAACATAAAATTATTTCTTTTATCAAACACACATCATTAAAGAAACAAATAAACTAATATAGTATGCTATGATTGATAGATAACTCTATATATCTCCTAAGTAAGTGGTCATGAATTAGATCCTCAAGTTCATGTATACGAAGAATATTATTAAAAGATGTTACCTCCTTAAATAATAGATATTTGGTCTCAAAATATAATCTCTTACTATCTTGAAATCAACAAATAATAAATAAGCAAAGTTATATTTTTTCTTAAATTTTATTTTATCAAATCGTTATAAATTTTAGATTAAACAAAATATTCAAAATAAGATTTTCAAATCTAAATGAGGTTGAATGAAGTTTTTGTTAGTCAAGCTTCATTATAAACTAATTTTAAACCTGTGCATGGTACAGGTTGTTTAAATTATACATTTTTTATTTTATATTTATTATTATTTAAAATATATGTACATAAATAAATTATTAAATTTTCAAATATTTAATAGTAAATCAAATATAATTACTAAAATTGAAGATGATTAATTATTTTTTTTAATTGAACAAATGTTGTGTTCAAAATATTAAGCCTATTAAAAATTATTATGGTTTTCTTTTCTTCAAGTTATGATAATGCTACAATA